>OX424557.1:39396526-40730934 GCA_949152475.1 Terebella lapidaria | reverse complement strand
TGTTCTGCCAATTACGTAGTTTTGTGATTTGTTCAATGGTATTGTGTTATGTCATTTACTATATACGGGGTCTGACAATTAAGTTGGTCTTCTGGCTTAATTCGTCATATATATTCAATCAGTATTAGCATGTCCACCACACCTAGTCCAAATAAATCTTTTAAATGGCAATTGTGTTCGAGTCACTCAATGTAAATAAAAAATATTGTTTTACAGTTTGTTAGATTAAATGGTAAATCATTCGAATATATGATAAATAAAAGAGGACCCAGCACGGAGCCCTGTACCCCACATTTTATATTACGTTTCTCAGATGTACTGTTTTTATACTTAACATATTGCCGTCGGTTGTTCAGATAATTTCTGAACCACTCCAAGGCCACACCCCTAATGCCGTAGAATTCAAGTTTACTTATTAAGATTGAATGATCGATCGTGTCGAAGGCCTTGGAGAGGTCCAAGAACACCGACAGTGTTGCCCCATGATCATCAAACGAGGTTAATATATTGTAGCACAATTCTGTTATCGCGTTTATGGTACTATGTCCCGGGCGGAATCCATATTGGCTAGAGTAGAAAATATTATTGGTAACTAAAAAATAGTATAATCTTTTGTGCACAATTTTTTCCAAAATTTTAGACAAACATGGTAAAAGTGAAACAGGTCTATAATTGGTGAAGGACAATTGTGATTTTGATTTATATATTCGTACAAGTTTTGCTAGTTTCATGTTTTCTGGGACATACCCTGTCTCCACGGACGAGTTTACTATAATTGACAAAGGGTAAACAATTCCTCGCTTGAGTTGTAAGTATGTAAGATGGTGTAATATTGCTAAAGCGAATATTGACCACTCGTCAATGCATCGAGCATGACAGTTCGTTTGAAAAATAAAACTAGTTGTAAAAATACTAGCATTAGACAATATTCTAATTCTACAACTTCATCACAACACATATAACTGCTAATATCATGGACATCGTGAAAGTACATTCCCAAAACTCGGTTAGTGATATTACTTTATGTGACTGAATATTATCTTGGGACAAAAGAACCCGTTAATGAAAGTAGTGATAATATCTGTAGCTGAATCAGCTTCAGAATAAGGGATACATAATTAATTTGTTTGAGGTTATCTTGTGTCACACATTTATTAGCTTCATGTGATTATTTTCAGTTTGAAAGAATAAAACAGAATCCTGTATATGATTCATGGTTATTTGGAGGGGACTTTCTGGTTATACAAACGTGGACTTCTCCATAGTGTGATTGTTCAGCGTGAGGTGCATATTTAATACTTGGATAAATATTGATTGCCTCCTTGTGGTTATTCGTAATCAAAAGTGACAACAGACTGGGATAGCCTAAAACATGACTTCACTGAATTGTTCAATTTGATTTCAGATATACAGGTTCCTCTGTTGGAACGTATTAATAATATTCCTGAATCACTTTCAAATTACATTTTCATACCGAGACCATCTGACCATAATAGTTGTATAATCAAAATTTAGTCAATTTTATAACTCAGTCCATTTTTGTGTTGGGAATCATATTGATGTTGCTGTTTGGTCTTCGTTTATTCATTTTTATTTGAACATGTCATCAAATCAGCAGTAACCACACGTTCCCCAGATATCACATTACATCATTATTAAAAACCGGCCTGAACCAGTGTTGTGGTTGATATCCATGCGCAAGATAGAATCATTGCATCTTGTTTTTTCAGCTCTATCGTACAGTATTCACGGTATGAAATTTCATCTGTGCTGAATATGGAGTGAAACTGAAGGTATAGAGGGACTGAACGAATTCCGTTTGATATCAAGGATTTGCGAGGTGCATCGTCCAGGGAAAAATGATGTTTTCACCATGTAAATGTGCAATTGTACTTTTGTAATAGGTATGTATTTCTGTTTACTATACTCAAGTTCAACACAGAATCTCCTATGATTTTTGGCGATAACTTCATTTAGGATGGTCGAATCAGTTTGAAATGTTTCCATTTGGCATAAAACCATATTTTTTCACCAATTTTCATACTTCTATCACGAAAACTGAAAAAGTTGGCAATCTACCCCAATGTTAAATGTTGGACACAAATCAGATCACAAGAATTCAAGCAAATTTTGGGACTTCATGATCTTCATTCCGCTAAGAAATGTAATATGAGGAAAATTTTTGAGTTAGAAGAATCATACGGGTGTATTCTAATAAAATATCATTATTACAAAGTACTGTGCAATGTAAACATCGAACAACATGTCATATTCTGTTCAGACTCGCAAATTTCATGTTTTATGTGAAATTTAACATTGGAGTAGATTGCCAACTTTTTCAATTTTCAAGGTAGAAGTCTGAAATTTGGTGAAAAAATATGGTTTTATACCAAATGGAAGCATATGAAATTTCAAATTGATCCGACCACCCTAAACGAAGTTATCGCCAAAAATCATATGAGGTTTTGTGTCGAACTTGACTTTACATACGAGCTGTACTTTCAGGAGCTATGTACTGGACTGTGTTGGGGAAGTGTTGTCCACAGCTCCGTTGTGCTCAGAGACTCAGAGGATCTGTGTTAGCACGTCAATGCCCATGTCATGGCCCCAATATCCCGTCGTTATCTCAGGAAACACTTTTTGCAGTTTGTGATTTATGATCTACCATATTTGTTGAATCATCTGAAGATTTTTTTTTTATCATAATCCACTTTACTAAATTTCGGTTATTACTAGCTATGATAACATAATTCACTGTGCCATACTCTTATAGTAAAAAAAAGTGTTATGGTTATTTCGTTGAATGTGTTGTCCAGTCAACTTGAATATATGTCATTATACCACAGACGAAAGACCTGTTCTTGCCAAAGTCACACATAATATCGGTTTGGTGACCGTCACCTTTCGATTCGAACACTTGTGTTATGCGTTGTGTATACAATTGAACTATTGAATGTAGATTACTTGGCTTTGGAAATTGAGTTTCATGGAAAAATATGCGAAAATAATCCTTCGATGGCTATGAATCGCTCGTGGATTTGACAGACACAAATTTGTTGGACAAATTGAACTGAGTACCTTCATTATTGATTTTCAACGATGCAATATTTTCAAGGCATGATCCATGCTCGCAGTTTCCCCTCTTAAACATGTATATTGATAAATACGGTATCAGCATCGTCGGCTGCTCGTGTGTATGACTGTCAGACGTACTACACTCACAGCCAACGTCACATCCACTCACACGCGTTAGCTGTTATAATATTATGATGATTTGCATGTGTTTATCCAGAAAACGTGGTTTCTTCGAGAACGATGACCTGTGGGATTTAGATTCATTAAGATTTATCTCGGAAATTGGTGACCGGATTGTAATTCACGACCTGTGTGGTTCGACCATGGATTTCGAACATTCGTTCAAAGTGACACATCAACATCCAGTAGCTATACTTTCTCCTCGGCGCTGTAATTGTTGCACTCGACGAACCAAGAAACCTTGATCTTCCAAACCAAGGAGCGCACATACTGGCAGATGGACCTAAAGAGACTGACCGTAGTTCCTTAATTTCCTAGAAGGTGCCGAATACGTAGAAGGAATTACATTATCACATTACATTATCATATTACATTAGTGAGGTTGCGTGTTCAAAGTAGTGGTTCAGTGTGGTAGTCATCGGGGAGTATTTATCTTAGACATATTTAGGAAAGACTTCGATCAACGAGTTGTTTACTGTGGTGTACTTTTGCGAAAACGAATATTGACCACATACCAATGCATCGGGCGTCACGGTTCGGGGGTCGATGCACCGCATATAAAACAACTCACAAATATTTCAGTAAAAGCACCTGTGTAGGATACAATATCATCACCACACATTCACACATTATACAAATATGGGGCTTGGTTGAGTGCAATATCACTTTTAATGGCACTTCGGAAAATTATATGGTGCCATATAATTTTCAGAAGTACCATTAAAAGTGATATTGTACGGAACGTAGCCCCCATATTTGTTTTATTATACGATTTCTGATGATTAGAATATAAAACGTCATCATGAATATCCCATCTAAAGCTGCCAATGCTAACATCCATACTATGGCGCTATAGCAGCTGATCCGCGGAAAGTTTTATTGGGCTGCTCGAGGGACCAATATAAGATTCCGCGGATCACCTGCAGACACACGTAAACTTATAGGAGCTCAGGTGATATCGTTTGGACCAATAACCGTGCGGTAGACAGCAACGTCGTATGATAAATATAATTATGGACGCCGCGACAGTATACAGTCTGAATAAATATTTGATATTGGGTTTACCCTCTCTTTATGGTAGGGACTCAGTTAGTGATAAGATTCAATGTGACTAAATATTGTCTGGGGAGCAAGCGTCGCGTTATACATCGGGTCATATATCCAGGACTTCGGAAGAGTCCATCATAGCAATGCTTCTGTGAATTAAACATTGTGTTATAAGCTTGATATATGGGAATAGAAGTGCTCATACCATCAATCTGGTCCCCATCAGGATGTCTACACATAGGATTTCTACACTATTAATCGCACCAGAACAGGAAATATATGTTTTCCCAGATTTCAATGTCAGTCATTTTGAATTCTGAGGCAACCAACAATCACAGGTCAATAATGACACAATTGGATTCTCCGTTATCAAAACCATGCATATATACACCAGAATCATGTCTCTACCTGCAATAGAAGTTGATGGTCATTTTGAAAAGGCTCCCCATAAAACAATTCTAACAGGAATGAGCCTCCAGAAACATTCCAATAATCTTGGAAAGCTGGTTTGGAGGATCATGGGAGTGCAGGCATACATGCCCGACCAGTGGGACAAACATTACAATAACTTGTGCTTGACTTGGAGGGGTGTATCATATTTGGGGTTTTTTTCTGCTAAAACGACATAAATATGACGTCATAATGCATTTGGTTTGCCTTATAAACAAAATACGATGCCAGTGATCAGAATCGCATCTGATTCTGGAACATTATGGAATGTGATTGACAACCAAGAAGGCAAACATATATATATAAACAGTGTCTTTAGTGTGTTATAATATCCTTACACAATGAAGATATACAAAAACTGTTGTGAAAGATAAAAATTGTCCAATTCCACAACATATCTAAGCTTCAAAGAGGCACTGAAAAAAACGGCACTTTGAATAAAGCCTTGCTGTAGCAAAATTGCCGGCAGACGACCTGTTATTCTAATGAATTTTGACACAAGTATACCTGCTTTGTACTATCGCTAAAGTTATTTGACACAAGACATGTTATTTCAGCAGTTATTGACGTTGTTAGAAATAGGCGATAATTGGGTTTATCCCCGGCGACGCCTTATCCACGAATATTTCATTGGAATTTATCACCGATCATACTTTCCAGTCCTATATGATTGTTAACCTCTAACACTTTCTCAATTAAGTGAACAATTTTATTTTGAAGTATCAAAAGGTGTTAAGAATGATGTGTTCTAGTTTAGTAGATTTTCAAATGAGGAGCATCGTCGTAGTTTCGGAATTACTTACATGTATGGTTTATATTGTAAATCTTGCCGTCTTAATGTTCGAGGCCCTTCATATATTGACAAAAACATGAGGTTTGTAATTAAGCACAGTTCACAGTGCAGCAGGCATCAAACCAGTGGCTGTAATGGAATTCTTGCCCCACCCTATATCGCACACTCGATATTGTAGGCTGATTTATTCCAACGAGTGAAGGAAAATCGAGAAAATATCCATTCAGAAATAAGAATTAATTTCATCATTTTTTTATCATTTACATTGTGTATGTCATATTTTTTCTCGAACCGACAAAATGTTATAACATGTAATAGTTATGAACATAATGACAGAAACACGAAGAACCCTTAATCATTTAACAAATAATTCATAGTTCCGACGACATCCCAACAGGCCACGCCCCCTTGGCAACCGCGGGAAAAGTCCCACAAACATACAATCTTTTGTTTGAGCGAGACGGGAATAATGCAACTCTTGCTTGCTTCTGTTTACACATTCGTTTTGTAAAATGATACACCATATTTCACATGTCCATACTCATAAAGGGATGGAGAATATCTTGTAAGCCTAAATATTTAACTTATTCGGCCTTACTTGGCCGTGAGTGCGTCAGAAGTACACTATCATCCCACTTCATTCGAGAGATTGGGCTGTTGAACACGCCGGTTTTGTTTGTGGGACTTTTACGTTTTGGCGGGGTTTTCTTTACGTCTTTGGATTGGGTAGTAAATATGGAAGTGGCGAGACTTACGATGAAAATTATGAAAATTCGATGAAAATTATTGTCCCTCAAGTGTGGACGTTCAAGTGTGTCCTATAATTTTTGACATTAGAGCGTTGGGGGCGAAGCCCCCAACTCTCTACATGTCTATGTGCTGACTTTTTTGTGGAGGTTTCATGCCAACTTATCGACGCCCGTTTTGGGGCGTGAACGTTTGTACACCTACTTCAAATGAGGATTTTCTTCGTCCTTGACATAAAATCTCTCGATTTGACGGCAAACTTTGAATATTCCACAGATATATAAGGCATAAATCGATGTGTTAGGTTTGAGAAAATTACGTAGAATGCTCAGGTCGTCTGAAAAAACGTCAAAATGGCGGAGCCGATGGAAATCCACGTTCCCAGAATGCAAAGCAAATTTTACCGCAATGACTCGTATTTTGGAAAGCAGTTTTCTGTGCAACATTTCGTACAGGCATGTACGTGGAACCTTGCGTGCGGCCTTCTTTGGCGTAATGTGGATACTGCGATACCACGACTACATTTACCGTAATTTGACGTGTTTTATCACATGACAAGGTGTTCCATGCTGGGTTGCGAAGCCTTTTTATTTTAAACAGGTCTTTCAATTTTCCCAGTATGCATGTGTTAGCTATATCATGATATCAGATGCAGATATTCCTCATAGCTTCCAATATTTTAAGGATATTTTACTTAGGTTCAATATAATTTTATCAGGCGTATCTGTATAAGTAAAATGTTTACTTATTAGGAATATGATTGAAGTAGGCCTATGTGTTTCATCATAATATACGGGAATGACTTGGGATTATGTGTGGGGGGGGGAGGTATGGATCAATTTTTTCCCTTTTTTGCGGGGGGGGGGGGGGGAACATTGTGTAAGATGGTTCTGGTGATATGCCCGAGCTCTAATGTCGTCTCCCGCAGTTAGCTGCATTTTCTTGTTTAGGCTTATAATACCCTTTAAGGGGAAGATTCGATATATATGTTTTTTATGAGCTTAAATATAAATCATTTCTGAAAAAAAATTCGTATTCGTCATACGCTGTCTGGACCGACTTTTCATTTTATTTTGAATGAACATTCCCGCTGGCTGAAAATAGACCGAACACGAAAACGCGCACCAATCTGTCAATGCGACCAGGCACCTGGGGCTCGTTTGTCGACAGAAAAAAAAATTAGCCCAATGGGCTAGAAAGGTTACCGGAGAAATATACAGAGTTAAGCCGAGAAAGTTGAAGGTCAAATTCAAGGTGACCACTGATATCTCCATATCTCTAACCTTGAAAATGGGATCAAAGGTTAAATTCTAGATCACCAAACTATTCAGCATACATCATTTCCTATATGTTCACTATGGACCCCTAAGCTGTAAATTTGATAATAAGCGAGATATAAGCCATTTTGTAATCTGACTTTGAAAATAAAATGACTGACCTTGAAATTTAGGTCAAAGGTGAAATTCAATATCATTAAAATATTCAGATTATATCATTTCCTATATGTTCACAATTGATTCCTAAGCTGTAAAGTCGATAATAAGCGAGATATTAGCCATTTTGTCCTGTTGACCTTGAAAATGAGGTCAAAGGTCAAATTCAAGGTCACTAGAATATTCAGCATATATCATTTCCTATATGTTCACAATTGATTTCTAAGCTGTAAAGGCGCTAATAAGCAAGATATTGGCCATTTTGTCCTGTGACCTTGAAATGAGGTCGAAGGTCAAATTCAAGGTCATGAGAATATTCAGCATATATCATTTCCTATATGTTCACAATTGATTCCTAAGCTGTAAAGTCAATAATAAGCGAGATATTAGCAATTTTGTCCTGTGACCTTGGAAATGAGGTCAAAGGTCAAGTTCAAGGTCATGAGAATATTCAGCATATATCATTTCCTATATGTTCACAATTGATTCCTAAGCTGTAAAATCGATAATAAGCGAGATATTAGCCATTTTGTCATGTGACCTTGAAAATGAGGTCAAAGGTCAAATTCAAGGTCATGAGAATTTTCAGCATATATCATTCCCTATATGTTCACAATTGATTCCTAAGCTGTAAAGTCGCTAATAAGCAAGATATTGGCCGTTTTGTCCTGTGACCTTGAAAATGAGGTCAAAGGTCAAATTCAAGGTCACGAGAATTTTCAGCATATATCATTTCCTATATGTTCACAATCGATTCCTAAGCTGTAAAGTCGCTAATAAGCAAGATATTGGCCATTTTGTCCTGTGACCTTGAAAATGAGGTCAAAGCTCAAATTCAAGGCCACGAGAATATTCAGCATATATCATTTCCTATATGTTCCCAATTGATTCCTAAGCTGTAAAGTCGATAATAAGCGAGATATTAGCAATTTTGTCCTGCGACCTTGGAAATGAGGTCAAAGGTCAAATTCAAGGTCACGAAAATATTCAGACCACACATGCGCAAATGGGTCACATCCGGTAACACACGATTTTGTAAATAAACAAAAACACGTGGCTTCCGCACGGTCACGGTGAGGATACGCTTCGCCAATATAAGTGAGTAATGTATAGTATATGTGTGAATGGACGATGTGAAACTGAAATGTAAGTGATATATTCGTACTGCACTTGGAAAAATGTCCTGTGAGAACTGGCACCCGAGGTAGTGGTTGACCAATATATTAGGTAATTTCCAACAAACTGTAGCCAAAAACTGAATCTGTCGATCCATAATGAAATGTACATTTTTTGTTAGGCACATTGGTGGGGCATTTGTGGGATTTTATCGCTAAGCCCCAAGTATCGCAGGGAATGCTGTACATCGTTCATCGTAAGGTAGGTTTAACATGGGGAGTGAATGTAACTCGAAATTGTGTCTTATGCCCTTCAGCATATATCATTTCCTATATGTTCACAACTGATTCCTAAGCTGTAAAGTCGATAATAAGCGAGATATTAGCCATTTTGTCCTGTGACCTTGAAAATGAGGTCAAAAGTCAAATTCAAGGTCACGAGAATATTCAGCATATATCATTTCCTATATGTCCACAATTCATTCCTAGTCTCTAATTTCAATATTAAGTGAGATATTAGGCTTAATGTGTGCCATTATAAAGCATAAGAAAATTTAACATGGGAAAGTCACATTTGGGCCGAGTTTGGGCCCAAAATGGCCCACTTCAAGCGATTCAAGCGCAACGAAATTTTTACATGTCACAGGGGTACATATGAGGAGTGTTTTTCATCAATAAGAAAAAAAAGTTACTGAACAGATTTTGAGAAAACGACCGTCGAAGTCCAAAATTGGCCATTTTTCGACGAAAACGGCCGCTCTGACCTTGAAACCAAGGTCAGAGGTCAAATTCAAGGTCACGACAATATTCAGCATATATCATTTCCTATATGTCCACAATTGATTCCTAGTCTCTAATCTCAATATTAAGTGAGATATTAGGCTTTAATGTGTCCCATTATAAAGCATAGGAGAATTTAACATGGGAAAGTCCCATTTGGGCCGAGTTTCGGCCCAAAATGGCCCCTTTCGAGCGATTCAAGCGCAACGAAATTTATACATGTCACAGGGGTACATATGAGGAGTGTTATGCATCAATAAAAAAAAAAGTTACTGAACAGATTTTGAGAAAATGGCCGCCAAAGTCCAAAATCAGGCATTTTTCGTCGAAAACGGCCGCCATTTTGAAAAAAAATGCGAAAATCAAAAAACTAAAAAATACCACCCTCTCGAAATATTTTTAGGCATTTTTGTGCAAAATTTCAGAAAAATTGGATCGTAAACTTTAAAGATAAAATTGTTGACGGACGACGACGACGACGACGACGGACGACGACGGACGACGACGGACGACGACGGACGACGCCGACGCCGGACGCATCGCCATGCCAATAGGTTACGGACCATAGGTCCGGTAACATAAAAATGTGCCACCACTTCGTACCAAACAGCCCACTGTTAAATATATATGTCATATTCTGACATAAAAACATCAGCAATCCTATAATCCCGCTACTTTCGGCACACCAACGCATTTTTTTCAAACAAAATATTGCTTTTATCGGTGTGTACGTGTATTTCTGTTTACTACATGTACACTAGGGGCTATGTACTGGACTGTGTTGGGGAAGTGTTGTCCACAGCTCCTTTGTGCTCAGGGAGTCAGAGGATCGGTGTCAGCACGTAAGCATGACACTCACAATAACAGCTGGTCTTTGCTGATTATAGCACATTATTATGCATACTTACGTAGGTATATGTATAATTAAACTTGGTCAATTCGATTGGTGATTAGGTTTGGAAATGTCAATGGTTTCACACTCGTTCACAACATTAGGTATACCCAGAATGAACCTGTTAAAGTAGCCCTTGAATCATGTGTACCTGTGTGCAATACGTATCTGGGAAGCATTCGAAGACAAGTTATATTCATAGCAAACATTCGAACACAAGTTATATTATAGATT
The DNA here is from genome assembly GCA_949152475.1 of Terebella lapidaria. NCBI lineage: Eukaryota > Metazoa > Annelida > Polychaeta > Terebellida > Terebellidae > Terebella > Terebella lapidaria. The sequence continues at coordinate 40,720,188 of OX424557.1, read as the reverse complement.
TTAAAAAGGAAGCAATAATTTCGGACAAGCACGAAAACGATGAAAGCATTATGCGGTGATTATTCATGAATTTCCCGAGTAATGAACATGTGAGCTTATCATATTACATCGATAATGTTGCGCATGTGTCTATGATGCCCTGTTCCACAATGGACACTCGAGGCACAACTGGACAGATAACTGATAAAGTGGAGCAGTACTACAAACTCGTCCATTCTCCCGGCCTTACATCGTGTTTTTTTTTTTTGCTGGTATGTTTGTATCTTGTCTTCCAGCCAGTCAGTCAGGTCGGAGTTACGTTGCCAAGTTCACCCGGACATCTTGTGACACAGAGGACACTTGGTTCTCCTGCAGTCAACAATGAATCTTATATTACATGCCAACTCCAGAACAACTGACAATTTCCGCTAGTGATCATTTCTCAAACATTCATCGTGTAATAACATGATGAATGTATGTGATGTGTCTCAAAACATAATACAAATGTTGAATGCATGGTCATGTGTTAACTAGATTCGATCGCTTTTAAATAGTTTCTTTTTCTAATAAGAAGCGTATTTGGCCCACATCAACGCTATTGGTGGATTCCTCGTTTACGGGTTATACCAGATTCAACATTAGGATTGATGCATGCAATATTCATTCGGATCTCCTGAGTGCATAGTAGCCCGTATCACATAACATTTTGCATCATAAACCTAGATGACCCCCTTGGCCTTATATCGACAACGCTGAACATAGTATGTCTGCATCTGCTGCACAGTCATTAGATAATCATCTTTCGGAAAATGACCATTTACGTTGTACGGTGTCGGTGTGACAGAATAACCTGATAGTTTCATGTGTTTTATGATGGATACTTCATCATCCTGGTTTCGATTCCGTACGAAATGTTATGGGATCATATAAGTCAATGAAGTGAATCTACAATGGAAGAAATCTATGCGTCTTAACAGAGGTGTGAAGAGGTCTCTCCTTTGACAATAATTCGCCTTGTGTAACGCGATTTACACCGCTGACTATGGTTTATTGCGTGTAGTCCATCGTCTTTTTATGGCTGCGAATCGTGTGATGGCAGGTGTCTGACAGCAACATAAACTGTGTGCATATCATAGCCTAGCATAGATTACATACAAAAAATCGGGATATGAATTCGAAGCAGTAAACCCGACTCCTTACATTTTTAACATTGATACACGATACACTTGCATGCACAACTAACAGATAAGACGTACCTCATTTGCACATTTTGCATCTCAAGTGCAGTCTTACTTGTCAGTTAAAATGGCGATTGACTTTTTTCGTCTTCTTTGATTCCAAGAAGCTCAAACATGATATCTAATGAATACCCATGACACCTTTCTTCCGATTTCCTATCGTTGCCATCTCTTACACCTCAATAAATATGATTCAATAGAATTTTTTTCTCCTATTATTAGTCTTGCATTCGGTGCCCCCTTGCATGAGCATTTGCATCATAAAATTCCAACAAAATGTAATTGAAAATTTCTCAATTTGGTAATTCAAAAGCCAAATAGCTAACTGAATAACCAACAACTAAATTGATAATTCCAACTAAATTTATAATGTGAAAACTTGATGCTACTATTATCAAAAGTTGTATGATAATGAAAAGAAGATGTCTCTTGGATATCCAGAATCAATAAAACAGGAGTTGTACATGTTGTAAATATATTCATTCTGTAGTGATCTTCGATGCATTCCATGTTCCATTCTGAAATCATTTAGGACTAGCAAAATAGTGTCGACATCAGCTATTTTCGGTATATTTTGTCTCCCAGGAAGAACCCCATACATATATGCACATGTATTCGATCAAATACACAATGAATGCTGCAAAAATGTTTGACCATACAGCCGACCCCCGTATTTTTCCATCGGAGGTAGAAAATAAGATGTATAAGTCAATAACATAATACTTGTCATAACGCTGCAACCACGCTATAATCCACACAGGTAGACGAATCCCTTGGAATCAGTGTTTGGTATTCGGCTTTCAGTTAACATTTCGCTATTGTCCATAGAATAGGAAATTAAATGGTGTAGTATCACAAACAATGACATGGAGCATGTCAATGTGCGTTTGTTGGCATCTATATAGCCGCCTCACCCTGTGGCTATAATGCAGAACATGTTTTTGTATTTGTGATCATTGCATGTTTGGGGAAATAATACCACAATACTCACTCACAAAAGAAAATGCAAAATCTTGTAAAATTAGACGTTTGAAATCGTAATATTAAACATGTTCTTGCGTTTACAAAAAGTGTTTCTTTGCACATTGTTCATTACACCAACTCGAGAATTTGTAGATATGACACTGTATGCACATTACAATACAACTGATAAATGTTTTTGTTATTTAGGTATATACGACATGTAAGTCTACATTAAAACTGATAAATGTAATTACATTACAACTGATAAATGTTTTTGTTATTTAGGTATATATGACATGTAAGTCTAGTGAAAGTTATTGTGATTAAACACAATATTAAATACTGAATATAAAGCAACAATGAGTAATGATCCAAAAATATTCCTGAGATACATACATGCATGCACAAAGTTATGTCATATTTTCACTTTTCTATTAGGAGAACTAAAATTTCCAAAATTGTTAGCTAAAACTTTTATTCAATGGAATTGACAAATACTCGAGATTTGCTTTCGGCGTACAGAGATATTGAATATTTACTGACATTTACTGGTGGGAATGACATGTACACATGCCTAAATAATATTATTTTTCAGTGAAGGATGATGCAGCACATCATATAGGTGCTTGTTCATAGAAGGTTACAATGTTTCGTTCATTCAATTTGACACACATACATAAGAATGTGCTCAGACTGGAAGAAGGTCGCTTGCTCCACTCGATCACATTGCGTTTCAATAATCCCGATGATGTCCCTGTTATGCTCAAATCGCGAGGGGGCTGAATTTTGTACAACAGTTGTAAGTCAACTTTTGACATATTCAGCTTCGTGAATGTTTCTGTTTTCTGAGACTATTTCATTCATTATGAGAACAGTGTTTGATATCCAAGACACCTCGAAGTTCCCATACATTATTCGTTCGAATATCATGTAACATTCCCAACAACATCGCCTTCGATCTTTTGTGAGTGTCTGGAGACGCGGTCGAGTTTGACGCATGGATACAAGATCTCAAGCGAAGGGCTCCTAAATAATACGATCAAGATATACTTGGATCTCGTGAACCGGCACAGAAGAGGTTCATTGACTCACGTATTGTTTATCGAGTATTGTCTGTTGGGATAATTTAATTAGGAATATCATATTAACATTCTGGTAGAGTATTTCTCCAGGTAGGCATACGTGGATGCTTACATGTCTTTATTTTGTGATACCATTCCATCCGCTTATTGATTCACGTTTACAAGCCATCACCCAAACTGAATGCGGTTGAGAACGAGTCTCATTCATGAATAGTCTGCTGCACATGTGTAATTTTGTACATAGTTAAGAGGACGCGCAAGGAGTCACGCTTATTTACACTTCCAAGGACCAAGGAGGCCACAAATCGATGTCACCTTGGATTAAAGGGAATTACCTTTTGTCACAGGTACATCATTTATCTTGCATAATTGACGACTATTCAATGACCACGAAGAAAATTACCGGTAGTTTCGGCATCACTTTATTGGAACGGAAACTCTCTGAGACTGGCTGATAACGAAACACAGGAGCCAACAACGAAATATGCAGAATATACTCGCTCGTATATTCAACTCAGCTTATCAACAGCTACATTAAATACTCCATTAAATTGTCCACACTGACCTGGATTGATATGCTTGTGGTAAATCCCTCAGGTCGAAAGCACCAAGCCGCTACTTTCACAGCCACATCAATGCCATCCACACCATGAAACTCATATCACATGTGTGAAGCTGACGCACTCTATTAGAGAATGGAACAATATGTTATTGTATTATTCGTGTTTATTTCCGCTACGTGGACAAATCCGCTACTCTAGGTGAAAAATGTCGCTGGATACCATGTTTATTACACGAAATTGCAGTAAATTACGTTTGAACAATTACCGATAATTGTTTTCACAAATTTCCTCCAAAGGTTTTTTATTGTCATGCATGATATTTAATGCAAGATTCAAAAGCACAACCGATGTGCAAAGATGCGAAGAAACATTCAATGAGGTCTTCTGCACTTGCACGAAACTCCTTCATAACTTCTGAATTAACTATTAATCGTCACCACAGACAGCGTCGCCAGAGAGAAACTGGTGAAAGACCAGCTTCATTGTCGTTTACTCCGAGAAGTAAGATTTATAACAGCGATGACATCAAACAGCATAGCAATTACGTAGCACAGGATGACAATGAGTTAAGCTTGAGTATAATCAGTCTGCTTAAATATACTCGGTGGCCATGTAAATACAAGGTATGTATGTCCTTAAACAACAGGAAGTGTTATGTCGTGTCCCAGAAATAATATGTTTTCATTCGCCAACTTGCGCACCGCCATAGTTAATGCGTGGCACCCATTCAATGTCCAATCAAATACGTAAATGCGCGGAATGCGGTTTTTTGTCAGTATTCAGTGCGAGCATCAGATAGAATGAACCACACAATAGTAGACATGAAATCTGTATTATATAAGATCCATTAGGCTGCAGCGCATAAATCCGCATAATTCCACATGGTAAAGTCGTATTTGTAGGAATATACAACACATCAATGGCCATAAATAAACCCATGTGGTAGCATTATCATCATCAGATAGAGTTTTCCCATTCAAGATGCTTGTCATTGGTTAACGTTGTCATTGGTTAAAAGCTGGTCACGTTTCTATGCATAAAAGTACATATTCACCAGACCAGCCGGTGAAGTTTTTTTGGTATTCACCGATCGGTCCATATCACACATATGTACCTCTCGCCAAAAAGCATCTCAAATGCTTTGTCATGCTTGTTTTTTCTGTTACTAGTATCGCGTATCCAGTGATATAGTGAATCGAATGAGCTTGTTTCAGAAATCATTCCTCGTTTGTTTACTTGTTTCTGAAATATTGACATCAAACTGAAATTTAAAGGCCTGACTGCTGGACTGGCGCAGTACTTATTCGAATCAACACATGATAGTTTTTAATGTATTGTGTTTATATCATAACATCCACGTCATACATAAACATTGCTTCAGTAATTGCAGGAACTTATCACATGTATTATATAATAAAACATCAAGCTCGGTGAATATGTCTTTTGCAAGAGGTACATATTTTCACGTATTCACCTCACCAAAAGTCAATATTTGTATAATATGGTCCGTAGAACATATCATATATAGCCATTTCACACTGCTTGACACTGAAGTAGGAAATATCACAAATTATATTTTAAATATCGGTTATCCTACAATGCATACGTTTCTTCATATTAAGATAGTAAATACCAAGTATATAAACTGTACACACAATTATCAGACAATTATACAAACCCTGTCAGACATACGATAATTTCAAGATAATTCCATATTTACAATCGAAAATGCATATGCAATGAAAATCACTATCTCAAAGGTTTCGCATAGAATATTCTGCCAGCTCAGTGGTACATTTCAAACTTTCGATATCTGATATCTGAAACCACAATCCACCCTCAAGTCACACCTAAATACAGACAGGTACAGAACCAGGCTGTGATACAGTAATGAGGGCAACTTTAATATGCCTCTCGAGAGAAAGGGGATATTGCACCAAGGAGAAGCAGAGACCATTTGCATGTCGTGCACAGGTGGATAGTGCCATGTATAGGGGTGGAGTGAAACTCAATATGATAACAAACTAAGGTCATAGACACACATACATAATTATGTTTCCAGTCTTGCAGTTTCATACATCAATACTAAGGTTATGATTCCCCCAACTCAATAGATCAGTCCGTCTAGTTCTTTGCCTACTTCTTCAAGGTCACCTATCAAATTGCTAAGTGGTTTGTCCCTAGAAACATTTATTCATTGTTGAGATATCAAATAACCAACCTGCATAGACTAAATAGGAGCTAGTCGTTATAGGTCGCGAATCGAGAGTCACTGATGATGTCCAAGAATATATGTAGTGTTTATCAGATATTTACACGTATTAAAGTTCATGTGGCAAATTTGTCGGACAATTCTCAAGCCGATTCGCGGTCTGACTTTTCTCAGATGTATAATTCACCCTACACTACTTACTCGGAAAACCAGCGACGTTGTTGTACATTACAACTGATAAATGTTTTTGTTATTTAGGTATATATGACATGTAAGTCTAGTGAAAGTTATTGTGATTAAAAACAATATTAAATAATAAAATAAAGCAACAATGAGTAATGATCCAAAAATATTCCTGAGATACATACATGCATGCACAAAGTTGTTATGTCATATTTTCACTTTTCTATTAGGAGAACTAAAGTTTCCAAAATTGTTAGCTAAAACTTTTATTCAATGGAATTGACAAATACTCGAGATTTGCTTTCGGCGTTCAGAGATTTTGAATATTTACTGACATTTACTGGTGGGAATGACATGTACACATGCCTAAATAATATTTTTTTCAGTGAAGGATGATGCAGCACATCATATAGGTGCTTGTTCATAGAAGTTTACAATGTTTTGTTCATTCATTTTGACACACATACATAAGAATGTGCTCAGACTGGAAGAAGGTCGCTTGCTCCACTCGATCACATTGCGTTTCAATAATCCCGATGATGTCCCTGTTATTCTCAAATCGCGAGGGGGGCTGAATTTTGTACAACAGTTGTAAGTCAACTTTTGACATATTCAGCTTCGTGAATGTTTTTGTTTTCTGAGACTATTTCATTCATTATGAGAACAGTGTTTGATATCCAAGACACCTCGAAGTTCCCATACATTATTCGTTCGAATATTATGTAACATTCCCAACAACATCGCCTTCGATCTTTTGTGAGTGTCTGGAGACGCGGTCGAGTTTGACGCATGGATACAAGATCTCAAGCGAAGGGCTCCTAAATAATGTGATCAAGATATACTTGGATCTCGTGAACCGGCACAGAAGAGGTTCATTGACTCACGTATTGTTCATTGAGTATTGTCTGTTGGGATAATTCAATTAGGAATATCATATTAACATTCTGGTAGAGTATTTCTCCAGGTAGGCATACGTGGATGCTTACATGTCTTTATTTTGTGATACAATTCCATCCGCTTATTGATTCACGTTTACAAGCCATCACCCAAACTGAATGCGGTTGAGAACATTCTCATTCATGAATAGTCTGCTGCACATGTGTAAGTTTGTACAGAGTTAAGAGGACGCGCAAGGAGTCACGCTTATTTACACTCCCAAGGACCAAGGAGGCCACAAATCGATGTCACCTTGAATCAAAGGGAATTACCTTTTGTCACAGGTACATCTTTTATCTTTCATAATTGACGACTATTCAATGACCACGAAGAAAATTACCGGTAGTTTCGGCATCACTTTATTGGAACGGAAACTCTCTGAGACTGGCTGATAACGAAACACAGGAGCCAACAACAAAATATGCAGAAAACTCACTCATATATGCAACTCAGCTTATCAACAGCTACATTAAATACTCCATTAAATTGTCCACACTGACCTGGATTGATATGCTGTGGTAAATCCCTCAGGTCGAAAGCACCAAGCCGCTACTTTCACAGCCACATCAATGCCATCCACACCATGAAACTCATATCACATGTGTGAAGCTGACGAACTATATTAGAGAATGGAACGATATGTTATTGTATTGTTCGTGTTTATTTCCGCTACGTGGACAAATCCGCTATTCTAGGTGAAAAATGTCGCTGAATACCATGATTATTACAAGAAAAGGCAGTTAATTACGTTTGAACAATTACCGATAATTGTTTTCACAAATTTGCTTCAAAGGATTTTTATTATCATGCATGATATTTAATGCAAGATTCAAAAGCACAGCCGATGTGCAAAGATGCGAAGAAACATTCAATGAGGTCTTCTGCACTTACACGAAACTGCTTTATAACTTCTGAATTAACTATTAATCGTCACCACAGACAGCGTCACCAGAGAGAAACTGGTGAAAGACCAGCTTCATTGTCGTTTACTCCGAGAAGTAAGATTTATAACAGCGATGACATCAAACAGCATAGCAATTACGTAGCACGGGGTGACAATGAGTTCAGCTTGAGTATAACCAGTTTGCTTAAAAATACTCTGTTGCTATGTAAATACAAGGTATGTATGTCCTTAAACAACAGGGAGTGTTATGTCGTGTCCCAGAAATAATATGTTTTCATCCGCCAACTTGCGCCCGCCTTAGTCAATACGTGGCACCCATTCTATGTCCAATCAAATACTGAAATGTGCGGAATTTTTGTCAGTATTCAGTGCGAACATCAGACAGAATGAACCACACAACAGTAGACATGAAATCTGTATTATATGAGATCCATTAGGCTGCCGCGCATAATTCCACATGGTAAAGTCATATGTGTATGAATATACAGCACATCAATGGCCATAAATAAACCCATGTGATAGTATTATCGTCATCAGATAGATTTTTCCCATTCGAGATGCTTCAAAGTGATATATGATTATATGGTCCGTAGAACAAATCATAGCCATCTCACACTGCTTGACACTAAGGTAGGAAATAATGACAAATTGTATTTTAAATATCCATGATATTGGTTATCCTAAATGCATTCGTTTCTTTCTAGTAAGATAGTAAATACCACGTATATAAACTGTATACACAATTATCAGACAATTATACAATCCTTATCAGACATACGATAATTCACAATAATTCCATATTCACAATCGAAATATGAAAATCACTACCGCAATGGTTTCGCATAGAATATTCTAACAGCTCAACGGTACATTTAAAACTTTCGATATCTAAGACTGATACCTGAAACCACAATCCACTCTCAGGTGACATCTAAATACAGACAGATACAGAACCAGGTTGTGATACAGTAATGAGGGCAGCTTATGCATCTCGAGAGAAAGGGGATATTGCACCAAGGAGAAGCAGATACCATTTGCATGTCGTGCACAGGTGGATAGTGCCATGTATAGGAGTGGAGTGAAACTCAATAGGAAAACATACTAAAGTCATAGAGCCACATAAATAAATTATGTTTCCAGTCTCGCAGTTTCATACATCAATACTGTGGTGTTGATTCCCCCAACTCAATAGTTCAGTCCGCCTAGTTCTTTGCTCAAGGTCACCTATCAAATTGCTAAGTGGTTTGTCCCGAGAAGCTTTTATTCATTGTTGGGATATCAAATAATAACCAACATGTATAGACTAAATATAAGTTAGTCGTTGTCATATTATATGTCGCGAATCGAGACTCATTGATGACTGATGACTCCAAGAATATATTTAGTGTTTATCAGATATTCACAAGTATTAAAGTTCATGTGGCAAATTTGTTGGACAATTCTCAAGCCGATTCGCGGTCTGACTTTTCTCCGATGTATAATTCACCCTACACTACTTACTGGGAAAACCAGCGAGCGGTTTATTGATTGATTATGGCTAACTGCTTCCACTTCAATTGTGAAATAGGCCATGAGTTTTCAATGTGTGAACTAGCGAAATAAGCGACTGTAGGTGTTTGTCTTCGAATATCATTTTCTGCATCTTTTTTTAGTGAAATTTGGGAAACCAATTTTTTTCTGTTCGTGATCAAAACTTATGAACTTGATATTGTGTAAATATTGTCGCTAATATCGATATTACATAACTATCAAAATTAATCTTTGCTATGACACAACATGATGGATCTGTCGAAAACATAGCAATAACATATTAGTTTTGGAGTGAATCTCCTCAGAATACAAAACGTTATTGACGAAAACACATAACAGTATGACTTGTCTGTAAGAAAATCAGGTCATACCCACCCTTGACAATGATATTAAAATAGGATAGGAGCCAATAAAATAGGAGCCAATCCTATGGATAGGAGCCAGTTTCCCAGTCTCCTATGGAAACAATAGGAGTCTGAACAACAATATTAGCAACGGAACCAGAATACCAGAAGAGGGAAAAACAACACAATATAACGTTCACTGGCATACTTGTTTTCGTTGTACAGCGGAATGGTCATTGTGTTTTTTTTTTCTTCGTCCTTGAGTCGTTCTGTACAACGTTGTTGTACTGAAATCGTATTTCTAATAATTATCTTCATTCTGCGTCGCCACATTAGAAGGCAAGAACCACAACGGAGATAGAGCGAACCAGAACGAATCGCTACTGTGTAAGACTTGCTTTGGCGCAGAAGGAATGCAGGCGAATGCTAATTCCTGAATAATCGTTTTCGAACAACGGGTGTTTTAAAAATGATGCTAAAATGCAACGAACTGCAACTACTGAAGATCATCTCACATTGTAAAGTAGCGTAATGTGCGTGCAAACGCTTCTTGAATATGTTCTTTCATGATGTTTAATACGAATAGCCCAATAAATAAGGAATTCTGGCCCTCATACGTTGTAATGCCCAGTAATACTATTCGTCCAATAAAACATCCCATCAATCCGCTTCGCGCCTCTTTATCCTGATTGAATATACGATAACAAAGAACACACGCTCATCCTCTCCCAATCGAGCTTGAATAGCACGTTTGGTTTGATATCATAATAAATTCTTCCCGAACACAATCCGAATGATTTCTGAACATTTTCGCCAGCAGGTCGAACGCTTCTAGAAAAGTCAATTTCCTTTCCATTCGCTCTCCGAAGAGTTTCGTATGATTTTCGATTGCTTCTGGAATAGCAAAAATCTACATTGTGTGCACAAGGTGTGCAAATAGAGGGATATTTCCATGACACTTCATTGGTGTGTGCAACTACGAAAAGAGCTCTGAACCCTTGCAAACAGTCCGGGTTTTTTTTTTTTCGAGTAGGCCCATACACCTTGAACGTTTCTAGAATTAAATATTTGGGAGCTGCTGAAGAAAAATAATATATCTATAATCAGAACACTCATGGAATGTTACGAAACCAGCTAGATCACAACCGGACTGGCAAGAATGTTATTCAATGTATGACACTGTCTGCCCCTATAATGACGCCAGTGTGTCTTCAGATGAAATATTTGGTTGGACTTTGTTTCTATTCCAAAATGTTGTATCTTAGGTTTGCTGTTGTCATCAATAAAATCTAGTGAATTACATTCAAGAAACATTCGGAAGGCTATACCTCCAGTGCGAGAGCGTCATAAGCAGAATCCGCTGTGTGAGATACCGGGTGATGGAGAACATTAAACCCCCTGGATATTCGAAGTGCATTATGAGAATTCTGACCGCAATCTGAATGCAACCAAATATATGAGTTCATTCCCACGTCCGGTTCGAATGTTTGAGTGCTAAAAGCGTTTGAGGTACATTCAATGTGGAGTAATATGGAACAGCCTTCTTTTTTTTCACCATACCTTGAACACATTGTACAATTTTAGAGAGATAATTGAATGACCGTATTCGAGAGATAATTGAGAAGTTATGCCACTTCAAGTCCTGTGAGAATGCAGCGGAAGAGGCAGAAAGCACCCCATATGTACTTCAACACGCATTACACACAATTTATAGCATTATTAACAATTTTGGCCAATTAGAAATTACTTCCGATTTTTACCATTTTTTTTTTGTATGGTTTAGCTTGTGCTCTGTTGATTCCGAGAAGGTGTGAAGGGGCCATTGCATCCCCTAAGAGAAATGTTTCTGAAGAAATCACTTCTTATGATATATTTCTAAACTTATTTGTATTTGTGACGTGAACATGTCAACTATCATGACTGTAATACTCCTATATCAGTACATGGGACACGAAAACTGAGGTTTATATGATGCCTGCAACGTCTGATCACACACCTAAAGACAAAATTATGATATCTTGATCGCCAATGCAACACAGCGAAACGGGTCCATAAGCTGCCACATCGACCAACGGCGACAGGCAATTTCTTTGGCACCCGGCCTTGACAGCCTTGACAAAGGGGTAAGAACTGTTGCTTTGTTGTGGCTAGATAATGATACCCGGTGCTCGGAAAAAGCATGATCCGACAGACCGCACAACAGCGACGGAGTATCACGTCCCGCCGTCTCCTCCACCAATGTGCCCGCCTCTTCCGTGCTGGTCATTCAAGGCTTGACGTGTTTTACCCTCAGCACCAAATACGGCTGCAGCCCGCGAAGCCCATCGTAGGTGGCGAGAGATGAGACTGATCAATGTGAAAGGAGACTGCGGAATAACGAATCGTCAAACAAGTTTACCAAGCTCAGACAGTTGGCGAGATAATCGAACTACACTTCATGTTTGCACGGGAATGTGCTGATATGTCAGGAGGGATATGTTATTACAAGTACGTGCAAGTTGTGTGCTTTGCTCAGTCAGCAAATATTTGTTATTAACAGTAGACTTGCGCGCAATGTTCGAAACGAAGCTATGCAAATAACATCTGCTTGAGAGGCGTTATGGAATGATAAGATTACATTGGCTGCCTTGTAGTGTCAGCGAAATTTCCGCAATTCGAACTTTTGCGATCCAACGGATCGTGCATTGGACGAAATCTATCAACCTGACCATGAGGCTGTGTCGTGTGGTTCTGTCATAACAGAGTGTTGATTAATTGGGATCGATGTGGCGATATGGTGCGAGGTTACACCTGCTGAACTGTTTTCACCTTGTCGTGTTTATCCCAGCAGCAGAAAGTAACATCAAGATAAACCTTTTTTGCTCTGCTCTCGTTTCGTGAAATAAATAAAGTGCTCAACCGAGCAGTTATCCACAAGGTCATAAAACTGATGCCAGTCAGAGGCTGACATTTAATGTTGTTTCCTTCTGATACTAACGTTACTCAGCATAGTTGTACAAAGAATTGTGTGATGTGAAAAATGGAGAACGCCACATTTGTGTGGGGATACTCACAACGTATGGCCCAACAATCGGAACTGATTGCAAACTTAAGCAACATTGTCAACAGAAGTGACTTTTTGCTTACACCGACATTTTCGCCAAAACTTCCAGAATGCATCAGTATAATTCAAAATGTGTTGCTCGGCATATTTATCATAACGACTGTGGTTGGTTTCATCGGTAACACTTTGACCATAACTGCCATTTTGGCAACGAAGCAACACACAAAAAGTGTAGCCACGTGTTTCATATTGAATCTTGCTGTCGCCGACGACTTGTTCATCTTGAGTTTACCTTTTCAAGCTCACAGCAGCTACACGTCAAGGTGGATATTTGGCAAGGCGATGTGTGTGATACTGAACCCGTTCTATGGGATTAATTTATTTGCAAGTATTTTCACAATGGTCCTGCTGAGCATGGATCGATACTTCGCGATCAAACAGCCACTAAAATCGATCAAGTACAGACGGCCTCGTAACGCCGGACTGATATGTGTGGCGATCTGGATAGCCAGCCTGATCACGGTCACGCCTATGTGGATGTACGCGCAGGTAGATGCGCACTACAACTGTGGCATGTGGATGCCAGTCAACGTCAAGTACGCGTGGAACGCGGTGCAGCTTATCCTGGGCTTCCTGGTGCCCATTGCGGTGATGGTAGTCTGCTACTCGCAACTGATAAAGCACCTGCTAAACGGCAGACAGGTGATCCAGGACCAGGCTCCCAACCATGCCAAGCGCGTCACTAAGATGGTCATGCTTGTCACCAGCATCTTCGTCGTGTGCTGGACGCCGTGGCATGTTCTGAAATACCTACCGAGAAGTCACGTCCTTGCCAACATCTGCTCAATGATATCCATGAACGTCGTGGCGCAGACTCTGGTCTTCGTGTCCAGCTGCTGTAACCCTTTCATCTACTGGATCAGTAGTCGCAACTTCCGTGAGTACCCTGCGGACTTGACAAACGATCAATCAATCGTCGCTTTTGTTCTGGTAAACTAAGTGTATTGCGCCAATCGACACATCAGATATAACGTTAATGTATTTGAACAGCGGTGTAATATTGTCGTATCAGATTTTCAACACTTCTGATAATTCTAGAGACGTTGTTGGTTTGCTGTAGGCCTACTCTTAGGTAATTTCCCAGTAACAAGTCAACACATTGTGACTACTATACATCATATGAAATGAATATATACAATTAGATCTACATATTCAAGAATAAACATCTGTGGAGTATCACAGCGAATCAGTTACAGTATTTTTGGATACAATAGCTTATTAATCTGCCTAATGTGGATTAATATTTGTCGGATCAAGTCGATATGATTCTGGCTGAAAGCGCCGAATCAAATATGTATGAATAGCAAAAAGCCATGGTGGTTGTTAGATTGACAATCGTCGAAATCACCCAGTCAGAGAATTTACCGATACGTGTGAATTGTTGTTGTGTGTTGCCAGGTTCCATGTACTGGACGGTGGTGGGACAGTGTTTCCCGACCCTACGGCGCTCTCGGAGTGGTGGTCGGTCCATGTATGCACGTGAGTAAAGCTTGTCGAGTAACTGTTATATGATACCCGTTTTCACCTCAGAGTGCAATTCCGTCACTCTCTGATGGGCCATGAACACCACTTGGGTCTAGAAGAGTTATCGTCTAATCAGACATTCTATAAGTTTCGTTATGGCTTTAGTGCCGACATTGCATGGAGTCCTTGAGCAAAGACCTTGAAGTTCGATGTATGTGCACTCGGTTCAACTGCCTAATGTGGCACAGTCATATTTCATGAGTAGATCAGCATTATTGGGTCGAATTTTAGTCAACACTTGCATTATTTTGCTATTAAGTTGGCTGTGGTGCTCAGAGACAGGGATCGATTAATGAGCGAATTATTTCCAGTATACCTAATGTATCATTTACAGCCAACCCATCTCTTAAACTTACTTCATTACTGATGTCTCCGAATAAGTATCCGGAAACCAATCTGTTGACAAAAAATTATTCATGGGTCAATATATTATTAACGATGTCATATTATCTGAATACCGTGTCAAACCAAAATTATTGGAATTTTGATTGGAGAAATATCTCTCTTCATAAGAAAATTAGGAAACTAAAAACCTGATATCTACTGAACATAACATGATAAGGAAATTAAACTAGAATAAATGACTGTTTTTGTCTTTCACTTATATGGAAGATCGTTGTTCTGATATAGGAAGCAGCAACTTGCTGCGGTCTTAAAATTGAATTTTCCTGTTAACCAATGCAATATTGTTCAAATCGGCCCAACTGGGGTACATTGCCCCCTCGACCCCTGGAACATTGTGTATAACACTATACCGTATTCTTTTTGAATACTGAAACACAAGAAGCATACCCTACCTGGGTGTTCAAATCTGTTTACCTTATTAGAACCTCTGCTAATGACGTGTTATTGTTTTATATGTGTTACAGAAACAGTTTCGACAAAAAGTTACGCGGTGAAGTTCAACTGTACTCCCCAAGGGCCGAATAAATACCTGAACTCACCAACCGGGGATGTGGAGTCTTGTGCGCTCCGACTGCTGCGCGAATCACAGAAGAAACGCGATAACAAATCCTAAGTTCATCTCTTTGAGTAATATCAGCCAATTCCAGATCATTCTGCGAGTTGTTTTGTCTTCTAGTTAATTGTTATAATACATTATCGTGTATGTGATGTTTATCCACGCAAATGAAGGACGTTGGAAACTTTCGGTACATTGCACTGGTCATGAGGACTAACACTAATATGTTTGATACTAAATATCGATTTTTGTATTTCATTACTTCGTTCGTTACAGACTTGGTTCATTTGCTCAATTGTTTGAGTGATATGTCAAATTATGAATACTTGCCTGTACTTGACTGGGAAAGTACTATATTATACAACTATGGCATCTGATGATGTAAGTTCATCGTCGTTCAGAACATTCAAATATTGATTGGGGTCATTTTTATTATTATGCACTGTCAAATATAAGCACATATGAATATTTCATTAATATTTTACTTGACAACATATTCGTATGTTTATTTATTTCAATAAATGACCAACACATCAGGGATATGTGGTCATTATTAACTTCCTATTCTGTGTGAATTGTGTTTGAATTTTCATCTGAAGACATTTTTATCATCAGGTCATGATACCTTATCCTTTTCATGCAATATAATTGCTTTGTAGTGATGCACAATATTATTTATAATAACATCACGACACCCGAACATAAATTGATTTTATGTATGGATTCATACGTGAACAGTATACTGGTATAATAAACTATACATTCCTCGTTAGTAACTTATATTGACCAGTCTATTTTTGTGGGTGCTGATAGGTTGATATAATTATATATATTGTGATAAATATCAAAAAACACAATAATATACCGACAAATAGACAAATTTACATTGAAATGGAGTATTTAAAAAGCAATATTAAAGCCAGCTGTTGTTCCTACGTTTTGTTTCTGTGTATCCTGAGACGTCAATGCTCGAGGGAATACACGATGTTTGGAACAAAGAAGAATGTACATGGTACAATGAATAGGACCGCACTGAACAAAATACGAGACATTTTATCACATCAGAGTTTATTGGTCTTTATGCTTATCAAGATGAAAACAACAGCAAGTGAACCATTCAATCTAAAGATGTATTGAAGAAAACGAAAAAAGAAATTGTGAAGATCGAGCCAAATTTGAACTAATATTGAATTTGTTTTGCGGACAGTGCTGTTACAAACGCGCGATGTCATGCTTTCAGTCTAGTTAAATGTCAAAATTATTATGCAATAACTATTCAACAAGCAATATGTTTTTGTGAACCCAAGCTAATTTTCTTCTCGCAAAAATAAATATATACACACGTACAGCTTTATGTCCTTGTGGTTATCGGTCACTTGCTACAGTCTGTGAAAATGGTTGGTGCCAGTGTCAAATTATCGTATCATTCCAACGTGGTATTAACTCAATTAATAGTAGAATGACCATTGCCGATATAAATTCATGAGTCCATTGTCCGTATGATGTGATGCAGATATGATGTACAAGATGAGGAATCAGTACCAACAGGACCGATGAGTGATGCATGAAAACCACTCGTGACTGGTACATTATACTTAATTGACAGTACCATGCATTTTTTCATCAATTGCTCCAAATTTTGCTGGTGCAAAAATTTCTCATCCCTGAACCCAACGGAGATTTAAATCGTCTGAGCACACTTGATATACATGTATGTTAATTAGACATTCTCCTAGAATGTGTTTTTTTTAGAAAAACATATATTTTGAACGACCAATTTTGTGATCGAAACACGTATGCCATAGGTTGTGTCTCTGTGTATTAACGTTCAGTTAGGTTAATGAAAGATTTTCGAATAGTGCGAATATATTAATGTAGTCGCTTTGTCCAAGTCGGTAACAGTTGTATGAACAAGCTTATTTAAAATCGGTTCAGAATTTCTTCCACGGTCAGTGGTTGGCACGATTAGACAAATTCATAGGCAGTTTTATAATCGATTTATCGGTTGTCGATTCATTCTAGTGTCTCATGGTACTCTAACATATCTTCACCTGCGATTAACGAATTACAAGCAATGGATCCCATTCTGTAGCTGTGTCAACACCGTTCAAATTGATCATCTCCTTCCGAAAAAAAATATCAGTAAAACGCTTGTTTGTTCAAACCCTCGACCCTCTATCGTAATTTCCATGTAATTAGGCTATGTACAACGCTCGATTTCATGCTCAACGACACCTTTCACGAAAAAAATTCCATCGTGGTCGAGATCCCAAACAAGATATCTCGAGTTAATCCTCGGCTCTCAGAAAGGGTCTGATATTATCATTTGGACCATGCTAATCGCCCGCTACTCTTGACGCCACGGGGGCAACTGCAAAAATTTTAAAACTATTGGAATTCACCTGTTTATATGCAACTCCCTCACAAGGGAACTTAAAATTCGATACGTTTACAGGTTGATGTTATGTAAAGAGCATACAAGTTGGTTACACGATAATAAGATGTTATGCCTGTTTACCAATTAAATGGTCGACACTGGTATGTAATAATAATATATAACATACATCCTCGTAAATAAATGGGTGTTATTCTAATAAATCATTACACTAATACAGAAACAGTGGTCAGGGTATGTGGAACAGACTGAACAATTAATTATACCTACATCACTTCGTAGTAGGTACGGGGTATTGTACATACACAAACTTCGACTGTTCGTGTAGATTTTGTTTTCGTTTAATTTTTTTCATGGACACATTGTGTCATATGTGTCGACATATATGAAGAAGTTGACTCCGGGCGGAAATCCCGTTGATGGTGTTTTTTTTTCATATTCACGAAAACAGCATCCACTCTACAGATGGATTGATCTCGAGTCTCCGGAGACGTCTGTCATATCTCATATGCAGGGACATTCATATCCCAACAGCTCTGGGACAGTGGGCAGGCTTGTTCATTCGTTTATCAATGACAAATACCTAGGTGAGTCGACAATGTTACACAAGAATATTACAGTTGTTGCTGGACATCACTGAATTAATCGTGTTAGTGAATATGAACTATTGTCGGTCTGGTGAGTGCGCTGTCTACAAACGCTGAAAGTGGAAACCTATTTAGTGCCATTTATACATTTAAAGAATTTCATGACTGAATTTTCGTGTGTTGAAATTTAAAATCTTGAGTGATCTATATAAGCCACAATCTTGCTGATATATTCAATAATACTCTGCATCAAAGAAAGGAATTTAGTGTTCTTTTTCAAATCTTGTAATTTAGACGATACTGGGCACGTATCACACCAACTATATAATCATCAATAGCGTTTTTAACTTTTTCCTGAAATAAGCCAACACTAGACTAGTAAGAAAAGGGATATGCCATATACATTAGCACATTGGTGTATTCTTAGCAAGAAGTCATTAAAGTCTTCCTCATGCGATGACACATGTCTTGATATCCTGTTTTTACATATATCAGCCTAGATACGGAGATGAGTAATGTAGATGATCTGTAGCTATGTGGGGAAGTGGGTGCATGAGAATTTCATTCCTTCGTTTTGGAAAAATTACTTATGATCCCTTGTACACTGTGCTGTAATTTTTGCATAAAACGACATCGCGATAACGTCAAGCGTAAGCCACTTTGTGGTGAACACCCTGAGGCAGAATGAAAATTTCATTAGTTTGCTCCTCGACACCGGTGGTGAATTAGTTGTTCAGATATTCTTCGCATTTTATTCGTACACAAATAACAATGGAACCAATGTGTAATATATCCGCCTGACAAGGCTCCAGGACAGTTTTATGCGGTGTAGCAATGTACGCAACTCGGGCTTTGTTGCCTATTCAGTTGTTCCTGTTTATAAGACATCTATTCGAGTAACATTGTACTGCCTCAGGGACGACTCGCAGTCGAACTGTTCTAAGTACAGTTCGCAATATGTAATTAATGGTGTTTCAGACATTGTTGATTTTGAATTCAGTAACTCTATTATAGTGAATCCTACTCCTTGCATAAATGCATTAAAAATCGAGTAGAATATGACATCATTCTTCCGCAGATAAATGTAATAAATACATATTCATATCAGGATGTGATTATTATTGTATTTGTACATTTGTTTTTTTTGCAAAGAAAGCAAACACTGGAAACTTACGTGTTGCAATTATGGAGCAATCTCACGAGAAGATGATTAATTTGCAAATGTTTTCACTTAGTTATCCGTCTATCCAACATCTGTAACCCGTGTTTATGACTAATCACCTCGACAATATACAGACTCATTACACAGTAATTGACCTTCCCATTTGATTAATCAACATATGTCACCCTTCCACATGCTTTTCTAGGACAAAACCTGCTCCATATATATGCGTATTTTATTGATGCTGTATTGAATATGTCACTGATTAGAATCGTTTCGTGTGTCGAAGATTATTAACTTATTCTGAGCTAGACTCTGCAATCCTAAAATCATAAATTTTTTGCTTGTTTCCATTCATTTTCACTGGTTTTGATACTCAGTGGAGCATCGAGTATATTGGCGACACTGGATGTGTACTCACAGCTGTGACCTTCGTCTTTTTTCCTGAATCCATCGCGAAAATAAAAGATTCTTGGTGTTGGCATCTTACATAGCATTTAGTTTACCACATTTTGTTGTAAATCCCATCAGTTTATCCAGAGGGTACAGCATACATAAATCATCTATCGTATCCGGCCTGCGGGATGTTTGACATCACATTCACATTGACATCATATCACATTAGTAGACTGTTGATAGCCATAGAAAGAGTAAATTTTGCACATCTAAAATATTCCCATTTATAATGTTTTTGCTCGAATGTCTATTAAGGACATATTAAGGTTGGTGTTGAGAAAAGCTTTAATATAAACACGTTAAACATATAAAAAAAAATTGGCCGTACCGGGGCACTTGCGAATATATTTTATTTTTGGACAATGTGGTCCTATGTCAAGGCAGTTAATTTTACCAAATCTGGGGGTGGGGGGTGAATAATCTCGCATAATATGGATACCAGTAGCAAGTAGTACATGTAATTTAGCATGGTGACTCCCATATTTTTCATATCAAAACATGCAATATTGCGTGGAGTCTTGCAATATTTCAAGTTGTCCCCTTATAGCAATCGATTGTTGAGCCATTATTTCCACTAATCTAACTGGACACAGGCGATTTGACTCTTAGATGTATATCATAGTTTACACCATACACAGAATTACAGAATGGTTCATATGCCATTGAAAATGAAGGGATTAGAGGTGGTGTAATGGACCCTCAGAGTCATTTTGATATGATGCAATGCTAGGATGCATTCGAGATCCGAATGTACACTTGATCACGCCAGGGGGATAAACTGCCCTGATATATCACCACAATGGAGCCATATAGAAATAGTATATGCCTAAAAGTGGACTATAGATGCATCAGTATCACCGCAACAAAATATTATGTTTGTGTGAAGGATATGTGAATATGTGTGTATATGTGTGTATACTTAATATAATGTATATATATGCGAATATTTCATTAATATATTACTTAGCGAACGCTCCATATGATCATTTACTTAAATAAATGACCATCGTATCATAAACCCGTACCGTCCTAAATAGACATATTATTTTTTCATCAACTCATAACAACTCATTATTTGATGCTTGATTACCAAAAGATGACACTGGAGCACGAAATAGCATTATAGATGAAGTATCATGATACATAATATCACGTGTCATGACATCATGCCTAAAGTTATCTGATAATGTGTGCACTATACAAGAATCAAGAAATGTTATTACTATTCATGAAGTGTTATTACTATTCATCATAGTTGAACAGTATATTGGTATAATAAGACATTAGTTCCTCGCTTGTAGCTGGTGGTACCTATTGGTAAAAGGATATCAATCACCACACGAAATACTGACAGTATTCAAACAATCGCAGCACCACCTGTCATTTCTATGGAGCGTTTTTAGGGTCAATATTCATTGACACGCATTGTAGATTTTCTTGTTGTGAATGATTGTTTCAATCGCAAAATTCTTTATTCCACATTACTTTTTCTGAATTTTCTGTGTCGAATTTACATATTCTTACTGCATAGTTCTAACTTCCATCTCCTTGCTGCTTACTTCTCAATGCTTAATTCATAATGTCAAATTCTAACACCTTTGTCCATGCAAACTATCAAAAACAAATCGCAGACTGGAACAATGCATATGGAACTTAGCACATTGCATTTAGAATATAGCATATCGCATGATGAACAAAGCACAACGAACGAAGCACTCGGCGGTAAGCGCCGCCTGTCGTCATAATGATACAGTAGTAATTGTTGTGGACAAAATTACTACTGCAACATTATGACGACAGGAGGCGCTGGCCGCACGTAGCCACATGATGTATGAGAAATTAAGACCTCCCTTCATTGGTCACGTGAATTTCTGGCGCGACCAACAGGTGCCACACATGAATGCAGCTGAGATGCACAGGCCCCAATGAATTCCCGAGATGATTAATATGAGCTTATTAATAAGATCTCTATGTTTATTAAAATAAATTTTCGATGTGACGTCATGAATACTCATTATAATTGAATTAGGTGCAAATATTATCATATAGGCCTAAAATTAACACATGAAAAATGGTCATAACTTGAGAACTCAGAGAACAGACAGTGATTTTGAGATGTGAAAAAAAAATTCTCAGGAAACTGATGGCTATCTCTTTCAAGGCAAAATAGGATGATCTCTCCGATCATAATTTCTTCATGCGGTTAATTTGACATGAGTCCAACTCGTGACAGTACACTAGATACACTAGTACTACGCTACGGTAGTTGTATTGGATTTAACATATATCTTATTTACCTGTTTGCAACATAAAGAGACAACGTAGCACCAAGGGTGCTGCAGCTTACCGGCAGATCATGAGAATTAAACAGGGTATTGATTTTCCCAAATATAAATTGTTACACTGATCTTCAATCCTATTGTCAAAACATGTTCGTAAATATTGCCAAACACACATTTCCTGTATGGAATATAATATGAAATCAAGTTACATCTTGAAAGGTATCTTTCGTTAAAGACATATATTCACATACCGTCGATTCAAAGGCAATCTTATACACATCACAATGGTACATAGGGAGAATCGTATGCATTTTGAGGGAAATTGTCAGAATAGTTTTTGAGAAAATTGCAGCCAAAGACAAAAATCATCGTTTCTTTGACAAAATAAGGTCGTTTTGACCTTCCAATGTCATTCAAGATCAAATTCAAGGTCATCCATCATTCAAACCGCAATATATCATTTCCCATTTCAATGTGCCAATGCTCTATCTTGAAAAGTTCTAGGAGTTACCCCCATTATGAAAGAAAAATTGGGTGAAATTTCCCCAAAAATTTCCCCCCCCCCCCCCCCCCCCAAAAAAAAATGGCTGACGTGCTGGAAATGGCTCAGAACGAATAGTGGCTCGATTTGGGACAAAACAATTTTTTTTCGCCGACACGTCAAAAAATTAAAAATGGCTGCCACACGCAGACCGGCGATTCAAGGGCAATGAAACTTGCCATTGATGTACATGAGGGAGATGTCTTAAAACAAAAATCTCAAACTGATCAATCAGTTTTCGAGAAAAAGCCCATCAAAGTCCAATATTAGCCACTTTTCATCAAAAAGGCTGCCAAATCGGCAAAAACGATTGAATAAAAAACAACGAAAAAAAAACCGTCTCAGGGTTTTAGCCCAAGGAATGTTTTAGTAAATTTTCAGAAAAATTCATCGAGGCAAAAAAAAAAGTTATTTGCCGGACGGACGACGGACGAACGTAGCAAATTTTTAGGTTAAAGGGCTTTCACCATGTTGAATTTCCTGTCCCGTGTGAGCCCCGTATCCCCAAATAATTCCCTAAATACACGTCTGCTCATAAAAAGTGAGTTTAGGGGCTATCTTTAGCTTTTTCAAGCCCCTAAACCCCGGAAGTTTTCCCGGACGGACGACGGACGAAAAACCACGCCAATAGCTTATCGGGCCATGGGCCGGTAAGCTAAAAAATACAGCACCGGACCAGTGGTCCATCAAAGCAAGGTCTTTCCTTCATCCAGGAGTCTTCAGTTTCTCATTCACAATGTGGCCACTCGACCCGCAGCGCCGTCTGTCGTCATAATAGTGCAGTAGTAATTTTGGCACATGAAATGCTTCATTCGTTGTGCTTTGTTCTTCGTGCGATGTGCTTTATTATAAGTGAAATGTGCTAAGTTCCACATGCATTGTGCCAGATGCGATTTATTTTTTAATAGTTTGCATGAACAAAGGTGTTAGAATTTGGCATGATGAATCAAGACTTGAGAAAGAACCAGTGAGAACTTGAAAATAAGCAGCAAGGAGATGGAAATTAGAACTATGCAGTAAGAATATGTAAATTCGACACAGAAAGTTTAGAAATAGTAATGTGGAATAAAGAATTTTGCGATTGAAATAATCAATCACAACAAGAAAATCTACAATGTATGTCAATGAATATTGACCCTAAAAACGCTCCATACATTTCTATGGTTAAAGCACATGGGAAAGCGCAATTTGAGCAGATATGCAGTACATGCAGGACCATATTCAATCAAAATTTGAAATTGATCTATTTTATCACTCTTTAGACTGATTAAGGTCTCTAAGCCGATCAATATGAAACAGTGATGTACTTATAATCATTGCTATCATTTTGAAATCATGACTGAGCTTGAATTGATACGTATTCATTCCATTTTCATATCAGAAGTTATATGCAAACACATTATACCAAACAATGAGCTCTGTGCTTTGTGAGCGGGGAGTTATTTGTGGTAATCTACATCTTATAAACGTATAAATAGCTTCATTTTGTGCTGTTATTGTCTGTAAAATGTTGAGTGCCGAGGTCAAATTATCGTATCATTTCTATGTGATATTAACTCAGTTAGACTGACTACTGTCGAATAAATTTTGCATGTGTCCATTGTCCGAATATTCAATACACGTCAGACGATAGGGAGCGCTGTTCAAGGTTAACCGATGTGTTGTCCAAAACGAGGACTGGGTACCCATAGGACCGTTTGTGCATGTTAAATGTCCAATTTGATTGATGCATGCAATGCACTCGTAACTGGTACATTATACTTGCTAAATATACCAGTTGTCGATATGAAGCATATTTTTCATCGATTGCTGCTAACTCTGCTGGCGCCAAATTGTCTCTGCTGGACCGAACAAAGATTCAAAATGGTTCGAACCTACACGCAACATGTATTGCGTGTATAACATGTTCTAGTTGAATATCGATGAATATCGAACACGAATCGATACATCACAGACTGTACGTGTTTCTATATGTTAAAAACAAAGGAAGAGTGTAGGTCGGAGTTGACAATTTGCAATCTTAAGAAAAATTACTGTAAGCCCTGTGTATAACTGGTGACCAGAATTCTGGTTCCTCTGTCAATCAGGAGCATCACGTATGCACACCCATATATTTGGTACAATCTCGTGACATACAGTCAGTCGAACTCAGACCAAAATCCGTGTCCAGTTCGATAAAACATGCATGAACGGGTTTCGTCTCAACGTTATCGGAATTGCTGTTCAAGGTATGGTCTTCATGTCTATGAGAAAAGTCATAGTTACTTGAGAATTGATGGATAAGTGTTCATTGTCATTTGAGTTGTCAGGGTTATCAATGATGTCACACTGGCGATTTATTAATACAAATAACACCATATACTAGTATACGTGCATTTTAGCTGTGATTTGAATTGATTCACTCATTTTGAAATAAATCAACCCCAACCCCGTTCCTCCATACTTGAAGGGACATGTTTTACCCAACTGAACTGCTATTCAATAAAATAAAAGAAATGAAATCAATTATATATGTGAACAATTTCAAATTGCCAATACAATGTACAATACTAGATTTCAAGTTCACGCGACAGTTTCAAGGACAAACCATTGTGGTAGAGACTCCAGAAAATGAGATATCTCAGGTTAAAGAACCGGTCACAGGAAGCCTGTGGACGTATTACTTACGCCATCATCGTGCAATTTCTGCACAAGAAGACGCCCTACTTATCACATAAACAGGGGGAAGTGTAGACAAATTGACCTCGGATGAACATACAATTTGGTTTCTCGAAAATATATGTATATATTGTGGACATTTGAATCTTAAAACGGTCAATACTGGAATTATTATCAAACATATTTTCCGAGGATAATTGGCATACATGTATATAGCTTAAAGCTGCGCAAAGGTTCGGATGTCATTTTTAAATTAGCACAAAATGGGATCCTCCTATGGGAATCAAAATAACCATGTTTTTATTTTTTTATACTTTCTAATTGACATTATCAACTATACAAGTAAATCGATCTGGGAGTCCCTTGATACACCTGTCATATTTCAAATTCAGGTCATTCAGATTCCAGTGGCTATGGAACAGTGGACAGACATGTTCATTGTTTCGTCAAGGACAAGTACATGGCCAAGTCAACATCACACAAAGTTTTAAACAAAAATATTACAGTTGCTATTGGACATATCTGAATTAATAATGTTGGTGAATATGGTACCGTCTTTCTGGTGAGTATATTGTCCGCATGGATTGAGGAAAAATGCGTTAAACAGTAACAGTCTCTGTTGTATTTACTGCCATTTACATACATGTTGAATTTCAAGACTAACGGCAATTTTCACGAATCATTACACCCAATAATTAGGTCGAGTGTAATCATTCTGACACTTGTCCATCGGTAGAAATTCAAAATGTACATACATCTTTATAGGACATACACATGCTGAACTATCCAATAAATGTATTACTAATTTTAATGCTTTGTTGGACCAATCTATGTCGAACCTTGCAATTTAATAGTTGCGCCAAATTAAGTTTCCGATGTGGCTACAAAATCACTTGACTATGTCAACCGTGGCACAGAAAATTTGAGAGGACTTGTAACTCAGAGCGGTGACGCTTACCCACATATCAACCCCGCTTTCTTCAAATGCTTTCAAATTAATCAATAAGACCGATTTTGCTTCTTGAATGACCGCACACCGTGTTACTCGTTATACGAGCGTAATTCAATAATTCCACAGAGTATACAAAATATTAAAATTTCATCAATTGCACGATGAATTCTGTGTAAAGCAAGTGACAGGCATGTGTTGGGGCTACTGGCACTGGCAGCACTCTTACCGTACAACCGGATGATGCCACTGGTCGTGTCATCGTCTACCCTAATGCAAGTGTGTTGTCTAGATAGTCGATAAAAATAAGGTCATCAATTAATCAATATCCCAACGCTGTAACTGTGCAAAAAACAACACCAGATTAACATCAAGCGAAGGCCACTTTGTTGTGAATGGCATCCTCAAACATCGTCAGGCAGCATGAAACTTTCATCACTTCACTCCTCCATGTCGGTATTGAATTCATTGCTCAACAATTCTTCTCGTTCGGTTCATTCAGAATTAACAATATTACTAACGTATGACAAGTCCGCCTGAAAACGTTCCGGGCCATGTTGTTATGCTGTATATCAATGCATTGAGTTGACTTCCTGTGTCCCAGACATCAATTACCACCTGACGCACGACCAGCATTTGGCTCGTTTTGGTTTTTTTTTTCAGTTTAACAATATCTGTATGTAATTACATTTTTAAAATATTACAATATGTGGTTTGTCTGAGTGGATCTGTTGTAGTATTGTGGTGACAATAATATCTGTCTGATGTTTTTGTTTTTGTGTCAGATCTATTCATGTAAATCAGTCTGGAAGCGCCGAGCAAAAAAAAAATATATAAATAGCAAAAAGCCATCATTACTAAACTGTAGATTAAGTCATGGAATCTACCGACAAGTATGAAATGTTGTTGTTGTTGCCAATATCCGTGTACTGGACAGTGATGGAGCAATGTGTCCCGACCCTGATACGCTCTTGAATTGATGGTCGGTGCATATATATATATATCAGTAATGAATCTCGCTTGATCGTTCATTGTGGCCATTCCATAACTTTACGACAACATTTTAGATACCACTTGGATCTGGAAGTGTTAACGTCTAATTAGACATTCCCTATTCAGAGAGCTCGGTGAAAGCCTTGGCCTTGACCAAGTTCAATGTATATGCACTCGGTTCAACAGTCTAATACAACACAAAAGAGTTCAGAGGTAGATCAGCATTATTGGGGCGAGACTTTTGTCAACGCTTGCAATATCTTGCAAGTAACATTGCGCCAATGTCCTCACATAGATATTTAGTTTCACTAAATGTATGTGAATTCTTTAGAATTGTCGCTCAAACTTGCATCATATTCACCAATGGCTGAAAACCAGTACCATATTTTGTGTGAATTACATCAGCTGACAAAAATAAGTCATCAGTTTTTGTTACTATAACACAATATCTATCGATGTTTCAATATAAAATACAAATATAAATAATTCCTTCATACTAGATTTAAGTGAAGAGAAGCTATCGAAATTGCGGTGTACAAAAAATATTCATTCGCCGGGGGGGGGGGGGGGGGGCGGGTCGAAAAACCTGATATTTACTGATTTCTACAAATATCCACAGTGCATTTTTCTAAAACCAATATTTTTTTGTGTGGTAGATCGTTGGTCTGATATTGGAAGAAACCATCTGCGGCAATCTAAAACTATAGCTGGGCCTGGTGATCATTGGTATGTTGCTCAAATCGATCCAAACAAGGTTCACTGCCCCTGAATAGTACTAGTCCACTATATATTTAATCTATAACCGTTATTATGCGTATTGCATACAGAAGAGCATGCAGCATAACTTAACCGGCCTCCGAATAATGCTTATATCAATATTGGAACTTGTACTCAGGGTGTGTCACTCTTTCATGTGTTACAAGAGCAGTTTTGACTAAAGGTTACCCCGTGAAATTCAACTGCACTCCCTAATGACCAACATACTGAACTCTCCAACCGTGGGTGTTGGATTGTGTGCACTGATACTGATTTACGAACCCTATGGAAGCCCATAGGTGACAGGTGCGGGAAAAAATTTGGTGTTTTTGCTATTAAAAACCTTGCACGTTCGAACGTAGAAAGTTCAAAACTACCACGTTCGCACGTGGAAGCATTTAGCGCTATCACGTTCGCACGTAGAAACTTTAAAACTTACCAAGTTCGAACGTAGAAAGATGTAGGTTTCCACGTTCACACGTAGAAAGTTTCAAAGCTACCACGTTCACACGTGGAAACATTATATGCTTTCACGTTCGCACGTAGAAAATTTAAAACTTACCACGTTCGAAGGTAGAAAGATGTAGGTTTCCACGTTCACACGTAGAAATTCTCAAAGCTACCACGTTCACACGTGGAAGCATTTATACCTTTCCACGTTCGCACGTAGAAAGATTTAGGTTTCTACATTCACACGTAGAAAGATTCAAAGCTACGACGTTCACACGTAAAAGCATTTGATGCTACCACACCCAAATCTTTGCACGTGCGAACGTGGTAGCTCCTGAAGTTTCCACGTGCGAACGTGGAAGCGTTAAATACTTCCAGTGTGAACGTAGTAACTTCGGACTTTCCACGTGTGAACGCAATAGCCTTAACTGTTTCCACGTTCGAACGTGCTAGCTTTTTGCTGGAAAAGACATAGAAAATTTTTATGCGCATGTCACCTATGGGCTTCCGTACGAACCTCCTAAGAAAACATACTTTGACTTCATCACCTTGAATGGGAAAGGTAAAATTATATGAAATTATATTGATTTATATCCATTTTCGCATAAGTATATGTGATGTTTATCAAAGCAAATAAAATACATTCTAAATTTTCGCTGTACTGTACTGGTCATATGAAGACAAAACAATATGATCGATACTCAATATATATAAATATGCAAATGCACATTTTGTTTTCATGACTGCACTTGTTACAGGCTTCGCTTATAATAGTACGTAAATTCGCTCAATAATTTGAGTAATAATATTATTTTGCAAGTTTGTATACTTACCTGCATTTGAATAGAAAAGTGTTATGTCATACCGGTATGGTAGTGTATTTTCGTCGTCATTTAGATTGATCATTGATTGTTTGTTAATAGGTACTCTGAAGTAAGCACATACATATTATGCATAATATTTTAATTGCCACAGATTCATATGTATCATGACTAATCCATCCATCAAGGATATGTGTGCACACTGAAGCTGCTCTCCGAGGAAACAATACTACATGTCAAAAACAATATTACACGTCAAATACATATATGTAGTATCAACAAACTTAGCTTTGTCACTATCTTTAATTTACTAAGCACTAGACTACCTAATGACCATTTAGCTTTGAAAATTGAAAGATACGGAAGCGTATTGTACGGAAGCGTATTGCTATCAAGTGTGTTAAAATATTTATCTCGTACGTACGACTTATATCTCGTATGTACAACTTAGTATCTCGTACGTACGACTTAGTATCTCGTACATATGAGTTAATAAGTCGTACATACGAGTTAATAAGTCATACGTACAACTTATTAACTTGTACGTACGACTTACTAACTCGTAAGTCTTACTTAAGTCTTACTTAAGTTGTTATTTGTATTAAAATCGTTGATTCATTGTGTTTTACAAACATTTTCAATCGTTTGAACTAAACCGGCAAAATCAGGCAAGTTTCTCGCTTCGATTCAATGGCGGTTTCATCGTTGCCTCGATAAACTCCGTGACACAGAAATACGGTGTAGAATCAAATCGAAACGAAAAATGTGTTGCGTAATGCTAAACAACATGTACGCAACACTAAGCCAGTTTCGATTTGATTCATCATCGTATAAAACCGCCATTGAATCGAAGCGAGAAAGTTGCCAGATTTTGCATCTTTGGTTCAAACGATTCAAGATGTTTGTAAAACATAATAAATCAGCGATTTTAGTGCAGATAACAACTTATAAATGATTATCCTAGCCATTTTGGTAGGTTTAACTGTAATTTTCGTTAGTTTTCACCATGTTTTGAGCTCTCAAACGGCGAACAGATTTCATTCGCATCGAGGTACACATTTTATCATGCATGGCACTTCGTCTTTCGGACCTGCGGTCCTCAGCAGGTATCCCCGAAAGACGTGCTTTGTCTAGGATCAACCTAGCAATTGGTCGCAAGAATAAATATATTACACAAATTAATAAATTAGGATAGTCAGTACTATTCTGTGTTCAAACATACATTTTCACATGTAGCATACATCTTTGCAAATGTATTGTAGTTATCTGAAGCATTACAAGTATTTCGGGGCTATAGCATCCTCACACCCTGCAACTAGCCGCCTAACATTACAGTAACTAATGTGAAATGCAAACACAGTCGGTTATTTCAAAAATCGAGACTATTATATACTTTTGTCGGAGACAGAAATGTCTTATGTGTCGACAGATGTCAAGAATTCCAGACTGTAATCTTGGTTGTGGATATTTTTTCATATCTGGAACACCAGTCATATTTTCCGTGAAATCTGTAGAATCTGTAGCACAGTGTTGATCAAGAACAAAATCGACAAAATATTACACAAACTTATTACACATAAAGTTTCTACAACAGTTCACCAGTATAAAAAAAATGTATTAGTATACGTTGAACCGCTGAGCACTAACATAAATTCTGAATTCATCGAAAAACTTGTGGTGACCAGCTACATGTTTTTTCAGTGCTATTTATACATGTTAAATTGCATGGCTAAAAGGAATTTTACAAATCATTACACTCAAGGAGCCAGTCGCGTGTAATGATTCTCACACCTATTCAAAATCTGGAGACATCTATATGTAGGAACATTGCTTGTTGGGGCTTGTTATTTAGACGGTAGAGCGCACGTGTTCACTGATCAATAATCATAATACGTTTTCTTCTTGCAATGTGATGGCAAATTAGACATATGTTATCCACATTAAAACTTTGCTGTATTGCGTACAATAAATCATTTTGTCCAGGTATCCTGTTCTTTTATTGAGATTCTGATATGAGTAGTGTCGTAGGTCTGAGCCGCTGGGGCCTTAGGCGCGGGGTTTGTTGTTCAACACTACTGAACAATTTATAATAGTGTGATAAATATCGTTCGATGGCCGATATTAGGCCGAAATGTCTGTGATCGCTGTGCAAATCACAAGGCCGGCAGTTCAGTTCAATAATTTATTCGGGCGATAATGTCTAATGACTCAGACAGTCACATCTAAGGCCGCAAACACACCTACGTCCGGTGATTTCCCTGTCGACAAGATATCCAGAAACTATAGTCCTTCTTTGTTACAATTCACATATATTTAGTCCACAGTTAACTGATATATTCCAATACGAGCACGGCCAAACTTCTAACAATATTTCAACACGTCTGTGCTCGCTGCGGCCATTTACTCAACTCCCTGAGAAAAGCCGGGGCCGGCAACATGTGGTGTAGGTTTTCCCGCCAAATGTCTGCGGTGTTGTGATTGGATAGATGTGTGGTGATATGAGCTGATGTCACCGGGAAAGTGGGTTTCCTCGGCGCGTGTCTTGACTACTATGGTCTGTATCTGTGCACGTGATGTGAGTGTTATGCATGTCATGTTCTATGTTTAGAAGTAGGTGCTTGTGAAGGTCAAGGCCGAAACTAACTGGGTCGATGTACCGAATGAATGGGGCCGCAAGTGCATGTGGATTGACCTGTGTGTGTAACCATGACTACAAG
This sequence comes from Terebella lapidaria, assembly GCA_949152475.1. NCBI lineage: Eukaryota > Metazoa > Annelida > Polychaeta > Terebellida > Terebellidae > Terebella > Terebella lapidaria. The sequence continues at coordinate 40,687,899 of OX424557.1, read as the reverse complement.
GAGTTTATGCTTGTGATCGTATAGTGTGTACTTGTCCTGTATGTAAGTCATGTAGAATGAATGTTTGTTGTGGAAATATGTATGCGCGGGAGGGACGGGGGTTACAGTCGCTAAAATTACTACATTACACCCCTTCATTAATTCTACGCCCTTGGAATTACCCTACCCGGACCCTACCGTCGCCAAAAACTAACAATAAAAAGCTAAGAAGTCCTACAAGGTCAAACCCCAACATACACACACACACGCCGCGCGAAAATGGGAAAACACTTCATACAATAAAAATTCCTAACCGTCAAAATAAACGTCATCAGTCAGTCCGTCAATAGTCGCTACGATGATACATTTACACATACATGCACAACAACGAATGATAATGAATGGAATGTATGAACAAAACTCCTCGACGTTTCATAATGAAACGGAAACTAATTAAAGTCTATAAACTGAAAAAGAATTGTCTGGATTAATCTTAACTAAATTACATGAATAAAATGCCGTGACTAGGATAATTATTTACAAATTTTGGCCGACATTACAATAAGCCGACATGACCAGGATGATCACCGTGACCAGGATTTTTCCGAGTCACCTTCTCTCATCAGGCCGACACAACCAAGGCCGACAGTTATCCTCTCTTATCACAACCGGGCCGAAACGTTTACTCCTTCCTGCCTCGCTTGCCAGCAGGAGGGGGTGGTGGTGCCGGCGACGCCTGCCGCATTAGTTGTTGTTGCTCCTCTGGTGGTAGACGGGGCAAAATCGACACGATAGTGGCGAGCAGGTCGCCCGGGATAGTTGTACCCGAGTCGCTCTGTGTCGCGGCCGTATCCGTCGAGGTCGAAACTGGGGCCGACTGCTCCAGGTGTGTCACCCGGGCACGTAGCTGTTCGTTCTCCTGCCGTAAATCCTCATTTTCGTCTTCAAGCCGATGTAGCTGCTGACGTAAGTGATCGGTCTCTTCCTCGAGCCGATCAGGGAAGGTCGGGAGATGCCGTTCGTGGAGGACTCCCATCCCGAATCCCACAGAGAGGCCGTTATATTCAGCCTGCCAAATATGTTGGTCCATGGCTTCTAGATAGAAGCGCCGGATCTCCCGAAAGTGTTGGTTCGCCATGTCGTCGGCGCGTGCCAGGTATAAGGTCGGAAGGTGTTCGCTCTTCCGGGCCGGCAAGATCAACGGGTCAGCGTTGTGGGCCGCCTGGGCGATATGAGACTCCCAGTGTTCCTCGTGGACACGGGGAAGATTTGGGAGCTGGTTCGCTTCCCGACTCCTGAGGGGGTTGGCCAGATCCGGGTTCTGCCCTGGCAGGGCCTGTAGGCCGGGAATCATCCGAGTCGATAACCGTGTCCCGTGCTGCTGCACGAATTGGATATCAGCCGAAAACTCTCCTGAGCCGTGAAACGGCAGCCGTTCATCCAAATCCCTGTGGAGAGGTTCCAGAGACTCAGGCTCGTCGTATTGTAGCCGCGGCCGATCAGCGGTCGAATCCTTAGTGACGACCGTCTGTCTTATCTCCATGCTGCCGTCCAGATATGGAGGTTCGTCCGTCTGAAGAACCGTTCGCCTGGACGGAAGGGGCGAATCCTCGCGGTCGCTGACCGAGGCCGAAATCGATTCATGGTGGGCTTCCTCCGCAGCCGGCTGTAGAGGTGGAGGAGAGTCCCGTGGCTGGGCCGTTACTTCCTTCCGGTCTGTCTCCTGACCTGTCGGAGGCGGCGCCGACAAAGGAGGAAATTCCTCCGGTGGGGGAACCAATCCTTCCCTCACGCGATAATCCGTGACGTTTGTCGCCGTAGGCCGCTCTTCCACAAGTTTCCGTGGGATAATGTCCGATGGCCGAGTTTGCACCTGGGCCGTCACAGGGGTGGACTGAGCCGATGGCTCCGAAACCACGGAGCTGGGAGGCTTGAGTGCGTCCGTCTGGTAGGCGACTGGCCGCGTGAAAAATATTGTGCTAGGCCGACGTATGGTCACCCAGCGATTCATCGCCATGATGTCATTGATCATCCGAGCTAGGCGATCCTCCTCCGCTCGGGTTGAAGGCCGAAGGTACTCAAGGCGTCGGAGCACTTGATGAATTTCCGGGGCCGAATTCGGGGGGTACTGGTCGAACAGTGGAGGCGCCATGTGCCAAATCCCGGAAGTAAGTACTCTGTTGACATCCCGTCGGAAGATTGGGATGTCGGCCGGAACACGAGGAGGCCGGTAGTTTGGACTGGGCTGCATATCTACGCGGCAGCGTAGCGCGAACCGTTGCAGCATAGGGCCGGAAGCGTTGAGCTGTCCCTGCTCAAACAGCGGGAGAAGGCCGACGTGAGTCTGAGTTGCCTCACTCAGGTGCCGAATCATGTCTTCCGACGTGAGCGTGACATAGTTGTCTTTGGCCGGACATACGAAAAATCGTAGAAGCGGAAAATGGTACGCCAGGACGTGGGCGTCCAAATCCGAGGCCGAACGGAAAGGTCCACGTCGAGGTACCGTTGGCCATATCCTCCCTTCCTCTCCATCCTCCTCTCCGATACAGAAGGGACATAGATACCAGCCATCTTCCCTCCTTAGTGGCTCCAAGGTCGCCAAATTTCCCTCCGTAAGCTGTGAGGGTGCGCCGAAATTGTGTTCATGGCCGTAACCATCATGCCGATTCCGAAGATGGAACGGAACGTCATTCCAATTAATCGGCCGAGCTCCGTACGGGGTGATTGGGGCCGGAACTAGAGCCATGAGCTCCGATATCTGACGACGATAAGCCGAAGCACGCGTCACAGGGCTGGAATTAGCGCGTCGTGAACTTCGCGCCGACGAGTGAGGATTTCTGCCGGACGATGAACTCGCTGACGAAGCCGAAGACTGTGCCGGTGACGTGACGGCACGGGGCCGAACTACCGGCGTTGATGGGGCCGAAGATACTGGGGCAGGCTCGATTGGTGTTATCGCCTGCTGAGCGGGAGCCGACTTTGCCGAGCTGGCGGCTTCCGCCACGCGTTGAGCCTCCAAGGCTCGACGAACAATTTCTCCACCTTCCTCTAACTGCCGAAAACGATCCGGGTCGTCCTCTGAGGTCGGACTCGGGGTGTGCCGGGAGCCGCGTTGCGCCAGTCTCGCCATGATTTTGTATCGTGGCTGTTTATTTGGGCCGGAAGTCGTAATTGTTTGTTCCGAACTGGGTTCGGGGCCGATAGCGGACATTTCATCGTCCGTCAACACGATGGGGTTGTCTTGTTCATCACCTCGTTCAACAACCTCGACCGTCAATTTAGTGCCGTCAAATTTGATGGAACGAGGCCGACTATCGTTGGAGCCGTCACTGTCTTTTCCATCACTTGGCTTATCCGCCATGGCGGAGGCCGCAACACAAATGTCACTTCAAAACAGCTAGGCCGACTGTGATTTTTATTAAACTCCAATATCCGACAACTATTCACAAACTTCACTAGTTCAATGTCATTAAATGCCACGTAAGTATCTGATAAGTGTTCCGAATCAATACAAAGTTTTTCTCGGTACTAATCGAGCTCCTGCTGCTTCAGAAGCTCAGACGCAAATGACCTACTTGCCGCTAAATTTCCACTGCCGTACACTGAGATGCTTATCAGTATCCCAATTCCACGAATCGGGCCGGGGGGCGCTCTCTGCCGATATACAAAAACGTCTTTACGCTGTATCCCATTGTTCCAAGTGTATCTGCAACAAGGCGGGCCGTCGTCAGGGAAACGCTGGTACGATCTCTCTCTGACCTATTTGGGTCAGTCCATTACGACAGTAGGGGGGTCCTCACACTGTCCATTTTTCCGAATGTCCGTCTGCCGTCCCCTGGATTACACGTTCCTATACATTGTCTATTTTTGTACTAATCGACTGTTCAAATTACTGGGCTCTTTTTGCCCGACGACTCACTATTGTCTTTATAAGGGGAGATTTCATGAGGGTGCTGTAAACAGCTTAAATGTTTATTTGCGCTCGTGCGTTCCTTGTGACCTGTTACTTTGATCGTTCCTTTTCTCCATAAGTTAGCGCACAATAAACTAACAGCCGAATTGCTGTCTAGCAGACGACACACAGTTATTAAAGGCTGAGACATTAATGTCAATCACTCACACGGGCGGACTTCGTTCCATTCATTTTCAGCCAGTTCACAAGACAACGGGGCCGCTAATATGGTCGGGGTCGAAATTGCAATGAACTGGGTCGGTCACACCCTGGCGCTTTGAATATTTTTGGGTGATGAATTTGATGACAGGCCGCATCTTGGTATGATAGCTTTCCCGTGACTGGTTCCCGTACCACTGGGCCGTTCCTCCGAATGTTACATGGAGTGGGTAGAGGCTCGGTCGACGCATACCCCGGAACGAATCACACTACCACCTCTTCGACAACTAAGTGGCCTTACTCACGGCGTGACATGAATTATTATCCTCTTCGGCTGGCACATGGATTGAATCTGACATGATAATTTTAGTTAGTGCGTAACACACGCGGAACAATAGCATACGTTATACGGGGTCGAAACACATATCATAATGCAATCAATTTTTCACCAGCATCATTTTTCACCAGAAATCATATCAAGTGTATATATATCAAATTCGCCTCACTGACATCTTGTACATATTAAATGCATATATTGTTATTGTAATATATTATATTTTTATGGGAAAGACATGATATCATAGTCCATTAGACATGCATTATTTCATCATCAATGGCATCAATCAGATAACCAGGCCGGGGTTATCTAACTTATTATAGGATGTCAACAGAGTACTTACTTTCGGGATTTGGCACATGGCGCCTCCACTGTTCGGTCTGGGCCGGTCTGCGTGCGTTGCGTTTGGGTCGACTTGGTTGTGCAGGCGGGGGCGTAGCCTCGCTTGTCTCGGGGTCGGATGATATCACAGGCTTTTGCCTGCGTGTCTTGCGTGCCGGTTTTGGTGTGTCGGAACTTGATCTGCGTGATCTTTTCCGTTGCCGATGACGACTTGAGCCGGATGAAGTTGGAGATCGCGATTTACGATCTTGGGTCGCTGACGGGTCAGACTCAGCTGTTTGGTCTGTATCTGTATGCCGATCTTGTACTGTGACCTCCCAGGGGTAGTAGAACTCCTTGAGGAGCCCCAGGGGGTCGGCCGATTGCTCTGAGCCGGATTTACTTGACGACGTCGAAGGTCGTACAGGGTCGGAATAGATGTGAGCCGCTTGGTTGTCACCTTCGTACGGCTTGAGTACGTCCAGATGAACAACACGAGTGTTCCGAGGGTTGGAAACCAAGGCGATTCGGTAATCTACCTCGGTCACACGGTCGACGATCCTCCAGGGACCAGTCCAAGGCCGAGCGAACTTATTATTCTGCGTGAGAGGCAGATAATAATATCGGACCAGTTCTCCTGGTTGAAACTGGGGTCGTGGTTTCGCGTGGGCGTCATAACCCATCTTTTGCCGAATTGCCGCTTTCTCAAGATGGTCTTGGGCGAAACCGTGGGCTGTCCTGATCGCTTGCCGCAAGTACTCCACATACTCTGGGCCGCACGGGGGTAGAGGCTCAGGGTCGTAGGTCGGAAACATGAGGTCGACTGGCAAGTTACACTCGTGCCCGTACACCATCAGGTGCGGGGTGCATCCCGTGGACGAGTGTACAGAGGTTCGATAGGCCATTAACACATATGGCAGGTGCACGTCCCAGTCGTTCGCACGATCGCTGACGAATGCACTCAGCATGTTGAGCAATGTCCTGTTGAATCGCTCAACTTGGCCGTCGCTCTGAGGTCGATATGGGGCCGTGCGGATCTTCTTAGCGCCCAGAAGACGCACGACATGCCGAAATAGAGCCGACTCGAACTCGGTGCCCTGGTCGCTATGGATTGCCTTGGGGACGCCATGATAAACTATCCATCTGTTTACCAGGATGTCGGCAACATTTTTGGAGGTATGTCGCCGCAGCGGGAAGGCGTCCGTATATTTCGTGAAATAGTCCGACACAACAAGGATCTTCAGGTCGTGAAGTTGGTGCAAAACCTGCGTTCTGAGTGCTACGGGGAGCACGGTTTGCACCACAGGCCGTCCAGCGGGGTCGGGTTTTACGTGCCGAACTAGTACCCCGTCTTGTAGCGCCAGGAGGCTCCATCTGGAAACAAGTGTTTTTACCTCCTCCCCATGGCGCGCTACCTCCTTAGAGTCTGGTTTAGTGCCGATCAACATCCACTGTCGCACTTTTCCGACGCTCGGGTCGGCTTGCTGTGCCGCGACAATGTCCTGAGTCGAATAGTCCGAAAGCCACTTTTGCCCATCAAGTGTGGCGTCCAAAGCACGGACTCGAACAACTTGGCGTGCCGAAACTAGTTGGGGCAAGACCGGTGATGTAATGGAATCACTGTCCAGGAGGTCTGCCCTTGTCTTAGCCGGAACAACAGTGACCCGACGAACTGGAAGTTCTCCAGAACTTGTCTCTGGGTCGGTCGGAGGTGTGACGAGTCGTCCGGGACAGTCTTGGTGTTTGCAACTGTGACACCGTGACAAGCCGTCTGCGTTGCCGTGAAGTTTGCCGGGCCGATGCTCTATCTTGAAGTCGTATTGCTGCAACTTAGCGAGCCACCTGGCGAGCATGCCGTCCGCGTCGCTGTAGTTCTTGAGCCACCTCAAGGAGCTGTGGTCGGTCCGGAGGATGAAACTTCCTACCCCAAAGATAGTGCCGATAATGTTGTACCATTTCTACCACTGCCAGCAGTTCTCTGTACGTGGTACAATAGTTACGTTGGGTTCGGGATAGGGTTTTGCTGGCGAACCCGATGGGGATTTCTTTCCCGTTGACCCTTTGTGAGAGTGCGCCTCCCACAGCGTAGCCGCTAGCGTCTGTGTCGAGGATGAAGTAATCATCCGGACTCTGGGTCGGATGCGCGAGCTTAGGCGCCTGGATGAGAGCGTCGCTAAGCCGCCGAAAAGCGCGTCGTTGAGCCGGTCCCCAAGTGAAATGACATTCACCTCGGGTGAGTGCTATGAGAGGTTCGGCGATCTCAGCATAGTCCTTGATGAATCGCCTGTGGTAATTGGCGAAACCAAGGAAAGATCTGACATCGGAGATCTTGCACGGGGTCGGCCATTCTCTGATGGCTTTAACCTTGTTGGGGTCGACACGAATTCCTTGGCTGCTCACTATAAACCCCAAGTACAGAATTTCCCTCTGGAACAGTTCGCACTTCTTGGGTTGAAGCTTCAGGCCTGCCGATCTAATCCGATCCAGGACCACCTCCAGGTTTGCGAGTGCCTGATCGAATGTTCTGCCGTAAGCGATGATGTCATCCAGGTAACACATACACCGTGTCCACAAGTATCCACGGAGTATGGTTTCCATTAGCCGTTCAAATGTTGCCGGTGCATTGCTGAGGCCGAATGGCATAACCTTAAACTGGTATAGTCCTTTCCTTGTCGCAAAGGCAGTTTTCGGTCTGTCTGTAGGGTCGACTTCGACTTGCCAGTAGCCGGAAGCCAAGTCCAGGGCCGAAAAGTATGTAGCGCCCGCCAGGGCGTCATGAGTGTCCTGAATGTTGGGCAACGGATATGAATCCTTGCGAGTGACGTCATTCAGGAGCCGATAATCGACGCAGAATCTTACTTGGCCGTTCTTTTTACGCACGAGCACCACCTGTGCGCTCCAGGGCGAATCTGACGGCTCAATGCACCCCAAGCGAAGCATCTTGTCGACCTCCTCATCTATGATGCTCTGTTGCGCCTGAGGGACGCGTCGTTGACGTTGCCGAATCGGGGCCGAGTTGCCGGTGTCGATCTTGTGTTGGACGACTTGGGTCCGTCCTAACTGTCCATCCGGGTGCATGAAGGTGTCCTGATATTGATGAATCAGGTTAGCGCAACGCCGGTGTTGTTCTGGCGCTAGTCCAGCGCGATCCACCATCTCTTGTAGATGCGGCGGCAGGTCGCGGTAGTGACTGGCGTCTGCCGTGGACAGGTCGGGCTCCTCTCCGGGTCTTGGTAGAGCTCCGACGACACTCTCGATCGGACTGGCTATGGCGACAGGGTCGGATCGAGTGAGTGTAATACCGGTATCTGCCGTATTGACTACAGACACCTTTACACATTGCCGGTCCAAGGTCGTTAATGTTCTTCCCATGAGGAGGTCGGTATCCTCGGGAAAGGCCGTCAGTGGTTGAATCATCGTGGATGTTGCCGAACTCGAACTCTGGAGGTCGGGATTAGCTCTACGATCGCCTCGCTACGTGCGGGGACGGTGACGGCTCGGCGCACAGCCATTCTAACAACATTGGCTTCAATGTCCTTGTGCGCAAACAGGATTTCTTTGTGTACCTGTATTGTTCCTTCGCCGTAGTTCACCACAGCGTGAGCTTGCCGGAAAAAGTTCATGCCGAGTATCATGCCGTCGTGGATGTCAGCTACACAAAATGTCACAATCATATGGTTGGTTCCGACCTGAATTGGAAGGTCGATCAGTCCATCGATTGGGCTTGACTGTCCGTTGACGTCACAGATCGTGGCCGAAGTGTGTCGTAACTGTCGTTGGTCGGCGGGAACGTGTCGTAGCTGATCCCGTCTGAGCAGGGAGATCTGTGCCCCGGAATCGAGTACGGCTTTCATTGTTTTGTCTCCGACACATACCGACAATTTCCAACATCCATGTGCCGCTCGCGCGTTGTCTATGACGGCCGGAACTGCGGGGTCGTCTGGCGGTGGCTTGAAGAGTGTGTGCAACGGCGGCAATTTGGATTCCGGTCCGAATGGGAACGCGTAGAACCCTCCGTCATCGGAGATCCACTCCACCTCAGACATACTATCTGTTCCGGTGCCGTTGGCGGTCGGGGGCGACACCCCTTCAGGACGACGATTTTCCCGTGGAGGCCGTTGTGGAAGTGGCGCGGACACCCCTTCATGACGGAGAGCCGGCTTTGGGGTCGGAGCTCGACACTTGGTACACACCCCTTCAAGGAGCTGAGGTGTGGGCTGGGCCGGCTGTGGGGTCGTAACTGTTGATACTGTTGGTTTGGTAGTTACGACAACCGCAGGTGTGGAGCATGTAACATTGTTCTGTTGCCCGGAAGGTCCTTGCTCCGCAGCACCTTCCTCTACTGGTTTAACGACTATGTCGATCCGTCTGGGCCTACACCATGGTACACTAATCCGGTTTGTGCACCATGATAGCCGGTGTCAGCTATCACACTTGGAACGCCACCGTATCCGGGTGGTGGGTTCATATAGCCGACAGGTGGTTGGTAGTATCCGACAGCTACTCCATTTGGAACACCGCTTGTTGCGCCAGGGTATCCGACTGGCGGTACACCATATCCGTTGGTGTTTCCGACTGATTGGGAGATCGGAGGTCCGATCAACGGCACAACACTTTCTGCCGGAGCAGACACAACTTGATCTTGCGAAGGATCGAAGCGCGGTTGTTCTCCGGTAGTCGACGACGGTCGGTACATGGTCGGCGCGGGAGCGCGCGTGTCGGAAGTCGACGTGTCACGGTCGCAGGGTCGGCGATTTGACGTCGACGGTACTTGGCGAAGTCGCGCTTGCCGTGTGGTGGCGCGAAATTCCGTTGCGTGTCGCTGGGTCGTTGCGGTCGTAGAGGTGTCACGATCGGGGCATCGGTCGTCGTCGGGATGCTCTCTGTCGTTACTCTCGCCTGGCCGGGTTGTGTGTACTCTACCACCGTTGGCTCGGTCGGTATGCGCGAGTACGTCTCGGGCGCGGGGTCGTGTCGTCTCGGCGTCGTTGACGGCGCCAGTGGCCGCTCTACCGAATAAGCGCTCGGCGGGACCGGTTCCGGAACATTGTCAGACTGACAAACCCACTGTCGTATCCGAGAGTCACTCGGTGGGTGTGTAACCATTGACGTGTCTATGGTTACCGGGCAAACGTTCACTGATAACTGTTCTGGGTCGGTAGCACGATATACGCTCGCTCTTTGACGTGAGCGCGTATAGTTTCTGTCGGCAGAGTTCAATAGTCTCTGGATTGTTCTGGCCGACGTTGCCGAATACGCCCTAGCGTGTGCACTCAAAATGTCACTTACTGTATGTTGAGGTGCGAGCGGGTCTTCGTCGAGGAACTCCTGTACCAGGTCGACGGGCGGCGAAGACGATCTCAGGGTCGAATGTTCGTCCATGGAGTCGAACAGGCCGGTCGGTTGTTGTTCCTGTGACAACGGAACTGTGTCGCTCATAACAACTGAGCGGGGGCCGAAAGGTCGGAAGGTCGGGTTGAACGTAACTTCTTCATCTGTCTGGTCGGCCGACTCACCTCGGAACGCTCCCGGGGCCAATGCCATCACTGCCGGTAAGTTAGGGTCGGTAATCCGAGACTAGCTCAGATCCTGGTCGAACGGCGCCAATGTGATAAATATCGTTCGATGGCCGATATTAGGCCGAAATGTCTGTGATCGCTGTGCAAATCACAAGGCCGGCAGTTCAGTTCAATAATTTATTCGGGCGATAATGTCTAATGACTCAGACAGTCACATCTAAGGCCGCAAACACACCTACGTCCGGTGATTTCCCTGTCGACAAGATATCCAGAAACTATAGTCCTTCTTTGTTACAATTCACATATATTTAGTCCACAGTTAACTGATATATTCCAATACGAGCACGGCCAAACTTCTAACAATATTTCAACACGTCTGTGCTCGCTGCGGCCATTTACTCAACTCCCTGAGAAAAGCCGGGGCCGGCAACATGTGGTGTAGGTTTTCCCGCCAAATGTCTGCGGTGTTGTGATTGGATAGATGTGTGGTGATATGAGCTGATGTCACCGGGAAAGTGGGTTTCCCCGGCGCGTGTCTTGACTACTATGGTCTGTATCTGTGCACGTGATGTGAGTGTTATGCATGTCATGTTCTATGTTTAGAAGTAGGTGCTTGTGAAGGTCAAGGCCGAAACTAACTGGGTCGATGTACCGAATGAATGGGGCCGCAAGTGCATGTGGATTGACCTGTGTGTGTAACCATGACTACATGGAGTTTATGCTTGTGATCGTATAGTGTGTACTTGTCCTGTATGTAAGTCATGTAGAATGAATGTTTGTTGTGGAAATATGTATGCGCGGGAGGGACGGGGGTTACAGTCGCTAAAATTACTACAATAGAAGTCGAATTAGGTTCCAGAGTGGCTTCAAAATCGTGTGTGTCAAGCGCGTCCTGTTATAACAATGCTACTCTATGGCATCGGAACTGTGAGATACTTTTGCCTCAGACCAGTGATGTTTATCTAAACATCAACCTCGCTTTCTTCGAGTGCTTTCAAATTAATTATTAAGGGCGACTTTGTTCTTTGAGCGAAGTGACCGCACATCGTGTCATGAATCCGGTTCGTTCGCTGAGTAACAGGGTATCAAAATTTCATGATTTGCTGATAAATTCTACGGAAGTAAAGTTACAGGCATGTGTCGGAGAAGACTGGTAGCCATTGTAAACCGGGTGATATCACTTGTCGCTTGATATGTCATCTACACTAATGCAAGTGGTTTATTTAGATAGCCGCTCAAAATGAAGTCATTAATTAAGTGTCTGAAAGCTGTAATTTCCACATAACCGACATCGCGATAACAATAAGCGTAAGCCACTTTGTGTTGAAAAGCCCTGAAGCCGAAGGTAACGAACGCCGGCAGGCTGCATGAAATTTTCATTAATTTGCTCCTCAACATTGTTAGAGAATTCATTGTTCAGCAATTGTTCCCATTTTATTCGTTCACACGTAACAGTGATGCGCCAGAAAACGCTGCAAGGCATAGTGTTATGTGGTGTATTCAGTATGCATGTTGGGCTTTGTTGCATATAAAAATTGTTCCTGCCTATCAAACATTAATATGCATTTTGGCCTGTATTTTAGTCATAACCTACATATTATGGTCACATGAAACTTGTCACATCTGATATAATTCCAAATTTGAAATTTATCGGTAGATATGCATATGTATTAATATGACTTGAAAATTTCTCTGTCTGTTAATACAAGTTGATATAGTTCGCAGAAAAAAGTTAATATAATTCGCGAAAAGTAATTTGGATAAATTTATTCAATATCGATTCAAGAGGACCTATTGTCGGTTTTGTGGTCGGTGTTGATATAAATCCAGGTTAGCAGCAGCGTAACATGATTCAAATCTAATGACACTCGCATATATTCAAATATGATGTACAGCAATTGGAAGCAGGCAATCGCGCCAGTGAACTGCCATGTGATAGCGCATCCCCTTGTTGGGTGCAACAAAGTACAGTATGTCCAAAAAAGGTGTCACTATTAACTCCACGTGATAAAAGTCAATATGCAATGACTGTAATTACATGTACACTTGTACAGTCATTAAAGCGGCGTTGTATGTTATAGAATTGAAAATATATGACGTCATCGACGCAACGGGCTGTGGATAAAATAATATATGTGGTTAGTTAATATTCGATTATTTGTTCCCGAAAATCGCCATCACAGTGTACAAAATAGAGTTCAGTGACATGCAATGCTTACACTAAAAAACATTCCAAGTACATGAAGGACAAAAATAAAACATTCACACAACAGAGAAAAATAATGCCAATCGATGTTTTCCTAATTCACCACTGACCAAACATCTTGACTCAATATTGGAATTAACTGGCCCCAGCGACAATCATATGAAAATGTAGAATAATTATCAGTAGATCCTATCCTAATTTGTTCCTGTTCAAATTTTCATCAATTCACTGGTCATTACAGTTGTTCACATTTCGTGAATAAAGAACACATCGCTGCGTTTCTAATGTTCCAGGAACATCTCAAAAGTTAAACGTTGACGTAGTCTAGCTTGCCTTGTACTCGAAGTGGTAATACTTCGATGTGTAATATTTTTTTGTCATTATCGTTATGTGTATGAACGACATATCGTGCTGAGATGAAACGGTACATTTCATCTCAGATAGACTTTTCTTGTAAATTGGCTAATCACCCTCAAGTAATTGTCCCCGTATATCAGGTATCCCTACTTCATGGATACATAAAATAGGTTCATCCGGTCCTCTTACAGCTTATGAGACACTTCGTGTCCTAAAAATGCCTTGAAGCAGCATTGCGCCATTTAGGTGGACTCGTCGGGTACCATGGAAAGATCTGTCAAATGACGAATATATGCAATTTAAAGTATTTCCAGAAATGTAATAGATGGATGTGGCATGGGATTCGTGCCTTCCATGTTACCAATGTGTGTATTTATGTGCAAATTTAAGTGAATGATAAAAAGTTGTTATGGAGTATGTAAAAATGGTGCATATGAGTCAATCACACAATAGATCTTGTAATATCAGTGGGAAAGCAATGCAATATATTGATATACTTTCACAGCTGATAACTCGTACAATGAATGATGCAGTCAATTGTGTACAACACCTCGATATCAGTGAACTTTTCCTCATATATATGTACCCTAGGACTGTTGCCTACAACGTAGTTCAAAAGTAATTCTACCACACGATGTACTAGTTCATCATATATGTCCAAATAGTGGTTTCATAGAACCGTTCAATTTTTGAACTAAAATTTCAACTTTAAAAAGTTGCGTCTCGATTTTGCTTACACTTGACTTTGAGATTGGATAAGGAACTCAGTTTGGTACACTCGGAACACTTTACAATTGGATATTGGTTCCATGTTTATTAACACATCTCGAGGATATTTCGTTACTCTAGGAAACTCCATTGCACCACAGTCGCATTTGAAACCCATGAACATATATGACTTTCTGCAACAGAACACAAAACTGACCTTTTCATTTTTTACTGCTTAATCACTTATTCAATCACAAGAGATTCGTTATAGTGTATATTTTTGTCGTGAGGCATACCCGATTTATTTATAAGCAAAAAGAAAGGAAAAGCAGAACTCCCAACAGACAATTTTCAAATTTCAAATTATTAGTAAATTGGTCAGGTGCATACTTCATGTGAAATATACCTTGGTGTGGTGTGGGAAACTAAGTAAGTCAGAAAAAAATTATTGGGATCGAATCTGTCAGAAATAAACATGCTAAATTTTCCGCGTTTCCAATTCATGCCACGAAGGATTATGAGCCGTACCTGCGAGAGTCTTCCTCTCAAGTTATTCCACGAAATCAACAAGTGATTCAACGAAATTCTACTGATGGCCGTCTCGACCCAGTCATTGTGTGATGACGAAAGGTATATTAATAAACATGGTTACCTATTTGCAGCGTTTCACTGTCTTGTTATGAATGAACCCACACATGACAGGAGATCCCCTTGGGGAATATTATGGAGAGCCCTCATATTAACATCACGGTATCTGATACTAGGTGTGGTGATAATAATTATTGTTTTGCGTTCATACGTATCCTTGCTACTATTCAGTAGATACAACTTTAGTTGAGAATATCATGAATATTGGGAATATTACGCAAATATCATATTGCAATAAACAGGATTCATTCATTTCTTGAGTAACTACATATTGTGTATGTATTTGTTTAGCAATAAATGGAATCTTGCTAACATGGATACTCCAGGTATTATTCTGACTGTGCCATAAGTGTGTGTCTTTCCAATGTGGAGTGAGATAAAATACTTTCCGTTGATTTTCTTATCAGTCAAAAGACGATATATATGATTTTTGCTAATTATTGGAATACATAAATGAATATGAAATATTAATCACTGCAAATTGTTTTTACTCACACTATTTGTGTGGATTAGATTAGAATTTTCATTGTAATATTTATGTTGTATCCAACATAAGGAGGAGGGGGGGGGGTGGCGAAATGAGTCTTCTCTCAAAAATCTCAAAAGAATTTCTCCACCATGTCGGCTGAGACAAGATATCGAATACTCTGTAAAATGCCAAGTTAATTAGAAAACAGTAACAATGCAGAGATCCAAGATATCTCAGGTGATATGTATATGTCAACTTATTACTTATGTCAACTTACAACTTATTCAAACCTCACAATTGCAAATTCAAGAAAGCCACACAGGTTATTGGAACACAAAATAACATTGGTGGCTGTGGCAGAACTTTTATTTTGCATATGTTTAGTTCCATAATGCTTTTCTCCAATAATAACTGATCACACATTTACATTATTGCTATACATTTTACTTAGAGATAAGGTGACGTCAACCACATTTGTCTCGGTAATAATTGGATGATATTAGTTCGTGGAACAAAAACATAATTGCTCAAAAGTTATAGCAAGCAGGTCGTAAGAATGAATATTCATGCAGTAAACAACAATTCCAAATCTACAATGTACATCCAAGGCCAATACAGTGCGTAATTTCGACGTGTCCCCACAGCTGCGACCTTGTTCTTTGTCCAAACTCCTCCACGTAATGAGAGAATCAGGGGGTAGCTTCAACATCAAACACAACAAAGACTGGGACACTTTCTTTGTGTTGAAGGTCAGGCCAGTGGTATCAGAGAATACGACACAGACTTGACGGAAGTTGTTTGTCAAATCGGACCAGTATTTTTTCGTTTGTAATAACATGCTTGTTTATCGCATCGCATGGCCTGATAACTGGACTGGTGTTGACAATATGTCCTTCTCATAATAATGCTTGAAATACGACAAATAAACCTCCAGACCACCTGAATTTACCAAATATTCCCTAAGGGGCTTGTGGCGCCCCACAAAACACCCTATATCCGATCCACCTCCCTTCTACTGTCCTCTACTCAGTAATTCCTCACCCCCCCCCCCCCACCCGCCTGCACTGGCATTGATAAATGTATTCATGGACAACATTTGGGAGACCACAAATATGCTAACATACTTCACGGAAACGAAGGTAGATACAGATGGCGTTTTGAACCCTCATTCGTCATTTTTGACATGATTCACATTTGTCACCCGAATACGCATTTGATTCACATCAGGGGAACAAAACTGCCCAATACATGACCACAGTCTCACTACCGAGATGACACATTTAAACAAATGAAGACAAATGTCCGGTATGAGGCAAGATGTTGGGTTTGATCAATCTGTTTTGGCCTAATCGCTTGTCTCGGAAGTACTGCCCAAGACATGTACACAATACTCATACTGTTGTAGTTCGTTCTACGCATGAATCAATGACGTTAATTTTAAGTTCGAGAACGCAATAGTTAGTAGTGAAAGAATTTATTCAAACAGGTTGAAATCGAAAATGAGTTCATAATTCGTCCATTTCATGTGTTAAGGACAGTTCAGATCAATGAAGGACATTGAAGAGTTGCGGGCAATCAGATTATCGTTATGTCGTACTGGTATCATACATATACGGAAGTGCATTTAGGAATTTGTGCAAACAAATAATTAATTCGGCTGGGCGGATTAGTATTTCGCCCAAACAATTTTTTTTATTTTGTTCGGGCGAATTAGTATTTCGCCCAAACAAAATTTTACTTGGTTTGGGCGGATTAGTATTTCGTCAAGGCAGATTAGTATTTCGCCATGGCAGATTAGTATTCCGCCATGGCATATTAGTATTCCGCCCGGGCGGATTACCATTTCGCCCGGGCGGATTAATATTTTCTCTCCCATGTCCTGAATGCACTTCCGTATAAATGCGCTTCCGTATACATAGACTAATAGTGCATCTCGAATTTCAGTTCTCAGAGTCTAATCGTGTGGATGCTGGTTCTGCTCCTGGGTGTGAGTTGAAGTTCAGGACCGGAAGGTTGACTAAATGCTTTGGTTACCACTCAGTGTATTAGAACTATATCAAGTTTGTCAGTTGTATTGTGTCAGTTATACTTCTGTGAACTCCAATTTTACACCAATCCGTAATAATATACGAAGGCTACATTCTAAATTAGGTCCTCAATATTTATACGATTGTAGTTCGTTCTACCGTACATGTCAGGAAAAACACATGAATTGGTCACGCGAGCGTCATTGGACGCCAGACAAACCTCCATCAAATCCTTTTTCCGGTCATGAAATCTAGGTTCACTTCGGCACTTAGTGAATCATAATACCAGCTCACAACACATCTCTTGCACGTAAGACCGGCACATGTATGAACAAGATGACAGAGATACCAGAACATCATACATTCCATGCACCATAATAAATTCTTCAAACCGCTTCCGACTTTATATCCATGATCATGTTGTACTGCGAGAGATATTTCCTTCGAGTTCCTTCTTGTTTTGTTTTCATTGATGAACCTGTAACATAAGTGGAATCCGTTTTTGTCCTATCGTATTATAATGATCGGATTTATTTTCCAATTCGGTAGGAATTTAGGAATTTTTCCAATTGGTTGGATGGTTAGATCTACCATATGTACAGTATAAGCATTTTGTTGAGCATTGTATTCACATTTTCAGAAGCTAGATCCACAGAGAATTATGCGCAAAGCTGCTATAGAACGAAAATCGCCACGAAAGAAATGGCTGCTTTAGCCTTCACTGGTGTATGTGGAACTTCCGTACACGGAGACGTCCAATATGGCACATATACAAGCTGGCTACACAAGAATGAATATACTGTGTATAAATTAGCATCACTAGGATGTTTCAAACATCCATTTCTATATTTTTTTCAAATGAAAATGTTTGAAAATGGCTGTTGTCATTCTCAAATCGTTACTCGAATGTAGAGACGTTATTAATCAATCCTAACCAGTGGTGTTCGTATCAAGCAACTCAATCTACATTACTAACGGTGAATACTGTATACTAGTAACGTTAGTATTTGAAAATGCTGAAATATTGCAAAATATCTACAGTAGGCCCTACTGTATAGCTATGTAGGAGGTCAATATTATCATTCATGTCAACATACGTCAAAAAGTTCCAGACCCTAATCCCGGTGATGGATATGTTTCGGTATTCCTTCGCATAACATCATCATAACATGATCAGATTAATTGATCTGAGACTTCCCGAAGACATTTGTCGTATCGTCTATGTAGAGCCATTCGTAATCCACCAACGAACAGGCATGTTCGTTTGTTGGTCATGGACAAAGACGGGACCAAGTCCGCAACATTTCGAAAACTTGTTACACATGAATAATACAGTTGCTTTTGGACACCACTGAATTGTGTCATTGTGGCACCGTGGTCCTGGCGAGTACATTGTCTGCATGAATTGAAAAAAAATCAATTGTGTCAATTGTAAAACTATAAATTTCTTTGCTAAAGGCAATTTTCGCAATTCATCACACCCGAGAAACCGGTCTCAAACTTAGCTCACGGAAAAAAAAATCTGGAGACATTTTTCTATGATCCATAATCCTGATGATCACTCCGAAAATGAGATATTAAAGACAAGGTATCAAGAATATCGTTTAGGCCTATATGAATAAAAAAAAAATTTCTAATTTAGAGTGTACTCTACACATTTTGTACTGCAAACTCTCATAAGCAAATTTGCTGTCCACATTCAAACGTGCTATCCACATCTACTGTATTACCGACAACTCAACATGGAATAGAATATATGTGGCAAACCGCCGATCAATTACATGCGTGATAAACATGAAATTATTTTATTGCTGGACGACTCGGTAACAATAGTTGGACATGAAGGATAAATAACATTTGTTATTTAACACTGTTGAACATGAATATATAGGCGTGTCAAAGTGAATTCCGCAGCGGCTACGAAATTTCGTGATTGTGTCAAGCATGTGTTGATATAATAACATTACTCTATGACAAGGGAAAAGTAAGACGAATTCTGACTCAGACCGGTAACGTTTTTTTACATTTGCCACGTACGCTTTTAAGTGCTCTCAATTGAATTATTAAGATCGACTTTGTTGCTTGAGGGAAATGACCGCACATCGTGTTATTGTATGAGCGTAATTCGCTCTTGGCCTATTTTCTGCCGAGTATAAATGGTATTAAATATTCATCAATTGCCTGATGATTTCCATGGAAGTAGTGTTACACGCATGTGACGGAGAAGGCTGACACCTATTGTCAGGGCAAACTCTCCTTCATCTGCCGCGTACATCCGAATGATGACACTTGTCGTTTCATCTAGTAGACTAATACAAGTGTTGTATCTAGATAGTCGATCAACACACGGCCATCAATTAATCAATGTCTCACATAAAAAAACGAAACATCAAGCGAGAGCCACTTTGTGGTGGAAGTCGTTCTCAGAAGTAACAAACACTGTCAGAGAGCATTAAATTTTCATGACTTTGCTCCTCGACATCGGTGGTGAATACATCGTTCAAACATTCTTCCCATTTTATTCGTTCACAATGGTACCAGGAAATAATACATCCACTCAAAACACTCTGAACCGTAGTGCAGTATCAGTACATGTAAATTGAGCTCTGTTGCATATTTGAGTTGTCTGTGTTTATCAAACACCCATACGGGTAACCTATTACCGCCTCGGGATGATTCACAGTGCCTGGGCATATTATATCCACACGAAAATACATAATAATTGTTAAAACTGGCAGATATGCATGTATGTCAGTGTGTCAGTGAGCATGTGTCCCTTTTGTAGTCGGCACTGATGTCATTCAGGCCAGCAGCACTGAGCAGCGTGACTGAAAAGAAATTGAATTACTTGTACTTTCCAAGAACGCCGCGCATTCATATTTGATGCACAGCAATTGGAGACAGATAATTGTATTATTGTCTTGAGATGCGTAATCGCCCTCTATGTTGTGACGAAGGGAATGTGTCCAAGAAATAGGTGTCACTCCATCTCCATGGGGATTCTATGTGAAACCATAGACGCGTCCTCGAATGGCCAAGAGTAATCACACATCAAACTGGTATCAGCGATCACAGCTGACTTAATTATGCTGTCCGATTGAAGAGTTGATCATTATAATTATGGTTTGTGAAACTATTGGAACTTTTAAAGAAGAGTAAAGTACAGAACACTGGTATGAACGAGAAATTTCACGTAGGATTTAAAATTGACATTAGGGGAAATTGCTAACTTTTCTAAATTATATACAGAAATTATTTGAAATTTAGGAGAAAATCGCTCTTTGATTTCCATGTGCAGTGTGCCTAATTACATGATGATTCCACCTACTGTCGATAACCGACGTAACGTATGTAAACAGGTCTCCAAATACAAACACAGGCATAGTTGCATGTGCTTAACTTTTAGCTGCGTATGAATGTAGGCATCAACCTATTACCACCGATACAGCTAGATTTTAATTATGACAATAGCAAATTCAAAATACAGCATTTAGGAATAGAAACAAAGCACACCAAATAGATTATCCATATACACTGGCGTCATCAGGGGCATACGGAGCCTCTGAGAGGACATGGAAGAAATATTTTTAGCACATTGTTATTGCGTTCCCTCGCAATATTGCGTTCCCTCGCATTCTGGATCGCGTTCCCTCGCAATCCGGATCGCGTTCCCTCGCGATCTTATTGCGTTCCCTCGCATTCCGGATCGCGTTCCCTCGCGATCTTGTAGAATAACCTTCTCAGAAGTCATTGGCGGCAGCACGATGCGAGGGAACGCGATCCAGAATGCGCGGGAACGCAAAAAGATAGCGAGGGAACGCGATAATATCGCGAGGGAACGCGATCCGGAATGCGAGGGAACGCAATAAGATCGCGAGGGAACGCGATCCGGATTGCGAGGGAACGCGATAATATTGCGAAGGAATGCAATAACCATATGTCAAAACATATTTCTTGCATGTCCTTTCAGCGGCTCCGTAGGGGCAGGCAGTGTGTATCATTAATAGTCGTCATTGACTCTATACACATCTACTCCTTGTGTAAAAGTGTCCGTATCATCGCACACATGTTCCGTATCATCGCAGGCACGGATACAGTATCGAACACCCCATATTCATGGACGACAAGAAACACAAGATTTAACCAGCAGACAAATGACAATCGTTGTTCTGGTGCCACATCTGTGGTACTGTAATTCAGTAAAAATTCGAGGGCAATAATCAATAAAAATACCAATCAAACAAATGTTCTTGACGCAAGGGTTGAATTAAATGATCCCCAGCGACAACCATAAGAAAATGGAGAGTAACTATAAGCAGCATCACTTTCTCCTGTTCAAATATATTCGTCGACTGTTTCGGCATTATTTTCTGTACATATATGTTGGTTCATACATCTTGCTGAATTTGGTGTCCTGCAGAATTTTGATTGGAAAAAATGTACACATACCAATTTCGATGGGTCGTTGATAGAATAGTGAGTCCCTCGAAAATAAAATCGAGGAATTTTCACAGTTCCAGCTATGAAAATATTGTGCGCTTTTTTATATCACACACACATCACACATCACCTTGAGGAATTGTGAGAGCTTGATTATAACTGGCATTTCGAACATTTAACGACACTCTGGGGATTGTTCAATGGCGAACTGACGTTCAGTAGTCTAGCTGGCTGAGTTGCCAATATGGGAATACAAGGTTGTATGATCTTCATCAATGTTATGTTGATGAACACCATGTCATGAGAAAGGTGTATTTGTCATTGCCAGTACACTTTGCTAGTAATTTGACTCTCGCTCCTCAAGTAATTGTCCCAATATCTCAGGCTTTCGCGGTTCACCTTTATATTAATAGGTTCATCCGTCATGAGGATCCGCCCCTTTTCCAGCATATGAGGCACTACAGTTGTGTACAGGAAGTACCTTCCAGCAGCATTTTTCCATTTGAGCAGAGTCATCAGGAATGGCTAGTCGAATATGCATCACCATAAAGAAGGTACATGACAGTTCTGGTCAATTATATGTAATATGTTCAATTCTATGTTTTTTATACATGCAAATTTCGAGTGAGTGGTTGTATTAATATGATTATTACTAATAATATGATATCACAACTGTTCAATTTGGTGTGGCAACAGTGAGGCGGTCGAGTAAATACATTAAATGAAATATATAACCTCGTATGGGCCATCAAAATGAGCAGAATTATGCATACATTATTTGGATTCAACGTGTCTGAAATAAATATGATAAACGATGCCCATAGCGGGAATATATTTCCCTCATTCATGTCCCTACTGAGAAGCTTCCTCGTGTCAAGGATTCCAACAAAAAGTAACTACATGTAATGACCGTCGGAGCTGAGCCAATTTCTGAGGACGCAAGTTATACTAATATACGATCGTTTGTCTGTCGCATTTGACCATTTTGTTATGTCATACATACAATTTCGTATTTACATACAACCATGCGTAGCTTCCCTTTCGGGATATATTTGAAATTTATTTGAACACGGTTCTCTCTGTAGTTCATCAGCACCCATGAACTATAGGTGATGTTGATTATTGCTTCTATGTTTGACTCAGTAGATCGACATTTTTCAGTAGATTCACATCCAACTATCCAACCACGCATTCATAACTTGAGAAATATTATTGACATATATTTTAATGATTAGGTATCATTATGTCCTTCATACGCGCCAACTTTGCCATGCAATAATAAAGTTAAGTATTGTGTTGTTCTTGTTCACATTCTTGGTATTACTATGATTGTGCAAAATACCATATCAAGTGAAATAAAATAATGTTCAACCAGTAATGAATTTCGTTTGTTTCTCAACTTATAAGCTATTCCAGATCTAGTTGCAAATATGAGGACTTTATTTATCGAAGTGCCCAGCTAGTCTCGAAACTGCTGCGACAAAGATATGTTTTACCAAGACTTATAGTTGCCTTCAAGAAATTCTATGGACGTCATCATGATCTGGTTGATAAATACACCAAATCCATGACTGCCATGCAACTAGATATATTTTCATGTTAATTTTGGGGAACTCATGATGGGTGCCATTAGTGGGGCAGGAAATGCTCACTCTTTCCGGAACACCTGATTTCACCTCCTAATGGCCATTTTTGGTGGTTCATGAGTTTTCCTGTCATTTTTGTTTTCTCTCATTTCGTATGCCTGATATGACTTTCTGTCCCCGGACTATGAGATTGGATAACGGACCCTGTTTTGTTCGGTCGGAATACCTAATACTGGGTATTGATTCTATGTATATTGAAGATGGATCGCTGCAAATTCTTCAATAACCAATTCCATGAAGTATACGATATCAACGATATCTCCTGGGGGGGGGGAATGAACAGATATTTGTGTAGATCTGACGAGAATTTTTCGCGAGATTGCTGAGTGACATTATTGGTAACACTGTATGCCATCAACTCCATTTGTCCCAATATCAATCGAACATTTCATCCCATAGGAGGAATTCACCCACCATACTTTCATCAATTGTACTGTTTTCTGTCTTTCGAATTTGTTCACAAGTATTTCTACTTTGAATGCAATGTTTGCTCGAATAGGATCTTTGGAATTTTGTTATAATAAGACCGACAAAACAGGTGTAAATTGTTGCGGATGAGTTTCGTGGTTGGACTGACCAGACACGACATACCTTGATGGATCATCCCATTTAAGCGAAAAATATAAACTGAAGAATGTGAGCTTCTGTTAATAAACATTACATCAGCTTATCGGTAGAGAAAAATACATGGATTGCAACACGTACGCTTCTGAGAAACGCACGTCAGTTTCTGTCATGACACAATTTTCTGTAATCCAATGTGATAAATGAGAGCTAAATTCCAATAGCAATTCCACGGAGATCCCATAAAATCTCCCCATGTTCGTAATTGCGTTGACTGATTGCGCAATCACGTGCCCTTTGAAAAAGAACCGTGAACGGAACAAGCCTATGGATGAACATTTCCCGAAATCACTTTTGATTAGCCGGTCCCACGCAATTAATCTATAGGCCTATCATTACTAGCTTCCGCCACATAAAATCAAGACAAACGGTTTGACACATATTTTGCATGTACTAAAGTTCCAGCTATGTATGATTGAGTTTTAGTCGTTATTGGCTCCATACTCATATACTCCATGTATGTAAGTCGTTGTGACTGATTGGCATGAATTTTGATATTTGTACGTGCTTCATACCGATACAATATCGGATACCCCATGTACGTGGACAACAAGGAACAACATATTTACCCATCAGACAAGTGACAATCGATGTTCTGGTGTCACATCTGTGGTACTGTAATTCAGCTCGTGGGCACTAATCAATAAAAACACCAATCGAACAAATGTTCTTGATTCAAGGGTTAAATTAAACGCTCCCCAGCGACATTGATAACAAAATGAAGGAAATCCGTAAGCAGCATCACATCTAGGTTGGTTCGTATGTCTCGCTGAAGTCGCTGAAATTGTACACATCTAATTTTCGAGTTCATCGAAAATAAAATCATGTTCACAGTTCAAGGTAGAAAAATGAGGTGCGCTTTTTTATATCACACACATTATACACCGCCTGGAAGAATTGTGACATGTTTGTTATAACCGGCATTTCGAAAAATAACGACACTGGGGAATACCCAACGACGACCTGACGTAGTCTAGCTTGCTGCATTACAACATGGGAATTCAAGGTTATATGATCTTCATCAACGTATTGTTGATGAACACCATGTCATGAGAAAAGTGTATATGTCATTGCTAGTACACTGTTCTGGTAGTTTGCATCACACGTCTCAGTAATTGTCCCAGTAAAACAGGCTTTCGTGTTTCACCGATACATTAATAGGTTCATCCGTCATGAGTACCTTGAAGCAGCATTACATCATTTAAGCGGAATCATCAAGTACACAAAAGGATCGCTTAAATGTCAGAAGAATGGCTAGTCGAATATGCAATATAAGTATGACCAGAAAGATGACAGTTTTTAATATCAATTATATGTAATTATTAATATCACAACTTTTAAATTTTATGTACCCTCGTAACAGTGAGGTGGTAGTATACACACATTATGATTAGTAAAACTTGGTGTGGAAATTCAAAGTTGGAACAATCAAATATACATTTGGGATTCAACCTGTATGAAATAAACATGATAAACTATGGCTAGACCGTGGATATATTTTCCTCTTTTATGTCCCTGCTGAGAAGCAGCATCAAGACATACCTTTGGGAGGCTTCCTCATGTCAAGGATTCCAACAAAATTTAACTAATGACCGTCTGGGCTGAGTCAATGTCTGATGACGCAAGTTGTAAACTAATATACACGTTTTTGTCTGTCCCATTTGAACCATTTTGTTATGTCATACATACATACAATTGTGTATTTACATAAAACCATGCGTAGCGTCCTTTTTATGATATTATGGAAATTTATAAATGAACACGGTTCTCTCTGTACTTCATAAGCACTCATAACTATAATTGATGGGATAGAAATTGATGTGAAATATTGTTTGCTCCCGAACGTTTTTTTTATGTTTTATTCAGTAGATCTATATTTTGCGACGCATTTATATCCGACCGTGCCTTCATTAATTAACTTGAAAAATATTCTTAACATATATTTTTATGAATAGATCTCATTCTATCTATCTTTCATATGCACCAACTTCGCCATGCAATAATAAAATAAATTATTGTGTCTTTCTCTCTCATATTCTTGGTATTATTATGATTGGGCAAAAATACCATCTCATGTCATATGAAACACTTTTCACCTAATAATGAATTTCATGACTGCATCGAAAATATATATAATAATGAGCAGATGAATATGGACGATGGATCGCTACAAATTGTTTCACAACATTCCATAAAGTATATGATTCAAAGATCAACGATATCTCTTGGGGGAAAATGAATAGCCATTTGTGTAAATTACACGAGAAATGTTCGCGAGGCTGTTGATTGACATCATTGGTAAGACTGTATCCCATCAACCCCATCTGTCCCAATATCTATAGGAGGAATTCACCAACCGCACTTTTATCAGTTGTACGATTCTTTTGCCTTTCGAATTCGTTTACAAGTATTTCTACTTAGAATGCAATGTTTGCCTGAATAGGATCTTTGGAATATTGTTATAAGACTCACAAAACAGGTGTAAATTGTTGCGAATGAATTTCGTGGTTTGACTGACGGGATAAGACATACCTTGATGTATCATCTTATTGTAAGCGAAAATATGAACTGAAGAATGTGGTCTTTTGTGAATAAACCTTACATCATATCATCGGTAGGGACTAGATGAATTGCAGCAAGTAAGTATATATGTGAGAGACGCACGCCAATTTATGTCATGACACAACTTTTTGTAATCTATTTTGATAAATAAGAACTAAATTTCCTGAAATCACTTTTGGTTAGCCGGTCCCGCGCCATTAATCTATATCATTACTAGCTTCCACCTCGTAATAACAAAACACATGCTTTACGAATGTTTGAATACATCAACGGAACACGGTATGAAGCGTAGGCGAAGTTATGCATGAATAACCCAACCGAGTTTAAAAATACATCTTGACCGCGATCACCACCCCACCCCCCCCCCCCCCTCCCCCGGAGAGATTCCTGAGAATGCATAAATTCAAAAATGGTACAAAGTTGAAATAGTAATATGCTTCAAAATATGCTATGTCAAATTCCTTTGGGATGTTCACCAGGTTACTGATAAATGTATCGCTAACACATTGGTATCTGCTGTTAGATTGCTATGGGACATTTTGTCAACATAGTGCATGATTCCATTGTCTCGAGCAGGTATCTATTTGTAATAAATACCTCTGTGGGAGGTATTTATTTCCAATAAATACCTGTCCCAGGTATTGAATGAAAATAAACCAATACTGGTGGACACAGTAAACACACCGGGATTGTATTTTTTATTGCCAAGCATGTACATGTATCAGACATATTTACTGATGTACATAAACAGCTAATGTTATGTTGTGCGAGTTTAATCCATGGGTCACAACAGTTGTTAATTTTTGGACATTTGGTTCATGAAATCCTCGCCTTCTGTAGAAATCCAGTGAAAACGTATATATCCACAATATCCTTGGAATTCCGGAGGTTTTGATAATAATCCTGCGATATTCCACATCCGCAAATGTACCGGAGTCCTAGAGAAGCCTCCAGAGATCACGCATAACGTAATTTTCCTGCAAACATGAATGCAATATACACACATGAATGTTTGATTTTTCGTTTAAGGTGCGGTACGAGCACATTAGTGAGCTATAGTATATTTGAGTTGGTGCTAGGGGCCTCTCTAGCCAATGAGGGGGGTTAGATCACCATGGTGAAAGTCAAATACCACACCTTACTCGATTTTTCCTCTTCAAAGCTAGTTTATAGCTATTCAGCATATGTATTATGGGAACAATTTGAACAGAACTTTCACTCCGCCATATAAATTAAATGCATGGATAGCACACACAAAACTTTTACTTACCGGTCGTACGTTGAAGTCATGGAAGTCATGGATCAAACTTTGGAATCGGCGTAGTGATTTTACGAGGAATTCTGTAAATACATGTGTACAAATCGTTTTTTTATTTTCTTATAAAGAACGTTCTTGAAAGAACGCAGGATAAAGATATTTGTTCGGGCAAAAATTATGATTCAATTCTTTGTACACGGGTACAACCCGTTAGATAATGCAGAAGGAGAAAATGCTAATTTTGTTTTGAATTCAAAGAAATAAGTGATATTCTCACCGGTTTACAAATCTGGTATGTTCTTCATGTACTGCATCTGGTTACACCAAAATTTTGAGTCATTCCCAGGAATAAGATTTTGCAACAGTATCCAACAAACAAGCGCGTCAGAACACGCGTTTACATTCGCATGCAGCGTATCCATGTGTCGCATTTTTCGTCACGAAAAGTTGATGTCACGTAGCTTGCTGTTTCAAAGTGAGCGCGCCTTTTGCCGCGTTTGTTTTTATAGGGTTCCATTTGAGCAAACTCACAAACGCGTTACTAGGGGGAGAAAACAGCTCAAAGGCACAGTGCGAGTCCACCAGAAACATACTGAGTTGGAATCATGTATGCTGTAGCCATAACAACAGAATGCGGGCTAGGGTTGAATGTACAAATCTATGAGCTGAGTCATGTGGTGAAGTAGTTTCTGTAGGGAGTAATAGATCCAAAGCTCTCCTGACGGATTCTCTTGAATGGGCAAGGACTGTGCGCTGCATTTGCAGTTTTGTTGTACAAATAATGAAATACATAAAGTGTATGTGATATTTATGAACTGAAAGAGTGTGTGAAGGGGGGGGGGGGGTAGTAGCTTGTCAGAAATGTGTGTGCGTGTGTGTGTGTGTGGGGGGGGGGGGTTGCATGCACTATGTCGGATAATGCCTACGGCTTCGTATTCCTCACGAATAGAAACCTCGGCCTTCGGCCTCGGTCTCTATTCGTGAGAAATACTCAGCCTAGGGCATTATCCTATACATAATCTTCCCTTCAAGAAGACGATTAATGTATATTTCATTCTGTTCAGTATCCCATAGGTATTTATTATTTGTTTGGTGTATTCAGATCACGATTTATCCTGAGTAGTTGCTGACGCCGCACACCAACACACATGAATATCTGGAACAGTTTTTGACAATTGCTCACACATCATGGCGGGGTCGTGGTTCTGTTAGCAAGCCTGATTATCAATAAAAGATTGTGCACAATGAATGAATGGATATCGTGCTATGGTCAGCAACGGCCTTCAAGTAACTCGGGAGCTATCGTGGGACACTGAACGACACCTTCAGGTGGTATTATATGGCATTCATGAATGATCTCGTATGGTTCGCTCACATGCTATGTAATGGTGTATATTGGAATATATTCCCATGGCTTTGAACATTAATTTTTTTAATCCTAATATTGTTTGATGAGAAGTATTTGAATGTATTATCAATGTGAAATTGCACGAAAATATTTGCTATTTTATGCTGGCACCCATGCAAACATATT
Organism: Terebella lapidaria; assembly: GCA_949152475.1. Classification (NCBI taxonomy): domain Eukaryota; kingdom Metazoa; phylum Annelida; class Polychaeta; order Terebellida; family Terebellidae; genus Terebella; species Terebella lapidaria. Next base: position 40,659,153 of record OX424557.1, on the reverse strand, counting down.
ACAACCAAATACATGGCAATTGCTATTAGCAATCTGGGAATGGGTTTACAATGCCATGCAGTGCGATCTCATGGCATCAGACTTTCTTCACATCTAGTGAAACTCAATTCAGAATGTGTTTCATAGCTTCTGATTGTTGATTTATTATATCTTCACATGTATGATCTATCCACGTGAGTAGAGCTAGTTGCAAATATGTGGACTTTGTTCACAGAAGTTCCCAACTAGTCTCTAAACTGCTGCGACAAGGATATGTTTTACCAAAACTAATAGCTGCGGTTAAGAAATTATATGGACGTCATCACGATCTGTGACTAGTATGCATCTGGACTTGTTTGCATAATATATTTTTTCGGAATTCATGACGGGTGCCACATGTGGGGCAGGAAAATCCTCACTCTTTCCGGAACACCTGATTTCACCCCTTATGGCCATGTTTGGGGGATTCATTGAGTTCCATATAATTTTCTCGACTTCGTCTGACACCGGATTTTGAGATTGGAAAACGGACTTGTTTTTGTTCGCTCGGACACTTTATACTTGGGTATTGGCTCCATGTTTATTCATGTCGTTTATGGGAATATTGGTCGAAATGTTCCATTTCGGCGTTTCGATCAAAAGATTTCACGTTGTCTTCACAACGATTGGAAAGAAAATTAAATGTACCTTAATCAACATGAATGGTTATATAGAATATATACCTTAGTGGTCTTGAGATACCAACGCTAAATAATATCTTAAGTGAAAGTCATTTGGTTTAATCGCCCATAATTGATGTGAAGTACCCATTGGTCACTGACATTTTCAGGTCAATTGAAGAGACCTACATGAGAGTTCAACAACGTAGGTAGCCTATGTCCATGTACATCTCGATCCTGTCATCAACAAGGTTTTCTGTCTCTGGTTCTGATGCTTTGACGTCAGATATGTTGCCGTGTCTTTTGACGGGTGTCAATTGCCTTGTACGTGAATCGAATACAGGGTGATAGCCCCCTGTTGGATGTCCCGTAATTACTACATTTGAAGGACACGGAGACCATAAGGTTGCTATAAAACCAGTCAATGTCAGGAAGCTAGACACGATGCCTCACACAAATTGACAACAGAAAAGTGTCTTGTTAGACTAATACCATATTAATCAAATTGTTTGGTGTTGCTCGACTTTGAACAACGTATCCTATGATAAACTTGGGTATACCAAAATGTGGTTCATAAAAATATGTGCGGAATTGCAATTGACATTTGACTACTATTGCTTCATCCGGTCTACTCTGATATCCTTTGAACAGTGAGAGAACGTCGGACAACAATTGAAAGTAATTTCTGAGATTTGTCCCTGGTGACTGTCTTTGTTTCATGAGAACTCATGTATATTCAGAAGGGTTCCAGGGTACAAAAATATACTAGTCGTCAGGAGCAATGAAAGAACAATCGAGTGAATCCAGTTGTATTGGAAGACATTAACCCATTGGCGAGGTCAATGAGACCAAACCTATAATTCATCCAATATTCCTACTCTGAATGCAATGTTTGCCTGAATGGGATCTTTGGCATTTTGTTTTAATAACGCCGACGAAACAGGTGAAAATTGTTGCGGATGATTTTCGTGGTTGGACTCACGAGATAAGACATACCTTGATGGATGATCTCATCGTAAGAGAAAAATATGAACTGAAGAATGTGGGATTGGTGAATAAACATTACATTACTTGGAAAATATATTTGTAATTTCAGACGAAATATATAAGGTTGATAAATGTAGTGATATATGGCACAAGACAACAAAGACGTATAAAAACACCAAAGAAATATGATATAATGAATCTCAACACTAACTTTTTGTTAAATTAAACTAAAGTATTACCGGTTTGACGCTGATTTAGTGTCCATGATATAAATATGACACCCTTAACAAAATGTACATACCTTGACGCTCTTGATTAGAAAGTATCAGCGGAATACATGCGACAAAATGTAATGATAACGATGTACAAAGTCTATTCAGTACTATCGGAAAATTTGGGTGATTACAGGGATGAAATCAAGGTGTAAAGTCCAGTCCGAGATACACAATCATACGTGTATATTGTACATCCATGTTGTCGCCATATAGTGTATATACGTGTTATTCGATTCTGTCTGATGACACATCTTTCTATAATCCAAAGTGAAAAACAAGCGCTAAATTCCAATAGCCATTTAACACAGATTCAATATAATCTCCCATATTCGTAATTGCGTTGAATGATAACGCACTCACGTTCCCTTTGGAAAACAACCATCAATGGAACAAGGATGATCATTTCCTGAAATCACTTTTGGTTGGCCGATGAAATCAACTAATCCATCTCATTACCAACTTCAAGTAAATATAGTAGTGTCTGGAAATTTATATATATATATATATATTTCAAAATTTTGACTTGTTTTCTCGACATTTCGAAGTATATATCAAGAGTTTGAGATAATATCTCAAAGTTTTGCGTTAATATTTCGAAATTTTGACTCAACATCTCGAAATTTTGAGATGATAACTGGAAACTCTTTGATAATAACTTGAAATGTCAAGATGGTAATTGTGTCCTAATATTTTAAAATATCAGGTTATTACCACACAATTTTGACTTAATATCTCAAAATATCGAGACATCAACTCGAAATATTGAGACATTATTGATATATCCAAATGTCGAGATATGGTAACGACATTTCGTCAACAAAAACTACCCTCCAGGGGAACGACTGCATGTAGTCTATATATCATTTTGTTCAATATCCCATAGGTATTTATTATTTGTTTAGTATTCGGATCACGATTATCCTGAGTAATCCTTACTGTTGCTGACGCCGCACACTATCACACATGAATTTGTTGGTTTGAAATCGGGAACAGTTTTCGACAATTGCTCCCTCATCATGACGGTGACGTGGTCATGTTAACAAGCCTGGTGATTATGGAGCGTTTTTAGGGTCAGTATTCATTGACATGCATTGTAGATTTTCTTGTTGTGAATGATTATTTCAATCGCAAAATTCTTTATTCCACATTACTATTTCTAAACTTTCTGTGTCGAATTTACATATTCTTACTGCATAGTTCTAATTTGCATCTCCTTACTGCTTATTTCCAAGTTCTCACTGGTACTTTCTCAAGTCTTGATTCATCATGCAAAATTCTAACACCTTTGTTCGTGCAAACCATTAAGAAACAAATCGCATCTGGCACAATGCATATGGAACTTAGCACATTTCACTTAGAATAAAGCACATCGCACGAAGAACAAAGCACAACGAATGAAGCATTTCATGTGCCAAAATTCCTACTCCACTATTATGACGACAGACGGCGCTGCGGGTCGAGTAGCCACATTGGGAATGAGAAACTGAAGACTCCCGGATGAAGGAAAGACCTTGCTTGCTTTGATGGACCTCTGGTCCGGTGCTGTATTTTCAGCTTACCGGCCCATGGCCCGATAAGCTATTGGCGTGGTTTTTCGTCCGTCGTCCGTCCGGGAAAACTTCCGGGGTTTAGGGGCTTGAAACAAAGACTCACCTTTTATGAGCAGACGTGTATTTAGGGGATTAATTTGGGGATAAGGGGCTCACACGGGAGAGGAAATTTAACATGGTGAAAGCCCTTTAGCCTAAAAATTTGGTACGTTCGTCCGTCGTCCTTCCGGCAAATAACTTTTTTGCCTTGATGAATTTCTCTGAAAATTTACTAAAACATTCCTTGATCTAATACCCTGAAACTGTTTTTTTTTTTGGTTTTTCTATTCAATCCTTTTTGCCGATTTGGCAGCCATTTTTTTATGAAAAGTGGCTAATTTTGGACTTTGATGGCCTTTTTCTCGAGAACTCTCTGATCAGTTTGAGATTTTTGTTTCAAGACATCTCCCTCATGTACATCAATGGCAAGTTTCATTGCCCTTGGATCGCCAGTCTGCGTGTGGCAGCCATTTTGATTTTTTGACGTGTCGGCGAAAAAACATTTTTTGTCCCAAATCGAGCCACTATTCGTTCTGAGCCATTTCCAGCAACTTTGAAAAAAATTTGGGACTTTTTGGGGAAAATTTTTGGGGAAATTTCACCCAATCATCTTTCATAATGGGAGCTTTGCGGGAGTAAACTCCTAGAACTTTTCAAGATAGAGCCTAAGTATTGGCACATTCAAATGGGAAATCATATATTGCGGTTTGAATGATGGATGCCCTTGAATTTGACCTTGAATGACTTTGGAAGGTCAAAACGACCTTATTTTGTCGAAAGAAACGATGATTTTTGTCTTTGGCTGCCATTTTCTCAAAAACTATTGACAATTTTCCTCAAATTCTCCCTATGTACCTTTTTGATGTGTATAAGTTTTGTTGCCTTTGAATTGACGGTCTGTGAATATATATTAGGCCTATGTCATTAACGGAAGAAACCTTTCAAGATGTAACTTGATTTCGTATTATATTCCATACAGGAAATGTGTATTTGGTAACATTTACGAACATGTTTTGACAATAGGTTTGAAGATCATTGTAATAATTTATATTTGGGAAAATCAATACCTTGTGTAATTCTCATGATCTGCCGGTAAGCTGCAGCACCCTTGGTGCTACATTTTCTCTTGTGACAAAAAGGTAAATAAGATTCAATTCAAATAGTTTATTTCACCACCAATCAAAGTACATGTAACAATTTAAGTAGAATGGCAAAATACAATTGGTGAAAAGGGGAAGGCTGGAAGCTTAAAGCTCATAACGCAAACTCCCATTGACAAAATAACAAATAAAAGTAAACAAATACAATGAGTAACAACATAATACTGTGTGGATACCAATTCAATGGCTATATATATATAAGATATATAAGATATATATGTTAAATCCAATACAACTACCGTAGCGCAGTACTAGTGTATCTATTGTATACTGTCACGAGTTGGACTTTTGTTAACGGCATGAAGAAATTATGATCGGAGAGATCATTATATTTAGCCTTGAAAGAGATAGCCATCAGTTTCCTGAGAATTTTTTCACATCTTATATTACAATGAGTATTCATGACGACAATTGATTTCAATGAGCATAGAAATCTTAATAATAGGCTCATAATAATCATCTCTCACTATTCTTTTATTTACAAGGAAGATTACGGGCACTCATTGGGGCCTGTTCTCAGCTGTATGAGTGTGGCACCTGTTGGTCGCGCCAAAAATTCACGTGTCCAATGAAGGGAGGTCTTAGTTTCTCATACATCATGTGGCTACGCGCGGCCAGCGCCTCCTGTCGTCATAATGTTGCAGTAGTAATTTTGTCCCCAACAATTACTACTGTATCATTATGACGACAGGCGGCGCTAACCGCCGAGTGCTTCATTCGTTGTGCTTTGTTCATCATGCGATATGCTATATTCTAAATGCAATGTGCTAAGTTCCATATGCATTGTGCCAGATGCGAATTTTTTTGATAATTTGCATGGACAAAGGTGTTAGAATTTGACATGATGAATTAAGCATTGAGAATGTACCAGTAAGGACTTGGAAGTAAGCAGCAAGAAGATGGAAGTTAGAACTATGCAATAAGAATATGTAAATTCGACACAGAAAGTTTAGAAACAGTAATGTGGAATAAAGAATTTTGCGGTTGAAACAATCATTCACAACAAGAAAATCTACAATGCATGTCAATGAATATTGACCCTAAAAACGCTCCATAGGTGATCAGTGAACGATTGTGCTCAATGAATGAATGAATATCGTGCTTTAAACCATAATTGCATTGTTCTCGTAGGTGTTTAATCAATGCTGTATGTTGGTTAAACACCTGTCGGTCACGGCTGAGTAGTTTTTTGTACGGTTTAAAATAGAGAAACCCCCCGAGTAGCAGGGAGTTATTCAACATAGTCTCGGGCTAACGCCCTCGATCATGTTGAATTCTCTATTTCATAGTGAGTCTCGAAAGTGCACAGCCAGGGTCGAACAACCGCCTTTAAGAAACTCGGGAGCTATCATGGGACACCGAATGACAACTTCAGGTGGCATTATATGTCTGATGAGTAGGCATTCATAGATGATATTGTTTATCGCTCACATGCTATGCAGTGGTGTACATTGAACTATATTCCCATGGCTTTGAACATCTGTGAAACTGAATATATTGTTTGATGAGAAATATTTGAATATATTATCAATGCGAAAATGCACGAAAATATTTGCTGTACTATGCTGACACCCATGCAAAAATATTATAACCAAATACATGGCAATTGCTTCGATTATCAATGTGAGAGTGGGTTTACAACGTCATGTCTTTCGATGTCATGGTATCAGAATTTCTTCGCATCTAGCGGAACTCAATTCAAAATGTGTTTCAGAGCTTCTGAAACTGTCATTAATGATTCATTATATCTTCATTGAATCATTGATTATTATACCTTCTGAGAGTCATTTGCTTTATTCGTCCATAATTGATGTGATGTACCCATTGGTCATTGGCATTTTCAGGTCAATTGAAGAGACATGTATACATGAGAGTCCAACAAAGCAGGTAGCCTATATACATACAATGTCGATTCTGTTATGGTATTAACAAGGTTTTGTGTCTCTGCTTCTGATGTTTTCACGTCAGATATGTTGACGTGTCTGCTGAATAGTGTCAATGGCCTTGTATGGGAACCGAATACAGGATAATAGCTTCCTGTTGGATGTCCCGTAATTACCACATTTGACACTGAGACCATACAATGGCTATAAGAATCAGTCAAAATCAGGAAGCTAGGCACGTTGCCTCGCACTGATTGGCGACAGAAAAGTGCCGTGTTATACTAATACCATATTAAGCCAATTGTTTGCTGTTGATCGGTTCTGAACAAGTTTGGAAACATGGTTATACCAAAATGTGGTTCATAAAAATATTTGCGATATTGCAATTGACATTTGACTACTATTGTTTAATCAGTGGTCTACTCCGGCATCATTTGAACAGTGATAGAACGACGCACATTGATTGGCAGTAATTTCGGAGATTTGTCCCTGGTGACTGTCATTGTCTCACGTGTACTCATGAATATTCAGTTAGGGTTCCAGGGCACAAGAAGCTACCAGTCGGGAGCAATGAAAGAGCAAAGGAGTAAATTCAGTGGTATTGGCTATTGGCTTACTTTAGCCCCTTGGCGAGGTCTCTGAGACCACCCTGTGATTTATCACTTTTCCAGCTGCGGCCGTGGATTACTTTCAGCTTAACCTGTAACTAAGTAAGCTTAACCATATTACTATATTTATATATTTCGAATGTACAAATAACATATTGATGATGTCATATCATTGAATAATCCCAAGTTTGGTGAATATCTACATCAGATATATCCATACAAATTGGAAATCGAAGAAACAACTGATTCTCTAACACCAGCTTCTTATCTTGACAATTACCTTGAAATTGACCCTAAAGGCAAAATGTGTGCGAGGTTATATGACAAACATGACGATTTTAAATTCCCTATCATCAATTTTCCTATCTTGAGCAGTAATATCCGAGCATCACCAGCCTATGGTGTCTACGTATCCCAGTTAATCCGTTATGCTAGAGCATGTTCATCTTATCAGGCATTCATAGTCAGAGCACAGCTTCTGACTTCCAAAATGCTGAAACAGGGATATGCAATACCTAGACTGGGGTTGACTTTCAACAAGTTTTATGGTCGGCACTATGATCTGGATGAAGGCTACGCCAAGCCTGTCACACATGTGATGGATGATATCATTCCATCCTTGTAGTTTGGGATGCTCACTCTCCCAGAGCACCTGATCTGGTGTCTGTGATATTCACATGGCTCTGACTATAATACTGATAGTATCCCTCGGGTTTGACCAATAATACTGAACTTGTAAACTTCGTCCATGGATTCGGTCTTGGAATTGGAATTTGTCTGTTTGTTGGTATCCATTTGTGCTTTCGTGCCATTATGCAGAAATTGGTGAATATAATCGCATCGGGGTAGTCTACACAATATTCGGGCAGGAGTTTTGTACGAACTGTAAATTATGAATCAGAAATTTGGGTACTCTTTTTTAATTTGGGTGAATTTTTGGTAACCACGACTCTCTGTGATAAGAGGTGATCCAGCTAATGCCTTTGTCTGCAACACCAAAATACTTCTCCATGATGCTACACAAGAACTGGTGGTCCACGGTTTCAAATGCACAGATAAGTCAATCAGAACTAACTGTGTGACCATTTGCTTGTCCATTTTGATCAGTATATCTGACTGGACTGTGACTGTAGCAGATTCAGTAGAATGATTAGCACAATAAGCTGATTGACACAGTGGTAGAGAGACGTTTTCATACATGTGAACATTCAGCTGCTGGACTAAAAGTCTACAGCTCGTCAACGAGTTTTGAGACAAATGCCAAATTTGATACTGGGCGGTAGTTTTGGGAAACGAGGTCAAGCCCATCCAATCTTTAAGATTGTGACATTGCAGGATAGTCAATGATATCGATACATTTGTATTTGATTATGCCAGAGACGGAACATCATGTAAATAGATATATAAAGTTTATATTGAACAATTAATAAAGTCATTATGTAACTGTTTCATGTACGAGTAGAGAAGGTGAATACACAGTTTGTTTCTGTGAGTGTTATCAGTCCTCGGTCATGTGCACTAACCAAGCAGCGGAGCAGCCTATCAATATCTTGCATTTTTATATAGGCTTACTTTTGCTCTAAATATGCAGCTGCAGCTACTGCAGAATAGTTGATGACACGTTGGATATGGCATTATTAAAACATCCATTTCCACAAACGCATATTTATTTTGAAACAATATGATATAATGAACGACAAAGCACTTTCATTCGTAACTGTCAACTGCTATTTCCGAAAACAATTTGTAATTCGACACCATACAAACATATCTGACTACATTATTGGTTGTACATGTATATAATCCATTCAACTACATACATTTTTTGTGTCAATATCTCTTGACAGGTCGATCACAGTGCAGAATGCTGGGGGCACCCATTTTGTGGTTGTATAATAACCTGTGACCAGTCCATGCACGATGAATCTGCGACACATGTCTATCGGTCAGAGGGTGCACTGGATGCGAATCCATCGGCGATTTCAATAAAATTTACTGCTTGATGAAATAAAAATTGATTTTCATTTTATACATCACAGTAAGTGAATATATGGTGGATCTATACATTTCATCTGATATGAACGCTTAACAAAAATAGAGTCCGTTATCTAATCTCAAAGTCAAGTATCAGGCAAAATCGATAAAAATGCATGGAACTTCATGAACCTCCATTATATGGCCATCAGGAGGTGAAATCAGGTGTTCTGGAAAGAGTGAGCATTTCCTGCTCCACATGTTGCACCCGTCATGCTGGTGACAGATTTTGTGTACTTATCAACCAGATTGTGATGTCGTCCATCAAATTCCTTGAATGCAGCCATTATGTATTTCTGGTCTTGGTAAAACACATCCTTGTCGCAGCAGTTTATGCCTAGGTCACATTTGCACCGGTCGCCGGCCGATGCGAATACATCGGTGGTTCTCACCGATGTTCCGGCCGCCGGTAACTTTTTTCAGGTATCTTTTATATATCTCTCAAGTGGTCATGAAAGCACCGGGCATTGGCAGATCACTGGGGGACACCTATCCGGACATCGTACAATGACCGGCCGGCATACGTAGGAATGGGGGGAGAATGTGTACCTTGATGCCTACAGGAGACCAACCAGTCACCTAGCAGGCATCGGCCGGTGACCGACTGAGGTCCGGACGGTTCTTCCCTGGCGGCCAAAACATCGGCCGATTGCCGGACGAGTGCCGGGCAGTCTGCCTCCGATATATAAAGGCAGTCGGTGGTTGCCCGCCAGATACACATTAGATGGCGCATAGATTGCCCATGCAAAATTACAGAATTCTTCGAACTTTCTCATAGATTGGAAATGCTTCAAGTCTCCATGATGCTCCCTCTCCAGCTCTGCCATCAAGATATCAAAATGGCAAAAGGCAGGGCGTTTCATCAGCCTCGGCCGGATCCACCATCTCCGGTGACTGCGATGTTGCACCGTAGCAACCCTCTCCTCCTCCTCCTGCACCTCCTCCTTGATGGTGACGAGCGCACGGGCATAGGCTACTGCATCTGCAGCCAAGCAAACCTCACTCTCTGAAGAGGAATTACCATCCTGCCAACTTCTTCTTCTTCTTCTGGATACTGTGTAGATTTGTCTGTACATTTGTGGACTAAATATCCTGGAATCGACATAGAATCAATACCCAGTGTTACGTATTCCGAGCGACCAAAACAGTGTCCTTTATCCATTTCTCATAGTACGGGGACAGAAAGCCATATCAGGCATACGAAATGAGAGAAAACAAAAATGACAGGGAAACTCATGAACCAGCAAAAATGGCCATTAGGAGGTGAAATCAGGTGTTCCGGAAAGAGTGAGCATTTCCTGCCCCACAAGTGGCACCCATCATGAATTCCCCAAAATCAACATGAAATATATCTAGTTGCATGGCAGTCATGGATTTGGTGTATTCATCAACCAGATCATGATGACGTCCATAGAATTTCTTGAAGGCAACTATAAGTCTTGGTAAATCATATCATTGTCGCAGCAGTTTCGAGACTAGCTGGGAACTTTCGTACACAAAGTCTGGAAAAATGGAAATCATCACGTTTGTCATATAATCTAGTTGAGAAGTTAGAATCTTTATCAATCTCCAACCTCTATATAGTTGGAAAAATAGCGGAGTATGTAGTATCTTTAATTTCAAGTTCCCTAAGATATATGGCTTCCAAATAATCACCAAACTTTGGATTATTCATTGACAGTATAAGCAATATCAGCATACCAGAAATTGGTGGATAAACAAAAGCACGTGGTTGATTTTACTCACATTCAAATCTGAGACAATGGGATTACCTCTGCAAAGTTTGACGTTTTTTCTTTAGACAACAATGTCACATGCTTTTGTTTATCCACCAAATTTACGTTTTTACGCATGCGCTTTGGTAATGCTGTACTAGCTTATTCTATGTATGGGAAAGTGAAATTAAAGCTCGTAGTTTCGTTCTTAGACCCTCCTTTTTGTAGATGTTGAATGAAATTTGATTCAAACGAGTATGAAAACAGGTCTGCCAATAATGGTGCACAGATTGTTCCCATATATAGGAATATCAATAGTTTGTTGCAATACAAAATACACTCATCGACCACCAAACTCCACAAAGATATTATCAATCAGAAAACTAATCATATTCACAACATACGTTTCGGTTTATTTATATGGAGCATTTGAATAATTTTTATTAAAATAACCTGTATTATATTTGATTACAATATACTGTTAACGACGTTGATCCTTTGGGAAAAAAGGGAATTATGTATGCGCTTTTCAAGCTTCAGTTCTGAATGAGGTATTGTGGTGTAGACACAATCTTTTACATGCGCGAGCGCATGTTCAGCTTTGATAAACCTCTAAGAGACCCAGAATATGTTATTTATGTGTACATGCCAGATAACCTGCATAGGCCTCCTCTTTACGTCAAGTTCGTTTGGTTAAGGCTTTGTGTGATATACACAGAGCGTTGTAGGAAGGGAATAAAAAACATATAAACGAGACGACATAGTCGACGCACTTGCCGGAATTCTGAAGGTCAAATGTCACATTCAAGGTCACCTAAGAACCGCCTTTTGATATGCTACAATATGGTCCTAGTTTGAACTCTCTGTGACGATTAGTTCCGAAGTTATTGTCATTTATGTTATTTTGCCCTTTTTCTTGACTTTGACCTTGACCTTTGACCTTGGGTCACGAAAATTGTGCATTCCCTGTGCATGAAGACAGATATTATACCTGTATAATTTCATCAGAATCGAACAAGGTTTGTGGACACTATGACTGTTTGAAATTGTGAAAAATTAACGTTTATGACGTCACTGTGACGTCAATAAACGTCACACCTCAAAACTGATGAGAAAGTATGTACCGGGAATCAAGACCTTTCATTTGATATACTACTTGATAGGTTTTAGTCAGTTTGAAAATTTGACCTTGAAGTTCTCCTCATATGACCTTATTTTCCTGACCAAGTTCAAGGTCAATCATGAAATTGACATATAAGTCCGATTGCTATACCTCTTCTGAATGATATGGTTTAAATTTCATGAACTTACGACAATTTAAACGGATGTTATTACCGGAAATGTGTTTTTCTGGGATTTCGATGACCTTGACCTTGACCTTTGACCTTTGTACTTAAATTCGTAGAGGTCATTGCTGTCAATATGCATATCAAGTTTCAAGAGATTCCAAACAGTATTGAAGATGTTATGGCCTTTTGAAATTTCGGAAATTTGACGTTTATGACGTCATTGTGACATCAGTGTACGTCGCAGCGCCAAAAATAAGGTATCACTGCAATCAGGGGCTCAAGACCTTTCAAACGATATACTACTCGATTTGCTGCGCCGACCTTCGTACTTGACCTTGACATTCACCTCATCACGAACTTCTCAAGGTCAAGGTCAAATGTCGAGGTCAAGGTCACATGAGATAGAACTCGAGTTTATCTACAATATGAACTTGGTTTGAAGTCTCTATCACGAATAGAACCGGAGTTATGGCCATTTATGTGTTTTCATCGTTTTGCGTGACCTTGACCTTGACCTTGGACCTAGAATCACCAAAAACGTGCAGTCGCGAGCCATCATGCTAGAGAATATGCACACCAAGTTTGGGAAGAATCAAGCAAAAACTGTGGACGCTAGAGGGCGTACAGACAAACAAACACACGAGACGACATAGTCGACGCACTTGCCGGAATTCTGAAGGTCAAATGTCACATTCAAGGTCACCTAAGAACCGCCTTTTGATATGCTACAATATGGTCCTAGTTTGAACTCTCTGTGACGATTAGTTCCGAAGTTATTGTCATTTATGTTATTTTGCCCTTTTTCTTGACTTTGACCTTGACCTTTGACCTTGGGTCACGAAAATTGTGCATTGGTTGTGCATGGAGGTATAGATTTTACCTGAATAATTTCATCAGAATCGAACAACAATTGTGGACACTATGGCCTTTTTGAATTTCGAAAAATTGACGTTTATGACGTCACTGTGACGTCAATAAACGTCACATCTGTAAACTAATGGAATAGTAAGTATCAGGGGATCAAGACCTTCCATTTGATATACTACTTGATAGGTTTTAGTCAGTTTGAAAATTTGACCTTGTAGTTTTGCTCATGTGACCTCATTTTTCCTACCAAGTTCAAGTTCATTCATGGAAATGACATATATGTCTGATTGTCATACTTCTTCTGAATATTATGGTTCAAATTTCATGAGCCTACGGCAATTCAATCAGATGCTATTACCGAAAACGTGTTTTTCTGGGATTTTGATGACATAACCTTGACCTTTGACCTTTGTACTTTAATTCGTAGACGTCAATGCTAATAATACACATATCAAGTTCCAAGTGATTCTATACAGTATTGACAATGTTATGGCCTTTTGAAATTTCGGAAATTTGACGTTTATGACGTCATTGTGACGTCAGTGTACGTTGCAGGGCTGAAAGAAAGATATCACTGCAATCGAGGGCTGAAGGCCTTTCCAACGATATACTGCTCAATATGGTGCACTGAACTTCGTACCTGACCTCGACATTGACCTCATGTCAAACTCTCAAGATTAAGGTCAAGGTCATAGACGATAGAACTCGAGTTTATCTACAATATGCACTTGGTTTGAAGCCTCTACGATGAAAATTGCTGAGTATTAATATTCCACATATGTTGTCAGAATTACCATGATTACAGTCAAATAGCTTCAAATTTGAGTGCACTGTGGATGTTTGAAAGTTTGCTGAAAAGTAAAAAAAAAATGGTATGACAGGCATTACGTTTATGACGTCATAGCGGAAAATCTATCACGGCAGAATAGGATCAGACAGTACCCTCCTAAACCAGAATTCAACGAGCTTTCCAATGGTGCAATCCGCTTCCCTGTACGAAAAATACCTCTCGACATATAGCTCCATTTTTAAAATTGACGTTTTACGTCATGACGTCATTGACGTTTCACGTAGCGTTTTGAAACTCAGTAAGTCGCTGAATAATAACGCTCCACATACGTTCTCATAATTACAGCCTATTTACCTTCAAAATTGAGTGCACTGTGCTTGTTTGAAAGTTTGCTGAAAAGACAAATCTTGTATGATAGGCCCTACGTTTATGACGTCATAGCGGAAAATCTATCATAGCGGAAAAGTATCAAACAGTACCCTCTTAAACCAGAATTCAACGAGCTTTCCAATGGTGCAATCTGCTTTTCTGTACCACAAATACCTCTCAATATATAGCTCCATTTTTAAAATTGACGTTTTACGTCATGACGTCATTGACGTTGCACGTAGCGTGTTGAAACTTGATATGTGGCTGGGTAATAAAGTTCCACATACATTCTCATGATCACAGTCCATTACCTTTAAATTTGAGTGCACTGTGGATGTTTGGAGGTTTGCTGAAAAGTCGAAATATTGGTATGACAGGCTTTACGTTTATGACGTCATAGCGGAAAATCTATTATGGCGGAAAAGTATCGGACAGTACTCTTCTAAACCAGAATTCAACGAGCTTTCCAACGGTGCAATTCGCTTCTCTGTACGACAAATACTTTTTGATATATAGCCCCATTTCGAAAATTGACGTTTTACGTCATGACGTCATTGACGTTGCACGTAGCGTTTTGAAACTTGGTATATAGCTGGGTATCATTATTACACATACGTTCTGACAATTACAGTCCAATACCTGCATATTTGAGTGCACTGTGGATGTTTGTAAGTATGCTGAAAAGTCGAAAATTTGGTATGACACGCCTTACGTTTATGACGTCATAGCGGAAAATCTATCATGGCGGAAAAGTATCGGACAGTACTCTTCTAAACCAGAATTCAACGAGCTTTCCAATGGTGCAATTCGCTTCTCTGTACGACAAATACTTTTTGATATATAGCCCCATTTCGAAAATTGACGTTTTACGTCATGACGTCATTGACGTTGCACGTAGCGTTTTCGAACTTGGTATATGGCTGGGTATCATTATTCTACATATGTTCTGATAATTACAGTCCAATATCTTCAAATTTGAGTGCACTGTGGATGTTTGAAAGTTTGCTGAAAAGTCGAAAAATTGGTATGACAGGCCTTACGTTTATGACGTCATAGCGGAAAATCTATCATGGCGGAAAAGTATCGGACAGTACCCTTCTAAACCAGAATTCAACGAGCTTTCCAATGGTGCAATTCGCTTCTCTGTACGACAAATACTTTCCGATATATAGCCCCATTTCTAAAAATGACGTTTCACGTCGTGACGTCATTGACGCTCAAACAATCCGAGTAAAACTTCGCAGTTATATGGAAGATACCATTATATATCGGTGTGCTGAATTTCAGAGGTATCGGTCCAAATGTGACTGCTGTGTGAATTTTTGAAAATTCGCCAATGATGAGAGATAGGGATTTTTCGATTTTCAATGATTTTTGGTGACGTCATCAATGAACCGATTTTTTTCAAAAACGTGCGGTGCCGTCCCAGGGCAGATACCTATCTATCAAAAAAGTTTCGTGATGATTACGCAAAAACTGTAGACGCTAGAGGGCGTACAGACAAACAAACACACGAGACGACATAGTCGACGCACTTGCCGGAATTCTGAAGGTCAAATGTCACATTCAAGGTCACCTAAGAACCGCCTTTTGATATGCTACAATATGGTCCTAGTTTGAACTCTCTGTGACGATTAGTTCCGAAGTTATTGTCATTTATGTTATTTTGCCCTTTTTCTTGACTTTGACCTTGACCTTTGACCTTGGGTCACGAAAATTGTGCATTCCCTGTGCATGGAGGTATAGATTTTACCTGAATAATTTCATCAGAATCGAACAACAATTGTGGACACTATGGCCTTTTTGAATTTCGAAAAATTGACGTTTATGACGTCACTGTGACGTCAATAAACGTCACATCTGTAAACTAATGGAATAGTAAGTATCAGGGGATCAAGACCTTCCATTTGATATACTACTTGATAGGTTTTAGTCAGTTTGAAAATTTGACCTTGTAGTTTTGCTCATGTGACCTCATTTTTCCTACCAAGTTCAAGTTCATTCATGGAAATGACATATATGTCTGATTGTCATACTTCTTCTGAATATTATGGTTCAAATTTCATGAGCCTACGGCAATTCAATCAGATGCTATTACCGAAAACGTGTTTTTCTGGGATTTTGATGACATAACCTTGACCTTTGACCTTTGTACTTTAATTCGTAGACGTCAATGCTAATAATACACATATCAAGTTCCAAGTGATTCTATACAGTATTGACAATGTTATGGCCTTTTGAAATTTCGGAAATTTGACGTTTATGACGTCATTGTGACGTCAGTGTACGTTGCAGGGCTGAAAGAAAGATATCACTGCAATCGAGGGCTGAAGGCCTTTCCAACGATATACTGCTCAATATGGTGCACTGAACTTCGTACCTGACCTCGACATTGACCTCATGTCAAACTCTCAAGATTAAGGTCAAGGTCATAGACGATAGAACTCGAGTTTATCTACAATATGCACTTGGTTTGAAGCCTCTACGATGAAAATTGCTGAGTATTAATATTCCACATATGTTGTCAGAATTACCATGATTACAGTCAAATAGCTTCAAATTTGAGTGCACTGTGGATGTTTGAAAGTTTGCTGAAAAGTAAAAAAAAAATGGTATGACAGGCATTACGTTTATGACGTCATAGCGGAAAATCTATCACGGCAGAATAGGATCAGACAGTACCCTCCTAAACCAGAATTCAACGAGCTTTCCAATGGTGCAATCCGCTTCCCTGTACGAAAAATACCTCTCGACATATAGCTCCATTTTTAAAATTGACGTTTTACGTCATGACGTCATTGACGTTTCACGTAGCGTTTTGAAACTCAGTAAGTCGCTGAATAATAACGCTCCACATACGTTCTCATAATTACAGCCTATTTACCTTCAAAATTGAGTGCACTGTGCTTGTTTGAAAGTTTGCTGAAAAGACAAATCTTGTATGATAGGCCCTACGTTTATGACGTCATAGCGGAAAATCTATCATAGCGGAAAAGTATCAAACAGTACCCTCTTAAACCAGAATTCAACGAGCTTTCCAATGGTGCAATCTGCTTTTCTGTACCACAAATACCTCTCAATATATAGCTCCATTTTTAAAATTGACGTTTTACGTCATGACGTCATTGACGTTGCACGTAGCGTGTTGAAACTTGATATGTGGCTGGGTAATAAAGTTCCACATACATTCTCATGATCACAGTCCATTACCTTTAAATTTGAGTGCACTGTGGATGTTTGGAGGTTTGCTGAAAAGTCGAAATATTGGTATGACAGGCTTTACGTTTATGACGTCATAGCGGAAAATCTATTATGGCGGAAAAGTATCGGACAGTACTCTTCTAAACCAGAATTCAACGAGCTTTCCAACGGTGCAATTCGCTTCTCTGTACGACAAATACTTTTTGATATATAGCCCCATTTCGAAAATTGACGTTTTACGTCATGACGTCATTGACGTTGCACGTAGCGTTTTGAAACTTGGTATATAGCTGGGTATCATTATTACACATACGTTCTGACAATTACAGTCCAATACCTGCATATTTGAGTGCACTGTGGATGTTTGTAAGTATGCTGAAAAGTCGAAAATTTGGTATGACACGCCTTACGTTTATGACGTCATAGCGGAAAATCTATCATGGCGGAAAAGTATCGGACAGTACTCTTCTAAACCAGAATTCAACGAGCTTTCCAATGGTGCAATTCGCTTCTCTGTACGACAAATACTTTTTGATATATAGCCCCATTTCGAAAATTGACGTTTTACGTCATGACGTCATTGACGTTGCACGTAGCGTTTTCGAACATGGTATATGGCTGGGTATCATTATTCTACATATGTTCTGATAATTACAGTCCAATATCTTCAAATTTGAGTGCACTGTGGATGTTTGAAAGTTTGCTGAAAAGTCGAAAAATTGGTATGACAGGCCTTACGTTTATGACGTCATAGCGGAAAATCTATCATGGCGGAAAAGTATCGGACAGTACCCTTCTAAACCAGAATTCAACGAGCTTTCCAATGGTGCAATTCGCTTCTCTGTACGACAAATACTTTCCGATATATAGCCCCATTTCTAAAAATGACGTTTCACGTCGTGACGTCATTGACGCTCAAACAATCCGAGTAAAACTTCGCAGTTATATGGAAGATACCATTATATATCGGTGTGCTGAATTTCAGAGGTATCGGTCCAAATGTGACTGCTGTGTGAATTTTTGAAAATTCGCCAATGATGAGAGATAGGGATTTTTCGATTTTCAATGATTTTTGGTGACGTCATCAATGAACCGATTTTTTTCAAAAACGTGCGGTGCCGTCCCAGGGCAGATACCTATCTATCAAAAAAGTTTCGTGATGATTACGCAAAAACTGTAGACGCTAGAGGGCGTACAGACAAACAAACACACGAGACGACATAGTCGACGCACTTGCCGGAATTCTGAAGGTCAAATGTCACATTCAAGGTCACCTAAGAACCGCCTTTTGATATGCTACAATATGGTCCTAGTTTGAACTCTCTGTGACGATTAGTTCCGAAGTTATTGTCATTTATGTTATTTTGCCCTTTTTCTTGACTTTGACCTTGACCTTTGACCTTGGGTCACGAAAATTGTGCATTCCCTGTGCATGAAGACATATATAATACCTGTATAATTTCATCAGAATCGAACAAGGTTTGTGGACACTATGACTGTTTGAAATTGTGAAAAATTAACGTTTATGACGTCACTGTGACGTCAATAAACGTCACACCTTAAAACTGATGAGAAAGTATGTACCAGGGAATCAAGACCTTTCATTTGATATACTACTTGATAGGTTTTAGTCAGTTTGAAAATTTGACCTTGAAGTTCTCCTCATATGACCTTATTTTCCTGACCAAGTTCAAGGTCAATCATGAAATTGACATATAAGTCCGATTGCTATACCTCTTCTGAATGATATGGTTTAAATTTCATGAACTTACGACAATTTAAACGGATGTTATTACCGGAAATGTGTTTTTCTGGGATTTCGATGACCTTGACCTTGACCTTTGACCTTTGTACTTAAATTCGTAGAGGTCATTGCTGTCAATATGCATATCAAGTTTCAAGAGATTCCATACAGTATTGAAGATGTTATGGCCTTTTGAAATTTCGGAAATTTGACGTTTATGACGTCATTGTGACGTCAGTGTACGTCGCAGCGCCAAAAATAAGGTATCACTGCAATCAGGGGCTCAAGACCTTTCAAACGATATACTACTCGATTTGCT
Source organism: Terebella lapidaria (assembly GCA_949152475.1). Lineage (NCBI taxonomy): Eukaryota > Metazoa > Annelida > Polychaeta > Terebellida > Terebellidae > Terebella > Terebella lapidaria. The sequence goes on along the minus strand of OX424557.1, from coordinate 40,639,685 downwards.
GCGCCGACCTTCGTACTTGACCTTGACATTCACCTCATGGCGAACTTCTCGAGGTCAAGGTCAAATGTCGAGGTCAAGGTCACATGAGATAGAACTCGAGTTTATCTACAATACGAACTTGGTTTGAAGTCTCTATCACGAATAGAACCGGAGTTATGGCCATTTATGTGTTTTCATCGTTTTGCGTGACCTTGACCTTGACCTTGGACCTAGAATCACCAAAAACGTGCAGTCGCGAGCCATCATGCTAGAGAATATGCACACCAAGTTTGGGAAGAATCAAGCAAAAACTGTGGACGCTAGAGGGCGTACAGACAAACAAACACACAAACACACAAACACACAAACAAACCAACCGACCAATATACTTGCCGAAATCTTTAGATTCCGGCAAGTAACAAACACACAAACCCACAAACACACACACAAACCAACCGACCAACATACTTGCCGAAATCTTTAGATTCCGGCAAGTAACAAACACACAAACACACAAACGAGAGCCCCTAGGGCACCCACTTGCCGGAACGCATATAGTCATGATACTTGACAGGTTTCAATGAGTTTGAAAACTTGACCTTGAAAATTTACTCATGTGATTTCATGGATTTAACATATAAGTTTGAGTGCCTGTGCATGAAGACATATATTTTACCTGTATAATTTCATCAGAATCGAACAAGATTTGTGGACACTATGACTATTTGAAATTTTGAAAAATTAACGTTCATGACGTCACTGTGACGTCAATAAACGTCACATCTCAAAACTGATAAAAAAGTATGTACCACGGAGTCAAGACCTTTCTTTTGATATACTACTTGGTAGGTTTCAGTTAGTTTTAAAATTTGACCTTGAAGTTTCCCTCATATGACCTTATTTTCCTGACCAAGTTCAAGGTCAATCATGAAATTGACATATACGTCCGATTGCTATACCTCTTCTGAATGATATGGTTCAAATTTCATGAACCTATGACAATTCAAATGGATGTTATTACCGGAAACGTGTTTTTCTGGGATTTTGATGACCTTGACCTTGACCTTTGACCTTTGTACTTAAATTCGTAGAGGTCATTGCTGTCAATATGCATATCAAGTTTCAAGAGATTCCATACAGTATTGACGATGTTATGGCCTTTTGAAATTTCGGAAATTTAACGTTTATGACGTCATTGTGACGTCAGTTTACGTCGCAGCGCCGAAAATAAGGTATCACTGCAATCAGGGGATCAAGACCTTTCCAACGATATACTACTCGATATGGTGCGCTGACCTTCGTACTTGACCTTGACATTCACCTCATGGCGAACTTCTCAAAGTCAAGGTCAAATGTCAAGGTCAAGGTCACAGATGATAGAACTCGAGTTTATCTACAATATGAACTTGGTTTGAAGTCTCTAGCACGAATAGAACCGGAGTTATGGCCACTTATGTGTTTTCAACGTTTTGCGTGACCTTGACCGTGACCTTTGACCTAGATACACCAAAATAGGACGTTCTCTGCTCAGTGTCCTACAGAATATGCGAACCAAGTTTGGAAGAAATCAAGTAAGAAATGTGGACGCTAGGCGATAAACAGACAAACACCGCCTTAAACAAACAAACAAACGAGAGCCCCTAGGGCACACACTTGCCGGAACGCATACACATGATACTTGACAGGTTTCAATGAGTTTGAAAACTTGACCTTGAAAATTTACTCATGTGATTTCATGGATTTAACGTATAAGTTTGAATGCCATGCCTGTTCTGAATATGATTCAAATTTCATGAACGTGCGACAATTCGATCAGAATTTATTACCAGTAATGGGTTTTTCTGGGATTTCGATGACCTTGACCTCCCTCCAGTATTGATGTTGTTATGACCTTTTGAAATTTCAGATATTTGACATTTCTGAAATTGTCAAAATTAAGACATCACTATACTCAGGAGACCGAGACCTTTCCAACGGACACATAAGGAGCATTCGGGACACCAAGACCTTTCCAACGGTATCCTATTCAATATGGTGCACTGAACTTTGTACTAGATCTTGATATTGACTTGTGACGAACTTCTCAAGGTCAAGGTCAAGGTCAAATGTCAAGGTCAAGGTCACGGAAGATAGAACTCGAGTATATCTACAATATGAACTTGGTTTGAAGTCTCTAGGACGATTAGAATCGGAGTTATGGTCACTTAGTGTCTTGGATATTTTGTGTGACCTTGACCTTGACCTCTGACATAGACACACCAAAATAGGTGTATTTGAATAAAAATGATAAAATTGTGTTTATATATGTTATATTATCACCAGACAAGATCAAAATATCTTGAATTATTGCGTTTCCTTTGAAATTTTACCGATTTGTTGCCACAAAAACGTCAATTACGTCAAAACGGATATATCGATTGAGCTAAAAATTGATAGAGACCATCATAGAAAGAATCCACATCGTTTGCATCTATTAGTTCTGCAGTAAATGTTATAACTTTGCACATCTGACACTCAAAAGGCCAAAATGTCAGTCTGAAATCACGTTTGACGTCATTATGACGTCAATTGACGTCCGATTCCAAGAATGACAACAGCTTTGGAAAGTACTCTCAAAGACCTTCCAAACGAGCTACTACTCGATATTTTTGCAAAAGGTCAAGGTCAAGGTCATTTTTCAGGTCAACTTCGACCTCAGGCGCTTGCAAAGGCTATCGGTCATACGCCTTAGGTATAAATGCGAAAGTTGTTAGGCTAAGTGAGTGCAATACTGTGGATTTACTCCTGTGTCTTTATCTTGCTCAGTTCCTGAGATATAGTGACCTACATGGTTTTCACTTGCAGGTCAATATTGACCTTGACTTTCGACCTTTGACCTTGAAATTTCGTGAAACAGAAGAATCCATTCTTGGCTATTAACAGGTGTATCATTAGATTTTTACGCCTATTATTGAAGTTTTGATCAGCATTGACAGCTTGAAACATGCAATTTCGCTTATAATGGGACCGATTTTGTTGCCATAGAAACGTCAATTACGTCATAACTAATTGACCGATCGGGCTAAAAATTGACATTGAGCATAAGGACCCGGTCCCACGTCGTTTCCAGGCATCAGATCGAAAATCGGAGGAGGTGTCCTCCAAGGTCAAATATTCGACCTCGGGCGAACTTCTCAAGGTCAAAGTCAAAGGTCAAGGTCAAGGTCACAAAAGATGGAATTCGAGTATATCTACACTATGCACTTAATTTGAAGTCTCTACGACCATTAGAACCGAAGTTATGGCCATTTATGTGTTTTGGACATTTTGTGTGACCTTGACCTCGACCTTTGACCTTGAACCACCAAAAATGTGCAGTCGCGACCCATTGTCCTACAGAATATGCACACTAATTTTGGGAAAAATCAAGCAAGAAATGTGGACGCTAGAGGGCGAACAACCAAACGAGAGCCCCTAGGGCACCCACTTGCCGGAATGCATACTCATGATACTTCTGTATGACTAATACTTTCCGATATATAGCCCCATTTTGAAAATTGACGTTTTACGTCATGACGTCATTGACGTTTCACGTAGCGTGTCGAAACTCGGTATATGGCTGGGTATTATTATTCCACATGAGTTCTGATAATTACATTTTAATATCTTTAAATTTGAGTGCACTGTGGATGTTTGAAAGTTCGCTCAAAAGTCAAAATATTGGTTTTACAGATCTTACGTTTATGACGTCATAGCGGAAAATTTGTCATGGCGGAAAAGTCTCGGATAAGCACTCCTCTAAACCTGAATTCAACGAGCTTTCCAATGGTGCAATTCGCTTCTCTGTATGACAAATACTTTTCGATATATAGCCCCATTGTAAAAAATTGACGTTTTACGTCATGACGTCATTGACGTTGCACGTAGCATGTTCAAACTTGGTATATGTCTGGGTATTATTATTTAGCATATGTTCTTATAAATACAGTCCAATATCTTCAAATTTGAGTGCACTGTGGATGTTTGGAAGTTTGCTGAAAAGTCGAAAAATTGGTATGACAGGCCATACGTTTATGACGTCATAGCAGAAAATCTATCATGGCGGAAAAGTATCGGACAGTACCCTTCTAATCTAGAATTCAACGAGCTTTCCAATGGTGCAATTCGCTTCTCTGTACGACAAATACTTTTTGATATATAGCCCCATTTTGAAAATTGACGTTTTACGTCATGACGTCATTGACGTTGCACGTAGAGTGTTAAAACTTGGTGTATGGCTGGGTATGATCATTCCACATACGTTTTGATAATTACATTCTAATACCTTCAAATTTGAGTGCACTGTGGATGTTTGAAGGTTTGTTGAAAAGTCGAAAAATTGGTATGACAGGCCATACGTTTATGACGTCATAGCGGAAAATCTATCATGGCGGAAAAGTATCGGACAATACCCTCCTAAACCAGAATTCAACGAGCTTTCCAATGGTGCAATTCGCTTCTCTGTACAACAAATACTTTTTGATATATAGCCCCATTTCAAAAATTGACGTTTTACGTCATGACGTCATTGACGTTGCACGTAGCGTGTTGAAACTTGGCATATGGCTGGGTATTATTATTCCACATATGTTTTGATAATTACAGTCCAATACCTTCAAATTTGAGTGCACTGTGGATGTTTGAAAGTTTGCTGAAAAGTCGAAAAATTGGTATGACAGGCCATACGTTTATGACGTCATAGCGGAAAATCTATCATGGCGGAAAAGTATCGGATAGTACCCTCCTAAACCAGAATTCAACGAGCTTTCCAACGGTGCAATCCGCTTCTCTGTACGACAAATACTTTCCGATATATAGCCCCATTTCGAAAAATGACGTGTCACGTCGTGACGTCATTGACGTTCGAACACACCGCATAAAACTTCGCAGTTTGATGGAGGATACCATTATATATCCGTGTGTTGAATTTCAGAGGTATCGGTCGAAATGTGACTGCTGTGTGAATTTTTGAAAATTCGCCAATGATGAGAGATAGGGATTTTTCGATTTTTCAATGATTTTTGGTGACGTCATCAATTGACCGATTTCTTCCAAAAAGGGAGGTTCAGGTCCCACGACAAATATCAATCCATCAAAAAAAAATTGGAATGCTACCTCGAAAATTGTGGACGCTATGTGATAAACAAACAAACATACACACGAGAGCCCCTAGGGCACCCACTTGCCGGAACGCATACACATGATACTTGACAGGTTTCAATGAGTTTGAAAACTTGACCTTGAAAATTTACTCATGTGATTTCATGGATTTAACGTATAAGTTTGAGTGCCATGCCTGTTCTGAATATGATTCAAATTTCATGAACGTGCGACAATTCGAGCAGAAGTTATTACCAGTAATGTGTTTTTCTGGGATTTCGATGACCTTGACCTCCCTCCAGTATTGATGTTGTTATGACCTTTTGGAATTTCAGATATTTGCCATTTCTGAAATTGTCAAAATTAAGACATCACTATACTCAGGAGACCGAGACCTTTCCAACGGACACATAAGGAGCATTCGGGACACCAAGACCTTTCCAACGGTATCCTATTCAATATGGTGCACTGAACTTTGTACTTGATATTGACTTGTGGCGAACTTCTCAAGGTCAAGGTCAAATGTCAAGGTCAAGGTCACGGAAGATAGAACTCGAGTATATCTACAATATAAACTTGGTTTGAAGTCTCTAGGACGATTAGAATCGGAGTTATGGTCACTTAGTGTCATGGACATTTTGTGTGACCTTGACCTTGACCTCTGACATAGACACACCAAAATAGGTGTATTTGAATAAAAAGGATAAAATTGTGTTTATATATGTTATATTATCACCAGACAAGATCAAAATATCTTGAAATAATGCGTTTCCTTTGAAATTTTACCGATTTGTTGCCACAAAAACGTCAATCACGTCAAAACGGATATAACGATTGAGCTAAAAATTGATAGAGACCATCATAGAAAGAATCCACATCGTTTGCATCTATTAGATCTGCAGTAAGTGTTATAACTTTGCACATCTGACACTCAAAAGGCCTATGTGTCAGTCTGAAATCACGTTTGACGTCATTATGACGTCAATTGACGTCCGATTCCAAAAATGACAACAGATTTGGAAAGTACTCTCAAAGACCTTCCAAACGAGCTACTACTCGATATTTTTGCAAAAGGTCAAGGTCAAGGTCATTTTTTAGGTCAACTTCGACCTCAGGTGCTTGCAAAGGCTATCGGTCGTACGCCTTAGGTGTAAATGCAAAAGTTGTTAGGCTAAGTGAGTGCAATACTGTGGATTTACTCCTGTGTCTTTATCTTGCTTAGTTCCTGAGATATAGTGACCTACATGGTTTTCACTTGCAGGTCAATATTGACCTTGACTTTCGACCTTTGACCTTGAAATTTCGTGAAACAAAATAACTCATTCTTGGCTATTAACAGGTGTATCATTAGATGTTTACGCACATTATTGACGCTTTGATCACCATTGACAGCTTGAAACATGCAATTTCGCTTATAATGGGACCGATTTTGTAGCCATAGAAACGTCAATTACGTCATAACTAATTGACCGATCGGGCTAAAAATTGACATTGAGCATAAGGACCCGGTCCCACGTCGTTTCCAGGCATCAGATCGAAAATCGGAGGAGGTGACCTCCAAGGTCAAATATTCGACCTCGGGCGAACTTCTCGAGGTCAAGGTCAAAGGTCAAGGTCAAGGTCACAAAAGATGAAACTCGAGTATATCTACCCTATGCACTTAATTTGAAGTCTCTACGACCATTAGAACCGAAGTTATGGCCATTTATGTGTTTTGGACATTTTGTGTGACCTTGACCTCGACCTTTGACCTTGAACCACCAAAAATGTGCAGTCGCGACCCATTGTCCTACAGAATATGCACACTAATTTTGGTAAAAATCAAGCAAGAAATGTGGACGCTAGAGGGCGAACAACCAAACGAGAGCCCCTAGGGCACCCACTTGCCGGAACGCATACTCATAATATTTGACAGGTTTCAATGAATTTGAAATTTCCAACTGTATCCTATTCAATATGGTGCACTGATGTTTCCAACTGTATCCTATTCAATATGGTGCACTGAACTTTGTACTCGACCTTGATATTGACTTGTGGCGAACCTCTCAAGGTCAAGGTCAAAGGTCACATTCAAGGTCACATTCACTCATGAAAGGCCTTTTAATATGCCACAATATGGTCTTAGTTTGAACTCTCTGCGACGATTAGTTCCGAAGTTATGGCCATTTATGTGATTTTGACCTTTCTGTTGACCTCGACCTCGACCTTTAACCTTGAGTCACGAAAATTGTGCATTGTCTGTGTATGAAGACATATATTTTACCTGTATAATTCCATCAGAATCGAACAAGGTTTGTGGACACTATGACCATTTGAAAGTTCGAAAAAATTACGTTTATGACGTCACTGTGACGTCAATAAACGTCACATCTCAAAACTGATGAGAAAGTATGTACCAGGGAGTCAAGACCTTTCATTTGATATACTACTTGATAGGTTTCAGTTAGTTTTGAAATTTGACCTTGAAGTTTTCCTCATATGACCTTATTTTCCTGACCAAGTTCAAGGTCAATCATGAAATTGACATATACGCTCGATTGCTATGTCTCTTCTGAATGATATGGTTCGAATTTCATGAACCTACAACAATTCAAATGGATGTTATTACCGGAAACGTGTTTTTCTGGGATTTCGATGACCTTGACCTTGACCTTTGACCTTTGTACTTTAGTTACTAGAGGTCATTACTGTCAATATGCACATCAAGGTTTAAGAGATTCCATACAGTATTGACGATGTTATGGCCTTTTGAAATTTCGGAAATTTGACGTTTATGACGTCATTGTGACGTCAGTGTACGTCGCAGCGCCGAAAATAAGCTATCACTGCAATCAGGGGGCCAAGACCTTTCCAACGATATACTACTCGATATGATTCGCTGACCTTCGTACTTGACCTTGACATTCACCTCATGGCGAACTTCTCAAGGTCAAGGTCAAATGTCAAGGTCAAGGTCACAAAAGATAGAACTCGAGTTTATCTACAATATGAACTTGGTTTGAAGTCTCTATAACGATTAGAACCGGAGTTATGGCCACTTATGTGTTTTTAACATTTTGCATGACCTTGACCTTGACCTTTGACCTAGAATCACCAAAAACGTGCAGTCGCGAACCATCATCCTAGAGAATATGCACACCAAGTTTGGGGAGAATCAAGAGAAAATTGTGGACGCTAGAGGGGGCACAAACAAACAAACAAACAAACAAACGAGAGCCCCTAGGGCACCCACTTGCCGGAATCGAAATAACATACAAGTAACCTACAGTGGCCATTTTTGTGGCCAGCGAAAATTATTTGGACAAAACTTCTTTTTCAAAAGGAAGTTGGCTCTTGTGCATACAGTGATATGTTTTAGATGAAACAAATGCTTGAGAATCCCCCGGCCCGTACGCCCTGCAGATGAGACACTTTTATCATTGTCTTGGATGGGGAATCAAACTGTAATATGAACTCTCAAAACTACCTCATAAATCATGACATAGGTCCATTATCATGGCGTTTATGATCGAGACATTTTCAACCCGATTGTGGTCCGAATCGGTTTGCTTCGGACATTCGGGTCCGCCTCAGTCCGATTCGGACATTATGAACCGCTATGATGGTGGATAATAACTTGCAGTCGGTGTTTATCATCGTTGGTAAAGCTGCTTCCGTTTTCTAGCGTGGGTTTGTGATTTTATCAATTCGGAGAAAGATCAATCAAACAATTGTTCATTTATATAGTATCTATTGCTGAATGTATGATGTAAAACGTGAACAATGAATCATTGAGCATTCTTTAGTTCGAAATGGAGTGATATTGGCCAGATCTAAATTTGTCTATCGTGTCGGGTTGACAGCCACGTTGACCTGTTGACTGAGCACTGAGGCTGTCGGTCACTGTCTCAACGCGGGGGTTCCGACAGTATTCAAGAGAATCTTTTGAAATTTAGTCTGAGGTTACTATCCTATAGTCCTCACAAATGTGTGAGAGCAAAGTTGTGAATTGATCTATTTTGGTGAATTTGTGAAGAAAAAAAATTGCCATTTACTTATAATGGGGAAATATTAAGTATGTTGTCTACTTCTGAAACTGTTGATATTGTGATAATTTGTGATTTTATGACACAGGGTACTACAATAGTACTTTCTGAAAGCAATGAGAGATGTATCCCTCGAACGAATTTCGGTGGATACTATGGATTTGCGGTCGTCATCTGGGTCCGCATAAATTTTTTTGTGAATGTGCAACAATCCGCAATTATCACTTGATCATCATTATTTATTACATATTTTATAATAGTAAGACCACAACACTAATTGTTAGGTTACCGGACCTATCGTCCTATTTACCTATTGGCATGGCGTTGAGTCCGTCGTCTTTGTCCGTTGTCGCCGTCCATCGTCGTCTACATTTTTATCTTTCTTCTTTACGGGCAATTTTTTCAGAAATTTTGCACAAAAATGCCGAAAAATAATTGAAGAAGGAGGTATTTTTTATTTTATTTATTTTCTCAATTTTTCCAAAATGGTGGCCATTTTCGCCGATTTCTCAAAATTTGTTCGGTAACTTTTTATCTTATTGATGCATAACACTCGTCATATGTACCCCTGTGATGTGTATAAGTTTCGTTGCCCTTGAATCGCTCGAGGTGAGCCATTTTTGGCCCAGACTCAGGTCAAATGTGACTTTCCCATGTTAAATTCTCCTATGCATTATAATGGGACGCGTTTCGCCTAATATCTCACCTAATATTGATATTAGAGATTAGGAATCAATTGTGGACATATAGGGAATGATATATGCTGAATATTCTTGTGAACTTCAATTTGACCTCTGGCCTCATTTTCAAAGTCAGAGCACAAAATGGCTAATATATCGCTTATTATAGACTTTAGAGCTTAGGAATCAATTGTGGACATATAGGAAATGATATACATCGAATATCCTGATGACCTTGAAATTCAACTTTGACCTTATTTTCAAGGTCATAGCACAAAATGGTTAATATCTTGCTTATTATCGAGTTTACAGCTGGGGAATCAATTGTGGACATATAGGAAATGATATTTGCTGAATATTCTCGTGACTTTGAATTTGACTTTTGACCTCATTTTCAAGGTCAGAGCACAATATGGCTGATACCTCGCTTATTATCGACTTTACAGTTTAGTTCGATATGGCTCTAATTGAGTAATCTTGAAATGCAGTTTTGGTCAACTTTTGGTAGGAATGTCCATTTGCAACCAAGTTTGTCGAATATTTTGAATTCAATTATAACTTTTGATGAAAAGTTTGATCTGGCTCAAATTTCGTCATCTCAAAATGCAGTTTAGAATGACTTTTACTGGGAATATCCACTTGAAACCAAGTTTGTCAAATGTTCCGTGTTGATATATAACTTTTGGTGAAAAGATCGACCTGGCTCCAATTTCGTCATTATGAAATGCAGTTTTGGTCAACTTATATTTTGAATTACAACTTGGAACCAAATTTGGCACATATATTAAGTTAAAATATAACTTGTGGTGAAAAGTTTGATTTGACTCCCAATTTCGCCATCTTGAGATGCGGTTGTGGTTTGAATTGTTTTTACTTTGAATTTCAATTTGAAAGCAAGTTTGGCACATGTTGAGTGAAGATATAACTTAAGGTGAAAGGTTCTACTGGCTCCAAATCGTCATTTTACCATACATATAGAAAATAATATCGGCTTATACTTTGAAGAAAAATCATACTGATCGATTGTATAAGTATACAGATGTTGTTTTCATGCAAAATAGATTACTATTACTGAATAAGTTAACATAGATTTTAGTTAAGTCTATTATTGTCCATAATAAAAATAGTCAAGATGAGAAACACATATTATTGGACTAAAATAGACAGTCCTTTTGTCCAGTACAGATTTTATAGCTGCAGTGTTCGTATCAACTGGTCAATATCGCTAATTTATTACAACAGTTATAATATACGGGTTATAATTATCAGCAAATGTAAATATTACATTCGACCATAATGACGCGATTGAACAAGGTTTCATATCACATTCCTGTGACAAGCTTCTTGGAAGTATTTGGTAAGAAAAAATAAGTTAATGAATATTTTAGTTGTTAGATCACTCCTTGGAAGAAAAATAGTTAAACTCTCGAACTTTAATACTATTTTGTCTGAATTACCATATTTCTGGCAACATGGATGATAGGGCCACAGGGGCATACACCCATGCGGTCACAGGTGACAGAATTGTCTAGTTGTTATCCTGATACGAATCTATAATTGATGAAATCTTTAAACATATTTTAATCACAGACCATTCAATGGAATCTTTTGAAACTCGGTTTGATTAATTTCGCGTAGGCGAGAATTTTTTTTGGCCGAGTTGTTGTTTTTGGTTACCAAAATTCCTCCAAGAAATCCATAGGCTTTGATGTCTAGTTATTGCAGGAAATTGATAAGCAGACTGATATTGAAACCTGTGATTGCCTTTTCTTTTTGCAGAGGAGTGTCCAGTGCCTGCCGTGTTCCCTTTCGTGTTGTCTGGTGTTGTCGCTCACCTCCTGCGAGTTGTCTTGTCTTGAGAGGTATTATTAATCGTGTTAATAGTTGCTCATGTTCAGTTGAGTAACAAGTTATCAGTGGATCATGCTTACCATTACACAAAAAAATATATGTGTGCAGCATGAGTCCGGCATCACATTTTTTCTTCATTCTATATTGTTCTTGTCTTGAACCAGAGCTTCCAGTTTGACTACAGCCCTGGCCCACACCAGTTGACTACAGTCCTGGAAGCAGATTCTTCGAGCCAAACCACATTGCTGTTGCTGTACGTGAGCAGCATTACAACAACGGCTGCATGGAATGAACACATTTTGTGAAATTAGTCATTCATATTTGTAAATGATTTCAGTGTGTCATGACAGTTAACTTTCTTATCATTATAATATTATTGGATGTTGATAATGAGTGAAAATAATAGCAGATGAAATTTGTCATATAGAAGCAGTATTCATCACATACGAGGGTAATATGGTTATATGTTAGACATTGGTAACTTGTCAAATATTTTTTTCGTGACACAACCAGGTTTCGTGAGCAGCCACCAGCATTCCAGCAAGCAGTCTCGGTTTAGGTATGTTTATATCATACATTGAAATTTATCACAAAAAAAGATTAAGAATAACCTCACACTTAGCCAGCATTGAATAATGTAAAATATCTATCCATATTAATTACATCAACTTGGCTTATCCAAACATCCGTCTGCATGTTTCTCTTGTCAGATATCCATATGCTGATATATTATCATAGATTGATCAGTGTCCTGGTTATATTACAAAATATTGAAGTATGCAAAACTGATTTGTTCGTTTAATTGTGTTTGTGTACATTTCTGTACATTATGGTATCGTAATATTACCTTTTGGTTTTACATAAGTATGTTTGATAAGTTGCTCATTCTAAGTGAAATGTATATTGAACTATTTATAATTTCAGGGGCTGTACAGCCAGGATCTGTGACCAGATCGTGTTCGTGGAGCGGTGCCAGCCACTGTGGTACATTTAGTAATATGTTTGGAGTGAAGTTCATTGTCAAGTGTAATAATGGGTTCAAGGCCATTTACTGTTGGTCAATGTCTATGATGCATGTAACTAAAGATCCATTGTAAATAATTGTGATCCATTTGAGTCATTTCACCAAAATAATTCAATCTGTTGTTTGTCATATTCTAGTATAGTGCTATAATTCTCAGTGTTGTATTATGAATGCATTCTCACAGGAGACTGTAGAATTGAGAAATTTCCGGTGTAGTTCAATTTGCACTCATAGTAGAGAAAATTTTGAAAATTACTTACATATAGATCTGGTGTATGATACAATATATTAACAAATCGCATTGTAATATACTGTGAAACATTCCTGAGCATTTGTCATCATTTGATTCAGTTCTGTGATGCAATATATCATTACTTGTGTCATACTGAATAGTGGTGTTCTTATGAGCTTTCATGTAAACATTCTCACTTTTTACTGTATTTTCTAGTGGTAATGATTTTTATATTCCTGTGTGGTGACTTGTTGCAGTACAATCCACTCTTGATAGAATAAGAAAATGACTTCTATACTTCCAAAGTGATATGCAATGTTTATGTTGGTGTAGGTACTGTTTAAAAGCAGTGGTCTTCAGTATTTTTTTTATTGATAATATGGTGTGGTCCAGTTGGTAGCACACTGGACGGTAGACTGACAGGCCTGGGCTTCGAACCCCCCTTCCTAATGTATGGCATGTTCGATTTATCGATTCATCTCATTAGCCATACAGCTCCCATGGCATGATTTAGCCTATACTTTGCATAAAAAGTGTCGTAAAGACGGAATCATTTCCTTTTCATTGAATGTGGCCAAATACTGAAATACTATATATTTTTTCTGACTTTGAGTAACTCAAGGATGCCAGTATATTAACCATATAAATGTCATGTAATGATGTCCTAAATCTAACGATGGCCGATATACACGTATGTCCTCCATGCACCACTATACCAGAATATATGGTGCATGTGTAGCTGTATGACTTGTAGAATAGCATTGCAGTAGGCCTACTGGATATTTCAAATGTTTTAGTAGAATGATTGATTGATTGGTATGACTCAGACATTAAGTTGTTGCTCATCCACAGACATGAAATATTCATTCATGCTGATTGGTCTTAGTGGTGATAAGTGTGAGCTTAAATTCTCAAAAACAAATCAATTCTACAGTCTCCATTTGGTGTTCTATTGTTTATATTTGTACATATAAGGATTTTTCTCTTCGATTTTTAGGTGTGGTGCCAGAATCTACAAGTCACATTGTACTGAGCCGTACCTTGTGACACCTTGCCATTTCAAAAGCGTGATTTGGCAAGGGAGACTCTTGTAGCGGCTGTTACTTTAGCTAGAGTACAGCACAAGAGCTAACAGCTACCCCATAGTGTTCACTCTCCAGGGGGAAAAACCTCAGTACCAGCGTGTACTGAGGCCTGCTGGATTCCAGTCTTAGCTGCACGCTTTGACTGTGCGCGAGCTGCACGCTTGCGGGCCACCGTGCCAAACAACTCTGCTTTGATGCGTAAGCAGAGGAGACCTAGAGAGTGGGTCGACTGGAATACATTGTGAATATATTGACTTGAATATACTATTGAATATTGAATTGAATATACTGGAATGTAAAGAAATTGGTGCATATATTTGGCTTGATTTGCACAAAGATATCAGTGTTTATTAACATTGTGACTGAACCCAATTTGAAATAAAAATTTGTATTGTTTGCTAAATTTGGACTAAATTTATTCCGAGTTCTCACAAAGCAAACAATAAGATTGTTGCAGATTGTTGTATTTCAACAGTGCATCAACTGAATCAATCATATTTTACTGCATTTGCAATTAAAATCTGATTGAGTAAAGTGTATTGGTTGATTACACACAAGTTACTTTGCGATACATCCATCCTGATCTTTAGTGTGCTGTTGAAGCATTTGATGTTATTTGGAAATATACTAGAAAACGACTCGGAGAACAATCAAATTTATTTTCAAGTGAATATACATGTTAGATATTGATTTACAGATAATAATTAAGTGAAAATATATGTATGTAAACTAACTTTGTTATCTCTGCATTGAAAAGAAATATTGATACAGACTTGTTTGGATTTTCATTGTATGTTGTATGTTAGTTCAGTATCTGTAGTGCAGTAGACAACTGTGCAGCGGGCAAAGTGCATCACCTGCTGGCTGTAGACAGTGATCTGCGACTTGTTCACCGAGGAATACCAGAGACATCTCGCACATTGAAGAACCTATCATTTAGTGTATTTGTGTTCACTAGGGGATATTGTATTTTTTTTACCAATAGGTACTTGTATGTGTGTTCTGATTCTGATTTGAATAAACGGAAATTGTCAGGCATATAGTGGAAGATTCAAACTTTTTCTAAGCTAAAAATTTTGGGTGTGATATATTGTTTGACTTGTGTTGAGTAATAAATTCATTCAACATTCGTCGGACCTATCAATATCGCGAATATTATACATACCGTTAACCGTGTACCAATTTGCTTGGTGACGTAAAACGCTATACGGTAAATAGTGTTTGATAGTGTTCATTTGAAAGTAAAGCAAAAACTTTTTCCAATATTCGTGCAGTCAAAACCGCTACTTGTTATCCTACAGTTTTTACTGAAAACATTTTAATATATTTTTAGTTTGGAGTGAGTAATTTACACATGTACTTGTATAGATACTCTACACAAAAGGTACTGTAAAAACCGGATTGCAACAACAATCGTGTACACCACATAAATTTTGTATATATATAGGAGTGTTCTTGCGGTCATAATAGAATCATAACGTTTCATAAATATTGTAGCTGGGGATTTGTATTCGACTGTTTGTATTTACATCTCGTGCAGAATAAAGAATTCCATTGCATTCTGTGGTTGATTGACTACATTCACTGATATTTTGTGTGAACCTAAGCTGATAATATTCGAGAGAGAGAGTAAATAACGAACAATAAGAATTTGATCTGTGAAGTTCTATAATCCTCTTTAAAAAATTCTACCAATACGGATAGAAAAGGGATACTAAGTATTCTGTGTCAGATTAATTTCTCAATAGGAACATCTCACTAGTATAATAAGTGTGCTCTGATATTATATAAATTGGGAATCCTATAAGCAGTGTCTAATTTATTTACATACAGTGAAAGTACATACAGTGAAATGGCCAGGCGAAAGAGTGCAGACCAAAAAAGAAAGGAGAAAAAGCTTAAAATGAGGGTAGTTCGAGAAAATGAAACGTCAAATAAAAAAAATGAACGATTGGGAAAAGAAAGAAAACGACGAGCATCAGTGCGACAATTTGAGTTGCCAGATGAGAAGAGACGAAGAGTTAAAAGACAGGCTGAAATACAAACAAAATTACGAGTTAAAGAGACACCAACAGAAAAAAAGCAGAGACTTGATACACAAGCAAAAATACAGACTGAGTTGCGTGTTAAAGAAACACCAGAGAAGAAAAAGCAGAGACTTGATACACAAGCAAAAATACAGACTGAGTTGCGTGTTAAAGAAACACCAGAGAAGAAAAAGCAAAGACTTGATGCACAAGCAAAAATACAGACTGAGTTGCGTGTTAAAGAAACACCAGAGAAGAAAAAGCAAAGACTTGATGCACAAGCAAAAATACAGACTGAGTTGCGTGTTAAAGAAACACCAGAGAAGAAAAAGCAAAGACTTGATGCACAAGCAAAAATACAGACTGAGTTGCGTGTTAAAGAAACACCAGAGAAGAAAAAGCAAAGACTTGATGCACAAGCAAAAATACAGACTGAGTTGCGTGTTAAAGAAACTCCAGGAGAAAAAAGGCTGAGACTCAACAGAAAACGATGCCATGAAGCGGAAAGGATAGAAAATGAAACGCCTGAAATGAAAAGACATCGGCTTGACAAACAAAACGAATCCAAAAGGGAGATGCTACAAAGAGAAACATCTGATAAAAGAAGGTGCAGACTGGACAAAGAAATACAGATTAAGAAGGACAAGTTGGGAAAAGAAACACCAGTCCAGAAAAGGTTGCGAAAAACTGAACAGCGAAAACGTCAGAGAACTTCCCGTAGGAAAAATACTGATGGAGATGTGATATGTCGTTTTCTGACAAAAGTTAAGGACTCTGCAAACTATATATGTTGTTCTTGCCATCGCTTGCTATTCAGAATGACAGTTCTTCGTCTGAATGATAAAAAATACAAGAAGTGTTCCAAAGCTCTTTTAAGCGAAGTGCTTTCATTTCGACTTAAATCGTATGATGATCATGAATGGATTTGCAGAACATGCCATTTGACCCTTAAGAAAGGAAAGTTACCTGGACAATCCAAAGCTAATAATTTGACATTGGTCGAACAACCCCAGGAACTGAAAGACCTTAATCCGTTAGAATTGAGACTCATCTGCCAAAGAATACCATTTATGAAGATGGTTGCATTACCAAGAGGCAAGCAACATGGAATTCATGGACCAGCTGTGAATGTTCCTTCAAAACTAGATGCAGTTTGTCAGTTGTTGCCACGACTGCCATCAGAGTCACAAATCATCCCGATGAAGCTCAAAAGACAATTGAAACATTCCAGCCATTATATACATGAACATGTAAGACCTGACGTACTGATGAATGCACTTAGGTGGTTAAAGGAAAACAATCCACATTATAGCACAGTAGAGATAAATGACAGTTGGGTTGAAGACGCTAAAGATGATGATAATGAACTGTGGCAAGCAATCAGTTTGGATGACGGACAAGTAAACGTCACAAACGAGCAAAAAACAGAGAATAAATACCAAAAAGAAAATAGGAAAGAAAGCACATCCAATGTACACAAAGCAGACGATCGTCAAATAATGTCCGACAACAACACATTTGAAGTTGTGTCTATGTCTGATATAAGCAAGTCCAATCGGAATGATTATGACAAACTAGCTATTATGGCAAGCGAAAGCGATATGAATATTATTGATGTACCGGGAGATGGAAACTGTATGTTTTATGCAATTTGGTACCACCTCGAAAGGCTTGGTATTACCGATACAAATGCTACTTTGTTGCGCTCCCAGATATCTGAATTCATGCGACATAATCGAGAAAACTACATAGATTTCATAGCAGCAAGAGTCGGAAATCATGATCTGTCCAATGCTGACACAGAACAACCAACTATAGAGGACATTGTTATCAGTGCGATAGATGATCGAGATTCACGAAGAGAAATACAGTGGGTCAGATATCTTGATGAACTCGAAAATGGAAGACTCTGGGGTGACAATGTGGTATTGCAAGCTTTTGCAGACATGTATTCTTTGACAGTGAATGTCCATGCAACTTCATCTGAAGTGGTACATATTGTCAAACCGAGAACTAGCAACAATGGTGCACCTGTGATTCACCTCGGGTTGATTGCACAATCACATTATGTGATTTTTGAACCATGCATATCCTCTGAAATTGGCGTAAGCTACAGCAATGATAAAGAAGCGAGAATCAGAAATTGTTATAGTGATGAGGACACTGACGAGATGCTATCTGAAGATGAGCGAGCGTTTGAAGAAACTTCAAAAATACGTGGATTACCATATGAAACGAGCATGGTCAATGAAGACCCCGAACTACTGAACAAAGTAATCAGTGTAGCACCAGCAGAAGGCCAAAAACCGACGCCATTTCTCAGTGATCCCAATTTTGAAGAACTCTCAAATCCAGACAAGTATCCCGACGGAGCAAATGCAATGACAACTGACCGCCCATGTGAACTGACACCACGAAGGTATTTCAACCAAAGATTACTTGATTTTGATGGTCGGTTTGGGTCAATAGAATACATCCTGAGTGCACAGTATGCCACAGAAAGCAAACAAGTAACAAGTGATATCAACCACTATATATTTCGAAGAGCAAGTGGAAAGAATTTTCAAGGAAAATCTTTAACGGCTGGAATGGTTAAAAGTGTTGAACAAATGAAAGGTTATATGAAAACTGATCATGCATATAGAATGTTGAAGAACGTGAGAGGAACGCCAGCCTACTTCCAAACTGTTTTTTATGACGTGTTGGGTATGGTTCGACAGCTAGGTATACCAACTTGGTTCTTCACAGTGTCTGCAGCTGACATGCAATGGCCCGATGTTATACAGACGATAGCAAGACAGTATGGGAAAATTTTGAGTGATCAAGATGTGCGAGAATTGTCATTCATTGAAAGATCACAATGGTTGAGAAGGAATCCAGTGACTGCTGCGAGACAGTTTCAGTACAGATTGGAGCTTTTGTTCAAGGATGTGTTGAAATCTAATGCACAACCGTTAGGAGAGATTATCGACTATGTCATTCGTATCGAATTTCAAGCTCGCGGATCTCCTCATGCACACACTCTGCTCTGGGTGAAAAATGCACCGAAGATTAATGTAGATTCAGATGAAGAGATTACCTCTTTCATTGACAAACATATTTCTTGTGAGATTCCCGAAAACGATGCTGGTCTGGAAGAGCTGGTGAAAAAGTTGCAGACACACACTCATTCGTCATACTGCAAGAAAAAAGGGCATTGTAGATTTAATTACCCGAGACCACCAGCTCCTCACACAATCATTGCAAGAGAACCAGACGACCCTGAGACGGCGAATCATAAGAAAGAGCTTGCTTCTAGTGTTCTGAGTAAAGTCAAGAATATTGTGTGTGATCAGAACACTCCAAAGAATAGCAATATGAGTGATATCTTGGCAAAAGCAGATGTATCTGTAGAAAATTACACACAGGCATTACAAGTATCGGAGAGAGGCACAACTGTGATTCTAAAAAGATCTCCCCAGGAAACGTCTGTTAATGCCTACAATCCGACTGTATTGAAAGCATGGCAGGCAAATATCGATGTACAATATATCATCGATGCTTATGCATGTGTTATGTACATAGCTGCATATATGACAAAGAACGAAAAAGGCGTAGGAGAGCTTCTCAAACAAGTTTGTAAAGAGCACAAAGATCAGGAAATAAAGACTATGTTGCGGCGTGTGGGGTCTGTATTTCTGAACCACCGTGAACTCAGTGCACAAGAAGCTGTCTATCGCATTTTGTCCATGCCAATGAAGAAATTCAGCAGAGAAGTATTATTTGTGAATACTGATCAAATGTGTGACAGAGCAGCAGTTCTCAAGCCGCAAAAACAACTTGATGAACTGGAGGATTCTGATGAAAATATTTTCCAGAGTAACGTTGTTGAAAGATACTCACTGAGGCCAGACTCTGTTGGAAACATGTGCCTTGCAGATTTTGCTTGTAACTACAAAGTCAGTTATGCAAACCCAGACGAATGCACAGAGGGCAGTCTTCCTATTGTGCTAGAAATTGAAGATGACATGGACAACCGTAAACAACTCCCCAAATATATTCGCTTGAAAAAATCTGGTGGCGTCATGCAGAAGCGAAAGCGTGAGGCAGTCATCAGGTTTCGCAAATTCAGTCGCGAGAAAAGTCCGAGTGATTTCTATCGAGCAAAGCTGATGTTGTTTCTTCCGTGGAGAAATGAAGACACAGACCTAATGGCCCAATATCCTGACTATGCATCACACTATTTCGCAGTTGAAGAATCGATCCATGAAAATGAAAGAAAGTTTACAGAAAACTTAGAATTGATTGACCAGGCTGTGGAAAACAATGAAAGACTTGGACCACCAGAACATGTATGGGCAGATATTGCACCAGGCACTGAGCATGAGAATTCGCAGGACATTATTGAGGGTATTCAAGTTGAGAGAGACATGGACCAGGAAGACCTCGATGATAATGCTGCAATGATAGAACGACCTGATGGTCAACATGTGTCCGAAATTACTGCAAGATATCAAGCTGAGGCTGAAAGAGAGACTTTAGATGATGATCAGTATAGACGCATGGTTCGTGAGTTGAATAAAAAGCAAGCAGAAATTGTGTTCTACAACAGGAAATGGTGCAAGGAAACAGTGACTGCTCTTAGAGAAAACAAGCCAGTCAAACCGTATCACATATTCATGAGTGGACCAGGTGGGGTTGGAAAATCACACGTGATCAAATTGATACAGTCAGATGCAAGGAAGCTGCTAAGAATGTCAAACACCATAGGGCCAACTGATGTGGTCGTACTTTTACTAGCTCCAACTGGTGTAGCTGCTTACCAGATAGGTGGTATGACAATTCATTCTGCATTGCTGTTGCAAGCGAAGATGTATGGCTGTGACCAAATATCATTTGACAAACTGAATAGTTTGAGATCCAAACTCGAGAACCTTTATCTGTTGGTCGTTGATGAAATATCTATGGTGGGATCAGATATGTTACTAGACATTCACAAGAGATTGCAGAAAATCAAGGGTGTAACAGGAGACTCAGTCTTCGGCAATGTATCGGTGCTCGCCGTTGGAGACATGTATCAACTTCCTCCAGTGAAGCAGTGTAACATTTTCCAATCTGTTCGTGATCCTGTTGAGCGGCTAAATGGTAATTTGTGGAAAGACCACTTCAGACTGCATGAATTAGATGAAGTTATGCGGCAAAAAGATGATGGAGCTTTTGCTGAACTGCTTTGCCGTATCAGAGTGGGAAAACATACGGAGGCCGATATTGCAATACTGCAAAGACGTGAAATAGCTGAGGATGACCCTTCGTATCCACATGAAGCACTCCATGTCTTTGCATACAATGCTGATGTCGACAAAAGGAACGAGAGAAAACTAAGAGAACTAGAGCCAAATGAAGAAAATCTTTCGTATATTCATGCATCAGATGACAAGACTGATAGTACTGGTCAGCTTGATTTGGAAAAGGTGTCTGCATCAGCAAAACGTTCGGAAACGGCAGGCTTGCATACAGTTTTGATACTAGCAGAGAGAGCAAGAGTCATGTTGACATATAATGTGGACACTGCGGACGGTCTTGTGAATGGTGTACTAGGAACAGTACAATATATTGTGAAAAATGTGAGTGGAAAGACACTAGTTGTTCTGGTTAAATTTGATAATGAAACAGTTGGTAGAAATGCTATTCGAAACAGTCAATGGAAAAATGAATACCCAAATGCAGTCCCAATACAGAGACATGAAGGGAGGTTTGAGAAAGGCAACAAGAGAGGCGCTCAAATTGCAAGAAGACAGTTTCCTCTCACCTTGGCATGGGCTGTAACAATTCATAAATGTCAGGGTCTTACCGTTGATACAATAGTTGTCAATATGAAAGGAGCGAAACGCTTTGGGAAAGGGCAAGCATATGTGGCATTCAGCCGTGTGAAGACCATGGAAGGTTTATATATAGTGAACTTTGATGCTGTTGGGATCAAAGCCAATGACAGAGTAGAAACTGAAATGGAAGAAATGCGAGAGAACACAATTCCGAAAGATAGCTTGAAGCTAATGGATGTCAAGAAACCTGACTGGAAAACAGTAGGACATTTAAATGTGCGGTACTTTTTGAAGAAGCTACCAGATTTAATAAGTGACAGATTTAGTGACTTGTTACAGCGTGTAGACGTTATGTGCTTTACTGAAACGTATTTGGTCAATGAACACAATATTGACAGCTTCTGTCAGAAGTACAGGTACAATGCTTTCAGGCAAGACGTTCCATCTACAGACGATCATGATGGGATGCATGGAATCATGATTTGTGGAAAGTATGGTCTACAAGGAAAAGACAACACACCTGAGAACACCGAAGGATTGGAATGTAAAGTTGTAACTTTTGAAGCTGTTCAGCTGACTGTGGTTCTTGTGTACAGAAAACCATCTTTTCATTTGGAAAGTTTTCTCAAGAAGCTTAGCACTGTGATGCAAAAGTTGCCACTTGATACACCGATAGTTGTTCTTGGTGATTTCAACGATGATCTTAGTGTTAAACCCGAAAGCAAATTAACTAACATGATGACAAAACTAGGATTTGATCAACTTGTAACAATACCCACCACAGATAGAGGCACGCTGATTGACCACATATACTACAATAAATGCACATTTTCTGATGTTATTGATGTACATGACACCTATTGTTCCGATCACGATATGACATTCCTGTCCACAAAGTGTGCATGAAATGTTTCTTGTCAGTTTGTACGATGTAATGTAATGATTGTTAGTCATCACCTATATTGGCATTTTCATTGTGTGTTTTTTCATTGTTGTCAACATTGATGAAAAGGAGTTATAAATTGAATAATCAATCAAATTACATTTTCTAATGGAGAAAGGGAATGTATCATATTCTATTCATGTTGAATTCATTTATTAGTGTCTTATTTATTAGCAGTTATTGATATTTGATTCAGGGCAGCAATAACAAATTGGTTCAGAGTCGTTCAGTAGAGTCCCAACTTGCATCACACGCCCATTTCTGATAATCTATTTGTAACTCAGCTATATATACATACGAAACAAAAAAAGCACACAAGAACATCGTATTCGATAATGTACCCCATTGGTGTTCTGGAGATTATCAGTTTGTTTCACATTTCGGAAATATTGCTGCTAGGAATGTGTCTTTACTGTTGTATTTTGACCTTTTTGTTTTGTAATTCAATGCTCAACAATGTCACAAATAGCATGGTTCCTGTCAGTGTTGCATAAATATACTTGTGAAAATTTTCAAATTGTACTGACTTGCACAGGCATTTTGCCTGTGCAAGCTGCGTAGATGGGATCGGGGTGGGATAAGTGGCGCCCTCAGGTGCACAATTGACGTGCATCCATTTGATGTTCTGAACAGTGCTGGCATTCATGAGGTGTGTTTGTTCTTGTATATGAAGATAATTGTTCTTGAGAACGATGCTAATTCTTAATGTGTGTTTTGTACTGAGGCTATTTTTCATCAACTTACTTGCAGAAAAAATGATTTATTGTTTTCCTTGATACTTGTGTCCTTATGGATGAGAAATTGACAAAAATTAAACAGATACAATGCATGTCTCACTCACTTAAATTATATTTATATAGTTGTATATTGTGCATGTCTGCATCAACGATTATCAGCAGCATTAATATTTAATTGTGGCCTCTTAATTTTTGTGCATTGTGCTAGAGTCACAGTTTTTTCGAATTCAAGGCGTTCATTCATGCATATGTATTGTTTCACATTTTTATTGGAAGATGTCATCCAAGCCTGAGAGCGCCACTTGTGGGTGGAGGTATACTTAACTAACAATTATATCCAGGTGTGAAAATGGAATTTATCATTGGGTATTAGTGGGTATCTTTGTCAATTGTAGTATTGTTGTGCTGTCATGAATGATAACTTGATGTGAATTGTTCATGTGTAGTTTAAATAACATTGTCCAATTGATATACGATGTACTATGTCAAGAATATTTGACTCCAAGCAAACTGCTGTTCTGACCAAAACTATTGTGAAGACTTGCAAAAATGTCATGAACTTTTTGTCACACACAAACTGATTGCATGTATCATCGGTTAAACTTATTTGTGAAAAGCGCAAACCAGACGAAATGTAAACTTCCAAAAGTTTGAAATTTAAACACATAACTGAAATTTCGCTAGTCTGGTTAATATTGTAACGTTACGTGTAAAACGCCAAAAACATGTACACATATCATTTTATTTCTGCTGTCCTGAAGAAGTGTGAATAGTTCTGCAACATATTTCATTAATCTATGTTTTTAGATGCGTGTTCAATATTATCCAATAATGTGACAATATATTTGGACATCTTCGCCTATAGCTTATTTTGACCTGATAAACTGGTGTACATAGATATTTCTTGAGTATTTCATCATCTTTGTACAGGTTTTCATGTACAATTCACTGTGGTCCAAGATGAAATTCATAACTGAAAATATTAGCATCATAAATGTATGATGTTCAGGTAGCCTAGGTGCTCTGCTTCAACAGTGACATTTCTAAATGTCATAATCTTTCGATCATTATAATTACCATTCATTGAGCTTCTGATGATGAAGAGTGAAAGTGTTCATAATGATGATAAAGAGTGAAAGTGTCCGTAACCAAAGAAATATCATCTCATACAATCATCATCTTCATCCATTGAGCCTCTGGCGTGACATTAAGTTGTCCGTAAGCAAAGAAATGTTGTCTCATACAATCTTCATCGTCATCAATTGAGCCTCTGGCTTGGCATTAAGTTGTCCGTAAGCAAAGGAATAGCATCTCGCATAATCATCGTTGACATCCATCAAGCCTATGGCGTGGCATTGAGTTGTCGGGAGACACAATGCAGTAAAGATCTAGCATGGCCATTTCACATATAAAATAGTAACAGTCAGCCAAATGTAGTAGGATAATGTGATATATATAGATGATGATATAGCTATGATAACCGATGATATAGCTATGATAACCGATGATATAGCTATGATAACCGATGGTATGATAACCGCTGGTATGCATATGTGGCATTGATAAATATCCATTTGCTAGATCATGTTTTTTTCACGTGTAACATAACATATGGGGAAAAATGATCGATATGCTATTTTAGACATGACAGTGATGTTGTTAATGTACTGTTAATATATGTGTTTTTGTTCAATAAAATAATAATCATATATATGTATTGCCCTTTTATCCGTCTGATAAACAGCTTGGTAAATTCGACCACATGACAGAGTAGCAGTAACTCATGATCACAGGGCAAATGATAGTTTGTCCTACATTATTGATTATCCAAACAGTGAAAAGTTTTGTGTTCAAGATCAGTTTGAACTCTTTACTCACCGTATCACATATCCAAACTGGAGAAGAAAATGAAATATACCATCAGTCTTTTTTGTTATGTTTTCCAACTTAGATTATGTCAATTTCTTGCATACGATCCATACCATTCATTTTAGGTTAAATACTGACAAATTTAATGTCATACTAGTAATTACGTCACTTTAGATCAATTACTAACAGTATAATCTAGCCAATACTGGCATTTGAAACAAGAAAAGTTGTGTCTTATAATGGGACCAATTTTGTTGCCATAGAAGTGTCAAATCGGATAGTTTGTTCGAATTGACCTCAGACAAACTTCTCAAAGTCTAGGCCAAATGTCAAGGTCACGGATGATAGAACTTGCACTTGGTTCTATCACTTGCATTTGATACAATATGCACTTGGTGTGAAGTCTACGATGATAAGAACTGGAGTTAGGGCCACTTATATGTTTTCAACGTTTAGCATGATCTTGACCTTGACCGTTGACCTAAGATCACCAAAATCGAGTGGTCACGAGCCATCATCCTCCAGAATGTGTGCACTAAGTTGAAAGAATTCAACCTACAAATGACCATGCTGGAGAGGGCACAAAGAAACACACAAGTGAACTTGAACGTTAAATGTCAAGATCAAATGACATGACCAAGATACCTCAAGAAAAGGCTTTTATTAAACCACATTATTTCCTAGTTTGAATTTCCTACGACTACTAGTTCTGAAGTTATAGCCATTTAAATGATTTTGACCTTTTCTGTGACCTTTACCTTTGACCTTGGATCACGAAAATTGTGCATTGTCTGTCCATTGAGCTATGAATTATACTTGAATAATTTTAGTGGAATCGAACAAAAATTGTGAAAGCTATGGCGTTTTTACATTTCCACAAGTTCACGTTTTTGACGTCACTGTGGCGACAATAAACATCACATCTGGAAGCTAATGGGATTATGTGTCAGTGAATCAAGACCTTCCATTTGGTATACTATTTGATATGTTTCAATGAGTTAAAAAAAATTGACGTTGGAAGTCTGATCATATGACGTAATTTTTTCGAACAAGTTCAAGATCAATTATGGATGTAACATATGATTCTCTAGTGTCATGCCTGCTCTGACTGATATGATTCAATTTTCTTGAGCCTACAATGATTTAAGCAGAAGTTTTAACCGAAGATTTGTTTTTCTGGGATTACAGGGAACGTGACCTTTTACATTTGTAGTTCATATTGCAGAGGTCAAATCTGTATCAAGGGCATATCAAGCTCCAAAATATTCTCTCCAGTATTGACGTTGCTATGGGCTTTTAAAATTTTGGAAATATTACGTTTATGATGTCATTGTGACATCATTGAACATGATACCACCAAAAATAAGACATCACTGGACTCACGAGACCAAGAAATTTCTAGTGATATGCTATTCGATATGGTGAGCTGAACTCATTATCTGACCTTGACACTGACCTATGGGGAACTTCTCAATGTCAAAGGTTACATTCAAGGTCACTCATGAAAGGCCTTTTGATATGCCACAATATGGTTTTAGTTTGAACTCTCTGCGACGAATAGATCGGAAGTTATGGCCATTTATGTGATTTTGACCTTTCCCTTGACCTCGACCTTTGACCTTGAGTCACGAAAATTGTGCATTGCCTGTGCATGAAGACATGTATTATACCTGTATAATTTCATCAGAATCGAACAAGATTTGTGGACACTATGACCGTTTGAAATTTCGAAAAATTAACGTTTATGACGTCACTGTGACGTCAATAAACGTCACATCTCAAAACTGATGAGAAAGTATGTACCAGGGAATCAAGACCTTTCATTTGATATACTACTTGATAGGTTTCAGTTAGTTTTAAAATTTGACCTTGAAATTTTTCTCATATTGCCTTATTTTCCTGGCCAAGTTCAAGTACAATCTTGAATTTGACATATACGCCCGATTGTTATACATCTTCTGAATGATATGGTTCAAATTTCATGAACCTACGACAATTCAAACGGATGTTATTACCGGAAACGTGCTTTTCTGGGATTTCGATGACCTTGACCTTGACCTCTGAGCTTTGTACTTTAATTCGTAGAGGTCATTGCTGTCAATATGTATATCAAGTTTCAGAAGATTCCATACAGTATTGACGACGTTATGACCTTTAGAAATTTCGGAAATTTGACGTTGATGACGTCATTGTGACGTCAGTGTACGTCGCAGCGCCGAAAATAAGGTACCACTGCAATCAGGGGGTCAAGACCTTTCAAACGATATACTACTCGATATGATTCGCTGACCTTTGTACTTGACCTTGACATTCACCTCATAGCGAACTTCTCAAGGTCAAGGTCAAATGTCAAGGTCAAGTCACAGAAGATAGAACTCGAGTTTATCTACAATATGAACTTGGTTTGAAGTCTCTATAACGAATAGAACCGGAGTTATGGCCACTTATGTGTTTTTACCATTTTGCATGACCTTGACCTTGACCTTTGACCTAGAATCACCAAAAACGTGCAGTCGCGAACCATCATCCTAGAGAATATGCACACCAAGTTTGGGGAGAATTAAGAGAAAATTGTGGACGCTAGAGGGGGCACAAACAAACAAACAAACAAACAAACAAACGAGAGCCCCTAGGGCACCCACTTGCCGGAACGCATACTCATAATATTTGACAGGTTTCAATGAATTTGAAATTTCCAACTGTATCCTATTCAATATGGTGCACTGATGTTTCCAACTGTATCCTATTCAATATGGTGCACTGAACTTTGTACTCGACCTTGATATTGACTTGTGGCGAAGCTCTCAAGGTCAAGGTCAAAGGTCACATTCAAGGTCACTCATGAAAGGCCTTTTAATATGCCACAATATGGTCTTAGTTTGAACTCTCTGCGACGATTAGTTCCGAAGTTATGGCCATTTATGTGATTTTGACCTTTCTCTTGACCTTGACCTCGACCTTTGACCTTGAGTCACGAAAATTGTGCATTGTCTGTGTATGAAGACACATAGTTTACCTGTATAATTCCATCAGAATCGAACAAGGTTTGTGGACACTATGACCATTTGAAAGTTCGAAAAAAATACGTTTATGACGTCACTGTGACGTCAATAAACGTCACATCTCAAAACTGATGAGAAAGTATGTACCAGGGAGTCAAGACCTTTCATTTGATATACTACTTGATAGGTTTCAGTTAGTTTTGAAATTTGACCTTGAAGTTTTCCTCATATGACCTTATTTTCCTGACCAAGTTCAAGGTCAATCATGAAATTGACATATACGCTCGATTGCTATGTCTCTTCTGAATGATATGGTTCGAATTTCATGAACCTACAACAATTCAAATGGATGTTATTACCGGAAACGTGTTTTTCTGGAATTTCGATGACCTTGACCTTGACCTTTGACCTTTGTACTTTAGTTACTAGAGGTCATTACTGTCAATATGCACATCAAGTTTTAAGAGATTCCATACAGTATTGACGATGTTATGGCCTTTTGAAATTTCGGAAATTTGACGTTTATGACGTCATTGTGACGTCAGTGTACGTCGCAGCGCCGAAAATAAGGTATCACTGCAATCAGGGGGCCAAGACCTTTCCAACGATATATTAGTCGATATGATTCGCTGACCTTCGTACTTGACCTTGACATTCACCTCATGGCGAACTTCTCAAGGTCAAGGTCAAATGTCAAGGTCAAGGTCACAAAAGATAGAACTCGAGTTTATCTACAATATGAACTTGGTTTGAAGTCTCTATAACGAATAGAACCGGAGTTATGGCCACTTATGTGTTTTTAACATTTTGCATGACCTTGACCTTGACCTTTGACCTAGAATCACCAAAAACGTGCAGTCGCGAACCATCATCCTAGAGAATATGCACGCCAAGTTTGGGGAGAATCAAGAGAAAATTGTGGACGCTAGAGGGGGCACAAACAAACAAACAAACAAACAAACAAACAAACACACAAACCGACAAACCAACCGACCAACATACTTGCCGGAATTTAAATTCCGGCAAGTAACAAACACACAAACCGACAAACCAACCGACCAACATACTTGCCGGAATTTAAAATTCCGGCAAGTAACAAACACACAAACCGACAAACCAACCGACCAACATACTTGCCGGAATTTAAATTCCGGCAAGTAACAAACAAACGGACACATCCACAAACAAACCGACCAACATACTTGCCGAAATCTTTAGATTCCGGCAAGTAACAAACCCACAAACCAACCGACCAATATACTTGCCGGAATTTAAATTCCGGCAAGTAACGAACCAACCAACATACTTGCCGAAATCGTAGATTCCGGCAAGTAACAAACCAACCGACCAATATACTTGCCGAAATCTTTAGATTCCGGCAAGTAATGAAACATAGGTTATACCGTCACATGAATAAACCCAATTTTCTTGAGAAACGAACAGCTAGTTATTTTTAACCTTCAACTGGACAACTTTCACATCCATTTTGTTCATACGCACCAAATATTCATTTGCTGCAGTCAGTATTCAAGGCAAGACTAATCATCGAGATGTACAACTATGGATTTGGAATTAAAGCCGGACAGCATGAGCCGCATCATTACAGAGAACATTTATTCCCACGAAGCCACTCAGGATATCACTCTAGGAATATCAATCTTGAAAAAGTTACTGGTGAGGCCATAATATTACTGGGAGTAAACCAACGATCCGACTCAGCATGTAAGGCTCTCATTCTTGAACATCTCATCTCCCATTTTGGAGGATGCAAATTTTATGCAAATCCTATTGGATTACCTCATCATCAGAGGGAGAAACCAGAAGCTGAAAGAATCATTTGTCCAGGAGAAACATTTGCTCAGCATGCCATTAACTCGAGGGGACTGTTGTGGTGGAAACCCCCGCCAAACTTCAGCAAGCCTTCTCAAATTCTAAAACAATCAAAACGTGCAACACAAATCTTGTTTCAACAATATTGAATTTCTTTTCAACAACGGCCCTCGTGTAAACCTATAATACTTTGGTCCGTATCTGATAAAAAAAACTATCGGGGCTGAAACCCCACAACTTCCAACATATTATTTACCTTCAACACACATTTATTCACTGAGAAGTGTGACTGAATATGTATCGAAATTGTGTAAAAATGTATCATATCAAAATTACTATGTCATCAAATAGTTTATAGTTAGTTTATTATCTGGTGTGAGTATACTCCCAGGACATTCTGATGGCAGGTCAACTTGCGCACTCGACAATAGGAACAGTTTCAAATACCTTTTTCTCAATTAGACTGGTATCAATTCCGCATCCAAACTAGATGGGTTGTTTTTCCTTGACTGAAAATATAACACTGTGATGTCAGTTACGGACATCAAATTGACGAATGAGAGTATTATAAACTCATTCTGTTTTCCGCCACGTGATCGATATGTTAACCAGTTTCAGTCGTTTCTTGACAGCAATAATTATTGCGTAATTGAATATGAGCGTTATTCTTCTGACAACTTCGCAGTATACCCACATTTTTTGTAGAAAGTATCAGTAGATTGCGTAGAAAGTAAGACGAAGTTGCAAGTATCTGGGCACGTTTGCCGACTGCCTCAGGTGCAATCGTAACAATTAAATAATGGAAATGTTTCTCGGTTCGTTCCATCGGTGGTGTCTGGTTACGTATTTGGTCCTGTATCGTAAATTGTGGCTTGAGTGCTCGTTTCATGAATCAGTTCATCCTCGTTATGTAAAATCCATATTTTCGAAATCCCTTAGTATGTAGCATTTGTATACCTGTGAATTATCCAGTGAAAGATTCAACACACGCTGCAATTGTTTTCCACCGGTTTGGAACACTAAAATTCTTCTTAAAATGATACAGATATTGTGAAATAAATGTCCAATTTAATCGTCTCGTGTACATTTTCAGATTAGTGTCAAGATAAGATGAAGAAAGGTTCAAACGGCACATTGCATCATGCTGGGAATGTCTTCTTCTCTCAAGGACATGTACATGTGTTATCTCGGCAGAGACAATGTGGTCATATCTTGGGGCCGTTTTAGTCCATTGATGTGAATCAAATGTGCATTCGGGTCTCAAATGTACCTTTTTCTGGTACAGACCATATCACATATGATGAATATGTTTAGTAATCTACTGTCCACGAATATATTTATTCATGTAACCAAAGAGGTATATATCATGTATATTGAGAGAATTTAAAAGAGCTTGATCAGAACAGTTAAGAAGAGACGCATGGGGATTTGTATGTTAGACTGCTTGATTGGTCATATCTTTTGATGTTTTATATGATATAATTATCATCAGCCATTATCATGCCATGCCATAAACAAGCAAGTCAAACTGTGTTATGATACCTGACTTTAGAATATGGTCTCACCATATCCCATATATGTTGTAATGGAATGAAAGTGTAAGGAATGAAAGTGGACTGGGTACTTAGTAAAGAAACCGGAATATATATATATCACCCACAGCACAGAATTGGGGTATACAATATAAATCCAAAAGTACCATAATGTAGCCTGATACACACAGCTCTCTGTCCATTGTCTCTCAAGAGATACTGATATCTCAATCGTGAAAAATAACGGTAATGTGTAACTAATAAAGTTGAACATCAAATGTGTGGGAAAAACTACACCTTCAGGTTTCCTGTTATATATCAATAAATCGAAAATATTTCCTATCTAATCTATGTACAAGAGCAAAACAATGATTAAGAATTTATGAAGGGAGAAAATGGCCCATCAACTCAACACAACACATCAACACATTTCTTGATGTTTTTGTTTTGTTTTCTGGACTACAGAAGAAACAATCATATTTACACACTAATGCCCCTGGTGACGCCAAGATGGCTTTGGTCATTAGTGTAAATCGCGTCACCAGACAAAGTCTCTGCTCAGACGAACACTAATTAAATTTCTCGAACCACCTGGAAGAAGGATATATAGTAGGATATGCTTACATCAGACAGGTTCAGCGTAGTGTGCTTCGCCTGTTCTTTCGATGATCTATACCAGAGTATATTTGATTTGATCTAATATAATGTATGACCGCTTTCCTCTTATGAGCCATTCCATCACCTGCAAAACCAATACGTGGTCTTGTCAACTTGCTTTCAAACATACATGATGATAAATGAAATTGATATGACCTATCGTCATTCATCTGACATAATGTTATATGCCCAATAACTTATTTTTGCGTTTTTTTCCCAAGGTAATAAATCTAATATGTTCGAGTTTAAATTTTGATGTAAACTTTTTATTTTTTGATGTATTCATTATATCAAATGCTCATTGTTGAACAGTCATAAACATACGTGTATGTTACGGGAAACAGAACACACATCCGACCCCTCATAATATATTTTCCATCGATGAAAATGATGCACGCAAGCGCTGAAAATGGGACGCGCGTGAAATGGTGAATCCTTTTCGAATCTTCTTACCAAGTAGTCTCACCATAAAAAAGTTAATATTTAATAATCGACTTTTGGTTTACATTATATAAGCATTTTGCTTCCAGTAAGTCCATTTCACATAATTTCCAACCATCTGTTCCATTTGGCAAATTGCTGCGTGCATGTATATTACAGAAAAAAGTGTAATGTATTGTATATCCATATGCATGTCAAGGTCATATGCTAGTAAAACGAAATATATATTATGTGAGATAAAATCAATTGAATTGAATTGAGGCCTTATAAATGTGCATATTTCATATAAATATTCCATTGTTTAGACAATAATAATCAGATATAATCAAAATACATGATGGAATTAAACCTGTCTGAAATGATAAACATGGTAAACGTCATCCACAATATAGAATATTTTCCTTCCCCTATCCATCCCTCAAAGCATTTTCAGGAGAGGCCTCCTCTGGTTTGAAAAGTTGAACTAATGATCATCTGGACTGTACGACGGCGTATCAGGGCCATGTTGTAGAACCACACAATATAGAGCTCAAGTCGTGATCACGAATTACAAAGTCGAGATCTCCAATTACAAAATCATGATGTCGAAATGCAAAGTCGTGATCACGAATTACAAAGTCGAGATCTCGAAATACAAAGTCGAGATCTCGAATTTAGCGCCATATTTTTGTGACATACAAGATGGCCCTAATACACTTCCATAGAACTAATTCTGCTGACACAATCTATACTGATAGACATTCGTTCACTGGTGGCATTTGGTCATCCTGTCATTCACATCTATATACAAAAACGTATAGCAAGAACTTTCCTTTTGGGATAGTATGCAAATTCATTATATTATGAACACGATTCTCTCTGTTCTTCGTAAGCGCCTATAGCTATAAGCGATGTGATCTAAACTGTTCTGCTCTCAAGCGTATTCTATTATTCAGGATATTTCTATAGTGCCAAGCATTTACATCCATTCACACATTTATAACTTAACACGATGATTATCCTGAAAAGTTCATATTATAATGAACATGATTTTTTTCTTTATAAAACCTATGCCTTCAACAATAGTTGATGTGTGAGTGATTGTTTTGTTCGTATGTATAGCCTACTCTCAGTTTTATTCTGATTGTGCAAAAAATCTAAAATAATCAATAATAATATTGACAACGAACATGAAAGATGGATCGTAATTGTTTACCAACCACATTCCATAATAATACTATTCAGAAATCAGCAGGGTCTCGAAATGATATGTTTGGATTAGACTAGGATTTCCAATCTGAATTGGTCTTATTCTTTAAGCTAAAGTATTACCGAGAGGCTGGATTGAACAAGGTTCATCAAGAATACCCCGGATTATTCAGGGTCAAGAGCAGTAAAATGAACCTGTCACATATATAAACCTGTTCTTTGGAAGACATTCAGAAGTTCGACTGTGGAAAACGTTCCAGTTTCCATGAAAGTATATCAAACACCTGTAGCCCTTTTTATGACTGATCGGGCCAATTTTTACTATATAAAGCGTCATAAAATAGTGTTTGACCTTCCAATGGCATTAATCAACATATGTGGGTATCCACATCTTGGACAAACACCTTTTTCTAAATACCTTTATCATTGTATTTTCTTTG
The DNA here is from genome assembly GCA_949152475.1 of Terebella lapidaria. Classification (NCBI taxonomy): domain Eukaryota; kingdom Metazoa; phylum Annelida; class Polychaeta; order Terebellida; family Terebellidae; genus Terebella; species Terebella lapidaria. The sequence goes on along the minus strand of OX424557.1, from coordinate 40,605,224 downwards.
TGTGTTGTATTAATCTTGTTATGCGCTGGAATCGTACCCTGTATCAAAGTTGTTGTTGTTCAGTAGTAGACTCGTTTCCGTTCGAAAATCACTGATTGTGAACTAGCTGTAGTAAACTAAGCTAGGTTCGTAATGCCATCAATGATCAAATATTGATATGATTAGAAATAACATGACGTAAATCCCTTTGATCTCAATATCGATTGGGAGATACCAGTTCATGTAACGAACACACACAGTGCAAATTGTTATATTTTCATGAAATTATAAACTTATCATTATATTATGGGGTCAAAAGATTGTTGTTTTAAAAAGCAGCAGCTGACTATGAAGAAAAAAAGCTACCAGTCGGAAGCAATGAAGAAACAATCGAATATATCCATTGGTATGGGCATACATTGGCCCCTTGACGAGGTCACTGAGACCAAACCTGTAATTTGTCACTTTTACAACAGCGCCGCCGTGGACTACTTTCACCGTAACCAGAAACATCAAATTCGTATATTTCGAATATACCATCAACATAAGTATCTTTTTCAACGATTTCCATAGGAATCTTTTCGAGTGATTTGGTTCCATTTGTTCTGATTAATAAGGTGTTTTAACCTAATACATCTGGATCAGAAAGCAAAATATATAATATGCTAATACACAAGTCACGACAATAGATATATAAAGCAGGTAATCTATACAACCGAACGAAATAAATTTTTAATTGGTTGAAGTGACATTATCTAATTGGCGATTTCTTTATAGATTAGTTGGCTAGCATATTTTTTCATGATAGAGAACCGATAGATAATCCAAAATACGCAAATTAATGAGCCTGCATTGAAGATCGAACATAGCGAAAAATGTATAATATATGATATAATTATTTGCATTGCGATAATAGAATACAAGTCCTTAGTGTAAACGTCACTATCTTGAACACAGATACTTAAAATATTTGAATATTTTGGTTTGCACTGTTATCATACAGTCTGTATATCGAAGACAAATACGGTGTAGCCTATATATTTCCATATTCTGTTAATTGGTATCACTGCATGGGAATTGGTTCGCGTAAAAGTATGCGGAAACGCTGACTTCCATTGTCAAATTTCGACAGATTTTAGGAAGCTGTGAATATATCGTACCTTTTATCTGTCTTGTGGGTAGCTACTGATTGGACAGAGATCCATTTAGTCGCATTCATGATTACGATGAGTTGGTTGTGCTTCTTATATATACATTTATTGAATGCAATGAAGATGTAATCGAAACCGAGAGGCGCTGTTATGTTATTTGCCACCGAGAAAGGTCTGTCGGGCACCCGTTGACAATAAGTGAGAAATGTAGGTATCAATCTATTACCGCTGTAAACCAAATTTTGATGATGCCAATAAAAACCTAGTATCAAAAACTTTTGAAATTCGTTATGACTACTCTGTGACTCGCATAATGTAAGGAGCGGTTGTAGCCATAATTTACGTGTTTCAATGAGCGAAATTCCTTTGGAAATACTATGGCACGTGCTAATATTCGAACTGTTTTATTTCTGCTATTATTCATTAGAGTATCTTCCCAATCGGGGATACAATAGACCTTGTGTGCGTAGGTTCGAATGCCAGTGGTGTAATATCGCATGTCAATCTGCGTGAATATGCCGTAACTAGTGTAATAACATCAGAAACGATATGGCATCCATATTATGACTCAATAAAAAAAACTGGGGATTGTATCACAATATAATATCACTCATCATGCTTAAGTTCACTTAAGAACTGACAACTGGGGTGAGTTTTGTTTGCGGAAATTCCTCGAACCTTGGAGAAGCTGGTCCCTGAAAACAATATAGACTGTTCATATACTAGTATTCCTGTTTTCCGACGAGTCATTTTGAATACAGGATGCAGCATTCAAAGTATACACTATCATACCACAGTGTGGTGGCGAATACTCGATTCCATCATTGCAAATTGACGCACTGAATGAGAATCTTTGGAATGTACGACATTTATTCATAGGCCACTGACCAGCGTCGAGGAACCAAGCAAACTGCTAAGGCTTCTCAGTTGATTCGGAAATTAATTTATGTTCTCATGCCGTCCGTCAGTGATACGTCATTTTCAACACAGTAATGCCAGCATACTTTCTAGCATATGGGCATGTATTGAACACATGCATGAATCAATAGTTATAAAGATGGTATAGTTTGCCTTATGGAAGAAAATACTCATACGTGTGTGATTCTTTCCCAGAGAAGAATCAAAATTCTGACGACAAATGCATCACACATCCATATGTAGCATCTTATATCCTTTTCGGTTCGGTATCATATCCTTTGGAAACAATCACAGCAAGAACCCAGTCAGAGAAGCAACAATGCAAGAGGCTCATTCTTCCGAGAGAAAATTATGCGTATATCTCAATTTTCTTTCCATTAAGTTGTGACGTAAATCAACATGTTTCACTCCCGAGAAACGTGGACACGAGCAAAGTTGCAGAGAGAACCATTTATACTGACAAATGTATATTGGCGAATATAAGGAAATGTAAAACGTGTGCCATTGCGCAGATATTGGTGAATATAATATGAACAATCTTGAATATCGTGGCAGTACAGGCTGACGTATGCCGGAGAACGAACATTTGAATAGATACATAAAGTTTGTATTGGGCCATGAAAGGCGAATGTAATTATGTGACTCGTGCATGTTTTATATACGGTAGAGGTGGTGAATATATTTACGTATGCCGGAGAACGAACATTTGAATAGATACACAAGAATCATATCTCAGATCTCCCCGGATGAAAGAAGTCAATTGCGCATTCATTTCTAGCACTGTTTTCAATTTAATTCCGTGCGCATATTATATAGGCATATATATGATGTACATGCAGGACGATTACCGATATGTGAAAGCAATTGGTACCGTATAGTTAACACTGATTAAGTAGTCCCTGATCGAGTACGCCCATCAAAAAATAACGAGGTGTTCATAAAATCCAGCACCGTTTTCTATTTGGCTCGAAATTCAATATATTCTTAAAGTTGTTTTTGGTCGATAGTGTACAATAGGCGACAATATTTATGCTATATGAGAAGTGTCTACTTAATTTGAGAACTGTCGGAATAGTTATAAGCACCAAAATTCAATGTTGAAGGCGGTGGCGTTGAACTCGGAATCCATTCCGACTTTTACACATTGCCAACGATCAATAGGCCTACCACGGTTCTCAATCTTCCCACTCGAAAAAAAAATAGCTCGTTATGGAACGGCTAAAACTAAATGCGTTCGATTGTTAAAAGTAAAGATGCAGCCAGAAAATTGAACGTAACAAATGTGCTAGTTTTACTGCTCCAAAACAAGGAAAATTTGGCACTGATATAAAGTATAAGCGTGAGAAGTGAGCGATGGCTCGACAGTAGGGACAAAAGTGATATCCGGTTGACTGAATGCACACCGTAGTTAGGAATTTATTCTCAAATCCAGCCGAGACGCTAATGTTCACGTAAATTGGCGATAGTGACGAAAAAATGCTCCCTTTGACGAAAATATTCATCAGATTATATTAATTAACTGAATTATTTACGTCGAGCTCTGTAGAACACACGTTCGAAGTATTTTCTCTTCGAAACCAGGCTTTTCCCCTAGTCGAAGAGTATTTCCCCCATGGGAATCTCAGAGAGCGTTTAAGAAGTCTCCTCTGCGGGGAGACAATAAAATTTGTATTGGGCCATGAAAAGTGAATGTAATTATGTGACTCGTGCATGTTTTATGTACGGTAGAGGTGGTGAATATATGGTTTGTTTTTGTGAGTGATGTCAGCAATCCTGCCATGTGCACGCAACGAGCAACAAATAAAGCGATCAATGTTTTGAATTGTACATGTATAGACTTAATGTTGCTCTAAATATATAGCTACAGTCACTGCGGACTAGCTGGTGATACGTTGGAGATAAAATTATGATATGTATATGTATTAGGAACTATAAAAAAAACACCACACATTATGTATCATAGAACAGTTGAACTCCCCCGAAAGACTACTCAACTACATACCATTATCCTCGTCTGAAATACTTTACAGTTACTTTTGATCAGAGTGTTTATGTTTATAAATTATTTTTATGTCATAGAGAATGTCAACATGGATGTCTTCGGTGCCCAAAAATTAAACAGTGTTGATGTATGACCTATGATGTCATGATCCACAATGTACATTAATTCGTAACTGTCCACTCCCGTTTCCAAAACAATTATGTAATTTTCACGCATCCGACTACATTATTAGTGCATAGATATTGCAATCGAAAACATAATATTTAATTGTGTCAATCTCTCTTGACTCACAGTGCAAAATGCTCGGGGCACGCATTTTGTGGTTGTATTTTAATTTGTAATCAATCTACGAATATTAAACATTCCTATAGGTCAGTGGGTTCATTTGTATGCGTATTCATCGGCTATTTAAATAAATGTATTGCTTGGTGAAATAAAAATTGATTATCATTTCATACATTACAATAAGTGGATATATAGTGGATCTATACAGCGCTTAACACAGATAGGTAACAACATCCAGTATACCTAACGAAGAAACGGAATTTTGAGAGAATCTTTCACATGCACGAGTGCATAGTTAACATTTAAAAACCTTCACTTCTCGAAAGTTCCAGGATGCAAAATCCTGTGTACTGGCCAGATAATCTGGGCACATGAAAGAATGATCCTCCCACAAGGTCTCTTTCATCTTTCGTTCGGTTACGCTCGGTATGATATATACAGGGTGTCTAGGAACGAAATACTGAAAGTAGGTGGACCATTTGAAGACTTTTCGCAATGACGCCATTCACATTCATGAATAAATACAATTTTATTGAGAAACGAACAGCTTCTTAGTTTAACATTCGACTGGATAACCTCCGCATCCATTTATACCATTTTCAAAGCTCATATGCGCCAAACATGTATCTTCTGTTGATTGGTAACTGACGCACGAATATCCATCGAGTTGTACCACTATGAATTTGCAATTAAAAGCCAGCAGTATGTTAATATTAAAGTTATGGTTATGGCATGAATAACAAATCATTAGTGACGTTATTAACTGCATCATTTCAGAATACATTCAAACCGCATCACTCAGGATAACCCTCAAAGGGCCAATTCAATAGGTTATGATATGTTCATGAGGTGTTACTGCGAATTAACGTCGATGATGTATACTGAGCCAGCATGTCATCTGAGTTCTCGGTACCAAAAGGTACTCTTCGTACACAAAGTGCTTATGAACTCCTTCAGCGTACGACAACAATCCTCTCAAGAATGGGACAATTCTGTTGAAAGTTATTCCACAACGTCAATGTCAGTGGTGAAGCCATCACTCGCTGACTATGACATATGTTATCTTGGTGCGATGTATGGTCTAAATATAACCAGCAAACACTTATTAACAAGAAGCGTATGAGACTATGGACTATGCAAATTATATGCAAATCCTATTGGAATACCTCATCAGCACAGGGGAAAAAACAGACATTTGACAAGACATTTGTCCACGAAAAACCATCTGCCTAGCTTTCAACGCGAGGGTACTGTTGTGGTGGAACTCTGTCCCAAACTCCAAAAAGCCTTCTGTAATTCTAAAGCAAAACGTACAACACAAATCCACTGGTTTTAACAATATGAGTAACTTTTCAGCAAAGGGCCTCATGTAACCCTATTATACATGTACATGTACTTGAGTCCGTATCTAATAGAAAAATACTGGGGCTGAAACCCTTTCATTTCTAACGTATTTGTTACCTTTACACACACATTTATTCACTGAGAAGTGCTACTGAACATGTATGAAATTTTTATCAAAATGTTTTGTATCAAAATTACCACTTCATCAAATAACTTTATAGTTTATTATCTGTTTTCGGTATACTTTCATGACATTCTGTTGGCAGGTAAACTTGCGCAGTTGACAAAAGGGACAGTCATAATTTGTTTTTTAATTAATCTGGTATTACTTCTAAACTAAATGGGTTGTTTTTTTGTTTTTTTTGGCTTGACTGAACTCATAGCGGTGTGATGTCAGTTAGAGTCATGAAATTAACAAATGTGGGTATTACAAACTCATTTGTTTTTGCTTCACCTGAGCGATACGTCAACCGGTTTCAGTCATTATTTGACAGCACTAACTATCGCGCATTCAAATATGAGCATCATTCTTCTGCCAACTTTCACGTATTTCGGCACGCTTGCCGACAGCCTCAGGTGCAATCGTAACAATTAAATAATGGTCTCTCGGTTCGTTCCTTCTTTGGTTACCTATTTGATCTTGTATCGTAATTACCAATAAATTATGGCTCCAGTGCTCGTGCTGTAAGTAAGAAAGAGTCATTTATCCTCAGTTTGTGAAATCCACATTATATATACAATTCCGTCAAATATGTGTCGTATCCACTGACACCACTGGTGAGACCTTCAACACAGATAATTCTTGTTGTGTGGAGCAGCAACATCCTGATATCATCATTTACATAGTTGTTGTCTAAAATTGTCGACAACATGCAGTGTACTTACCGTTGACCTTGGATCTACAGACTAACTCTGGTTAATGAATATTCAATGCTGTCGTAAATCCACACGACAGGAATGGAAGTGGACAGTATACTTCGTGAAGGACCAGAACCAGAATTTTTTGTAGAAATGTATATAGCGACCAAAAAATCACGGCACAAGGTTGCCCATGAAGGGATACACTATCGGTAAAAATGTGTCATAGTGTAGTCTGATATACACATCTCTCACTCCACTTCACCCAAGAAGTACTGGTGATCTAGATCTCAATCGTAGAAAAAAACACACAAATAGTTCCAAACACTTGTTCGAAATGCACACTAACTGTTTGTGACATAGTCGATCTTCAGTTTTTCTATATCATAAATTTATCATAAAAATAACATAAGATAATCACTATACTGTGAACATACATCATGTCTTATATGTACAAGAGCAAAACAACAATTCATAAAGTATATAATTGGCCATTAAGATCTTATGAAGGAAGAGAACGAGTCATCAACTTGCTTTGGTTTTATTCGCTTTAGAACATTGTTGTGCACCCTATCAATCTGGTGTACAGTAATAGCAACTATATTAACACATTGTTTGCCCCTGGTGACATCACACTCTCCTAAGTCTTTAGTGCTCTGTTCAGAGGGTCATTACCTGGAAGAAGGAACTAGCAGGAAATATGTCCACAAAGTGGACTTCGTTTATCATGTTTGTTTCAAACAGTTCCAGCGTAATATGCTTTCCCTTGTACATGATGTATACCGGGGTATAATTTATATGATATATGTATATGACCACTCTTTTGCTATGAACCATTCTATCTCCAACAGATACTAACGTGTTCTTGACAGCTTGCTATGACACAGACACGAGGATACATGAAACTGATATGACCTGTCGTTATTCATCTGGAATATGTCATATGTTGATTGTATTCATTGTAAATATCTCAAAACCATTATATTGTATCATCATATTTTAACTAAGATACATTTTATGTTCTTATTACTATTTAACAAGGCGATATGAGTTGCATCGTTCAAAACACCTGAATAGAATATTCAGACCAACATACCTGCAAACAACATGGGAACAATGTGCCATATTGGCAGACAATCTTGGGAATAGATCATATATCATACCATAGACATCTCCGTTCTATGTTTATACATCATACATACCCTAACCTTGCAGCACACGAGGAACTAGAAGTCAAGAAAACGTTCGTTTCGATTACGTTGACGAGTATCCACTTCATAAGTGTTAAGTGATCATATACTTTCCTTTCCAGAGCTTGCGGGAAACTTTTCGCATGGTTTTCGATACAATAAATCTAGTATGTTCGAGTATTATCACTCTGAAAATATACTCAAATACCTCATCAAACAATGGAGGACAGTGGACCTCCTACAAAGCCACAGATGTTCACCAGTGTAAAAAAAATCATCCGCGGCCTACTATGTGGACACACAATCACACTTGAAGTTGTCGTTAACATTCTGTTCGCGATTCCTGAATGTCTTCGTTCAGGGTTTTACTCGTCCCCGTGTGCGGGCAGGTAGCGCAGTGGTTAAAGCACTCGCCTCGTGACCAGCAAGTTGGTGGTTCGAGCCACATCCTGGCGTTGTTGTGTTATCTGTCTAACAACACCCTTGGGCAAGGTGTGTATCACGATGTGTCTCGGGTTCCTCGGTCGTTTCAGTGAGTACCCAATTGCCAGTGTTGGCAATTGTATGCGTGCCTATAGTTGCCTTGCGCCAAAATGGCATCCACAAAGGCGACTGTCTATGGACTCCTAATGAGTCGGAAAGTAGTTCAAGGCCAAGATATCGGGGTAATAATTGTAAACACTTTGAGCAAGCCATACGTGGAAAAGCGCTATATAAAACCTACAATTATTATTCATTCCATATGCTTCAACAACTTCATACCCGGAAGATATTCATTCATGTATGGTATATTTCTTGTACTGAACATTGAACTTGCTAACAATATCACAGTTCTAGGACAAGCGATGATGTGCCTATTCCGCCATGGATCACTGTACAGGTACTAGTGTAAAAGAATAGATAAATGAGATTTTATTGGGGAAACACTGAAGAAAGTATACAACAAATTTTCACACCAATCAACTACGAAACTTTTTTACATGACAAACGCATCAAAAACTCATATATGTCGCGTCAAATGGAACACATCGTCGACTGCATTTGATCCTTGTCTGGCGAGCTGTAAATCCCGGATTTGTTATGTATTTTCCATCGATGTAAATGATGCATGCAAGGGATACAAATGGGGCGCACGCAAAATGGTGAGTCCTTTTGAGAACGTTTTATCTTGGTGAGGCCTTATAAACAAAAAAAATATTCCATCGTTTACATTATGAGTCTCAGATACAGACAAAAATACATTATGGAATTAAACCTGTCTGAAATGATAAAAGGTGATGGATTATTTTCCTCTCTCCTACCCATGCCGCAAGGTATTATCAAGGGACGCTTCCTCTCGCCAGGTGGTCGAAAACAAGTTCAACTAATGACCGTCTGGACTGAGTTCGCTAACACAAATTATACAAATAGACATTCATTCACTTGTCTGCAGCATTTGACCATCCTGATATGTCATATACATCAATACACCAACAGCAAGAACTTCCTTTCAGAGTACTATATAAATTTATTACATTTCCAACACGGTTCATTCTAGTGACTATAGGTGATGTGAATAATTGTTCTGCTTTTATACGTATTTTAGGTATTATTTAGTAGACATATGTATTATCACACATGTACATCCAATCACACATTCACAACTTAACATGATGATTATCTTGCAAAATCATATCATGATGCACAGGATTCGTTCATCTTTCATAAGCACCCGCTTTGCTAACAATAATTGATGAGAGTTATTGTTTCGTTCGTAGCACACTCCTGGTATTATTTCAACTATACAAAAGCAGTTTCCAATGTACAGTGAAATCAAATAATCTCCAATGAACAATGATTTTCTAAAATATCAAAAATATAAATGACAACGAACATGGGAGATGAATCACTGCAAACTCCGTTCCAGGGAGGAGGGCAATCGAGTGGATTAAACTAGAATGTCCCACTTGAAGTTAAGCTACAGCCATCCCGATCGGCTGGATTAATCAAGGATAACCCCGGATTGCTCGGGGTCAAGAGCCATATATGAACCTATCATAACACTAACCTGAAAAGTTCGATTGTGGAAAACGTTCCAGTTTGCATGAAAGTATATTAAACATATGTAGCCCCTTTTTATGACTGATCGGTTCAACTTTTACAATATACAGCATCACTTCTTCAATCACTACATAGTATTTGACCTTCACAATTCCTTATTCAACATATGTACCATTCACATCTTAGACAAATATTTGCTTTCCAATCCATATATGATTGTTTGGTTTTCTTTGTCTGTTGTATTAGTCATGTCATGCACTAAAATCGTACCCTGAATCAAACTCCACTAAGAAACAAAAATCGAGTTTTTTTCCGTAGTAGAGTCTGATCTTATGCGGTCAAACAAGCTGTAGCAAAATCCCATCAAGTGATACCAGTATTTCGAATTGAATTGATACCAGTATGTGAGGAAATTTATTGATTTTATATGTTTAAAAAATGAATATTATATACGGAAGAAACGTTTCAATATATAAGCGGGCCATGTTGCTGAAAAACAACAATCCGGAATTGTATATACATATTAGGATCAAGGATGCCTAAGTGTATTGCGTGCTATTGAAAACATCGGAAGTGTCCTCGTGGTTGCAACCTTGTTCTTTGTCAAAACTCCATCAAGTAGCATAACAAGAAAATCTAGGTGCTGCTCTGACATCTCATGCCACAGTCACACATTCTGTGTTGTAAATGGGGCCATGTTGTATGCAGCGGTTAGGACGAAGATTTGACAGGTGTTGCCTCTTGTATCGAGAACAACATCTTTGTTTTGTCATATAGCATATCATTTTGTCCTGTTCGTTCATCGCATGGCATGATTACTGGACTGACAGTAACCATATAATACGTATCTTCTCCGCTGATTTTAGTGAACATCTTATTTTTTTCATATTCTCAAAAATATGTTTCATTTATAAAATGAAACTAACATCACAGTATATTCCACTGTGGTTCTCCATGAATTAATGTAATCGTGGATAGTGGGTGACCAAACATAAAATGACATACTTCACAGGGATGAAGACATATGAGTGGCATTTTAAATCTTCATTCATCATTTTTGACATGATGCAATAAAAAGCTACGTTTGAGACACAAATGTACTTTTGATTCATATCAGGGGAATGCGGTGTCCCAGTAAATGACCACACCCGAGAGAATGCATCTACGGAAGCCCATAGGTGACATGCGCGTAAAAACTTTCAATGTCTTTTCCAGCAAAAAGCTAGCACGTTCGAACGTGGAAGCATTTAACGCTTCCACGTTCGCACGTGGAAACTTCAGGAGCTATTACGTTCGCACGTGCAAATATTTGGGTGTGGTAGCATCAAATGCTTTCACGTGTGAACGTGGTAGCTTCGAATCTTCCCACGATTGAACGTAGAAACCTAACACTTTCTACGTGCGAACGTGGAAAGGTATAAATGCTTCCACGTGTGAACGTGTGAACGTGGAAACCTACATCTTTCTACGTTCGAACGTGATAAGTTTTAAAGTTTCTACGTGCGAACGTGAAAGTATATATTGTTTCCACGTGTGGGCGTGGTAGCTTTGAAACTTTCTATGTGTGAAACATGGAAATCTACATCTTTCTACGTTCGAACGTGATAGGTTTTAAAGTTTCTACGTGCGAACGTGAAAGCATATAATGTTTCCACGTATGAACGTGGTAGCTTTGGACTTTCTACGTGTGAACGTGGAAGCCTAAAACCTTTCTACGTGCGAACGTGATAAGTTCTAATGTTACCACGTGCGAACGTGATAGCGCTAAATGCTTCCACGTGCGAATGTGGTAGTTTTGAACTTTCTACGTTCGAACGTGCAAGGTTTTTAATAGAAAAAAACAACAATTTTTTCTCCCACACCTGTCACCTATGGGCTCCCGTATGCATCTCCTCAGTGAAGAGAAACAGCCCAGTATGACGCCAAGATGCTGACTCCGTTGAACCCATTTTCGCCTAATTGTATGTCTCGGCACTGAACCTCACATGTACAGCTGTACATCGTTCACTCGTTAAGACATTTAAGTGTAACGTAAAAGCTAATCGTGTCAGTTGAAAGTTGAAAAGCTGGAACCGTTCAATTTGTTCTGTATCACAACTCCACGCGTACAGCATTATTAATAACGCCAGGAAATGTTCCAATGTAAAACAGTGGGATACTGTTGGCATTGTATTTAGGTTACCGTTACAGGATATTCCACTTCTATTATTCACGTACATTGTGCTTGGTGATATGAGTAACCAGCATATTCGTTTATCACAATTGAAATAATGCTATATATGAGTACTTAATTATTTTTAGGTATTATAATGGGTGCAATACATTATTTGGATATCAGGATTCGTTCATCCGTTACTGAAAGAATGATGCTCATATTTAATTAGGCAATAGTTAAACGCAATAGTTACTGCTGGCAAAAGTGATTAAAATTGGTCGGCATATCGATCACACGAGAGAAAACGATAATAGAATACCATAATACTCTGGTTTGTCAATTTCATGGGGTATTAGGGAGAGGACAGGTCCGTGACTGACATGAGTGTTAGATGTTCACCAAGCAGAAGAAATGAACCTGATATCAGCCACTAATTGGAAAAAAATATTTCTATCATTCTGTCGCACTGCCGCCAGTGTCAACTGCAAGATTATTAGTTACACATCAAGACCATTTTCATTCATCACGTCAATCATTGATCGTATGAGCAGCAGGCAATCAGACTATCGTCATGTCGCGCATTCATACCTGGGTGAATAGAATATAACTTTACTGTCCTCCATCTCTTTGACAGAAGCTCCACCTCACGACACATTTCTTAGGGTCTAGTTCATGAGGATGCATGGCAAGGTTGACAACAACTTTTGATGATTGCTCGGTGTATTGTATTTGTATTAATTTCTCAGCACTATACACTATATTAAACACATATAAATATAGATGTGTAACAATACACGAGTGACCCTCTGTCTGCACCCCAATCACATAATTTATACCCTTGAAGTTCGTTCGTCTTGTTGCTTGCAGGCAGGAAAATCTGTAAATTGGTCAAGCGACCGTCTCTGAAAGCCAGACAACCTACATTGAACCATTGTCCTGGTCATGAGTCTAATTGGCTTATCCGGGTAGAAGTAAGACCTCGCCGCCGAGATATGTGTGAATTTCCCCACCCGTTCATGAACCAATTCTCACAAAATGGCACAATAAACAGGAAGAGCTATGCTGCGGTGCAGAAATTAAGTATATATTTTTATGTATGCACCATACAAAATGCCCATGTTTTTTATATTATATTTTCAGGGTCATGTTTATTACGACAGAAACTTTTTCAACTGCATTGAGTTTGTCTTTATTTTATTGAATTTGTTCTGTGGAAATACGTCACATGTTAACGTACTGTTGTACCTGATAAGGCGGAAGCCATCGTTGTCTCATGCATGGTCTTATTCTGATTTTAATCCTCCTCCTATGGTGTGTGTAGTGGATGTTTAGTGGATGTACTAAAAACCTCGCGATAAGTTATTATGTACGACAAGCGATCATGTTATGTAATGAACTGTACACATATATCCATATTATATCCATTTACAATAATGTATAATCCAGTCACGTATGAAAATATATCCACGTTTCGCCAAACATTAAATGTTCTTGAAATAGCCGACAAATGTGTATCCAATGCACCTTCTGGCCGATAAAAACATGTATCGATCCAGGTTGATCACAACTGAAAATATATATGAGCATTATGCACTCTGATCGATCAGCCAAGAGTGCTTCAGAAAATGTATGCAATTGAAAGTATCGTATGCATCCACAATGTAGCAAATTATGTACACAAATTACAGTTGTTTAGGTAATCGGAGTGTTCAGTTGGAATAAAAGTGCATTGTCGTTTATGACATCACATTAAAGTATTTTACATACATGAAACACTTTTTTGGACTCCAAAACCACTTGTGATCACATTCTCTATTATGTATATAAATATGTATATATAATACATATATAATATAAAAATAATATATAATCATAAAGATCTGGACTTGCATCAACAAATAAAGGATATATGTTTTGGAGAGTATAAAAAACGCACTGGCACAAGATAATTGTAAGAGTAACACATAACATAAAACAGTAAAAGCAATAAAAATTCAATGAGTGACATTGAACAAATTTTGTTGGATTATTTAAGTTTGCTTCTGACTAGAAGTTCTTTAAGATTTTGATGTTTCTTGTAAGCTGTTGCTATTTTAATATCACCATCAGTATTTTTGTTGAGTTGTTTCATATGCTTTTTAACAATTTGGGCCGAAAGAGCACCTGTTTTTGAGAAGGGTACTATATACACCAGGTCGAATATATTTTTACTTTTGTTCAAAGGGTCATACTTTGTAAATTTTTGAACGTTGAGGCCATGAGGTTCGAAAGTGCCTAAAGTATCAATCCAACAATATTCCCTTTCAAGTCGCCATTGTTTGTTTAAAAGTTCATCACCAAGATCGGAAACCTGTTCAATTAGTAAAAGAGAAAAACAATCGATGGAAAATTCAGTTTTGCTGTGAAATTTAGATAGATGACTGTATAATGCATTTTCCTCATTGTAGCTAGTTATTGCAGCACGGTGACGATTGTTTCTGAATTTGAGTGATGTACCGGTTTCACCTACATATTGTTTTTCGCAAAGCTTGCAAGTGTATAGATAAATTATATTTTCTGAGTTGCAATCCAAAGCTGAGTTGATTGAGTGATTTGTTCAAAAACTGATCCTGAGAAATTTTGACAATTTGGAACTAAATGACATGTCTGACATTGTCTAGAATTACAAGGTTTCGAGCCAGATGAGCTGGAAGTGGGCAATTGAAAATCAGCACCTAGTCATTCCTCACTGTTTAGAATTCTCAATGTTTCATTCTTTATTTTGCGAAGCCAACGTTTTGAATAGTTACGTTTCGAAAGTGCCTTGAATAATGTTTGGCAAGCTGATTCAACATCATCTGGATATGAGCAAATTTGGAAAAATCTTGATTAGTCCTTTATAAGTGTGCTTTGGATGAAAAGAGAGCTTATGCAGCAACTGATGAGTATCCGTTGGTTTGAAGAAAACTTTTGCTTCTAATGTGTTTTCTTTGCTCCTGAACAAAGTAGTATCCAGAAAATTAACTGAATCAGTACTAATTTCAGCTTTGAACTTGATTGATGCCCTATGAGAATTGAATATTTCGAGAAACTGATTAAATTTGGAAATGCCGTGTGGCCAAATGAGGAAAATGTCATCTAAATACCTATAATAGCAATCTGGTTGGAATGGACACTTTTGTAATGCTTGCTTTTCAAATTCAGCCATATAAATATCTGCATAATGAGGTGCATATTTCTGACCCATGGCTGTACCTGAAACTTGTAGGAATGTCTTACCGTCAAATTCAAAGTCATTACATTTAAGTGAAATTTCCAATAATTCTATTATACCTTTGAATAGTTCATTGTTCTTCAGAGTCGGGAATGCATTTTTAATTGCTTGGATACCTTCTTCATGATTTATATTAGTATACATACTTTCAACATCTAAAGTGATTAGTAAAGAATTTGGATCTAGTTCAAGCCCTCTAACTTTATCTAAAAAGTCATACGTGTTTTTTATATATGATGGATGCTTATTTGCTTGATCTTTTATATATGAATCAATATACATAGCTACTTTTTCAGATTCACTGCTGCAGTCAGAAACAATCGGGCGCCCTGGAGGCATTACATTTGGAATTGGCCAGGAGTCTTTGGGTTTATGAATTTTAGGTAGCATATAAAATCTTCTTTGACGAGGGCGTTCTGGTGGTAAAAGAAATTGGAATACTTTTTCAGAAAGGCATCCAGAACTGCGTAATCCTTTTAAAATTTTTGTTATTTTTTCTGAATTTTTTAGGTAAAGAGGAGTGTCAATTTCTCTGTAATGAGCTGGATTGTATAATTGACGAAGGCCTTCATTAATATAATTTTGCCTGTCCATAATTACGACTGCACTACCTTTATCTGCTTTTTTGATTACCAAGTCTAAGTTATTTTGTAAATCCTTTATAGTTTTATATTCCATTTTCGTTAGGTTTTTGGTTTCTGGTTGAATTTTCAAATTTTCAATTTCTTTAGATATTGCCGAAATGCAATCTAAAACAGGCTTGTCAATCATGGAACTGGGTGGAGTCCAGGTAGATTTTGGAGTGAATTTTGATCTATTTGTAAATGAATTTGGACGGTGAGAAAAATAATTTTGAAGTTTGAGTTTTCTACCAAAATCTTGCACAGCTTGTTCAATTGGATCCAATGTTATTTTGGGTGTGGGAACAAAAGTCAAACCACGATTAAGAAGAGCAATTTGTGTGTCCGAAAGTGTAAATTTGGAAAGGTTTACAACATTATTAGTCGTACTGGAGTTCGGTGGACTCTCAGAATGATTTAGTTTAAATGAGTGAGCCAGCATTTCAACATTTCATTGGCCGTTTGTTCAGTCCAATGAATGTTATCTGGCTGTGTAGAGAACTTGATTGGATCCAATTGTTTAACAACTGTGAGATTGCTGAAACGTGAACTCATGTCATCCAAAGCCCTGTTAATCATATCCAAGTTGCGTTTCTCTACAGACGGAAGATTGTCTGAGTAATTAATTTTTGGAATAAGAATTTTGGAGTGGGGGGAGATTCGGAAAGCACTGCTGAGCATATTCCTCAGCTCTGGAATTGAAGTAACACTTGGTTTGGAGCTTCGATTGTTCAGGCCTACACTTAAGATTAAGTTCTTGGGGGCATCAAATGTTTTTTACAGGCCGTGAACATCATTCTCAGATGGTTGAACAAAGCTCCAGGATAAGACACAACTTGGATATCACTGACGGGGGATTTGGTGATGCGAGAGACGTTAGAAGAGCCGAGGACGACAGTGGAGGAGGTTAGTCTAGGAAGGGCCCAAAGAGTTTTGGGCCCTCTGATAGTGGAAGGAGAGACATGGAAGGTGGTGTTAGGAGTTTTTAGGAGAGGCAAAGCGAGAGCGTTTGCCTTTAGGTAGAGAGGAGGGTGAGAGTTCAGGAGAAGAAGGAGAGCGCGGACGCCGTTTGGGTGTGGCACTAAGGCGGTTATCAGGAGAAGAGCGAGAGAGAGGTGGCCAATCATCAGATGATGAGAGGCAAGGAGGATTGGAGAGAGTGTCAAAGAGCTGGAAGCGGTTAGAAGTGGACACAGAGGGAAGGGTTTTAGGAAGGGTGTTATTTGAAGATGGAGGTGAAGAGCGAGAGGGTTTAGGATTGTTAGTAGGAGAGTTGGCACGTTTTAGGTCCATTAGGAGGCGGCCAAAGAAGTTAGAGCCTTGACCATGACGATTAACACCCCAGTGGCTGTCAGGAACTGGATGGACAATGTGACACCCTTCAGGTAGACCCATCAGAGTGTCACGGAACAATTTGCAAGAATTAAACTTAACTTGAAGAAGTTGACGCATGATTCCATTTTTACTTTTATGCCAGAACGGGGACAGGCTAGGAATTTCACTAGCCAAACGTTTAGCCACTCCTGCATGGGGAGCCCTAAGGATCCGATTGGCTAGGTGTTGACAGTCATGGTACCGGGCTTTGTGATACTGATAGATGTGCTCAAGGCTAGGGAATCTCATACCACGATAGGATATATTACATGGGAAGAAATTACTAAGTGGGTGTTTGTGACCTTTGACCTCACAAGTCTGAGGTTTTGATTGAGAGTTAGAATATGGAATAGGGGAATTTGGAAGAGTGGAGCTTTTGAATTTCTGGATGGTGGAAGCCTGAAGTTTTTTGCCGAAATGAGATTTAGCCTGCTGAATGACGAGAGCTACCGAATTTGCAATGTCCGAATCAGATAAACCTAAAGAGGAAATGTGGGCCAAAAGGTTTTGAATTGAGCTCTCGTAGTGTTCCACCAATTGTTCGGTCACGTTTTGTACCCAATTTTGATTGATTTTGGAGATTAGAGGACCAGAACAAGCAGGTTTGATGAAGTCATCCAGGTGTTGTTGTTTTTTACTGAAAGCCCTGGTGACTTGGCCTTGAGACTGCTGGAGCATTAGTGACAGGTGGTGAAAGCATTGAAGGAGAGTGTAAAAAGAACGGAAGTGAGGAGGTTTAGGAAGAGCCATGATACGTTTCAGCAATTAAATTTCAAAGTATTAAAACCAGAACATGATTGATTTGGATGATAAAACCGTAGGATAAAATTATGAAAATAAAAACAATTGTATAAAATGGAAACAAAATGTTCGAAGAAGCCTGAATGCAAAGATATGGTCAATAATCTGACCAGTATCTAAACAAAACAAAATAATACAAAACAATGTCAAAAAAAGGTTACTCACAATGTACTCTGCCTGTTGCACGACCGGTTTCGGAGTTGAATCCTTTGTCAAGTGCGGAAGTCTAGAGAACCTACTGTGGTTGCAGTATTTATAAGAAATATTGGCTTGTGCCAATGTCAATTTTGTTTGAGTAAATCAATTAACAGTTTACCAATGGTTGAGCAAATCAATTAGCAGTTTCCAGAACAGTTTGCCAAGAAGAGTGACATATGTTGAGTATAGACAATTAACAGTTAGTGAATTTGATTGTTTTTTATATGCGTATCTGACACTGAGTAAAACAATTAGCAGTTAGTTGATTGATAAACATAATTAGCGTTTGAAGTTATATTTTTTGAAGTATGCTAAGAGGAAGTATTTTCAAAATGGTATTACTGCGGTGCTTTCCAGCAATAGATTCTTAGGCAGAGATTATATTAGGCATGAAATTGTTTTTTGAAACTGAAGATGTGTCAAATTGACTTTCATTGCTTCAGGAGACTTCAAATAAAATGAGATGAAATAAAAACAAAATGTACTAAAATGAACTGAAAAACAAAATATTCATAAAAATAGTTATAAATGTGTTTTGACTCTTACAATATACTAGGCACGGGCTAAGTATGTTTTGGAGAGTATATAAAACGCACTGGCACAAGATAATTGTAAGAGTAACACATAACATAAAACAGTAAAAGCAATAAAAATTCAATGAGTGACATTGAACAAATTTTGTTGGATTATTTAAGTTTGCTTCTGACTAGAAGTTCTTTAAGATTTTGATGTTTCTTGTAAGCTGTTGCTATTTTAATATCACCATCAGTATTTTTGTTGAGTTGTTTCATATGCTTTTTAACAATTTGGGCCGAAAGAGCACCTGTTTTTGAGAAGGGTACTATATACACCAGGTCGAATATATTTTTACTTTTGTTCAAAGGGTCATACTTTGTAAATTTTTGAACGTTGAGGCCATGAGGTTCGAAAGTGCCTAAAGTATCAATCCAACAATATTCCCTTTCAAGTCGCCATTGTTTGTTTAAAAGTTCATCACCAAGATCGGAAACCTGTTCAATTGGTAAAAGAGAAAAACAATCGATGGAAAATTCAGTTTTGCTGTGAAATTTAGATAGATGACTGTATAATGCATTTTCCTCATTGTAGCTAGTTATTGCAGCACGGTGACGATTGTTTCTGAATTTGGGTGATTTACCGGTTTCACCTACATACGGTTACACCTAGATAAATTATATTTTCTGAGTTGCAATCCAAAGCTGAGTTGATTGAGTAGGTTTGTTCAAAAACTGATCCTGAGAAATTTTGACAATTTGGAACTAAATGACATGTCTGACATTGTCTAGAATTACAAGGTTTCGAGCCAGATGAGCTGGAAGTGGGCAATTGAAAATCAGCACCTAGTCTTTCCTCACTGTTTAGAATTCTCAATGTTTCATTCTTTATTTTGCGAAGCCAACGTTTTGAATAGTTACGTTTCGAAAGTGCCTTGAATAATGTTTGGCAAGCTGATTCAACATCATCTGGATATGAGCAAATTTGGAAAAATCGAAAAACTTGGGACTTGATTAGTCCTTTATAAGTGTGCTTTGGATGAAAAGAGAGCTTATGCAGCAACTGATGAGTATCCGTTGGTTTGAAGAAAACTTTTGCTTCTAATGTGTTTTCTTTGCTCCTGAACAAAGTAGTATCCAGAAAATTAACTGAATCAGTACTAATTTCAGCTTTGAACTTGATTGATGCCCTATGAGAATTGAATATTTCGAGAAACTGATTAAATTTGGAAATGCCGTGTGGCCAAATGAGGAAAATGTCATCTAAATACCTATAATAGCAATCTGGTTGGAATGGACACTTTTGTAATGCTTGCTTTTCAAATTCAGCCATATAAATATCTGCATAATGAGGTGCATATTTCTGACCCATGGCTGTACCTGAAACTTGTAGGAATGTCTTACCGTCAAATTCAAAGTCATTACATTTAAGTGAAATTTCCAATAATTCTATTATACCTTTGAATAGTTCATTGTTCTTCAGAGTCGGGAATGCATTTTTAATTGCTTGGATACCTTCTTCATGATTTATATTAGTATACATACTTTCAACATCTAAAGTGATTAGTAAAGAATTTGGATCTAGTTCAAGCCCTCTAACTTTATCTAAAAAGTCATACATGTTTTTTATATATGATGGATGCTTATTTGCTTGATCTTTTATATATGAATCAATATACATAGCTACTTTTTCAGATTCACTGCTGCAGTCAGAAACAATCGGGCGCCCTGGAGGCATTACATTTGGAATTGGCCAGGAGTCTTTGGGTTTATGAATTTTAGGTAGCATATAAAATCTTCTTTGACGAGGGCGTTCTGGTGGTAAAAGAAATTGGAATACTTTTTCAGAAAGACATCCAGAACTGCGTAATCCTTTTAAAATTTTTGTTATTTTTTCTGAATTTTTTAGGTAAAGAGGAGTGTCAATTTCTCTGTAATGAGCTGGATTGTATAATTGACGAAGGCCTTCATTAATATAATTTTGCCTGTCCATAATTACGACTGCACTACCTTTATCTGCTTTTTTGATTACCAAGTCTAAGTTATTTTGTAAATCCTTTATAGTTTTATATTCCATTTTCGTTAGGTTTTTGGTTTCTGGTTGAATTTTCAAATTTTCAATTTCTTTAGATATTGCCGAAATGCAATCTAAAACAGGCTTGTCAATCATGGAACTGGGTGGAGTCCAGGTAGATTTTGGAGTGAATTTTGATCTATTTGTAAATGAATTTGGACGGTGAGAAAAATAATTTTGAAGTTTGAGTTTTCTACCAAAATCTTGCACAGCTTGTTCAATTGGATCCAATGTTATTTTGGGTGTGGGAACAAAAGTCAAACCACGATTAAGAAGAGCAATTTGTGTGTCCGAAAGTGTAAATTTGGAAAGGTTTACAACATTATTAGTCGTACTGGAGTTCGGTGGACTCTCAGAATGATTTAGTTTAAATGAGTGAGCCAGCATTTCAACATTTCATTGGCCGTTTGTTCAGTCCAATGAATGTTATCTGGCTGTGTAGAGAACTTGATTGGATCCAATTGTTTAACAACTGTGAGATTGCTGAAACGTGAACTCATGTCATCCAAAGCCCTGTTAATCATATCCAAGTTGCGTTTCTCTACAGACGGAAGATTGTCTGAGTAATTAATTTTTGGAATAAGAATTTTGGAGTGGGGGAAGATTCGGAAAGCACTGCTGAGCATATTCCTCAGCTCTGGAATTGAAGTAACACTTGGTTTGGAGCTTCGATTGTTCAGGCCTACACTTAAGATTAAGTTCTTGGGGGCATCAAATGTTTTTTTACAAGCCGTGAACATCATTCTCAGATGGTTGAACAAAGCTCCAGGATAAGACACAACTTGGATATCACTGACGGGGGATTTGGTGATGCGAGAGAGGTTAGAAGAGCCGAGGACGACAGTGGAGGAGGTTAGTCTAGGAAGGGCCCAAAGAGTTTTGGGCCCTCTGATAGTGGAAGGAGAGACATGGAAGGTGGTGTTAGGAGAGTTTTTAGGAGAGGCAAAGCGAGAGCGTTTGCCTTTAGGTAGAGAGGAGGGTGAGAGTTCAGGAGAAGAAGGAGAGCGCGGACGCCGTTTGGGCGTGGCACTAAGGCGGTTATCAGGAGAAGAGCGAGAGAGAGGTGGCCAATCATCAGATGATGAGAGGCAAGGAGGATTGGAGAGAGTGTCAAGGAGCTGGAAGCGGTTAGAAGTGGACACAGAGGGAAGGGTTTTAGGAAGGGTGTTATTTGAAGATGGAGGTGAAGAGCGAGAGGGTTTAGGATTGTTAGTAGGAGAGTTGGCACGTTTTAGGTCCATTAGGAGGCGGCCAAAGAAGTTAGAGCCTTGACCATGACGATTAACACCCCAGTGGCTGTCAGGAACTGGATGGACAATGTGACACCCTTCAGGTAGACCCATCAGAGTGTCACGGAACAATTTGCAAGAATTAAACTTAACTTGAAGAAGTTGACGCATGATTCCATTTTTACTTTTATGCCAGAAAGGGGACAGGCTAGGAATTTCACTAGCCAAACGTTTAGCCACTCCTGCATGGGGAGCCCTAAGGATCCGATTGGCTAGGTGTTGACAGTCATGGTACCGGGCTTTGTGATACTGATAGATGTGCTCAAGGCTAGGGAATCTCATACCACGATAGGATATATTACATGGGAAGAAATTACTAAGTGGGTGTTTGTGACAATAATTGTGTTAATATTGACCTCACAAGTCTGAGGTTTTGATTGAGAGTTAGAATATGGAATAGGGGAATTTGGAAGAGTGGAGCTTTTGAATTTCTGGATGGTGGAAGCCTGAAGTTTTTTGCCGAAATGAGATTTAGCCTGCTGAATGACGAGAGCTACCGAATTTGCAATGTCCGAATCAGATAAACCTAAAGAGGAAATGTGGGCCAAAAGGTTTTGAATTGAGCTCTCGTAGTGTTCCACCAATTGTTCGGTCACGTTTTGTACCCAATTTTGATTGATTAGAGGACCAGAACAAGCAGGTTTGATGAAGTCATCCAGGTGTTGTTGTTTTTTACTGAAAGCCCTGGTGACTTGGCCTTGAGACTGCTGGAGCATTAGTGACAGGTGGTGAAAGCATTGAAGGAGAGTGTAAAAAGAACGCAAGTGAGGAGGTTTAGGAAGAGCCATGATACGTTTCAGCAATTAAATTTCAAAGTATTAAAACCAGAACATGATTGATTTGGATGATAAAACCGTAGGATAAAATTATGAAAATAAAAACAATTGTATAAAATGGAAACAAAATGTTCGAAGAAGCCTGAATGCAAAAATATGGTCAATAATCTGACCAGTATCTAAACAAAACAAAATAATACAAAACAATGTCAAAAAAAGGTTACTCACAATGTACTCTGCCTGTTGCACGACCGGTTTCGGAGTTGAATCCTTTGTCAAGTGCGGAAGTCTAGAGAACCTACTGTGGTTGCAGTATTTATAAGAAATATTGGCTTGTGCCAATGTCAATTTTGTTTGAGTAAATCAATTAACAGTTTACCAATGGTTGAGCAAATCAATTAGCAGTTTCCAGAACAGTTTGCCAAGAAGAGTGACATATGTTGAGTATAGACAATTAACAGTTAGTGAATTTGATTGTTTTTTATATGCGTATCTGACACTGAGTAAAACAATTAGCAGTTAGTTGATTGATAAACATAATTAGCGTTTGAAGTTATATTTTTTGAAGTATGCTAAGAGGAAGTATTTTCAAAATGGTATTACTGCGGTGCTTTCCAGCAATAGATTCTTAGGCAGAGATTATATTAGGCATGAAATTGTTTTTTGAAACTGAAGATGTGTCAAATTGACTTTCATTGCTTCAGGAGACTTCAAATAAAATGAGATGAAATAAAAACAAAATGTACTAAAATGAACTGAAAAACAAAATATTCATAAAAATAGTTATAAATGTGTTTTGACTCTTACAATATACTAGGCACGGGCTAAGTATGTTTTGGAGAGTATAAAAAACGCACTGGCACAAGATAATTGTAAGAGTAACACATAACATAAAACAGTAAAAGCAATAAAAATTCAATGAGTGACATTGAACAAATTTTGTTGGATTATTTAAGTTTGCTTCTGACTAGAAGTTCTTTAAGATTTTGATGTTTCTTGTAAGCTGTTGCTATTTTAATATCACCATCAGTATTTTTGTTGAGTTGTTTCATATGCTTTTTAACAATTTGGGCCGAAAGAGCACCTGTTTTTGAGAAGGGTACTATATACACCAGGTCGAATATATTTTTACTTTTGTTCAAAGGGTCATACTTTGTAAATTTTTGAATGTTGAGGCCATGAGGTTCGAAAGTGCCTAAAGTATCAATCCAACAATATTCCCTTTCAAGTCGCCATTGTTTGTTTAAAAGTTCATCACCAAGATCGGAAACCTGTTCAATTGGTAAAAGAGAAAAACAATCGATGGAAAATTCAGTTTTGCTGTGAAATTTAGATAGATGACTGTATAATGCATTTTCCTCATTGTAGCTAGTTATTGCAGCACGGTGACGATTGTTTCTGAATTTGAGTGATTTACCGGTTTCACCTACATATTGTTTTTCGCAAAGCTTGCAAGTGTATAGATAAATTATATTTTCTGAGTTGCAATCCAAAGCTGAGTTGATTGAGTAGGTTTGTTCAAAAACTGATCCTGAGAAATTTTGACAATTTGGAACTAAATGATATGTCTGACATTGTCTAGAATTACAAGGTTTCGAGCCAGATGAGCTGGAAGTGGGCAATTGAAAATCAGCACCTAGTCTTTCCTCACTGTTTAGAATTCTCAATGTTTCATTCTTTATTTTGGAAAGCCAACGTTTTGAATAGTTACGTTTCGAAAGTGCCTTGAATAATGTTTGGCAAGCTGATTCAACATCATCTGGATATGAGCAAATTTGGAAAAATCGAAAAACTTGGGACTTGATTAGTCCTTTATAAGTGTGCTTTGGATGAAAAGAGAGCTTATGCAGCAACTGATGAGTATCCGTTGGTTTGAAGAAAACTTTTGCTTCTAATGTGTTTTCTTTGCTCCTGAACAAAGTAGTATCCAGAAAATTAACTGAATCAGTACTAATTTCAGCTTTGAACTTGATTGATGCCCTATGAGAATTGAATATTTCGAGAAACTGATTAAATTTGGAAATGCCGTGTGGCCAAATGAGGAAAATGTCATCTAAATACCTATAATAGCAATCTGGTTGGAATGGACACTTTTGTAATGCTTGCTTTTCAAATTCAGCCATATAAATATCTGCATAATGAGGTGCATATTTCTGACCCATGGCTGTACCTGAAACTTTTAGGAATGTCTTACCGTCAAATTCAAAGTCATTACATTTAAGTGAAATTTCCAATAATTCTATTATACCTTTGAATAGTTCATTGTTCTTAAGAGTCGGGAATGCATTTTTAATTGCTTGGATACCTTCTTCATGATTTATATTAGTATACATACTTTCAACATCTAAAGTGATTAGTAAAGAATTTGGATCTAGTTCAAGCCCTCTAACTTTATCTAAAAAGTCATACGTGTTTTTTATATATGATGGATGCTTATTTGCTTGATCTTTTATATATGAATCAATATACATAGCTACTTTTTCAGATTCACTGCTGCAGTCAGAAACAATCGGGCGCCCTGGAGGCATTACATTTGGAATTGGCCAGGAGTCTTTGGGTTTATGAATTTTAGGTAGCATATAAAATCTTCTTTGACGAGGGCGTTCTGGTGGTAAAAGAAATTGGAATACTTTTTCAGAAAGGCATCCAGAACTGCGTAATCCTTTTAAAATTTTTGTTATTTTTTCTGAATTTTTTAGGTAAAGAGGAGTGTCAATTTCTCTGTAATGAGCTGGATTGTATAATTGACGAAGGCCTTCATTAATATAATTTTGCCTGTCCATAATTACGACTGCACTACCTTTATCTGCTTTTTTTATTACCAAGTCTAAGTTATTTTGTAAATCCTTTATAGTTTTATATTCCATTTTCGTTAGGTTTTTGGTTTCTTGTTGAATTTTCAAATTTTCAATTTCTTTAGATATTGCCGAAATGCAATCTAAAACAGGCTTGTCAATCATGGAACTGGGTGGAGTCCAGGTAGATTTTGGAGTGAATTTTGATCTATTTGTAAATGAATTTGGACGGTGAGAAAAATAATTTTGAAGTTTGAGTTTTCTACCAAAATCTTGCACAGCTTGTTCAATTGGATCCAATGTTATTTTGGGTGTGGGAACAAAAGTCAAACCACGATTAAGAAGAGCAATTTGTGTGTCCGAAAGTGTAAATTTGGAAAGGTTTACAACATTATTAGTCGTACTGGAGTTCGGTGGACTCTCAGAATGATTTAGTTTAAATGAGTGAGCCAGCATTTCAACATTTCATTGGCCGTTTGTTCAGTCCAATGAATGTTATCTGGCTGTGTAGAGAACTTGATTGGATCCAATTGTTTAACAACTGTGAGATTGCTGAAACGTGAACTCATGTCATCCAAAGCCCTGTTAATCATATCCAAGTTGCGTTTCTCTACAGACGGAAGATTGTCTGAGTAATTAATTTTTGGAATAAGAATTTTGGAGTGGGGGAAGATTCGGAAAGCACTGCTGAGCATATTCCTCAGCTCTGGAATTGAAGTAACACTTGGTTTGGAGCTTCGATTGTTCAGGCCTACACTTAAGATTAAGTTCTTGGGGGCATCAAATGTTTTTTACAGGCCGTGAACATCATTCTCAGATGGTTGAACAAAGCTCCAGGATAAGACACAACTTGGATATCACTGACGGGGGATTTGGTGATGCGAGAGAGGTTAGAAGAGCCGAGGACGACAGTGGAGGAGGTTAGTCTAGTGAGGAGGTCCATCAAGTGATACCAGTATTTCGAATTGAATTGATACCAGTATGTGAGGAAATTTATTATTTTTATGTTTTTATAAAATGAATATTATATACGGAAGAAACGTTTCAATATACAAGCGGGTCATGTTGCTGAAAAACAACAATCCGGAATTGTATATACATATTAGGATCAAGGATGCCTAAGTGTATTGCGTGCTATTGTAAACATCGGAAGTGTCCTCGTGGTTGCAACCTTGTTCTTTGTCAAAACTCCATCAAGTAGCATAACAAGAAAATCTAGGTGCTGCTCTGACATCTCATGCCACAGTCACACATTCTGTGTTGTAAATGGGGCCATGTTGTATGCAGCAGTTAGGACGAAGATTCGACAGGCGTTGCCTCTTGTATCGAGAACAACATCTTTCTTTTGTCATATGGAATATCATTTTGTCCTGTTTGTTTATCGCATGGCATGATTACTGGACTGACATGTGGTAACCATATAATACGTATCTTCTCCGCTGTTTTAGTGAACGTCTTATTTTTTAATATTTTTAAAAACGTGTTTCATTTATAAAATGACACTAACATCACAGTATATACCTCTGTGGTTCCCCGTGAAATAATGTAATCGTGGACGGTGGGTGACGAAACATAAAATGCGTACTTCACAGAAATGAAGACGTATACAAGTGGAGTTTTAAATCTCCATTCATCATTTTTGACAATATGCAATAAAAAGCTACGTTTGAGACACAAATGTACTTTTAATTCACGTCAGGGGAATGCAGTTTTTCAATACATGACCACACCCGAGAGAATGCATCTCCTCAGTGAAGAAAAAAAGCCCAGTATGACGCCAAGATGCTGACTCCGTTGAACCCATTTTCGCCTAATTGTATGTCTCGGCACTGAACCTCACATGTACAGCTGTACATCGTTCACTCATTAAGACATTTAAGTGTAACGTCAAAGCTAACCGTGTCAGTTGAAAGAGCTGAAACCGTTCAATTTGTTTTGTATCACAACTCCACGCGTACAACATTATTAATAACGCCAAAAAATGTTCCAGTGTAAAACAGTGGGATCCTGTTGGCATAGTATTTAGGTTACCGTTAGAGAATATCCCACTTCTATTA
Source organism: Terebella lapidaria (assembly GCA_949152475.1). NCBI lineage: Eukaryota > Metazoa > Annelida > Polychaeta > Terebellida > Terebellidae > Terebella > Terebella lapidaria. Next base: position 40,577,553 of record OX424557.1, on the reverse strand, counting down.
ATCACGTACATTGTGCTCTGTGATATTAGTAAACAGCATATTCGTTTATCACGATTGAAATAAGGCTATATATATAGGTACTCAAATATTGTAGGGTTTATAATGGGTGCAATACATTATTTACATATCAGGATTCGTTCATACGTTACTGGAAGAATGACGCTCATATTTAATTAGGCAATAGTTAAACGCAATAGTTACTGCTGGCAGAAGTGATTAAAATTGGTCGGCATATCGATCACACGAGAGAAAACGATAATAGAATACCATAATACTCTGGTTTGTCAATTTCATGGGGTATTAGGGAGAGGACAGGTCCGTGACTGACATGAGTGTTAGATGTTCACCAAGCAGAAGAAATAAATCTGATATCAGCCACTAATTATAATTGGAATAAAATATTTCTATCATTCTGTCGCACTGCCGCCAGTGTCAACTGCAAGATTATTAGTTACACATTAAGACCATTTTCATTCATCACGTCAATCATTGATCGTATGAGCAGCAGGCAATCAGACTATCGTCATGTCGCGCATTCATACCTGGGTAAATAGAATATAACTTTACTGTCCTCCATCTTCTTGACAGAAGCTCCACCTCACGACACATTTCTTAGGGTCTAGTTCATGAGGATGCATGGCAAGGTTGACAACAACTTTTGATGATTGCTCGGTGTATTGTATTTGTATTAATTTCTCTGCACTATACACTATATTAACCACATATGAATATAGATATGTAAAAAATATACGAAGGACACTCTGTCTGCACCCCAATCACATAATTTATACCCTTGAAGTTCGTTCGTCTTGTTGCTTGCAGGCAGGAAAATCTGTAAATTGGTCACGCGAGCGTCTCTGAAAGCCAGACAACCTACATTAAACCATTGTCCCGGTCATGAAATCTAGTTTTGTTTATCCGGGTGGAAGTAAGACCTTGCCGCTGAGATATGTGTGACTTTCTCCACCAGTTCGGAACCATTTATCCCAAAACGGGAAAATCTATCCTGCGATACGGGAACTAAGTATACATGTATATGTTTATGCATGAACCCCACAAAATGCCCAATAATTATTATATTTTCAGGGTCTTGTATAACGCCAGGAACTTTTTAAACTTCATTAAGTTTATCCTTATTTTATTTTATTTGTTCTGTAGAAATACGGCACGTGTTAACGTACAATTGTACCCGCAAAGACGGATGGTCTTAATCTAATTTTAATCCCCCTCTTATGATGTGTGTAGTGGATGTTTATTACTAATGACCTCGCGATAAGTTAATAAATACGACAACCGATCATGTTATATAATGCAATGTACACATATATCCATATTATATCCATTTACAATATTGTATAATCCAGTCACGTATGAAAATATATTCACGTTTCACCAAACATGAAATGTTCATGAATTAGCCAACAAATGTGTATCCAGTGAACCCGCTGGCCGATAAAAACATGTGTCGATCCAGGTTGATCACAACTGAAAATATCTATGAGCATTATGCACTCTGATCGACCAGTCAAGAGTGCTTGAGAAAATTAATTGTATGCAATTGAAAGTATCGTATGCATCCACAATGTAGCAAATTATGTACACAAATTACATAGTTGTTTAGCAAATCGGAGTGTACAGTTAGCTCAAGTCAAATCAAGTCAAGTCAAATTTATTCGACAGTGCTCTGCATATCTCAGAACATTATATGATGGACGCTGGTGGATTAGTTGCCTGGGTCCGGCTATCATGGAATATCCATCCTTGCTATGTGCTCAGAGGGGCACGTAATTGCACAATTAGTCAACGCATTTTCCTCGACACATATTCCGTCGTAATTCACACTGCCCGGTCTGTCAAGAAACCCGGTGACTTCACATCAGCATCACCTGAAGTCAGAGAAACCCCCATTACCTTTCGGTCATAAAATTGGGGTTTCCTGATCCAAATTCTGCGACTTGTGTAAATCATAATACCAAACATAGTATCACTTCCATAGGAAAATCACACATAAACGGATGAACTATTACATTCAAATACGCGTAGGTTGGAATATGGGTGTACCTGCAAATGGTATCAAATCTCTTCCGCAGGTGTGATCACATACTACAAGTAAGGAGCTATATAATTGTGCTTGAATATTATGTGTCTGTTGTACATACTGATCTAATAATGTTATTATGAAAATTAAAATCAATTTAGATATCACCACAAACGAATGGTATTAAAATGCCCGATAGATCAATAGATGTTCAACAGATATTCAATTACAATCAATGATATGTGGTCAATATATAGTGTTTCTGAGAAAATTAACTGACTGTTCTGAAATTTTTATAAACAAAATCTCTTCAAAGATAACTGGAAGAAACAGAACAAAGAGAAATTTATGTAGACATGTAGTCTTTCTGGGAAGATTGTAGATTCCACAAAGTTTCTATTGCTAATAAAATTTGATTTTGATTATGCCAATAGAAAACCTAATATCAAGGATTTTCGGATTAGACACAAACCCCAACCAAACGTAGTTATCTGACCGTCCGAACTATCGTTCAGGTTTCATGTTGTTGATATTATCTAGTTCATTGAGGATATTTCATTGTAATATCATCAACGTCATATCATCATCATAAACATGATACATCTGTTATGTCAATGTACCCCACAACGAACATTTTACCTGTTTACAGGATGTATTAGCATGCAGTACGTGCTGGTGCACTGACACTGTACGAGTGAACAGATTGATAGCATTGTTTAGTATGTGTTTCGTGCATATGATATAATATCATTTGCAAACCAAACACAGGTAGGATTTCCCACGGTAGCTCACTTGTTTATATATACACCAATACAACAGATTTCCAAAATCACAATTTTGACCGTCAAGTGTTTGCATAAAGTTGAACTTAATTTTTTCTTGGCATTTTGCATGAGGGCTGACATTCTTAGTTCGCTTAAAAATGAATGCATACAGCTGTTCGAAGAATGCATGACATCACGATTTCGTGTTGTTGCATTTAAGAAAACTTGATTCAAGTACGAATATTTTATTGTTTCGCAATGTTATAATAATGAGAGCTATTATATACTGTAGTTTCATTCAATGATATTTTATAGAGTCACATCATCTCGCATTGATTGGATTATGATAGATTGGTGGGCCATCAATCTATCATAATCCAATCCATGCGAGATGCAGTTTTTTTAATATAGAGAATAATTTCAACATAATATGTTTTAAATCTGATAAGATAATTCTTCACCTTTCTCCATACCTACCTGAATCCCAAAAAAGTACATTGACGACATCTCTTGATGAGAGAAAGTGGAACATATCGCATTCACTTTCTCTCGCTAAGAAGTTGGATTCTATAACCTCGTTGCTTTTCTGAGCGAATTCTCGATGTTAATGTGTTTGAGAATCAAAGAGTGAACGTGCTTCTTACTGGGATGTTTCCTATCCTCTTCGTTAAAAGCTGTGATTCTATTCTAGGGGAAGCTTTCTGAAAATTATGAGTACATTTATGTTCTTGAAAACAGTATTATCTAATGTTCTTTACATGTCCGGAAATCAGACAGTCACTGTTGAAAGAGTTGCTGCAGTGAGTAGTCATTATAGTTAATGGCATTTTCAGAAAACCTAAATTAATATCAAAATAACCTGAAATAATTCTCTATTCGGTGCCCCAACTTTGGTTAATGGTCATTGATGTGACGTAAATTCTAATGATCTTCACTGCATGAACTCCTGCATTATGCCATAACAAACTTTCATGAGTATACACGATGTAATCGATGCATCACGTCGACCTACCATACACACAATGTTTCCGAGCATCTTCTATTCGAAATTCATGAATCGATATATTAATTTCCGTATGTACCAGTCCGCTTTGTACTCATTATTTACAGGAGTCAGGTACAAGAATACAAATCAGAGAATGGATGATTTCTCAGCAAACAAGATGTAGTTGTTCAGTGAGCTTTAGAGTTTTTGTGATACAACCTCCACCTTTCTTCTTGGAGTTGGAAATTTATAATATGGTGGCGTGTAAAATGACATCATATCCCAAACTGTAAACATCAAGTCTGTTTTATCCGAAGATGGTTATAATATTTTATCCCCGATTGGAAAGTTACTATCAATAGAGCAGAAACAAAAACAGAACATTTTGGATATTTACTATGCGCACGGTTATTCCTGTGGGATTTTGCTCATTTACAGACACATAATAACTGCTACAACCACTTCTTTAATTTTGAGAGTCACCAGTTAGCCATAAAATTATATCTAGGCCTACGTATTGTCTGTGGATGTCTGAGAGATGTGTCATGGGCACAAATGTCAGAACAACTCCTCTCAGCACATAAATACAAGCTTTATGGCAGTGGAGGAAGACCTGGAAATCAAGTTCCCAAGCAGAGTACAACCTTCTATCTAATCGAATGAGCTGAATTCATGGGAATCAACTGAGGTTTTTTTCATTTCTGATGTTTGAATTTGTTGTATTTACAGTCCAAGCGCTACAGCTCAAGAGGTTACAAATTACACAATTACCTCACCAAGAGCCTAATGTCTCAATTACTCTCTCATTGCTGATGACTAGTAGTTTTTTTGTGGCCCTGGAACCTTTTGAATATTCATCAGTCCGACATGAAAAAAGACAGTCACCAGGGACAAATCCCCAATATTACATTTAATCACTGTCCCTTGTTCAAGAAATGTTCATGGATAGTAGATTTATAACATTGTAGGCCATAGTATTACATTCAGATAAGTCAAATGTTGATTGAAATCACATTTTTTACATTTCCATTTCCAAAATTATCGTTGTCCAGAATCAATCAGCATCGAGAAATTGGCTTCGTCTAAAATGCAATCCTTCCTTTGACAATCTGAAGACCGGTTGAGATTCCTGATATTGACAGGCACTTACAGCCACTGTGTGGTCTCGGTGTCCTCCAATGGTAGTTAGTTATGGTAGTTAAGGGACATCATGGAGCTACATCAGCAAAATGACACCCTTCAACATATACTTGAACATATCATCCCAAATATCAGCCCCAGGCACGTATATTACATGTCAATAGAATCTACATGTGAGATACATGTATTGTGCTACGCGAAACATTACACTCGGAACGTTAGACAATGAATGGTCCACCCTCAATTTGGTGAGCCATTTGTTGCCATTGCTTATCCTGTCGGGCTGACTGAAGAAGAAAACACCATCTTATGAAAATGTTAATTTCCAGAAGTCTTGCCTGACGACACCCCATCGTCTATATGTGTGTCCTCCAATGCCGGAAATAACAGGAAATATGTAGGGTACTGTCATGGAAAATTTCCTATCCCACAATCGATGCTTTTGAAGATGGGCAGATTACCTCTGCCAAATTGTGTGGTTTAATTAGATATAGCAGTAGGTCATTGTCCGTGTGTTTTGACACACACTCCTTTGAAGGCGTGGATTGAACATATGTAAATATAACAATTGTAGTTCTCATACGCACATATCTGTATTCATATTCGCTTGTCGGATGTATCGTTGATGTTCCATTTAACATTTTAAAGCTCTTACCCACATCACAAAAGCAGCACGCTTTCCTATTTTGAAAGGGTGAGTTATACTGATCATCAATGAGTACATATATACGATGTGTGTGTTCTCCACATATAAAATAACATACCCATTGAGGATATCAGTTTTTGGTTCGCTGTTAATAATTTCAACTTTGATGTCGGTCTCTGGTGTGCACTTGCAATCCGAAGGGAATCTGTTGTTTCTAAGCCATATTCTAGTACTTTTTCATGGAAATTTTTTCTTTCCTTCCAACTGAATATATATGTATGTACACATGTACATGTGTTCCCAGTACATAGTGTCAATATATCGAAAATAACAGACGGATTACTCTATGATAGTATGCACTTAGCGGAGAGTAATCTTTGCTTTATTTCTGTGACTACTTCACAGGGAACGTAAGGGATTATTCAACTTTATACTGATAATTCAAAACAGACAGCAGCTGAAAACATCCTACACAATTATACACTGAAATATGAGAGATAACGCATCACAAACGTAATTTGTGGACATATAATTCCACTCAAATTTGTCATTTTTATGGCACCTGAAATTCTTTAATGAGGCGTTCCCTCATTGGTTGAGAAGAGCCATATTGAGGCGAACCTACTTGATTCTACGCTTGCTAATACCTCATAACTAGATCAACAGGATATGGGAGCAACTGTAATGAACCAATTACTGTTCAGATATGAAAGTAACATATTACAGGAATGATATTGAGCGGCATGAGAAAAAAACACAAGGGACGATCATCATTCACACACATCAAACCAATAATAAACACCCATGTGTTCCAACAAATTACTGATAACTAATAAAAAACAAATTTTGCAAAGGAACATTCCAGTGACTCAATGTTCCATCACACGTTTTACCATGTACTAATCTAATGTACTAACATTTTGTTTCAATTTTCGAGGCCGTACATAATACATTTCTTAGGCTGTGTGTGTTACTTCAGCAAATTACGCAATCAATTAAGTTTTATATGATAACTTCATATATTAATAATAATGCCCTTATGTCCCAAAGCTCTCACGAGTATAAACAAAGACAATAGCAGATAAGAAGATCTTCACGGCAGAGTCAAAACGATCAAGTGGATTTGTTTTAATGAACATACCGGATTTACTTTCCAACTCAGTTGTGTAATTTATTCAAAACATTCTCGCCAATGCTTCATAACGTGCACTAGGGATGTATTACACAATTCGTCAAGTCATGTGTCTTCATATTACATGACGGAAACCGGTAATGAATTGGACTATTTTCCTGGGACCAGCTTACCAAAAGTGACATCAGGAAAAGTTCCGTTCTCAATTCTTTTCCGAAAGCCATCTGATTGCACAATCAGTCAACGTTATTAGGAATACAATGGCAAATGCGTGAAATGGTTATTATTAATTAGTGCATGTTCTCGCTTCAGAATACAGAACGATGTGTCCAGACAGAGAGTGGCGTACGTTTTCGCATGTTATCCAAGGATCCAAGGAGCAAAGAACATATTGGTGATGCTCTCTGACATTTTACTTACACATTATACCTTTGTCATTTACTTGATACATATTCTAAATAACTTCCTACAAGTTATGAATGTGTGGTGCCAAGTAGAATTATCAAACTAAATACAGCGAAGTAAGCAAGCAATATAGCTAGCCAGAACAACTACGTACCTCGCGTGACATACCAAATAGTCGGGCATGTATATTCGTTGTGTCTACACCCATGCAGGAAATTGGCAAGAATATTAGATGATCGTCGGATTGGTAGTATTGCTTGTTGTGTGTTCCGTGGATATGATATAACATTTGCAAAATAAACGTGTAACAGGAGATCGTCGAACACGAGGGAATAATAACAACATAAATATTCATCGTGAATCAGTATCCAGTTGAAGTTTGGCTTTTCAATTCTGCTGTTTGAATCGGCTATATTTACATCGAAATGTAGTCCTATCTCTGAGACAGAGTCCTATGTAAGCAATGACAAGAATTTACTAATTCCGCAGCGTAACAGAGTTACGCTAGTCCTATCTCTGAGACAGAGTCCTATGTAAGCAATGACAAGAATTTACCGACGGAGTGGGGAGTTCCCGTGCCAACGAACATCGGGTTATATTCGACGAATAGAACGATTTACCCTTAAAACAACATGTGAAACCTGATGAGGGTGATAAATGTACTCAATTTGCTATGTTCGAATAAGCTGTCAAGCGATATATTCCAAAGAAGATTGAATTAACGTCAGATGACAGCAAGTATTGCAAATCACCGCCTTCCCAGGATGCTTTGCGAAGAACCCCTTTAATTTGGATTTTTATTTTAGGCGGAGCCTATATGTTTTGATAAATCGCACGATACAATGAACGCAGAGAAAGATTTTCCGATATAGCTGACACAGCTCATGCAAATAATCCGAATTCAAGGCCAGAAAATATATACACTGTATATATCTATGTACTCAAAGAGTATATGGATTTTAGAAGGTGAATAAGCCTGTTGTAGATGAACGGCATAGGAAGTAGCCAAGTATGTACAATTATAGTACATACGTACATGTATGCATAAGCCCCGCTGTGACTGACCGCAATGTCTTCTCGTGTTTATTAGCCAGTAGATGATGCTACATTTGCGTACAGGTCACTTTGTATTTGTGAGATAATGAGAACAAAACGTATTAGCCAAATCCTGACAATTGTGGTTATAATGAATGTTTGAGAATGAGCCATGGTCACATAAAATATTACTTGCTAAAATCTTAATAATTTTACAAATTAAGGAGATATTTTTAATGATTTGCAATCAAAAAGGTGATTATCTGATTGGAATACACAGAGAACCTAAATGTAATTAAAGAAAATATTGCCCCATTGCCGTAGATCAACAGCGATAGCAATATTCGACACGTAATGGAGCAATGTATGGGAGTGTTTTCTGAATGAACAGATATATTGCTATCGCTGTTGATCTACGGCAATGGGGCAATATTTTCTTTAATTACATTAAGGTTCTCTGTGTATTCCAATCAGATAATCACCTTTTTGATTGCAAATCAAATGCCGTTCCTATGCCGTTCATCTACAACAGGCTTATTCACCTTCTAAAATCCATATACTCTTTGAGTACATAGATATCTACAGTGTATATATTTTCTGGCCTTGAATTCGGATTATTTGCATGAGCTGTGTCAGCTATATCGGGAAATCTTTCTCTGCGTTCATTGTATTGTGCGATTTATCAAAACATATAGGCTCCGCCTAAAATAAAAATCCAAATTAAAGGGGTTCTTCGCAAAGCATCCTGGGAAGGCGGTGATTTGCAATACTTGCTGTCATCTGACGTTAATTCAATCTTCTTTGGAATATATCGCTTGACAGCTTATTCGAACATAGCAAATTGAGTACATTTATCACCCTCATCAGGTTTCACATGTTGTTTTAAGGGTAAATCGTTCTATTCGTCGAATATAACCCGATGTTCGTTGGCCTGGGAACTCCCCACTCCGTCGGTAAATTCTTAGTCCTATCTCTGAGACTCTGTTACGCTGCGGAATTAATCGAAATGAATCTAGTTACCGGTCACGCTGTGAACAGTTTAAAAGCTGCAGCTGTAAAGGTTACAAATTACACAGTGGCATCGCCAAAGGACTAATGCCAGTCCTATAACACTGGATTTACTCGATTGATATTTCATTGCTGTTGACCAGTAGTTTTGTGTGCCCTGGAAACCTGTTGCATATATATCAGCTCGACATGAAACAACGACAGTCACCAGGGAAACATCACCAAATATATTACCTTTAATCAACATCCATTGTTCTCGAAATGTTCGTGGATAATACATTTTCCTCATTGTAGACCAGATTGCATTCAGATAAATCAAATGTTATTGAAATAAAACAATTGTTTTGTCAATCACAGTTTGTTGTATTCTCATTTTCGAAACTATCGTTGTTCAGAATCATTCAACACTGAGAAATTGGCTTCGTCCAATATGGATCCCTTCTTACGACAATCTGTGGGAGAAGACAGGTCGAGATTCCTGATATTGACAGCCACTTACAGCCACTATATGGTCTCGGTGTCTTCCTAATACATGTATAATAAATGAGGGAGAGCATGGAGCTACCCCTGCGTTCCCGGGTTCTACACCAGCCCATTGACACCCTTCAACAGATACGTAAACAAATCTGACGTCAAAATATCAGCCCCAGCCACACATATTACATGAAAACAGGATCAACATGTGAAAGTATATGCGCTACGCGGAACGTTAGACTCTGGTGTTTGCTTCTTTTATCAGCCCAAAAAGAAAAGAAATGGCAAAAAATAATTCATCAAATTGAGAGTGGACAATTTGTGTTATAACAAATAAGTATGGTCGTGAAATACGTGCTGCAAAAAACATGTTAAGGTTTCGAAAGACTTGCCAGACGACACCCCATCGTCTGTATGTGTGTCCTCCAATGCCGGAAATTACAAGAAATATGTACGGTGCTGTCATGGAAAATTTCCTTTCCCACAATCTTCTTCGAGGCTCATGTCCTGTCAGCTAGATAACGACACCAGAAGAAGCAACATACGTTCGATTTCGATGCTGTTCAAAGTGAGCAGATTATCTCTTCCAAATTGTCTGGTTTAATTAGATATATCAGCAGGTGATTTTATGTGTGTTTTGACACACACTCCTTTGAAACATGGATTAAACATGTGTAAATATAACTATTTTTGCTCTCATTAGACATATAAATATAACAATTGTAGTCATTTGATACATGGATTAAACATTATGTGAATATAACAATTGTAGTCATTCGATACACATATATCTGTATTTATGTTCGCTCGTCAGATTTATCATCCATGTTCAAAAACTGCCCCAATCCTTTTCAAACTCTCACCCATATCACGAAAGCAGCACAATTTCCTTTTTTGAAAGGGTGAGTTATAATGATCATCAAAAGGGTACATATGTTATATTCGACGTGAGTGTGTCAGTCCACGTTCCCCACATATAAAATAACAAACCCGTTGAGGATATCAATTTTGGTTCACTGTTAATAATTTTAACATTGATGTCGGTCTCTGGTGTGCACTTGCAATCTAAAGGGAATCTGTTGTTTCTAAGCCATATTCTAGTATATCTTATGAAGAAATTCTTCCCTTTCGACAGAATATACATGTATGTACACATGTACACATCTACATATGTACCTAGTACATAGTGTTTTATACATAATCAGAAAAAACAAAATCAATATATCGAAAATAACAGATGGATTCCTCTACGATAGTATGAACTTAGTTGAGGGTAGTTATTGGTTTTATTTTTGTGACTACTTCACAGAGTATGTAATGATTATTCAACTTTATACTGATAATTTAAAACAGACATCACCTGTGAAAATCCCACACAATAATATACCGATACATGAGAGCTAACGCATCATAGACTGACAAGCCTAATTAATTAGGCATAATTTGTAGACATATAATTCCACTCAAAGTTGTCATTTTTTATGGCTCCTGAAATCCTTCGTTTCCTCATTTGTTGAGAAGACATATATTGAGAAGATATACATATTTTCTTCTTGATGCTACACTTGCTAATGCCTCATAACTAGATCAACAGGATGTGGGCGTAACTGTAATGAACCAATTGCTGCTCCGGATATAAAACCAACAGATTACAGGCATGATATTGAGCAACATGAGCAAAAACCACAAGGGACGATCATCATTCAAATACATGAAACGGGTGATAAACACACACGTGTTTCACCAAAGCACTAATAAGTTGGAATTCTTAACATAATGAATCGATTTTTTTTTGCAATTGAATACTACAATGACATAATATCTCATCATACTTTCTTGTCATGTACTAATCTCCTGACATTTTGTTTCAGTTCTCGAGGTCATACATAATACATTTCTTAGGCTTTGTATGTGTCATTTCAGCAAATTACGCAATCAATTATGTTGTATATAATTATTTCATAGATTACCAATACCCTTATGCCTCGGTTGCCCCGTTGTCTTTCGCGAGTATAGACAAACGCAATAACAGATTTAAGAACAACTTCACGACAGAATAAGAACGATCAAGTGGATTTGATTTTAATGCACATGCACAATTTACTTTTCAACTAATTTGTGTAATTTATTCATAACAATATCGCTGAATCTTCACAACTTGTACTGGGGATGTATTACACCATTCGTCAAATCATGCGTTTTAATATCACATGACGGAAGCTGGTAATGAGATGGATTAGTTGGCTGAGACCAGCTTTAGGCAGTTTATCGAAAAAATAAGTCATGAAATGTTCATCGTAGTACGGTGGCTGATATATGCCATAGTTTTATTTTTCAGATTTCATTTATTTAGTTTTTCCAGAAGGACATTCTAAATAATTAAATGCACGTACTTAATGTTGAATATGCGTACTTAATATTAAATACGCGTACTTAATATTAAATACATATACTTAATATTAAATACACGTATATAAAATTAAATATGCGTTTATAATATTAAATATGTGTACTTAATATTAAATATGCATACTTAATGTTAAATTCGCCCACCTAATTTTGAATACGTGTACTTAATATTAAATTAGCAAAAAATGGATTTGGTTATGTTGCTATGTATGTTTCGTGAAACGAGGTATATATCAAGTGACATGGCGCTGCAAAAAAGAACAAAAAATCTGTCTGGTGTTTAATATTAAGTACGTGCATTTAACATTAAATACACCTTTTTAATATTATATAAGCGTATTTAATATTATGTGTGTGTGTCAATATAAAGTATGCATTTTTAATATTACGTATGCGTATTTAATATTAAGTACACATATTTAATATTATATATGCGTATTTAATATTATGTACGTGTATTCAATATTATGTACGCGTATTTAATATTAAGTACGTGTATCACATCCGTCTGGAAAATATCGTAAATAAATGAAAACTAAAGAATAAAGCTATGACATATATCAGCCACCGTATTCTCGTTTCATTATCGGTGCTTTTCCAAAGGTCATGTAGTTTCACAATCAGTCCATGCAATTACGACCAAACCAGATTAGATCTAGATTGAAACTGAGTGGAATGGTTATTAGAAATCTGTGCTTGTTTCTCACTTCAGAGTACAGACTGATGCTTCCAGACAGATAGTGACGTACCCTATCATTTCTTATTCAAGGAGCAAACAACATGTCGGACTACCCTTTACATCCCATATTTCACTCAAATTGTGTAAGTAAATTGACCATAGTTACACCTAGATAAGGATAAATTCAAATAAATAGAAACGATATAATATACTTCAGCTCGATCTAGTCGTGTAGCACAAGAAGTACACGTATTCGTGCTTGTATGTAAATTTGTACAGCACAGAACACATACAATTTGTCTCACTCACATTGTGAGGTGTATTCAGAAAACTCGTCATGAATGTACCTTTGGTACGGCGTCTTCTCTTACACTGATATGATCCATCAACACATGACACTTCATCAGAGAGAATCCTTGACCTTCCTTATCACGTCCTGACCTTCAACGACGGAAAACATCTTCAAGAATCAACCATCTGATTCGTCAGTCAAATATAAGTTAGTGGATGGGCCAATGTACTACCGTAAAAAATGTTGTATTCTTGCACCGAATCGGGATACCTACCGTGGAAAACGGGGGGCGGGGGGGGGGGGGGTTAGTGCTTGAACGTTTCCAACCTTGTTACATTTTTTGTTCTGTAGATATGAAAAAAGAACATTATATCAACAAGGTGAACTAGCTATAACATCGTGATACCAAACAGTGGTGATTGAGCTTAGGATTGTATTTTAAAATAATATTTGGAAATTTCTGTGTTCAAATAATATTGAAGCCACATTACCATTAATATTATATTTATGCTGATGGAAATTTGTTCGAAAAGTTAGCACAAGATTTGCGAGATGGTCCATGGACTATAAGTGTGTCCCTCAATGCCGGAAATTACAGGAAGTTTGTACGGTGCTTTCATGGAAAATCACCATCTCCCAAAATCCTTCTGGAGCTCCGTATGTGTGTTACCAGTCAGATCACGAAGTACTCGAGCTGTTAATGGACAATACTAAATACCATAGTACATTCGACTTCATCGCAGTTCAGAGTGCAAAATGAGTAGATTATTACTTTCAAAAATGTCAACAACAAACCATAGAGGCGAGCAATTGTCTGGAGTTTTTATATAGAGCAATATTGTGCCCATACGTTTGCTCTGAAGCACACTCATCTGATAAGAGGATTTTGTGTTTCATCCAGCTCTTAAAAAGCTGGCGTAGTAGTTCTTAGAAAGCTTATATATTGGTTTAAAATATATGTATTAAATAAGTGAAGATCGGCCAACAGGGATGTGCCCTATATCAAGGCCTCTGTAATATGTACAACGAACGAACGAACCAACCAACCAACCAACCAACCAACCAACGAAAATTTTTAAGAAAGTCACCAGTACATTTGCACCCAGCCCTCAATTCGGGCTTATTAGTGACTGTAAACTGATAACACAAATAAATTCATTTAAATATAATTAGTTATATAAATACCGTTTTCGTGCCTCCAGAAAATTGTTTGGAAAAAAATTGCATTAAATATATAAAACTTGTCTTCATCACAAAAATTCGTAAACTGTTGGTATTTAGTTTGAACATTTCTATAGAATTCATTTCTGTAGTCATCATAAAAAGGACACTGGCACACAAAATGTATTTCATCTTCCACAGCAAGGTAACAGAGATCACATAAACGGGAGGCTACAGGGAGATACTGGTACCTACCTGTTTCTACTTTCAATAGTAATATACTAAACCGTAATTGTGCTATAATAGGTCTACAATTTTTACTTAAGTTATATTTGATATAATTCTCCGTACAAAAATTTTCCTTAAATTGCACATAAGTCCGTAATTTTGGTTTCATATACATACAATGTAACCAATCTAAATACATTATATTCTCAAACTTATGCCTAGCTATAACTGAAGATTAACAGACCTCAAGTTAAACAAATGATCATTGAATTCTAACATTGAAAATATATCTGCAATATCTTGGGTCCATGTAGGGGTCTTTGAGAACAAATCCCACACCAGAATTTGTTTTGTTAGTCGACTACCATTTAAACTCATTAAACGGTTCCAATATCTGAGTCAACTGTACATATGTCTATATTTAGGTGGAACCCAACCCATGTCCCCCTGCAGAGCCGCAGTCGGCGCATATCTATGTACACCCAAGTAAAAACGTAGTGCCATATTTTGAACGGTTTCACATTTATCATAATGTACACCTCCCCATACCTCAGATCCATAGTCCATAACAGGAATAACTCCTGCGTCATACATTCTACTAAAAGTATTATACCCTAAATCCTTGTTACATTTAATTAAGGCATTTCGGCAGAAATGCCTTTATGGTTTTAGCAGAATTTTGGGATCGATCCGTCAAACGACCTTTGACCTAGAGGTCAAAATAATTTTTTGCTGATTCATCCTTGAGGCTTTCTGCATATCTCGGAAACCGTGCGTCGTAGAGCGAAACGGACGTTATTTTCGGACTCGTCGCCCTAGACAAACATCTCTAAGGGGAATTTTTTTTTTTTGATCCGGCTCCGAGGTCCGTGAGGTCCGTGAGGATGAAATTGAGGCTGATCTTGAAACTTGGTTTCCGGACGATAACTCAAAAAATATACAGGCAATAGTTGCAGAATTTTGCACAGAGGTTTATATATCACCAGGGAAGAACCCTATTGATTTTGGGATCGATACCTCAAACGACCTTTGACTTAGAGGTCGAAATAATTTTTTGCTGAGTCATCCTTGAGGCATCCTGCATATCACGGAAACGGTGCGCCGTAGAGCGAAACGGACGTTATTTTCGGACTCGTCGCCCTAGACAAACATGTCTAAGGGGTATTATGGATGAACTTTGACCTTGACCCGAAAATTTTTTGCCGAGTCGGCATTTTTCGTTTTCATCGATATCTCGGAAACGGTGCGTCGTTGAGCGAAACGGACGTTATTTTCGGACACGTCGCCCTAGACAAACATGTCTAAAGGGTATTATAGATGAACTTTGACCTTGACCCGAAATTTTTTGCCGAGTCGGCATTTTTCGTTTTCGTCGATATCTCGGAAACGGTGCATCGTAGAGCGAAACGGACGTTATTTTCGGACTCGTCGCCCTAGACAAACATGTCTAAGGGGTATTATGGATGAACTTTGACCTTGACCCGAAATTTTTTTGCCGAGTCGGCTCTTTTTGTTTTCGTCAATATCTCGGAAACGGTGCGTCGTAGAGCGAAACGGACGTTACTTTCGGACTCGTCGCACTAGACAAACATGTCTAAGGGGTATTATGGATGAACTTTGACCTTGACCCGAAATTTTTTCGCCGAGTCGGCATTTTTCGTTTTCATGGATATCTCGGAAACGGTGCGTCGTAGAGCGAAACGGACGTTATTTTCGGACTCGTCGCCCTAGACAAACATGTCTAAAGGGTATTATAGATGAACTTTGACCTTGACCCGACATTTTTTGCCGAGTCGGCATTTTTCGTTTTCGTCGATATCTCGGAAACGGTGCATCGTAGAGCGAAACGGACGTTATTTTCGGACTCGTCGCCCTAGACAAATATGTCTAAAAGGTATTATGGATGAACTTTGACCTTGACCCGAAATTTTTTGCCGAGTCGGCATTTTTCGTTTTCGTCGATATCTCGGAAATGGTGCGTCGTAGAGCGAAACGGGCGTTATTTTCGGACTCGTCGCCCTAGACAAACATGTCTAAAGGGTATTATAGATGAACTTTGACCTTGACCCGAAATTTTTTGCCGAGTCGGCATTTTTCGTTTTCGTCGATATCTCGGAAACGGTGCGTCGTAGAGCGAAACGGACGTTATTTTCGGACTCGTCGCCCTAGACAAACATCTCTAAGGGGAATTTTTTTTTTTTGATCCGGCTCCGAGGTCCGTGAGGTCCGTGAGGATGAAATTGAGGCTGATCTTGAAACTTGGTTTCCGGACGATAACTCAAAAAATATACAGGCAATAGTTGCAGAATTTTGCACAGAGGTTTATATATCACCAGGGAAGAACCCTATTGATTTTGGGATCGATACCTCAAACGACCTTTGACTTAGAGGTCGAAATAATTTTTTGCTGAGTCATCCTTGAGGCATCCTGCATATCACGGAAACGGTGCGCCGTAGAGCGAAACGGACGTTATTTTCGGACTCGTCGCCCTAGACAAACATGTCTAAGGGGTATTATGGATGAACTTTGACCTTGACCCGAAAATTTTTTGCCGAGTCGGCATTTTTCGTTTTCATCGATATCTCGGAAACGGTGCGTCGTTGAGCGAAACGGACGTTATTTTCGGACTCGTCGCCCTAGACAAACATGTCTAAAGGGTATTATAGATGAACTTTGACCTTGACCCGAAATTTTTTGCCGAGTCGGCATTTTTCGTTTTCGTCGATATCTCGGAAACGGTGCATCATAGAGCGAAACGGACGTTATTTTCGGACTCGTCGCCCTAGACAAACATGTCTAAGGGGTATTATGGATGAACTTTGACCCGAAATTTTTTTGCCGAGTCGGCTCTTTTCGTTTTCGTCAATATCTCGGAAACGGTGCGTCGTAGAGCGAAACGGACGTTATTTTCGGACTCGTCGCACTAGACAAACATGTCTAAGGGGTATTATGGATGAACTTTGACCTTGACCCGAAATTTTTTCGCCGAGTCGGCATTTTTCGTTTTCATGGATATCTCGGAAACGGTGCGTCGTAGAGCGAAACGGACGTTATTTTCGGACTCGTCGCCCTAGACAAACATGTCTAAAGGGTATTATAGATGAACTTTGACCTTGACCCGAAATTTTTTGCCGAGTCGGCATTTTTCGTTTTCGTCGATATCTCGGAAACGGTGCATCGTAGAGCGAAACGGACGTTATTTTCGGACTCGTCGCCCTAGACAAATATGTCTAAGGGGTATTATGGATGAACTTTGACCTTGACCCGAAATTTTTTGCCGAGTCGGCATTTTTCGTTTTCGTCGATATCTCGGAAACGGTGCGTCGTAGAGCGAAACGGGCGTTATTTTCGGACTCGTCGCCATAGACAAACATGTCTAAAGGGTATTATAGATGAACTTTGACCTTGACCCGAAATTTTTTGCCGAGTCGGCATTTTTCGTTTTCGTCGATATCTCGGAAACGGTGCGTCGTAGAGCGAAACGGACGTTATTTTCGGACTCGTCGCCCTAGACAAACATGTCTAAGGGGTATTATGGATGAACTTTGACCTTGATCTGAAATTTTTTTGCCGAGTCGGCATTTTTCGTTTTCGTCGATATCTCGGAAACGGTGCGTCGTAGAGCGAAACGGACGTTATTTTCGGACTCGTCGCCCTAGACAAACATGTCTAAGGGGTATTATGGATGAACTTTGACCTTGACCCGAAATTTTTTTGCCGAGTCGGCATTTTTCGTTTTCGTCGATATCTCGGAAACGGTGCGTCGTAGAGCGAAACGGACGTTATTTTCGGACTCGTCGCACTAGACAAACATGTCTAAGGGGTATTATAGATGAACTTTGACCTTGACCCGTAATTTTTTCGCCGAGTCGGCATTTTCGTTTTCATGGATATCTCGGAAACGGTGAGTTGTAGAGCGAAACGGACGTTATTTTCGAACTCGTCGCCCTAGACTAACATGTCTGAGGGGTATTATTGATGAACTTTGACCTTGACTCGAAATTTTTTTGCCGAGACGGCATTTTTCGTTTTCGTCGATATCTTGGAAATGGTGCCTCGTAGATCGAAACGGACGTTATTTTCGGACTTGTCGCCCTAGACAAACATGTCTAATGGGTATTATGGATGAACTTTGACCTTGACCTTAAATTTTTTTGCCGAGTCGGCATTTTTCATTTTTCGTCCATATCTAGGAAACGATGTGTCGTAGAGCCCATGGCAAACATGTTTTAAATATTAAGAATTAGTCCTAACACCGAAATGCCTCCAAGGCATCTTTAGGCCTTGACGTCTAGTTTTGTGAATTATGCTACCGAAAGCCCTACCTGCAGCATCAGCTAAAATTTTCACGCCAGTTTTACAATCCATATATTCATCAAGCACAAAACCAAGATATTTATATTTGGATACAACATCAATATTATCAGTCTCAAGATTAAAGGTATGTGAAGTATGATCTACATTCCGTTTTCTGAAGTGAATTATCTTAGATTTACCAACATTAATATCCATCCCCCATTTGCACTCAAAAGAACAACATCATCAGCATATAACAAAATACTAACCAAGTCTTCAGATACACTCACACCAACATTCATTGCAAGTATTTCTTTAGCGATATTATTAATAAATAGACTGAACAACATAGGTGATAGGTTGTCACCTTGACGAACACCAAGATCATTCTCGAACCAAACAGTATAGATATTTTCAGCCAAACGAACACATGAAATGATATTTTTGTATAGATATTTTCAGCCAAACGAACACATGAAATAATATTTTTGTACTTAGAACTTACAGCACGGTATATATATTTGACCTCTAATATTATAATTTATCAGGACAGCAAGAAGTATTTGTCTATTAACACGGTGAAATGCCTTTCGAAAATCAATAAAGACCACGAATGTTCTATGCTTATGTTTCAACCCGTTTCGAACAATTGTAGTTAATACAAATAAATGATCAGTACAAGAACGTTGTTTGCGAAAGCCATTCTGTTCATCTAGTATTATATTTTTAACATCAAAAAATTTGACCAGTCGATTATTGATAACACCACTATATAACTTTGATACAGTGGATAATAAGCTAAAAAACCTTTATAGCAGGGCATAAACCTTTATAACGAGGCACAAACCTTTTTAACACGGCGCAAACCTTAAAAACGGATCACAAACCTTTTTAGCACGGCACAATCCTTTATAGCAGGGTGCAAACCTTTATAACAGAATAGTTTTGAAATCAGTTTCCTAGTTAGTAAACAGTTGTTTTCAGTTATGAAACTAGTTTCTAGTAAAGCACAAACCTTTACAACATGGGGTTTGCGCCATGCTACAAAGGTTTGTGCCCTATTATAAAGGTCTGCGCCATGTTAAAAGGGTTTGTGCCCTGTTATAAAGGTTTGTGCAGTGCTAAAAAGGTTTGTGCCCTGCTATAAAGGTTTGTGCCGTGCTAAAAAGGTTTGTGCCCTGCTATGAAGGTTTGTGCCATGTTAAAAAGGTTTGTGCCCTGTTATAGAGATTTGCGCTGTGATATAAATGTTTGTGCAATGCTAAAAAGGTATGTGCCCTTTTATGAAGGATCATGCCCTGCTGTAAAGGTTTGTGCCATGTAAAAAAGGTTTGTGCCGTGTTATAAAGGTTTGTGTCGTGTTAAAAAGGTTTATGCCCGGCTATAAAGGTTTGTGCCGCGCTAAAAAGGTTTGTGCCCTGCTATAAAAGTTTGTGCCGTGTTAAAAATGTTTGTGCCTTGTTAAAAAGGTTTGTACCGTGTTACAAAGGTTTATGCCCTGCTATTAAGGTTTGTGCCGTGTTAAAAAGGTTTGTGCCATGCTATAAAGGTTTGTGCCATGTTATAAAGGTTAGTGCCCTGTTATAAAGGTTTGCGCCCTGCTATAAAGGTTATAAAAGTTCATGCCCTGCTATAAAGGTTTGTGCCGTTTTAAAAAGGTTTGTGCCGTTTTAAAAAGGTTTGTGCCCCGTTATAAAGGTTCATTCCCTGTTACAAAGGTTTGTGCTCTGTTATAAAGGTTTGCGCCATGCTAGAAAGGTTTGCACCCTGCTAAAAACGTTTGTGCCCTGCTAGAAAGGTTTGTGTTCGGTGTAAAGGGCTTGTGTCTTGCTAGAAACTAGTTTCATAATTGAAAATAACTGTTTACTAACTATGAAACTGATTTCAAAACTACTCCTAACTCAGGCATGAATAATGGCAGCATTGAGCCGCCGTAGTAGTATACATGAAACGGGTAGGTCATGTTGAAAGTTGTGTACTGAGTTATCTTATTTGTTCGATATAAAGAACAACTTATCTAACGAGATCCTATAAATTTTCCATACAGCTTAGATCCACATAGTGCATGTAATCAAAATCTATTCACTCAATACAATCTCTTTATTACGGAGCCTCTGAGAGGACATGGAAGAAATATTTTTAGCACATTGTTATTGCGTTCCCTCGCAATATTATTGCGTTCCCTCGCAATAATATTGCTTTCCCTCGCAATATTATCGCGTTCCCTCGCATTCCGGATCGCGTTCCCTCGCGATCTTATTGCGTTCCCTCGCAATCCGGATCGCGTTCCCTCGCAATCCAGATCGCGTTCCCTCGCGATATTATCGCGTTCCCTCGCGATATTATCGCGTTCCCTCGCAATCTTATTGCGTTCCCTCGCATTGTGCTGACGCCAATGACTTCTGAGAAGGTTATTCTACAAGTTCGCGAGGGAACGCGATCCGGAATGCGAGGGAACGCAATAAGATCGCGAGGGAACGCGATAATATCGCGAGGGAACGCGATCTGGATTGCGAGGGAACGCAATAAGATCGCGAGGGAACGCGATCTGGATTGCGAGGCAACGCAATAAGATCGCGAGGGAACGCGATCCGGATTGCGAGGGAACGCGATAATATTGCGAGGGAACGCAATATTATTGCGAGGGAACGCAATAACCATATGTCAAAAAATATTTCTTCTATGTCCTTTCAGCGGCTCCGTACTTTATCCCCGCAACGTCTGAAAACATTATTCAGCTGTTAATAGGACACAGAAACTACATTGTGCTACATGGCAACATTCAAAGTGGATAAGTGTAGGATTACGAGTAAAAATCAATCAACGATTGATTCAATATGTTTATTAGATTTCAGATTTCACGAGAAACGCTTGGTCTCCTTTATGAACATCTGAACCACGTTAGATATAGTTCTGTTACATTACTATATCATACGGAAGGTTTCTATCCCCGTGTAGTAACAGGTTAATCGAGATAGGCTGATACGTGTCCAGTCCGGCCATCAAATCTTCGCGTTGTTTTGCATATTTTCTCCAGTCGAAGGGGAAGTGTTTTGGGACTTCAACTGAGGGACCACAAGTACACATCGGACTGTCCTCCACGTGTAAGTTAGAGTGGAGATTCCGCATACTATAGCCATTTCTCAACCTAGCATGGTGAATGTCACAGAATCGATCACCCAAGCGATACCATTCCGTTTTAGGAGGAGGAGGAGGCAGGTGTGACTTCAGTTTACGATCGAAGCTTATATATTCGTGCCGTTTGCTAGTAAAGTAATTTTACGCTTTCCATGGTGTAGAAATATATTGCCGTAATACTGACAGCATCACTTCCAGCATTCCTACATAGAATATACCATTATTGATCAGTTTGAGGCTGAGAAAGCATTTGAGCATCCAGGGTCTCCAAGACAATCCTAGACTGAAACATGAGAGATACAACTCACAGCACGTATAACGAGGGGATATATATACTAGTAGTTCATATTCAACATGTAGTCGTTGTTCAAGAGATAGCTGATCACAAATTGGAATTGTTTGAAAGGATTATACCAATTTCACTTTTTAGGTTTTAGATATCAATCATTTGCATCGTCAAAGAGGCATTGACGCTATATAGATCTATATCACAAGTAGACTGATATTTAGTCATTTCTAAACTTAACGAGGTATGACAAATTATGTCGTTATGTTTCAGGAGATATTGATGACAACATATTCTTGTATCAGAAAAGTGTGAGTGTAGTTGGCCAAAAGACGAGATACAATGCTATAACAGATTCAAGACAATATACAACTCTCTGTTGAGCCGATATGATAAATGATATCTTCTTGGTGATAATTAATGTATCACCAGCGATTCGCAGAAGATATATTTCTAAAAAAAAACATGAATTAATTCTTTTGAGCACAGTGAAATATTTTTGTCTGTTTATTAGTGAGAAAGGCTAGTATATGGCTATTGATGTGTCTCACAGCCCAATGATTTTCCCTGCATGCGTTCAGTTGCCAAAATGAACTCCAGAAAACGAACAAAATCCCAAATATATATATACCATGATATGGTAGAGTATATTAAAGACTTCAATTCTTACAATATTATTGTACTTTGATAAATATTCATGGTGCTATCTTAAAATCTACCAAATGCACAGCATAGTTTGTACTCGAAATTCTTGTGTTCATATATGTCAATCTTAGCATAAATCATCATGTTCGGGTATTAGAATTGCAGGTTTGATAAAGGATCTGCATACTCACACACTAAATAATGGACACAGACACTCAAATAACAAATCAAATAACCCTATACCAAGATCTCTGGAGAGATCTTGGTATAGGGTTTTTTCCCTGTTGGTCAATCCAAATAAATATTGTTTATACAAAAAAAAAAAATCAAATAACAACATTTAACGTATATAAACGTTTTGTTAACTACATACAAATTCATAAAGGTGAATAATATTTGAAAAATATCCGTTTTCAACTTCCACCTTCCGAGGTAGCCTATATACGATTTTAAAATCCACTTGTTTA
Source organism: Terebella lapidaria (assembly GCA_949152475.1). Taxonomy (NCBI): domain Eukaryota; kingdom Metazoa; phylum Annelida; class Polychaeta; order Terebellida; family Terebellidae; genus Terebella; species Terebella lapidaria. Next base: position 40,554,324 of record OX424557.1, on the reverse strand, counting down.
TCTTGGAAACAACGATATCGAATCACTTCAAACATTTCCTATAAAAATCGTTGAACAAGACTATAATAATCCAGCTACAAATATATCTTGGTCAAACTGATTCTAGTTCCCGGTTACGCTGAAGCAGCTCAACAGCCGCAGCTGTAAAGGTGACAAGTCAGGGGTTTGGTCTCAATGACCTCGCCAAGGGGCTAATGTCTGCCAATACCACTGGATTTACTCGATTCCCCTTTCATTGCCTCTGACTAGTAGCTTTTGTGCCCTGGAAACCTTTTGAATATTCATGAGTCTGACATGAAACAAAGACACTCACCAGGGACAAATCCCCAGAAATTATCCTTAATCATTTTTTCCGGTGTACTCTAAATGTTTGTGGATGAAAGATGCATCATTTAATATACCAATAGACGTGGAATCAATACCCAGTATTAAGTATTCCGAGCAAACAAAACAGGGTCCGTTATCCAATCTCATAGTCCGGGGACAGAAAGTCATATCAGGCATACGAAGTGAGAGAAAACAAAAATGACAGGGAAACTCATGACCCCCCAAAAATGGCCATTAGGAGGTGAAATCAGGTGTTCCGGAAAGAGTGAGCATTTTCAAGTTAGGACAAGTTAGGAGTTAGGACCAAGTTAGGACAATATTCATTTGTACTCCACTTCCAAACATATTCATGTTACGTTGTGAACCAATCAACACCAAGAAATTGGTTTCGTCTAAGATGAGAATCCTAGAATCTTTCGTTGATAATCTCTGTGACGGACCGTGCCACTTTTCTTGAGATTGACTTGCTCTCATGGCCACCATGTGCTCTCCGTGTCCTTCAAGTGTGGTAATTACAGAATACCAACAGGGAGCTATCAGCGTGCATTGGGCTTCTACAGAAAGCCATTTATTCCCGTCCACAAAAACAACAACATGTCAGCATGTCTGACGTCAAAATGTCAGCCCCAGACACACATATGACAACAAACTTGTCGATAACAGGTTATACATGTAAATGCTTATATGTCACATAAACATGTGGTTGGATCATGTGGTGTTCGCTTCTTCAATTAGCTCGATAACATCAACGATAACAACAAATCTATGGCTCACCAAGTTGACAATGTACGATGGATAGTATTTAGTGGAATCCCCTTCATGTTGCCATTGTGGGCTCTCATTCATCGCCCATATCTCAACATCGTTTACGTATATAATCACCCATGTTCAATCAGGTAAATCTACGACCAAGTTATTCACACTATTTATCAGTGGGGATTGTATTGCTTGAAAGAACAGAATATAACATTTCAACCAACATACCTGGCTCTGTGATACTACAATCATATAATTGATAAACACTGATACTATGTATGATTGAATACGTCTTATCAAACAAAAAATTATCGTCTTCACACAAAAACAGTGTATAGACCTAAACAATATCCACCATGGGGCCCATTCTATGGATATGTAATCTCACGTTGGACATGCAATTCCATGTTGCTATTCCATTCCTCTTGGTACCCCCCACCCTACCCCCACCTCAGAGTGTCTTTCATCGAGCAGTTGCTCGTTCCCGCTGTGCACTTCCAAGACTCGTGACTCTGTATATTTCCCATGATCACAGACGAAAGACCACAAAACTGATAGGCTGTAGCTGCAACCACAATGAACCAATTAGTAATACAAAAAATGTACTGCCACAGACACGATACCAACAGATTACAAGTAGAAGCGTCACCATCTTAGGACAACTCGGACTATCGAGAAAAAAAAGTGGCACGTTCTGGGACCTTAATTCTTGATCTAGATGGTTTCTTGCAAAATGAACGTTTTAATGACTGTCTCCATCTGCGGGGCAGCTATGTAAGCAGATTAGTGACATGTTTTTATTTGAATGTATATATCCCGTTAGCCCTGCATCGTAGATGAGGGAGTGTAGATACCAGAGCACTCCTAGGCATGTACAGATGACTGACAGAATTCATCCATTCTTCTATCCTGCCAGTCACTGTTGTGATCCATTGTGTGATATCCTGCTCTTAGTTATCTCCAGTAACTCATTTATCTTTGATTGGCGTGGAAATTTTTGATATAAATCATCCCTATATATTTAGTATGGGACAGCAAAACACACAATTATTTGTAGAACAATGCGAAGTATATCCAAAGTTCGCTAAGGCTGTTCATTCAGTCATCAGAATCCCCTCTTCAATGAGATAAAATGGGGTTCGATAACTTGACTCGGACCAAGAGCATCACGTTATAGCGTGTAAATATCGAAGAATACATGTTATCAATAAGCTTATTGGAAATCACACATGTACATCGAGTAATGCTAGACGTGGCTCAGCTCTACAACTGTCTGAGCTGCTCCTCAGTCAAAAATGTCGCCAGAGAAGCCTCCACGTACAAGTTACTAACTTATTTTGAAACGAGACCAAACATAACAAAAACGGCACCTCATGTGGTTACACGATTGTATAATGTTTCAATAATATGTATTTGACCATCGATCATTAATGGGTCAAAATACTCATCAGTCAAAATAACTGCGTGTACACATTTTCACCAACAACAGCTGATCTATGGTCGAGGGCATCGAAGTGGATACAGGAGAATGGTTTAACATGCGATGCTAATGGGAGCTTATATATTTATTCAAACATTGTGTAATGTATAATATATATGCTGACTGTTGTATAATGCACAGTTTCAAGCAAAACTACATGTGATGTTGAGAGTTCCTGTTCACAGTCTGATAGTAGAATGACACTCTGGAGACAAGGGATGAAAGCCCGGCTCTGTAACACGCCAGTCCCTGGTGGCTATCATATACCGCGGGCAATATATCTCGAGACGACGTACGCACAGAACGCGATTGCTGGAATGTCACGATCAGATTTTCTATTATGAATTTGTATGTCTTATTACCATATGTTCATTGATTTCTTTCATTAGTATCTAAATCTATTTTTGGGCGTAATATGTCGGATATTGGCCGTGTATACTCTGCTGGCGATATTCAACGATATTCAATTGTGATAAAAATGAATCAGTGTCAATGTTCATGAAATTATTTAGGATTAATATCATAATGAAATTGGTGGTGCAATTGTATTGCACAATCCTGGATAGCAGCTTCCTTCTACCTGGTTCTTCAAACAAAAAGCTAACCAAATGTACGAAACTGATAATTTGTTTGCACCGAGGCGGTTTTTGTTTTCTGACAGAACATTATAGTTGATGTTAAAACTTCCCTAATCCCCCTAAAAATCCCCGTAACAGGGGGATCCCTTCATCCAGAACAGAATAGAAGAATTATCTTACTACCCAGAGAATTTATACACAGAAGCATTATATTACTCACAAGAAACGGTGAACGACTTCGCTGTTTCAATTTGTGTATAATGCATTGGAAGCTACCCGGGGCTTTTGTTTTATGACCGTGTTATCTGCCCAGAACTCAGATACTGGTCCTCAAGGGTATCATCCAATGGATTAAGGATACACAAATAGAACTTAATAGAAGAGGCGATAAATAATGAGTCTGGGTCTACAGATCTCGGCAATTTATAATTATGGTAATTAGGAAATCGCCCTCTAGCTACATGTCTTGTCACATTATATAACCAATTGAACTCTTTTTAACGGTGATGTTTCGCATTAGTTATATCCGATATGACATCTACACTTGGAAAGTAATCATAGGCCGTCTCCGTTTATGGTAATCTGTTTCTCTTACATCAATGTCGTGTTATATAATATCAAATAGTGTTGATGTCCTCAGTTGAACTCGATATTCTCAGTCTCAAAACATGGTTATATATGTAAAATAAAAGAGCCTAAACATTCTGACATATGATTTGAACTCAGCTGTTCTGAAATAGACCAATTCAACGCACGTGTGAGTTGGCTTTGTGCTATAAAAACAGTTGCCCATCGAGCTTGGATTTATATTATGACAATATTGGCAGGAATCAATGAAGTCAAATGATCTTGAAGCCATATTACCAGTGCTTGTATGTAGAAGGTTTTCAGAGCTAATCGCTAACCCTGGCGACCGTATAAACGATGTAACGTCGTTATTGAGTTTTAGAGAACGGCGTTACGCCATGTCCGATTAGCAAAATGTCCCAGCGATCACAAAAATATAAAATATCCATGGGCTTCGGGCAAAATCTGCAATTGTCCTATTTTCAGCTTTGTATTGCAAACTCTGTTTAGAGCCACGTGTAACTCTTCAACTCTCTGCCTAGAACATAGATCTGCACGGTGCTATCACGGAACATCATCCTTCTCATAATCTCCTTCATTACAGCATGTGTGCTTTCAGCAGGTACCATTTCATGTACTAGTACTTCAGATAAAAATGAAAGCCCCATCGAGGATATTTGTCCCTGGTTTTCTGTACATAATCTCAACTTTGATGTCAGTCCCTGGTGTGCTATGTCAATCCAGGGGGGATCTGTAGTTTCAGAGCCACATTCTATTATTTTACAAGACGAATGATAAGTCTTTCCAAGTGGGTAGGCCTATATGTCCACCAAATCCTGGCAGCACACGGGAAGATCTATCGAAAAACATGTCTCCAAACAATATACATAATTAGCAAAATAATATTAGCTTATTTTTAGGAAAGAAATGCAGCCGGCATCCTGTATATTACTGCGAACTTAATAGTGGATGGTATACATAGACTTCTTCACATAGTGTTATACTGATCACCCAGCGCAACGCTGAAAAATACATGTAAAAATATGCTGTGGAAGCTGGAGCATAAAATCATTACAGTAAACATAACGAGGAGATGTACTAGTTGTCCGTGTCTAACAAGCAGTCATTCTTGGAGGGACAGGCGACCCGATATTGACTGACAAATTGGAATCGTTTGAGAGGTTTTCACCAAGTTCACTTCAAATGCGTCGTCAAAAAGACAATGATGCCATTGAATGATAACGAGGTATTATAAGCTCGTTATGCGTATCCGATGATCATGAGGATGAAATCCTGATCCTCCAACCCACACATATATATACATCATATCATATGTGCAGATATTAATTCGAATGATAACCAGAGTACCTCGCACAGATCACTTAACACCCCTTTAATATGCTTGACACCCATGCAAAGCGCCGTTCTAAGTACAACAAAATTAATAATAATATAATAATAATCAATGAATGTACATATTTTGATTCTTGATTTTAACGATATAAAATGTTGTTAACAACTTTATGATTGAAGTAATATCTCTGATTGCAGATATGACTTACTGGTGCCAGTGCAACATGGTTAGATACCTAGCCTAATCAAGTTTGACCCCGCGTATTATACAACTCAAATACATCCTTCGGTGATCCAATGCTTTATTTACGCTTCTTTTTATAAATGAGCAAATCTTATAGCACGAGCCTTGTTCATTTAAAATGAAGAGTTTTGCTTCTCCGAAAGTCCAAGGTACATGATGTACTACCTACATGTATGCACAATCAAAGTCATAGGGGCCTACCGAATACTAGTGAATACAAGTTCAACTTTTTTGCACATAAACCAACACAACGTTGTGGATTTCAATATGAGTTCATCTTCATAGGCTAATTATAATCCCTATTTCCTAGGCCTAAATGGAGTAGCTATGAGTTCCAGGTTTGTGAATGATTTTTTCCGTGTCCCAGGACTGATTCGTAAATTTAGAAAATCGCCAGCAGTCGTTTTACCGCGGGACGTCTCCTCACCGCGCCAAATGTTCAGCTGAAATGAAACATTGCATGATATTCGGCGGATCTGGTGGAATAGGAGCTTCCATATACGCTAAACTGGTCTCCGATAATTATAATGTTACAGTCGTATCTCGGTCAGCTGAAAAGCTACGTGAATGTGTGGATAAATGTGTGCTGTTACATCGTAAGTTGCCACATGGAGAATAGAGAAAGGGAAACACGCCAAAATATCGCCCATTCCATGCGGTACACTGCAGGGCAACAGCTATAGATAAAATGGTGGTATTCAATCAGTGGGCGACAAATAGTTTACTCAATGGGTGTCACTCTAGTATATTGGCTCTGTTTGAACGGAAATTATATTTATTACTACAACTAAAAGTTAAATTACAATATTTTATCATAATTCAAAATTCATTGTAATAATTTCACATTGTGGGGAAAAAAACTATAATATTGCTCTGAAAGTTATTGACACAAAATGTATGCAAAGAAAATATATGTGTTCAAAACAGAAAATTTTAATTTAAAGTAATTCGATGTACTCATCAATATTGTAATAGAAGAATAACATCTTCTTATATTTTTCAAACATTTAGCTTAGGCCGAACATGGATAATTGAGAGACACATACATTTTTTTAGGCTAGATTTAGTCCCAGTAATGGTGTATGAAAGAAGATAAAACTATATTATAAAGGTGATTACTAGATCTATTATAGTCTACTGGCTGATTACATTAGAATGTTATCTAGGTATGTTTGTCCTAATTCGCACATCTGCTAAAGATTCAATAACACTGGACTATCTCCGAAATGATCTCTTGGTATGTTCGGTATAGTTGACCTTGGTTTATTGTCTGTTTGCCCCTAGCTCGACATCGGCCGCTGGCCCTGCCCTGTGATGTGACCAGGGAGGATGACGTCACGAGGGTGGTACAGGTGGCGCAGAGGTGGTTTGGACCACCTGATGTTCTAGTCAACGCTGCCGGTATCAACAGGGACAATCTACTGCTGAGGACCTCGCCCGGGGATATACAAGCGCTACTCGACACAAACGTCCTCGGACCAATGCTCACGTCCAAGGCCGTCTTGAAAAGCATGCTCCACCGCCGGACAGGGTGTATCGTAAATATCGGTAACTACAGTTGTATGTGGTTCCCTTGGGACCCGCAGCAGATGAAGTGTAGATTTCCATGGCATACTGTAAAGCGACTAATTTTGGCGGACGATTTATTTGGCGGATTTGGCGGTAGGGGAAAAACCGCCAAAATAACTAGATGTTAATTAGATGTTAATAGAAATATACAGTGTAATCTGCCGAAACCGGCTCTTGTATATACCGGAATTTTGTCCATACCGGCGTTCCTCTCAGGTCCAGATTTCTTCCCCTTTGTTTCTACAGTAAGCAACTCTCGATATACCGGATGTTGTCCATTCTGAAAACCGGCCCTATTCCTATGACCCAAACGGTCATATCGTATTGTCCAAACCGGCGTTACCCACAATAATTCAAAACTGCGGCGTCCAAATTGCAATCAGCCACACTTCATCGGATCACAGACCGATGTCAAAGGCTGTGCTTTAGTCACACGTCTCTGTAAACACAACAGCATCAGGCTAGTTTCCAGCTAGTTTATTTCTCATAAACATGGCGCTCACAAATTGTAATAAACAACAACTAAACTTCGTCAGTTAGGGGTCGTTTGAAGAATGCATGACTAATCTGACATGATCTCTCGAGTAAATTGCAAGCTCATCACTGGGATGACACGCATTGTTAAAAGTGATTATTAATCAGCGCATGCTATAAACGCAAACAATTCTTTGATATCATGCAATCTTGTCTCACTATGTATATTCTGCAATTGTTTTTGAGATATGCTAATAGCACAAGATGATAATGATATCAATGGAAAACCTACAATTAATATGCAATTGATTAAATTATTTACTTGAATGTTCTTTAATAAATCTATACAGATCCGACCTATTACCAATAACATAATATCAATAAATATGCTGATGTCCAGAAAATTTTAAATACATGTACTTTAAAAAGCTGACCGGTATTTAGTTACGGTATTTAGTGCAACAGTGAAAAACGTAATCGGACGGTATCTGCAGATGAGACGAGATCATTGAGATGATCGATGTTCTCTTCAGACTCTTGATAAACCGGCGCTCTGTCAAAACCGGATTTTTTCCCTGGTCCCCTGAAGATCCGGTTTATACAGAGTACACTGTATGTGGTTTTGAAACTGCCAAATTAAATCACCGTCAAATGACGTGGGGCTCAAAACCGCCAAATTTAACAGCCGCCAAAATTAGTCTTTTTACAGTATTGTCATTTTATTCGTACACACACTGGACATAAGAGGTGTCAGCCCCCTACCTTCAAATTTATCTATAAATTTTCATTTATAAATAAATAAATGAAAATGGAAAATTTGATGTATTTCGATGGAGTGTGAACTGAGAAGTTTGACCGTTTAAACCGGAATTTGAAAGAGTTTGAGGTAGTTTGACGTGACGAGTTTGATCGTGTAAACACCCATCATCAAACTCACTTTTAGCAGTCTGAAGTAGAAAGTTTGAAGTGGTTTGATCGTGTAAAACAGCCCTTAATCCTATACATGTAGTCGCATTTGGGTAGTATAACGTCTTAACTAAAGCGTCCTTTCCAAAACCATCGATAAATGAATGTCATGGATCATGGCAAAAATGAATATGTTAATAATATTTTTCCCAGTTGCCACAAAGTTTAGATTAAATCGCGGTAGCCCTCATGACGACGACCCTTTACATGTGGATGCCTTTACCTGTCCGTGTAGGGAGTGTCATAGGAACACACGGTAACACCGGACAGTGTGCTTACAGCGCTTCCAAAGCCGCACTTGTTGGCTTCACCAAGTCTCTGGCTAAAGAAGTTGGTGGGAAAGGAGTCCGAGTCAACCTAATAGCTCCAGGTACAGCTTGGGCGACAGTAACGAGTTATATGTCTAGTGGTCGTGGAACTATGTACATGTAGGTCTATAAAAGATTCAGTACACCTTTCACGTCGAAGTTTCTCCGACAGGGTTCATTGAGACGGAAATGACGTCCAGATTGGGCGAGCGATCCCGAGACATTGTACAATCGCTACCCATCCCGAGGTTTGGTTCGCCTGATGAGGTAGCACAGGTCGTCCGATTTGTCATAGAAAACACTTATGTAACTGGTCAGGTAAGATATATAACCAACTTTGTTCGTTCAAACTCACAGTAAGGAATAGATGTAGCTTAGATATGTCATGCATGGTGCCTGTATTGCCATTTCTGTCTTATTGGTTGCACTGGCGGTTGCAGGTGCTGTATGTGGACGGGGGATTGCACATTGCAATGTGACACGAAATTGTGGTGTTTATCAACAACAATGAAAACGGCCTTCAGACTGTATCGTGAAACAAATTTACCACTCAGTCTGCCAGCGGGGATTATTGTGCCGGACAAAGTTTTACTGTGGAAGCACTTCTATTCCCGCGACTATTTTGTGTTCTGCTTGTTCAAATATTCTAATGTGCACATGTAATCAATAAAAGTCAGAACAAACTCTGGCAGGGTTTCGTTACATTTATTCCTAGTAATATTCTCTTCAACGATTATTACACGAAGTGTTGCCCTTATAACTGAATAATTAAATGTGAACGAAAAAAAATTGTCAACTGTAAAACACCTGTGGAAAAAGTATTGTACCATGCAAGAGTACAATAAAATTAGAACACATTAATTCGCTAGAACTAAATCAATTCATCTACAAATGTACAAAATATACAATAGCACAAAGGGTGAGTGAGTCTTACTAAAACTAGAAAATAAATACCACAAGAATACTGCACAAATTTCCTTAGGGTAACGAAAATAACCTCGTATATTGGAATGAAATGATTTTCTACGAACGCAAACTGATCACTGGCGCGAATTTGTAACTTCCTGGGTGCCAATGTTTCACAACTATTGAACACCTGGAAAATAATTAACCTATCTATCAAAACAAGTTTTCTACCAAAAAAAATAAAAATTTAACTAAATGTAATACGATATCTTGAACATGTGAACTATTCTCGAAATCTTAAAACACAAAACATTAGGTAGCAAAAATGGGGGAGGGGGGAATATAGATTATGTAGATGCACACAAATGTCACAGCAATCACCGAAGTATGTCTTAGACATTGATAAATAACGAAACATTCGCGTGGAAATGTCAGACAGGGTAAAGGAATGGGTTCCTTGACGACATCATTCCAATAGCCTTTGTGACTTCTAAGCTTTGGTGACTTCTAAGCAAGCAATCACGACGTCCAGAATTGAATATTTACCCAAGTTATCAAAATATCACGTGACAAGTGGCAAGTGACAGAAATTGTGAAGAAACAATTTGTAATATCAGTAACTATACGGCAGGTGGCGGAAATATAAACTATGTACAATAAAAAAAAATACATTCGACAACATATCATAAAGAGATATCACAGTGAAGCTCTTGATATAATTCAATACTATTAACACTTGAACGACACAAATAAATATTTTAGAACGCAAAACCGTATGTAACAAAGACCTTTTACACAAAGGTAACAAAAATTGTCAGTGTCCTACACGTGAAAGTAGCTGGGTGTTTACGACAATACACGGACATGCATAAATGATGAAAGAATCGAGTGGAAATGTCAGACAGGGTGAAGGAACGAGTTCCGTGACGTCATCATTCACAAACATAGATGCATCATTCGCAGGAAGTGTGTGTTATCTAGTCCAGAAGTATGTAGGAGTTCTAAGCAAGGAATCACAACATCCCCTAAAATAGTTGCACAAGTTCTCAAAATATCACAGACTAGTGGCGAGTGACAGAAATTGTGAAGTAACAATTTGTCATATCACAGTAACGTGGGTGGCAAAAATACCCAATGAATCGTACGTTGGACAACATTATATCATATATTCCATCACAGTCAAGCTATAAAACCGATGCCTTGCGTGCATTGCACTGTTTTAGATAATAAATGAGTGGGATTACATAAATACATACACACCTTACATATGTATTTTGACATTCGGAAGTAATGAAATAACGATTTTATAAGTTACATGTACGTATATAAGGTACATTTATTTACACTTCATGAATGTAGTATGTCACGTCTATCAGTTCTGAGTAAAATGTTTGGTTACATGGGGTCCTTGTGGTCTGTACATATGCATCAGCCTTTGTTGCATCATGTTTTGACGTAACTGTTCACCCCCAATACCAACTGATGTGGGGTTGACGGGCCAGAAACCAGCAGGACCTTTCACAAAGCCTGGTGGCGCCGACAGCTGCACCGGTCGTGTTGTATGTGGACCCGGTACCTGTTGCCCTACCAAGCTTTGCTTTGCCATGGTAAGGTTGTAAAGGAGCTGGTTGAATTCCATGGTATTAACAGGCCGGGATACGCTCTGGAGTATGGGTGGTCTTTGAACGTGTATACTGGGTCCCAGCGGTACATCGCCCACGACCCGAGGGTCAGCTGGGTCGCGAGTGGCCGGCTGTTTGGTGGGGATACTGGTTGCCTTGCACGATGCGTTGTTCTCAGCAGCAGGGATACCCGAACTGCTCGTGTTCGCGGACACGTGCATTGGCGGCACGAGCTGCACGTTGGGTTTCTGTGCTGCAGGTACCTGATGTATGATGTGAGTGTGTAGCACTGGGAGGGACTGGGGGTTCGGAACGAGCAGACCCATGCCATCCAGGTGAGCGCGACTGGAGTGTCGACTGCCACAGGTCGCATAACGGTGATGACTCAAGGTCGGAATACTTGGCACACCCACTGTTGCAGTGGACTGCAGCTGTTCTACAGTGTTGAAGCCCATATGAGCCATGCTACCATTCCACACTGGTCGCATGAAGTTGCCGCCACTGACTCCTTGGAGGGCCTGCAAGTTGGGGGTGCTGTGTGATTTTGCCATGCTGCCACATATCGTGTTCTGATTGAAGGCATGTAGCGGTTGCGGCAATCTAGGCTGATCTGCTGTGCTTGAGAAATTCTGCCGTTGCTCGTACATCTGTTGTGCCATTTTCTGCAAATGTAATTCTTCATACCTCCTCATCATACATGCCAGGCTTGGGTCCACCGCCTGTTGGTGAGCTGCAATCGATGGTCGAACATCTCCAGTAAGTGGTACTGCCATATTCAGGTATGGCGCTGAGGTGTTTTGTACAGTAGCCAAGGACGGACGTGGCAGTATCCGTGTGCGAGGGACGGTTTGTTGGACGGTATGGTTGGTGTTTCGTACGGAGTTGGTACTGGGGTGGAACTGAGGCCTGTTTGTGAACAGTTCTGTGTGAGCTTGTCTCTGGTGTGCTTCTGCTGTCGCCGCCTGGTTGGAGAATATGATCTGCTGCTGCCTGTTGATGTGCTGTGCCTTGTGAGCATTATGCTTGGACGGTTGTTCTGCCTGTAGGGCGATGTCGGTAGGTACCGTCAGAACATTTTCGCGAACAAAGAGGGAGTTATGCATTCCAAATTAAACATGTCCATCCTGGCTTTGATTGTACACAATACTACTATCTCACCTGGTCTTTGTTGGTATTCATCCACGCTACCTTCGGATCTTGATACTCGGTGTCTAAATCATGTGGACTGTGTGATACAAAACTACGCTTATAAATATTGCACATATACGTAGAACAAGCTTTTAGAGGACTGACTTGGGATATATCGTTACCTGTCTGGTGGAATAGATTCAGGATACTGTTCGGTGTTCTCTCTACTAGGGTGTTCTGGTGTTACGGCTCCGTCCATAAACCTAAATTGAATAAAATGACACATCTGATAGAAGATGCAATACGTTTGAAAGGAATATCTTTTCTTTCATTTGCTTGTGTGGAAGTTCATGACCTACATGGTGAAATCAGGCGTGGAGAAGGATTTGTGTAACAAGCTCGAATTCGATGATGTGCTGTCTAGTTTCTCTCGAGAACTCTTGGGTGTGGCATGCCTTGGTGTAGATTGAGAAAATTCACTCTCTTCGTACTTATCTATAGACAAATCTGATGCACATAAGTTCAGTGATAAGTCGCATTTATCGGAAAAGTCGGCAGTGATGTTTGCCTGGTCATCCTGATGAACGAAAGACGAGTCCTGCCAAGAAAAAAAATGAGAATATAAAAATAATGAGAACTATTGTACGTTGCTTCCTGATTTCACAGTTCATAAACATTCCATTTGCATACGGCGAACCGCATTAATAGATACTGGTAGATTAGCTTACTTGTGTTGTATTTTCGTGGTCACTTTCTAGTGAGGTCTGATGATCAATCTGCTGGTACTCCCGAGCAGAAGTCCTCCAGGACTTTGACTGACCTCTTTGTGGAGGGCCTGGTGTCCGTCGGACCTTTTTGTTGTTGTTTTGAGGTGACAGACTGCTTTGTTTCACACCAGCCCACAGGATTTTAACTCTGTCATCCAGAACTCGCTTCAGTTGTTCCACGTCTGCTGGATTAATTTTACTCCAGTCGATGGGCAGAGTCTGTGTGTAGCAAAGTGTACAAATAAAGTGTAGACAATTTTTGGCTTTGGAGTTAGTTTGCTGACTAGTATTTTACTTGCATTTTGAAGATGGTTGTCATCGATAATAGTGTTTACCTTTGTTAAACAATGTAGTAAACAATATACGTGATGGAAATTGACGTTGAGTGACATGAGCAAAATTGCTATTGTTGATTACTAACTTTCTCAGACGTCAAGAGGTCCTGAGAACATTGGGCGGTGTCTTCGGACTGTGTGGTAGTGTCAGGATTGGTGTGTACAGCCAATCGCTCGTCGTCTACCAGGGCGGTCAGTCCCGACATGAAGGTCCGATGACGGGAAAAGTGTCGCTCCACGAGTTCGCTGATGTCATCGACGCCCAGGAATATATTGGCGTTCTCTCGACTGGGAGCCGACAGTGGAGAGAAGATCTGCTCAACTGGATGCTGCGGTGTCTTGTCTCGATCTATTCCTTGAAAGATTCTGTGTGGTTCAAAATGCAACGAACAGAGATCAATAAATGCCGTTATATATTTCATTTAATTTTATAGGATGAGGTGGGCCTTTACGGTTTTGCTGATATTTCAAGTTTGGAAATTAAATCATGTGTTTGCAGTTTTGAGGACACCGTTGCTCACAGTCTGGGATCAAAGGAATTGTTGTGCAATGTGCCAGAATTCGGCTCATCTCCTCCAGTGTTGAGGTGATGCGGTCGACTGATGGTGCGCACTGCTTCCCAGTACGCCGACTCTATCTTCCAATTCATGGTGAATACAGTATTTCAACAAAAGGTTTATCAATAGATTATGAGTTGTGTTAATCAATATATTCCGTATTGCTTGTTTACGACTAAAGTCAAGTTCAACACAAAACCCTCAAGTGACTTTTTTGCCATAACCTTGTTCAGGATCGTCGGATCAAAATGAAATTTTATAGTTTCCCATTTGACATAAAACTCATATTATGTTACCAAATTTCAGAATTTTTATCTTGAAAACTGAGAGAGTTGGCAACCTATTTCAATGTCAAGCTTCAACTCAAATATTAAATTTGTCTATCAGTGTTCGAATTGTAAAGTACTTTGTAAAGCACATTCTACCAGATAGCACTCTTTTTGTGTCTTCCAGCTCAAAAACACAATTGATGCATTCCTCTTCGGGATGAAGTCGAAAAATTTGCTTGAATGTCCGCTATTCAATATGGGATCAAAATTCATCATTGGGGCAGATGGCCACCGTTTTCATTTTTCAAGATAGGAGAAACATTTATACATGTACTGTAGATCATGTCCGATAGATACAAATATGATAAACGAACTTATGACCAAAAATCATTTGACGTTTTGTGTCGGATTGACTAGGCTATAAAAGTTGTTCAACCAGCGATAGATAAGGCTTCGCTTAGCAACATGTACCAGTATTCACCTTGTCTGATATATCGTGCATATTGCTTGAGTTGCGAGCTTCAAAATTGTTTATTTCTTCCAGTCTGAAAATATGAAAACTAATGGACCATAGTCATTTGATAACTTCTCAATTGCAGTATTTCCCACGTGATGACATCATGATAATTATTTTTACCTGGTAAAACTATCGTTGACATTCTCTTGATTTTTGTGTGCCTTGATTGGGAGTTGGATCTTCGACTCCACACAATACTGCTTTGTACTTCTGCTAATGAATTCTCCGTCGTCTGTAAATGTGTTGTCAGTACAGTCGTGGAGCGAAGCACAATCGACATCCCACCATAGAGGGGTGTTTTCATCAGCTGTAGTAGGTACTTCGAATTTCGGAATCTATGAAAGAGCAACTAAAGAGATAAGAATTCTTATAAATTCCTAGAATCTACTCCAATCTGATCTATTCAAGACATTCTGCTAGAGCAAAGAAACATAGGGTACGGATTTACCTGAGGATCAGCATTCTCAACCATATCGCTAGTCACGGTGTTTGGTGTCCATTCTTCTTTTCCGTTCGATTTACTGGTATGCAAAATTCGTCTCATCACAAAATCCATTCGGTCGGGTGGTTCTGGTTTCCATAATTGAGAACATGACCACTTCATGTTTTCGAGCGCTCTCGTCACGTCATACTGTTGATTTTTGTGTGCCATCGAATGGACCGGATCTTTCAAATTTATGTCAGAACCCTTCGTATCGTTCATGTTTGATCACCCCCATACATGACCCTCCCAGCTCTCCAGCTGAGTGACCTTTGCAGCGTGACATCTACAGAAGGTCATGGACATCGTGTACACCAACATTTACGCCACTATGACGTCACAATCTCAATGGGGTTAACCAGAGCCGTCTAGTAAGAGAGTTACGACAATGACGTGATAGGCGCCATTTTTTGTCCAATCACGTTTGACGTAAAACAACAATACCCCACACAAAGCTCCATTGATATCATGAATACCTCGGGCTGAAAGGTCGTTTCAGCCGATGCAAAGCTTCTTTTGGACAAAAAATGGCGAATCACGCTAAAATCTCGAACGGTCATTGTCACAACTCTCTTACTAGACGGCTCTGGGGTTAACATACAATGGTCCTGTGATACCTTGCAGAACGTAATAAACGTAGTATGACAAATTATAGGAAATCCATTTCCATGACATCTCGCATCATAGCTCCATAACAATGTTGGTTTCAGTAACAAGCATTTTTCATTTGTACATATACCGTATCTACAGGTAAATGTACGTGTATTACAATACATATAGGCCCTACATGTATGTAGTTCATTTTGTTCAAAGAGTTTCCGTTTTCTACATGTACAATGTGTATATCTACACTACCATAGCATGAATAATAGCATGAAAAAATCTGTGACGCATGTACGCGTGCAGGCCCATTCTCCCCCCGGATGAGATAGATCTGTTCCATGATTGCAACTATGAATGTCAAAAAATGCCGTTTTTAACCGGTAGACCACAGGACCATTGGTCTTGTTCGTTATTTCACTCTTTTGGGGTGGAGCCTATATCTGTTTTGACTTCACTCGTTTTTCCGGTTGTAACCCCACAGAGTGATCGTTGAAAACTCAAGTGCTACATGTATACACTGGGGATAACTAACTGTTTTCATATTTGTGACCCAGCATGACAAAATCAGGCATAAGTGACCGAGTATCAAAATTGATATCTATGTACGACAAAAAAGAAGAGATGTTACTCTTTCTCTGGTGGTATAAAATTCATGTTTGTACCATAACTAATGTTATGCTATCGCTGATTTATTGTTTCTGAGAAAACGGTGTCAAAAGATGGATGTCAACACCCCCACCCCCCCCCACCCCCCCCACCCCCACCACCACCACCCAAATTTGGCATTTTACTGATATTTTGAGTACAAGTGTTCCTTATCACCAATGATTATTTTTTGAAACTTTCAGACCATTCAATTCTGAAACTATCATATTTGTATTGTATAAAAGTATTTCTCTTGACACACAGGAAGTATGATATGAATATACATTTTCGATGTTTTCGCCTGTCAATGTAAAGGTATGATTACAATTTACAACATTTCCGGTTACAACCGGAAAAACGAGTGAAGTCAAAACAGATATAGGCTCCACCCCAAAAGAGTGAAATAACGAACAAGACCAATGGTCCTGTGGTCTACCGGTTAAAAACGGCATTTTTTGACTTGGTAGAATTTGGATTTGGTAGAAAATCCAATAATTTGTATGTTCATTCCAGAGTAGACCCTTCTCCCAATTAAAAGGTTAACAAAAAAATCATTTTTGGCAAAATGATTATTTTTATGTAGGCCTATTTGCCCCTGTACTATAAAATCAATATTTGCGACGTATGTCTGATTTTGTCTTGCTGGGTCACATTTTCATGTTTTTGTTTGTTTTTGAAGTGAGAGGCTACATCTTCGTCTGATAAAGGAAAACACAAAACTTGCAGGTAATAATTCCCGATAACAAATTCTTAAAGTGATGTTGGCAGGAAAACTATTTTTTCCAAATCAATTACATATATGCCTGTGGTCTCAGAATAATAGGTTACAAAACAAACTTTGCTTGATCAAATGGATAAATCAAGCATTTGACAGTACTAGCAGCCGCTTTTTTTTGTTTTGTGCGCCACTCAGAGTTACCTCTGACTTAACCTAGTTCACGCTCGATTGGCTCGAACATACACGAGTAAGCTGGAATCGCACTGCGTCACGGTATACAAAGCACCGAGAATGGCAGTAATGTAAACAAACTCAAAATATCTCCACCAGAAACTCGCAACGAAATCTATTAGAAAGGGGCGTCTGTTTGGGCATACAATTGCAGATAAATTAATTTTTATGTTTTCTTCGTTCGATCAGAAAGATATGGAAAAATCCATAACTTACTGCCAATATCACTTTAATGATAATGTACTCATGGCTTTTGATAGTCTAGTTTCGGCAACCTTGCTGGCCAATGGCTGATCAACAAACGTCGAAAACAAAAACACCACATTTATGTCACAAGGTTCAAGTTATACCAGCAAATTATACAGAGATTGCTGTGAGAAAAAACGTTTGTGATCTGAAGAGGTTTTTCTGTCAAAAACCCATTTGTGAAATCTTTAACGAGTAATGTGTAAAGGGTTGATATAGGCGGAGATAATAAATATGTAAGGAATACCTCATTGTAACGATGTACAATGTACACTGTCAGATGAATGTGGGGTTGAACTTTATTTCAGTTGTGAGTTCTGCGTTGTAAAAACAAAACATTGCTTTTTCATCACTGTGGTTACTGTTTTTTAGGTTACCGTACCTATGTTCCGATAACCTATTGCCGTCGCGTTGCGTCCGTCCGTCGTCCGTCCACATTTTTATCTTTAAAGTTTACAGGCGGATTTTCCTGAAATTCTGCACAAAAATGCCTAAAAATATTTCAAGAGGGGGTTATTTTTTAGTTTTTTTCATTTTCGCATTTTTCTCAAATTGGTGGCCATTTTTGTCGAAAAATGGCCAATTTTGGACTTTGGTGACCATTTTCTCAAAAACTGTCTGATCATTCTGAGATTTTTGTTTCAAAAGATTCCCCTTATGTGCCTTTATGATGTGTAACGTTATAAGTTTTGTTGCCCTTGAATCGCCGGTCTCCGTGCGGCGGCCATTTTGAATTTTTGACGGGTTTGCCCCAAATCGCGTTACTATCCATTTGTGGTCATTTCTAGACCCCAAAAAAATTTTCACCCTTTGAAAAAAAATTTGGACTGAAAATATTCGGCACTTTTTTCCTTTATAATGGGAGCTGCCAGGACTGTACTCATAGAACGCTTGAAAGATAGAGCTAAGATATTGGCACTTTCAAATGGGAAGTCATATATGGCGACTTGTGTGGTGACCTTGAATTTGACCTTGGATGACCTTGAAAGGTCAAAACAGCCATTTTCGGGCTGAAAAATGCTCAAATTTGCACCTGGTCTGTCTTTTCTCGAAAACTGTCTGATCAGTTTTGAGATTATTGTTTCAAAAGATTCCCCGTATCTACCTTTATGATGTTTAAAAGTTTTGTTGCCATTGAATCGCCGGTCTCTGTGTGGTGGCCATTTTGAATTTTTGACCGGTCGGCGAAAAAAAAAGTGTTTTGCCCCAAATAGCATCACTATCTATTTTGAGTAATTTCTAGGCAAAAAAAAATTTCACCCTTTGAAAAAATTTCTGGACTTTGAAAACTTTCAGCACTTTTCTCCTTCATAATGGGAGCTGCCAGGACTGTACTCATAGAACGCTTGAAGATAGAACTTAGATATTGGCACTTTCAAATAGGAAGTCATATATGGCGATTTTGGAGGTGACCTTGAATTTGACCTTGATGACCTTGAAAGGTCATCAAGGTCAAATTCAAGGTCACCTCCATATATGGCGATTTGGTAGGTGACCTTGAATTTGACCTTGAAAGGTCAAAACAGCCATTTTGGGGTAAAAAAAAATGCCCAAATTTGCCTCTACAAATGAAATGCATGTAGATAAAGCTTCAGTTCGCATTATGAACATAAAGGAAGTCATATATGGAACAACTAATGATGACCTTGATTTTGACCTTGGATGCCCTTGAGTGCTGAATGTATGGCTTGAAATCTTGAAAGTTGCCTCTGAAGCTTAAACTTTTGCACATACAGGTTAGGATTGTGTATAAGCCTATAAAAAAGTAATGTATACATGGCACATTTTTTGTTTACCTTGAACATGACCTTAAACGACCTTGAAGGGCAAATCTCAAAATCTTAAATTGGCTTCTACAAACGAAATACTTGTTGCTAAAGCTTATATGTTTGTATTATGAACATATATGAAGTCATATGCAGCATACCTAATGGAGACATTGAAATTCACAAAGATTACCTTGACTGGTAAATCTCAAAACCATATATGTCATCTACAATGCTTAAAACCCAAATTGTCCGGTAACCTATCATGGCCCTTGGGCTAATTTTGTTTTTCTCGCATACCTATGTACGAAAGTCATCGATTCATGCCTATCACTTGATCGATTATATATATATATATATATATATATATATATTGATCGAACGATATACATTACGCGCTGACCGACCATGGATCTATCCAATATATAAGTGAAATTCTCAACCAGTGATCATATATTTACCCTCAACTGCCAGTGATTTCATAAAGTTGACCTTTTTGTATGTTTGTTCACATTTTTGTTGTAATATATTGCATATTTTAGATTGAGTTCATATGTAATTGATTTATTCCATTCCTTACAGTCACACCCTCGACAGGCCTGCGGCCTTTGATGTCGACCGTCAACTACATTGTATTGTTTACATTGTGTCATGTTTATGTATACGAACTGTAGCAGGGGCGGATCTAGGATTTTTTCAGAGGGGGGGGGGGGGTATCTATGAAGGGGAGCATCATATACAGGGCGCATCAAGGAATTTTCAATGGGGGATATGGGTGCAGGGGACGGTGCAGGGGAGGAGCCAGGGGACCGAGTTCGCGGGGGTTCGCGATGCTCCATAAGACCCCTCAGAGAACTTTGGGATTTGATAATGTCGCAGATGATTTCTGAGGTGTAGTTTACAACTGTATTTGTGCAGTTTTAATATTCTGAAATGTATGGATATTCTGGTATGGGTATATTATGTAACAATAGTTGAAAATAAATTACATAGTCTGTTTGAATCTTTTGGACTTCTTGGCATTTCTATTGACATGTTTAAATGTTTGAAAATTCGGAGTTGGAAGAGGGGGCTTTCACGTCCCGTGAGTTTAGACCTATTACCACAACGCCAGATCCCCTGACGTCCCCTGACCCTGAACAGGACAGTTAGTGACCGAAACGCAAATCAACTTTTACCGGTTGGGCCTATACCGACTCCCTCAAATGTATATTTATATGTACTGGCACATGAAAGGACGTTTTTCTTTACTTGAAAGGTATGAAATACATTTTGAGAGAAAAGTTCGAGACTGGAATGTATTCGAACAAGATATCTCGAGGACAACGCCCGATGGATGGATGACTTGCCAAATCACAGGACAGTCAAATGGCCCAAATATGATTATCCGTATTGGAAATGTACTTTTAGCATGTGAAAGGGTATTTCCTGAATACGGGAAAAATGCAACGTGTGTTCGTCACCTTACCAAGGAAATATAGAGCGAGAAATTGATGCAAGTCCAGTGAATGGCAAAAAGGGAAGATATAATATGCTGATATGAGGCAGCATTTTAAAAAGTCCGTGCCCTTGGCTATGCGAAACCATGACTGTTGTATAGCCACGTCATGATCGAGTGTGGCCTGGATAGGTACATGCGCACAGCAGAAGAACAGAACGTTATGATATTGAAGCCCAATTGGTAGTATTGGTACCTCTTGCTAAAAATTGAAACCAAGCGAAATCATGTATTACTCCTGAAATATTTACTTCAAGAAAAAAAAGAAATAACACGATGAAATTTATTCAAAAATTGAAATCTACTTTGATATAAGTTCATAAAAAAACATCAAATATATAAAATATTTCAAAGCGCTACTTAAAATTGGAGTTGGATTTGCACTCGAAGGGCATGGGCTGCTCTATAGGAACAGTGATTTCTAGAATATAATCTATAAAACCACTCGTGCTTGTTATTATGTCGAATACATAATAAAGGAAAAGTTTTTCGAACTTGTATCATAATATTCATTTATCCATTTTATTCCAGTCCTATTCAATTTACGACATAGATTCACAATAAATTGTTTGCTATCACTTTACAATCTCATGCACAATGAGCCTACAAATAAGGGAGATTATGAAGACTTCAACTAATATAAGAATTCCATTTAGTACGATCAATGAATGACTTGGATGAGGAAATGTTTGGGGTTTTTTTTCAATTTGACACCATATGGCAGCACGCATTCGTCCAGATTTGCCCTGCAATCTGCAAGTTAACACACAGCCTACATATAGATGTAGGCCGGCAGGAGGCCTGGCCAGGCCCGGACCGACCGACCGACCGATCAACAGATGTGACAGACCGCGCTCGACCAGACCAGTCAGTCAATGAGCAGCCCTTCACCCGTGGTATGCAGAGCCGCGCTTCTCTCACGCCGTGAACGGTGCAAAACTTCAGGATTTTTACTTTTGTCGCAAGTAATACAATCGAATTAGATCTTGGATAACGAGTGAATTGATGACAACATTAGAATGCCCATGCCATGTTGCCCTTGTTATCAAGAAATAGTAAGATAGCATGGCATGATCGATTGTCATCTAAGTGTCTTGGATTAGTGAGAAGTTATCCGCGAAAATGCAGCACACATTTAGGATATTGCTGGAGTTTTTAGTGGTTTGGATATCGTCTGCTGTGCCGGATAACAGCGTACAAGATGGTGAGTTCGTTACCGGTACTTCAATACTTTACATTTATAGGCCTATATCATTTATATCGAAATCATATTATATAATGTAGGCAAACCACCGTACGTATGGAAATTCGATTGTTATGACAACTTAACATGTGATAACGCCCACGAGTGAAAAGATGACATTTCGGTAAATAGTAGTGTCGGTGACTGGCTATGTCTCGTGGTGTCGGCTGCTACTGTCAGTCCGTGGCGGGAGATGTCACCTGACGGCGGTTCATCTCGTCTGCTGTCGCTCTAGTATCATCACATGTGCCGGGCGGTCAGGCAGGCGGGAAAGTTTTGCTGGCGTGGGAGGCAGATCCTGGCACCACTACGGGAGATATTGGTCTGCTTGTCATCGGCTCACCACCGCTGTCATTACGTGTAATAATTGCCTTCAGAGATGATCATAATTGTAGCCTTCACACATTCTTATCAGCAGTACATGTTTGCATCGTCACGTATCTCGTATGGTTGTAATAGTTGGGTGTAATTAAATGTGTGACCCTTGATTTATTGCATACATGTATTTTGTCAGAAACTTTGTGTTCATACATGCACAAAACAGTTCAACTCAGCAAAACAAACTTGAACTTGATATTTGCATGTACAATGCCTATGAGTGATGATAGAAAAAACATATAATACCGGTATATAAAATTCAATTCTACATGTAGTTGGTGTTATATAAAACCATGTTTGGAGGAGTGTGGAATGTTGAGTTTTAGGTAAATATGTCAAGTGGGGTTTTGTATGTCAAAGTGAGCAAGCAGTGTAATATTTACAAATTGTGTGTAGTTTTTGGAAGTATTTGTACTTTTCATAGAATGAACATCTCCCCAAATAGGGAGTCATGTTTACTATAGTACAATTCTTGATGCATGGTATTACAGCCATAACCTTGTGAAAAGGCCACGGTGAGAAAAAAATCAGATGTACAACAAACCTCTGGTTTTACAATTACATGTAAGCAAGTGCGTTCCTGATCGATACTTTGTTTATTTTCTGTGAATGTTTTCAGCAGCTGTCCCTCACAGTGGGTTCCACAAACACGCCTTGGTCTGAATCAGACTCTTCCTCCACAGGAAAGCAGAACTTTTTTCACCACTACAAGGCCTAGTGTAAGATTGCTGAAGTTTGGAGAATTTTGGGGGAAAGGAACATTGTTTTATTCAGCATTAGTTTTGTTGAAACAGGAAATGTATATATGACATTGATTGGCAGGGTCCATATCCCAAACGTGCAGTAGTGTTTGTTTTGCAATGCCAAGTTTGGCCAGATGCTGACTTTAACTGGTGTGTGCAGACTTCTTGCTGGGCACAGAGACATCTAAACTCTCTGCCACATGTACATGTATTCATTATTCTAATGACCAGCCTTGGCCCAACATACATATACTGAAAGTGACCGTGAAGAAAATGAGTACTTGTTCATTTCATTTTTTATCTGAATGAAACCTGCTCAAATTACTGGTATTTCAGAAAGCAATCAATACGTTGAAGAGTAGGCATGAACACAACATGCAGTCGGACTGAATGGTGGTCCCTAAATTGTTTGGAGTTCATGGTCCGGAAACTTGTTATTATTGTAATGGAAGGTTTTGTTGTGATGTCTATAATTATTAGGCCACATCGTGACCTTGTCAGGACAATTTTGCAATTTGGTAGTTGTTCAGTTTTGCAGGCAGCCACATGGTAGTGAGGTGGATTGAACTGAAATTTTTGCGTTTAGAATCCGGTAAAAAAAAAAATAATTTTTGTGGGTATCGGTAAGGAGACACATTGTATGTACATGTATCCAATGTACATGTATATTTAGATGTATATATATAGGAAAAAAACAGCCTATATTTTCATTGGTGTTGTTTGCGAATACATGTATGTATATATTCCAGAAACATGCATGTACATGTACTATATCTTTTCAAAAATTATATTGATTAATAATCTAGTTGAAGAAAGGAGTAAGTTGAATCACACAGAAATCTTGATGTGGTTCAAGAGCATTAAAGTGTTTGACCTTTAAATATTTCAGTAACTTGATAGGCAATGTTTATACAATGTACTAAAGTCATTTTCTCATGAGCTTTTAAAAATTGCTGGTATGTTTCATGGATAGGAGTAAAAGAAACAACAGTCTGTCTTTTTTTTATCACTGAACCTTGGCCGTCAAACTATTAAATACCCGGTATGCTGAAAAGATTCTAATAGAGAAAGTAATTCAAGTAGTTGGAAAGGCCATGCATTGAAAAATTGAATTCAAACTTGATACTTGCCTTTCAGAAATTGTATTTATTTTCACCGCACAAGGTTGGAATAAAACCACAGCCTTATAAAATCAAATTTATTGAATCTAACCTGGTCATACGTCAGCTTTCAATGTCAAATAATTTGCTCTCATGGTTCAAGTTGTGTCGTCTGTCACATTCTGTCCTAATTTTGTTTTTATGATAATTGGAGAAATATCCCAGTGGAATGAGTCTTGTCTAATATCAGATATACATGTATGTAATTATGTACAGGAACATGTCCATACGATTGTACATGATGAGATGGTGTGGTATCGAACCCTGGGACCCTGCCCCGGGGGTATGTATAATGATGACAGGCCCCCATTAGTTACTGACACCTCTCAGCAGGTTATACTCAGGATTAGCTATCATATGGCACAGATTCCACATCTTATCCTGATTCCAGCCTAATTATCTCTGTTCTGCCATGTGATAATTAATATACATTTCTGGCAGGTCTCAGGAAAGATAAGTTGAGCATCATTCTACATGTTTCTAATCTGCTGATAATCAGATTTTTTTTCGAAATTGAAACTAAAGATTCCGTGAATAGTTCTGCAGGCCTTGTCAATTTATTGTCAGGTTGTCTGGTGACTCCGGTGTCAATTTCCATGACTTCAAAACAGTTCCCTCAGTTCCTTACAGTTGTTATAGAAACACATAGTGTTTGGTATACAGGTTTATACATTGATGTGAAAGGTGATGGTGTTGTGAAGAATGTGGCCCCTAGTTGCAATGGTCACTTCGTGCCCTCAGAATAAACATAAGTAGCCTCAAGGAGCATCAGAAACTGTCATTGTGACAGGCTGATACTTGTGGGAAAATAACCCTGTACTTTGCAAGTTTTGTCTCTGGCGGTGAAGTATGTAAAGTGTGCATAATATTTTGCTATCAAGTTAGTATATTTCATTTTCTGAAATTTACACATGCTATAAAACACGACAGTCATGTACATACTGTACACGTATCTTGCTGTGATATATATTATTGGAGTTTGTGGAAAAAGCTATTTTTGGCTGTTAAAATTTTAGTCGGATATAAGCCTAGGTTTAAACAAATTGCTTTCGGTGGAAAATTATGAATTATGAAAGTATAAACATGTTGACGAATATCAGTTTTTTTTTTCACCCAGACATTCCAATCCATAAATGTGTATTGAACTGGTGAAACTGTTGAGCATGTAACAAGGAATGAAGCAGGCTCTGGAAAAATGGTACATGCCGTTTCCAGTCTTTAATTGATCAAGGTTTGACAGATCTCTGATTGCAGGTATGGAAGTGTGGGTGGCATGCAGGACTGAGAACTTCCCCCAGCAAGGAATGTATGTACATGGTACAGGTGACTGGCAGGGCTAGAGCCTGGAGCTGAGGCAGTGGCTATCAGTGGCTAGCTGGAGGTTCTCCCCTGCAGCAGTCCCTAGACCGGATGGATCCATTTCTCGCCTTCAGGGATCACTCAGCTTGATAGAAAAGCGTTCCACCATCGATTCTCAGGTACATTTTACTGTGGCCCAGATGGAAGTCCTGCCCTAAACAAATGGACCTTGCCAGACCTTGGACCTCTGCCTTGACTTCACGTATCCTCTTCCATTGTGTTTGTGGGTTTTCCCCGAGGACACATGTTATTGCATGGGTCAGTGCTGGCCTTGGCGTGGTGTGAACTTTAAACAATTTTCCTGGAGGTTTACCTAGTCGGTGCTATCCAGAATTGACTGACAGCCTCTCATGTCTGCCTCACAGGAACGCGTCATACCCATGGGTGGTACTGACCAGTGAAAATTAGCCAAACTCTACCAAATAGTGCTGCTGTCAGAAGGTCATGCAGAAATGTATGTGCAGTAAATATGATGCTCCTGCACAGATTGATTAGATGTATACATATCTTTCACCAATTTTCACCAGGATTCTGCTGTTTTCGAGAATTTACCTATATTGCAGCTTTCTTTCAGTGTACTTGCATGAACTGTTCCTTCCTGTTCAGACTGTAACATGCAGAAATGCATATTTCATTTTGTACATGTATGTTTCATTCCAGTTTACCCCCATTTTACCCTCCCCATGGACATACATGCATACCTGGGCCACTCCAGCTTATACCCGTTGTTACATCCAGTGTTACACTGTGAACATTCCCTCCCTCCAGGCCACTGCTGCAGTATGTTATCTCGGAAGAGTTCTGACAGCTCCGCTTTGCTCCCAAACATGTAGTAATCAGACTTCCTCTGTTTCTGATCAATTATCAATTACATTTTCAGCGTTTTTCAGCATGTAGCACTTGTCAGCCTGGGCGGACAGATGGCAAGCAATACCAAGAACAGACAGTTACAGACCACCAGAGACCTAACACCCAGCTCCCAATAATAGAGTAAAGAACTCAATTCCCTATCAGCTATTGATGATTATCATAGAGATTACAGTGGTCCCTCTCAGTTAGGACACCCCTGGATAAAGACCTCCTCTATATAAAGACAGTTTTGTGGGACGTTAGGATCAGTTTAGCATCGGGAGGAACCCCTCTATAATAAGACTCCCCCACCCCCCCTCCCCCCCACCCCAGATAAGACCTCAAATTGGTGGCAGAAGGGTTGATCTTACATATGTCTCAGGGGTATTGCTGTAATATCTAAAGCCAATACATGTAACAGTAGGTATCATAACCAGTGAGTTCTAGTTTGCTGTGTTTACAAATTATAACTACATGTAGGTGAGCTATGGACAGTGTAAAGCATACACTGTCTAAAGCAATATCTAAACATCCAAGTTTTTGCACGGTATTATACTTGTTGGGACCATTCACAAGAAGGCTCTATGGGTATGATATCATCCAATACACTGACCCCTGCCATGTTATCAGCACAGATGGAGAGTTGTGAATCCGTCTGTACCTTACCCTGAGCCATATATCACAGATGATTGGTGTTCCCAGTTAGTGGGTGGCTCAGCTGGTAAATTGGTGAAGATATACAACCGATAAACTGTCCGTAATGTTATAGGCCTGGAGCTGTGTTCACCAGACTGTTAAGAATGATGATGAATCTATAGGTGTGATTTTTTCCCTCTTCCCAAAACAGATCAGACACTTGGAATTGACTTGAAAAGAAACACAGTAAGAATCGTTACACATATCTGTATGCTTTAGATTGATCCTCATATAATTTGTCAGTGATAGAACACATAGTTTCTGCTCTGTCGGCAGGGATCAAGTGAAGATTAAGGGCCAGGAATTTGTGTACCAATAATAAAAATGCATTCCTCGATCCCATGTGTGTGCATCCAGTAGATCACTTCTCCTGGAGAAAAAACATTAGCGGGAAATGTGGCCAAAACATTAGCGATGGAAGAGAAACTGGTTAGCTGCTGGTGTAGACACAGCTGATCTGAAGGCGATGTTACCTGGCCACTTGGTTTTACCGCTCCCCCGCCACGAGTCAACAATTCAGTGGCCGCTCGTGCTCAGTAACAATTTCATTACCGAGACTTCCTGTCTTGCGGGTTCCGGGAGTGGGTGATATGGCTGTAGACTGCTGTTATTTTCACCTTTAGGACCCGGGGTGAGTTAAGTTGTTTGTGGGGGTCTAGCCCTGAGCTCCTGAAGCCTGACCAGTGACTGACTATCAGACACACACTAGCCAGGTGATCTGTGGTAAATGTGCTTTAAAATCTTACTTGGACTAGTTTTTATTTCTCCGTCCCTCAGAAGTCCCGGGACCTCCTGGAATAGATCTGACCTCTGGATGCTCAGGGTGCATTATTGACCCTGCGATCCTGAAACCAAGCAAATGTTTGCCTTTGGACAGCTGATAAACACAACTGGAAAACAATTTCTGTAAAGGGATCAGTGAAATGTGTAATTTGGATCAATAGTTTGTTGTTTGGGCGCTGACAAGTTGGGAGGAATCGCGAGGGAGTTGTTGATCAGAGAGACTTGAGAGAGGTGCGGTGTTGTGTGTGTTCTCTCTGTGATCCACTGATGTTCTACTTGGTTTTCTCTGATAAAAGCTCATTGGTCCGAGCTCGATGATGAAGCTGCTCTCACAAGCTGATAGATAGCTTTCTTCTTTCTCCTTCACTTTGTATGCACACTGCAACTCTGGTGGAATATCAACAAATGAAATGACTCTTCAAACAGTTTGTTTTGGTGCCAAAATATGCAGCTTCAAAAACAAATAGACATGGATGATGTTGGGTTAATGGTATCACCTTAAAACATCAAGTCAAGCAAAATATTCAGACGGAGTGATTGAAGGCATTCATCTACCGCTGGATTAATTAACCAGCAGGATACGGGCAGTGGGAGATCATTGCATGTGCACCAGCAAGCAGGGAAAATATGTCCATAATATATCGCACTGTATGATGATAATGGTATGCACATGTCTAGAAAATTTACCCTTGGATAAATATTCACATTTATGTATATATATCAGAATGCAGTACATGTACTTAGGGAAGAAATGTGGAGTATCTGATCAATTTTTGGCCTGGAAGTTGCTTACAGCCAAATGTTCGAGGCTGGAACAACTAGGATTCTGGATACATGTAGGAGCTTTAGCAGTAAATGGGTCTGGTAATTGTGAGTCATTCCTGTCAATGATCACTGCATAATTTCTGTCATCTGGATAAATATCCTGGTTTACAATAGAACTACAAGCATGGAAACAACATTATAAATGCTGATTCATCTCGCCTCTCCAAGTTTCTCTGGAGATTTTGTGAACTTTTGTGTATCCGGACAAAGGTTGACATTGGGTGGAGATTGTTGACATATAACTGTTGTACAAGTGCCCCGAATAGTTGTATGTCCTGGAATCTGTGATATGGAATGTGATTTCGCCTGGATCTTGTTGATCTTCAGTATCTAGCATGTTGACTAGAATTGGATCCTGGATAAAGAAATCATGGATACTGAATACTTGAAGCGTTTATTGGTGTTGACAATGATGGCACTTGCTGCATTCTGTCCGTGTTGTGAGGCAATTAGAAGGGAAGTTACGAAAGTCAACTCAGACAAGGTACAAACACTGCAGATGTACTATGGATTCCCTAAAGGGTCTGTCAAGTACAGCAGGGCCACTGTCCACATCCCGGACTGGCTGAGAGAGAGACGGCGAATGTACAGGAAAATGTCCCGCAGAAAGATAGGCAGGAGAGTGCGCAGGAAGCATCTTCAGGAAGGTATACACACACATTTAGATCATTTCTGGTGCAAAAACAAGAGACAAATTATATTACCTATTTGGTACAATATTGCATAGATATAAACGTCATAATTATTGGGTACATTGATCCTTGGCAGTCGACACAAATCTATTCATCACAGAACCTAATAGAAGCCATTTCAGTAAATGAGTAAAAGACATTGAGTACATGTAGTATGTACTTCATTATAAATCATGATAATTGTGCTTCACTATTTCAACATTTAAAAAAAATCTATTTTAGGAACAAATGTTAATAGTGCACTTGTAAACAAGGCGATCATCTGGCAGATAATAATGTTTGTTTACTACAGCACGATCATAATTAAGGACTTAAAATTCCGGTGTACTACTCAAGATTGTTTGTCTAATTATTTGAGGAATTGTATACGTGTAATTCATTCAATACATCCATATTTCTCTGAAACTTCATATTTTTCAGATACTGAGTGATTTTTTTCTTACCTTTCTCACATTCGCATAATACATTATTCACATAAGTTGTGTGTATTGTTTTGATTTCAGAAAATAAAATTTTGTTACAAACAGCTCAGATGAACTTTCCTGTCTAACCATTTTTTCTGCACCACCTTGAGCAGTGTTTCTCTAATGTTTTCTACCTTTCTGTTCAAGATCACATCCTTTGTAAACATCATTGAAGTTGATGCATGGAACCAAGCCTGCAGAGCGTTTAGGAATGTATAAAAATGCACCTTCCTGCAGTTAAACATAATGGTGTGGATGATCTGTAATGGTTTTTGATTTTTGACTGTTGTGAGAGAAAAGAAATTTTCCAAGATTCATGAACACGTAACAGCCGAGCAGAATACCTGTATTTTGTGATGAATTCCTTCAAACCCAATGATATAAATGGAAACAGACAGAACGTACAGGACCAATACATGTACCAGTATTTGCCTAGTATTCACATTGCAAAACATGTTTGCGAATAAATCCTCAGAATTATTACATTGGAAACAATTGGCAGTCACTAATGCAGTTTGAAATACTGATATCAAAAACTGATAAGATATTTTCCTTCTGATATGCACTCCAACTGCTGCAAATTGGTTGGAGTTGTCCATTAAAGACCCAATTTTCATTCAATGCCCTCTTCGGGGGAAATCATTCATGCATAGCGAAGTCACTACTGGTGTGATTCCATATCAGCTATTATGGGATAAATAGAAATAATTTGTGGCTTTCAATAATTTGCCCCATAACATGTAAAATGTCCTAGCAAATTTGATCATGTATTTTCAGAAGCTGGTTTATTTCCGATGGTGTTCAATCTGGCATCGCGGGCCATCATTACAAGTAACGCGACGTGCGGTGAGATGGGACCGGAGACGTATTGTAAGCTGGTGGAGCATGTGAAAGGTCAGATGCGGCAACACATCCAGTGTGGTGTGTGCAGCGCACAGAGCGAGTACGACGACGAACGACATCCAGTCACCCGGGCCATCGACGGCACGCACGCGTGGTGGCAGAGTCCATCACTTGTTCATGGACTCCAGTACCACTGGGTCACAATCACACTCGATCTCAGACAGGTGAGTCACCATCACACTTCATCTCAGACAGGTGAGTCACCATGACACTCAATCTCAGACAGGTGAGTCACCATGACACTCAATCTCAGACAGGTGAGTCACCATCACACTCAATCTCAGACAGGTGAGTCACCATCACACTCAATCTCAGACAGGTGAGTCACCATCACACTTGATCTCAGACAGGTGAGTCGCCATCACATTTGATCTCAGACAGGTGAGTCACCATCACACTCGGTCTCAGACAGGTGAGTCACCATCACACTTGATCTCAGACAGGTGAGTCACCATCACACTTGATCTCAGACAGGTGAGTCACAATCACACTCAATCTCAGACAGGTGAGCCACCATCACACTCAATCTCAGACAGGTGAGTCACCATCACACTCAATCTCAGACAGGTGGGTGTCCTGCAGTGTCCCTCAAAGGGTCATACTATGGCTTGTGTACATTATCTGAACTTTTCAAGAATGAGCTTTCGGTTCGAAGGAATGACGTTGTACATGATGTTGGAAGATGGGACGGGAATTGTGTAGTTTTATGATCAAGTGTCTGCAGACACATTATACAAGTCTCAGCTGGTTGGTAGATAAAGTGGTCTTTCATCAGCTGTCTGGTATGGAAGTTTGTGTAATCTGATCATCCATGTCACTACTGCTTGTAGATAACATGTACAATGACAAAAGTCACACACAGAAACCTGATCAACCTTTTGGTTTATTTCATTTCCACACTTGTTTTATGATTTGAGAATAAGAGGGATAGATAAAAGTAAGTTATGTTGGTCCAAGACCCAAATGAGAATTTCAACATAACAAAACGTGTTGTAATACAGTATGTACAGTACATGTATGTACATGATATATATATATGTATATATCTACATACATGTACATGTACATATACTTGATGAAATATCAAGTAAACTTGATGAAAGAGCTTCAAAAATCACAGTTGAGAATTTTTGAGGGTCAAAAGCTTCAGATGCCTCTCTGGTTCTTGTTTAGTTCTTTACAATGACAGGAGTGAAGTCGAGTCAAGTTGTGTGTATGGCCCACTTTAGAGTCACATATAATGTGGTGGCAATTACTCCAATAGCCCTGACAATTACAAGTGACATTCCAACGGGGCAAGTGAGCATCTCACTGGCTGTCACATTTGATTATAAGGATGGGGGAGTCCAAATATGTATCCAATGCCACCACATGCTCTAAGTGTATACAGTGTATTAACTTTTTTTAGGTTACCGGACCTTTGGTCCGATAACCTATTGGCATGGCGTTGCGTTCGTCGTCCGTCCGTCTAGCCGTCCGGCGTTAACATTTTTATCTTTAAAGTTAACGATCGAATCTTTCTGAAATTTTGCAGAAAAATGCCTAAAAATATTTTGAGAAGGAGGTATTTTTTTGATTTTCGCATTTTTTTCAAAATGGCGGCCGTTTTTGTCGAAAAACGCTCAATTTTGGACTTTGACGGCCATTTTCTCAAAAACTGTCTGATCAGTTTTGAGTTTTAGGTTTCAAAAGATTCCCCTCATATACATCTCTGATATGTATAAGTTTGGTTGCCCTAAATTCGCCGGTTTCCGTGTGGCGGCCATTTTGAATTTTTGGCGGGTCGGCGGAAAAAAATTTTTTCGCCCCAAATCGCATTACTATTCATTTTGGGCCATTTCTAGGGCAAAAAAAATTTTTCACCCTTTGAAAAAAATTTTGGACTTAGAAAATTTTCGGCACTTTTTTCCTTCATAATGGGAGCTGTCCGGACTGTACTCATAGAACGCTTGAAGATAGAGCTTAGAAATTGGCACTTTCAAAAGGGAAGTCATATATGGCGACTTGTGTGGTGACCTTGAATTTGACCTTCGATGACCTTGAAAGGTCAATACAGCCATTTTGGGGTCGAAAAAATGCCCAGATTTGCCTCTATAGATGAAATGCTTGCAGATAGAGCTCATGTTTGCATTATGAACGTATAGGAAGACATATATGGCACAACTAATGATGACCTTGAACTTGACGTCAGATGACCTTGAGGACCAAATGTCTGACTTCGGTTGTGTAAATTGACCTGAGCGGCCTAAACGATTCCACCCAGATATATCTTTGTATTATGAACATATAGGATATCAAATGCCGCACACATACATGTAATGGTGACATCGAAGTTCACACGGATGACCTTGATTGGTAAATCTCAAGGTCATATGTTTACACTGCGAACCTTGATTGGTAAATCTCAAGGTCTGTTACCTGCCAATGCTGCCATGGCCAAACCAAAATTGTCCGGTAACCTATCTTAGCCTTTGGGCTAATTTTTTAGGTTACCGGACCTTTGGTCCGATAACCTATTGGCATGGCGTTGCGTCCGTCGTCCGTCTAGCCGTCCGTCCGTCCGTCCGGCGTTAACATTTTTATCTTTAAAGTTAACGATGGAATCTTTCTGAAATTTTGCACAAAAATGCCTAAAATTATTTTGAGAAGGAGGTATTTTTTTGTTTTTTGATTTTCGCACTTTTTTCAAAATGGCGGCCGTTTTTGTCGAAAAACGCTCAATTTTGGACTTTGACGGCCATTTTCTCAAAAACTGTCTGATCAGTTTTGAGTTTTTGGTTTCAAAAGATTCCCCTCATATACCTCTGTGATATGTATAAGTTTGGTTGCCCTAAATTTGCCGGTTTCCGTGTGGCGGCCATTTTGAATTTTTGGCGGGTCGGCGAAAAAAGAAAATTTTCGCCCCAAATCGCATTACTATCCATTTTGGGCCATTTCTAGGCCAAAAAAAATTTTCACCCTTTGAAAAAATTTTTGGACTTAGAAAATTTTCGGCACTTTTTTCCTTCATAATGGGAGCTGTCCGAACTGTACTCATAGAACGCTTGAAGATAGAGCTTAGAAATTGGCACTTTCAAATGGGAAGTCGTATATGGCGACTTGTGTGGTGACCTTGAATTTGACCTTGGATGACCTTGAAAGGTCAAAACAGCCATTTTTGCGTCGAAAAATGCTCAAATTTGCACCTGGTCTGTATTTTCTCAAAAACTGTCTGATCAGTTTTGAGGTTTTTGTTTAAAAAGATTCCTTTTATATACCTCTGTGACGTGTATAAGTTTTGTTGCCCTTGAATCGCCGATCTCTGTGTGGCGGCCATTTTGAATTTTTGACGAGTCGGCGAAAAAAAAATGTTTCACCCCAAATCGCATTACTATCCATTTTGGGCCATTTCTAGGCAAAAAAATATTTTCACCCTTTGAAAAAAATTTTGGACTTGGAAAATTTTCGGCACTTTTTTCCTTCATAATGGGAGCTGTCAGGACTGTACTCATAGAACGCTTGAATATAGAGCTTAGAAATTGGCATTTTCAAATGGAAAGTCATATATGGCGACTTGTGTGGTGACCTTGAATTTGACCTTCGATGACCTTGAAAGGTCAAAACAGCCATTTTGGGGTCAAAAAATGCTCAGATTTGCCTCTACAGATGAAATGCTTGCAGATAGAGCTCATGTTTGCATTATGAACATATAGAAAGACGTATATGGCACAACTAATGATGACCTTGAACTTGACGTCAGATGACCTTGAGTGCCAAATGTCTGACTTGGAATGTGTAAATTGACCTGAGCGGCCTAAACGATTCCACCCAACATATAGAATATCAAATGCCGCACACATACATGTAATGGTAACATCGAAGTTCATACGGATGACCTTGATCGGTAAATCCCAAGGTCATATGTTTACACTGCGAACCTTGATTGGTAAAAGGTCTGTTACCTGCCAATGCTGCCATGGCCAAACCAAAATTGTCCGGTAACCTATCTTAGCCTTTGGGCTAATTTTTAAATTTGAACAGTCTGTCATTCTATTCAAGTCATAGTTGAATATCTGACTGTGCTCAGAATATTGCAATGAAATAGATACTTCCATATTTCCACACTACCCGGTACTTCCATTCCCGTTAAATGTACACAACAAACTATCAGAATATGCTCAGGTTCCTGAGATGCCGTTTTGGGCTGAATATTTAAAGAAGAGTAGATTGCCTACTTTTTCAATTTTTAGCTTACCGGCCTTTTGGGCCAGTAAGCTATTGTCATGGTTTTTCGTCAGTCGTCCGTCCATTGTCTGTCGTCCGTCATCCATCGTCCGTCCGGGTCTGTAACTTTTTTTTTACATGATGAATTTCCCCATAAATTTGTCAGAACATACTTTGTATCTAGTACAAAGATACATGCTAGTATCTGAAGACTTTTTTTGAATTTTTTTGATTGAATCGTTTTTGCCAATTTGGCGACGATTTTTGACGAAAAATTGCCAATTTTGGACTTTGGTGGCCATTTTCTCAAAAATTGTCCGATCAGTTCTGAGATTTTTGTTTCAAAGCATTCCTCTCATGTACCTCTATGACATGTATAAGTTTCGTTGCCCTTGAATCGCCGGTCCACGTGTGGCGGCCATTTGGATTTTTTGACGGGTCGGCGAAAAATTTTTTTTTTGTCCCGGTCGAGTCGCTATTCGTTTTGAGCCATTTCCAGCAAAAAAAAAATTTTTTTGGCCATTGAAAACTTTGTTTGGACTTAGAAAATTTCACCCAATTTTTCCTTCATAATGGGAGCTGTGCGGCGTAAACTCATAGAACACTTCAAGATAGAGCCTTAGTATTGGCACATTCAAATGGGAAATAATATATTGCAGTTTGAGTGGTGCCCTTGAATTTGACCTTCGATGACCTTGAAAGGTCAAAATGACCTTTTTTGTTGAAAAACAATGAATTTTGTCTTTGGTGGCCATTTTCTCAAAATCTATTCAGACAGTTTTCCTCAAAATCATGTATAAAATTCTCTTTATGTACCTTTGTGATGTGTATAAGTTTTGTTGCCTTTGAAATGACGGTCTGCGTGTGGCGGCCATTTTGAATTTTTGACGGGTCGGCGAAAAAAAAAAAATTTTCCCCAAATCGAGGGACCATTCATTTTGAGCCATTTCCAGCTAATAAAAAATAAAGATTTTTTGGCCATTGGAAAATTTTTTTTGACTTTTTCTGGACATATATTGCGGTTTGAGTGGTGACCGAGGAATTTTGTCTTTGGTGGTCATTTTCTCAAAATCTATTCAG
Source organism: Terebella lapidaria (assembly GCA_949152475.1). Classification (NCBI taxonomy): domain Eukaryota; kingdom Metazoa; phylum Annelida; class Polychaeta; order Terebellida; family Terebellidae; genus Terebella; species Terebella lapidaria. The sequence goes on along the minus strand of OX424557.1, from coordinate 40,518,035 downwards.
ACAGTTTTCCGCAAAATCATATATAAAACTCTCATTAAGTACCTTTGTGATGTGTATAAGTTCTGTTGCCTTTGAATCGACGATCTGTGAAAATATGTCATTAACGAAAAAAATCTTTCAAGATGTAACTTGATTTCGTGTTATAGTCCATACAGGATTTTTTTTTTAGCAATATTTACGAACATGTTTAAACAATAGATTTTAACATCAGTGTAACAATTTATATGTTGGAAAATCAGTATTCTATGCAATTCTCATGATTGCCGGTAAGCTACAGCACCCTGGTGCTATGTTTGTGATATAAGTCTGGAATTTGGTAGAAAATTGCCGTTTACCTCCCAGTTGAAGGATGCTAAGGCATAACATGATACCATTTAACATCAGAATTATATCAGCAAAAAAACGGTGTAAACGAATTAGAAAAATCTACATTAGAGTCTACATGTAAAATAAACACCCAGATATTGAACACCCATTGTGTGCAACATTTTGTGTAGCCAAATTTCAAAGTTCTAATTATAAAGAAGGTCAAATCTGTGTAGGAAATTCCTATTGGTCTAATTCTCATGCAGATCATTTATTAATCAACAATAGGTACATCACAGTCATATTGTTACATAGCAGGGAATATTTCTGGACAATAAGAGCAGTCAGAGTATCAGAGGTCACACGATACAATGTGAGGCGATGCTGGGCCACACGGTAATATCTCCGGCCAAGCTGACCTCAGCCAGGACACCTGTGTCCGCTCCCCAGTGGAACCCAGGGTAATATCGGCCAGCGTGACGGTAATGTGACACAACATTGTCAGGCGACAGCTGTCGGCCTGTTCTCCGGTCATCTCATTAATAATGCATGATTGTGTTTATTCAGGGTCAGAGGTCAAATTTCTCAATCGGTCATAATGTTGCACATCTGCATGCGATGTATAGCTTGGAGCAAGACACTCCTGGTTTCTTTGCCATCATACACATTATTACTGGTATAATGCAATATAATTTATGAAATGCATTGCAAAAATAGCAATAGTTATGCAAAATGCCATTCACTATAGTCCATGCATGAGACAATCAATTAGAACATGGGTACCGTGTAGGTTAGTTCATGCTCCCGTTCAGAGCATGAACTACGTAGAGGCCTGTCGTGCAAGGGTCCCTGGTTGTACTTGCAGGGTCACAATAATTGTACTCCTGGGACTCATGAGCATCCAACATTTTGTATATGCCAATTGGATCTCTCAAATAATGAGTCCGTAAATATACATTTGTATTGATTTATATGTATACCTATATATATAAATATCCTATAAATACATGTATGGGATATAGTTGCTCTGATCACTGAGGATGTAATTTGTGAATTTATACAATGTAGTTGTAGAGGTCTAGATGTCTGTTTCTCATGTCAAGGTACCAGTACAAGACGCACTTCTTAATTTCAGTTGTGAAAACAGCCCTCATTAGAAGACTGCCAAAAATGGACATGATGCTTTGGCTCGTACATGTACATGTAATGAGATTGTTTTAGATAATGTTGACATAGGATGATGAAACATATATACATGTATGTAATTAATTAGTGGTACATGTAATGTACACACAGGGCACAATGTCAATATATTATCCATTCCGCATGTGAATGAACACTTTGGCACTTTGGTAGACAACCCTTGTACCCAGGAAATCAGTCATTCGTTGGTCGGTACTCATGGTACTAGAGCATGTGGAACAGTGCCTCTGAGTTTGGTGCAGCAGTCTAAGGGAATTTGTTTCTCTAGAGCGTTGTTGATGCCCAGTGTCGGTGATCACTCTAGTGTGCTGTGCGTGAGGTGTGGAAATGGTACAAGTAGGTTATAGATCTATGCCGTATCAATACATCATCTGTGGCATGATGGGATAGTTTATAGCCACTGCCCCGTGCCTCCCTAGCAGGACTCCATTCACTTCTTCCTGCCACCAATTTGGCATGAAATCGTTTCTGGCCATTTCCAGTGACCTTGTGTTCTGAGAGAACATTGTCCATTGAATGGTCAGCAGATGTGAGCTTATGGCTTGTTCTGGTATCAGATCATGATCTGGGGAACTCATTCAACTCCGATTTACATGTAACGTTCCATGATTCCTCGTGTGTAGGAGTTCATGTTATGTGCACATCCATGTTCATGATGGACCATTACAACTTGCTTTTTGTTACTTTTTTCAGCAGCATAAAATTGGATATAATTATGATCATCCACTGCACTTAATTTATTTTCGACTCGCATAGTACCGGTAACCACAAAATGACCAAGTGAATGATGAATCACACACTAATACGTACTAATAAGGATACCTGTACAAGTATTTTGACCCTGAATAATTTGTTGATTTCATTATACATTTAACTGTGTGGTATTGGTAATTTATTTTTTCAATGGTTGAGAAGTTAGATGATATGATGTATAGTTTTCTGTGCATGATTGTGTATGGCACAAAACACATGTACGGCACAAAGTACGGCACAAAGTACATGTATGCAATCAATGTGATGCCTTCAATTCATGTCAACTCAATCTCGAAGAGATCAATACATATGTCTTTCGTAAATGACCCATGACCAATAAATCAGAATTTCAGGAGACTGTTGTATCCATTAATGATTAGTTCATCCCATCCCCCCTTGGTGCTTCCCCCACCGAGGTCAAAGGGTTAAAGCTCTGGGGGTTGGATCCTGACCCACATCACACCCTGAGGGGGCCACTTGGCCTCTCCACTCACCCAGACATGATTCCAGGAACAGCTACATCTGGACACTGCATGTTGCTAGGATACGGTTCCAGCATTACCTGGACATTTAATCGGTGGAGCATGTGTCATGATGGGACAGGCAGACATGCTAATGATGTTCCATGTGTGGGGCTGGGTGGGGGTACGTTTAGGCAGGTGATATTCTGGATGGGCCTGATTCCTTGTGCTTTGTGGAACTTTAAGTACAGATCATCAATCAGCTAATTAGTAGAAGGTATCCCACAGTCTGATAGATCCAACATGCACAGGCCTTGTGTTACATGGAAATTTGAAATATGAAGATCACTGGTTATTTGATCTCTGTGTGTTTCTGCGCTGATGAGGGAATATCTTCAGACAGCCAAGGATCTGTGTCACGGCTGGAATCAAGATTATGATTCATGAAATATGCACAACTTTATCATTCCTAGAGTTAGTGGGATGTTCTGCAAGGGAACTTTATTGTGATTTAATACGATGCCTGGATTTATTTGGACATTAAAGACATGAGAGAGGATACTTTATCACCCTTGTCCTCTCGCTGAACCTGTTCTTGGCATGAAAACAGTAATATTTATCTGGCAGAAAGCTGATAGAATATTCCGAGTGCCTGATGTTTGCAGTAATCTAGTGGTCGAGTTGTCTGGATACCTCCATCCCCCCCCCCCCCCACCCCACCCTCAAGGGTGATTGACACTTGCACCGTGTAGGTGGTCACGGGCATTGACTCCCTAATCCTCCAGCCCTGCAGGGTGATATCCCTGATAACAACTTTCCCCAATCCGCTCATTCCATATATCACTTTTCCATATATATCACTTTGTATTGGCAATGGATACTTTTTTTACTTTTTTACATGTTTATTACATGTACAGCTAATGAAGTATACATGTACACATGAAGATTTACTCCAGAACCACAATGATCCCATACAGCCCCTCACCCTCCACTCCACCCCCACCTTCCCCATCTTCCTGTAACAATGACCTGATAGGTCAGGATCACTACAGGTGTATCCGGATCACTTGAGTCTGATCTGGATCAGTCAAGTGTCTAGGCCAGTGATAAGCTATTGAGTGACAACAGTTTGTGATCTTCCCTATGAGCTGAGCTGCAGAGCATCCTTTATCACAGAGCCCTCATTACCAGGAGAGGCAGCAATAGATTGCTAGGTGATACCTGTGAAGGGCGGTGGGCTGATACCTGCTGCTGACCTGACCTCAGGTGCCAGGTTTACATGAGTAGGTAGCGGCTCTGTCTGCTTCCTTGTCTGCTGTCTGTCTGTAGACATGGTAGAGGGAATGCCCTGGCATGTTCTACATCCCGACCTGTCAACAGTCCACCTGAATTCACGATCAGTCATGGAATGCAGAGAAAATGCCTCTGATTTATTGGCACACAGGGATAAAATATTGATAAATACTGTAATCTGTTCATGCTAAAATTTCTATTTGTTTGCCATAGAAATACATGTAAGTGTATATTTAAATTATAGTATTCATGTTATGATTATCAGCATATTCATTACTATTTGAGTATACTTACACATCTATAGTCTAGCAGCAAAGTTTATGTTCAAATTAATTTTAGTGAATATGAAGTTGTAGTGTGGGAAAGTTTTTTGTCACTGATCAATTCATGAAGTGTCTGGGAGGTGACTTGGAGTGCAATATGAATGTGATTCAGTAAATTTAAAGTCCCTGGTGTGAGGGTTAAATGTATTAAATATAGTCATGATATTGGCAGTGAAGAACACATGGAGCCAGGGCTACCACTGCACATAACTTCTAAAAACATATGTATCTTCAAGACATTTTTAGGAGCAATGTACATAACCTGTCAGGTGGTTTGAGTTGATTTATGAGAAGTCAGTCAGCAGGGGTCTAGCTGGAGGTACAGGAGTTCCACTCTGAGGGTAACAGCAGATAGATGAGTGTCACCGGCCCACTTCTCAATAAACCGCCTCTCAGTAAAACCCTGCATGTGCATCTTTGTATCTTCCTACTGTGTATATTGAATACTGCAGGTTCACTCCCTATGTCGCAGTCCTTGTGGTTTACCAGCGAATGCTCACTTCTTGGGGGCACATGACCTCTGTACCTGAGATATTTCTCTGAGAAAAAAACTTGATATGTTTACTTGTTGTTTAGCACAAGAACCTTGCTCAGATCGCTTCTGCCCCTGCTGTTGTCAAACTTGTTGGGTAAAGTTGTGAGTGTTAGCAGCCCACTGAGCGGTGCTATCAAGGTCCACTGTTGACTGGCCCTGTCCAGAAGTTAGGGGCTTGTGTGTTTTGGCAATTGCCAGGCAGGTGTCTATGTTTGACTTGATGTTTGCCTGAGAATGGGATCTTATGATCACGTAAAGTTCCAGTAGAATAACTCCGTCTCACGTGGGGAAATATACTTTCTCCACCACTGATGTTTGTTTTGATTCTCTGGCCTTTGTTGGTTATGTTTTATGGTGATTGTGAACACTTTTTGTTTGACATCTGTCCCGGGTTACACACCGTGCCCCACCCAGACCCGTATTTTACTATCCCTGTGAAATCGCTAAAGATGCGGAAAAGTTTATTACACACAGATGGCTGAGTTCATGTGCGTTGGAGTGAGCAGTGCTAAATGAAAAATAAATGGCCCAAAAGCTAAGTACTTGGAGACTGAAAATCATGTTCTTTCTTTTTTTCACCCAGGAAAAAATTATAGACTTGCGACAAGTACAAGAACTATTTTGTTTTTAGCATCCAATTTTGGTCTGCCTTTATTTCCAAAATACTCTTTCATCATGTTCATGAAAAACATCATCAAATCTTGTAATAAAAACTCCCATACCTGGTATTTCTGTTTCTGTTTACACCTGAGTGCAAACATCATGGTTTTTCATGACGATAATGGATGCATTATCTGGTTCATGTTCTGACAGAAATTATACAGACATGTAGCTAAACTGTATAATGATCTTTTATAAACCCTCACTGTTAGGTGCTACATTGTATAATATTACACTTTTTGGGTGCCTGTTTGATTTGTAATGATTTCAATTTGCAAATATAAACACAGATGCAACTTGTATTGATGTACTGATATGTTGCTGTGAAAGAATGCAGAATAATTGTTAACACTCGCGCGTGTTCGATCTGTTGTATTTTGCAGACGTACCAGGTTGCATATGTTGTGTTGACCGCGGGAAACGCGCCTCGACCTGGGAACTGGATCCTGGAACGCTCACTAGATGGCACTGACTACAAACCATGGCAGTATTACGCAATAAGCGACAGCGAATGTTGGAACACATACAACATTCCACCAACGGTCGGAATTCCCCGATACAAAACCGACGACGAAGTCATCTGTACCTCATTCTATTCCAAATTGAATCCCTTTGAAAATGGTGAAGTAAGTGCTGGTTTTGTTTATACATGTATAGACCATCTAGTATAATTTTGTACAGTATGCCTAGATTTAGTGCATAAATATGAGCTGTGATGTGTATTGACGATGTGAAAATATTTCAATTTGATAATTATCATTGAATGTTATTTATATGGTTAAATTCTGAATTGAAATATCCTAATCATTTCATACATTTTATAATTTTCCATTGACCAGATCCATACTTCGCTGGTGAATGGTCGGCCTGGAGTAACTGGACCAACGCAAACATTGCTTGTACGTATGAACTTAGTAACACTTTCTCAAAAGATGCAGTGTTACACACATACGTGTGTTTGTGTGTGTATATATGGATGCTTCAAATACATGTATGGCATGAACACACCAATTAAAATGAAATTATCCACAACAATTTTCATTTCTGTGAACAATAAGTCCTGCTATAAATTATGTATGGCCCTGTGTGAGCGCCATAATGACCATGTATGATAATGAGTCGGCACTTCACCTCTCTACCTGGGAGGTCCGTGGCTCCCTGTAAGGTCTTCTGCTGTTTAAGGTGATGTCTGGTTTCTGCAGCCAGGGGTGATAAAGTGATACGCCCCCATGCATGCTGTGAAAGTGCTCTATAATGAATCGCTTTCTCAACAATGGAACATCTGCTAAGTTTCTATATCAAACTTATGCTAGCATTTTTCTCTTCTTTTCTATATGTTCTACGTGTATGATGATTATTTCCCCATTTCCTCAGTGACATGATGAAAATGTCCCTGTGACGGAACTGAATAGCATTGAAATGTAAATGAAGTGCTGGCCATTGGTCCATATCACACAAGTATTTGACACCACATTATGTGCCTATTACCAGACACCAGAACTTTAATTTCATTGAGGAGAATTTTATGGGTGATCATGGCATAGACTGATTCTTACTGGCACTTTTTATGCTGATGCCTGCCGTGTTTGAGGTGTTTGAGTCGACCTACAACAAGTGGCCAGCAAGTGGCAAGTGCTCGCCTTCGGCTGTGGCTTTAGTACACGCTGATAGCCACTTCACCCTACTACTCCGCAACTCTTGAATGGAAAAAAAAATTCCTCAGGGCCCCATAGAGGCCTCAGAACCACAAAATATGTAAGGTCGCTGCCTCTTGATTACATCTCAAGTGTGGTTTTACTTCATTTCTATTGGCACGTTGTTGAAGGAACGAGTCAATAGCATATTGATTGATTTAGCATAATATTATGCCAGAAATTTGTCTGTACAAGAATTATAAATGCTGTGCATGTTATAATCTTGAGATTTTGTATGTGTTTGGAGATATGATTATAAATACGGAATATTTAAAGTAGGGTCATAGATCAAGTCCGAGAATCATTCCATTTACCTGTAACCTGCTTTTTGTGAAAACTTTGGTGGCACCAGCACAGAAATGTAGTGTAAAAATAGACAGTTGATTTTTTTGTAAAGCAGATGTAAGGGCGTCAGACATTCACACCTCAGGGGCAAGCCCGTTTAACATGTTTAAGAGGCTCAAATTGTAAGACTTTAGCTCTTCTGCAAACTTGCTCACCGCTGGCCCTTTTGTGTTGTGAATTTAAGAACATCTATTTACAGCAAACATAAAGTTTTTGCTTTTGTCCAAATGGTTGAGAAGAATTAAAGTGGTTTGATTCGCAGTCAGCAAGATTAAATATGGTTATATGTCTGTGTAATGTGAGAATGATTTGTATTGCTTTAAACATGATAAAAGTCCAACTGAATGACCACCTAGGTGGTCTCAAATAGCCAACATTTCCCAGAGAACATGAGTTATACAACCTTCAGGTGCATGGGAGTTTTTGTCCTCCCAGCTTTGAAGTTGGTACAGAATGAAAGATCGAGTATGCCTTGGGTACAATGTACACTTACATGAATGTAGGGTTCAGTGGAGCAATGCATTGCAAGCGTTATAAATCTGTGGTTTTTTACAGTAAAACCATGCATGTGAATATAAACTTTTTTGTACTAGCGGGTAAATATTATTTGAATAATTGATAATACTTGGGGAGTAAAAAAGTCTAATTCAGCATTCAGATACCATCGCTCCTAACAATGTATCAAGCATTCCATTTTCACTCAGTTCTTTTATTGTGTTCTATTTGCTTCAGGACTTTACCAAAGCTCGCTATATCAGACTGAGATTACAAAGAATACGAACGCTGCATGCAGATCTAATGACTTTTGTATATAACGACCCAAGAGATTTAGATCCCACAGTATCCAACAGGGTATGTCAATATGCATGAATTTGTCATGTGTATCGAAATTGGTGGCATAGCGTGAAATAACATCCAATATTACTTTGTAAACGTTTATACTTGTTTCTTTTCTTTTCCAGTACTTTTATTCCATAAAAGATATATCAATAGGAGGCCAGTGCATTTGTTCAGGACATGCGCAACAGTGTCCAATAGATCCAGAAACACAGGTCTGTTTGTCGTTGCTCTCCGTTTCCCCATGCACTAAATGCATGCATGTCCATTTGAAGCATTGACTTTATACTGTAGACTTCTATAACCTGTAATTTAAGAATTGTTATGTTGATCGCCATGGTGACAGGATATGCAGTGTCAGTGTGAGGGTAACACGTGTGGAGCAAGCTGTGATCAGTGCTGCCCTCTGTACAACCAACAACCATGGCAACCGGGAACCTACTCACAAAACTTCCAGTGTCAGAGTACGTACACGTAATAGACTACAGTGGAACATGCCTTCGAACTGCTCATAATGACAATAAATGTGGTCCCAGGTCATATGCCTGAGCATGCATAACTTTGTCCCATGAAATGTATGTGGTGCAGTGTGTCATGCAACATCATGTAAATGAATTTGGAGTGCTTCGGACATTTTAATGCACCATTTCAGTTTTAATTATTGTCTGAAATTTTCAGAGTGACAAAACATGGAAAAACCTTTGTTAGACACATGTATACACTATGTTTTACACTTCAATTATTTATTGTTTAGTTGTCTGCACCAGATATTAAACAACATCAGCAAAGGTCCTCTGTCTTAATTTTTCTGCTGAAAATCTTATCAGAGTTTCTCAAGTGTTCAAACTTCATGAGATTATCCAGATGCAAGCAGACAGAATTATTGCTATTGATTGATATCATAAAGTTCTGGCTAATGCTTTATACTAGTTTTGTTGCATTCCCCAGTGAAGCCTCCAAGCTCTGTTACAGTTTTTAACATGCCTATCAGATTCTTCCCCCTCGGCCAGAACTTGCCCTCTTATGATGGATTGGCTATATTTGATCTTTGTTGTGCAGATAAATATTTCCAACGGAAATTACACAGGGAGAATGCTTTGAAGTTGCAGAAGTTGTTCAAGGTTTCTATCTTAATCCGAAAGCCAATCATTTGATTGCTAACGGAAAGATACTGTGTAGATGTAAAAGGAATACCAGAGTGTTAAAAGTTCTGAATTTCATTCTGATTCAAGGTCATGCATGTGGAAAAAACCTTCAATTCATGATTCAGATATAAGCCCACATGAAATTTTACGTACCGGTAATTTTGTTTACCTGAAAAGTTGCAACTGCCCAAGGAGTTTACATGTACATACAGGTGCTTGTTAATATCATTATTCTCAATTTATTTTATAACGTATGTACAGTACCCATTGAATACCTGAATGATACATCGTGCAACATGTGTTTCGTCAAAACCCATTGTAATTGGCCAATTGCGCAGATTGATTACATGTGTAAAGGTGCTTGAAATATTTATCTACCCAATGGGTATTCTGTTCCAGAATGCCAGTGTTACAACCACTCGGATGCTTGTGTGTACAACCAGACTGTCGCGGATCTCAGACTCAGTGTCAACGTTGATGGAGACTTCATAGGTGGAGGTGTCTGTCTGGATTGTCAGGTACTCACGAGATTGTGATTAGCTGATTCACAATATATTTCATTTTTGATTATTAAATGATTGAAAGCAATTTATGATGTATCAGCAATTATATACATGCGTGTATTCAGCTTTATTATATCTTATGCGATTCATCCGTTTGGGACATTTTACATGTTTATCAACAAACAAAAGACTGGTATGATGTACACCTTTGATGTATTAGACTGTTAGTACAACTACATACTTGTTATTACCACGGTAATGTGTCATCTCCCCATACAGCACCACACTCGAGGGGTGAACTGTGAGCTGTGTGAGGAGGGTTACTACCGCTCCCCGGACGAGTCACCATACAGCCCTCGTGTCTGTCAGCCGTGCCGCTGTCAGGGTCCTGGGACCACCGGCGACTGTGTCAGTGACAACTGCATGGAGATGTTTGGCGTGGTACGTGTCAAGTCATGATAATAAGAACAAGCTTGAATATATGTCAGTTGACCCTTAGCAATATGTATTTACCTGTACCTAAATGCTCACATGTAATTGCTGTAGTATCTCCCAACACTGCAGTAGATTGCATGTTGACACTGTCCATTTTCTCAGTACGCAGGAGACTGTATCTGTCGGGAGGGATATTTTGGAGCACGATGTGAGGAGTGTGCTCTGGGGTACACAGGTTGGCCGCACTGTCAGCCCTGTCACTGCAACGTCGCCGGCAGCGCAAACATCGACTTGTGTGACGACGAATGTGTCTGCAAGGTCTGTGTGTGTGGGAACATGTTTTAAAGTATATACATTGGTGAATACTTACTGCATTGCTGGATAACAAGTCTGAGATGCTATATGGTTTTGACCATGTAACTTTTTCGTAGAAACTGCACCTGCATCCACAGATAGACCCAATGAATTTGATCTTGGATGACATTCAGAGGCCTAACACTGGGATGTATGGACTAGAGCACTTCCAGATATATCAGTATTGAGTTTTCATGGGAAGTCAATATGACCTATGGAAATTATGACCTTAAAGCTATAATCACTTTTAGAATTGACAAAATTTATTCATTCTGCGATAGTTTTATTTTGTCTATAGAATGAGAAATTGTACAAATTTGGTTCTGAAGATGTGTATTAGGTGCCTAAATTGAAATTCCACATCAAGATTTGCATCATTTTTTTCCTAAAAGCGACCCGCCTTGTGGACGAGTTCTATACACAGTCTGATGACGTCATTGGTATTTGTCTAGATACTGTGGCAACCGGCAATGTAGGCAGGCCGATCATTCTCTATCCACTGTTTCATGCACGATTAACGGCAATTTTCTGAGTATCTGTTGTCGAACTGTGCATAATTTATATATATTCCCGACTATCTCGAGATGTACTTTCAAGTTTGCGTGACAAAAAAGAATGCTAAATTTGGCTGATTGTAAAAGTGATTCCAACTTTAAAATTATGACCTTTGAAATTCAGACAGTGACTTTTTTTAGCTCAATTCATTCATAAAATCAGTTTAGAGCTCAGAGGGTTGGCTGCAAATTGAAATTAGATAACCTCCAGACCTGAGTCACTGATTGGTTCAGCTGATTTCATTTTAATACCATATAATACAGTACCTGAAGGAGGGATGAATGTCTGATGTCTGTCAAACATCAGATTCAATGAAAAGGAGGCTAAGATTTGGGGGCTTGATAAGGAGATATAAGCTTGTTGCCTGTAGTGACAAAACGTCTGGCTAATTATACTTTCTAATAAATTGAACTCAAATAATAATTTATTTCAAATGATGATTCTTTAGATATAGCTGAGTCTGAATAAATTTATTATATTCTAAACCATAAACTAATAAGATCTGATTTTTGAACATCTATCTTTGTATACTAGCTTGTATTTATCTCCACCCAGCCGCACGTGTGTGGTGACCGCTGTGACGACTGTCTGCCCGGTTTCTACAACCTGAACCTGTACAACCCTAATGGCTGTGACCCTTGCTTCTGCTTCGGCCTCAGCCACGAGTGCCACAGCATAGACTGGGGCAGTTCCAAGGTAACCATGACGATCAGGCCAAAGCCACTCATATTACGCATTTCACAGGGAAACTTTGTGCAATGGGTATATCAGAAATACATAAAACCAAACATAGAGGCAGAAAGTCTCATTCCACATACATCACCAATATTGAGAATCATTGGCTGTCTTAATTGTGGATTTCATGGATTATCAGTATATATTAGTTTCTCCATAAAAGGAGTGATATTAAATTTCCTGTAAATCTGGGTAAATTTGCAGTTCAACTGAGTGCTTTGATATCTGTTTAAATTGAAATCCACACAAGAAAGGAGCTCATGAATAGTGCATTATTCTGGTCCATTGGGAACAAACTGATACCTGGCATTTGAGTGTTATCAGCAAATATATACACAGGTGAATGTTCTCCCTTTGTGTGTAATTATCTTGAACAAATATCATGTTTCTGACCAATTTGTAAGAGATCAGTAGTATACTGGTGTAGGAGTGGTGGAGTCATCCCGACTGAGGTGTGTTTGTGTGGACCTTGTAAGGTCACTCGACAGAACAAAGCTGCTGTATTAGTTACAGACAGATGTGAAATAAAGTCAGCAGCAAGCCCTTGCTGTGGCCTGGGAGGATTGGAGTGAAAGTATATGTATTCACAGTAGGGGTGCAGCTAAGGACTTGCTATAGGGACACACACACACACACTCAGACAGGGAGGGGATGTGAACTGACCATTCTGTAGTGACCATCAATGAGGCAAGACCACACTTGACAAAACTGTTTACTCTGGGACACCCTGGGTGTTGAGCAATGCTCTACTGATACAGGTGTATCCTGCCTGACCCCTCATCACCCCACCCCACAACACCCCAGGGCCAGTTTGTTTACAGAGAACCCCCCACAAGTATCTAGCGTTCATCCTTATCAGGAAGTCTCTGACAAACTGTACTCAGCCTGTTTCCCAATTTCCGGGAATTTGTACATGGATGTTTTGTTTCCAAGCAATGACCAATATCTGGCCATCTACTGACCACACCGGGGAAAGTGTTTGTTTGTTTGGAAGGAATCTGTTGCTACATGCATGCATTTATCAGAGACTGAACAAACATCCTAGTGAGCCATCTCTGTTAACTCTTTCTATTCTTCTTTCTATTCTATTCTTTGGCGATCAGCATATTAATTTTATAAAATTACCAATAGCCAAAACCAGTTGAAATTGAAAGGTGTAATAAAAAACAATACCCCGTTTTATGAACAATGTTTGATATAATGACAAAACTAGGTGAGTGTGTTTTCCAGCACACGGGAAAGATCGAGTTTGAACTGGCGGAAGAATACAAGAGAGCACGAGACCGAAGGTCGAGTGCTTTCTGATGTTCTTCCGCCAGTTCAAACGAGATCTTTCCCGTGTGCTGGAAAACACACGAAACAGGTTTTGTTTTTATCACATGCTATGAATTTATGATTCTGAAATATTTGAGAACCCAATCCCTGTAAATAAAAGTGAAATTGTACCAAAGATTGCAAGAACTTCTTACAATCTTTGATTGTACTCAAGGACCCCTTCTACTTATGAGTGGAAGACCGGTGCGTTGCTAGGAAATAGTATAAACAATGCAGATCACCGGGTCGTCAAATACTTTGTATTATGACATCACGGTGGTTGTACGTTTTCTGCATGGTTATATGTTACTAATGCTGAATCGCGTGATGTGTCATTGTGACGTCATATAATACTCGTGCTTTCATTGTTCTTTCAAATCAAAACGCATTCAGACAAGTGCATGTGAATATGTGAAATGTGAAGCAAACATGTGAAGAAAAAATAGTGCAAACATGATGTTTCCGGCAAAGGTTATCACACTGTCAGAAATCACTGTGTGTTCCTACTGTTTGTAGTTTAAGATAAATTCATAGCATGTGATAAATACTCAGATATTAAAAATTGGGTAATTTATAGGAATGTGCTTCCTGGTGCTCGTGAACTTCAGCAGAGTGACCTAAATATCTCTGTGCAACTTAGCACCTCGTAGTATTTGCAATCATAAAACTAAATAAACAAGCATAGTTTTTCATAACAATATACAGCGGCAACAATATGTCTCTTATTTGATTTCAGTGGCCTGCATGAATTCTTTTTCTGAATATGGAGCTTCAGTGATTCTCAAATTTCTTATCATTCCATGACAGTGTGGCGTGAAATTAGATTTGAACAGTATTCCTTTGTTCTTATAGCAAGGCCTTGGGTCTGGTGGCCTGTCGAGATGTTTGGAATGCTAAATAGATACTTCCAGGCAGCATTCATGAACAACAAACAATCCCTATCTCTAAATGCTGGACAATTTATAGCACAAGATATCCACTTTGTTGTTCCTCAGTATCAATTTACAGGGGAAATTTAATGGTTGCTCAGTTATCGAACATGGGCCAGTGAACATCAATAGCTACACCTTGAGAAAATTCTTTTTTTTTTATATTTCTAATATTATGATTGAGAGAATCATTGTCTGTATTAGCTAGATCCAGTGTGTTTGTGTTTGCCGTAGCTGACGACGCTGGAAGGGTGGACAGTGACGGATCTTGCCGGCTCCGGGACTGTGACGCCGAGACACAACCCCTCTGGGATCCTGACGATCACCTCGGACCAGACGGCGTCACTGGACAGGGCGGTGTACTGGCAGGCTCCCCAGGCTTACACCGGAAACAAGGTGCCACTTGCAAAATGAAATCAGTGTCAAATTCACTGATAATTTGTAAGTTCATAAAAACTGGGTACTGTTTGAATTGCTGCTCCATCATAATGCAGTCATGTACGACAAAAAAATCAGCATAGGACATGTTTTCAACATAGGACATGATTTTATCATAATGCACCCAGCTAGTGTGTACACAAAAACTGATGCTTTGCTATTTCCTTAGGATGCTCAAGTATATTGGAAAATCATGTTAGAATGCAGAATGTTATGATGATTACAGAATATGCTCATTGGATATGACAAACTTTTTAATGCAGGTCCTTGCATATGGAGGAACACTGGAGTATGTGTTTGTTTACTCGACCAATACCACCATGGAGGATCCTGAGGGCTACCTGTCAAACTTTGACCTCATCATGGAGGTGAATACCTCATCATAGAGTATCATGGAATACAATACATGTACTGGTACCGGTACTTATGTTCAGTGTGCATGAAAAATGAGAACTACCTAATTGGTGGCCCGTCCTTGCAGGGTAGCGGGATGCGGTTTGGGTACAGCGGCGAGTACTGGGACAAGGACAGTCGTAACATGATCGTGCTGAACATGACGGAGGACGGGTGGTGCCACCTGGAGGGCAGTACCAGTCCGCCATTCACGCTCGTCCCGAGAGAGGAGTTCATGATCGTCCTGGCTCGTGTCGACAGACTGCTGCTGAGAGCTGCCTTCCACCTTCGTCAGACACAGGCACAGTCAGTGTTCACAAATCCAGGGTGGATTCATAAAATCTTTGACATACTTTGTGAATGAGTTTATCATCATAAATTGAAGATCATTCTCTCATCTTATTGTTCATTCAATTTGAAAAATCATACTGTGTTCAACACAATATACCTATAATACTAAGATATAATCTACTTGGATCATTGATGAATGGTTTCATCTTTGTTGGCATGGAAGCATAAAGTTCCCATTTCTGCTTTGTTTTCCACTCACCAGGCTGCTGAAGATAAGCCTGGATGTGGCGTCCAGGTCGGGTGAGGGTCCTGTCCTCCATAGTGTTGAGAAGTGTATCTGCCCCATGGGCTACGCCGGCACATCTTGTGAGGTGTGTGTGTGGCCTTCTGGCTGGAAGCTATGAATATGTATCAGGCAATGCCCCACATATTCTGTCTAAAGAGATGGAAATTGAAAAATTAACACTACACTATAACTAAAGCAAGTGTAATTGTATCCCCCGAACAAAGTTCGGCGGATACTATGGATTTGGCTTCGTCGTCCGCGTCCGCAGAGATTTTCTTGTGAACGCGCTACAGGCCGCAATTCTCACCCGATCACCATTATTTTTTGCAGGCACATATATAATGGTAAGATCCCGACACCAATCGATTTTGGTTGCCGTGGCTACTGAATTGGTCGTTTGGGGACACATTTTGCATTAAAAACAGCCTGTTTGAGACACATGGCTTGTGAACGCGCTACAGGCCGCAATTCTCACCCGATCACCATTATTCTTTACAGGCACATATATTATGGTAAGATCCCGACACCAATCGATTTTGGTTGCCGTGGCAACTGAATTGGTCGTTTGGGGACACATTTTGCGTTGAAAACAGCCTGTTTGAGACACATGGCTTGTGAACGCTCTACTGATGGCAATTTTTGACGAATCTCGATAATATTTGGAAGTTTTGTTGGGAAGGTCTGTCACACGAAACCAATCGTTTTTTAGAATGATCATATAAATATTATTATGTTAACAGCCTAACTTATTACAGAATTTTGAAATATCCATTTTGACATGTGAGATCATTCCAATAGCCTGTACAATGGAAAGTAATGACACTGGTTTCTTGTTCAGAATGGAGAACTGATGTTTTCAGTGAAAACAGGACAATATTACTGAATAAGTTAACATTAGTTTTACTAGTTAAGTCTATTATTGTCCACAATAAAAATAGTTAAGACGAGAAACGTTTATTATTAAGCTCAACAATGTAAAGGTTTTGTCCAGTACAGATTTCATGGGTGTAACTGAATAAGTTAATATTATTTTTAATAGTTAGGTCTATTATTGACCACAATAAAAATAGTTAAGACATGAAATATTTATTATTAACCTCAACAAGGTAAATGTTTTGTCCAGTACAAATTTCATTGGTGTAACCGAATAAGTTAACATTATTTTCACTAGTTAAGTCTATTATTGACCACAATAAAAATAGTTAAGAAGAGAAATATTTATTATTAAGCTCAACAAGGTGAAAGTATGTCCAGTACAGATTTCATGGGTGTACTGAATAAGTTAACATTATTTTTACTAGTTAAGTCTATTATTGACCACAATAAAAATAGTTAAGACAAGAAATATTTATTATTGGGCTCAACAAGGTAAAGATTCTGTCCAGTAGACATTTTATGTCTGTAACCAAATAAGTTAACATTTTTTTTGCTAGTTAAGTCTATTATTGACCTCAATAAAAATAGTTAAGATGAGAAACAATTATTATTGAGCTCAACAAGGTTAAGGTTTTGTCCGGTAGTAATTTCTGGGTGTAACCGAATATGTTAACATTATTTTTACATGTTAAGTTTATTATTGACCACAATGAAAATAGTTAAGACAAGAAATATTTATTATTGGGCTCAACAAGGTGAAGGCTTTGTCCAGTAGAGATTTTATGGCTGTGACCAAATAAGTTAACATTATTTCTTGCTAGTTAAGTCTATTATTGATCACAATAGCTTTTCATGAAAACATTGATCAACTTTTACTTTGAATTTCAACTTGAGACCATGTTTGGCACAAATTATGAGTTAAAATATAACTTATGGTGAAAAATTCGATCTGGCTCCAATTTCTTCATCTTGAAATGCAGTTTTGGTCAACTTTTACGTTGAATTTCAACTTGAAAGCATGTTTGGCACATATTAAAGGTCGAAATATAACTTATGGTGAAAAGTTCGATCTGGCTCCATTTTCGTCATCTTGAAATGCAGTTTTGGTCAATTTTTAGTTTGAATTTCAACTTGAAACCATGTTTGGCACATATTATGAGTTAAAATATAACTTATGATGAAAAGTTCGATCTGGCTCCAATTTCGTCATCTTGAAATGCAGTTTTGGTCAACTTTTACATTGAATTTCAACTTAATACCAAGTTTGGCACATATTATGAGTTGAAATATAACTCATGGCGAAAAGTTTGATTTGGCTCCAATTTCGTCATCTTGAAATGCAGTTTTAGTCAACTTTTAGTTTGAATTTAAACTCGAAATCAAGTTGGGCAGGTATTATGAGTTAAAATATAACTTATGACGAAAAGTTTGATCTGGCTAAAATTTTGTCATCTTGAAATGCAGTTTTGAAATATAAATAGGTGAAAAGATTGATCTATCTGTATTTTCAGTTATTTTATCAAACATGTCGAAACGGAAATTCATATCAAGAGATTTCAGTGGTGATTTTGAATTCGACCTTCAATAACCTCGGAAAATCAGTGCAGCAATTTTGGTGGGGAAAAGAAAACAGTTGTGACTTGAGATTTAACATTTCTCTGGTAATCTTTTTTAGCCCTTGCTCTAGTTTTTCACACTTGACAGTGATATATTTGGGGCAACAGAGATGATAGGGCTACGGGGGATACACCCAAGTGGCCGTAGGCGACCGGAAGCGTCTAGTTTATTCTAGTAGCAAGGTAACACTGAATAATATATATATATTTATCACTTTCTCTGAGTACAGAGCTGTTCCCCTGGTTACCGCCGTGTCAGTAACATCCTGATGGGAGGGACGTGTGAACCCTGCGACTGTAACGGACACTCAGATAAATGTGATCCCTACACAGGACAGTGTATAGTAAGTGACTTATGTGGTTGATATCCTTCGCATCACAGGTTAATGTCTAATCATTCTGAGGGGTAGTCTTATCAGTAGTGTATAATCATTTACTTACAAAAAGTTTTGACTTAACACGTCTTTGTTGAGTTTATTCAACTATGCATGCCATTTCCCCTGCGAGCCTGCTGTAGCAGTTGATGGCTGTTCAGCAACAAGTATTTCATGAATTTTCCCAGGACTGCCAGGACAACACAACAGGGTTCTACTGTGACCAGTGCAAGCCGGGTTGTCATGGTGATGCGACGATGGTGCTCTCCGATGGTTGTTCACCTTGCGCCTGTCCACTAGACGATCCCATCAATAACTTTGCGAGGGACTGCGTGATGACGCCAGAGGAAGAGGGAGGGTATATGTGTATCGGCTGTCAGGAGGGCTACGAGGGCAGGTTCTGTGACAGGTCGGTGGTCACCATAGAAAGTGGTGAATAGCAATTGAATTCATCAATGTATATTAATCCCAAACATTAAATTTGTCTCTGCTGTGGATTTGTTAGTATTGGAATTTCATTTCATGGGTATGGTAGAGACTCTGATTTGTTCGATAAGGTTGCCAGGATTAGTTTTTATTCCACAGGTGTGCTGCTGGTTACTATGGTGAGCCGATGGTGCCGGGAATGATGTGTAGGCCATGTGACTGTAACGGTAATGAGAGTCCAGGGGGCGGGGCAGCATGTGATTCAGTCACAGGCGTCTGTCACAGTTGTGTGGAGCCGACCGAGGGCGACCACTGTGAAAGGTGCAAACACGGCTACTACGGCACTGGCAGGAATGGCGACTGTAAAGGTACCTACTGGGCAATATTAACATTTTACGAACATCAATTCTCCAATCAAGAACTTAACGAAGCATCTAGTGCTTTAGTGATGCTCTCATCAGTAATAACTTATACATGCAACTGGTACAAGAGAACCTATAGATGCAAAAATGCTATATGATGTGTTTTGCAGCATGTGAGTGCAGTCAATACGGCTCCACACAGTCGACCTGTAACATGCTGACTGGAGAGTGTATGTGTAAGGACAACTACACAGGCAGGGACTGTGGGCAATGTCAGGTATGTGCTGCTGAAATTCCCAACAATATTTACTGATGCTTCAATGCAAAAAAATGAGTTGAAAGGAGATAATATCGTTCCATTAGTTTTGACATCATTTGGTAACTTAATCCTGATTGAATCTTGAACGAGCATCTATAGGATGCATCGAAATAGGATTATGTATAATTTGTGTAACAGACACTACATTCTGGTGTATTGTTGTCAGTCAGGAAAATAAATGAAAAAAAGTCATAATTCTTTTCTCCAGTTTGGGTTTGGGAATGCGGCTGCAGGCTGTTTGAGGTGTAACTGTAGCACGGTTGGATCCGACACACCGATCTGTGACCCGATCACGGGGCAGTGTCTATGTAAGCTCGGGGTCCAGGGCCATTACTGTACCAGCTGTCAGCATGGACACTTCGGCTTCTCCAGCCGCGGCTGTGAAGGTCAGTATAACCTTCATCTGTAGTTAGAAAGAACCTAATCTCTGATAATATAAAATTGTTAGAACATGGAGTTGTTATTAAGGCATTTCGGCAGAAATGCCTTTATGGTTTTAGCAGAATTTTTTTTTTTTTTTTTTTTTTTTTTTTTTTCTTTCTTTCTTCTTCCGCCACTTTTGGTTTCCGGACGATAACTTTAGATTGCCTTGACGGATCCTCGTCAAATTTTCACCACAAGTCAGAAATGATATGTGGAAGAACCCTATTCTTTTTGAGCCGGATCCGAGGTCCGTGAGGATGAAATCAAGGCTAATTTTGAGACTTGGTTTCCGGACGATAACTGGAAAAATATTTACGCAATAGTTGCAGAACTCTGCATGGAGGTTCATATGCCACCAGGGAAGAACCCTATTGATTTTGGGATCGATCCGTCAAACGACCTTTGACCTAGAGGTCGAAATAATTTTTTGCTGATTCATCCTTGAGGCTTCCTGCATATCTCAGAAACCGTGCATCGTAGAGCGAAACGGACGTTATTTTCAGACTCGTCGCCCTAGACAAACATCTCTAGGGTGTATTATTTTTTTTGATCCGGCTCCGAGGTCCGTGAGGTCCTTGAGGATGAAATCGAGGCTGATCTTGAAACTTGGTTTCCGGACGATAACTCGAAAAATATTCAGGCAATAGTTGCAGTATTTTGCACAGAGGTTTATATATCAACAGGGAAGAACCCTATTGATTTTGGGATCGATACGTCAAACGACCTTTGACCTAGAGGTCAAAATAATTTTTTGCTGAGTCATCCATGAGGCATCCTGCATATCTCGGAAGCGGTGCGTCGTAGAGCGAAACGGACGTTATTTTCGGACTCGTCGCCCTAGACTAACATGTCTAAGGGGTATTATTGATGAACTTTGACCTTGACCCGAAATTTTTTTGCCGAGTCGGCATTTTTCGTTTTCGTCGATATCTCGGAAACGGTGCTTCGTAGAGCGAAACGGACGTTATTTTCGGACTCGTCGCCCTAGACAAACGTGTCTTAAGGGTATTATGGATGAACTTTGACCTTGACCCGAAATTTTTTTGCCGAGTCGGCATTTTTCGGTTTCGTCGATATCTTGGAAACGGTGTGTCGTAGAGCGAAACGGACGTTATTTTCGGACTCGTCGCCCTAGACAAACATGTCTAATGGGTATTATGGATGAACTTTGACCTTGACCCGAAATTTTTTTGCCGAGTCGGCATTTCTCGTTTTCGTCGATATCTCGGAAACGATGCTTCGTAGAGCGAAACGGACGTTATTTTTGGACTCGTCGCCCTAGACAAACATGTCTAATTGGTATTATGGATGAACTTTGACCTTGACCCGAAATTTTTTTGCCGAGTCGGCATTTTTCTTTTTCGTCGATATCTAGTATATATTATAAATTAATCATCACACCGAAATGCCTCCAAGGCATCTTTAGGCCTTGACGTCTAGTTATTTTGTTATTGTTTTAACAGGTTACCGACACGTTCACGTTTCATAAAAACTTGCACAATAATGCTGTTTTGTATTGATGCCCACAGACTGTCAGTGTGATGTGGACGGCTCTGTACAGATCCAGTGTCACCAGGAGACCGGGGAGTGTCAGTGCCATCGCAACGTGGCCGGCAAATACTGCAATCAGTGTGTGGTCAGTGACGGAAATAAGTGTAACAATAGTAGACATTCAATCCTTGGAATAGAATTTATGTAAAAGTTGAAAATTTGTTGATATTCGGAATGCTAAATCAGTAAAACTGAAGCAGTGTGAGTGGCATCATTTCCTTCATATCCCAGTATGAGTAACATGTGTTGCCAGGGTAACCACTGGGGTCTGTCGAGTGGCTCTGGTTGCCAACCCTGTGACTGTGACGTGACGGGGTCTGTGAGCTCCCAGTGTGATGTGGACTCCGGCCAGTGCGTGTGTAAGCCTGGCGTCACAGGGCAGAAGTGCGACCGCTGCCAGCCCGGGTACTATCGCTTCTCCTTCGACGGCTGTCTGCGTATGTTTTCCGAGACGTTCTCATTTGTTGTGGTTAATTTGTTTAACCGAATGTGACATGTACATCATTTCTTCAGATAATCATACCCTTTTCAGAGTCATACCGTTTTAGTATTTTATTAAATTTACGGTGATATTTCACTCAGTAGATACATGTAATGCAAAATGACCAGAAAGATATCAGTCACAATCATGTATGGTGATGAGATCATGCATTATGTTGTCCCATGTTGCAGGTTGTCAGGTGTGCCGCAGACCCGGACAGGTCTGTGACCCTGACACTGGCGAGTGTGTGTGTCCCCCAAACACCGAGGGTCCTACGTGTGACCGCTGCCAACGTAACACCTGGGGTCATGACCCCATCGTGGGCTGCAAGGTACAGCATTGTGTACATCAAGAGTTCACCCTAAGTTATTATTTCGCCTGTTTATAACAGTTCAAATTTTGTAAAATAATATTCCTGATATTATTGTCATCTCTCCTTTAGCCGTGTGCTTGTGATGAGGTGGGGAGTCAAAGCCAGCAATGTGACGTCATGACCGGAGCCTGTGAGTGTCGTCCGCAGTACACTGGACATGCCTGCGACCAGTGCCCCTTTGGTTACCACGGTTTCCCGCGCTGTACCCCTTGTGACTGCGACCTTGCAGGCTCAGACCCCAGCACCTGTCAGGGTGCAGTGTGCGGGTGTGGAGAGACAGGGAGTTGTACCTGCAAGGTGGGCTACAGTGTCATCTCTAACTCTCAACAGAGAGTGAGAATGTATTGTAGTGAATCATCAAAATTGCCATGCAATGGTTAAAATATCAGCCTTGACCACTATCACCGACGGATGTGAAGGTTGGATATTAACTTGTGGGTATATTCCTGACACAGGCTAATGTGATAGGATCGCACTGTGAGATGTGCCGAAAGAACAGCTTCAACCTCCAAGATGACAACACCGGGGGCTGCACGGAATGCTTCTGCTTTGGTCGATCCTCATCTTGCTCTCAATCTCAGTACAGATGGCAAGAGGTCCGTGGAACTGGTCTACACTTTGTAGATTCTAAACACATTGTTGATTGCTGAATATCATATTTTGCTACAAACACAGTACTTTTTTCTGCCAGGTCAATCTTCCAGACTACTCAATCTCTGTGTACACCAGTGAGAGTTCCGTGTACGTCCCGAATGTACATGGGATCCTGATCGTCCCAGCAGACGCTGGCACGGTGACGCTCCACCCTGATCATCTCCACCTGCCGCTCTACGTGGTGCTTCCCAAAACACTTCTTGGGGACCAGGTAATGTCTGAACAAAAATAGCATCAAGTTGTCACAATATGCATTAACATGGATTCATGGAAAAATGTGGCAGCTGATGAAAGATAACAAAATATCAGTTGTGGAAAAAGTTCAGGTGATATAAATGACAGAGATCATGATGCACTTGTAAGTACGACACCAAATTCTCTACTTCCAGACGCTGTCATACAACGGTAGATTCACAGCAAGTGTGCTGAGCTCCCTCCCGGAGGTGGGATACGCAGATCGACCTTCTGTCTCACATCCTGATGTCATGATACATGGCAACTACAGGGTTCAGCTGCTGTACACTGCACAGAACCAGGCCTCAGGAGAGACCCTGCATCACAACACAGCCCTCAACCAGGTCCGTACACTGACAATAAACTGTGTTTGGTATTGTTATAAAAGACAACTTAGTTTATTTGGGGCAGTAGAATCAGTTTTCATATCAATGTGTTTAGTGAAAAATAATATCACTACATGTATGTTCCCTGTTTACCACACAGCACCTGTGGACCAGTGAGACGCGACAGTCTGTCTCCAGGGAGGCATTTATGGTGGGACTACAGAACGTGCAGCAGTGGCTGGTGAAGGCGACGGACTTTGTGGGAATCACAGACAGACAGCGTCAGCAGGCCGCGAGGTCACCCCAGGGATCCAGACTTGGAACTGTCAGGTCCGTTTCCAAAGCTCCCAGCATTTGTGATAGCCTCCTCGCACACCATCTGCACAATATTATATATTCCTATATTTTAGAGCACAATACTATTATAGCTTGAGCTAAGTGATCATCAAATCATTCTAACATTTCTTAAGTATACATTGTAATGATATTCAACACATGATTTATATTCTCCAGTGTGAGTGGACTGAGTCTGCAGGTTGCTATGGAGACAGGAGACTCTGGCCTGGCGGTGGGTGTAGAGGAGTGCGCCTGTCCCCCGGAGTATGCGGGTCTGTCCTGTCAGCGTGCAGCACCGGGTTACTACCGCTGGAACCCTTCAGACTTCCTGGAGCGTCCCCTGGATGTCATCGACCTGGTCGGAATCAGTGTGCCATGTCAGTGCCATGGACACAGTGACATGTGCGACGGCGAGACTGGAACCTGCAAGGTACAGTGTGGGATAGAAAACTAGCCAAAAATGCTGCTGATACTTGAAGATGCATTTTGTCCAAAAGAATTCAAATTGCCTATCAATCCTCCAAGGCTTGACCTTGTACTCATGCAGGATTGTCGAGACAACACGAGCGGTCACCACTGTCAGGTCTGTGCTGAAGGTTTCTATGGTGAACCTTCTCAGGGAACCTCCTCGGACTGCCAGCCCTGTGCCTGTCCTCGCTCTGATCCAAATCATAGGTAATCATCTGACCGGGTCTTTGCTGCTGAAAAATTGTCATTTACTTCTTTTTGTCATCTTAGGTAATCCACATTATATAAACCTGACTTTTCTATAGTTTCAGCCCCAGTTGTAGACTGGATGTCGCAGGCAATGACTTCATCTGTGACCAGTGTCAGCCCGGATATATCGGCGATAAGTGTGAAATGTCAGTACAAACTATACTAAAATATAATCATTCACAATATATAAAATACTAATACAAGCAAAAAGTTTATTTTATATCCAATGATGTCAGTATGAGACCAAAATTGACTTAGGTGTGGCCCTGGTTACTATGGTGGCCCTCTGACCGTGGGGTGTGAGATGTGTGAGTGTAGCCTGGAGGGGACGGTGCGGGGGGCCTGTAACCCTCAGACCGGCCAGTGTGTGTGTTACCCTGGCATCACTGGCCGCCGCTGTGACCGCTGTATGGACAGACATGTCGTCTCTGGAGCCAGGTGCTTGTGTAAGTTTGCGGAATTGTACATGCCATGTAAAAATTCTGAGGTTCACATTCAATACTTTACCATACAGTTCATTGCAGCTGTTAACATGGAATGCAGCCACATTTACACCAAACAGTCATCATAAGGACTGATATCGTAATACTTTTGCTTTGTATATAACTTTTATAAGCTTATTCCACATGTTATTCACAGCTTGCATGGAGAACTGTCCAGGTCTGCTGTTTGATTCCTCTGACAACTTGATGCTGATCCTGGAGTCGTCCAACACGACTGCTGCAGCTCTGCTTCCCTACTCCAGACTCACTTATGTGGACAGACTCGTCATGGAAACACAGGTGCCCATGGCAACAGAACACATGCAGCTGTCTAGAAACTACTTCCATTTTAACATTTTCAATTGTCACTAGATCAGGAGGAAGCCCAATTGATCAGAATTAGTGTTCTTGTCATTTCATAACACTGTTTTGCAGTTGGAGTCATTTTTATTTGCATATTTTCATTTGGGTAACAGAGACAGCTGGGGAATGCTTCAATTCCCTCGATGCGCCCGGTTCTCAATCTTGCTGAGGAGATCAAAATAGCAGCTGAGAATGTGCAAGACAAGGTCTGTACTTCATGAGAAGTGTGTGTCAATCCTCAGTACATTATGTACTGTAATACACCTAATAAACAAAAACTATACACTGCCGTTTGTAGGTCAATGATCACCTGGACAAGGTGGACATGGTGAAGTTGGATGGAGAAGATCTCTGGTTTGATGCTGAGGATGTCGCCAGCGAAGTCATGGCTGTGCAGAAATCTGTCGAAGGTTTGAAATCTACTTAACTGTACTATCAACATTATTGCCAAAAAATTCGAAGAGTTATGACTGCATGTACACGCAAGTCCACACATGTTAATGACATGGTATTTTTTTCCAGAATACATTGAGAGTATCACAGAAAAGGGACTGTCGGTGAATGAAAGCTTGAAGGTTGAAGATGTGATGGATGAAGCTCAGGCTATTGTTGATCAAATCAAATACTCAAAGGTCAACTTTGACATGGGAAAGCTGGATGCTGAAACGGAAGTGCTGTTAGTATTGTATAGTCAATGGCCAATGTGATGAAATAGTGAAATGTGAAAATCATATTTTCATGAGACTGCAAACAAATACTGGGTAGACAAATATGGCTGTTTTTATTTCGACAGACAGCTCCATAAACATGTATTGCTGTCCCATTTGCCTTCCAGTTTGGGGAATATGACTCTACGTAAGATCAAGGAACTGAGCACCAAGGCTAACATGAGGCTGCCAGGGAGTGAGGAGCGTCTGAGGTCCAATCAGGAGAGACTTTCCCAGATCCTCGACCTCGCCATGGCAACCCAGGACAACGCCACTGAGGCCATGGCTTGGAACGAGGAGGATATCATCCTTATGGAGCTCATCAAGGTGCTGATTTAGAGAAATCTTTTGAATTCCTTATAAATACATATAGGTATAATTTAGCTCTTTTTCCCAATCAGAGAATGAAGCACTAGACCCACTGTCTTTCTTGCAGGAGAAGCTAGAACTGTTGCATGAAGAGCAGACAGAATTTGATGATTCAGTGGAAGACGCAAGTGACATCAACGAGGATTCTCAGTTCTTGTTGTGGAATGTATCCAGTGGAAACTACCAGGTCAGACATTTCATTTCCAATATAAACAATCGCAAGAAGCTGTATAAACAACACAAGAAGCTGCAAAATTTCGTTGAATTTTAAAAAAATTTCAACATGCAAAACTGTGCCGTGCAGGACTCAATGGAACTGTTAGCTACAGTACGAGAAAAGAGTGACCATGTCCAGATAAAGACGAACCTGTTTGAGAAGGGTATTCCTGGTATCAGGCCCACCCATCACGAGGCAGTGATGCATGCTCGGACACTCAGTGGGAAAGCCGACCAACTGCAGAGGTAAGAATGTTTCTTTTTATATATTGGACATACCATAACTAAAAATTTTTGGACAGGCGCTGGTCAGTGATTTCTTTTGGTAAGTTCACAATTTCCACCAGCTGTAATGTTGTACATGTATACTGCAGCTGTGTATTGCTGTGTTTTCAGACAGTTCAAGGACACTAAGGTAGGGACTGAAGACGCTCTGAACGCGGCTCGTGTGTACGGAGTCATGTCTGACCACATTAGTGATGCCGAGGAGGCAAGTCTCCACGCTCAGGCTTCCGTAGACAACGCCACACAATCTGTAAGTGTTCCCACAGGAAACAAAATCATGTTCTGATCCGTGGCATTTGACTTGAGCAGCGAAGTTCAGTGTGTCTCAGGCCCACATTGAAAATAGAGTGTGTTACATAATGTTATCTATTAAAACAATACAGCTGGATGCGGAGTTCGACATTCCAGTGTCACAGCGAATGAAGCAAGCTCTGGAGACCAGCAAGGACCTCAATGACAATAGCACAGCTCACCAGGAACAACTCGCTGGTGGGTTACACAGGCATTCTACTTCGAACCAAAATTGAAGGCGTGATTTGTTTAAAATTTAGATTGAAATTTATTCAATGACGAACTCTTTCAATTAGGAAGATGTACATGTAACCAGACTTTTGTGTTTTCCCAGACATGGAAGAACGACTGGACAAGAGTATTGCTGACTCTGAGGCAACAACTAGCAATGTCGATGAAGGCACAACGATCCTGGATGACATTACAAAGAAACTCAATTTTACTCAAGGTATCATTTATCATCTCAGCTGTGAACATTCTATAAACACATTGAGAACATCATACAAGTCAATGAAGTTGAATACACACTTGACTGGTCGTCTCTTCCAGGAGTGACAGACGGCTTGACAGATCTATCGTACAAAGCTGTTACAACAATCGGTAAAGCCAGCCACGCAGCCGACATCGCTATGGAAGTTGTCAGTGGAATCGAGAGTGAACTGGAAGAAAAACTGGAGGAGATGCAGAAAATCAACACTGAAGATATCACAAAAGCCAATGCCACAGGTGAAAATATGTCTTGATAGTAAAGTTTTCCTATTAAGAAGTTATGTATACAATAACTCATGGTGGTCTGTGATCAGATTTTCTTATATAATCAAGAATATTATCATATTATATTGGATAGAGGTTCTGACAGGTCTGGGCTGTCTGATTTTCCAGCTAATGTTGCGCGACAAGAGCTGCAGAGTGTCCTAAACCTGACTGAGGCTCTCGGGGAGCAGAGTGAGCGAGTGTCTCGCATCGGCACTCAGACAAACTGGCAGATCATGGCACTCAAGGAGAAAATCAAACAGGCCAGGGAGCTCGCCCAAAATGTGAGTGGTAAAATTTTAAATGTTTCAATATTCAAAAGAAACATTATCAAAATCTACATTAATAATAGAAAATTTATGTCCTTCATTTGACCAGTGACCAATACAAACACGGCACTATATGTTTGGGTGAATGGCACAGTTTTTGGTCTCCAAACATTGCATATTTTTTGTTTGCATCTTGATCATAAGAATTAGTAACATAAAGAATTTGATGATGACTGTTTGCAGATCAAGGTGTCGCTGCACCACACGGGACGCTGTGTGCGGCATTACGAAGCAGACATTCAATCCTCCGCCGCCAACACAATCACGCTACATTTCAGGACAGAGACACCCGACAAAGACATGCTGCTCTTTCTCGTACACAACCAGGAGCTGGTCAGTGCCATGTGTCTGAATGTTATTCATGTGTGACTCAAGCTTAGGGCTTAGGGCTAGAATTTTACAGAGTTTTAACAGGATTCAGATCTCATGAATCTAGATCACTTTTAAAAAAAGAATTCTTGTGAGAATTGTTTTCCTAAATTAATTGTCTTATAAAACTAAAGGTCATCTGCAGTGCAGACTGACTTTATATTTTATATTCCACTATGTATATTGTTCAATGCCAATGTTTCATCTTTGTCAGAGTTTTGCATGTACTGGGAGTTCCAATTTGTTTGGTGTTTTATGGTTTGAGTTTCCTTTGTAAAGTATCAAAGTTTTACACTAGATTTCCCCCTATATAGGATGAGTTTTTGGTTGTGGAGCTGGTGTCGGGACGGGTTCGGTTCTCCTGGGATGTTGGTGGTGGCCTCGGCTCTATCACCCACGCTCTGGACGTCCAGGGCCGGGACAGCTCCGGACAGGTGCCCTGGTACAGAGTCCACGCAGAGAGGTACAGTCACTCAAGATATTCATACAATACATGTCCTCACTGCTTTCTTGTGTACTTTCGACCATGTTAAGCAAGAGTAGTATTTAAGTTAAAAGTCAAAACAGATATGATATAAAAAAAGTTGATTTGTTAACTAGATATGGCAGTATTGGTAAGCTGAGGGTGACGGACCTCAGCTCTCCTGTTGGAGGTACAGAAGTAACAGGTGTGTCACCAGACACCCACACGGTGCTGGACGTGGGGCCAGACACGCCGATCTATATCGGAGGGGCTCCCAGGGAATACCAGGTCAGTGAATACTCACCAGTGATTGTACATCTGTACCCAGTCTTATCTCTCATATCATTGCCATTGTATCAGAATGGTCAGCATCAACTCACATTCAGAGTAATAATCAAATATCATCATGCAAGTTCACTATAGGTACCAGCAGAGCTCGACATTAAGGACTGTCCGCCTGCCCGGGACAGGTGAAACTAATGGTAGGGCAGGTGAATGTTTGACTCAACCTGCCCCACATAACAGGCCATGAAAAAAAGTTAATGTCGAGCCCTGGGTACCAGATTAGTTTATCGTTTTTGTAGACTAGCTATCTCTTGTACAGATGCCACTAGTGGTACAGGACCATTCCTTCAGTGGCTGTATCGGTGGTGTACAGTTTGACGACAAGGACATCGGTCTGTACAACTTCCGGGAGCTCCAGGGTGGAGACTGTGATGGCTGCCATGCTGTGTGAGTACGCTATAGATTTGGCAATTATTATGTCTGTAAAATGTCAAATATATGATTGAAAACCATGCAGAGATATGGTAATATTAACATTAAAATTTTATGGTTTATATAACAGAACATAACACTAAGCTCTATGAATGAAAGATGGTAGACTATAAAGACGGAAAATGTTTATCACACACAGACCTGGATTGGAGACTGGATCATCCAAGACCTACCAGTTTGATGGTGCTGGCTACAGCATGAGAAGTGACATAGATCACAGTGACACACAGTTCTCTCTGACACTGCACTTCAAGGGCTTCTGGGAAAATGCCATACTCTTTTTTACTCACAATGAACTAACTGTAAGTTTAATGGAAAAATTTATTGTTGATCCATGTTTGTTTGTAATTGGATAGAAGTGGCTGTGGAGTATCCCAATGAACATTGTACTGTAACAATATTGACATTGCCAGGGGGACTTTGTGAGTCTGGAGCTGGTTGGAGGACATATTGTGTTCAGGTTTGGTGCCCAGGCGACCATGCGCTCAGCCCTCAAGTACAACAACAATCAGTGGGTCAAAGTCATTGCCCAAGCATCCTGGCCCTTCAAGAAAGGTAACAGCTTCTCAACATTCTATCTGTAACTCTTCACCAAACAATTTGGTTCCAAAGACATTGTTTGAAGATTCTTGTTGAGTCTTCCCGAATCACCACACAGACCTCAGTGGAAATATTCAGAATTCACCTGCAATGCACCGAGCTGACTGTCACTGTTGAGTCTAATGTCTGTATTTCAGCGGCTTTGTTCGTGAATGAGCCTGACGAGGTGATAGAAGCCGACATGGTTCGTCCCCTGGAGATCAACAGACAGACTCTGTACTTCGGCGGTGTACCAGCGACAGTCAACGTCTCAAGGTTTGCACCACTCTACTCAGACAGAACTTAGCCTGTTCTATGAGCCTGATTCAGAGCTGGAGTTAGTCGATGCTTTGATGTACCCTGACAGGTATGGGCTGGCGGAGCTGGGATTTCTGGGCTGCCTCCAGGATGTACAGTTGGGTACGAGGGTTATCAACTTGATGGAGGGAATCACAGTTGGAGTGACACACGGCTGCAAGCCTGAGGTCAGTCTCTGTCTACGGGATGAACTTTCAAGTGTTGTCGTGATATATAATACTCTGGAATGAGTCTGCATGAGTATATTTGACTGTGCCACAGAAGCTGCTCTGCGTTGGTTTGGACGGGGAGGGACATGTGGAGCTGCCCAGTCGAGACCTGCCCCGGGACGGCAGCATATCTTTTTCCTTCCAGACGTACAGCGCCGATGGTCTGCTGCTTCTAGCCAAGGGACTTGACGTCTATGTAAGTGTCCTCGTAAATAACTACCGGTAATTTTCTGATCAGCAAGGGGGTTCTAGCTCTTTGGCGATAGTGAATTTTGGGAATAGCCAGAACATATTTATTTGTTGGAGCACATTTGTTGAATGTCTTGATTACATCTCAACAATGTAAAAGCAGATGAATGATTGCATTTTCTCTGTTACAGCACTTTTACTCGCTGTCAATGTTGGAGGGAGAGCTGTATGCATGGTTCCGTGCTGCGGCCGGGGCTCCAACAGAAATCACGACGTCTGGTCGCTATGACGATGGAGAGGTTCACTCAGTCAATGTCATCAAGTCAAACAGGAGGTTAGTGAATTACAATGTATTATTCCATTGCAAACCTGATCTGAGGTGTATGACCTGACATGTGTTGCTATGGTATGAACCTCTATTGTATATTTTTGTGGCTGTAGATTGGACCTGTACGTGGATGATGTGCGTGTGGGTCGTGCCCAGTTGGCCCAGGGATCCTCCCGTATCACCAGCATGCGCGGGGACCAAGGCGGCCTGTATGTGGGAGGGGTGCCAGAGGGCGTGGAAGCCACTGGTCGGGCAGCAACCGTAGAGAACTTCCGCGGCTGTATCAGCGACATCATCATCAACTCAGAGTCGGTTACTTAGACATTGGGCATGTGGAAGAATATAGACAACAAATTGATATTTATATATATGATAATGTCGTTATGATTGTGGTAACTATTATAAATGTTTGCAGGCCATTCATATTTGGTACACCGCTGGACTACACCAAGGCAGACATTGGTCGCTGTGATATGGCGAGACTGTTCCCAGACAGATTGGGCACGTTGCCAGGACAACCGAGCACCCCAGAGAGCTTCACTATCACCGTCACCATCTCTACTTCGGCATCTACCTCTGGGGAAGTCAACACGACACCAGCTCCAACAGAGGTATCTGCTCAAAACTAATCGTACTATATAATATTATCATGTATATTGGCTTCCAATGATGCATATTTCAACTGAGACTCATTACATTATCAGCACTCTGTATTCTGATATGTGAGGGAGAATTAAAATATGGGTATATTTCTTAGGAGCCCACCAGTTGTGCTGAGGAAGGAATGTTCAAGCGGATCAGTGCCCAAGCTTTTGGAGATGTCGTCAGTAGTTATGCTGAAATCCTCGTCCGCAAGAAAGACATTGTTAAAGAGTAAGTGAACAGATAAATACAAATGATGGAACAACACCTAGAACCATTTGTGTATTTACAGTAACAAGCTTGTGTATTTATCACTGGTTGAGTTACACATGAATTTTTTCTGCTGTAGTTTCAACATGGCGGTACAAGTGCGCACGTACTACCGCCGAGGGATGGTGTTCTTCATCACCAACGAGATCCAGGACGACTTCGTGGCTGTACAGGTCCGCGACGGCCGAGTGATCGTGGTCTATAACGATCGCAAGTCCGACACCAAGGAGATAGCAACCAACTTCCTTGTCAATGATGGCTTCTGGCATGATGTGAGTAAACAGGGTACCATTGGAGTTGACAAGATGTTCTGGTTGGAATATCCTTGTATGACTCAGAGCTTTTATGGTACATTGGCAGTGATAGGTGTTTTAACATATAATGGAATCTTGGATATTACTTGGTTGTAAATATGATTTTGCAAACGAGATCTAATGAAAAATAATGTAAGTTTCCTCACCCACATCTGATTTTGCAGATACGAGTAAGAAAAGACTTCAAGAGTATCACGGTCATCGTGGATCAGAACGCACCACTAACTGACACCATCACTAGAAAGATCGATGTGATTGCCCCGATCTACGTCGGTGGATTTGACCCAAGGTTCAAGGCCTCTGAGGGCACGGTGTGTACAAACTCAATTCCCAGACTATGTATCCAGATGCAATCTACCCTATCTCCAAACTGTGTATTGAGATACCCTAAATGGTATGCAATCTCAAAAATGTGTATGAAGATAACTTAAACAACACATTTCCAGATTGTGTATGAAGATATGTTGAACTTCAGGATGTATAACCAAGATAGATAACATTTTCTTTCAGATCACTGAGAGTTTTAAGGGTTGCATGAGGAACTTCACCTTGAATGACAATGCCATTGATTTGGCAAACTCCAAGCGAGTGATGGGAGTTCGTCCTTGCTTCAGCAAAGTCGAGAGAGGTGTTCACTTTGACGGCTACGGATATGCCACTTACGGTATATGTCATTCCATTACATGCTTCAATATCAACATGATATACCTGTAGCTCTAATACTAATGTTGTCCTGTGTACATTTCATTCTCCTCCTAGCTGAGAGATACTCCATAGATTCCTACTTGAGATTGGAGATGGATTTCAAGACAACGAGACGAGATGGAGTGATAATCAGTATTAGTACATACAGGAACAATCCTGCACTCGCTTTGGAGCTTCACAATGGATGGGTGAGTTGATCTCCAGAAAACTTTGACTCGGTAATCTTGGTACAGTTTCTGGACAGACCTTGTTTTGTCGCAATATGTTTGTACAACATCACAACATATATATCACATGTATATTATTTTGTTGTAAAGTGCTGTGGAAGTATCACAGAAGATACCCTCTGTCTTACAGCTGAAGTTCAGTGCCATCAATTCGGGTGGCTCGTTTATTGCGGTGGCGGGAAAGTGTGAGTTTTGCCTGTGTGACAACAGGTGGCACCACGTGGTGGCGGAGTACATCAGAAACACAGTGTCTTTGACTGTGGATGACAGCAGTCCACGTGTCGGTCTCGGCGGGGACGATATGGTGCTGGGACTGGAGAACGAAATCTTCATCGGGGGAATTCCAGGTCGGTTATTTCTCACAGACGTGTAAATGTGATCCCTGTTGAAACTCCTCTGATGACATGATTCAACTGATGCCATCACATGGTTGATTTCTGGCCATACAATGCAGTGATAGAATTAGTTAGTACACTGATTGTGGGTATCCCCTCTCCGTTGCAGGATTTGGTGCGACTGGAGTTGCACAGACAAGGGAATTCTTCAACGGCTGCTTGAGGAACCTGATGATCAATGGCACACAAGCCGAGTGGCACCAGATGTTTGAGCTGGAGAACGTCCATGTCGCGGCATGTCCAGTGTCTGACGATCTGTAGCTGTGCATAGCTCTGTACATTGATGTACATAATCTCTAATTTATACCAAAGATGTAACATTCATTTGCATTTTTTGTATTGAACATATAAAATGGTACATTATTATTATCTTTGTTTACATTCGATCAGGTGAGCATGTTTGCTAAAACATTGCATTTTTGTAATGAGCAGAATACTCATAGTGGAAACTTGTATGTATAAGTAATTGTTGTGACAAACATTGTTCGTACTTGTCCCCTCTGAGCGTTTCAACAAGAAGTATATTTATAGATATTAGTGTGTGTGTGCAATGAATCTTCTTAAGTCAATTGAATTGTAATATAATTTCTGTGCATTATTTGTGCCACTTTCAGAGATTGTAGAGTTCATATAAGTAGATCAATATTATGCAGTTTTGAGATAGATATTACTTGTGGAATCACATGGAATCTGTGAGGGATTACCCCTGTACATTTAGTTGTACAATTTACTCGAGCTTTTTGGACGAATTGTGGTAGTTTAGTGGTGCTAACAGCAGATCATTTACTCCATATTTATATACAATATACCTCAAAATGTGCTTAAGGTAGGTTCTGCCTAGGTAAAATGTCTGTGCACAATACTCCTGATATTGCTAGTGTACAATATACCTCAACCAGCAGTGCTTTGAACTTAGCTGGGGAACAGAGGCATTTTCTATATCCCTGTGTTATGTCCAACTGTTGGTACTGCTTATTATTCGTCGTAATGTTATCACTTGGTATCTAGGCTCTGTTGCCATACTGGCTGCCTCTACTACCAGTTGGTATGTTTTAGACTGCTGTTGCATGTTATTTTTCAAGTAAATGTAAAAATGAATTAAATGTTCAAAACTTACCAATATGTGTATTGTTATAGAGGTGTAGAATGCCAATGAATATTTATGATTAATAACATAGCCAATATAACACGAATTTGACATTTTAAAAGATTTTATTCCGGTCCATGTATTGCATTTTCATCTATAAAATGTTTATTCGTGCGCCCAAAGCCACATAACGGATTGCATATAAAATATCTCGCCATCAAAAGGAAGTTTTAACTTGTTTAAAACCAGTATTTATTACATACCTACCTCTATAATAAACTCTTTGGGTAATCTTACCTTGGCATTCAAAGAAGAGGAGAGAGAAATGAATGTCACAAGAATTTTCTCAAAATTCCTGACATCCATCTCGAACTCGAAATTGAAGGAAATTACTCTCACACATCTCAGATTCCCCGCGGTGTAGATGTGACGTCACACCGGTCATATGATTGACCTTAACCGCCATTAATTTGCCCACCTGGTTAAGGCAGGGGAGGCGGGAGGGAGAATAATCGTGTTTATTATAGAGGTAGGTATGTAATAAATACTGGTTTTAAACAAGTTAAAACTTCCTATTTATTGCCATACCACTACCTCTATAATAAACTC
Organism: Terebella lapidaria; assembly: GCA_949152475.1. Classification (NCBI taxonomy): domain Eukaryota; kingdom Metazoa; phylum Annelida; class Polychaeta; order Terebellida; family Terebellidae; genus Terebella; species Terebella lapidaria. Next base: position 40,481,903 of record OX424557.1, on the reverse strand, counting down.
TTTGGGTTATATCAGAATAACCAAAGGAGGTGGGTTTAACCCTCTCCCGGGAATTTCATCACCGATGTGTGAGAGTAGGAAATATCCATTGAAAGTAGTAAATATTGTGTTTTACTTTTAAATTATAATTTTAAGTCGAAAATACATATTTACAGGATATTTACAACTATACCATAATACACGCCTGAATTACCTTCAGATGCATGGAGACGAGCAGGGGCTCTGCAGAGGTGACTTTCCTCTTGCAGAAGAACAAAAATTTCCCTCGCCAAAGAAGAGGAGCAACTCCCCTGGGAGTCGACCTCAGGTGCATCTGTACAGAGGCGTGCTGATCTATTTACAGGTATCTACAGCTGGACTACACGCTCCGCCGCCACCAGTCGTCCAAGCTGGAGGCCGGAGTCATCCTCCCAAGCTAACTCCCTGAGATAGAAAGAAGTGAATGTGTTATGAGATTTCCAGGTACAGGCAGACATGACATCATTCAGAGACACTTTATTTGTAAAGGCAAGTGAAGCCGCGAGAGCCCTCACATCATGCGCTTTGACTCTGAAACCTGTGGATTTTTTCGCCTGTGACTTTTCATAGCAAAATCTAACACACTTCTTGATCCAAGATGAGATCGTAGCAGGACGGATATCATTTGGAAAATCCTTAAGATAGGACACGAAAAGCAAACGCTTGCCGAGATGCAGCTCACGCGTACGATTAACGTAGATGCGGAGGGCTCGCACGGGACAAAGCTTCGCGTCTTCCTCCAGGCCCGGCCCCAGAGAAGGAGTCAGGGCGGGAATGGAAAAGCTCAATAATGGCGTACCTGCTAATTGAGTTTTGGCCAGAAAGGAGGGAATGACTCCGAGGAGAACCGAGGAGCCATCCGACTTCCACTTAACTTTGGAAAAGGACAGAGCGTGAAGCTCACTCCGTCGCTTCCCGGAAGCCAGAGCCAAAAGGAAGACCGTCTTAAACGTCAGCAACTTTAGTGAGGCCCGCTCAAGGGGTTCGAACGGATCTTTTCTTAAGACGTTGAGAACAAGCGATAGATCCCACTCAGGAACCGGGTTCCTAGCTTTCGGTCTTTCGATCTCGAAACTATTAATCAACGCAGTCAAACCTTGATCATGACCAAAATCGATCCCAAGTTTGGGTTTTAGAGTCTTCGCGATAGCCGTACGGTAACCCGCGATCGTGGATGGAGCTCGCCCTTCATTGAACTTTTCGAGAAGAAATTCGGAAATTAGGGGAGCATCGACTCTGAAAGGACTAACCTTCCGGCGACGACACCAAGCACAGAAGGAAGTCCACTTCGATTGGTAGACTGCCAAAGAAGATTTTCGATTTGATCGGGCGATCCTAGCGGACACCTCCCTTGAAAATCCCTTCTTTCGGAAACATCGCTCGACAATATCCAGGCATGAAGCTTCAGACTTGCGGGAGCCTGATGGAACATGCTGGAACGAGGTTGTTTGAGGAGGTCCCACCGATCCGGAAGCTGACGAGGGAAGTCTACTATCAACTCCAGAAGGTCCGGGAACCACGACCTCTGCGGTAGACACGGAGCAATCAGCAGGAGGCGACACTGGTGAGTCCGAAACTTGGCGATCACCTTGTCCAACAACACCGCTGGGGGGTAAGCATACGCGTACATGCCCTCCCAGGACGTCGACATCGCATCCACTGACATGGCCGTGGGATCGGGAATGGGAGACACAAACGAAGGAAGTTTGTGGTTCCACCGGGTCGCAAACAAATCGACCATCGGCGTGCCCCATAGGCCGCAGAGAGATTGGAATACCCTGGGGGCAAGACTCCACTCCATGGCCTGGACCTGGCCCCTCCGGGAGAGGCGGTCCGCCCAAACATTCATATGACCAGGGATATGCCTCGCGAAAAGCGAAATACCCCGGTCGTGACACCAGAGCAGGAGGTCGATAGCGGCCTGGCACAGCGACTGGGACTTCGTACCGCCCTGCTTGATGATGTAAGCGACAACGGTGGAGTTGTCGGTGGCCACCAACACAGCCTGATTGAGGAAATGTGTTTCCCAATGCCTGAGAGCCAAGAACACGGCCTCCAGTTCCAACAGGTTTATGTGCCATTCCTGCTGAGACGAAGACCAGGTGCCCGAGACCTCGCTGTCGTCCCAGTGAGCGCCCCAGCCGTCCATACTGGCATCCGTAAATACGTGCCTGGATGGAAGCGGCCGGCGGAATGACGACCCTCGGAGCAGATTGACGGGATCCAGCCACCATTGCAGATGGGAAACGACTTCCGGAGAGACCTGCACGAGCTGGGATCTGTCTCCCGTGACCTGGGACCATTGAGAGTGTAGATGCCGCTGAATAGGCCGCATGTGCAGGCGGCCCAACGGAACTAACTTTTCCGTGGACGCCAGCATCCCGAGAAGGGACTGCCAGCGTCTGGCCGTCTGTGGAATGCGACGAAGGAAGCCTTCTGACAGCACGGATAATTTTGACTGACGATCCAGCGTCGGCAACACAGTCTCTGAGGTAGTCTGATAACGATACCCCAAGAAGACGAAGTCTCGACGCGGTGACAAGTCGGACTTTTTTTGGTTGATTTTGAACCCCATCCGTGAGCATAGATTTACCACAAACTGTGCTTGGACGATCAGCGTTTCGCGACAATGGTGCCGGATTAGCCAATCGTCGAGATATTGGTGGATAAAAATCCCCCGCTTGTGGGCGAGAATCTGGACTTCCCGAGCCACCATGGTGAAAATCCACGGCGCTGTCGATAATCCGAACGGGAGCGCCCGAAACTGCCATACGCGGCCGAGATAGAGAAATCTCAGGTATTTGCGAACTGCAGGTTTCATTGGAATATGGAAATAGGCATCTTTGAGATCGATCGTTACCACCCACGAATCGCGAGGCATGACTGAACGAACTTGCTCCGGCGTTTCCATGGAAAACGTCGGCACTATTAAGAACTTGTTCAACGGAGAAAGATCTATCACTGGTCTCCAACCCCCCGACGCTTTGGGAACCACAAACAACACGCTGTAGAACCCGGGAGTGTCCCCGGGAGCAGGTTCTATCGCTTGTTTCTCGATCATCGCCGTTATCTCCTCGTGGAGAACACGGCGGCGTTCTGGATCGTTTGGAAGAGTGAAACCCCTTGGGACGGGCGATAACGGTGGCAATTTCTCGAATTTCAGGCCGAATCCTCGACGGAGCGTCGAGACGACCCAGGGGCAAGCCCCGAGCCGCTCCCACTCTTTCCAAAACAGAATTAAACGAGCTCCTACGGGCTCGTCTGAGGAAGGAATATCGACCGAAACGAGCTGACCATGCAGCTCTTCTCGACACTCGAGCAAAGGATCCGGCCCGGAATCCGAAGCTATACGTACCCGGTTTCTTTTCCCCTGCGGGCTTGGGAGCCTCTCCGCGTCCTCGGCCTCGGCCACGACCACGGTCTCCTCGGGTGCTGCCGGCAGAGGCCCCGCGAAAGGGCAACCCTGAGGCCCTGCCTCTCGCTCTACCACGGCCACGAGTCGGCTGTTGCTGAGGCTGAGACTGCTGAACTGCAGACTGGGGCTTCTTAAAGGCCGAAACCATCTGTTGTGTGAGGCGTTCCAGAGACTTCGACTGGCTCAGGAGGGCATTGGAAGTAGAGGACTTCGCGGCCTTCTCGTCGGCCTCCTTCTTCACCTCCCGCAACTCCGCAGAACGGTCAGGGAGTAGAAGTGAAGTAGGGGCTCCGGAAGAGGGGATAACGGGGTGGAGAACTCTCATGTCTGTCATGAGCTGGTCCGGAACCTCGAACTTGAGGGATGAGAGGAAGGCGTCACGCCGCCACAACTCGGACACCCAGAGTGAGTGGGAGTCCAGGGCCACCTTGTCACCGACACCTTTGCCAATGGAGGTGACCAATGAAGCGCAGCTCAATAAGGCTTCTGCCAAATCATCCCGGTCGACGTCAGGGTTGTCCAGGACCTGGTCACGGCACTGAAGAATGGCCCGTCTCGTAGCCATCGACAGCCAGTCCATGGCCGAATCCGTGGCCAGCCCCACTCGAAACGTGTGCTGCAGCTCCGCCAAGGCCGCCCATGGGATCTCCACGGCCTTAGGCTCCTTGAAAAAGGCGTAATGGGGGTGATGCCTCCTCAAAGCTGTAGGCTTGTCGTCCAACTCCGACGACGTATAGTAGTCGTTGACAGACGGGCGAGCAGGATACGCGCCAATCGCCGACTTGTTGGACCTGATGGTCTCGTCCATGCGCTCCTGCATGGAGCCGCGAACTCCCTGTGACAGAGGGAACCGTAAGGCGTCCTTCGACGGCCGGGGGTGCTCTATCTCAGAAGAGATCATCGAACGAGCCACCTTCTTGACTGGGGCCGGAGCATGCTCTTCGGGCCACAAACCCGGGAGGACCCTCTTCACAAAATCCAACTTCTCCCCCCAAGAGAGAGGGTCGTCGGACTCGGGCTGGTCCGCCTCCTGGTCCGGGTCCGCCTTACGCTTTCGCGGAAGCGTGAGGCCTGACGGGCCAGGTAACGGCTGGTCAGCCGACTGAGAGACCTGTAGGGAAGGTTCCTCATCTGAAGACGGCTCTTCCCTAAGCAGAGGGGAAGACGGGGGCGGTGGCGGCTGTGGAGGCGTGAACCTCGCCAGAAACTGCTGCCACTGGCCTAACATCTCTTCCCGAAAAGACTGAAGCTCGCCCCTAAGGCGCTGCTCTGACGTCGTGGAAGAGCTCCCCTGGACAGGAACACCGGACGGCTCCGACGCACGGGAAGACCCTTGGTCCGCCAACTGGGCGAAGGACAACATACCCTGGCTAGAGGCGACGAAACCGGAGGGCAGGGCCGTAAGAGGGGAATCGTCCTTGATATCCTCGGCGATCTGAAACACACAGGGCGAATCAGAAAAAGGAAACTCTGGAAACCGTGGAGACATGGAAACTCCAGGAACCCATGGGTTTGGACGGCTCATGGCCCTTGGCTCCCGGCCCCTACTGGCCACGGCTCCGGTAGCCACGGCCTGGGGTCCAGTAACCGACGGGAAATCGGGTGCCGGCGGCCGTATCACTGGCGACACGGGCCCGGACCGAAATCCGCCCTGGCTATGGGGTTGAAACCCAGCTCCGGGGGCAGGTGCCCGACCCGGAGGGGGAAACAACACTCTCTGTCCAGAGGGATCCCGGGCGCAGGGAACCGTCGTGAGGCCGACGGAACCGGCAGACCCCGAAACCACACTCGGACACTGAAACCCAGGTCGTTCAGCCAGAGAAGCATGAGAACGAGGGGCCAGTAGAGAGGGAGCCAAAAGTGAGCCACACAAACCCGTAGGTTGTGGGGAAGTTAGGGTGCCGAGAGCCGAACGCGCGGCTCCCGGGACCCGTACCTGGCTGAAAGAAAATGACAATGATAAATCAAAACTTACAGCACAAACAGCATTGGTTAACTGCAAATCTAAACGCCGCTTGCGTTCCTCAGACGCCTTGGGACGCGGCCTGGCGCTATCAGAATCTGACGGGGAAGGGGGAGTAGGGCAACCAGCAAACCTGCGGGCCTGAATCTCCCGTAAGCCTTGAAGACAGAGTTTCCACTCGTCGATGGACCAATCCGCGCATAACTCACAGGTGGCTGAAGGACGGCAATAAACAGTGTCCCTACACTGCCAGCAGGCGTTATGAGCCTCCCACTTAGGAAGGTAGTGTTTGCAAACGATGCACTTCATATCTGAAACATATCAAACATCGAAGTACAAACGGGCGATAATGGGGGAAGGAAAGGGGCCTGGGGAGGCTTTACCATTTCCTCCCAAAAAAATCGCAAATCACTAACTCTAAGCTAGTCTAACAACGAAAGAACGATCTACTGAAGAAAAAGCTGTGCAAAGAACAGCCTAAAGACGATCGTAGACGTGAAGAAATTCGACTTTGAATGCCGAAAGCAAGACTTGCTGCACATCCAACAATGGAGGAGCAAATTAATGGCGGTTAAGGTCAATCATATGACCGGTGTGACGTCACATCTACACCGCGGGGAATCTGAGATGTGTGAGAGTAATTTCCTTCAATTTCGAGTTCGAGATGGATGTCAGGAATTTTGAGAAAATTCTTGTGACATTCATTTCTCTCTCCTCTTCTTTGAATGCCAAGGTAAGATTACCCAAAGAGTTTATTATAGAGGTAGTGGTATGGCAATAAATAGTTACATTATCTATCGATAAAAAGAGCATACATTGCAATGAAAGCCTACAAATCAGAACACATATGATAGCTCAGTTTATTGCATGGTTCAAAATTCTCAAATCCCCTGATTTTTTCATCGGAAAAGCACAAATGTGAGAACTTATTGAAATTATTGCCAACCTATTTACCGGTATTATTTTCTGAAGTTGGTTGACCATACATTGTACTGCAACTGAGACTGAACAAATCCTAGCTGATATCATTCTTAGTGCATTCCCCATCTTGATGTATAGCTGTGGGTGTATGATCTGTTATAAGGAATGTGCCAAAATTATTTTCCTCAGTGTATTTACATAAACCTTAACACTCCATGCCCTTGTAACTGCCCGGAAAAGCGAAAATACTCCTGTATATTAATGTCAATATAGATATATATATGTGAATATTTTAGGACCATGAACATTGGGCTAGACTTGAACTACACTATTGTTAAAACACTTGATGGTTACACAGATGAACCTGATATTTATACTGCATCTGGAGCGAGGTACACTACAACAGGTGGCCTGCTGCCTGAATGAATGGACTTCCGTCATAGAAAGACATTGAGATACATAATTCCCGCAATGTGTTGATATACAATCCCAAGGTTACGCACACAAACTGGCCATGTATTGCCAGGGACAAAAATTTGGGTAGAGACTATTATCGGAACATTCAAATGTTACACAAGGATAAAATTACTTTAGCACAGATAATTTAACACAGTTACAATTTTCAAATTGCATGATCCATGCTGCCATTTCCACCACAGACGATTAAACACAACATAAAATGGTAGTGGCACACAAAACTAGACCTCCAGCTGTAAAAATGTCCAGACAAACTTGGCACAAATTAACTGATGTTGCAAAACTGTGTACGGAATTGTACATGAGCAACACAGTGATGCAGGTTTTGCAGTGAACAGGCAAACATTCAACTACCTAACGTTCAAAATGAATTCAATATAACTCAAATATACTGAGATTATTACAATGTGTCATGACGGTAGAACCCTTCAAAACAACTAATGTGCATCCTTAGACCCTAAGACAGTTAGTGCTATCTAACAATGGTTTATAGCGTGTGTCAGTAGGCTCTGCTGTGCAGTATCACAAATAGATATAAGCCTCGCAACAAATATGTGAACAAAAAGAATACCTCAATGTATATCTCTTCTGATGCATCCTAATTAATATCTCATCCCACAGTCCTGAACATTGACCCACAATGACGATACAACAAACACTGATAAAATTCACAAATTCAACATCAACCTTCAAATCATGTTATTACATTTTGTACGAGGTAGACTGCAACTGCCAATGTAACATTCTCTCAAATTCATGTACATGTAGAATCATTTCTCATTCAATTGGAACAAAAAAACATGGTTTTTGAGCAACTGGTTTCAATATTGTTGATGGACCGCACACACTCGAACATACCGCATGGTAAAAAAAATCTCAACAGTCAACGAATATAAATTATCAACACCAGACATCCCGACTCTCACCTACATAAACATTCGGTACACGTTCTTGCCTCAAATATTCACAAAAATTAAACAAGGGGCAAGGTTGTATGTATATAAAGGTATATTTACAATATGATACAAAATAGTTTTCGCGTATATTTCAACTCAGTGTACATGCTTGATCTCATGGTGTTAGGGTAATATCTATACAATTCTGTATGAATGATATGGTTATTTTGCATGAGTAACACTGGAAATAGCAAACATATACTGGTATGTATCTATGTTTAGCATAGCAGTAACCATATCTTTGATTCAATTTTCAACATCAAGCGTCATACATGTTGAACACTTCTTTGTAAAATTGGAAATTGTTAACTGTGATGGATTTATCGATAAATGTTATTATTATACAAGATTTACAGATTTGCAAAACCGTTACGTGGACAGACTTTGTGACTGTGAAGCGAACCCCTTACATGGTAAGACATTTGCACTTTTTACACCAGCCATGGACAGATATGTTTCAATAGTTAATACATTACCACTCCCACATGTACGTACAAATCCATCATGTGAACAAACTATTTGAAATATTTAAGAACGGACACTGTTAATAGTTTTTCGATGAAGATTTCCGAGTCAAGGACAGCTATGTGCGCTGCCCGGCCGATCATGGAGTTAGCATTACTGGGCAGGGCGTGAAAGACGTCATAGCGGATGAAGTTTACATCAGAGTTGTAGATGATTGGCTGCAGGATGTTTGACACCATTTCAGCATACACAGCACCTGAGCGAAGGAACAGGCAATCAGGCTAGTGAATACAGAGCATGTCATGCAGAAGACAAGTGTGTACATGACTAGGTTGCACCAGAAATTTGTCTGACAGGGAATATTTTTTAAACAATATTTTCAAACAATAAAACAATAAAACGCATATTCAAACAATAAAACGCATATTTTCAAACAATAAAACAGTGGAGTAGAACTAACCCATGCCCGAGTCCCGAGTGGCAGATTTACACAGCTCGATCCGAGATGAATGATATGGCACATACCGGTCCTGCTGGCTACCCACCAACAAAACATTCTGGAAAAACTCCAGCCCTGAAAGTACAAAACTATATTGTATAAGATGGAGAAATATCAAATATACATTTTGATACAAACATTTACATGTATTCAAGACAACTCAATAACATCTGAGAGGATTTACCTGTTTTCTGGCTGAGTTTATAAAGGAAAGTCTGCCGAGGGTCACTGTGGTCCTTGAGAGACACCTGCAGCAGTGAGCCGGACTTTTTCCACTTCTGCATGAACCACATCCCTGAAACACACGGAACAAGAATCGTCAGCTTTTTTATCAGTAGATCTAACCTATTTGTGCCTTGAAACTGTGCATGCTCACATACCCATGTTGACGAGGCTGCTGGAGTTGTAGAGAGTGCCGAGATGAGGTCCAGACAGCGACAAATACGTGTACAGCTTGGGCAGTAGCAGCGCCATCTGGGGGTGTGCTAGCGCCGACCGTATGATCAGGTTACCCATCGAGTGACCCACAAAACTAAACAGGAAAACAGAGGATTCAACATTATTAAACTTTCATTATTAAACTGGGGAATGCCAATAAACAGCAATGTGTATTGGTACTAATCTTGTATTGGATCACATGTATGATCATTGTGTTCTCTCACCTTATTCGCTCTGGATCAAGGCCATACATCTCCAAATGGTAGAATATTTCTTCCACAAGTTTTTCTGTCATGACTTCGAAATCAGAGAAAGTGTCAGCCTGTGTTCAGAACAATCAACATAGCCAACTGATTAGATGTCACCATGACACAGGATATTGAACTAAACATTCATTGTAACATTGTTAAAATATTGGAGCAGATTCAGAATTATATACACCATTGTATGTAATTGCAACTAGTTAGACCCAATGCAAGAGCAGACCTGGTTTTTCTCCGACATAAGAAAGTCCACCTTCTCTCCCGGTAGCGCCATCTCCAGGTATGTCCTGATCAGTCGCAGATCAGCGCTGTTACCTGTTAGGTAAATACAAATCAGGTGTGTGACTGCCTGCTGATACAATGTAATCCAGTGACAAGTCCAGTTGATAAGTCACATTGCTGAGATAGTACAGCACATTCTCTTTGTTCAACTAGTCTTAGGAGTCTGGCAATTTGAATATTATGGAAGATACCATTAATCCATATGATATGCAAGAATAATATTCAGGCTATTTGTAAGTGGCAGTAGTACAAACCGTCCAGGCCATGAACACAGATGATGAGGTGAATACCCTCGTCCATCCTCCCGCGTGGCGTGTCGTGGGGCGGCCAGTAGTACGCAACTGTGGACGCGTGCTGCTCCAACTCACTGGAACACAGGGTCAACAGGTCAGCGAGACAGACAAGTTATAGAAACATGTACATGTATACCGAACAAATAGTAAGGGAAGAGAGCTGAAACAAAGTGAACCTCAAACCACTAAATACAAACAAGTTCAGTGGTGTTCAAGCAGGTCACAAAACAAGCAAACTACCGGTAAATATTTACAATACAATTGATTCAGTACTTGTAGAGAGATCGGGGATTACCTGCACCACTGCCCTTGGTATCTCAGCTGCTTCTTCAACAGATCTTTGGACAATCGGAAACTGTAAACAATTCATACAGCACCCATTAAGATATACAATATTGAAAGGCATCCAATTTCTCAAGGACTTTTTGAAAGATTTATGGATGTATATAATCTATATGAGCTCAACTCTTTCTCACTCACTTGACAGTCTTGTCAGGAATAGAAGCCAATAATCTCCTGTTTTTATCTTCCAGAGTGGAGAGTTCTGGCAGTGATGAAGACACACCGAGTGCAGCATGAACTTGTGATCTCGACTGTGGTTTCTTTTTCGATGCATGGGGTGAACTGTTCAAGGGATGCTTATCCTGAGAAGATGCAGAACTTCGTGCTGAAGACTGCCGCAACACCTTGTCATGTCCAGAACTTACACCACTCGAGATATCCATCTTTGATATGCTCTGGAGAGCCGACTTGTCTGCAAGCTGTGATCGTTCATGCTCCTCACGCAGCATCTCCAGCACTGTACACTCGGCAGACATGTCTGACATGTCAGACAAGCCAGAGGTCCCGTCTCGCTCCTTGTCACGGTCGAGGTCTGTCGTCTCCACATAACCACTGTCACTGGTGCTGCGGACCTCCGTCAGCGTGTCTGTGTCTACTGCTGTCTGTCCATCTATCCTGGTGTCGTCCGCTGTCTGTCCATCCATTGGTATGTCTGCATCCTTTAACTCCTCAGGGACTGCCTCAGGGCTCCCAACCTGCTCAGAAGGAAGCTGGGCCATGTTATCTGAGTCCGACACAGAACTAGGCTCCACTGACTCTGGAGAGATATCCTGAGTGCTGCTGGTGCTACTTGCAATGTATCCATTCTCAATGGGTCCATCCATGCCCTCATCAGACTCCGATGAGTCTGGCTGTGCTTTCACTTTCACACTAATCTCCTCTGGCGACACTAACTCAACAGTATCACTATTTTCACTGACTGTTTCCTGGTTTGGCACACTTTCGGGTTTGCTATTGGTGCTGCCTTGCAGCTCTGCAGGATCATCCCCATCCTTGGAGAAGAGGTCCCCTGCTATCAGCTGGTCCAGACGAGCCTGAGCGGGGAGGTCTGCAGAGTACGAGGACCGAGTGGGACTCTGGCGGCCACGGCTCCCCACCTCCATCATACTGAGCTCAGGGAGCGACCCGCTGCTGCTAAACGTCATCTGACCGCGAGCGAGCAGTGTCGGCATGGACACCGCATTGAACATGAAGTTGGGACCAGCGGCCTCCAGGAGCGGGTGTGCGGGGGCCGGACTTAGCGTCCCGAGCTCCACTTGGGGCACTGCCGGGGCAGCATCCAGCTTACGATAGCCGACCAGTGTACAGGATGGCATCTCATCCAGTGCCACCTGGTTAGAGATTTGCTGGTTGTACATCGATGACGGTCGTTTGAGCGTCTCCAGTTTCAGGTTCTTGGGGATCTTCTTGCGACTTGGCCGCCGGTGTTTTGGGGAGGAGGATGAGCCACCACTCCGTGACGAGTCTGAGCGTGACACCATACTGAGCGAGTGGCTGTCATCTCCACCCATGTGAACTGCAAAGATTGCAGGGAATATGTCTCAATATGCTCTGCACTGGGGAATTATCTTTCAATGATTTCACTATGACTACTTCTTTTTCATAAATAGTTTGAACAGACAGACTTCCAGCTTACATCAATCTGAATTGTGCACATTACATTAGAATCTATACCATTTATCGATACCAAAGAGACACTCTTACACTTTTTCATTTTAGAAGGCTCACAGTAGACATCCTCATAAATGATGGGGAGATTTGTCTCATCACCATCTATATCGGCACACTCCATTGGCAGCGGAGGAATGGATCGGAAATATGTCGAGTTTTTCACAAGTGTTGTCAGGTCTGAGTGGCCATGTATGCTGTTAGGTATATAAAATAGTCCATGAATTATCAGTATTATGTGTTACATGTACATGGAAATATCTATAGTCTCAATGTCACATATATACAGTAAGCTATTCACAACATCAAGAATTGAAATTGGAGAGTCCAAAATATCAGAAGATTTTTTTAACAAACCTTGGTTCGAAACATGCGAGCATGTCCTGTTTTGGACACTGATGAGTGAAAAAAGCTTCCGACAATCGTCGAACCTGGAGAAGATAAATGACACCAATGATACACCATGATATATGGATAGCTATGTCACGAAAAAATTTTGCTGTGAATGTCAAACATTTAGGAGGTCCTACTCAGTTTTACTTACCCTGGCCAGATGGTGTTCTGTAGCCAACATCTTGGTGACTTTCTCATTCAGTGTTACTAACTCAATGTACTGAGACCAGAGCACGACGTTCTGCGCGCAGACCTGAGCTATAGTGGTCTGTATCGTCTGAAAGAGCTCCTCCTCATTGTCGTGGCGCTAGAATGCAAGACCAACACTTCAGCATGGCACATGTGATAATCAACAGAATATTTGAAACCGATAATAGGAAGTTTTAACTTGTTTAAAACCAGTATTTATTACATACCTACCTCTATAATAAACTCTTTGGGGTAATCTTACCTTGGCATTCAAAGAAGAGGAGAGAGAAATGAATGTCACAAGAATTTTCTCAAAATTCCTGACATCCATCTCGAACTCGAAATTGAAAGAAATTACTCTTAGTAGATGTGACGTCACACCGGTCATATGATTGACCTTAGCCGCCATTAATTTGCCCACCTGGTTAAGGCAGGGGAGGCGGGAGGGAGAATAATCGTGTTTATTATAGAGGTAGGTATGTAATAAATACTGGTTTTAAACAAGTTAAAACTTCCTATTTATTGCCATACCACTACCTCTATAATAAACTCTTTGGGTTATATCAGAATAACCAAAGGAGGTGGGTTTAACCCTCTCCCGGGAATTTCATCACCGATGTGTGAGAGTAGGAAATATCCATTGAAAGTAGTAAATATTGTGTTTTACTTTGAAATTATAATTTTAAGTCGAAAATACATATTTACAGGATATTTACAACCATACCATAATACACGCCTGAATTACCTTCAGATGCATGGAGACGAGCAGGGGCTCTGCAGAGGTGACTTTCCTCTTGCAGATGAACAAAAATTTCCCTCGCCAAAGAAGAGGAGCAACTCCCCTGGGAGTCGACCTCAGGTGCATCTGTACAGAGGCGTGTTGAGCTCTCTACAGGTATTTACAGCTGGACTATACTCTCCGCCGCCACCAGTCGTCCAAGCTGGAGGCCGGAGTCATCCTCCCAAGCTAACTCCCTGAGATAGAAAGAAGTGAATGTGTTATGAGATTTCCAGGTACAGGCAGACATGACATCATTCAGAGACACTTTATTCGTTAAGGCAAGTGAAGCCGCGAGAGCCCTCACATCATGCGCTTTGACTCTGAAACCTGTGGATTTTTTCGCCTGTGACTTTTCATAGCAAAATCTAACACACTTCTTAATCCAAGATGAGATCGTAGCAGGACGGATATCATTTGGAAAATCCTTAAGATAGGACACGAAAAGCAAACGCTTGCCGAGATGCAGCTCACGCGTACGATTAACGTAGATGCGGAGGGCTCGCACGGGACAAAGCTTCGCGTCTTCCTCCAGGCCCGGCCCCAGAGAAGGAGTCAGGGCGGGAATGGAAAAGCTCAATAATGGCGTACCTGCTAATTGAGTTTTGGCCAGAAAGGAGGGAATGACTCCGAGGAGAACCGAGGAGCCATCCGACTTCCACTTAACTTTGGAAAAGGACAGGGCGTGGAGGGGTCACTGACATGGCCGTGGGATCGGGAATGGGAGACACAAACGAAGGAAGTTTGTGGTTCCACCGGGTCGCAAACAAATCGACCATCGGCGTGCCCCATAGGCCGCAGAGAGATTGGAATACCCTGGGTGAAAGACTCCACTCCATGGCCTGGACCTGGCCCCTCCGGGAGAGGCGGTCCGCCCAAACATTCATATGACCAGGGATATGCCTCGCGAAAAGCGAAATACCCCGGTCGTGACACCAGAGCAGGAGGTCGATAGCGGCTTGGCACAGCGACTGGGACTTCGTACCGCCCTGCTTGTTGATGTAGGCGACAACCGTGGAGTTGTCGGTGGCCACCAACACAGCCTGATTGAGGAAATGTGTTTCCCAATGCCTGAGAGCCAAGAACACGGCCTCCAGTTCCAACAGGTTTATGTGCCATTCCTGCTGAGACGAAGACCAGGTGCCCGAGACCTCGCTGTCGTCCCAGTGAGCGCCCCAGCCGTCCATACTGGCATCCGTAAATACGTGCCTGGATGGAAGCGGCCGGCGGAATGACGACCCTCGGAGCAGATTGACGGGATCCAGCCACCATTGCAGATGGGAAACGACTTCCGGAGAGACCTGCACGAGCTGGGATCTGTCTCCCGTGACCTGGGACCATTGGGAGTGTAGATGCCGCTGAATAGGCCGCATGTGCAGGCGGCCCAACGGAACTAACTTTTCCGTGGAAGCTAGCATCCCGAGAAGGGACTGCCAGCGTCTGGCCGTCTGTGGAATGCGACGAAGGAACCCTTCTGACAGCACGGATAATTTTGACTGACGATCCAGCGTCGGCAAAACAGTCTCTGAGGTAGTCTGATAACGATACCCCAAGAAGACGAAGTCCCGACGCGGTGACAAGTCGGACTTTTTTTGGTTGATTTTGAACCCCATCCGTGAGCATAGATTTACCACAAACTGTGCTTGGACGATCAGCGTTTCGCGACAATGGTGGCGGATTAGCCAATCGTCGAGATACTGGTGGATGAAAATCCCCCGCTTGTGGGCGAGAATCTGGACTTCCCGAGCCACCATGGTGAAAATCCACGGCGCTGTCGATAATCCGAACGGGAGCGCCCGAAACTGCCATACGCGGCCGAGATAGAGAAATCTCAGGTATTTGCGAACTGCAGGTTTCATTGGAATATGGAAATAGGCATCTTTGAGATCTATCGTTACCACCCACGAATCGCGAGGCATGACTGAACGAACTTGCTCCGGCGTTTCCATGGAAAACGTCGGCACGATTAAGAACTTTTTCAACGGAGAAAGATCTATCACTGGTCTCCAACCCCCCGACGCTTTGGGAACCACAAACAACACGCTGTAGAACCCGGGAGTGTCCCCGGGAGCAGGTTCTATCGCTTGTTTCTCGATCATCGCCGTTATCTCCTCGTGGAGAACACGGCGGCGTTCTGGATCGTTTGGAAGAGTGAAACCCCTTGGGACGGGCGATAACGGTGGCAATTTCTCGAATTTCAGGCCGAATCCTCGACGGAGCGTCGAGACGACCCAGGGGCAAGCCCCGAGCCGCTCCCACTCTTTCCAAAACAGAGTTAAACGAGCTCCTACGGGCTCGTCTGAGGAAGGAATATCGACCGAAACGAGCTGACCATGCAGCTCTCCTCGACACTCGAGCAAAGGATCCGGCCCGGAATCCGAAGCTATACGTACCCGGTTTCTTTTCCCCTGCGGGCTTGGGAGCCTCTCCGCGTCCTCGGCCTCGGCCACGACCACGGTCTCCTCGGGTGCTGCCGGCAGGGGCCCCGCGAAAGGGCAGCCCTGAGGCCCTGCCTCTAGCTCTCCCACGGCCACGAGTCGGCTGCTGCTGAGGCTGAGACTGCTGAACTGAAGACTGGGGCTTCTTAAAGGCCGAAACCATCTGTTGCGTCAGACGTTCCAGAGACTTTGACTGGCTCAGGAGGGCATTGGAAGTAGAAGACTTCGCGGCCTTCTCGTCGGCCTCCTTCTTCACCTCCCGCAACTCCGCAGAACGGTCAGGGAGTAGAAGTGAAGTAGGGGCTCCAGAAGAGGGGATCACGGGGTGGAGAACTCTCATGTCCGTCATGAGCTGGTCCGGAACCTCGAACTTGAGGGACGAGAGGAAGGCGTCACGCCGCCACAACTCGGACACCCAGAGTGAGTGGGAGTCCAGGGCCACCTTGTCACCCACACCTTTACCAATGGAGGTGACCAACGAAGCGCAGCTCAATAAGGCTTCTGCCAAATCATCTCGGTCAACGTCAGGGTTGTCCAGGACCTGGTCACGGCACTGAAGAATGGCCCGTCTCGTAGCCATCGACAGCCAATCCATGGCCGAATCCGTGGCCAGCCCCACTCGAAACGTGTGCTGCAGCTCCGCCAAGGCCGCCCATGGAATCTCCACGGCCTTAGGCTCCTTGAAAAAGGCGTAATGGGGGTGATGCCTCCTCAAAGCTGTAGGCTTGTCATCCAGCTCCGACGACGTATAGTAGTCGTTGACAGACGGGCGAGCAGGATACGCGCCAATCGCCGACTTGTTGGACCTGATGGTCTCGTCCATGCGCTCTTGCATGGAGCCGCGAACTCCCTGCGACAGAGGGAATCGTAGGGCGTCCTTCGACGGCCGGGGGTGCTCCAACTCAGAAGATATCATCGACCGAGCTACCTTCTTGACTGGGGCCGGAGCATGCTCTTCGGGCCACAAACCCGGGAGGACCCTCTTCACAAAATCCAACTTCTCCCCCAAGAGAGAGGGTCGTCGGACTCGGGCTGGTCCGCCTCCTGGTCCGGGTCCGCCTTACGCTTTCGCGGAAGCGTGAGGCCTGACGGGCCAGGTAACGGCTGGTCAGCCGACTGAGAGACCTGTAGGGAAGGCTCATCATCCGAAGACGGCTCGTCCCTAGGCAGAGGGGAAGATGGGGGCGGTGGCGGCTGTGGAGGCGGGAACCTCGCCAGAAACTGCTGCCACTGGCCTAACATCTCCGCCCGAAAAGACTCAAGCTCGCCCCTAAGGCGCTGCTCTGACGTCGGGGGAGGGCTCCCCTGGACAGGAACACCGGACGGCTCCGACGCACGGGAAGACCCTTGGTCCGCCAACTGGGCGAAAGACAACATACCCTGGCTGGAGGCGACGAAACCGGAGGGCAGGGCCGTAAGAGGGGAATCGTCCTTGATATCCTCGGCGATCTGAAACACACAGGGCGAATCAGAAAAAGGAAACACTGGAAACCGTGGAGACATGGAAACTCCAGGAACCCATGGGTTTGGACGGCTCATGGCCCTTGGCTCCCGGCCCCTACTGGCCACGGCTCCGGTAGCCACGGCCTGGGGTCCAGTAACCGACGGGAAATCGGGTGCCGGCGGCCGTATCACTCGCGACACGGACCCGGACCGAAATCCGCCCTGGCTATGGGGTTGAAACCCAGCTCCGGGGGCAGGCGCCCGACCCGGAGGGGGAAACAACACTCTCTGTCCAGAGGGATCCCGGGCGCAGGGAACCGTCGTGAGCCCGACGGAACCGGCAGACCCCGAAACCACACTCGGACACTGAAACCCAGGTCGTTCAGCCAGAGAAGCATGAGAACGAGGGGCCAGTAGAGAGGGAGCCAAAAGTGAGCCACACAAACCCGTAGGTTGTGGGGAAGTTAGGGTGCCGAGAGCCGAACGCGCGGCTCCCGGGACCCGTACCTGGCTGAAAGAAAATGACAATGATAAATCAAAACTTACAGCACAAACAGCATTGGATAACTGCAAATCTAATCGCCGCTTGCGTTCCTCAGACGCCTTGGGACGCGGCCTGGCGCTATCAGAATCTGACGGAGAAGGGGGAGTAGGGCAACCAGCAAACCTGCGGGCCTGAATCTCCCGTAAGCCTTGCAGACAAAGTTTCCACTCGTCGATGGACCAATCCGCGCACAACTCACAGGTGGCTGAAGGACGGCAATAGACAGTGTCCCTACACTGCCAGCAGGCGTTATGAACCTCCCACTTAGGAAGGTAGTGTTTGCAAACGATGCACTTCATATCTGAAACATATCAAACATCGAAGTACAAACGGGCGATAATGGGGGAAGGAAAGGGGGCTGGGGAGGCTTTACCATTTCCTCCCAAAAAAATCGCAAATCACTAACTCTAAGCTAGCTAACAACGAAAGAACGATCTACTGAAGAAAAAGCTGTGCAAAGAACAGCCTAAAGACGATCGTAGACGTGAAGAAAATCGACTTTGAATGCCGAAAGCAAGACTTGCTGCACATCCAACAATGGAGGAGCAAATTAATGGCGGCTAAGGTCAATCATATGACCGGTGTGACGTCACATCTACACCGCGGGGAATCTGAGATGTGTGAGAGTAATTTCTTTCAATTTCGAGTTCGAGATGGATGTCAGGAATTTTGAGAAAATTCTTGTGACATTCATTTCTCTCTCCTCTTCTTTGAATGCCAAGGTAAGATTACCCCAAAGAGTTTATTATAGAGGTAGTGGTATGGCAATAAATAGTCAAAACAGCAATGCATAAATTGATACCTAAGGGAATAGACACCCGGATTATTATTGAACTTACTTGTGCCATTGAACGCAATTCTTCTAACCTCTTGTGGCAATCTACGTGAAGAAGTTCTGGGAAGAACAACAATTTATTGGTCAGGCAAGTCGTCACTCTTGACAAATGATGAACTGTTGGACAGTAATTTCTATTTGCAGGCCATATTGTGTAATCATGATAGTCTGATTCCAAATGCAAGCAGTCACTGAATTCACAATGGTTCATGAACTACTGTTGTCAGCTAATGACAATACAACTGAACTTGTACCAGGTATATTTGAATTATCGAGTAGTTTGATAATCTCCTCGGTGTCGTGTTGCAGACTTTGGTAGGCGGTCAGGATAATACTGCAGATGTGGGAGTGGACGTAGCAGGCCTGCTGGAGGCGTGGACTTAGCTTACTCACCGAACGCCGGTGGTCCTGCAAGGTACAATGTATTCATAGGTTTAGAGAAAAGATATAAGACAAATCTTGGGCAAGGGCTTGTGAGAGGCAGTGGCTTTCAACCACATGTACTACAAACATTTGAGTATTTAGCATCATATAAAAGAACCAAGAGTACCGGTAACATATTATTATGAGTTTTAGTCCAAATTTTTTGAAGTTGATAAAAACGTTTTCAATGCCTGATACAAATTGCACGATAAAACCACATGTACATTGCTTTCTTGCTTTATTTAGTAATGTAGATTTATATGTAGAAATATCACAGATAAAAGATGAAATGTAATATTTACTACGTAATACAGGACACGTGTGATTTGATGGCAAGGAATGTGGGTGTTTCTGTTTTGAGTACAATCCAATTCCTCACCCCTGTTTGTACTAACAACAAGATTAATCAATACCAAACTGACAATGGGCCAGAAGCATGCTCATCGGCCCTATAACACCCTGTCGTCCCTCAGATAACAATCAATATTTGGAAATGCTCGATACATTGATTTACGATGAATTAGGCAAACACACTGAGTATTGCCCCTAGAACTGGGCAGTGTGGTTTGTCCCTGACAAAGACCATCAGAGAAAGGACATGCACTGTGTGTGCTGGAAAACAATTTGTCAACAGGTTATGTGCGCAGTAACGTTTGCCAGACAGGCCGCCTGCAACGTGACACCACCGACAAAGTTCTAGCAATGTAACACGCGGTAACTCTAGCCTCACTGTTACACAAAGATATCTTGTGACAAACATCCCTGACGGTGAAACGATGAACCCAATCAGGAGCTAAAACAACATTTCATCAAACAACATTACACATGTGTGTGTTGTGTGGCATCTGTCACTGATGTTATGACATAGAGGAGCAGACATAACCACGACAGCAGGTGCCCCCAGGACATCCCATCGCTCCATCTATTAATACAGTCTGACAGACAACCTTCTAAGGCCAAGACAAAAGACAACATCACCACAAAGCGGCATATTGATGCTATAAATAGAACTCACCGGTGAAGAATTGTCGCCAAACAGCACAGTTTCCATCGTAGACTGGTTTTTATTGGCCCAGGCTGACTTGGGCTGCTGTCGTGTCAAACTGTAATCAAACACCAATAACTACATATTAGTCTTCGCAGTTCGCACTAGCAAGAGCATCTTGGCAGACATGGAAATGTGAACACTCCAGCATCAACAGGATGTCTACAGTTTCCTTGAGCAATCTTACCATAGAACTTTGTCCCATACGATTAATCAATAAAAGTGTGCAGTGAGAATAATCTCTTGCAAACACATCAATTTAGAACACACAATACTGTATGGGAAACATTTTCATATGAGAAATCCACTTGTAATCATGGTAATTGACTATTTACCAGTACATGAATTTTACATATAATTCTGGTAATTGGGAATTATTACATAAATTGTACCCATGTGATGTAGGTGGGACATTTTGAAGTGGGACACCCGGACGGGTATGATACGAGTGATACAAGGTGACTGTACACTGACTTGATGTAGGGCTGTTGTAGAGCGAGAAGCATGCCGTGGACGCTGACACACATGACGGACAGATGGAAGTAGTCAAACAGCACGGGGACGTGGTGGTGTAGGCCTCGGGTCGGAGAGAAGTGCAGCTTGAACGCTCGCTGACTGATACACTGGAACTTCTCCATCTGGTCCGGGCTGCCGACATGGAGCAGGTGTTCTTAAGTCAACTTAATCTTCATTATATACTAGATACTAGAACTAGAGACTTTTCTACACTTTTACATACTGTAATGTATTAGAACATCGCAGACAAAGCCTTTGTTTTTGATGCACTATGCGATGTTCTTCTTATTGGAAGAAGACAACATGATGTATGAGCTGTTCAATATTTCATTAATTAGTATAATAAATGTAGTGCTCACTGCATGGTTTAGTACAAGAATGCAGGTTTATAATGGGAAATATATCAAGATTAGTTCAATGTATAACAGAATAAACCCATAAGGTTTCTGATAACAGGTATAGCACGACACAATACAACACACCAGACAACAAACTGGTACTAGCAAAAGGATAGGGCTGTTCACCATTTGTATAAAAAGTTTATATCTATATCATCAATCACCATTATGATGCATGCACACGTTAGATGAGACACATCGCTCATAAACTCCATCTGCACGCTATCGGCACATTCATCAATGATATTCTTTTTATCACGTTACAAGGAATTCACTGGAAACAGAAACCTATCTCTTATGGGCTGGAAACTATAGAACAAAACATTTAATGACAATGGCAACACTGACACTAGACTTTAAATGTCACTTCTGAAGCGAATTGTGCTCATTTGAAATAGTGTCTACATTAGCCATGTACAAGTTGTAATTAATTATATGATCTCTTTTGGCTTATCAGTGGAATTTATCAGGTACTACAACATAATGTCATGTATATGGGTATTATGAGCACACTCTCTACAATTCAACATACATGTTCATGTGATACACCAAGCAAATGTCTGGGAAGTCAACAGGTAAAACGTCTCACTCAACATTTGGCATGTTCATACATGTTGGTTAGATGACATCATCAAAATACTTCATAAACCACAAAATATGTGTTTATAAAAGATGGAAGGTTTTAGGCATGAGGATTGAAGATTTGAGTGATTGTCAAGTGCAGTAAATAAGCCGTCGAAGTCCTTGCACCAGGGCATGATTCACTCACCAGTCTCACCCTAACAGTTAGTCCACATTACACATGATTATGTGGAATGATTATTGGGAATTCCCCGGTGTATAGGAAATACCCCAGCAAAATATTAAAGGTTAGATTATATCACTGTCAAGGTTAGTCACACAAAGACAACATAACACATAGGGAACCACCACAAAACAAAAGGTACCAACACCTACTAGTAATACTTTACCTCACAACCCCTCTTTTGCTGGTAAATAAAATGATTAATCTGATTAACACTTGAAGTTACTGAATTAGACGAAACAAAAGTGACACACTAGTAACCCGTATCAAGTGTGTAATCATGGTGATGGGTCAGTTCCAACAAAAGTGCCTCCAACACAACAGGAAAAGTCATGAGTATCCCTCAATTAAATGTAACAAAATAAAACATTATTTTTGTGAATTAAAAATATAAACTTTGACTGGATTAAAGATCGAGTACACACTAGGATAGTTGTCTGAGATGATTCTATACCCGAGTGTACATGTCAGTGAAGTTGTGGGACTACCAACTCTGAATAAAGTGGCTTGCACATTTGACATGACTGATGCGAGTCACATGACTGATGCGAGTCACATGACCGATGCGAGTCACATGACTGATGCGAGTCACATGACCTGAGTACTCACCCCACTTCCTCGTCCGTGAACCACAGCTCTATACATAGCTGGAACTCTGCCTCTTCTATACTTTCCAGTATCTGGAAACATTACATGGAGATCATGCTCACTTGTAATACACAAGTCGTGATTATGTACATATTACTGACCACATGACTACATCATGTTACAGATTAGATCGGTCATAGTCAAAATGTATGGAAGACTGAATTATGAATTTTTCCCACGGTCGATAGAGGGAAGAACTGCTTACACTACTATACTCTGATTTTTCTAACTTGTTTACACCGGTTTTTGATTATATCTTTGCGGTGCTACATCGTATTGTTTTATAACTTGGCATACCTCACCTGGGAGTCAAACGGCAATTTTCTACCGAATTTCAGACTTCTATTGCAATAATTGAAAAAGTTGGCAATCTACCCCAATGTTAAATTCCAGCCAAAAACGGGATCTTGAGAATCTGAGCATATTCGAGGATTTGATCCTGTTTACATCCATCAGGAATCGATGTATTATTGTAATTTTAGACCAGAAGACACATTGTGGTGTATTCTACACAAACATGTTAATTTCAAAAGATTGCGATACTACAAAACCGAGCCAATACACAAAATTGTGTGTGGACCCAGAAATTAAATGACAGGGCTAAATTTAACATTGGTGTAGATTGCCAACTTTTTCAATTTTCGTGATACAAGTCTGAAATTCGGTAAGTGAATGCCGTTTGACTCCCAGGTGAAGTATGCCAAGTTATAGAACGATAGCATTTAGCATCGCAAGAATATCAGCGAAAAACAGTGTAAACGAGTTAGAAAAATCAGAGTATATGTAGCCCTCATACAGACGTGTAGCTCTCAGTATTTCACTCATCATGTCATCAATACAATACAATATACTGCTCAGATTACAATAATATTGATTACCAGATTGATTCTTATATGTTGCAAATAAACTAAAGCATTACAAAACAGCTACAAGTATATAATATTGTGGTGGACATCATAGAGAAAACCGTGGAACACACGAGAACATAATATCACAGCTGTTCCATTGTAAACCATAAGTGCCATCGCTATTTGCCTTGGTGCTAATCAGAACTAATCAAAATCCCTGTGCTACAGTGTATTTCCCTAAGTGAGTTTGTGAGCTGTTAATCTTTCAAGGTTCTGCAGGCGAGCTGAGCTGAGCTGGGTATTCCCCTGGCCATGATGGCAGCAAGGCCAGGGCCACGATTCTGGGGGCTGTTCTGCAGCTTCTGTGTTTGGTCATCCTCCTGAGATAAATACTATTGATCTTACATTGGATTGCAGAGGTCTGGAAGAGGTCATACCGAGGAAGATTGTTTCCATGGACATTTAGGCCACCCAATACTGGACATCACATTAGTGGACACACCCACCTCTGTCCCCTGGCTCTTCTCCAACCCAAGCCCCACCCCCAGCACCCACTCACCTAACACCCTTCAAGCACCTACCAACCCCGGAAATGGCAAGCCTCAGAAAGTATACCAAGTTGTCACTGACTGAGTTGTCACTCACTTACCCACTAATAAATTCACAAATTGGATACTTTTGCGGAAATGCACCAGACTGACACCGGAAGACACTGTACAGCCTCAGCGACTAATCACGGGCATTACGTGTTATGGTTTTGGCATAAACGCTAACACCAAGCTCATTATAAATCGACAAGTACCCATTATCAATGTTATATCATACATTCCTAACAGACATCTAGGGGTTAAATCTCCCCTCATCTTGTGGTGGACAGTGGACACACAATATCAAACAAGCCACCAAATATTTTTCATTATAATATACAAATGGCAATGTTGCTAACTGGTATGTACCTGCATTTATCACAGAACTAGAATCTTGGCAGATATTCAAAAGGCACAAATTTCATAATCTGGAGTGTTTTATGTACACAATACTGCAATTTACAACAGTGACTGGAAGCTCACCTGAATCTACACTCCCCAGCACAGCAGAAGGGCCACAAGTCAATGACACTGCTTTAAAATTGTTGACATCTCCCTGCACCAGTCTATGGTCAGCGAATCAATGCGCTCTATGATGGCTGTCCATTGATCAGGACGGGGGGGGGGGGTCGGGATACCAGGGAGCAGGTAGTCTCAGAGATATATATACGACCGGAGACAGGTCATCACACACCTGACACAGAAGGGCAACTTGCCTCCTGATGGCGGAAAGTCCTTTGGGAACTGTCCCGGCTCACCAGCGAAATCAATCACTCCATCCACAATAGATGTGGCCTTTGCAGAATATCACGAGTGATACTGTAAACCCCTTAATTTTTCGCGGCCATTAATATTCGCGATTTTCGTGTTTTCATTAAAAACGCGAAAATTTCTGGACGCGAATTTTTTTGGCCAACCGCATTTTGATTCGCGAATATATATGATCACGGAATGTCAGCATGGTTGAATTGGCTGTTGATTCGGAAATTGACTTTGCAATGTGTGTCGTATAAAACAGAAGAACAAATAATGTTGTTATTTAACATGACAAAATCAGTAGCCAATTCCAAGTGTTATTTTGTACTGTTACTATCTGTATTTATTTCATGTTTACTAAGCTAGAAAATAAACATATAATAAAGATACAATTATGTTCATGTCAGAATTTTGTCAATTGTTGGGTTGCTTAGTGAGTATGTTATTGGAAAATATTTTTGTAATGCGTTAGCAGTAATATTCATACTGCAAAAATCGCGAAATTAAAAGGCCGCGAATATGTCCAAATCTTCAAAACGCGAAATTAAACGGCCGCGTAATTAAAGGGGTTTACAGTATATGTAATTTTCCTCCTTGCACGATACCTGCTGGTGGTGTGGGTCAGGTATCTTGTTATAATATATGAGAGCTTGGGAGACATTTTATTGCAACGAAAGGGGCAGAATGCTGTACCTACATTTCTTCATGGACTGACTTGGTATTTTCCTCTCATCAGAACATAGCTCCTACCGATGTTCTGTGAACCAATACACTATATGATTCTTTGGTGCCCATAACTTTGACAATATATCTACATTATGCATGTATGTATTCCATGGAGCATACTAAACCTGCTAGTAACTTTCACCTGAGATGGGACTGGGGAATAGAATCAGATCTGCAGGTTCTTTCCTGATGTGTGCCACAGAACTGGCAGTGTGGAGGCTGAAAGAACAGCCGCTGGGATGGGACGAGGTCTGATTTAGAATGCGGTAACGGTGAAGTCCGAGAGACCGGGACCTTTGGGACAGATAAAGTAATCAACGTGTCTGACACACGATCGCCCAGCAACAGAGAACCCAGTCAACGCCACCGCTCCTTGTTTTTGGCTGTGTCTCCATAAACTTGTCACTGCGACCCACTTTGTGGGGAGTAACGAGCCAAAAACTCTCTCTCTTTGAACTGTTGTTGTCCAGTCTGCCTGTGCTCTGACTACATGTACTCTTTTGTTGCATACATTTACAAGAAATGTGTGCCGTCAACTAACCCTGTGGGAGTCCACCAGCATGTACACCTTGAACACGATCACGTCGTTCACACGAACATCTTCGTTCCGATACAGAATGTGGAATGTTTTGCTGACAGCGACACCATTGATCAATGATGCTGGGAAAACCAGGTTACATGCTGTCAACAGGAAACACAGTACATGTATAGATATCATACATTTTATATTCAACAATGGAAATTCCATATATCGTGTGCATTTGAAGAAGTCATACCAATATGATGTATAATATATTCACAAAATATTTCTCAGATCAACATAATTATATTACATGCATTTTACAATTAATCAATCTTACCTGAATTTTTTGGCAGACTGACTTCAATCTTGACTGGGGCCTTGGGCGCAGACTTCATGTAACACCGGATTTGGTAGTAGCTGAAATTCACAACAATTCACAGGTGACTGTAAAAATAATTCACATGTGACTGTAAAATGATTACATTATTTTCTCCAGGACAATGTAACATAATATTATCTGTCAACACCAACCAAACCATCCCTGCCCCCCCCCCCCCCCTCCCCTCCTACAGAGTTTTCCAACAGGATCCGGATACCCTCGAGCTATTACTTCCAGTTCCCAGTCTCGCACTGCCCCACTTCTAAACTTTGCCTGTACTCGAAGACTTTCCATCTTTGATGTTACCTGTGTCCCACTCTCCTGATTTTACGCTGCTACATGTAGCTTCTATCGCTCAGGTATATCCTTGCACAGGTGTCTTGTCGTATATTGTCCCCAGTCATTACAAAACTAGGTCAAGACTTCCCAAAGCCTGCACTGTCTAATCAGCCATACATCGCGAATATTGTTAGCAGGGATAATGGTCAACATGGTGGATGCCCAGAAAACAATGTGACTGTGAATAATGTGGAAATTATTCTTATCTAGTCCCAATGTGCTGAACATTTAATGAACAAAGTATATAATACGGTGGTCAATGGAACACCTTTATAGTACATGTATAGTTACATAGTTGATGAACACAACTTACAGAGGCACACCTGTATGGTACATGTATTACAGGCTATTTAAACGGTATCAACTTGCAATAGTAATGATTCATGTTGTAGTGTTGTACCTACCCTCTCTGGAATAAGTCCACATTGTAGAACTTGCTGAGTTCCACCTGGAATTCCAAGGCTGCTTGAAGCTCCGACATCGTGTCTGTAACAGGCCCAGATTGACACAGTGTCAAAGCGATATCACCACTGGTCTGGCATTTACATGTAAGTAATCGAGTACACACACATTGCTAGCACACTCTCACTGCACACTGGGCTTGCTTTACAGGTACATTATCTTCCCCCAGGAACACGACAAATCCCAGACAGGACAGGTGCATAGATATATGCATGCTCACATTGTGCCAATAACTTGGAGGCAGAACAATGTACAGAGGAATAAATTTCATGAATGATTATTTTAAATGATCAATTCTGCTCATAATATTGAATTTACTAGATGACCATGATGTTTCAGAAAACAAATCAGTGTCATTTTGTCATCAGTTCCATCAATGTGTTACCAAAATGGCATCAAGTCAGGTGTATTTAATGTCATTGATAACCTGATCATGAGATTGGAGAAACATGATATTTTGGTAGTTTGCAAATACATGTACTGCAAAATCAGGATTGTTTTCATGGAAACCATTGGCACCAATATGCTAAATTGATAATGAATGCAAAAATACATTGTGATAACAATACAGTAGGCCTTAATTTTTAATGCTTTCTTTTTATCAACCTAGTTCAACACACACAATAGCAGTGCTACAT
This sequence comes from Terebella lapidaria, assembly GCA_949152475.1. Classification (NCBI taxonomy): domain Eukaryota; kingdom Metazoa; phylum Annelida; class Polychaeta; order Terebellida; family Terebellidae; genus Terebella; species Terebella lapidaria. The sequence continues at coordinate 40,454,190 of OX424557.1, read as the reverse complement.
GTAATTGGTAAATAGGCAGCCAGCTGAGCCAGTTATTTCCAACAGTTCTAGCAAACAAAATCTGTTGTAAATTTCATATCCTCACCTTTTCCGCCATACTTATCATAGAAGTCAACAGAATAATATTTTTCAATCTTCTTCTTGCGTTTTAACATTTCCGGTGGTGCTATGTTTCAACAAAGATCAATATCCATGAATGTTTATCATCTGTACATCCAAGCTCGTCTCCTAGACTGTTGAGCTTGTTGTTATCCAAGTTTACAGGTACGATATCATGCATGAAGGAAGCCAATATCTCAAAACTTTTCTGTAGCGGCCCACAGATTGAATAACTTTTTTCTTCTTGATTGATCTGTGACTGGGCGAGATTGGGGGTTATCGTCCATGTATTTTTATTGGCAGAATGGTGGGCTCTTGACCTCAGTGAATAGCTTGAAACACACAAAGTGTGCAATCAGCCACCACATGTTTGTGCAGTATGTGACTATACATGTGTGTGGTCATCACAGCCGTACCCCTGCCATATAACACACCCAACAGCTAAGCCAAAACCAAATTACCGGCTTTGTGACTGAGGTCCAAGATTGGGTGCTGTAAATTACTTCACACCACAAGTAGTTTTCTGGGTAACTTTCAATGACTGATAAACATGATAAAAGATAACGCAAATCAAAGCAATGGTATTGATATCGGTACACAGAACATAGATCTAAGCTGTCCAATCACAGTGGACTTTGACAGCACTCGAAGGACACTGATGTATACACACAAGTATACATGTACAAGTGTATGGACTGGACAGATATTCTCCACCTTATACTGTGTGAATCATACATGTATCTATAGTACAGCGAGAGAACGAGCAAAGCAAACACAGATTTTGGCCACACATCGATTTATCTTTGTAACTGATTGAGCCCATAACAACAGTCAGCACGCAACAATGAGCACAGGACGCCTAACAACCTCAGACCACTGGCAGTGTTCCTCCTTATAGGATACAGAAAGACAATTCTCTAGTCACTGATTACTGACAAGGATATAAAACATTTGCAAACTACTGTTTTCAAGTAAAGAAGTAATACATTTTTCAAGGATACACATGTTACGGATATCCAAGAGTACATGAGGTCTTTAATTTGAGAATCAAATTACTGCTGAATTTAGAATAATGCTAAATGGGATATATACATCGCATGGACTTTTAAAATACCATATTATATATTCACTACTCAATCTAATAGATTCCTAACATTTTTCATATTATGATGTATTTTCGAAATTTATAAACATATTAATTTCTACCGTACGAGTGCTGACATGATTCAAATACATCAGAAATACATATCTCTCGTTATGTATATCTGAATACATGTATTGATTCATCAATTAACAAATTGAGCATAGAATCCTGAAAAAAAGGATCAAGCTCAATACTGGAATATTATTTGGTGAAAACAGATGGCTGTAACCAACGTCTGTCGACCAGATGTTAGTGGTACTGCAAATTTACATCACATAAGTTTAACCAAATCTGAAAAACTGGACTCCTGTCCATACAAAATACTAGTATGAAGAAAACCAATACAGGCAGCTGATTAAATAAAATCTCACACAATAGAATATGCAATACAGATAAAATTAGTCCAAGCTCTAGCATTGCATAGTTAACCATATACATTTGTATGTGAAAATTGGTTTCACTTTGAAATTGGTTTCATTTTTATTGCATGATATGCATAATTTCCTGACACATTTTCGTGACATACATTACATCATAACATTGTGGTGGCATGCTGTATGTGAGACACATGATAAGGCAACTTGCCAGGATTATTTTTCAGAGCGTACCTTCAGTGCCAGTGGGTTTTTTTTTATTATTTCCACGTATAGTTTTTTTTTATTTCGACGTATAGTTCCACGTTACTTTTGTCCAGATTCAAATCAACATAAATGTTGAAGATTTTCACTACATTTACAAGGCGTATGCCAAAGGTTGATCATCAATCCACATGATCCAGGATACTTCAGACCTTTGTACATACCGTATTGGTCCTAATAGTAGCACGAGAAGCCGAAGCAAGACCTCTTGCAGCAGCGAGCACAAAAATGGGGTCAAACTTGAGGTCAAACTCAAAAAATGAATTACTGAATAATATATAGCCTTCAATCCCCTTATTAATTCAAATAACATAATGTGTTGATTGCAACACTCCAAGATCTTATTAGAAAAATATGAAGTGAAATACAAGGTTACGAAAATCGAACATTTTTGAAGAAAAGACTATTAGGGCATGTGCCACTATTAGGACCAATACAGTATATGATCTTACATGGCAGGACAATAGAGAATGTAACGATATGACAGGGAGCTCCATGATTCATATATTATTAGCGGCTAGCATCACATGAAATTTCAATCAGTCTGTTGGTCCTTTTGCTCTTTTAACATGTTAAATAGTATACCAAAGCAATTTGGCTAATAATTTTTAAAATGAAGAAAAAATAATTTGAGAATTTTTTTGTCATATCATTATAATTGAATAACCTTCTACAAATTCCTATATATGCTTTGAAAAGGAAACATGAATTTACCAAGGCACATTCAACTATTGCTCTATGGGGCAACAAAACTGTGGTGTCGTAATTGCCTGAAATCTACTGTATTGTCAATTCATCATTGCACAGTTATGGTCGATAAGTTTATAATATATGACATGTGACATACAAGAAAATGCTTTACATTACGATCTTACACTTTTGGATAAAAGGTACGTAGGCACTTTCTAGGTACACTTTTGAATAAAAGGTATGTAGGCAACACCTTTAAATTATAATACTTTGGTATGCAAATTGAAATGCGACTAAATATTGTGTTACAGTGACTGATCGTTTTTATTAAAATATTCATATTCACTGAAGTTAAATCTATTCATCCACAATGAAGGATAGGGCTTAACTCGAGTACAAACTTTGTCTTTGTAACGGAACCATAACTGGTAACTCCTTAAACATGTTAAAAATATAACTAAATCATTGTCAAAAAACAAGTAACACCAGGTTTTTTCGTAGTTCACATTCAGTTTAGTGTCATATTTGGTTAAAATCTCGCGCTAAAATCGACATCAAAATCGACAAGCCATTTTCATATGAAAATGTTTGCTATTAGTTTGAATAAATAGTGTTTTTGGGGTTGCATGTATGATTACGTGAGCAATCTGAGACAAAGGCTGTGATGCATCCAAACTGGTCACACAGTCACGATCATGGTGCAGACAGCTTGGCGCTGATTGATGGAGCCAACATTTGTCCAGGGCCAGTGTGGGACTTTATCATGTGCTACAAGTTTTTGCTTCTAAGGGTAAAAAAAATCACTTCAATTCTTCACTCACTCCAAATTCCATTACGAGGTTGCGCTTGCAGCATAGATGCTTTGCTGTGATGTCACACTGGACGGCAAAATCAGTGAGTGTACAACGTCCATTGTTTGTTGGTTGTATTACGTTACTTGCAAAGCATCTATACATTCAAGATTAAACACTTACAAAAACTGTAATTGGTGAATCGTAATTACAGTGTAGTGTGTATATCTACTCGTTGCTGCTCCCCGCAGCAGCTTTGTGTCAATGACAGACAATACGGACTCTGGATGCTGATTAGCACTATTGATGGTCGGGGCCCTATTCAAGGCCAAAATGTTTCAATCTAAGATTTGGTGCCAAAAGTCTCAAAACGTGGATATTTCCTGAATTATGACATCACACACATCATCAGCTGATTGCATGATGCTCACTGATTGGCTTTAAATTCAAGTGGAATTTTTGTAGCATGACGAAACTGCACTATGATCATGATGATGAAAATGTAATTTGTAAACAAACAGCTGTCAAGTGACAAAGTATGGAATTAACTTAAAATTGAGGGACATAAATCATTGGAAACAACTGAGAGGGGAAGAAAATGATACACAGTGTGTATGTCATGCATTCAAAACATGTTTTGCTCTGAAATAAGTTCACAAATCCTGACCCACTGTGACAGGGTGTCAGGCGAAAGCCCTTGGTGGGCTCACGAAGGGACTAACAGTGACACTCAACTCTGTTATTGGGTTGAACTGGGTTGAACTAAACTCAAGTTCATCCATCAGTGAAACACGCTTTTGAGCCGTAGTTTTATTTTAAATAATCGGATCAATTTGAATTTTTGTGTGTATTAATTGGGTACCATGCCGTAATTTTTCACCAAATTTCAGAGTTCTATCACAAAATTTGAGAAAGTTGGCAATCTCACCCAATGTTAAATTTCGGCTCCAACATGGTATTTCAGAATCTGCACAAAAACGACAACTTTTATTCAATGTACGAGTTATTGCTTCAAAATAAACATATTTACTTAATATACACTGACTATGCCTTCCCACTCTACATCAATACAATAAATTATTATTTCTGTATGGGCAATAAACACGATAAAAGCTCTGAATTTGTTGAAATCTACTTGATCACATTTCCGTAGATTGCCAACTTTTTCAATTTCTGAGATTGAATTCTGAAATTTTGTGGAAAATTACGGCATTCGTGATACCCCATTGAGAAACACAAAATTTCAAGTTGATCCAATTATCCAAAACACTACGGCCAAAAATCGTGTTTCCCTGATGGATGAACTTGACTTTAGAAGTCGATGACGCTGCTCGGATGGATCAGTCGGAGACCTAACCAGCTAACCAGTTAACACTAATATATAACAGTATGGATTGTATGGATAATAGGAGTGGCTGAGTGAAAGTGAGTGCAGTGAGTCAGTGAGTTAATTTCACACGGGTGACATGTACTGATGTAGCCTACATGAACTCATGAACATGGTGGATGCACACAAAACAAGTCTGACTCAGTCAGTCTGAGACACTGACAAAAACAACTCGAGGAAATTTCCTCTATCTTTTTTCGGAGTGTATAATAGAATGAAATGGAATTAAAGTTCATATTTCATCTGTTAAATACTCACCTAAAATTTCACGTGACCATAAACCAAGAGGAAATCCACTAAATATTTTACATTTTTTGACACACAAGTTCGACGGATATTGCAGACCTGACAATGGAACTGCGCATGCTCATGTTTTCAGGGATGACTGCATTTCCAATGTCTCCCCTCCATGGAAGGGCGGGTGACTTATGTCTTATGATATTCCCATTTCTTATATTGTACTTAGTCTCATCAATTGACTTAGGTCCTATTTCTAGTAGTGTTCCAATATTGGATATTTTCCCATTTTATCACATTTAATAAAATTTATAAAATGTGGTGCAGACTAGAAAGGAAGGCGGGGGGGGGGGGGGGGGGGTGAATAAACGTGTGTGAGTTAGTACAGTATCGCTAGGCCTATGGGGTGTTCCAAAATAATAAAGTATCCCGAAACTAAACTCGCACGAAAGCAACAAAAACTTTTGGAGTCATTCATGCATTTGCAGATATGTTCCTGTTCCACCCTGTCATTTATCATTTAGCTAAGTGTGAAATTGGAAAACAATATAGCTTTAAACCACGCATGAACATAACATGTCCTCATTCATTGAGGTATTTACTCTCCTGGATCTCCAGTCTAAATTATCTCATGGTGCTCCCCGTTTTATCCGCGGACACTTATGCTGGTAGTCATTCTCTTGGTAAATTTGTTTTCAAACAGTGTCCTCACCAAAATGGCTGATCCATGCCATATTTATCGATTTTCAAGTAATATTCATAGATACGATATGTAATCAAAATGTGTTCCTCCCGTCTAGGCTACATTTCTGATTGGCAGATGATGTGCATTTTGGTAAACCTCTGGGGTTGTGTCTCTTACCATGGCGATGAGACCAATTTTCAGTAGTGTGGATCAAAATATTTTAGGATATTCCAACACAGTTTTCCACAGTTTTTCCATGCCATTTGTACTCCTTTGGACTAATTTTAATGACTAAAACACCTGCATGGTCAGAAAGTTTCGGGGTACTAGTTTAATAATGTGCTGATTTTGCCCAAAGATCACGGCAGGAGATTCTTTCTAAACACTATCTTATTTCTGGCTGCTTCGTGTTCGAAGCACGTGCACTGCCTAGCAACGCTCTCTAACTCACTCGCCCATTATACTGTAACAATGGTCTTACGTCATTTCCCTCGTAACTCGTGCTTCAGGACTATAAATATTTTGGAGCCGCGTTGTTCAGTGGAGTTGTTTCAGTGCTGAGCAAGGCGAGAGTACACCGGAGGACTCGGCCATGAGTCCATCGTCCTCACCCTTCAGCTAAGGCCCGCAAAGGCCCTGGGGACAATTCTCATAGGGGGCCCAGGAGGGGGACCGTCACTGACTCGGGGGCTCGCCCCCTGGATCGCAGGCCCTTTGCCCTGGGATGGTGCGACACAGGCTCTGGCAGACCGTCGGGCTGTCCAGGGTTCCGCGGCGAGCCGGCCTCACAGTTAACACCACGTTGATGATTATGTATCTGAGTGGTGTCCGTATGTCTGGGATCGCTGGGCGAGTTGCTCCTGGTTAACATTTCTGAAGAAAGCACTGCACCCGCAGTGACCCTCGGTGAGCAGACTATCCGCAAAGATCCGGGGATAGTGAGTGCGCATCCGCCATGACCCATGGTGAGCGGCTTATCCGTGAGGATCCGGGATAGCGGACGACGTCAAACTTTACAATTAGAACACCTTGTATAGGCCGTCTACGTGGTAATGGGTGTGGATAAATAAATGCACCGGATTCCTGAGGGCCGTAATACACGAAAGGTCATTACATTCACTCCCTCATGTTAAACATGGATAAACCTACCTTACATTGAACACTGTCCCGCCAATGTAGTCTACCTAACAAAACTGTAGGCCCACATTTCATACGGGATCAGAACATTTGGCACAGTTTATTGAAAATTACCACCCGTGTGCCAGTTATCACGGGACATTTTTCCAAATGATGTGTGAATATTTCATTAACGTTGTATTTTCATACCAAGCAGTCACACACATTCTGTATATTACTCACCGGTAGTGGTATGCAAACTTGCAATACATAAATTTTCGGTAAGTTCGTATTCACTGTCTATATGTCATAACCACCCTTATATACAATTTATATGTACCCAGTGATCAATTCGCTAATTACAGTATATTCATACTATTCATTCTCAAACAAACAAAAAGAAGAATTAAAACTATCACAAACAATAAAACAGCTTAAAAAGTGTGAAATATTTTATTAGTAAAATACTGTACTTTAGTAATATCACAGCAAAGTGTGGAATACCATGGTATTTTACTAGTGTGGCGATTTTGCCCAAAGTTTGTGACAGGAGTTTCGACCTTTATTGTACACCATACCTGTTTAGGCCGCTTCACATTCGAAGCATGTGTGTCTCTCAGTCAGGCATTGTCTTTTATCTATCCACTATACTGAAATAATCACCTGACAGCACGGCAGTGCTTTCTCTGGCTAAGCAGGCTCACGCCAGGGGCAATTTCTCATTGGTGGCCCAGGGAATGGACTGCTCAGATCCGGAGCACACGCTCTCTGGAATGGTAGTCTCTCGCCCTGGGATGGTGCGACACAGGTTTGGTAGACCATCGAGCTGTCCAGGGTTCCATTCCCGCGGCAGCTCACTGACTAGCTCAGAGAGATGGCCCCCTGCGGCTGCTATGAAGACGGCCGGTCGCACCATGCGGGACAACTTGACCATAGGACTCGCTCACCTTCTCCACGACACCAGCCCTCCACAGCACAGCTGACAGAGAGGGAGTGGCGGTAAATCCAGATCATGCTAGACAACAGAGCTCGGACCGTACGGTCCCATACAGACCAGTGATGACCGGTCCACCGGTCCTACCATCGGTTCATCCTGAGGGCCGTAATACACGAAAGGTCATTACATTCACTCCCTCATGTTAAACATGGATAAACCTACCTTACATTGAACACTGTCCCGCCAATGTAGTCTACCTAACGAAACTGTAGGCCCACATTTCATATGGGATCAGAACATTTGGCACAGTTTATTGAAAATTACCACCCGTGTGCCAGTTATCACGAGACATTTTTCCAAATGATGTGTGAATATTTCATTAACGTTGTATTTTCATACCAAGCAGTCACACACATTCTGTATATTACTCACCGGTAGTGGTATGCAAACTTGCAATACATAAATTTTCGGTAAGTTCGTATTCACTGTCTATATGTCATAACCACCCTTATATACAATTTATATGTACCCAGTGATCAATTCGCTAATTACAGTATATTCATACTATTCATTCTCAAACAAACAAAAAGAAGAATTAAAACTATCACAAACAATAAAACAGCTTAAAAAGTGTGAAATATTTTATTAGTAAAATACTGTACTTTAGTAATATCACAGCAAAGTGTGGAATACCATGGTATTTTACTAGTGTGGCGATTTTGCCCAAAGTTTGTGACAGGAGTTTCGACCTTTATTGTACACCATACCTGTTTAGGCCGCTTCACATTCGAAGCATGTGTGTCTCTCAGTCAGGCATTGTCTTTTATCTATCCACTATACTGAAATAATCACCTGACAGCACGGCAGTGCTTTCTCTGGCTAAGCAGGCTCACACCAGGGGCAATTTCTCATTGGTGGCCCAGGGAATGGACTGCTCAGATCCGGAGCACACGCTCTCTGGAATGGTAGTCTCTCGCCCTGGGATGGTGCGACACAGGTTTGGTAGACCATCGAGCTGTCCAGGGTTCCATTCCCGCGGCAGCTCACTGACTAGCTCAGAGAGATGGCCCCCTGCGGCTGCTATGAACACGGCCGGTCGCACCGTGCGGGACAACTTGACCATAGGACTCGCTCACCTTCTCCACGACACCAGCCCTCCACAGCACAGCTGACAGAGAGGGAGTGGCGGTAAATCCAGATCATGCTAGACAACAGAGCTCGGACCGTACGGTCCCATACAGACCAGTGATGACCGGTCCACCGGTCCTACCATCGGTTCATCCTGAGGGCCGTAATACACGAAAGGTCATTACATTCACTCCCTCATGTTAAACATGGATAAACCTACCTTACATTGAACACTGTCCCGCCAATGTAGTCTACCTAACGAAACTGTAGGCCCACATTTCATATGGGATCAGAACATTTGGCACAGTTTATTGAAAATTACCACCCGTGTGCCAGTTATCACGGGACATTTTTCCAAATGATGTGTGAATATTTCATTAACGTTGTATTTTCATACCAAGCAGTCACACACATTCTGTATATTACTCACCGGTAGTGGTATGCAAACTTGCAATACATAAATTTTCGGTAAGTTCGTATTCACTGTCTATATGTCATAACCACCCTTATATACAATTTATATGTACCCAGTGATCAATTCGCTAATTACAGTATATTCATACTATTCATTCTCAAACAAACAAAAAGAAGAATTAAAACTATCACAAACAATAAAACAGCTTAAAAAGTGTGAAATATTTTATTAGTAAAATACTGTACTTTAGTAATATCACAGCAAAGTGTGGAATACCATGGTATTTTACTAGTGTGGCGATTTTGCCCAAAGTTTGTGACAGGAGTTTCGACCTTTATTGTACACCATACCTGTTTAGGCCGCTTCACATTCGAAGCATGTGTGTCTCTCAGTCAGGCATTGTCTTTTATCTATCCACTATACTGAAATAATCACCTGACAGCACGGCAGTGCTTTCTCTGGCTAAGCAGGCTCACGCCAGGGGCAATTTCTCATTGGTGGCCCAGGGAATGGACTGCTCAGATCCGGAGCACACGCTCTCTGGAATGGTAGTCTCTCGCCCTGGGATGGTGCGACACAGGTTTGGTAGACCATCGAGCTGTCCAGGGTTCCATTCCCGCGGCAGCTCACTGACTAGCTCAGAGAGATGGCCCCCTGCGGCTGCTATGAACACGGCCGGTCGCACCGTGCGGGACAACTTGACCATAGGACTCGCTCACCTTCTCCACGACACCAGCCCTCCACAGCACAGCTGACAGAGAGGGAGTGGCGGTAAATCCAGATCATGCTAGACAACAGAGCTCGGACCGTACGGTCCCATACAGACCAGTGATGACCGGTCCACCGGTCCTACCATCGGTTCATTCGAGCCCACTGGTGCCAGCGACCCATGCCTTGGGACCTGCGTCTGTCCTGTGGCTTGGAAGTAACACATTGGCTACAGCCTCAACTGTTCCGGTGGCTGGAGCTGTGCCCACGTGGTCGAGCTATCTTGCTCCAACCAGTGCTCCGGGAGCAAGCTGGCAACCGACGATTCAGAGCAGGGTTTTATATCGCCTGTCTCCAAGCATACGCCCAACTGGGCTAAGATGGTTGCCAAAAAGCAGTTGGAGGCTGAACGGGAGGCTGAATGTCTCTCACCAACATGAAAAATAGGAAGCACCATAAAATGCTCAAGGGCTTTGACCTCTCGTCGCGGGTTTCCGTATTCTGGTTGCGGATCAAAGGCCAGGGGTGCCAAAGTGCCTAATCCTTCAAGGGGTGGTGCAGATGGTACCTCCTCAAAATCCGACCAGGGTTCGAAGGGTCCCCGCAATAGGTCGCCCATCCGTTCACCAAAAGGGACTATCTGCGAGCAGCCCTCCGACAAAGACAAACAGGCCGGAGGTGCCACAGGCGGGACAAAATCATCAGGCTCCTCATCGAGACCTTTCTCCGCAGGCTCCATGCTGCTAACTGGTAAGCTCTGGCTGAATCTACTGTGGAAAAAAAAGAGTTCGGACGAGGTCCTGTTAGCTGGCTGACTAACTGTATCCAAGAAGGGACAACAGGAGTCAGCCGAGCATGAGAGCAGCGCAACCGACCATGCTCGGTCAGAGTACTCCAACAGTAGAAGAGTGGAGATAGCCTAACTATGTACCCGAGGACTATGGGTCCCAAGAATAGGCTCAACAGGCTGAAGAATGGGCAGAAGTGATGGCGCAGTCTAAAGCCTGTTCGGGGCCACTCAAAGAGGTGCTCCAGAAGGAGTCGAGCTACTACAGGAGTGTGATAAAAAACAGAAAGAGACAGTAACCAACACATAGGAAAGGGGCGAGGCTTGACAGTTTAGGTGGTTAGGGACCAAGTCAGGCAATGGTATCAGCGGCTCGGGCCAGCCAACAGGGAGCTGCAGATGGGATGACCAGAACAAAGTGCTTCGTCTGGTTGGTAGGTATCTTCAATGACTTGTCGGCGGAACAGATATCAGATTGGACCGAGGTGGTCCAGCAGATGGAGCAGATGTATAATGTGGTAGGGCAAAAAGCCACATTCAAAATACAGTTAAGTAGCAAAGAAGAAGCCTTCACAAACCCCACAGGAGTGGGCGGCTATATTTGCAAGATGGTCAACCGGGCCTACCCGGAGGTAACCAGGGTGGGAGGAGATGAGTTTATGAAGGACAACTTTCAGGAGGGGGGAGGGAGCTACTGGATGGGCCCATGCACACGTCAACTGAAGTGAGCCAGTCGAAGATGCTGGCCGATGCTGTCAACCATGTGCTGTGCTATGAGAGTGCAATCAATCATGGGTTGATGCAAGCGGCCAAAAAGCCTAAGGACGGAGGTGTATGCTTGAGAGGGGAAGAAATGTCTGACTTTTGGTTGATCGGCTGTGAAGAGGTGGCAACCGTTGGTCAGTCATGACATCCCGGCTGGTCAAATGGCCAAGGCCAGGCGTATGTGACCCAGGAGGGGAGGGAGATCCTAAATAGCTGCTGGACAGGGTCCAGAGCCTGACTGGAGGGTTGCAGGAGAAGCCTGATGAAGGACTGAATGCAGGAGGTGGAACAGGCTAAAGAGCAGAAGTAATATGCTGGAGGTAAGGGGTCACTTTCACATGGAGTGCCCCACACCCCTTAAGAAATAAGCGGTCATTAGCGGCCCTGGCAGTCTGCCGAGGACACTGGCTGGGGAGGGGGTTTGCAGAATCGAAGAAGAGGGCATCAAGGAGGAGAAGAGCTCTGCATCAAGTGGCACAGGCTCCAGGTCATCTCGTCACTGGTCTACTGCCTGGCCCACTGACTCACGGAAAGTCTCGTAGGCCCAAGCAGTGTCAGAGCTGTACTGCCTGAGAACCCCCTCGACCAGTTTCAAAGGCTCCCAAGTCCAGATCCAGGGTCTCCAAGTCCAGGGTGGCTGTGCTCTGCCAGCCCACGGACCTGCCATCTGAGGGAAGAGAGGAGATGGACACCGACCTGGAAACAGGCGGTGCCCTTGCCGGAGCATCTCCAGTCAGGGGAACAGCAACAGGAACCATAGGCCTGGCCCGGGGAGCTGCGCTCACAACGAAGGGGTTTCAGTGAGCGCTACGCACACTGCCAACACGCCCAGAGGTCATGCTGCACTCGACTGAGATGGCTGCATCCCCACTGAGGGCACATCCAGCGATCTAGGGGGAGGACTGGCTTTTCCCCAAGGATGCAAGCTATTCCTCTCAACTCCACAGTGAATAGCTGTTCCCTCTGGCTCAAGTCCCGCCGGACCTCTGGAGGATGCGGTATTTGGCCACGTCTGTGTTGCCAACTGCACCGTCCAGATTCAGGAACACATATGCATACTGCCGGAGCAATCTGCTGAGTCCTCACTGCTGTCCTTCATCCAGCCAGTCCTTCAGAACTCGAGACTCCAGCTGGTCCAGCAGGGTGAGCGGGTCATCCCCAGCGGCCGCGTGTGCGCAGGTCGCACGGCAAACAGGGTTGTTGAGTAGAACCCTACAGGACGCCGCAAGCATGCAAGTGGCTGCAACTAGCCCATGGCATAGTACAACTGGAATATCAGTTGGATTCACCAAGAGAATGGGAATCATGCCAGGATCGGACTTGACCAAAGCCCGACCTAGCACCAGTCCTGTAATCCAGCGAAATTACTCACAGGTTGTACTATACAGGACAAATCATTAAAAGGCATGCGCAGGTGATGCAGGTGCCATGATCATCTCGCTGTAAGGTGGCACTACTGTAACACGTGCCACCTGGAGTTGGAACAAACAAGACGGACCAGTCCGGAAGAGGTAATGGATGTCCTCTCCCATCCGAAGTTCGCCGGCACTAAAGTCCGTGATCACCCGGTGGGTCCGAAGGGAGTTCATGCTGCCTGAACATACCCATGGCTATGAGGGTCACTTGTGATCCAGAATCGATTAGGAACCACACCGGCTCCCACCCAAAGGTTAGGGGCAGATGCCAGCATGAATTCCGGACCAGCGCACACACAGGGCGACTTGGCAGAGAGTTGTCCAGGGGGCCGGGCTCTGAAACAGAATCCTCATTGTCTGCCATAGCAGTGGAGTAGCTAGAAGGATCCTCATGGACCACTTGGTGCAATTGGAAGATCGATAAATCCACGGATAGGGATGCAGTTGTTACCAGCCCCGTAGAGCTGATAACTGATTTGATCATGTGGCATGAGGCTGCGGAGGGTGGTATGCTGCCTGAACAAACCCATGGCTACAACGGTCACTTCTGGTCCGGAATCGACTAGGAACCGCATCACCTGAAAGTTAGGGGCAGATACCAGCACGAATCCCTGACCAGCACACACACAGGGCGACTTGCAGAGAGTCATCCTGGGTGCCAGGCTCTGACACAGAATCCTCGTTGTCTGCCTCAACAGTGGAGTAGCTAGACGGATCCTCATGGCACACTCCCAGTGGAGTTATATCAACTTGAGGGTATTCCTGCTCGTCTGCAGATGGTGTAGACCCAGGTGCCACATCGGGTTTATCCCCGGACGCAGTGTTGGTCTCACGCGGGAAATGATGCTGGGGTCCGGGAGTGTCGGGCGGGAAGGAAGAGTGTCTCCTTCGTGGTTCAGGTATGTTGCCTTTGTAACCACTGGCCTCAGCCACTCTAGCAGGTCCGGACACTGAAGCCAGAAGTGACCCTGTTTACTGCAGTAGCAACAGTGCCAGTTGACGTTCAGTCCAGACGTGAAAACACAGCAATCCGTGGGACCTGGAGTCTCATTTCCTGCACAATACGCAATCATCTGTGCAGCACCGAGATCATACTCTTCCTCATCATGCTCATCCCAGGAAGAGTACTTAGCAGCAGTCAGAGCCGCTTGCACCGCCACCGCAGGCGGATGGGTCGGTGCACGAACCCGCTGAGGGTTATGGTCCATGGCAGGTTCCCGACGGGCCGGAAATTGCCATGGAACCACTTGAGATGCTGCCGCAGCAGGAGGTGGGGCGAGGCATCTGTCGAGTCCTGACTGGCTTTGTCCTCCAAGCTCCCTGCAGGGATATGTACGGCCTCGGTGGGTATCCATTCCTCTTAGGAAGCAGTTTGTCAGAGCTGCATGAGGTAATCCTCTACGTTTCGTGCTTATGCTAAGCGGTTTTTTGTCACGCGGTGAGCGCTCCCTAAAATCTGATCCAGAGTCAGTAGCGTCAGAAGGCCCATGTGCCATCCCTGGTTGTAGTAGGATCCGTTGGAGAGGGCCCATACACCGCAGATGCAGAGGGGCAAGTGTCGAGGCTGCTGACGGGTATACACCTGGAAATACTCCGCTTCCACTGGGCACAGAGGGAGCACCTGCCGATCATAATGGATAGGATGCAGGTGAGGCAGAGTAACCGAGTAGCTGCGTGGATTCCAACTATCTCCCGGAAAACTGGCCGGAACAGGGTAGTTGGACCACGTGGCCACAGAGCCCACTGCCGGAACAGCGGAGGCCATAGTCAATGTGGTGCCCCCAAGCCTCGGTGCAGGTGTGGGCCCCATGGTCTGGGCCGCAAGCACATGCGGGCTCGGAACGGCTGGCTGACTGCGCTCATACTCTTCAAGCACGATATGGATCAGTCGCCGCTCCCTCTCCATCAACCACTCTGTAGAAGGTGCTGAGAAGAGGGCGAGTGCATCTTACTGTCAGGTCACCTCAAGTGAGGAGATGGCCCGGACTGGGCCAACTTACTGAGCGAATCAGTAAGCCAGTCTACCACGTTTCTACTTGACACCCACTATCCGAATCCTCTGACCGCTCTGCTACACGCGGAAGACCGGAGAGGATCTCCGGCCGCAACAGCTGTTGCAACCCCGCACACTTTGACTGTCCTGTGGGTCATTTGGATGACCTACTGTGTGGTCTGAGCCACTGCGGACTGGCTCGTGACTGGTCTAAGATTGAGTTCTGTTGGAAACATCATCTTCGGGAAGACATCTGCGTGTTAGGCTGTGATGGGACACCATCGGACTATCCTGGTCCCGGCACCAATGTAACATTTGACACCCACTATCTAGGGCGCAAGCGCCCTGCACTTAGGCACTGTCATGGCCGGCACCTTAATTACTTGATGAGTACATACATACCATCAAACATTACATCATCATGGTTATGTAGTCCAGTGTGTCGAGCCTGAGAGCCTGAGAGCCATGGGAGCGGCTTCCCGAGACACGAGCACGTGGGCGTGTTGCTGGCCGGCCTCCTCGACAGTCCACCACGGGGATAGAACCTCGAATAGCCCGGCGGTCTGCCAGAGCCTGAACGGGCCTTCCCAGGGCAAGAGACTACCAATCCATGGGTGCGTGAACACCCGGATCAAAGTAGCCCCCCTCCTGGGCCCCTTCTTGGAATTGCCCTCGGCCAGGATCTTAGGAATCTCCTAGCCAGTCATAGGGGACATGGAGCATGGACGTGCCCATCGTCGACCAGCTATGTAGCTGCTAGCGCACGAGACCGAGGGTGTGACGTCACAGTTCACAGAAACAGCGCAGTGGATCAATGAAAGACAATACATCACCAGGGTGACGCACGAGCTTTGAATGTGAAGCAGCAAAAACGGTATGGTGTATGGAAAAGGCCAAACTCCTATCGCCATGTGATCGCAATCTTTGGGTAAAATCGCCACATACACTTCTCCAATGAAATCTGCACCATTGTTGTAAAAGTTGTTGTTAATTTAATTGTTCTGAATATATGTGTACTCCATGAATGATCTAAAAAATGTTCTCCATTCTCCTGAAGGAGGGATCAATAATTTTAAAATTATATTTTTTTTATATCATTCGAGAAGATAGTGTGCTCTTTAAATTTGAGCACCCTGTACTTTGTTTACGAGCGAAGCGCCATCTGCTGAGTGATATTGCAAACGACGTGTCAGTGTCATAACTTCCGGCAAACCATGTTGGGAAAAATGGCATCAACCGGCACGCACTGGGAAACTGTTCGTAAACCGTCGAAAAAGACCAAAGCATCTGGTCAGAATGGTCTCACGAAAGCACAAAAGAAGTCTTTCGTCGAAAATATGCCCAAAATTGAATCAGCTCGTGAGTTTTGTCGTACTTTTTGGTAACACAGTGATTCACTCACTGTCACTGTTAGCGACGCCAAGGCAAATTTTTTTAATTGGGATATGGACCAAATGGTGTGTGATCCTTTTAGAGCTATATTATAGTATGAAAATAAAAAAAAAATTGGAAAGATTGGACAAAAATTGAGGTCAGGGGAGTCAAGTTAACATGGCCAAAATAAGGGCTGCTGTTACCCGTTTTTTGGAGAAAACCATGAAAAAGTGACCCGGCCTGGTATTCATCGGGGAATGCATCATAAAAATTTTTTTAAGTGTCTGGTGAATCGAGATATCAATACTACATTAAAATTAACTGAAAGTTACAAAATATTTAATGTTTTTATGGACTTACAGTAAGGTTGAAGTAAGAAGTAATATATATATATATATCCTACCCACATATATTATACATAATTCATATCATATCTAATCCCGACCACTTAAATGTTCCAATATTTTAACTCTGATTTTATATTCAATCACCAAAAAACAAAAATTTAATTAGCATTCTGCCATCAACCCATCACTCTTAATTATATACTTTTTCCATGCGAATAATTTGTCTATATTTAACCACGCAATCTGCATACTTGCATGGGGAGATAATATTTACGAACTTTTTTTGCAAAAATACGAGCAATATCATTATGAAAATATATATCAATTGAACAACAAACATATTTCTATAAAACCAAATTCCAATGACTTTCATACAGTTGACAGTGACGCTGATGCGAACGGATGCGTATCTGTCTGCTTGGAAACGCTCACATCGAAATCCGCCATTGTCAAGCTCGTGAGCGATAATAGGAGTAAATTCCCACAACGGAAGTTACCGAATGGGCTGACCCCCGTCCACTTCGAGGACAAATTTCACCACTAATACGCCGTTGTTCACCTTATTTATTGTTCTAAATAGACTCAGTGATCATTATTTGTCTTTAATCGAACCTTTATAGGCGTGAACTATTCCGTAATCCGATAATAATCATTCGATGAAAACTTCAAGCAGTCTCAAATTCGACTTTTCTGGGTCAGTTCTCCCCAATTTTTCTAGTTCACGAAGCTTGTTCATTTTTCACTCACTCTATCATCAGTGATCATGTTAAACCTGTTCTAATTGGCTCTGTAAGTGTGTCATGACCCGATTTTTTTTATCCCAGTACAACTTCTACTAGATCTAGTATAATTTTGAGATTCTACAAATGTTCTAGAACTTCTACTGGAATTTGCATAAAGAAATGCGTTGGTAGAACTTCTACTGGCATAAAGTTCTACTGGCATAAAGAAACGCGCCCACTATCATACATTGTGTAGCCTGAGTACAGCGGAGTACAGTACCCACCCAGTTGGAAAAACAACTAATAATTGGCATTTGTGCCCAACTGGGAGGAGGTGGTGGCAGCCCAAGTGACACGGAGCGCGTCCAGGAAGGCCCACATGGTGCTCGGGACGAAAACAAACAAATCACGATGGGGGGGGGGGGGGGGCGGCAGTCATCGTGATCATGGTGGGATGGACTAGTGGTGACTACTGTTTGGACTGGACGGTCAGGCACCGTCGGATCATGTCAGTTTTAAGGTGCACCGCTAGTTCATATGCTTGAATAAAGGACATTTATCAACTTCTTTTATAAAATAACTGTTCAGGCATCAACAGTTTAGTTCGTAGCCGTAGGTGGTTTAATAACTCAACAGTTATTAAAGGGTCAGTTCCTAGTATATGTAGCATACCCCACCTTCGTTTGAATCGACCTCGTGGTCTAAGTTTCAATGAATTCATTGAAATATCATCGTATTCGAGAAGCGGGAATATTAAGCTATTGAAATATGTAACCCGAATGCCGATATCTTTATTTAAAATGGAACTACGATCGATTTAATACAGAAATCATGTGGTTTTTCAGATGTTTTTGACGTTTTCAACTGCCGCCCGCACTTTACGTCATGTGTAGCGATCATAAACTTGTGACGTCATAAGTTGTACAAGTGCATGTGCCCCTACATGTAAACAAACGCCGGCAATCCAGTATCGTTTGACAGTTTGAGTGGGATTGTGGATGAACTATCCGAGAGAAATGAATAAAACTGCACATATCAGTTGTATGGTTGATTGTCTTCAAAACATCGTTTACAGAATTCAAATCGAAGAATTATTGACCATGTGGTACATGTAAACAAACACCGGCAATCCGTTTTGGCACCTCGACTTGATTCTAACTTTTCACACTAAAATGTTTATGAATCTTGTTTTTGCGAGTGAAATTTGGTATCCAAATTAAATGATGAATCTAGCAGCTAGACTGTCAGCATTATCGATGATTAGAACGATGTTAGCGAATACGGGCAGTCCTGTTTGGCCGTGAGTTTGAGCCGAGCGTTCCACACGTGCACGTAGCAGAATCGAGTAGTAGGCCTAACAACCAACGGGAGATGCAGAGGGTGGTGGTGGGGGGGGGGGAGGCTGCGGCGTCTGGAGAACCACTCCCTCTCATCCATGGATGTCTTCATTAGCGTATACTTTTATTATAAATCAACGCTTACAGGTCTCCAATTCATTTTCATTTATCAGTGATGACAAAAGAATGAAACAATAATGGTTTAAATAATGGCATCTTTAAAATTTTGCCAGCCCAACTAGATATTTGGTGGTCCAGGACTAAAGGGTCGGCAGTAATTTCTATCCCTGCTGTAGGGATGCTTTGAGCGCTTTGAACTTGATACTATAGATGTTACAGGATATTCAGGGGAATACAGTACCAATATATACTAGTATGCAAACTTCAGGAAACCTGGAAATGTGGTGAAGGCTGAAAGATCACATACCACACTCGAAACAATGTCATATGGCTAATACGTGTAGTCATACGACCGCACATTCCCCGCCCCCCGACCATCCCCCCTCTCGAACAAAAAAATACTCGATGAAAAGTTATGGTGACTGCTGCATGCAAGGTATCGGCCGGTATTATGACGACTGCATGTTCCATATATGGACACTAAGCGTTTAGAATACTTTTGTGGTCCAAAGTCCACTGGCGGTCCAGCTGTATGTTTTTCCATGGACACTAAGCATTTAGAATACTTTTGTGGATTGCCCTTGCCGGAGCATCTCCAGTCAGGGGAACAGCAACAGGAACCATAGGCCTGGCCCGGGGAGCTGCGCTCACAACGAAGGGGTTTCAGTGAGCGCTACGCACACTGCCAACACGCCCAGAGGTCATGCTGCACTCGACTGAGATGGCTGCATCCCCACTGAGGGCACATCCAGCGATCTAGGGGGAGGACTGGCTTTTCCCCAAGGATGCAAGCTATTCCTCTCAACTCCACAGTGAATAGCTGTTCCCTCTGGCTCAAGTCCTGCCGGACCTCTGGAGGATGCGGTATTTGGCCACGTCTGTGTTGCCAACTGCACCGTCCAGATTCAGGAACACATATGCATACTGCCGGAGCAATCTGCTGAGTCCTCACTGCTGTCCTTCATCCAGCCAGTCCTTCAGAACTCGAGACTCCAGCTGGTCCAGCAGGGTGAGCGGGTCATCCCCAGCGGCCGCGTGTGCGCAGGTCGCACGGCAAACAGGGTTGTTGAGTAGAACCCTACAGGACGCCGCAAGCATGCAAGTGGCTGCAACTAGCCCATGGCATAGTACAACTGGAATATCAGTTGGATTCACCAAGAGAATGGGAATCATGCCAGGATCGGACTTGACCAAAGCCCGACCTAGCACCAGTCCTGTAATCCAGCGAAATTACTCACAGGTTGTACTATACAGGACAAATCATTAAAAGGCATGCGCAGGTGATGCAGGTGCCATGATCATCTCGCTGTAAGGTGGCACTACTGTAACACGTGCCACCTGGAGTTGGAACAAACAAGACGGACCAGTCCGGAAGAGGTAATGGATGTCCTCTCCCATCCGAAGTTCGCCGGCACTAAAGTCCGTGATCACCCGGTGGGTCCGAAGGGAGTTCATGCTGCCTGAACATACCCATGGCTATGAGGGTCACTTGTGATCCAGAATCGATTAGGAACCACACCGGCTCCCACCCAAAGGTTAGGGGCAGATGCCAGCATGAATTCCGGACCAGCGCACACACAGGGCGACTTGGCAGAGAGTTGTCCAGGGGGCCGGGCTCTGAAACAGAATCCTCATTGTCTGCCATAGCAGTGGAGTAGCTAGAAGGATCCTCATGGACCACTTGGTGCAATTGGAAGATCGATAAATCCACGGATAGGGAAGCAGTTGTTACCAGCCCCGTAGAGCTGATAACTGATTTGATCATGTGGCATGAGGCTGCGGAGGGTGGTATGCTGCCTGAACAAACCCATGGCTACAACGGTCACTTCTGGTCCGGAATCGACTAGGAACCGCATCACCTGAAAGTTAGGGGCAGATACCAGCACGAATCCCTGACCAGCACACACACAGGGCGACTTGCAGAGAGTCATCCTGGGTGCCAGGCTCTGACACAGAATCCTCGTTGTCTGCCTCAACAGTGGAGTAGCTAGACGGATCCTCATGGCACACTCCCAGTGGAGTTATATCAACTTGAGGGTATTCCTGCTCGTCTGCAGATGGTGTAGACCCAGGTGCCACATCGGGTTTATCCCCGGACGCAGTGTTGGTCTCACGCGGGAAATGATGCTGGGGTCCGGGAGTGTCGGGCGGGAAGGAAGAGTGTCTCCTTCGTGGTTCAGGTATGTTGCCTTTGTAACCACTGGCCTCAGCCACTCTAGCAGGTCCGGACACTGAAGCCAGAAGTGACCCTGTTTACTGCAGTAGCAACAGTGCCAGTTGACGTTCAGTCCAGACGTGAAAACACAGCAATCCGTGGGACCTGGAGTCTCATTTCCTGCACAATACGCAATCATCTGTGCAGCACCGAGATCATACTCTTCCTCATCATGCTCATCCCAGGAAGAGTACTTAGCAGCAGTCAGAGCCGCTTGCACCGCCACCGCAGGCGGATGGGTCGGTGCACGAACCCGCTGAGGGTTATGGTCCATGGCAGGTTCCCGACGGGCCGGAAATTGCCATGGAACCACTTGAGATGCTGCCGCAGCAGGAGGTGGGGCGAGGCATCTGTCGAGTCCTGACTGGCTTTGTCCTCCAAGCTCCCTGCAGGGATATGTACGGCCTCGATGGGTATCCATTCCTCTTAGGAAGCAGTTTGTCAGAGCTGCATGAGGTAATCCTCTACGTTTCGTGCTTATGCTAAGCGGTTTTTTGTCACGCGGTGAGCGCTCCCTAAAATCTGATCCAGAGTCAGTAGCGTCAGAAGGCCCATGTGCCATCCCTGGTTGTAGTAGGATCCGTTGGAGAGGGCCCATACACCGCAGATGCAGAGGGGCAAGTGTCGAGGCTGCTGACGGGTATACACCTGGAAATACTCCGCTTCCACTGGGCACAGAGGGAGCACCTGCCGATCATAATGGATAGGATGCAGGTGAGGCAGAGTAACCGAGTAGCTGCGTGGATTCCAACTATCTCCCGGAAAACTGGCCGGAACAGGGTAGTTGGACCACGTGGCCACAGAGCCCACTGCCGGAACAGCGGAGGCCATAGTCAATGTGGTGCCCCCAAGCCTCGGTGCAGGTGTGGGCCCCATGGTCTGGGCCGCAAGCACATGCGGGCTCGGAACGGCTGGCTGACTGCGCTCATACTCTTCAAGCACGATATGGATCAGTCGCCGCTCCCTCTCCATCAACCACTCTGTAGAAGGTGCTGAGAAGAGGGCGAGTGCATCTTACTGTCAGGTCACCTCAAGTGAGGAGATGGCCCGGACTGGGCCAACTTACTGAGCGAATCAGTAAGCCAGTCTACCACGTTTCTACTTGACACCCACTATCCGAATCCTCTGACCGCTCTGCTACACGCGGAAGACCGGAGAGGATCTCCGGCCGCAACAGCTGTTGCAACCCCGCACACTTTGACTGTCCTGTGGGTCATTTGGATGACCTACTGTGTGGTCTGAGCCACTGCGGACTGGCTCGTGGCTGGTCTAAGATTGAGTTCTGTTGGAAACATCATCTTCGGGAAGACATCTGCGTGTTAGGCTGTGATGGGACACCATCGGACTATCCTGGTCCCGGCACCAATGTAACATTTGACACCCACTATCTAGGGCGCAAGCGCCCTGCACTTAGGCACTGTCATGGCCGGCACCTTAATTACTTGAAGAGTACATACATACCATCAAACATTACATCATCATGGTTATGTAGTCCAGTGTGTCGAGCCTGAGAGCCTGAGAGCCATGGGAGCGGCTTCCCGAGACACGAGCCGTGGGCGTGTTGCTGGCCGGCCTCCTCGACAGTCCACCACGGGGATAGAACCTCGAATAGCCCGACGGTCTGCCAGAGCCTGAACGGACCTTCCCAGGGCAAGAGACTACCAATCCATGGGTGCGTGAACACCCGGATCAAAGTAGCCCCCCTCCTGGGCCCCTTCTTGGAATTGCCCTCGGCCAGGATCTTAGGAATCTCCTAGCCAGTCATAGGGGACATGGAGCATGGACGTGCCCATCGTCGACCAGCTATGTAGCTGCCAGCGCACGAGACCGAGGGTGTGACGTCACAGTTCACAGAAACAGCGCAGTGGATCAATGAAAGACAATACATCACCAGGGTGACGCACGAGCTTTGAATGTGAAGCAGCAAAAACGGTATGGTGTATGGAAAAGGCCAAACTCCTATCGCCATGTGATCGCAATCTTTGGGTAAAATCGCCACATACACTAGCTTCTCCAATGAAATCTGCACCATTGTTGTAAAAGTTGTTGTTAATTTAATTGTTCTGAATATATGTGTACTCCATGAATGATCTAAAAAATGTTCTCCATTCTCCTGAAGGAGGGATCAATAATTTTAAAATTATATTTTTTTATATCATTCGAGAAGATAGTGTGCTCTTTAAATTTGAGCACCCTGTACTTTGTTTACGAGCGAAGCGCCATCTGCTGAGTGATATTGCAAACGACGTGTCAGTGTCATAACTTCCGGCAAACCATGTTGGGAAAAATGCATAAGCGCTTTCAGCGATGAAATGATGAAGACCCAATGAGAACCAATGTCTCAGCTGGGTCGAAAGGGGTTACCACTGGGTCTGGCCGCAAACTGTCCTTCGGGATCATACATTTTCACAATGTAATTTCCGGTTTACCATGGTGTGTCAGTAGCAGTGCCAGTGCCGTGGTGATCAATTGACCCAACCCTAGTACTCTATACGGCCTACCCCCATCCCCCTAATTTAAATTTAAAGGAATGACCATTGGCAAAAGGAAAGATTCATCGCTTAATCATTTGACATACCTACTGAGAATCTGACCCAGTGGGACACTCATCATTTCATCCTTTCAACTGACCCAGTGGGAATCTGACCCAGTCAGACATTCATCGCTTCATCATTTCACTTGACCTAGTGGGACACTGACCTCGTGGGACACTCATCATTTCATCTTTTCAACTGACCCAGTGGGAACCTGACCCAATCAGACATTCGTCGCTTCATCATTTCACTTGACCAGAAATACATTGGTCTTATGTATTTCTGACTTGGCCTAGTGGGACACTCATCATTTCATCCTTTCAACTGACCCAGTGGGAACCTGACCCAGCCAGACATTCATCGCTTCATCATTTTACATGACCCAGTGGGACACTCATCATTTCATCCTTTCAACTGACCCAGTGGGAACCTGACCCAGCCAGAAATTCATCGCTTCACCATTTTACATGACCCAGTGGGACACTCATCATTTCATCCTTTCAACTGACCCAGTGGGAACATGACCCAGCCAGACATTCATCGTTTCATCATTTTACATGACCCAGTGGGACACTCATCATTTCATCCTTTCAACTGACCCAGTGGGAACCTCATTTCATCATTCCAACTGACCCAGTGGGAACCTGACCCAGTCAAACATTCATCGCTTCATCATTTTACATGAGCCAGTGGGACATTAATCATTTCATCCTTTTAACTGACCCAGTGGGAACCTGACCCAGCCAGACATTCATCGCTTCATCATTTTACCTGACCCAGTGGGACACTCATCATTTCATCCTTTCAAATGACTCATATTGGGAACCTGACCCAGTCAGAAATTCATCGCTTCATCATTTTACCTGACACAGTGGGACACTCATCATTTCATCCTTTCAACTGACCCAGTGGGAACCTCATCATTTCATCATTCCAACTGACCCAGTGGGAACCTGACCCAGTCAGACATTCATCGCTTCATCATTTTACATGACCCAGTGGGACATTCATCATTTCATCCTTTCAACTGACCCAGTGGGAACCTGACCCAGCCAGACATTCATCGCTTCATCATTTTACATGACCCAGTGGGACACTCATCATTTCATCCTTTCAACTGACCCAGTGGGAACCTGACCCAGCCAGACATTCATCGCTTCATCATTTTACATGTCCCAGTGGGACACTCATCATTTCATCCTTTCAACTGACCCAGTGGGAACCTGACCCAGCCAGACATTCATCGCTTCACCATTTTACATGACCCAGTGGGACACTCATCATTTCATCCTTTCAACTGACCCAGTGGGAACATGACCCAGCCAGACATTCATCGCTTCATCATTTTACATGACCCAGTGGGACACTCATCATTTCTTCCTTTTAACTGACCCAGTGGGAACCTGACCCAGCCAGACATTCATCACTTCATCATTTTACCTGAACCAGTGGGACACTCATCATTTCATCCTTTCAACTGACCCAGTGGGAACCTGACCCAGCCAGACATTCATTGCTTCATCATTTTACCTGACCCAGTGGGACACTCATCATTTCATCCTTTCAACTGACCCAGTGGGAACCTCATCATTTCATCATTCCAACTGACGCAGTGGCAACCTGACCCAGTCAGACATTCATCGCTTCATCATTTTACATGACCCAGTGGGACATTCATCATTTCATCCTTTTAACTGACCCAGTGGGAACCTGACCCAGCCAGACATTCATCGCTTCATCATTTTACCTGACCCAGTGGGACACTCATCATTTCATCATTTCAACTGATCCAGTGGGAACCTCACCCAGTCAGACATTCATCACTTCATTATTTTACATGACCCAGTGGGACACTCATCATTTCATCCTTTGAACTGACCCAGTGGGAACCTGACCCAGTCAGACATTCATCATTTCATCATTTTGCATGACCCAGTGGGACACTCATCATTTCATCCTTTCAACTGACCCAGTGGGAACCTGACCCAATGAGACCTTCATTATTTCATCATTTTACATGACCCAGTGGGACATTCATCATTTCATCCTTTCAACTGACCCAGTGGGAACCTCAGCCAATCAGACATTCATTGCTCCGTCATTTTACCTGACCCAGTGGGACACTCATCATTTCATTCTTCCAACTGACCCAGTGGGAACCTGACCCAACCAGACATTCATCGCTTCATCATTTTACATGACCCAGTGGAGCAATCATCATTTCATCCTTTCAACTGACCCAGTGGGAACCTGACCCAATGAGGCCTTTATCATTCCATCATTTTACATGACCCAGTGGGACATTCATCTTTTCATCCTTTCAACTGACCCAGTGGAAACCTCATCATTTCATCATTCCAACTGACCCAGCCAGACGTTCATTGCTTCATCATTTCACTTGACCTAGTAGGACACTCATCATTTCATCATTTCAGCTGACCCAGTGGGAACCTGACGGAGTCAGACATTCATCGCTTCATTTTCAAGGCAGACACCAGTAATGCCTTTATGCTTTTGTCAAAAAAAAATTTCTTTTTCTTTCATTTTCTGGTTTCCGCACGATAATTTCAGTTTGCCCTGATATATCTGCCAAATTTCCACAGCTGGTCAGAAATGAGGTGTAGAAAAAGCTTATTGTTTTTGAGCTGGCTTCGGGGTCCGTAAGGATGAAATCAATATTTCTGGTTCCACCTGATAACTAAAAAAATATTATGGCAATGACTGTGGGACTTTGCATGGAGGTCCATATATCACCAGGGAAGAAGACCGTTAATTTTGAGGGTGATCCGTCGAATGACGGTTGACCTAGGGCTCGAAATAATTTCAGCCGAGTCATCCTTGTGGCTCTCATGCATATCTCGGAAGCGGTGCGTCGTGGAGCGAAGCAGACGTTATTTTCGGACTTGTGGCGGAGTGAAACATATTTAAGATGTACTGGGGATGAACTTTGACCTTGACCTGAATTTTTTTTGTCCAGTCGGAAAAAAGCTGTGTCGGCATTTTTCACGAAAAATGCTGTGAAAGAAGAAAAAACGAAAAAAAAAATTTTTTTTGACAAAACCGTAAAGGCGTATCTGCTGAAATACCTTAATGATGAAGCAATCAATGTCTGACTGGCTGAGGTTCCCACTGGGTCAGATGGAAGGATGAAATGATCAGTGTCCCACTAGGTCAAGGAAAATGATGAAGCGATGAATATCTGACTGGTTCAGGTTCCCACTGGGTCATTTGAAAGTATGAAATGATGAATGTCCCAGTGGACCATGTAAAATGATGAAATGATGAATGTTTCACTGGCTCAGGTTCCCACTGGGTCAGTTGAAATGATGAAATGATGAGTGTCCCACTGTGTCATGTCAAATGATGAAGCAATGAATGTCTGGCTGGGTGAGGTTCCCACTGGGTCAGTTGAAAGGATGAAATGATGAGTGTCCCACTGGGTCAGGTAAAATGATGAAGCGATGAATGTCTGGCTGGGTCAGGTTCCCACTGGGTCAGTTAAAAGGATGAAATGATGAATGTCCCACTGGGTCATGTAAAATGATGAAGCGATGAATGTCTGGCTGGGTCAGGTTCCCACTGGTTCAGTTGGAATAATGAAATGATGAGGTTCCCACTGGGTCAATTGAAAGGATGGAATGATGAGTGTCCCACTGGGTCATGTAAAATGATGAAATGATGAATGTCTGACTGGGTCATGTAAAATGATGAAATGATGAATGTCCCACTGGATCAGGTTCCCACTGGCTCGGTTGAAATGATGAAATAATCAGTGTCCCACTGGGTCATGTTAAATGATGAAGCGATGAATGTCTGGCTGGGTCAGGTTCCCACTGGGTCAGTTAAAAGGATGAAATGATGAATGTCCCACTGGGTCATGTAAAATGATGAAGCGATGAATGTCTGACTGGGTCAGGTTCCCACTGGGTCAGTTGGAATGATGAAATGATGAGGTTCCCACTGGGTCAATTGAAAGGATGAAATGATGAGTGTCCCACTGGGTCATGTAAAATGATGAAATGATGAATGTCTGACTGGGTCATGTAAAATGATGAAATGATGAATGTCTGACTGGATCAGGTTCCCACTGGGTCGGTTGAAATGATGAAATGATCAGTGTCCCACTGGGTCAGGTAAAATGATGAAGCGATGAATGTCTGGCTGGGTCAGGTTCCCACTGGGTCAGTTAAAAGGATGAAATGATGAATGTCCCACTGGGTCATGTAAAATGATGAAGCGATGAATGTCTGACTGGGTCAGGTTGCACTGGGTCAGTTGGAATGATGAAATGATGAGGTTCCCACTGGGTCAGTTGAAAAGATGAAATGATGAGTGTCCCACTGGGTCATGTAAAATGATGAAATGATGAATGTCCCACTGGGTCATGTGAAATGATGAAATGATGAATGTCTGACTGGATCAGGTTCCCACTGGGTCTTTTGAAATGATGAAATGATGAGAGTCCCACTGGGTCATGTTAAATGGTGAAGCGATGAATGTCTGACTGGGTGAGGTTCCCACTGGGTCAGTTGAAATGATGAAATGATGAGGTTCCCACTAGGTCAATTGAAAGGATGAAATGATGAGTGTCCCACTGGGTTATGTAAAATGATGAAATGATGAATGTCCCACTTGGCCATGTAAAATGATGAATGATGAATGTCTCACTGGGTCAGGTTCCCACTGGGTTGGTTGAAATGATGAAATGATGAGTGTCCCACTGATTCATGCTAAATGATGAAGCGATGAATGTCTGACTGGATCAGGTTCCCACTGGGTCAGTTGAAATGATGAAATGATGAGGTTCCCACTAGGTCAATTGAAAGGATGAAATGATGAGTGTCCCACTGGGTTATGTAAAATGATGAATGATGAATGTCTCACTGGGTCAGGTTCTTACTGGGTCGGTTGAAATGATGAAATGATGAGTGTCCCACTGATTCATGCTAAATGATGAAGCGATGAATGTCCCACTGGGTCATGTAAAATGATGAAGCGATGAATGTCTGACTGGGTGAGGTTCCCACTGGGTCAGTTGGAATGATGAAATGATGAGGTTCCCACTGGGTCAGGTGAAAAGATGAAATGATGAGTGTCCCACTGGGTCATGTCAAATGATGAAATGATGAATGTCCCACTGGGTCAGGTAAAATGATGAAATGATGAATGTCTGACTGGATCAGGTTCCCACTGGGTCGGTTGAAATGATGAAATGATGAGTGTCCCACTGGGTCATGTTAAATGATGAAGCGATGAATGTCTGACTGGGCGAGGTTAATTCCCACTGGGTCAGTTGAAATGATGAAATGATGAGGTTCCCACTAGGTCAATTGAAAGGATGAAATGATGAGTGTCCCACTGGGTTATGTAAAATGATGAATGTCCCACTTGGCCATGTAAAATGATGAATGATGAATGTCTCACTGGGTCAGGTTCCCACTGGGTCGGTTGAAATGATGAAATGATGAGTGTCCCACTGATTCATGCTAAATGATGAAGCGATGAATGTCTGGCTGGGTCAGGTTCCCACTGGGTCAGTTGAAAGGATGAAATGATGAGTGTCCCACTGGGTCAGGTAAAATGATGAAGCGATGAATGTCTGGCTGGGTCAGGTTCCCACTGGGTCAGTTAAAAGGATGAAATGATGAATGTCCCAC
Organism: Terebella lapidaria; assembly: GCA_949152475.1. Lineage (NCBI taxonomy): Eukaryota > Metazoa > Annelida > Polychaeta > Terebellida > Terebellidae > Terebella > Terebella lapidaria. Next base: position 40,424,949 of record OX424557.1, on the reverse strand, counting down.
TGGGTCATGTAAAATGATGAAGCGATGAATGTCTGACTGGGTCAGGTTCCCACTGGGTCAGTTGGAATGATGAAATGATGAGGTTCCCACTGGGTCAGTTGAAAGGATGAAATGATGAGTGTCCCACTGGGTCATGTAAAATGATGAAGCGATGAATGTCTGGCTGAGTCAGGTTCCCACTGGGTCAGTTAAAAGGATGAAATGATGAATGTCCCACTGGGTCATGTAAAATGATGAAGCGATGAATGTCTGACTGGGTCATGTTCCCACTGGGTCAGTTGAAAGGATGAAATGATGAGTGTCCCACTGGGTCAGTTGAAAGGATGAAATGATGAGTGTCCCACTGGGTCAGGTAAAATGATGAAGCGATGAATGTCTGACTGGGTCAGGTTCCCACTGGGTCAGTTGAAAAGATGAAATGATGAGTGTCCCATTGGGTCACATGTAATGACAAAACAAATGCTCCTGGCTGTGCTCCGTTGGGTCTTTTCGAGAGACCCAGCTGAGACCTGTTGGTTGTCATTGGGTCTTCATCATTTCATCGCTGAAACCCCCTCTCGAAAAATGGCATCAACCGGCACGCACTGGGAAACTGTTCGTAAACCGTCGAAAAAGACCAAAGCATCTGGTCAGAATGGTCTCACGAAAGCACAAAAGAAGTCTTTCGTCGAAAATATGCCCAAAATTGAATCAGCTCGTGAGTTTTGTCGTACTTTTTGGTAACACAGTGATTCACTCACTGTCACTGTTAGCGACGCCAAGGCAAAATTTTTTAATTGGGATATGGACCAAATGGTGTGTGATCCTTTTAGAGCTATATTATAGTATGAAAATAAAAAAAAAATTGGAAAGATTGGACAAAAATTGAGGTCAGGGGAGTCAAGTTAACAAGGCCAAAATAAGGGCTGCTGTTTACCCGTTTTTTGGAGAAAACCATGAAAAAGTGACCCGGCCTGGTATTCATCGGGGAATGCATCATAAAATTTTTTTTAAGTGTCTGGTGAATCGAGATATCAATACTACATTAAAATTAACTGAAAGTTACAAAATATTTAATGTTTTTATGGACTTACAGTAAGGTTGAAGTAAGAAGTAATATATATATATATCCTACCCACATATATTATACATAATTCATATCATATCTAATCCCGACCACTTAAATGTTCCAATATTTTAACTCTGATTTTATATTCAATCACCAAAAAACAAAAATTTAATTAGCATTCTGCCATCAACCCATCACTCTTAATTATATACTTTTTCCATGCGAATAATTTGTCTATATTTAACCACGCAATCTGCATACTTGCATGGGGAGATAATATTTACGAACTTTTTTTGCAAAAATACGAGCAATATCATTATGAAAATATATATCAATGGAACAACAAACATATTTCTATAAAACCAAATTCCAATGACTTTCATACAGTTGACAGTGACGCTGATGCGAACGGATGCGTATCTGTCTGCTTGGAAACGCTCACATCGAAATCCGCCATTGTCAAGCTCGTGAGCGATAATAGGAGTAAATTCCCACAACGGAAGTTTCCGAATGGGCTGACCCCCGTCCACTTCGAGGACAAATTTCACCACTAATACGCCGTTGTTCACCTTATTTATTGTTCTAAATAGACTCAGTGATCATTATTTGTCTTTAATCGAACCTTTATAGGCGTGAACTATTCCGTAATCCGATAATAATCATTCGATGAAAACTTCAAGCAGTCTCAAATTCGACTTTTCTGGGTCAGTTCTCCCCAATTTTTCTAGTTCACGAAGCTTGTTCATTTTTCACTCACTCTATCATCAGTGATCATGTTAAACCTGTTCTAATTGGCTCTGTAAGTGTGTCATGACCCGTAACACTAACCTACCCCGGTCGGGTCAGATTTCAGGAAGCCATTTTTTTGGTCGACTGACGCGCCACCTAGCCGCATTGGCATCGCTATCACTGTAATAAATATGATATTGGGCACGTTTCTTTTTTTTATCCCAGTACAACTTCTACTAGATCTAGTATAATTTTGAGATTCTACAAATGTTCTAGAACTTCTACTGGAATTTGCATAAAGAAATGCGTTGGTAGAACTTCTACTGGCATAAAGTTCTACTGGCATAAAGAAACGCGCCCACTATCATACATTGTGTAGCCTGAGTACAGCGGAGTACAGTACCCACCCAGTTGGAAAAACAACTAATAATTGGCATTTGTGCCCAACTGGGAGGAGGTGGTGGCAGCCCATGTGACACGGAGCGCGTCCAGGAAGGCCCACATGGTGCTCGGGACGAAAACAAACAAATCACGATGGGGGGGGGGGGGGCAGTCATCATGATCATGGTGGGATGGACTAGTGGTGACTACTGTTTGGACTGGACAGTTCATATGCTTGAATAAAGGACATTTATCAACTTCTTTTATAAAATAACTGTTCAGGCATCAACAGTTTAGTTCGTAGCCGTAGGTGGTTTAATAACTCAACAGTTATTAAAGAAGTTGATATTTATCCTTTATTCAAGCTTGTAAGTTAGTGGGTGCGCCTTCAAACTGACATGATTCGCGTCATCCTTGGTACTTTCTTTTAATTCTTTATAATTTGTAGAAATCTAGTAGAAGTATAATAACGCCAATATCCAAACAGTAAATATTAATCACCACACTAGTTTGCTACTTTCTTCCTTGAATTCTAGCATATAGTATGGGTCGACAGGTTAAATCGAGGAAAAAACTGTTTTGCACCTCAGTTTTAATTGCTTCAGAATTTTGCAGGATGAAATTTTAGATTATGTCAATGAACACAAGAAATATCGCCAGAGGCGGTAGATCTGATAGGAGGTTCAAGTTTTAAATTTTGCTCACTGATGCTGCCAACCAGCACAATTTCTTGATCCCACCATTTGCCATGTCTCTCTCGAACAAATTTAGATCAAGTATTGTTGACTTAAAGGGTATATATCACGAAAATTGGATATTGGTTTTTGTTGTGTATGTGAAAGCACTATTTGAACCGAACAGAATGGTTTTTACAGCCTATTGATATCATGATTCCTTCCAAAGTTATGACACTTTAAACATGTACATATTTACAGAATCTGACAACAGAGTCTGACAGCTAATTAATATGCAAATGAGATGTATGACGTCATTGACAGACTGTTTTTCAATTAGGCATTTTTAAATGGGATAATGAGACCGTTTGTATCCATAATTGTTCGCCAAAACCCATTTTTTATGCCTTTTAGTTAGAATAATCAGTGATTTCAAGGAATTTGTGGTTGCCATGGCTACCATTGGTCTGGCTGGGCCCTTAGCAACCATGGTTGCTAAGGTCAATATCTAATTAAAAACAAGATATACATGTATGAAACCATTTCAGACAATAGAGTAATGACAATATTTTGAGGAATATATCATCAAAATGTCTGAACACAACCCTTAGCAACCAATACAGGCTTGGGAAACCAGTAGTAATGGTACCATTCATTTGTAATGGCTCTAAACATTGGTGATTTCTCAGGGCTGTATCGGTTGCTAAGGTGTGTTTTTGTAGTATTTGTTGATCAATTCCACAAAATATAGTCACTACCCTGTTATCTAAATTGGTTTGATACTTTCATATCATGTTTTAACTTGAATACCAGCCTTAGCAACCTGGTTGCTAAGGGCCAAATCAGCCCATTGGTTGCCATGACAACCAAAATTTATATACACTCACTGATTATTCCTACTAAACGTTATATCTGATGAGTTTCGGTGACCAAATATGAGCTTAAATGTCTAATTGTGACATGTTAAATCGCCTAATTAAAAAGCAAGCTGTCAATGACGTCACGCATCTTATTTGCATATTAATTAGCCGACAGATTTTTCAAGACTGTCTGGAGAAATTTGCCGGATTTTCAATAATAAAATAGCTATAACTTTTTAACAAATCGAGATATCAACATTCTGTAAAGACTGTTCTACTCAGCTCAACGAGTGGCTTCAAATAAGCTGATGTCATATTTTCGTGATATATACCCTTTAAAGCTGTATTATTCTCAACTTTTCTACAGCGCCTGTAAAGGAATCCTCAACAATCTATGATGCGTTTCTGGAGAAGGAACGCCAGCAGGCTCAGAAGGAGTCTGGCAACAAGCAGCCCTCGTCCACTCAGTCTGGCAATGCCGCTGTTCACAAGAAAGGTGGTCAGAGCCAGAAGGGTGGCAAACATGTTGGGTCTGAAAAACACAGCCAGCGACAACAGGGACTGGAGGAGGCAGCCAAAAATGTATGAATGTACTGAGACAGACATAAACAAATCTCCAGTTATATGCAGAAATTTGTGCGAGATGGGCAATTAATTTCTTAATATCATTTGAAGTCATGTCATAAATTTCTTTAAAATCACAGGATATAATAAAATTGTACAAAAGTTGTGGAAAGATTATTGGCATAATATGTCCTTTGCAAACTCTGGAAATTTTACAGTTTGCATGTACTTATGTCATTGACAGATTGAGGTGAAGGAGCTTGAGAGTGTACTGGAGCGAGCTCAAGCCACATTCCCAGAGAACGCCTCTGTCTGGCTCAAAGACCTCGCCTCGATCCTCAACCTGAAACTGGACAAGATCCCTGAGCCTGACCCGGTCTTCCATGGCAAACCTCATGGTAACAACGAACAATAACGTCCTGGTCATGATCATGTTTGCAGTAAAAAAATAATATATGTTGCATTTTACAAGTGCATACATGTGCAATATTGATGTGATCACCCATTAAATTTGGGGGAAATTTAAAAGCTTTGTGTATTATATGTTACAGACTTTCCACTCAGTTTGCTGAGCAATCAAGTAAGAAAGATGCTTCTGAAGATCGTCAATCAATGTTCAACTCTGACATTGGAACACTTTTTGGAGCACTGTGTGATGTCTATGGTTTCAGACATGAGTAAAGGTATATATCCCTATTCCCATTACTGCGTTACTAACTTGTAAATGTTCTATATATATCTTCTGATCCATCAATTTATACACTGAAGCATGTAATGCCCATTACTTTCACAGGAATATCTACGTATGGGTACAGGATGTTCATCCAGCTTTTGATGCACGAGAAACCAGATCTCAACATGTCAAATCTCCACAAGGTATTGGTAATGTATATGGTTTTTTACTCACCCCTTTTCTATGTTTTCAAATCTTGATCATAATTAGCTACCCAGGTTGCCAAGAACTCATCAATTTATAAAAAAAAACTTGCATTTCGTTGAGAACAGTACGAGGAGATGATCAAACTGAATCAGAACCGTCCTCTGCGATGTCTGTCCATTCTCTGGGCTGTCGGTCAGACTGGAGCCACCAAAGTCCAGAACGGGGTCAAAGGTAATACTAGTATACATGTTCATGTACTGAAGAACAATAAATACATATCCTCAATTAGTAGAAAAAACCTTGATAGATAATATCAGAAACCCTTATGGGTTTGCATGTTACTTGGAGATGTTGTGTGGTTTATTGTTGTCACTGCTTTCATTCTTCCAGTGTGGCTGGAGTTCATGTTTCCCATGCTAAGTGTGCGATCGGTGTCCTCCTACTGTGTGGAATACCTGGAGAATCTCTTCAAGTAATTACCAAACAGACCGAGTCGCATGGGTAAGCTAGTGTATTACCTCTGGACCTGGTATTGTATTTTCATCTTATGTTCTCTCTTACAGAATGCACCAGGACCTGAAGCCTGCGATGAACAGCCTCAGGGTGAAGGATTTCTTCCGTGTAGTGGACTTTATCTTCACACCACAACCCAGCCTGCCCAGTGCACTTCAGAAACGCCTGCAGGCAATGTACCCAACTCTACAGGTAAGTGTTAACAAATGAATAACTCTATTTTGAATTCTAACTAGGATAAGCACACACTTTGACCATTGTTCAAATGTGATACTATTGGTTTTGTTGCAGACCATTGCTTTTGGTGCTCATCCAGAAAATCGTCTCCACCAGATGTTTCCAATGTTCCTGAACCGATGTACGGGAGAAAACAAACTGTTACAAGCACAGGTACTTTGCTTTTGTGCTTGCAGTTGTTATCTATCAGACGTGATACTGGAGTCTAAGCAAAGAAACTGTGCTGAATTTACTAAACTGCAGTGCAATAATATCAATATTCTGCAGAGTGAGCATGATACAAATCAACACTCCTATGTGTTTGGTTTGATTTCATCAAGTTATTGATGTTTTTTACTGCAGGTTTTGTCAAGTCTCGTTCAGTGTCTGTCTGTGGATAAAGCCAGCTTCTCAGAATGGCGACAAATGTACACCAAAAATAATCTGCACAAATCCGGGTATGCATGTATTTCCTAGACACTGTATTTGTCAGGAAAGTTCTGTCATGTGGGAATTTACTTTACCAGCTGAGTACTAAATATCCGAGTCTGTCTTTCAGGTTACTTCTGCAGCATTTGTGTCAGAACTGGGACAGAGTCAGCAAAGTGCTGGATCAGAAAGTTCTGCGGGATACGATAAATTCCTTCAACATCACCAATGAGGACATGGGTGTGAAAGGTAGCCAGAGACCAGACGGATTTGATACTTGTGCTGCTTCCTGTAAGGTTAGTGCTGCACAACCATCTAATATCAAGTGATAATCATAGAGGATGAAATGTCTCAAATGTATACTGTTCACATAACATTTATCATAGAGGCCAGAAACTTGGAAAAATTCATAAACTGGAAGGATTTCCCCCATGTATACGTGATGTCTTTAGGTACAAAAGCAATGTCTCTAAATCTTTGTATTGTTTGACTGGTGCTATCAGTGGACTCCGCATGGAAGTCTGAAATTTGGTAGGAAATTGCCATTCAACTCCAAGGTGAAGTATGCCAGGTTATAATTTGATACCATTTAGCATTGCAAAAGGTCAACAAAAAGCGGTGTAAACAAGTTTAAAAATCAGAGTATAGATGTACTGCTAAATGACTGACGAGGCAATGGAATGTATCTATTTACCGATGATGAGAGCTGGTTGTATGGTTGATCTCTACATGTGTTACTAGAGCCACTGTTCACCAGATGCTGTGATAGATATCCTGAACGTTGACACACATTCCCAGACGCGAATGAGTCATAGGCAGGAATATAAAATGTAGTACATTATTCACCTGTAAACATTTAAGGTCATTTTGGTATCTTTTGGATGCACGAGTATTATACTTGTCCCATTACAACGTTATATAACATCCATAACATTCTGGTGTTACATGTATGTTGTTCGCTCAGCCAGTAGCAAAAATTATGCTATTATTACACGGAGAAGAAACACATGAAAACTAATCAATGTCATGAACATAATATTTGGGGTGATACATGTATACAATGCTATATGGCAGAAGAGTGCTGGGGGGGGAGGGGAAGGGGGTGAGGTTGAATGCTTCCTGGCTGCTGCCAAACTACAGCTATTGCTATTGTTCACACTCTACTGGCACCAGATGTGAGTAGCTACTGACCCTATAGGGGAGGAAGAGGAGGGGGGGGGGTCATGTCAGTGTATGCCACAAGCACTGGTAGTCATGTTCTGTGGTGAGTGTCATTTCATAACACAATACACAAAAAGAGGTGAACGCATACATGTTCTGTATGTGGTAAATGCTGGTATCTATCATAACCATTATGTGGGACGTGATTGTGTGAGGTGTTCTACAGCAGAAGCAATAACTTTGATATAGATACAGGTACATGTAAGTCTGGGCATGTTACTTGAAGTCAGAATGTGAATAGTGTGGTAGATGAAGTAACACTGGATTGATGTATAAACACAGAAATTAGATTTGTGAACACATTCCAGGTTAATTTGCGGTTTAAACTGCCACAGACAACAGATGGTTTGATTGATCATTGGCAGTGACTAATATCACCATATTTGGTACACAACAGTTTGTTTTCTAGTGCAAACTATGAGTGTTAGTAACTGCGTGTTAAATTGTGATATGATTAGTATATGTCAAATGTCAACCATTACTGAAAACATAGTGTTAGAACTGACATTCTGGCATGCTGTATTTTGTGTTGTTTGTACCTACATGTTTATACAGATGACACTGAACTTTGTTTGATCTATATGGTATTTACTCTACTTTGGACAGGAGTTGCTGGCGAAGATGAGTCGGACACGGTTTCCATGGCGATGGCTGCTGGTACTTATCCTAGGCGTGTTTGCAGGAATCGTGGCCTATGACATCTACACTAGCAAAGGAATCAAACGTAAGTAGCATGTCTACAGAGTAGTGCATGTACATGCCATTTGTTCATATCTCTGTGGAATATCCCTGGCATGTTGTGTACATCTATGTCAGTTTCGTCCAATAACGAGAATGCACGACATCTCATTTTGACACAGACTCCAGAAGTCACAAGTTGTTAAATGACGCTGGTATCCTGGTGTTCTTGGAGCAAGCATGGAAAAGATTTGCTGTCTTTTCCAATAAGGTCTTGGAGTGAGTACACTTAAACTAGCTTGACTTTGAAATACTGTCCAGCCAACTAGAAAAGACAAGTGATGAACTAAATAGTGCATGTAGTGGTGACAGTGACGAGTGATATGATTCAGTGGGATTATTCTGATCTTGATTCCGTTGCTGTGACAGCTGGCTGCAGGAGAATGTGCCCTTCTACTATGGGAAAGTGTGTGAATTTGTGGGACCGTATCTGCAGCTTTTCTGGGAGAAACTCTACGAACTTGGGGTCTACATCGTTAGAGTCTCAAAACCGGCCCGTGACTGGCTGAGTGAAAAAATCCCACAACTACTAGAATGGGTATGATGCATTCTAGTGGCAAATAGAAAATATGGTTTCTTTCCTGTTTACCTATTTTACCCCCCTGTTTTCTGATGATTTGTGATGTTGATCTCATGATTCGATTTGCCAGATTCAGAAGAACTTCCCATGGGACACTCTGGGTCACTACCTGCAAGTTGCCTGGACATACATCTCTACATACAGCTTGTGGCTCTGGGAGCACATCGTCACCTTCACAAACATTGCCACAACATGGCTCCTGGATAATGTCTTCACGTGAGTCAAAGATATTCTTTTATGAACAAAATAGTACTTCAGTGAATGGCAGGACTTTATATATTGTGACACCAACCAAGATATAACTGTGATATCTATTCACTCTGACAGTGGCAGCCTGTCGCCAGAGAACATTCTGAGCACTCTGTCGTCTCTGCTAGCAGCCCTTCAGTACTACATCGTGGCCGCGATCCAGTGGGTGTCCGGTCTCTTTCTGGAGACCCCCGCACCTATCACAGACAAGCAGCAGTGATCTCTGCACCCTCCAGCAAGAATTCCTTCTCACATCTCATTGTACATCCATAGCAGTATCCAACGGCATTACTAGAACTACCAACCTCAAGTTATGAATGAGTTTTGATGTGAAATGTATGAGTAATGTTTGAAGTGTGACAAGTTGTAAAAAAAATCGTTTACCAAAAAAAGTTAAGATTTATTATATTGTACATGTACTGTCTTTGTGTTAAACACCAGAGTTGAGAGAATTAATCAAATGCATTTGATTCTCAGTGTGATGCATTTATGTAAATATATCCATCATTCCATTCAGACCGTATCAGCCTATGCTGACTTGAATATTTGTCTCGTAAAAATGGAAGAGTATATTCGCTCTCAGTCTGAAATATATTTGGCTTTGATCTTCACTTTATTCGTTATATTTATTTCAAGTCAAACTTCAACTTGAAATTTGGAACCATTAAAACCATAGTTCGTTATTACTGGTGATATTCTTGAATTTTCAGAGACAGATTGTTGTACACAGTATCACCACACACAACCAGGCCATGTTTTTGACAAGGCCCGAATGTAAATACACCAGAGTTCATTGTATAATATTTAATGTCTTTAGATCATGTAGATAGTCTTGTGTATATCCTATTTATGACTTATAAAATTAACTGCAGCAGTATGAAAGGATAATGATATTAAAGTATTTTTGCTCATGTAGATTATCAGTGGTTGTTGTGTACATTATGATACCGGGTAATGACATGTTCATGTTGTGAAAAATGAACATAAGACATTATCATCTGCATGTTGTGGAATTCCCATTACGACCTGCGAGCTATAAACTGATACAGACATGTGACCTGCAAGCTATAACTGTGACCTGCGAGGTAAAAACTGCGACCTGGGAGGTACAAACTGCGACATGTGTGCAACAAAATGAAACTTAAATATTTGGTAGGCCTATATACATTTTCCGTATGGAACCAGTTTACTACGGAATAAGCCATATATACGATATCATTTCTCGTTTCTTTAGTAGCTCGCAGTTCAGTACACAGCTCGCGGTTCGTAATGGGTATTCCATAGCATGTACTGCTACAAACTATCGACTTCTGCTTGTATGCATAAGTTATTTTTGATGTGTGATCACGAATTCACACAGAATATATTCTTGTATTGAATAATCACCAGTGGATAAGTCTTGAAATTAAGTGGATAAATGGTGTGCATATTTTGAATGATAAAAATCATGAGTTCTGAAATTGACAGAATATTTCCTTGAATGTAATATTTCAATCTGGTCATTCATTAAAAATGTTGTGAAAAAAGTAGTGTTTGTTGAATTTTTGTTTATTTATATATGGACATCATTACATGTATTTGATATCATATACTGATATCCCTTCAAATGATACATAATAATTTAGAGTCGGTAACAAACACAGTTAATTGCATGATCATCTGCATACTGTAGCAGCTCTCTCGACAGTGAACAGAACAAGTTCACTTCATTTATGTGCATATTTTGTTACGTGTATATATTATTGATTTGCACTACAAGGATTTACATAAATATTTACCACATTCACCATCATATAAAACATGATTTTGTGTTTATCACAGTTCCCTAGTTGCCATGGTTGAGCAGGTGTCATTCATGTACGTTGCTGAAGAGTTTGAGCGTGTTGTCGTACATAGTGTCCGCCAGATCATCAATATCCTCGCCCCTAGCACCAGCCATCACTTCTAGTACCTCCCTGCAACATCACAAGCATTTACGGACACTAGCTTCAGAAGTAACATAAATAGTATGTGATTGTGAGAAATGAATGTAACTAGACGTCAAGGCCTAAAGATGCCTTGGAGGCATTTCGGTGTGATGAATAATTTATAATACTAGATATCGACGAAAATGAAAAATGTCGACAAATTTCGGGTCAAGGTCAAAGTTCATCCATAATACCCGCTAGACATGTTTGTCTAGGGCGACGAGTCCGAAAATACCATCCGTTTCGCTCTACGACGCACCGTTTCCGAGATATCGACAAAAACAAAAACTGCCGACTCGGCAAAAAAATTTCGGGTCAAGGTCAAAGTTAATCCATAATACCCCTTAGACATGTTTGTCTAGGGCGACGAGTCCGAAAATAACGTCCGTTTCGCTCTACGACGCACCGTTTCCGAGATATCGACGAAAACGAAAAATGCTGACTCGGCAAAAAAATTTCGGGTCAAGGTCAAAGTTCATCCATAATACCCCTTAGACATGTTTGTCTAGTGCGACGAGTCCGAATATAACGTCCGTTTCGCTCTACGACGCACCGTTTCCGAGATATCGACGAAAACGAAAAATGCCGACTCGGCAAAAAAATTTCGGGTCAAGGTCAAAGTTCATCCATAATACCCCTTAGACATGTTTGTCTAGTGCGACGAGTCCGAGAATAACGTCCGTTTCGCTCTACGACGCACCGTTTCCGAGATATCGACGAAAACGAAAAATGCCGACTCGGCAAAAAAATTTCGGGTCAAGGTCAAAGTTCATCAATAATACCCCTTAGACATGTTTGTCTAGTGCGACGAGTCCGAAATTAACGTCCGTTTCGCTCTACGACGCACCGTTTCCGAGATATCGACGAAAACGAAAAATGCCGACTCGGCAAAAAAATTTCGGGTCAAGGTCAAAGTTCACAAAGTTCATCCATAATACCCCTTAGACATGTTTGTCTAGTGCGACGAGTCCGAAAATAACGTCCGTTTCGCTCTAGGACGCACCGTTTCCGAGATATCGACGAAAACGAAAAATGCCGACTCGGCAAAAAAATTTCGGGTCAAGGTCAAAGTTCATCCATAATACCCCTTAGACATGTTTGTCTAGTGCGACGAGTCCGAATATAACGTCCGTTTCGCTCTACGACGCACCGTTTCCGAGATATCGACGAAAACGAAAAATGCCGACTCGGCAAAAAAATTTCGGGTCAAGGTCAAAGTTCATCCATAATACCCCTTAGACATGTTTATCTAGTGCGACGAGTCCGAAAATAACGTCCGTTTCGCTCTACGACGCACCGTTTCCGAGATATCGACGAAAACGAAAAATGCCGACTCGGCAAAAAAATTTCGGGTCAAGGTCAAAGTTCATCAATAATACCCCTTAGACATGTTTGTCTAGTGCGACGAGTCCGAAATTAACGTCCGTTTCGCTCTACGACGCACCGTTTCCGAGATATCGACGAAAACGAAAAATGCCGACTCGGCAAAAAAATTTCGGGTCAAGGTCAAAGTTCATCCATAATACCCCTTAGACATATTTGTCTAGGGCGACGAGTCCGAAAATAACGTCCGTTTCGCTCTACGACGCACCGTTTCCGAGATATGCAGGATGCCTCAAGGATGACTCAGCAAAAAATTATTTCGACCTCTAGGTCAAAGGTCGTTTGAGGTATCGATCCCAAAATCAATAGGGTTCTTCCCTGGTGATATATAAACCTCTGTGCAAAATTCTGCAACTTTTGCCTGAATATTTTTTGAGTTATTGTCCGGAAACCAAGTTCCTCGATTTCATCCTCACGGACCTCACGGACCTCGGAGCCGGATCAAAAAAAAAAGTACACCCTAGAGATGTTTGTCTAGGGCGACGAGTCCGAAAATAACGTCCGTTTCGCTCTACGATGCACGGTTTCTGAGATATGCAGGAAGCCTCAAGGATGAATCAGCAAAAAATTATTTTGACCTCTAGGTCAAAGGTCGTTTGACGGATCGATCCCAAAATCAATAGGGTTCTTCCCTGGTGGCATATGAACCTCCATGCAGAGTTCTGCAACTATTGCATAAATATTTTTCCAGTTATCGTCCGGAAACCAAGTCTCAAAATTAGCCTTGATTTCATCCTCACGGACCTCACGGACCTCGGATCCGGCTCAAAAAGAATAGGGTTCTTCCACATATCATTTCTGACTTGTGGTGAAAATTTGACAAGGATCCGTCAAGGCAATCTAAAGTTATCGTCCGGAAACCAAAAGTGGCGGAAGAAGAAAAAAAAAAAAAAAAAAAAAAAAAAAAAAATTCTGCTAAAACCATAAAGGCATTTCTGCCGAAATGCCTTAATTCATGGTTAGTACTGTATACTCAATGCTTTTTGGGAAGACTAAACCCTTACACAATCCTGCATGGCTCATTCCTGCTTTTCACTAAAAACCCTTGCTCCCATTTCTCTCGTTTTCGGGAAAAATGGCTTGACTTGACATATTTGTGTCCCGCATGTGTCTGTTTGACCTCACACCATGGTGCATCTGTACAAGGTGGAAGATACATGGAGCCATATACTGAACTATACCTCACAAACTGTTGGCGATTTTATCTCACTACATGTTCACAAAGCCTGTACCTGTTTCAATCATCAGTCGATCCTTTGGTATGGTGCACATCACATCAAGGTTTTCTTGAGTTTTCAATGAACTGTTGATGAAACGTACAAAACAATGTGTCCGTAATATTCTGAAGTATGTTTGTGAATATAAAGATACTTGACATGACTCGGTTCTACTTCTGACACAATGAGTGCAAATATTTACCATCCATTTATCCCAATATATAAGTTCAAATCGATAATATTTCTTGCATCTTCTTCAGATCCATCAAATGAATGAACCTACAAAAAAATGTGAAATTTCATTCCAAGACAACAAAATATGATTCCATCATAAATACTATGCCTAAAGGTGTGATAGTACATTTTGCACTGAATTAGAGCTCACCACTCCGCCAGATATCCGGTCTCGATGCCGCTTCATCAGATTCAGGAAATCACTTGATGCATTACGACAATGCAGGAACATTGGAAGCCTGGTAATCTCTGCTACTTCAAACTGTCTCTCAAAATACCTAATATAAACCAATATCAATGTAAGTTATCTCATGCATCTCTGCTTTGGTGAATAAAGAGCTCATTTACATAAATTTCTGGAATTGAATTGGAATTTGATGTCACTCACTTGAGTTGAACATCTTTTGGACAAAAGTGTAATCGATCATAATCTGAAACAAAAAACAGTTTATTCCAATAACAGACGTAAGAAAATGTTGATTTTGATTTTGCAAATTTACAATTGAGATCACTTAAAATGATATGATTTTGCATGATCACAGTCCTGGATGTTGTAATTAGGCATGTAAATTCATACATCTTGTAATATGAATACTCAATATCTCACCAAGTCCACATTCACCAACTGCAATCACTTTGTTTTTGTTTGCTTTGATCAGGTGCTTTAAATCCTCCAAGTAACGATCAGGATCCCCTGCCTCGAACTCCATACACCTGGTTGGGTGGCAACCTACTGTGCTGTAAATCCTATCTGTGGGTGTGAGACACATTAGTACCAGCAATATCTATATATTTATGCACATTTTTATGCATTATTTCTCGAGTTTGTAAACTTTGCATTACATTGTTTGTAGAAACTGAACTGACCGTCCATTCTGGCTACATCCAAGGCAAGTTTGCTGTCATCCAGATTGCCACCAGTTACAAATATCTGAAAAAGATTCAACTGCATATAAATCTATTGCTGCATATATATAAAAAAAATCTTGAGATTCAGTGTCAGCTTATTCTCACCTTTTGCAGTCCTTTGTCCCATGCTCTTTTCAAAACGTCTTCAAAGTCATCTGTATCAAATCACGGATGGTAGGTTGTGATCATTGTGATTGGTTCTTTTTTACAATTGGTTTACTTTTTTACCCATATTACAATAAAATTGGTTTGGAATTTTGTACCTTGATGTTTCCTTGTTCCATGGTAAAGCCCCCTGAACATGGGATCTGTCGTATACAAACTGATCATCAGTTACATGAAAATCTTCAGTTTAATGTTTTCTAAACCAATGTTACCACATTGAGGTAAATATTCAATGATGTACAATAATATTTCAGAGCAATACGTTCACAGAGATCTTACTTTTGCAATAAACTAGACGTCAAGGCCTGAAGATGCCTTGGGGCATTTCGTGTGAGTTCTATTCCTACCTAACATTTACCTAAGAGACCGCGTAGAACCATAATGACTCTGAATCTGTCCGTGGTCAAAGTTTAAGTGACATACCCCGTCCTTAGGCATTTTTGCGTTTCGCTCTACGACGGACCGTTTCTGAGATATGGCAAACAGGAAGTGCTGAGTCGGCAAAAAAAAATTCGACACCAGAAGTCGTCTCGACGCAAGATACCCTCTAGACTAGTTAGTCTAGTGCCAGGAGGCCGGAATTGAGCTCCGTTTCGCTCTACGACGCACCATTTCCGAGATACGGCCAAACAGGAAGTGTGGAGTCGGCGAAAATAAATTCGACACTAGGGGTCGTCTCGACCGAAAATACCCACTAGACTAGTTTGTCTAGTGCCACAAGGCCGGAATTGAGCTCCGTTTCGCTCTACGACGCACCGTTTTCGAGATAAGGCCAAACAGGAAGTGCCGAGTCGGCGAAAAAAAAATTGACACCAGGGGTCGTCTCGACCCAAGATACCCACTAGACTAGTTTGTCTAGTGCCAGCAGGCCGAAATTGAACTACGTTTCGCTCTACGATGCACCGTTTCCGAGATACGGCCAAACAGGAAGTGCCGAGTCGGAAAAAAAAAAATCGACACCAGGGGTCGTTTCGACCCAAGATACCCCTAGACTAGTTTGTCTAATGCCAGGAGGCCGAAATTGAGCTCCGTTTCGCTCTACGACTCACCATTTCCGAGATACGGCCAAACAGGAAGTGCCGAGTCGGAGAAAATAAATTCGACACCAGGGGTGGTCTCGACCCAAAATACCCACTAGACTAGTTTGTCTAGTGCCAGAAGGCCGGAATTGAGCTCCGTATCCCTGTATGATGCACAGTTTCCGAGATACGGCCAAACAGGAAGTGCCGATCCAGAGAAAAAAAAATTGACACCAGGGGTTGTCTCGACCCAAAATACCCATAAGCCTAGTTTGTCTAGTGCCAGGAGGCCGGAATTGAGCTCCGTTTCGCTCTACGACGCACCATTTCCGAGATACTGCCAAACAGGAAGTGCCGAGTCGGCGAAAATAAATTTGACACTAGGGGTCGTCTCGACCCAAAATACCCACTAGACTAGTTTGTCTAGTGCCAGGAGGCCGGAATTGAGCTCCGTTTCGCTCTACGACGCACCGTTTCAGAGATACGGCCAAACAGGAAGTGCCGAGTCGGCGAAAAAAAATTTGACACCAGGATCGTCTCGACCCAAGATACACACTAGACTAGTTTGTCTAGTGCCAGGAGGCCGAAATTGAGCTCCGTTTCTCTCTACGACGCACCGTTTCTGAGATACGGCCAAACAGGAAGTGCTGAGTCAGCAAAAAAAAAATTCGACACCAGGGGTCGTCTCGACCCAAGATACACACTAGACTAGTTTGTCTAGTGCCAGGAGGCCGAAATTGAGCTCCGTTTCGCTCTACGACGCACCGTTTCCGAGATACAGCCAAACAGGAAGTGCCGAGTCGGCGAAAAAAAAATTCGACACCAGGGGTCGTCTCGACCCCAGATACACACTAGACTAGTTTGTCTAGTGCCAAAAGGCCGAAATTGAGCTCCGTTTCACTCTACGACGCACCGTTTCCGAGATACGGCCAAACAGGAAGTGCCGAGTCGGTGAAAAAAAAAATCGACACCAGGGGTCGTCTCGACCGAAGATACACACTAGACTAGTTTGTCTAGTGCCAGGAGGCCAAAATTGAGCTCCGTTTCGCTCTACGACGCACCGTTTCCGAGATACGGCCAAACAGGAAGTGCCGAGTCGGTGAAAAAAAAAATCGACACCAGGGGTCGTCTCGACCGAAGATACACACTAGACTAGTTTGTCTAGTGCCAGGAGGCCGAAATTGAGCTCCGTTTCGCTCTACGACGCACCGTTTCCGAGATACGGCCAAACAGGAAGTGCCGAGTCGGCGAAAAAAAAAATCGACACCAGGGGTCGTTTCGACCCAAGATACCCCCTAGACTAGTTTGTCTAGTGCCAGAAGGCCGAAATTGAGCTCCGTTTCGCTCTACGACGTACCGTTTCAGAGATACGGCCAAACAGGAAGTGCCGAGTCGGCGAAAAAAAAATTCGACACCAGGGGTCGTCTCGACCCCAGATACACACTAGACTAGTTTGTCTAGTGCCAAAAGGCCGAAATTGAGCTCCGTTTCACTCTACGACACACCGTTTCCGAGATACGGCCAAACAGGAAATGCCGAGTCGGCGAAAAAAAAATTCGACACCAGGGGTCGTCTCGACCGAAGATACACACTAGACTAGTTTATCTAGTGCCAGGAGGCCGAAATTGAGCTCCGTTTCGACACCAGGGGTCGTTTCGACCGAAGATACACACTAGACTAGTTTGTCTAGTGCCAGGAGGCCGAAATTGAGCTCCGTTTCGCTCTACGACGCACCGTTTCCGAGATACGGCCAAACAGGAAGTGCCGAGTCGGCGAAAAAAAAATTTGACACCAGGGGACGTCTCGACCGAAGATACACACTAGACTAGTTTGTCTAGTGCCAGGAGGCCGAAATTGAGCTCCGTTTCGCTCTACGACATACCGTTTCCGAGATACGGCCAAACAGGAAGTGCCGAGTCGGCGAAAAAAAAAATCGACACCAGAGGTCGTTTCGACCCAAGATACACACTAGACTAGTTTGTCTAGTGCCAGGAGGCCGAAATTGAGCTCCGTTTCGCTCTACGACATACCGTTTCCGAGATACGGCCAAAGGAAGTGCCGAGTCGGCGAAAAAAAAAATCGACACCAGGGGTCGTTTCGACCCAAGATACCCCCTAGACTGGTTTGTCTAGTGCCAGTAGGCCGAAATTGAGCTCCGTTTCGCTCTACGACACACCGTTTCCGAGATATGCAAGAAAGCCTCAAGGATGAATCAGCAAAAATTCTTCCGAGCTCTAGGTCAAAGGTCGATCGACGGAGTGATCCCAAAATCAATAGGGTTCTTCCTTGGTGGTATACGAACTCCCATGCAGAGAATGCTTGCCATTGCATGAATACTTTTTGAGTTATCGATCGGAAACCAAGTCTCAAAATCAACCTTGATTTCGTCCTCACGGACCCCGGAGCCGCCTCCAAAACAATAGGGGTCTTCCATGTAATATTTCTGACCAGTGGTGTAAATTTGGACAAGATCCGTTCAGGCGTTCCCGAGTTATTGATCGGAAACCAAAACGACGGAAAGTAAAAAAAAAAGAAGAAAAAAAAAAAAAAAAAAAAACCAGACAAAACCATAAGGGCATTTCGGGCCGAAATGCCCTAATTATCAGTGGCACATGAATAAGAGTTTCAAATGATATTTACCTGTGAGATTCACTCCAATGTCTGCAAAATTGAAGAAGTGATTAGGATCATAATATACTGTAAACCCCTTAATTTTTCGCGGCCATTAATATTCGCGATTTTCACGTTTTTATTAAAAACACAAAAATTTCTGGGCGCGAACTTTTTTGGCCAACCGCATTATTTTAATTCTTGAATATAGGCCTATTTAATATTGAGCATCATGGAATGTCAGTAGCCCAATTAGCATGGTTAAATTGAATGTTGATTCGGAAACTGACTTTGCAATGTGTGTGGTATAAAACAGAAGAACAAATAATGTTGTATATTACAAAACCAGTGACCAATTCCAAGTTTACATGTACGTAATTATTTTGTACTGTGACTGTTTGTATTTGATCCATGTTTAATAGCCAGAAAATAAAGATATAATAGATAACGGTATAATATAATATACAATTGTGTACATGTCAGTGTGTTGGTTGCTTTGTGAGCATGGAAAATACCTCTGTAATGCGTTACCAGTAATATGCGAAATTAAACGTGAAATGAAATGGCCGCGAATATGTCCAAATCCTGAAAACGCGAAATTAAACGGCCGCGAAATTAAAGGGGTTTACAGTATATAGGGAGTCATGTACAAGATGAACTTCTTGATGACTTTTTGAGTTTAAAATACGAATGCCTACAGTATAAGTTTGAAATTTCTTGTAGAGATTCCAATTGATCCAACAACTCTAAACAAATTCATTGGCCAAATGGAATACTAGGAAGGACAAAGATATTTATCACTTTTTTATAGCATAGCCGAATCATAATGTGCCCAATATAAGACTCACAAATACAACGAAATCATAAATCTGACAGTTGTCTGTAAATTAAAATCAGACAACTCAACTGATTTTAACTTTGTTGTTTTGATTCCGTTCGGCAACATAGATTCTATACACTGTAACATATTCATATACGAAAACTTACGATTTATTCTACATGTAACCAAAATCAATTGGATTTTATTTGCTGAACTTGACTTCAGTCTTTACTACACATTGATGAATCTGTGTCTGTGACAGTGACACTGACAGTCATGAGTGATTGCACAGTAAAGTGAGCGATAATAGATGTGTATAAAATATCACCCGTCATTTTGCGAATAGTTGCAATCTAAATTGTAGATGCGATATTTTCACTAGATATTTCTTATATTTTTTGGCAATGTGAAAAAAATATTTATTGCAAAAAGTAACTAAATTAAATCAAATAGTTGATAAATACCACATACCGATCAGTTTGCGTGTCACCATGGAAGCTGCCATTTTGAATATTAAACCCGACTACACATTTTATCATTTCGTATACATAATGAAGGCTACATTATATTAATTATATTGGCCTTTCAACTCAATGTTAAAGGATCTTACTTTGACGGTCCATAGCACCTTCCTAAAAAAATCTCAGCCTAACCACTATGCTAGTTTTGTCAATTGACGTATTGGACATCGCGTGATAAGCATGAATATATTTGACGACACATGGAATTTTTTGCTATTCTGCCTTGAATATACCCGGGGTGAAAATACCCGAAATTGTGGTTGCTGATGGCCATGCAAACCCCTTCGCTTCCTCAGCTCCTGAGAAAAACGATGACAAGATACTGCCTTGAATACCGGGCTATTATTTCCCAGCAGTGTGTTCTTACAAAAGAATATACACTCGTTCATAAATCTGGTATTACAAAAATATATGGGGTGATGTTACACAATAGTTTCCCTTTAAATTGCCTAAGACTAAGTGAGCGAGTTAGAGTAATATGCCCTGAGGTGCCCTGCCAATATGATAAAAGTTTTTCATGAGACTTGAACAGTCGATAGACCTATTTGGCCACAGTGGAGGCTATATATAAGGTATAGGCCTACTCTCATAAATTGCTATTACGTGTATGTGCCACGAGAAAGACCCCCTTTTTGGCACTGGGCCGCTCCTAGAGACTCTCCTTTTTGGCACTGGGCCACACATGAAGCCCCCCCCCCCCCTCCTTTTTTGTCACTGGGTCGCCCCTAAAGACCCCGACCCTTTTATAGCATGTCTTTGGTAAATACCAATCAACTCAGCATATTGCCATTTCCCGGACATATTGCCAAAATAATGTGTACATGCATCTATGAATATTTAAGGAATAATCAATAGGTTTGGAGTAATTGTCGCACAAAAAACTTCGAGGACAATGTCCTAAAAAAAAAACAAAGGCGTCAAGGGCATTGTCAGCTATTTGCAAATACGACATTGTGCATTACTTCTAACATGGCAAACATGGCAAATGATTGTGATGAAATAAACGTTACCATGGTTATGCGTATTTGTTGTGGTCATGACGTTCTTGTGAGCCGTTGCTCCTGGAAACGCAAATCTGTTAGATAGACTTTTTAAAATGACTGAAATGTGAAACGCGCTGTAGCGTCACCATGATGTCATTGATATAATGTGCATAATTATTGTAATGGTTTTCGGCCGAAAAATTGTGTTCAGCTAGGTATAGTACCTGATTATTAAACGTTATATGTGATTAACAAATGTCAAAAGGTTTACAATAATTGTTGATTTTATTAGTGTATATATATTCGGTAAAAGTATTTTTCTGTGGCTTCGGTTGCTCTTCGGCTGAACTAAGACCTTGGTGGTCAAAATACGTAAAAATGTTCTATGACGCATTTGGAACAATGCATATTGTTATGTGGCGACCCCTGATTGGTTATCAATCATAAATTATTTTTCTTGGTAAAAACCTCAGTTTTGATTAGTTGGGAGTTGAGGTCACGTGACACCCACGCCAAAAAGTATAAATACTGCAGACTCGCGGGTGTCAGCGCCTTTTAAGCCTGGGACACCAGCCGGTTCACATCGCGGTAAGCTGAACTGATATCTATGGCCGAAGAGTGGGAGCTACCAAAGAGTGTCATCTCTAAATTAATTCACAACAATTTCAACCAACTGTATGATTCGTTAATAAACCTTGAACTCTGGCCGAGAGTTCATCTCGACTCCGTGTTCGGGTATACAGATGAAATAAAACCGAAGTTTGACTTAGAGAATTTCAAGAAGTAAAGTCAACCGAAATAAAAGAATTCACTGGAAGACCAGTGGGTTGAATCAAAGATAGCTCAGAACCCAGGATATCAACCCAATATGCAGCCGAAGAAGAAGAGGACGATAGAAGACGAACTCCAACCTGAAATGATTAGCGACCCCTACTTCGGCCATACGAGGAGCTGCAGTCCCGAACACGCTACCACCGAGATGGCCTGCAGCCGGAGCACTGAATATGCCCGAAGTGCCTCAACAGCTGAAGAGCCAAAGTTGCCCGAGACGGCCTGCAGTCCGAGTACCCAAAGTACCCCTGCAGCTGAAGAGCCAGAGTCGTCCGAGACGGCCCGCAGACGCAGTACCGGGCTACCCGAAGTACCCCTGCAGCACAAAGTACCTCTGTTGCCAAAGAGAAAGACAGCCGAGCAGACGGACACAAGCTGAAGAGTCAAAACACTGAGGCATCCGGCCGAATAAGATCGACTAAGGAGGGAACTTCAACCCAACAAACAGACTACTATTACGAAATCGACCGCTAGAACCGTTACATTATAACGGCCATAGGCCCATGCCATAATGATTAGGTTCCAAAGTCATGAAGATTTTTGTTGAAATTTACCCACAAAGTTCGAGGCCTAATTAATAAGCATTATAATTCATGACAGCATAACAGAAAAACAGGTTCATTATAGTTGAAAACAATCTACCAATTGAATGGATTTATGAGTTTATTGATTTTAATATCATTAATTTAGCATGATCATTTAGCATAAAAAAAAGTAATATCGGGTTGCCTTAATTGTCCACCATGGTAACCATTCTCTTGTAAAGCCCATAGCAACCACTTAGGTTTTAATGCCAGAAATCCCATGCGTGGTATGAAGCTCTCCAGTATCCATTGACGCATTTACGCACTGTCCAATAATGACATAAGTAGACCTAAATGTCGAGGGTTGCAAATTAAGGCCCGAAAATCATGGAAATATTCGTTACGGTGTAATTGTCCAAGCGGACAATCTGAATTGATAGGTAAGATATAATTCATGTTCAAGTTAAAATTAGAAGTTGGCCTCAGGGATGCGAACCGTGCATTGGCATCGGGGTTTCCGTCGCCAGGTGCTTGGTAGGTAGTTCATGGTAAGCTGACGCGAAATTAGCTCCCACGAAATCTTATCCAGTACAATTTTATGCGACGGCCATGCGGCGGTCCGTCAGAGCCACCCTGTAGCGTCGCTTCACACTGTTTCTGTTTATGTGACGGGCAAGTGACGGTCCGTCGGATAGCCGTTGTAGCGCCACATAAGAACATTTCTCTTTCTCCAAGTGACGGCCAAGTGACGGTCCGTCACATGGACGTTATAGCGCCACATAAGAATTTTTCCCTTTCTCCAAGTGACGGGCAAGTGACGGTCCGTCGGATAGCCGTTGTAGCGCCACATAAGAATTTTTTTCTTTCTCCAAGTGACGGCCAAGTGACGGTCCGTCACATGGACGTTATAGCGCCATGCGGCGGTCCGGCCATGCGGCGGTCCGTCAGAGCCACCCTGTAGCGTCGCTTCACACTGTTTCTGTTTATGTGACGGGCAAGTGACGGTCCGTCGGATAGCCGTTGTAGCGCCACATAAGAACATTTCTCTTTCTCCAAGTGACGGCCAAGTGACGGTCCGTCACATGGACGTTATAGCGCCACATAAGAATTTTTCCCTTTCTCCAAGTGACGGGCAAGTGACGGTCCGTCGGATAGCCGTTGTAGCGCCACATAAGAATTTTTTTCTTTCTCCAAGTGACGGCCAAGTGACGGTCCGTCACATGGACGTTATAGCGCCACATAAGAATTTCTCCCATTCTCCAAGCGACGACCAAGCGACGGTCCGTCAGATAGCCCTTGTGGCGCCACATAAGAACATTTCTCTTTCCCCAAGTGACGGCCAAGTGACGGTCCGTCACATGGACGTTATAGCGCCACATAAGAATTTTTTCCCTTTCTCCAAGTGACGGGCAAGTGACGGTCCGTCAGATAGGCATTGTAGCGCCACATAAGAATTTTTTTCTTTCTCCAAGTGACGGCCAAGTGACGGTCCGTCACATGGACGTTATAGCGCCACATAAGAATTTTTCCCTTTCTCCAAGTGACGGTCCGTCATATTGCCCTTGTAGCGCCACATAAGAAATTTTCTCTTTCTCCAAGTGACGGGCAAGCGACGGTCCGTCAGATAGACGTTATAGGGCCACATAAGAATTTTTCCCTTTCTCCAAGTGACGACCGAGCGACGGTCCGTCAGATAGCCCTTGTAGCGCCACATAACAACATTTCTTTGTCTCCAAGTGACCGTCAGATAGGCCTTGGAGCGCCACACAGCCACATTTCCCTTTCCCCAAGCGACGAGCAAGTGACGGTCCGTCAGATAGCCCTTGTAGCGCCACATAAGAATATTTCTCTGTCTCCAAGTGACGGGCAAGTGACCGTCAGATAGGCCTTGGAGCGCCACATAGCAAAATTACCCTTTCTCAGAGTGACAGGCAAGCGACAGTCCGTCACATAGACGTTATAGCGCCACATAAGAATTTTTCCCTTTCTCGAAGTGACGACCAAGCGACGGTCCGTCAAATAGCCCTTGTAGCGCCACATAACAACAATTCTCTCCCTCCAAGTGACGGGCAAGTGACCGTCAGATAGCCCTTGTAGCGCCACATAAACAATTTCTCTTTCTCCAAGTGACGGCCAAGTGACGGTCCGTCACATGGACATTATAGCGCCACATAGCAATATTTCCCTGCCCCAAGTGACGGGCAAGCGACGGTCCGTCACATAGACGTTATAGTGCCACATATCAATATTTCCCTTCCCAAAGTGACGGGCAAGTGACGGTCAGATAGCCCTTGTAGGGCCACATAAACAATTTCTCTTTCTCCAAGTGACGGGCAAGTGACCGTCAGATAGCCCTTGTAGTGCCACATAGCAAGATTACCCTCTCTCCAAGTGACGGGGAAGTGACGGTCCGTCACATAGCCCTTGTAGCGCCACATAAGAATATTCCCTTTGCCCAAGCGACGAACAAGTGACGGTCTGTCAGATGACCCTTGTAGCGCCATATAAGAACATTTCTCTTTCTCCAAGTGACGGGCAAGTGACCGTCAGATAGGCCTTGTAGCGCCACATAGCAAGATTACAATCTCTCCAAGTGACGGGGAAGTGACGGTCCGTCACATAGCCCTTGTAGCGCCACATAAGAATATTCCCTTTGCCCAAGCGAGGAACAAGTGACGGTCCGTCAGATAACCCTTGTAGTGCCACATGAGAACATTTCTCTTTCTCCAAGTGATGGGCAAGTGACCGTCACATAGCCCTTGTAGCGCCAAATACGAATATTCCCTTTGCCCAAGCGACGAACAAGTGACGGTCCGTCAGATGACCCTTGTAGCGCCACATAAGAACATTTCTCTTTCTCCAAGTGACGGGCAAGTGACCGTCAGATAGGCCTTGTAGCGCCACATAGCAAGATTACAATCTCTCCAAGTGACGGGGAAGTGACGGTCCGTCACATGGCCCTTGTAGCACCACATAAGAATATTCCCTTTGCCCAAGCGACGAACAAGTGACGGTCCGTCAGATGACCCTTGTAGCGCCACATAAGAACATTTCTCTTTCTCCAAGTGACGGGCAAGTGACCGTCAGATAGGCCTTGTAGCGCCACATAGCAAGATTACAATCTCTCCAAGTGACGGGGAAGTGACGGTCCGTCACATAGCCCTTGTAGCGCCACATAAGAATATTCCCTTTGCCCAAGCTACGAACAAGTGACGGTCCGTCAGATGACCCTTGTAGCGCCACATAAGAACATTTCTCTTTCTCCAAGTGATGGGCAAGTGACCGTCAGATAGGCCTTGTAGCGCGACATAGCAAGATTACAATCTCTCCAAGTGACGGGGAAGTGACGGTCCGTCACATAGCCCTTGTAGCGCCACATAAGAATATTCCCTTTGCCCAAGCGACGAACAAGTGACGGTCCATCAGATGACCCTTGTAGCGCCACATAAGAACATTTATCTTTCTCCAAGTGACGGGCAAGTGACCGTCAGATAGGCCTTGCGGCGCCACATAGCAAGATTATCCTTTCTCCAAGTGACGAGCAAGCGACGGTCCGTCAGATAGACCTTATAGCGCCACATAGCCATATTTCCATTTCCCCAAGCGACGAGCAAGTGACGGTCCGTCACATAGCCCTTGTAGCGCCACATAAGAACATTTGTCTTCCTCCAAGTGACGTGCAAGTCACCTTCAGATAGGCCTTGGAGCACCACATACCAAGATTAACCTATCTCTAAGCGACGGGCAAGTGACGGTCCGTCAGATAGACGTTATAGCACCACATAAGATTTCTCCCCTTTCTCCAAGTGACGGTCCGTCAGATAGACGTTATAGCGCCACATAAGATTTCCCCCCTTTCTCCAAGTGACGGGCAAGTGACGGTCCGTCACATAGACGTTATAGCGCCACATAAGAATATTTCCCTTTCCCCACGCGACGAACAAGTGACGGTCCGTCAGATGACACTTGTAGCCACATAAGAAGATTTCTCTTTCTCCTTGTGACGGGCAAGTGACCGTCAGATAAGCCTTGTAGCGCCACATGGCAAGATTAGCTTTTCTTTAAGTGACGGGCAAGTGACGGTCCGTCAGATAGACGTTATAGCGCCACAAAAGAATTTTTCCCTTTCTCCAAGTGACGGACAAGCGACGGTCCGTCAGATAGACGTTATAGCGCCACATATGAATTTTTCCCTTTCTTTGTGTGACGGGCAAGCGACGGTCCGTCAGATAGACGTTATAGCGCCACAAAAGAATTTTTCCCTTTCTCCAAGTGACGGACAAGCGACGGTCCGTCAGATAGACGTTACAGCGCCACATAAGAATTTTTCCCTTTCTCCAAGTGACGGACAAGCGACGGTCCGTCATATAGATGTTATAGCGCCACATAAGAATTTTTCCCTTTCTCCAAGTGAAGGACAAGCGACGGTTCGTCAGATAGATGTTATAGAGCCACATAGGAACATTTCTCAGTGTACAAGTGATGGGCAAGTGACGGTCCGTCACATGGATGTTATAATGCACATATCAATATTCCCCTTTCCCCAAGTGAAGGGCAAGTGACGGTCAGATAAGCTTCGTAGCGTCACTTAGCAATATTCCTCTTTCAGCAAGTGACGAACAAGTGACGGTCCGTCACATAGCCCTTGTAGCGCCACATAAGAACATTTCTGCTTGTCTGTGTGACGAACAAGTGACGGTGCGTCAGATAGATGTCATAGCGCCACGTATGAACATTTCTCTTTCTACAAGTGACGGGCAAGTGACGGCCCGTCAGATAGAGCTGATACCCCCACGTGAAAAACACTATTAACTTTGAAAACTGGACAATTTCTGATGCATTGGGACATATTTCCGGAAATCAAATGAATATTTTGAGAAATAAATCTCTGCGTACATCGGGTGAGAAGCAAGTATTGTTTTCCTTGTGGACCTTTGATATCAGTAACATCAAACGATGACAAGCATTTCAAAGCAATATCCGACCAAATGATAATGATCCCAACATTGGCACTGATTGTGCTTTAGATATAAACATCATAGAAGATGCTTATATTGTCAGTTATATGCAATTAGTGGATACTGCTGTCACAGATGACTTGGCTGATAAGCCTGAGACAAAAGACAATGGGGTTTATACAAACAGTGACATCAGACATGGGCCCAGAGGGTGAAGGGGGGGGGGGGGGGTGTTAATCAGCAATGTTCTTTCATTGTGGTGAAAAATAGCACCCCAATATTTCTACACATATTAAGCGGCATTTGACTGCCATATTTTAACTTGTTGAATAAAACTTTGACCAGTCAAAGACATGTTCATTTATTCCTCAATATTATTCATTTTGGGCAATGGTTAATGATATCATGCTATACTTTCCTGGCAATCACATCACTGAATGTTGTTACTTTTCTGCAAAATCTATCAGTTCTAGGTAATTAATTACTGTCGCTGCTGTAGGGGTTGAAATGTTTGCAATATTTATTTGAATATGTAAATCAAATGACACATTGGAGTAGTGAAAGTAATAACTCCACCACAAATATTCTTGGTTAGAGCAGAAAAATGCTTTCACGCATATCCATTGCCATTTGTTTTCAACTTACTGACACAAGTTTTAATGCAATGAACTAGTAAAACCAATGTTGTCTTAATCATCAATAATTTTCCAGTTACCATGGTAACCATGGTAACAGCAGACCTATATTTCTAGACATATCCAGTGTCATTCGTTTTCAAACAACTGGCACATATTCTAACTTGTTGGAATAAAGACGTTTACCAGTAAAGGTAATGTTCAGCTATATCATTCCATTTTAACCAATGATAATTGGTATCATGTCGTACTTTCCTTTCAGTGGCATCACTGATTGTTATTAATCTTATGACAAATTTAGCAGTAGCAATTAATGAACACTTTCGGGTTACAATTGTTGCAATTTATGAAGTAGTAAAGGTAATGTTAACTAAATCAGCAATATTCTTTCAGTTCGAGCGACCTATTTTACCATTTCTTTGTACATAAAATAACACACTGAACTTGCAAAAGTGATGTTAACTTGATCAGCAATATTTTTCCAGTTAGAGCACACCTATATATTATGTACCATATAACTGGTCACTGTTTAGAGGGGAACATGGCAAAATGTCCCTCGAGGAGACAATGTTACCGGAGGCGAAGCCGAGGTTAACATTGCCTTTGAGGGGGAACATTTGCTGACAAACGAGTGACCATTTATTTTATTATACCGAATGTCACTGATTTTATTATGACGTTATACACATATCTGCAGATGTAGCTACAAAGTCATTGATGAATATGCGACATGCAGTTTACCTTGCTGGCTACAGGTACTTTCAGTACTGCCTCAAATGACGTCACAAACCACGTGACCCATACTAAAATCGTGATCAAAATCTTCAGCAATTTACGGAAGGAGTGCCTATTTGATTCAACATCTCGAAACCCATTGATTGTATTTGTAAAATTCGTTCGAATTTACAGATAACTATTCATAATGGACTAAATGAAAAGCACTTTCATCGACATGCTACTAGGTCTTTAACTTAAATAGCACTATTCTTCCAGTTAGAGCAAACCTAGTACCTGCCACGACCTGAAAAATAGGTCAAGGTCACCTATCATCGAACTTGTCCGAGATCTGCTCATGATGCACCTCTGGTATGATTTTGGCGGTATTTCGTTAAAAACTTTGTAAGTTATCGCGTTCACAAGAAATTGTTGACGGACGGACGGACGGACGGACGGACGGACGGACGGACGGACGGACGGACGGACGGACGGACGGACGGACGGACGGACGGACGGACGGACGGACGGACGGACGGACGGACGGACGGGTGAACGGATGGGCGTTACGGGCGGACCCAATGTTAAATTTCCTATCTTAACTTTCCCCATAAGTCCTGAAAAAATCCCCATAAGACCGCACTTTTGGCTTAAACTGTGGTTGTGGGGCGTTTTCAGCTTTATTCCCCCTAAGAAATCCCCAAAACTCCGTTCCGTTTGCCCGGACGGACGGACGGACGGACGGACGGACGGACGGACGGACGGACGGACGGACGGACGGACGGACGGACGGACGGACGGACGGACGGACGGACGGACGGACGGACGGACGGACGGACGGACGGACGGCTAGACGGACGAACAGACAGACGAACAGACAGACGGACACGCCAATCTAATAGGCGGGTTGGTTGCACGCAACCCGCCCAAAAACTAAGGTTAACATGATCAGCAATATTCTTCCAGTTAGAGCAAACCTATATAATATGTACAATTATTTTGTTCAAGTAAATAAATTAACACACTGAACCAATAAAGCTGATGTTAACTTAATCAGCACTATTCTTCCATTTAGAGCAAACCTACATAGTATATATAATATATTTGTACAAGTAAATAAAATAATGCACTGAACTAATAAAACTCATGTTAACATGATCAGCAATATTCTTCCAGTTTGAGCAAACCTATATAAAAATTTTTGTACAAGTAAATAAACTAACACACTGAAGTAGTAAAACTAGTGTTGACTTAATCAGCAATATCTTTCCACTTAGAGCAAATCTACATAGTATGTACAATTAATTTGTACAAGTAAATAAACTAACACACTGAACTCATAAAACTAATGTTAAAGTGATATTGGCAGAAAGTTATGGACTTTGCCATACCTTTCTGATCGAAGGAAAAAACATACAGTTTTATATCTGCACTTGTATGGCCAAAGAGATGCCCATTTGTAATTGATTTCATTGCGAGTTTCTGGTGGATACAGTTTGGGCTGATCATGAATTCCAATGATGATTGCATTTCTGATTCTTCTGATGTTATACTAGGCAACAAAGTTCCTTTGATTGTCTTTAAAGTTCAGATCATGGATTACAAAATGGAACTGTTTGTAACACATGTACATGTATGGTTACATTTCTCAATCATTGAAAACTTCATTTCAACATGTAACTTCGAATAAGTGGAGGGACAGTCCAAAAAAGAAACACATATCGAAACACACTTTCAACACTGAGATACATGTATATCTATTGCAATCTGATGACCTCTGTGAATGGAAAGTACTGCATAAGATATGATAATGATATTGTGAGTTCCCACCAAGACAGAACTGTCTAAATGTAGATACTGTAAAAAGACTAATTTTGGCAGGTATTAAATTTGGCGGTTGTGTGCCCCCATGTTATTTGGAGGATATTTAATTTGGCGGTTTCAAAACCACATATATTTCTTAACATGTGTCTACCTAATTTGGCGGACGATTTAATTTGGCGGTTTTTCCCCTACTGCCAAATCCGCCAAATAAATCGTCCGCCAATATTAGTCGTTTTACAGTATTAATTCCTTGACATGCAGAGAAACAGACCCCATGGATGAAAGTAATTGCTCTGAAAAACAGACCCCATGGATGAAAATTATTGTCCTATAGTTAACATGATGCAGAATCACAATTTGGCCATTTGACATGTACATGTAAACTGTACCCTTCTCAATATTATCATTATTGTCTTTAAAAATCCACCTGAAGTGCCCTTGTCCTCCACGCCACCAGTGCAACACTGATGTCCTGCATTCTATATCATCTGTGCATGTTCCCCCCCCCCCCCACCCCCTCACCCTAGCTCACCCTCTGGGCCCATGTCTGATGTCACTGTATAAACCCCAGTCTCTTTCTTACTAGGCTTATCAGTCATCTGTGACAGCAGTATCCACTAATTGCATATGACTTGTGACTAAAATCTTCTATGATGTTTATATCTAAAGCACAATCAGTGCCAATGTTAGGGTCATTATCATGTGGTGAGATATTGGTTTGAATTGCATGTCATTGTTTGATGTTCCTGATATCAAAGGTCCACAAGGAAAACAATAGTTGCTTCTAACCGGATCCCATGCATTTTGAATATGTACACAGAGATAACATTTATTTCTCATCAAATATTCATTTGATTTCAGACAATACGTCTTAA
Source organism: Terebella lapidaria (assembly GCA_949152475.1). Classification (NCBI taxonomy): domain Eukaryota; kingdom Metazoa; phylum Annelida; class Polychaeta; order Terebellida; family Terebellidae; genus Terebella; species Terebella lapidaria. The sequence goes on along the minus strand of OX424557.1, from coordinate 40,393,678 downwards.
TGCATCAGGGATTGTGCAGTGTTCACCACTTATAGCGTGTTTTTCATGTGGCACTATATCATCTATCTCACGGACAGTCACTTGCTCATCACTTGGGGAAGGGAAATCTTGCTGTGTGGCGCTTTTTGCCCATCACTTGCTGAAGGAATATATTGCTATGTTGCGCTATAATGTTTTATCTGACCAACTGTCGCTTGCTCATCACTTGGCGAAGGGAATTATTGCTATGTGGCGCTATAACGTCTATCTGACGGACCGTCAATTGCCCGTCACTTGGGGAAGAGAATTATTGCTATGCAGCGCTATAACATCCATGTGACGAACCGTCGCTTGCCCGTCACTTGGGGCAGGGAAATATTGCTATGCGGCGCTATAACGTCTATCTGACAAACTGTCGCTTGCCCGTCACTTGGGGCAGGGAAATATTGCTATGTGGCGCTATAACGTCCATGTGACGGACCGTCACTTGGCCGTCACTTGGAGAAAGAGAAATTGTTTATGTGGTGCTACAAGGGCTATCTGACGGTCACTTGCCCGTCACATGGAGGTAGAGAAATGTTCTTATGTGGTGCTACAAGGGCTATCTGACGGACCGTCACTTGCTCGTCGCTTGGGGAAAGAGAAATATGGCTATGTGGCGCTCCAAGGCCTATCTGACGGTCACTTGCCCGTCACTTGGAGACAGAGAAATGGTGTTATGTGGCGCTACAAGGGCTATCTGACGGACCGTCGCTTGGTCGTCATATGGAGAAAGGGTAATCTTGCTATGTGGCGCTCCAAGGCCTATCTGACGGTCACTTGCCCGTCACTTGGAGGAAGAGAAATATTCTTATGTGGCGCTACAAGGGCTATCTGACGGACCGTCACTTGCTCGTCGCTTGGGGAAAGAGAAATATGGCTATGTGGCGCTCCAAGGCCTATCTGACGGTCACTTGCCCGTCACTTGGAGACAGAGAAATATTCTTATGTGGCGCTACAAGGGCTCGTCGCTTGGGGAAAGGGAAATATGGCTATGTGGCGCTCCAAGGCCTATCTGACGGACACTTGCCCGTCGCTTGCCCGTCACTTGGAGAAAGAGAAAATTTCTTATGTGGCGCTACAAGGGCTATCTGACGGACCGTCACTTGCCCGTCACTTGGAGAAAGGGAAAAATTCTTATGTGGCGCTATAACGTCCATGTGACGGACCGTCACTTGGCCGTCACTTGAGATAAAAGAATTCTGATGTGGCGCTACAACGGCTATCTGACGGACCGTCACTTGCCCGTCACTTGGAGAAAGGGAAAATTTCTTATGTGGCGCTATAAGGTCCATGTGACGGACCGTCACTTGGCCGTCACTTGGAGAAAGAGAAATGTTCTTATGTGGCGCTACAAGGTCTATCCGACGGACCGTCGCTTGCTCGTCACATGGGGAGAGTCATAGCTATGTGGCACTATAAGGTCTATCTGACAGATCGTCGCATGGGCGTCACATACAATTCCAAGAAAGTGGATGAGGAGAAATAAAAATTTCGCGGGTTCTTACCATGAAAGGGTAACCAGGTGCTTCTCCCTACACCCACATTTCCCGGAGGAGATTTGATCAAATCACACGATATTCACAGTCAGCACATTTGGATCATTATGGACCTGACCGGGATTCGAATTAACCATAGAGATATGTGAATAAACCAGTGACTACGCCGGGGAAAAGTGAGAAAAAAGTTATTTTATTCATTGTAAATAAATATCAACAATGCTGCAGCCACATGCACATGTCTCTGCTGATCGGGAGCTTTCCATATTTGAGCACAATAGGCTTATAAATAAGTGTTCAATTCAATTTATTTCAGCATAATGACAAAAGTTTACAGTGAAACTTGTATGTCGCTGCAACATATTTACAAGACATCACTTAAATTGTTACCACAAAGACATATTTAAACGGTGTTTATTGCCTTAACAGTTAACAATTATTATCCTTGCTTATCTTATTGTTGTCGATAGTAAATTTTATTCAATGAAATAGTTCGATTATCACCAGAAACAACTCTGTACTGTATGACGCCAAAAATTGAAGATTACATGTGTTAGCCCGACACTTTCACCTGCGCGGTTTATTAAATTTAGTCGTGTTTTAGATACTAACTAACCAAATTGGACGATAGATGGTAGCACTGTAAACTGCAAAATGGCGCATCTGTTCAAATTGCAAAGTTCCGCAAGACAATTTACTTAGAGTTACTTAGAGTTGATTTCCAGTTCAGGTCCCTCAGGGTTCCTCTATACCGGACTCCATCGTGTCGTCATCACTCCAGGTTTCATCTGTGTGTGATCCTATGTTCACAAGTGGAGCTTTGAAGTCATTGTAGACGACATCCTGGTTTCTCATGTGCTTATCAAATCTGTTCTTGAAGCTGTTAGTACTAGGTGCAGTGACTATACTCTCAGGTAGTTGATTCCATGTGTTTATTACTCTGTTGGTGAATGAGTTTTTGCGCAAGGCTGTGTTTGCTCTCCGGTAGTAAATCTTTTTGGAGTGACCTCTGGTTCCTGCTTTGGTGTTCAGTTCCGATCTGAGTTGGATTTCGGGTGCCGCCTGCCTGTCATATACGCCATTCATTATCTTGTAGGCCTCTATCATGTCTCCACGAATTCTTCTGTAGCTTAGAGATGGTAACTTCAGCTTTTGTAGTCTCTCGGGATATGAGAGGTTCTTCATTCCCGGCAGTTGTCTCGTTGCTCGGCGTTGCACATTTTCTATTTGGTCGATGTGTTTCATCTTGTATGGGTACCAGACTGAGCTTGCGAAATCCAGGTGTGTCCTAACCAGTGTCTTGTACAGGGGGAGGAATGTTTCTGCTTTCATGTGTTGGAATGTTCTTCTCAACATTGCAAACATTGAATTTGCCTTGTTGACTTTTTCACTTATGTGTTGGTCGAACCGTAGGTTTGAATCGATTATTACACCGATATCCTTTTCCTGTTCCACTTTTTGTAGTTCCTTGCCATGTATGGTATAGGTTTGGTTCGTGTCCTTCCCTGCTCTTCCTAGGTGCATGTGTTTGCACTTATCCGGATGGAACTTCAAGAGCCAAGTGTCACTCCATGTAGCCAGTTTGTTGAGATCTTGTTGCAGTACCTGTGCATCGTCTTTGCTTGTTATGATCTTGAATATTTTTGTATCGTCTGCAAACAGGTACACTTCTGATTCGACTAGGTCAGGTAGGTCATTTATGTAAATCACAAACAATAACGGCCCTAGGACCGAGCCTTGCGGTATCCCTGATGTCACCTTTGCCCATTCTGAGACTTCTCCATTTACATTGACCTGTTGTATCCTGTCTGCCAGGAAGTCCTCTATCCACCCTATTATTTTCCTGTCGATCCCATAGGCTTCAAGCTTTCCAATCAGTCTCTTATGTGGAACAGTGTCAAAAGCTTTTTGGTAATCCATGTAAATGCAGTCTATTTCATGGCCATTGTCTAGTGCCTCTGTCCATTTGTCCAATACTGATAGCAGTTGGAGTGATGTTGATCGACCAGATATGAAACCATATTGCTTGTTTGTGAAGAGATCATTGTCTTTCATGTATTTTATGATTTTTTCTCTGACGATCGTTTCCAGATTTTTGCACACAATGGATGTTAGGCTCACTGGCCGATAGTTTCCTGCTTTGCATTTGTCACCTTTTTTGTATATGGCGCTAATTTGGGCTTTTTTCCAGTCTTGTGGTACTCTGCCTGTTTGGATTGACTGGTTGTAAATGATTTGAAGCGGTTTCGCGATGGTTATTGCGAGTTCTTTCAGAAATCTTGGGTGAATCTTATCAGGACCTGGTGATTTATCTGTTTTTAACTTGGATAGCGTCTTAGATATTTCTTCTGTTGAGATTGTGATTTCATCCATCGAGTTTGATTCTTGTATAGGTGGCAGGATTGGGATCTGGCCGTCTGGTTCACAAGTAAATACACTCTGGAAGAAATCGGCCAGGATCTGGGCTTTGTCTTTGTCGAGATTCGTCTTGGGTGATTTTGGGTCAAGTTGGTCTGTGTAGAGTTCTCCAATGCTGGTCTTGGTTTTCGACTTGGACTTGATATATCTCCAGATGGCTTTTGGGTTCGTTTTGGCTTGCTGTACCAGATTTTCTTCGAATTTCTTTCTTAGCTTCGTTGTCATCTTCTTAACTCTATTTCGGACTTTGTTGTACTTTGCTCGGACCTTCGGATCTTTTGTTTTGACGGCTTTTTTCGAGAGGGAGTTCTTCAGCTTGATCATCTCAAGTGTCTGCCCGTCCACGGGAAAGTTGCCCTTCTTCTTGTTGTTTTTCGTGTCTCTAGTTGGAACATGTCTAGATTCAATATCTTTTATGGTGGCGTACATCTTTTCCCAGTTGTCATCGACATCAGAGTCTGCATCAAGCCGATCTTCCCATGTTGTATCTTCCAGTTCCCTTTTGATGGATGTGTAGTCAGCTTTGTCATACCGTGGCCTTTTCGTCTGACTGCTCTTCCTTTCTGTGTAGCAGTGGTAGTCGAACTGCAGTACACAGTGGTCGCTTTTCCCCAGGGGACTCAGGTAGTCAATGTTCGATATCATATTATCTTCATTTGTTATCAGTAGATCCAGAGTGTGGGGTGTGTCTCCTCCCCTCCATCTTGTGGGTTCTGTGGCCTTCTGGAATAGGTAGTGGTCTTGGAGGCAAGTTAGGAACTTGTACTCATCCGATTCGGCACTGTCTCCCTTGCAGTTCCATGTTTCCCATTCGATGTCCGGGTAATTGAAGTCCCCCATGAACAGTATGTGACTGAAGTTGCTTTTTACCGCCTCTGACATCAGTTTTGTGAGATTTTCATTATTTTCCTTTGTTCCACTTCCCGACCTGTAGTATAACCCCACTAAAAGGTTATCATTTCCGTTGAGTTTGATTTTTATGAATATGCTTTCCTCGTATTTCGACTCCATAATCAATTTGAATATTGTTAAGATCTATATGTATAGATCTAGATTCAGTTACCCGTATGTTATGTGTCATTCACATTTTATTTTCTTGAATAAAAGAATCTAGATCTAAGTTGAGACAGAGACCCGAGAAGCAGGGTCAGGGGTAGAGCACTAGTCTATACTCTGATTTTTCTAACTCGTTTACACCGTTTTTTGCCGATATTTTTGCGATGTTTAATGTTATCGTATTGTAACTTGGCATACTTCACCTGGAGATCAAACGACATTTTTCTGCAAACTTTCAGACTTCTGCTCATAGAACTGTGAGAGTTAGCATTCTACTGCAATGATAAATTTTCCCTGAAATCCTGTCGTTCGCATGTCAACAAATATTGTTTTCCTTTGGCACGTGATGGGCGATTCTGTTCGGATAATTTGCATAGGGGCGAATGAACTTGTCCATTTGGACTCCGTCATCAGTTGTCGAGAACTAAGCAATATGTCGGCGCCCATGGTTCAAGCAAATCCTCGCTTAAATAAAACTTTTGTGTTTTGAATGAAACAGATAGCGTTCCGGAAGGCAGGTTTGTGTAAATTAATTGCCGTTCGTACCACAGATATGCAATATTCAGTTGAATAGTTCGCTCGAAGTAACTTGACTGAACTAAAGGCAAAAAACGGTGTAAACGAGTTAAAAAAATCAGAGTATAATCACTATTACAGGGGCAGGCCCTGTTTCAACAGCACAATCATGACAATGCCACAGGCTAAATGTAAAGTTTCAATGTAAGATTTGGCGCTAAAGTCCCAAAAAGGGATATTTCCCATAATATGACGTCACACATATCATCAGCTGATTGCATGATGCTCCCTAAATTCTGATTGGCTGACTCGAGTGGTAGATTTCTAGCCGCTTGACAAAACTGCACCATGAATGATGAAAATGTAAACAAACAGCTGTCAAGTGACACAAAGTATGGAATTAACTTAAAATTGAGGGAAAATGTCGTTGGGAACAACTGAGAGGGGAAGAAAATGATACACAGTGTGAATTTCATGCATTAAAAACATGTTTTGTTCTGAAATAAGTTCACAAATCCTGACCCACTGTGACAGGGTGTCATGCGAAAGCCGCTGGCGGCTCAAGAAGGCACTAACACTCAACTCTGTTATTGGGTTGAACTAGATGTCGCTGACACTGCTCGGATGGATCAGTCGGAGATTGAATGCAATCTCTGTGATCTTGACGATGAACAGAGATTGAGACCAGCGTCACAAACATATAAACATTCAAGCTGTATGCCAGAAATGTATTGCATGAATCGATCATAGACAATGCAATAGAAAACATCACAAACGTAAAGGGATGGTCGGGTGGGAAACTCAAAATGGGAATCGATGATTATGACTGTAAAAGAAAGCATTTGTCTCAAAGACTGTGCAATACGACTCTGCACTGAGGATGGTAAATTCCAAGTGTATATGTAGTAAAGTGAGTTATTTTAGATCCAAACTACATGTACATGTGTTAGATGGTGTCCCCCGGTGATTTTCATAATTGTTTTGATGTTTCAAAAAGTCGTTTCTAATAAAAAGGCATGTTGGTTTACAGCCGCTCTGAGGTGGCAAAAGTGTCCCGGAAGTACAAAATTACTGTATTGGTCCTAATAGTAGCACGGCGAGCCAAAGCAAGACCTCCTGCAGTAGCACGCACAAAAAAGAGGTCAAACTTGGGGTCAAATTTACGAAAATCACTGAGTAGTATACCTATAGCCTTTAATCCCCTTTATTATGATTCAAAGAATATAACTGTGTGGATTGGAACACTCAAGCTCTTATTAGAAAGATATGAAGTGAATTATAAGGTTATAAAAATCGAACATTTTGGTGCAAAAGAGGAGTGCGCTCTACTATTAGGGCACGTTCCACTATTAGGACCAATACGGTACATCATAAAAACATAACTTTCATGTGGAACAAGCTTTCAGTGCCCTATACGGGACTGGACGGATTAGAAAAAGAATCCCATGTCATTTTTGTGTGGGGATAGGGATTAGGGATTCCCCGACTCATCCTCAGTACATCCCAGACTCGCCTTGGATTCACACTAACGAGTTGTCGAACATTACAATAGAATTTTGAGTGGTGTAATGCCCACTTATATTATTATATGGGATTATAAATGACAGTTACCTGGCGATAATGGCTAATCAGTTAGAGATTTAGCAGCCGGTTATTCAAGGTTATGTGAGAAATGCTAGCCGTCGTCGCTTAACTTGTTAATCGTGCGGGCCCTACTCTCACGAATTTTCCCAAGAAATAGAAGTTGACTGAAAACATTAAAATGTTGTTACTATTTTAATTGAATGAGTATAGAGTAGCAGGAGCTATTTCAGGAATATGCCAATATTTTGTCATGTGTACATCCACCAGGAATGGATATATTGTAATTTTGACCAGACGACACATTTGGGTGTATTCTATACGAACATTTCACAGTTACGAGAGCAAGCAAAATGCACAAAATCCTGTACAGACCAAGAAATTCCATGATGGGCTGAAATTAACAACTGATTGCCAACATTTGAAATTTTTGCTATAGAAATCTGAAATTTGTTATAAAATTGCCATTTGACTCCCAAGTGACGTATGTCAATTTATGATATGACACTATTAAGCATCGCAATATTATGAGCAAAAAAATGGTGTAAACTAGCTAGAAAAATCAGAGTATTCGAATTCATATTAATATAGAACAACAGAATTATGTGGAATAGGAATTTGTGTCAAAAAATCTAATTTCTCTAGCTCTGCAGACTTTATTATTGGGTGAATATATGTACTGAGCTATTATTGATTCTGTTTGAATGTATTGACTGTTTATACCAGGTACAAATCTCCAGTGATTGAGGGTTTTGTCAATCAATAGTTTCAGAGGTGAAGTGAGTACTTAATCACCTCAGAGAATGATTGAGTGCATGTCAATACTCAATATTGGTACAGACACATTACTGTACTGTAGAATTATCATTGCAATTTTTAGATGAGTCGAGAACAGAACAAGTTTTATTGTTACATCGTGTATGCTTCAGTACGAATCAACACCAATGATTGTAACGTAGCTTGAGTTGTTAAATACAGCAGATTATCCCTTTTTTTCAAGCAACTGCTGAAAAAAAAAATCTGTATTCATGTCCTTGCAGTGCCTGAGCCATGAAGAATGTGAATCTGGGGGGCTTGCTGGACAGTCCTTCAGACATATACAGTAGACAACCAAGTGTCACCGACAACCAGGGTGAGAGAGCCTCAAGCCCTGTAGCTCTCTGCACTGATTCAGCCTCTGCCAGTCTCGCCGTAGGGAAGAGAGTTCCCAAGGTGCTTAACTTGTCCTACAGCCTGAATCCGATCAGCTTCAGACACCTGCCCCTGAGCAAGCGGAAGTCTGGGGCCAGTCTGAAGGAAGGTCAGACACTACACAGCATGTGGGGCCAGGCCAGGAAGTCCAGTCAGACATCCAGCACACTGGTATTCAGCAACGACAACCTGGAGGCCAACCGTGAGTCAACTAGCCATGTACTAACAGATTCAGTGATTACAGGACACACTGTCAAATTGATACAAAGTGGCAGTCTGGCAGAAGTAAAGCCATTTCTGAGTGTGGAAACGATCAGTACAATTCGTAATACACAATAAGTCTGACTCGACCATGCTGAAATTTCTGGAATGCGACAAAGCATTTTCAGACTAAGTAAAGAGTTCAATACTAATTAACTGTCAAATAACATGTCAGGTGAAGAAATGTAAATGAAAGCTCTCTTAATAACAATCGTTCTTCAACTTGAATTTTTTTTTTTTTTGATGTCATTTTTACATACCGGTACAGGTTTAATCGGTCTGGACCGCTGCTTTGTGGATGGCAAGGGATTTTCCCAGTTTCTACGGCAACAAACACCTTGGACTGATATAGCACAAGATTTGGAACAATCAAGGTAAATACTGCATAACAGGAAACTTTCATTTGTATTGCAGTGTTGACAAGTGATATAATCCTCTGATATTGCTGTGATTTGTGACACCAAATAGCTAGTTATCTGTGAGTGATCCGTTGAATCGATTTGTCACCACACCTAAAAGCTATAATCCCTCTACCTGTAGATTGTTGATGCATAGACTAGGCTCTCACAACGCTAGCATGGCTCTGGTATCAGGAAAAAATGTTTTGTTTGTTCAGCGTGTGCCTATGTGGTGCTGGTTCAATAGGGTATTGTGCAAATGTGTTGACGGCATTGTATTGATACATTCTTGGATGAACATGTTACCTGATACTAGTATTAGAAAATTTTGTTCTACTATCTGAAAACTGTAATAGATTTTGAAAAAAAAATTATATAGAGCACTTACAGTTTCATTTTTTTGAAACCTTTGGTGCATACATGTATTTATGATGTACAACTAAGATGGCATGCACTGTTTAAAGTTTTATACTTGTACATGACATTGATACACCAACATATTGTATGGGTTATTCCTACCAGTGCTGAATTCTATGTGTGTCTGTTGTCCTTTCTGATTTAATTCTAATGTATATGTGTACATGTATTTTATCCCTCTAACAACTTTTGTAATATTCTCGATACTGCTGTATAGCTGCATATAGTCAAGGTCAGGGAGGTGATTGAGAGGTTTGATTACTTTGATAACAATTCTGGAGATTGTTTACCGACATGTAGCCCAGATAGCTGGATAACTCACTGCACGGTGATAACACCTTGTACACGGTGCCCGGCATGAGCAAGCTTTATCATATTGATAGCCACATATATATCATGGTCAAGTGACTTTAAAATGGAACGACTTCAAAGAAAATGGCATTATCTCTGTGAGTTTTATGTTCACAGCGGTGGCTTGTTGATGAGGAAGTGAGGAGAAAAAATGATCACTCAACATTTTGTCAACATGAGGGGAAAAATAGATACCAGAGATCGATAAAATTAGAATCTGAGTACTGTATTTACAGTCTGTTGAAATGTTTTGAGGAATTTTTTTCCCATTATTGATTATCATCGAATTGACTGTATGGATCTTTATATTCTCACTAAAGATCTTGGACAATTTAGTAGGCTACAGTGAGTAGGGTGCTGATGTACAGTATTGTATTTGTTCTGATGTGATCAACGGATTGTGCTATGACTTCAAAAACTGGTCCGACTGACTGACTTTATGCCTGGAATTATACATTTTTCACTGCATGATTATAAATGTGTTGATGGTAGATACATCCTATGTTTCACAAAGTGTAGAGTCTACAGCTGAAAGTCTGTGATGGTGTCGGATCGTGTGGTGTCAGTGAAGGTGGGGGCTTCCCTCAAGGACTGTAATAGCTGGAGCACTGGAGCATGGAGAGCGCATTTGATGCTGGATGCAAAATTGATTACACTGTCATCTCATCATCTCTGCAGTTGCAACTTCTGAGTGTCACCAGACATTCATTAATATTGCTGTCACTTGAGATATAAGAGACTACTGGATTGTTTATTGTTATTCATGTATGGAACACATGACTGAGGCTTTTCTAACACCTGAAGATGGAAAATCTTCGTGGTATCCATGGTAACCAGCTGTTGCCAAGCAACAGCCTGCGTCTGAGTCGTCTCTATGCCAACCATGGTATCCAAGTGTCTCTGCTGCACAGTTCTGATGTCAAGATCAAGGACATATCTGAGAGTACCACAGCCCTGTTCAACCAGGCGTCCAAACGATGTCACACTGAACACAAACCTGGGGAATGTCGCAGTGACCATCGCTCTCATTGGTAGGTGTTGTTCTGTTTATGACCATCTGCACCTTTTCCACAGTACTGTATGTACAATGCTGAAAAAAATAATGTTCGATATTAATATTTTTGTGAACACCCCTTCAAATACTTGGCTCTATGGTGTGTCAGATGTTGGGTTTAGGTAGTTGTCATGTTGCTGGCTGCAGTAGTTGCAAAAAGTATTTTTTCAAAGCTTTGTGTCAATATCTTTAAAAAGTTAACTATGAAAGATTTAGCAGGCTGTTGCTGGGTTATGAGCTGATCAGTAGACTGTGGGCAGGGCACTATACATGTATGTAGGTAACGTACTTGAACATGGGCAGGGACAAAGCACACTGACTATGTCAATTTGTTTTAGGTTTATATCCATCATAATTTTGTCATAAAAGAATATCAGTGAGAAGTTCGCCAGTGCCTTGGACGATGTCTGAGAAATGACGATTAATAATCCGTGAAAGGCCTCTTGACGAGCTGCTGCTGTTCAGCGTATAGCAGCTTGTTGAGCATTGTTTGCAAGCGTTGATCAAGTGATCTGTGTGATTTGTCACTGGAATGTACCACTTACTGTTGCTTCGATGCTGCATTGGACTACATGCAACTTGTGCCTTTTCAGAAACATGCATATGTGGCAAATAATTGTGAACAATGTCAAACACAGTAAATTACACATTCACTGGTGATTGGAATCCATTGTCTGCCTGTGGCACACAGTGATTAAATATATGCTGGGATTATTTGTGTATTTCGTGCTCAAATACAAGTGTGTTGATTGTTGAAGACTTATTCAGTTGATCACATTGAGACGTAGTGTGTGTTGCTCAAGACAGCCAACCTTCGGAAAAAAGCTTTTCATGTCACATCAATGGATACCTTCCACACAAACTTAAAAGGTCTTGATTGATTTTTTTAAGGGCTATCCATATTATGGATATTCTTCTCAGTAAACATTGTTGTTTGCTTTTTTTTGGCAATCTTGTTGCATGTGGTTAGTTTTCTACTTGTTCACTAAATCGTCCCCTGGGAATGCTATGGACAGAGTGCTGGATCCAGAGATTTGCACCGCATGGAACATCGCGATTTATCTGGTCCATTAGGCATTAATAATCGTGGATGAGCTTTGCCTGATTGGACAAGTAATTGCTAATGGATTTCTTGAAAACCGAGTTGTCAGACAGACTCTGCAGTAGCTGTGCTCAGTGGGACTGTTCCAGGATGCTGCGACTATTGGAGAGCACCTGAGGCGGGGCGATTGGACAGAATGGATTAGTCAGAGGTTGTTGTGTACACAGCGGGGATTCCAGCCATCTCCAGCCGTCCGTATAGATCAGTTATCTGACACAAAAACAAACACACTGGGATTTGATAATGGTTTACAACAAAACATTGTCTACTCACTGCGATGCAGCATTGACTCAATGTCAGGCTGCCTAGCTACTAGTAGCTAGTCCTGTTATGTTGTGACGAGTATGCAGAATTGCAGGTCCCTAAAGCGGTGATTATGTTTGTGGGAATGACCTGACACTTGCTGTACATATTTGGAAAATTGACAGAACTCTTGGTTGTCCAGTGCACACATCTTTGTGTAAGATACTTGGTGCCTCGGTATTCTTCTGTGGGATGGAACGGATGTTTTCTGGATTCAGATCCAAGCATACTGGTTTCTAAAGGTGAACAACCGTATTCTCACATACTGCACTTATCTCTTCATCTACGGCATATAATTATCAGGAGTGAGTGATGCCGAACTCGGCGTGGGTGTTTGGACGACGAGTGGTGGACCGACACCATGGGATGTGGCTGTACACGAGGAAGGTTCCTCATGGTCACATTGGGCTCCTCCCTCCCCACAGGTACTGTACACGAGGGCACGGGTGCTTGTGTGGTGCATGTAAAGGCATTTCGGAAGAAATGCCTGTGGTAGCAGAATTTTTAGGTTACCGGACCTATGGTCCGATAACCTATTGGCATGGTGTTGCGTCCGTCGTCCGTAGTCCGTCGTCGTCGTCCGTCCACATTTTTATCTTTTTTGTTTACGGGTGAATTTTTCTGAAATTTTGCACAAAAATACTAAAAAATAATTCAAGAAGGAGGTATTTTTTAGTTTTTTGATTTTCGCATTTTTTCCAAAATGGCGGCCGTTTTCGATGAAAAATGCCTGATTTTGGACTTTGGCGGCCATTTTCTCAAAATCTGTTCCCTTGAATCGCTTGAAGTGGGCCATTTTGGGCCCAAACTCGGCCCAAATGTGACTTTCCCATGTTAAATTTTCCTATGCTTCATAATGGGACACATTAAGCCTAATATCTCACTTAATATTGAAATTAGAGACTAGGAATGAATTGTGGACATATAGGAAATTATATATGCTGAATATTCTCATGACCTTGAATTTGACCTTTGACCTCATTTTCAAGGTCACAGGACAAAATGGCTAATATCTCGCTTATTATCGACTTTACAGCTTAGGAATCAATTGTGAACATATAGGAAATGATATATGCTGAATATTCTCGTGACCTTGAATTTGACCTTTGACCTCATTTTCAAGGTCACATGACAAAATGGCTAATATCTCGCTTATTATCGACTTTACAGTTTAGGAATCAATTGTGAACATATAGGAAATGATATATGCTGAATATTCTCGTGACCTTGAATTTGACCCTGACCTCATTTCCAAGGTCACAGGACAAAATTGCTAATATCTCGCTTATTATCGACTTTACAGCTTAGGAATCAATTGTGAACATATAGGAAATGATATATGCTGAATATTCTCATGACCTTGAATTTGACCTTTGACCTCATTTTCAAGGTCACATGACAAAATGGCTAATATCTCGCTTATTATCGACTTTACAGTTTAGGAATCAATTGTGAACATATAGGAAATGATATATGCTGAATATTTTCATGACCTTGAATTTGACCCTGACCTCATTTCCAAGGTCACAGGACAAAATGGCTAATATCTCGCTTATTATCGACTTTACAGTTTAGGAATCAATTGTGAACATATAGGAAATGATATATGCTGAATATTCTCGTGACCTTGAATTTGACCCTGACCTCATTTCCAAGGTCACAGGACAAAATTGCTAATATCTCGCTTATTATCGACTTTACAGCTTAGGAATCAATTGTGAACATATAGGAAATAATATATGCTGAATATTCTCATGACCTTGAATTTGACCTTTGACCTCATTTTCAAGGTCACAGGACAAATTGGCCAATATCTTGCTTATCAGCGACTTTACAGCTTAGGAATCAATTGTGAACATATAGGAAATGATATATGCTGAAAATTCTGGTGACCTTGAATTTGACCTTTGACCTATTTTCAAGGTCACAGGACAAAATGGCCAATATCTTGCTTTTTAGCGACTTTACAGCTTAGGAATTAATTGTGAACATATAGGAAATGATATATGCTGAAAATTCTCATGACCTTGAATTTGACCTTTGACCTCATTTTCAAGGTCAACAGGACAAAATGGCTAATATCTTGCTTATTATCGACTTTACAGCTTAGGAATCAATTGTGAACATATAGGAAATGATATATTCTGAATATTTTGAATGATATTGAATTTGACCTTTGACCTAAATTTCAAGGTCAGTCATTTTATTTTCAAAGTCAGATTACAAAATGGCTTATATCTCGCTTATTATCAAATTTACAGCTTAGGGGTCCATAGTGAACATATAGGAAATGATGTATGCTGAATAGTTTGGTGATCTAGAATTTAACCTTTGATCCCATTTTCAAGGTTAGAGATATGGCGATTTCAGTGGTCACCTTGAATTTGACTTTCAACTTTCTCGGCTTAACTCTGTATATTTCTCCGGTAACCTTACTAGCCCATTGGGCTAATTTTTGGATTTGTCGTTCTATTTAGAATGAATTTTTCATTTTTATCTAATATTCCGCTTGTTTGCTTTTCACCAAAATGCCTCCAAGGCATTCTAATGCCTTGACGTTCTAGTGTATGGTAATGTTATAGTAAAAAATTGTTTTTTTCCAGTACACCAGTAGTGACAGTCAGTGTTTCATGGATGGTAGCCTGCTGAAAGTGCAGAGTGGAATTGTGTACACTATACTTCAAAAACATAATATATAAATAAATAAATACTGTAAATCAAAATTATTTTGCATCCTTTAATTTTCTCATTTCAATCAAGTGAACTCATTCGCACCCTTTTAATTTTGCATTTTTATTAGGGAACATGTGTGGTGCAATGGCTTCTAACACTTCAATTCGCGTCCTCAAATTTTCGCGAATTGGTTGAATTAGCAAAATTAGCAAAAATAAAAGGACAAATAATGTACTGTATATGTCCTAATAGACGCACCATCCCTAATAAACGCACCCCCCTCTTTATCTGACAAAAATAAACAATAAACAGAGACAATATTTGACCACAGCGATCGAAAGTCGATCGTTGCAAAGGCTTCAAGTCGGCACATATATCATAATGCACACAAATGTCGATCGTTACAAAGGCTTCGAGTCCCTGTAACCCGCACACACTTCTCCCGCCGCCGCCCATCCAACTTAAACTCTTGCTGTTTTATGTTTGATATATGCGTTTTGCATAGTTAACCACTTTTAGTTTGAAAGAAAAGTCATAAGATATTTTGAGTTTCTCCATGATGGCACTGTAACCAAATCACATGATTTCCGGCAGTGCATGTTTTGCAGTGCATGTTTGCACTATGATGTGATAATTTTGGTTGCAAGGCCGTTGTATGAATTCCAGGTATATCGTAACATAATAGACTCACTCCCTTAGCTATTGCAACGCGCCCGGCGCGTCTATTAGGACATACGGTAGGGATTTACAGTACTTCATGCTCAGAACAATACTAGTATGCTCAGATTTAATTGCAGTTTTAATCTGGTCAAATCCGTGATAGCTGGAACAAATATTGTGTATTCAAGATGAAATTAAAATATAGCAATAGCAAATTAAATAGTTATGTCAATACACATATGATGGTGAAAAAACATTTTTCTCCATACCTTCTTGCTGAGCATACACACTCAGGTGCTACAGTACCTGTTAATGAAATGTGTAGTATTGTCATTGTGATACTGAGTACATAAAATATACTTTATAAAATATTGCAATTGGTGAACACCTGGTTGATCATAGAATTTCCTCGCTATAACACCGCCTTCGCTGTGTACCATCCACAATGACAACAAGTATGTTAATGTTATTTCAGCGAATTTGACCATTGAGATTACTCATTTATGTATTTGTAGCGGATGACACTCCAGCTCTCCAATAGACTGTTTATATACAAATTTACACGGGGCCCCAAATGTCAATAACTGTCAAAAAGGCACTAAAGGGGGGTATACAATTTCAGCTCTGTGTGAGATTTTTACTTTGTGACTTGCACCAAAGTTTACAGGTTAAGAGACAGTTAGAGAACCATTCTCCAATTCTAATGTAGTTGTTAAGATGATTGAATGACTGTATAGATTTTTTCGACGTGACGGCACCAATAACTGTCATGCCGTAAAAAGCTTGTATGCATTGGCACAATAGACATGCCACTCACTATTCCGGTACACATGGTACATGTCATTGACTTATAAGTAGATATTGAATGAGATGGATACATGCACTTGAACGAATTCAGAAATTATAAATATGTGAGCTGTCCAGAAAAACTGGTACAATTCTTTTACATGTATGTATATCAGTTGAATCAAATCTTCATGTCACAACTCAGGACATGTTACTTTCTCCTTATAACTGAACATGCTAGGAGTGTGATAATGTCCTCACTGAGTGGAGCAGGGACAAGCTTCTGTCACAGCAACACCGTGTGTGAGGACACAATCAATGATGTGTTTGTTCTAGGGCTCACTAAAAGGCCATTGTCCTAATCTGAGGATGCTATATTCATCTTTTCCCTGGACCTCTGCCACTGTGGACCTGAATAACAAAGGAAAGGAACGGTCGATGTTGAGGAACGCGGACCTCGGGTGTCCTGCTCATGCTTTTACACGTACATGATATGTGTACGGTCATTCTGTTGGATCAATAATTCATTCAAATGGAAAATTGGAAAATACCGGTACATAGCTATCTTGAAAACGAAATTGTGTGTTTCAGTTATATTTTGACCCATGGATACACGAGTTAGCAGGATTACCATGATTATGAATGAGACTATTTTTACCAGACATTAGACAAATTGATGACTCTGTCAGTCTGATGCATCTGCAATATAATGGTAAATTTTATGATCAAAAACTGTTGGAGTATTTCTTGTCGAGGTTTGAATAATTGGAATTCAGTGTGCAGATTCCAGCATTCAATGTTATGTGGATACCAGTACTGTCTAGTGTGTACATGTGTATGTAGACTCGTATTGGCTCACTAAAGACAATGTTTGTTCTAACTCAAAGGAGGGCACTTGAAGAAACCCTGTTTCGAATAGAAATTGGACATTTGTCATGCTGCTGTTATGTCAGTCTCTATTGTTGCCCTGGACGCTCGTAATGCGAGGGACATTACGGCCACTTGTGGACACTCATCAGAAAACTGTCACAGGCAGCTGGAACTGATCAATGATACTACATGTACACGTAAAACATTTGAAGACCTGGTGTTTGTTTTATGATAGGAGACAATTTTTGGCACTTGTGAGCTGGCATTAATGTCGCTTGGACTAGTTTGATGCTCTCTAATCACTGTGTACCTCAAACTTCGATTTGGATGATTTTGGTACAGGTGCCATCTTTTTTTCCCAATATATATGGATTGTGAGAACGAGGGAAAAATCTTGATCTTGTGGCACTTCACCAATATAATATATCACCAAAACGTTGAGACTCAGCCTGCCAGTGCATACTAAGAACACCACCCGCCTGTTTGAGTGACCAGTGCAGTGAGGATGATGTCTCCATCAGTGTACAGCAATGAGTTGCCTCCCCTGGAAGTGAAGTCTCCCAGGATGGTTCGTCTGAAGATGGTCCACGGCGCTGCCCCACGGTGTCCTCCCCTCTCCCTGCCCTCACTGCTGGAGTACTGCGGCCTGAGGTACTGTAACTGTGTGTCCTCCTCTCCCTGCCCTCACTGCTGGAGTACTGCGGCCTGAGGTACTGTAACTGTGTGTCCTTCCCTCTCCCCGCCCTCACTGCTGGAGTACTGCGGCCTGAGGTACTGTAACTGTGTGTCCCCCTCTCCCTGCCCTCACTGCTGGAGTACTGCGGCCTGAGGTACTGTAACTGTGTGTCCTTCCCTCTCCCCGCCCTCACTGCTGGAGTACTGCGGCCTGAGGTACTGTAACTGTGTGTCCCCCTCTCCCTGCCCTCACTGCTGCAGTACTGCGGCCTGAGGTACTGTAACTGTGTGTCCCCCCCCTCTCCCTGCCCTCACTGCTGGAGTACTGCGGCCTGAGGTACTGTAACTGTGTGTCCTCCCCTCTCCCTGCCCTCACTGCTGGAGTACTGCGGCCTGAGGTACTGTAACTGTGTCCTCCCCTCTCCCTGCCCTCACTGCTGGAGTACTGCGGCCTGAGGTACTGTAACTGTGTGTCCTCCCCTCTCCCTGCCCTCACTGCTGGAGTACTGCGGCCTGAGGTACTGTAACTGTGTGTCCTCCTCTCCCTGCCCTCACTGCTGCAGTACTGTGGCCTGAGGTACTGTAACTGTGTGTCCTCCCCTCTCCCTGCCCTCACTGCTGGAGTACTGCGGCCTGAGGTACTGTAACTGTGTGTCCTCCTCTCCCTGCCCTCACTGCTGGAGTACTGCGGCCTGAGGTACTGTAACTGTGTGTCCCCCTCTCCCTGCCCTCACTGCTGGAGTACTGTGGCCTGAGGTACTGTAACTGTGTGTCCTCCCCTCTCCCTGCCCTCACTGCTGGAGTACTGCGGCCTGAGGTACTGTAACTGTGTGTCCTCCTCTCCCTGCCCTCACTGCTGCAGTACTGTGGCCTGAGGTACTGTAACTGTGTGTCCTCCCCTCTCCCTGCCCTCACTGCTGGAGTACTGCGGCCTGAGGTACTGTAACTGTGTGTCCTCCTCTCCCTGCCCTCACTGCTGGAGTACTGCGGCCTGAGGTACTGTAACTGTGTGTCCTCCCCTCTCCCTGCCCTCACTGCTGGAGTACTGCGGCCTGAGGCACTGTAACTGTGTGTCCTCCCCTCTCCCTGCCCTCACTGCTGGAGTACTGTGGCCTGAGGTACTGTAACTGTGTGTCCCCCCCTCTCCCTGCCCTCACTGCTGGAGTACTGCGGCCTGAGGTACTGTAACTGTGTGTCCTCCCCTCTCCCTGCCCTCACTGCTGGAGTACTGCGGCCTGAGGTACTGTAACTGTGTGTCTTCCCCTCTCCCTGCCCTCACTGCTGGAGTACTGCGGCCTGAGGTACTGTAACTGTGTGTCCTCCCCTCTCCCTGCCCTCACTGCTGGAGTACTGCGGCCTGAGGTACTGTAACTGTGTGTCCTCCCCTCTCCCTGCCCTCACTGCTGGAGTACTGCGGCCTGAGGTACTGTAACTGTGTGTCCTCCCCTCTCCCTGCCCTCACTGCTGGAGTACTGCGGCCTGAGGTACTGTAACTGTGTGTCCCCCTCTCCCTGCCCTCACTGCTGGAGTACTGCGGCCTGAGGTACTGTAACTGTGTGTCCTCCCCTCTCCCTGCCCTCACTGCTGGAGTACTGCGGCCTGAGGTACTGTAACTGTGTGTCCCCCCCTCTCCCTGCCCTCACTGCTGGAGTACTGCGGCCTGAGGTACTGTAACTGTGTGTCCCCCTCTCCCTGCCCTCACTGCTGGAGTACTGCGGCCTGAGGTACTGTAACTG
Organism: Terebella lapidaria; assembly: GCA_949152475.1. Taxonomy (NCBI): domain Eukaryota; kingdom Metazoa; phylum Annelida; class Polychaeta; order Terebellida; family Terebellidae; genus Terebella; species Terebella lapidaria. The sequence goes on along the minus strand of OX424557.1, from coordinate 40,374,113 downwards.
TGTGTCCCCCTCTCCCTGCCCTCACTGCTGGAGTACTGCGGCCTGAGGTACTGTTACTGTGTGTCCTCCCCTCTCCCTGCTCTCACTGCTGGAGTACTGCGGCCTGAGGTACTGTAACTGTGTGTCCTCCCCTCTCCCTGCCCTCACTGCTGGAGTACTGCGGCCTGAGGTACTGTAACTGTGTGTCCTCCCCTCTCCCTGCCCTCACTGCTGGAGTACTGCAGCCTGAGGTACTGTAACTGTGTGTCCCCCTCTCCCTGCCCTCACTGCTGGAGTACTGCGGCCTGAGGTACTGTAACTGTGTGTCCCCCTCTCCCTGCCCTCACTGCTGGAGTACTGCGGCCTGAGGTACTGTAACTGTGTGTCCCCCTCTCTCCCTGCCCTCACTGCTGGAGTACTGTGGCCTGAGGTACTGTAACTGTGTGTCCTCCCCTCTCCCTGCCCTCACTGCTGGAGTACTGCGGCCTGAGGTACTGTAACTGTGTGTCCTCCCCTCTCCCTGCCCTCACTGCTGGAGTACTGCGGCCTGAGGTACTGTAACTGTGTGTCCTCCCCTCTCCCTGCCCTCACTGCTGGAGTACTGCGGCCTGAGGTACTGTAACTGTGTGTCCCCCTCTCCCTGCCCTCACTGCTGGAGTACTGCGGCCTGAGGTACTGTAACTGTGTGTCCTCCCCTCTCCCTGCCCTCACTGCTGGAGTACTGCGGCCTGAGGTACTGTAACTGTGTGTCCCCCTCTCCCTGCCCTCACTGCTGGAGTACTGCGGCCTGAGGTACTGTAACTGTGTGTCCCCCTCTCCCTGCCCTCACTGCTGGAGTACTGCAGCCTGAGGTACTGTAACTGTGTGTCCTCCTCTCTCTGCCCTCACTGCTGGAGTACTGCGGCCTGAGGTACTGTAACTGTGTGTCCCCCTCTCCCTGCCCTCACTGCTGGAGTACTGCGGCCTGAGGTACTGTAACTGTGTGTCTTCCCCTCTCCCTGCCCTCACTGCTGGAGTACTGCGGCCTGAGGTACTGTAACTTGTGTCCTGTCCTCTCCCTGCCCTCACTGCTGGAGTACTGCGGCCTGAGGTACTGTAACTGTGTGTCCTCCCCTCTCCCTGTCCTCACTGCTGGAGTACTGCGGCCTGAGGTACTGTAACTGTGTGTCCTCCTCTCCCTGCCCTCACTGCTGGAGTACTGCGGCCTGAGGTACTGTAACTGTAGTGTTCCTCTTTTATACATCGAAGTCTTACATAGAGATTCCAATTGTACATGTACAGAACAGCTTCTGAAATCATGCTTCTGTCTTTCATAAAAAAGTTAAAATGACTCTTTAAGGCCAAAAAAAAAAAATTCTATGTTTCTGGTTATCGCGCGCGTCACTCCAAACCCCGCGCATCATTTCCTTTTTTAAAAAAAAAATCGCGCGCATCACTTAAAATACCGCGCGTCACTTTGTTTTTATACTTTTTTTTACCGCCGCCCTCGACATTTGGTTATTGAATGATAAAAGAGCACATACAATGTCATATTCTACATGTTTTACAATCAGTAGCAGTTATTAAGCTATGCAAATTTGTGAGTTGTGTTTGTGTTGAAGAGCATAGGCTTACTAAAAGTTCATCAATACATAAATGTAGCCGTATTTGTGTTGTGTTGTGTGTCAGCTCAAATATCACAAACGATGAAATTAATAACAATGAGAGTTAGTCGGTGCGGCAATTTGAAAGCAATAATAATGTCGAGTGAGTAACTGTGCGGGGTACCGGTAATCGTCAATAGTTTGCAAATCACGGCTACGAACGGGTAACAAACTAACTGTTTTATACGTGCGCGGCCGGCAATACTTACCTGTTATCACACCCATGGGATGAATGAAATGCAGATGCAAATTGGTATGAATATGGACGAAAGGAATTAATAAAACACGGAAGCAACTTGGACAACCTTATGTACAACACATGCGTAATGCTACAAAGCATCAGGGCAACATAAAGCTTAGGTAATATGAAGTTTATCAAAGAATACAAATGTTTTGTTTAGAATATGAAAAAAAAACAGTAGGATGTTCTATGCACATAATATATTTAACATAGATAGGTGTTTTACTGAGGCAAATGTAGCTTTCATGGCTTCGGTTAACACGACTCGTGCCGATTTAGGGAAAAAAAAGAAGAAAAAAAATTCGCATCACCGCATCACTTTTGGAAGACCATTGTAACCAGAAACATAGAATTTTTTTTTTTGGGCCTAATGAAGGAGCCATTCTATACATGGTACATGTATATACGAATGCAACATCACGTGAAAAAGTCCAACAACACATGACAAATACTTCGAAAGCAATTGCTCCATGTATGGCGATTAATATAATTTCCGTACCATGCCTGATTGAGAGCTCAGTTCCCACAATACATTGTATGGTGCAATGTTCATTGATTGGTCAACAAACTCCATGGTCATAATGCAAAATGTCCAACTGGAACATTGCTCATAAACGGGTTACATTATGATTCCTGTGTGGATTTGATGTCATGAAGATCTACACGTATACAGGTATATTGTATACATACTAGTATATAAGGGGCTAAGACTAGTTTACCCTTGATTTCATAGAATTCATCTTTTCAGCAAGTCAAGCGGATGTACTAGTAAGTCGCTTCATATCAATGAACCTCCTGATTGATTCATGCATGTTCCATGATGCTTGTCAATACAAATGTCTGAAAAGTGTTGTTTCGTCCCGTGATGTATCCATGGTCTGTGCCTCTGATTGCCGACACGGTCAGACATCGGGGAGTTTTTATGTCGCAGTCTAGCCAATATATAGTGCATTTGGCAGGGACTCTGACAATATGCATTGATTTAGGAGCCGAGTTCACGATTTTGATTACTGTCGGCACAGCTCATTTTCTCTTTCAGCTTTTATCGATGCAGCATGTCCCCATTCATTTGAGTTTCAATTCATGTCATGTTAGAGTTTACGTTTTGCAATTTTGGGATACATAATAGGAATGAACATTTTTCAAGAAGTATTAAGATAATGTATGTGGAAACAATGTGTGTCAGCGTGGTTCATTTTGTGATGAATTATACTTGTCAGACACCAGAAATGGATAGCGTGTGAGAAACCACGAGTGCATTTGGTTTGTTTGACATGTTTTAGCACCAGTACATTTGTGTGAAAGTGGTCAGATTTGTATCGATGGATGTGGGGTGTGTGGATTAAGTAGGTAAGTTGATAGGTAGGTGTAGTATACATTTAAATGTCATGTACTCTCTTATGAACTCAGGAACAGTAATGGGATATCCATAGTCTCGAGCTGTTAGAATTGTTTGGTTCCCAAGCGACCTACGGATGATCAATTTCACTTCACCAGGATTTTTGTTGAGTCCATCTTCATTGATCCATGTAGTGGAGCAGCTAACCTTGTCACTGACACAAGTACCTGAGTTTGAATATTTTTCCTTAGGAATTAAAACAATCAAGTGTTTTGAGACTTGTCACTTGTGACAGACATGGCCACGTAGTTACAGAATGATATTCACTGTTGCCAGTTGGTAAAGCTTGGTGACATGTTTTCAGCAGATGATGGACCTCTTGTGTTGGTTTGATGACGATAAACCACTGTTTATCGAGCTTTCATGTTTGTGTGAAGAGTACTGGAGGAAAAAAAGTTCTTGTAACATTGTATTCGCAAACATTACACCTGTAACATTTTATGTGACATTAAGTGCAAGTTCATGAACTATTCGGATTTTATAGTCCATATAAGAAGAAAACATTGAGCTGGACAAATCTTCGCTGAGCTGTACTTAGGATCAAGTTCTGAGTGTGCTCTAGAGTTCCATCTGGTAATGTCGCAGCAAAAGACCATCACCAGTTTTCCTCGACTCCATGTGACCTGCACCCCGAGTACCACGGTGGACGACCTGTACTCCCTGCCAAGTACCTCGGATGATGAACTGTACACCGGGAGCTACCAGCCGCAGACGATACCGTCCCTGAGGTCGCAGAGAACAGGCCCGTTGCGACAGAAGAGCCGGAGCCTCGGGGCACTGGTGACGGTGTGTACGCGACGCGCCATGCAGAGGCTGACACAGCGAGGACCGGAGTGTGATGGGAACAGCAGGCCTCGGTACCTGACCTTCATGGATCCTGTCAGCTACGTGTGTCTCAGTCAGCCAAGCCCTTGCAGTCTCTCCATGTACAAACGCTACTGGAACCCAGAGTAAGTCTCACTTCAGTCAACAGGACATGGTCAAAAACATTTTCAAAACATTCTTGGTGTACTCTGTCACTTGGTCTATGGATTTCTCCCGATGTACCAAAAATGTTTTAGACACATCAAAATTGTTTTAGAGGCATCAAAAATGCTTCAGATACATAGAAAATATTTTAGACACATTGAAGATATTTTGGACACATCGAGAAGAGTTTTAGATGCATCGGAAATGTTTTAAATGCATCAAAAATATTTTAGATGCATCAAAAATATCTTAGTCACATTGAAATTGACTGTATTTTGTTATTTCTTCTTCGAATCTCTGCCCAGGAGTAAAACTCAAAATTATGGCAGATAGAAGCCACCAAACAGTGGAGCCATGTATTCGGATTTCTTCAGCACTTACGAAGTTCCTAGTGCTAATCAATCGTGATGCCAAATAGGTCACTTATGTTTCCATTTTAAGTATATTGATGCTTTTGTTCAAGAGATCTTGTCACACTATCTTTCCTTATCAGCGCTGAAATCAGACCCTCAAATATTGACGTTGTTTGCTAAATGTGACCTTTGACCTCAGACATGGTCACTGCCGAAATGACAGGTCAGACACTAAAAATCAATATTTCTTTTGATAGAACTCTTTGGAGCTGCTAAAAGTTGCCTAACAACCCAAAGTGAAGTGGTTGCATTGTTCCAGGCAGTGGATTCGCATAATGTCCGTGGTTTATCTAGACAAGTCTGTCCTTAATGTAGGTTGTCCGCAGGAACGATAATTTGCCAAGTCAAATGCATGAACGAATCGCTTGAGATATATCTACAAACAATGAAGTTTTATTGGTGAGCAGTCCATGTAGTTCAGTATTGCAATGTGTCAGTCAGTCTGGAGCTGATATTTTGTCTGACATGTATGATGTGGACAGCGAATATGTATGAAATTTTGCCGGCAGTTATGCAGAAAAGAAACACTCGCTGGAAGTCTGCTTTTCCCAGGTTTACTTATCAGCTGAATACGTAAGTGACTGAAGTGAGAACATCTGATTTCTACTAACTACATTTATTGCTTAATCATCACATCATGAAGTTGATAGAAGTTGGTATGTAAAGGAATACAAGAAAGTCAGAATTTTATACCTGGGCTGTGAATATATATTCCAAGTGCTCAGTATGGATTTCATGTGTGCATTAACAGGGTACATGTATGTGAAATGTCACATTATACTCTACCGGTATATAAACATATACTATAAATCGAAGCATGGGGCTCTGAAGCAACACTTATCATAGTGCACATGCACAATATATATTGGTATATAAATGACTATCAGTATTATTCGAAAGACCATGCAGAAGCAGGTACCGGTTGACCACAGTTGCCATTGACACTGTTCACTACAATAATGCACCCAGAATTTAATACAACTATCTTAACTTACCTTCAGTATTGGATAGACATTCAATATAATGTTTATTTGTGTTTGTATTTGGCAGCACAAACATTAGTGATCGCCTTGCTCTGTTCTATTTACCTGTTTATTGTGCAATGTTTTCACACAGGACTTATAAACGACATTTCACCTGCCTTCAAACTAAATCAATTGTAAATATTAATTTACCATGAGCTTTCTCCCAACAAAAGCCCTGGACTCATACTGCTCTACATTGTATACCTGTGCACTGCCGTCCCGAGTTTGTCCAGTCAATATATATCTGGTGACTGGCTGTTGGCAAGGCCATTAAAAATATCATTTGTTAATCGGCTGACACGTGAAGGGATCTTGACGCTTGCCCAAGACTCTTGTTGTCTCCTTCAGCTGGTTGAAGATGAGCCGGCCATGATTCACGCCGCGGTGATATTGTAATATCTATGTGTACATCCTTGCCACAGTCAATCTACTAATGAACCTGTCCATCAATAAATCAAGAATTAGATCTGACTTATTCAAGGCTTCCGGCCAACAGTAAAACTCCATGACATCCATATATTGGTGTCAATGTTGTTGGAAGAAAGTCAGGATATGACCACATTTGTGTTGACTGTGGAACTGGGAGCCACACATACTTGGTTCCTTGGTACTCATTGGATGTATGATCATCGATTTATGGATGTAGCACACCATATATTGAACCGTCTGATGAAGCTGTGACAATTAATAATTGATGTATTGCAATTGTGTATGACAGTTTTGTCTGCATGACATCACTGATATGATTATGCCTGTGGTGGGAACGTTAATGATCAAGGCACTTTCGGAATGTTACTTCGCAAACAGCAAATCTCAAAAAGTGCTGTACTTCAAATTAGACAGTAGACAAAAGTCTCATGGAAGGGACGACTATTATTATGACAATATCATTTACAAGTCACCTACTTTGCCTGGTGAAATGGACAGAAATTTTACATGCCAGTAGATGTCATTTTTAATGCATGTACCATATGTTGATTGACAAATGTTCAATGTTTGTTCGGAAACAAACTTGTTATTCGCACCTGTATACGCCCAGTTTGTTGGGAACCAGACTATCACGGATTTAACCTTGGTGTGTGAAGTGTGGCAAACTGCACACGGTTCGTCGCCGGTGATCGAATACACTGTGATATACATTGGACAGATTGAACGGCAAATCAGCTGTGAAAACTTTCATAAATCACAGGAGCGTGCGCATGTTTTACTTGAGAATTGATGAGGCATCTACTTAACAGTGATACGTCAGTGGTCTCCTGGTTACGTGTACCTGTGAATGTACGGAGTATTGTGGCGACTTTTTCTGTAATGTTACAGCAGCTAGCATGACATTTGATAGGCAGGTCATTGATTCTTCATAGGCTGGCCACCGACGCAGTGAAGCCCTGTAGATATTTAATGATGTTGACACAACGGCATTGTGTGGTGCTGCAAGCAGGATGTGTGTCCCTGCAAAGGATCTGTTCTCATCCATAATTAGCTACGTTCAATTCGTCATCACTTGCTCCTGATTGCCGGTGACTTGCCATTCGGAACTTGAAGCTGTGCTTTCGGTGCTAAAGTACTGCTGGAGTTGATCTGAGAAGGAATCTATCAACCTCAAGGACTTGCTCTAGGGACAGAGGTGACAATGATCAGGTCGTGGAGTCTGGCTACAATGCCTCGAGCCACATCGACTCGAACAAAGACGAACCCGGCCGAGAAAACATCACAGAAGGACATCAACATCTCGGAGCTGTACAAAAAGTTTGTGGTCTACTATGGACTGGACAGCAAGTCTAAGAAAAAGTTACCACCGCTGTAAGTTCTCACTACACTTTGACTTGTGCTGTAATGACCATAAGATTGTAGAATGTAAGCTGAACAATTCTGAAGCTGATCACAGACTACTAGTAGTTTGGCTGTATTGTATTGGTTCTGGGCATGAACTCTTGAAGACTCATATACATACATATAGGCCTACCAGTAGCTGGCAGACGTGGAAAACCAATCACATACTCTAAACCCTGAAATATTAACGTCCGTTAAATTTAGCATTTATGGTTGTGCTGGCATATTCGCAACCGTTTAATTTAGCGTTTTTATTTTGCCATCACATGTTGTCTTTAACGAATTAATATTAGCGTCCATATTAGCGTTTTAAACGAAAAGCTAAATAAAAGGACGCTAATAATTTTTGGGTTAAATATATATCTAGTCCAGTAAATATCATAGACAGAGTTTGTTTCCTATACTTTTGTTAAATTTCAGGTTTTCTTCATACAAACTGCTACAACTCTAGATCCTATGAAGAAATTCCATATTAATTTTTGACATTTCTGATCATTCCACATTACACTTGAATGCATGACATGTTCAAACAGTTACAGTGGCCAGTCATACAATGTCATGTACCTAGGTACCGTTTTGGTCCTAATAGTAGCACGGCGAGCCAAAGCAAGACCTCCTGTGCAGCGCGTGCTGAAATAAGATTAAACTTAAGATCAAATTAAAAAAAAACAGTGAATAATATACTGATAGCCTTCAATCCCTTTTATTATGATTCAAATAACATAAATATGTGGATTGGAAGACTTCAAGATTTTATTAGAAAGATTTGAAGTGAATTGAAAAGTGAACATTTTGGGGAAAAAGAAGGGGGCACTCTACTATTAGGGCACAAGCCATTATAAGGACCAATACGGTATGTGAAACTTCTACCTATATTTTTTTAGTTATAGCATAATATTTCCATATTTTTTCAGAATATCATAATGTCATGGGTTTGAAATTTTCTTGTCATAATGTCATACATGTAGATTTTTTTGTTATGTGTTGGTCATAATGTTTGAAACTCCTTCCTTGCCATCAAGTGATTGTCTAAAAAAAGATATTTGTATCCCCCGAACGAAGTTCGGCGGATACTATGGATTTGTCTCCGTTGCGCCGCCGCGTCCGCCGTAGAGATTTTCTTGTGAACGATCTACAGGTTGCAAATCTTAACCGATTCTAATAATTTTTTATACAGACACATCTTATGGTAAGATCCCGACACCAATCGATTTTGGTTGCCATAGCGACCAAATTGGCCGATTGGCGACACATTTTGTACTCAAATTAGCCTGTTTAACACACATGGCTTGTGAACGCTCTACGAGTGGGAGTTTTCATTGAATGATCATGAAATCGCACAGGCTCGATGAGAAAGACCGTCACACGAAACCTATTGTTTTTCAGAATGATCAAATAAATATTAATTAGTTAATGGACTAACTTATTACGACCTTTAAAATACCCACTTTGACATCTGTGCTCACTCCAATACCCTGTATTATGAAAGTAAATGGCAATGGATTTTTTGTTCAGAATAGAGAACTGATGTTTTGGGTGAAAACAGAACAATATTATTGAATAAGTTAACGTTAGTTTTACTAGTTAAGTCTATTATTTCCCACAATAAAAATAGTTAAGATGAGAAACATTTATTATTAAGCTCAACAAGGTAAAAGTTTCATCCAGTACAAATTTCAAGGATGTAACCAAATAAGTTACAATTATTTTTACTGGTTAAGTCTATTATTGACCACAATGAAAATAGTTAAGACAAGATATATTTATTATTGGGCTTACCAAGGTGAAGGTTGTGGCTTTAGCCAAATGAGTTAACATTATTTTTGCTAGTTAAGTCTATTATTGACCTCAATATAAATAGTTAAGACGAGAAACATTTATTATTGAGCTCGACAAGATAAAGGTTTTGTCCAGTACAGATTTCATGGGTGTAACCGAAAAAGTTGACATTATTAGCTTACCGGCACTTTGGGCCGATAAGCTATTGTTGTGGTATTTCGTCCGGCGTCCGTCCGTCCGTCGTCCGTCCGGGTCTGTAACTTTTTTTTGACATGATGAATTTCCTCATAAATTTGTCAGAACACACCTTGGGCCAGTATCTAAAAGCTTTTTTTTAATTTTTTTGATTGAATCGTTTCTCCATATTTGGCGCCATTTTTGACGAAAAATTGCCAATTTTGGACTTTGGAGGCCATTTTCTCAAAAACTGTCTGATCAGTTTTGAGATTTTTGTTTCAAAACATTCTTCTCATGTACCTTTATGACGTGTATAAGTTTCGTTGCCCTTGAATCGCCGGTCTGCGTGTGGCGGCCATTTTGATTTTTTGACGGGTCGGCAACAAAAAAAAATTCTGTCCCAAATCAAGTCACTATTCGTTTTGAGCCATTTCCAGCAAAAAAAACCCAAATTTTTTATTTTGGCCATTGAAAAATTATTTGGACTTACAAAATTTCACCCAATTTTTCCTTCATAATGGGAGCTGTGCAGAGTAAAATCATAGAAGACTTCAAAATAGAGCCTAAGTATTGGCACATTCAAATGGGAAATCATATATTGTGGTTTGAGTGATGACCTTGAATTTGACCTTCAATGACCTTGAAAGGTCAAAAACGATGAATTTTATCTTTGGTGGCCATTTTGTCAAAATCTATTCAGACAGTTTTTCTCAAAATAATGTATAAGATTCTCTTTATGTACCGTTGTGATGTGTAATTGTATCCCCCGAACAAAGTTCGGCGGATACTATGGATTTACGATCGTCTCGCCGCCGCCGCCGCGTCCGCAGACACTTTCTTGTGAACGCGCTGCAGGTTGCAAATATGAACCGATTTTGATAATATTTCATATGGACATGTCTTATGGGGATATCTGGACACCTATCGATTTTGGTTGCCATAGCAACCAAAATAGCCGATTGGCGTAACATTTTGTGCTCAAATTAGCCTGTTTAACACACATGGGTTGTGAACGCTCTACGGGTGGGAGTTTTCAATGAATGATGATGAAATCGCACAGGCTCAATGAGAAAGACCATCACACGAAACCTATTGTTTTTCAGAATGATCAAATAAATATTAATAAGTTTGAGAGGTTAACTTATTACGACAATTAAAATACCTACTTTGACATGTGTGATCACTCCAATAACCTGTACTATGAAAGCAAATTGCACTGGATTCTTGTTCAGAATACAGAACTGATGTTTTTGGTGAAAAAAGAACAATATTACTGAATAAGTTAACATTGGTTTCACTAGTTAAGTCTATTATTGACCACAATAAAAATAGTTAAGACGAGAAACATTTATTATTGAGCTCAACAAGGTAAAGGTTTTGTCCAGTAGAGACTTCACAGGTGTAACCGAATAAGTTAACGGTATTTTTACTAGTTAAGTCTATTATTGGCCACAATAAAAATAGTTAAGACAAGAAACATTTATTATTGAACTCAACAATTTAAAAGTTTTGTCCAGTAGAGATTTCATGGGTGTAACCGGATAAGTTAACATTATTTTTACCAGTAAAGTCAATTTTCACTTCGAATTTCAACTTGGAACCAAGTTTGGCACATATTATGAATTAAAATATAATTTATGGTAAAAAGATCGATCTGGCTCCAATTTCGTCATCTTGAAATGCAGTTTTGGTAAACTTTTACTTGAATTTCAGCTTGAAACCAAGTTTGGCACATATTATGAATTAAAATTTAAATTATGGTGAAAAGTTGATCTGGCTCCAATTTCGTCATCTTGAAATGTAGTTTTGGTCAACTTTTACTTTGAATTTCAACTTGGAACATAGTATGAGTTGTTTGGCACATAGTATGAGTTGAAATATAACTTACAGTGAAAAGTTTGATCTGGCTCCAATTTAGTAAGTTGCGAACCAAGTTTGTCAAATATTCTGAGTTGAAATATAGCTTTAGGTGAAAACTTTTATCTGGCTGTAATTTCGTTATTTTTTTTGAACATGTCGAAATGGAAATTCGAATGCAGTGATTTTAGTGGTGATCTTGAATTCGACCTTCAATAAGTCTGAAAGGTTTCACACTCACAATGTACATCAGCGATATATTTGGGGCAACAGGGATGATAGGGCTACAGGGGATACACCCAAGCGGTCGTAGGCGACCGGAAGCGTCTAGTTTTTTCATGTCTGTACAGTGTTCTGGTTTCTCGGTGTTTTTTTTGTGTGCATTGACTTAATTTGTAAAACTTTTTTCCACGCAATTATAGAGATTTGTTTGATTTCCACCAACTATATTTGTTACTATGTACTCTTGTTGTTATTTATGAATACATGTACAAGTATAAAATTTCATCATATGTTTTCCCAGGGCTAGAGTTTCAAGAGTTTTAATAACAGGTACTTGACATTAACGTTGAGCCAGATTAGTTACAGTGTCGTCATTGACGGGTTTGCACCTATAACGCCAATGTAAACATTTCAAGTTTGTGAGCGCCTGATCGTGGCAGTGACTTGGTCACGTAATCAAGCCTTGTACGAGATAAATTATGCAAACATCCGACAGACCTTTAACTCTGCCTGTAACTTGGGATTGCTGGTCAAACAATATTTCAATCAATGTCCACACCGTCTCGTTAAGACCGATGTCTTAGAGAAAGACTTGCCTCCTTGTCCCAAGTCTGTCCAACAGAACGGTGAGTGAGCGTGATGCCCGCGTAACATCCCATTGATTTTATTGGCCAGCAATTGGCACGAGGCTATTGTTTGTAGCCTTCTGTGTGCCAGTCAATGCTGTCTGCATGCCTCTACTTCCTTCACCCTCCACCTTACCAACTTCCCCACATAACTGCATACCTTTTCGAAGAAAACCATTTGCTTTGTAGCGATACAAACGTATCTGGATTGATTGGCTTCTGATGTTGATTCTACGGGTTTTGTCCAGTTCAATCATTAATCAATGGCGCGTTGGTGTAGCTGATAGGTTGACTGTGGCACTAATAGGCCGGTTAGCCTCGGGTGGCCGTTGTTTATGTGGCATTGTTTACCTTGTGACCGCCGGAGAGCCACTCGGGGAGGACGAGTGTTTGGTGTCGGCTCCACTGACTGGTTGAGTGATGGTTTCCTCTCCAGAGTCGCCAGGGATTGTGGCACCGCCGTCCGGCGACTGGGGACAGGACTAGTGCCTGACTCCCTGGAGCACTTATGGAAGGTGTCAGGTTTCCTCTAACCACTGCAATTCATGAATAATCTTAGTTTTTGGACTTGCTCTCAAGGGATCGAAGTCTGGGAGCAAGAGCTCCATCATGGCTCCAGGTTACAACATTTCAGTCCATGTGCAATGTTCGGAGTTAGCCGCTACCATGCGACTACAGTGTAATTTAAATGCATGCTGATGGATTTTTGATATGTTTCACTGAATTCAAACAACTACCAATGTGTGGTGCAACAGCGGATGATGTCAAAATGGACAACATAAAACTGTGGAAATCCAAATTTGAGCAATCTTTGGATATGGTTGAATATAAGTGACTGTTCAATATGACTGTGCGCCTGCCAAGACTGAAACATAAAATGTACATTGATGAAATTTCTCTGCCGTATGATAGTCTGAAATTACGATTCAGACCAGATCCTGTGTCCGAATGTTTTCAACATTTTCCTGAAATATCACACTCTTTTGATTTCAGGTGAGTTCATTGTGCCACATGATTATTATTATTATTACATGTATATGAGATTTTAGAAGAAATTTAGTGACTTAATGTATCCCTGTGAATTTGTGATGTACTTTAGACCCAAAGACAAGCGAATAGGAATCTTGGAGAATACAAGTCGCATGGATTCGCAATCGTCAGGTGGTGTTATATTGTAAGGTCATGACCTGCACCTACATTATGTAATAAAATTGGCTGCCATAGAAACCAGTTGGCAACAAGTATCAGGGTATAATTTGATTTTATATGTGATGCTGAATCTGTGGAAAGCATTTTTGCATTTCATCATTTCTACATGACATAGAACAGTGACATATTGGTCCATGTAGCATTGATTTAAATGATATTGATACCATTCTGATAACATTGAATCTGATTTATTGTTGGTTCAACTTTGTGACCGGAAAGATGATGTGAATCTGAGTATTTATAGCAACAAGACAACACTGTGAACTGTGCTGAAGAATGTGAAGTGGACTGCACTGGGAATCTGTTATTGATCTGGAGAATCATGTGTGGAGTACAATACGCTACACACGTTACACTTTACTCTGTGGTGGCAATAATTACTGTTGCCTGATTTGATTTGCTTTACTAATTCCAACACAACATGATTTTGACAGATATTTCAGCACGTGAACCTTCAACCTTGACAGAACTTAAAAATGTGGATGATGTCTCGTGTCATAGTCGGTTCAATTGAAACCAAAATGGTTGCCATGATTTCACCATATGTATCAGACCTGGCGCCATTACAGTGAACTAATAACTGTTTTATCTTGCCATGGGATTAATGTCACATTATTTTGTTTGATACTTTGATGAATTTCTTAGATGAGAATGAAATAAAATGAATGAGATACATGTATGTACATGTAAATGTACATTTTGTATTATTTTCATAATTTACATATTACTTCATACGAATACTTTATTTACAAAAATTGCCTGAAAATATATGTCAATTTGTCATGAAGACCTTTACACAGCAAACAAATTGAAGACGCAAAGCAAATACTGTATATTTTTTGCCCCATCATCGGGTCATGTCTACAAAGCAGATTTCTGACTACATGTAGTGTCGGTGTCACAAATTTACCTCCTGGAAAGGAGTGAGATTCGTGGTGGTGTAGCATACATCATCATCATGTACCATCAGGTGCATTATGATCCAGTCTCCTGCTTACAGCTCGTGTGACAGGACAGACCACACAATGTTAACAACGATGACATTACATCATGAATAAAAGTCAGAGATAATATTTTGTGACATGATGATGATTGAAAAATTTGATGATTTTCCACATTTTAATTAAAGTTTATTATGTACACGTAGGATACATTGTGTGTGATTATGTAAGATAATGAACTGATCTTTCACGTGATTTGCCTCCACAGAATTCACCACGTGCTTTGAGCATTGATCACTCAGAGAAGACTTTTTACAGAAACTTTTTAGATACTACTACAATTACATGTACATGTCTTGTGTGTAGAAATAGTTCTATTCATGGACATGTATCCAATTACCTAGGATATGATTGGCCTCTAGTGAATCTACATGGTGCTCACTTTAGATGCGTGACTGAATTTACTTCTTGTTCATGTATTTTGTTCTGAGATATAAAATATGTTTAATAGCTTCAAGCTGTAGTTTGAATGTACAATGTATGGTGTATTTCTTTCTGCATTTAGTCAAACACCATGTTTTGTGTGTTAAGTACATGTGTATCTTGTCAGAAGACACATAGATGTTTGCCACAGAACCACTCGAGGATTCACAAACTTTGCAGGTCAGATCTGCAAACCTCACAATTAACCAATAGGACAAAGTCTCCACAGTGTATTTGTGGACATTGATTGTATATGTTGAGGGTGTCATCAAATCTTGATGATCGGACCACGGTCGTGTAATCAGGTGTATGGTGTATTCCTTTGGTAGAGTGAGAGAACTGTAGTGAGGCTGGCCGGCGTATCACACTCTGACTGCATGTAGTTAGCGGGGATCGGGTTTTCTTTGTCTTACACATACTGCTTCAGGCTCTCCTCACCTGCAGGGGACTCGACTGTCGATATAAATCTTGAAGCCTTTGTGCACTCTATGTAAAGCATTGTCAGTGTTGAATGGTATTGACTATTTCCTGAAAGAGACAGCGTTTGGAGATTCTTATTCAAACAGACTCCAAAAGTTTGCCTCGAAGCGAAACAGGCAACTTGGAATTTGTATGTAATTGATATGATATTAGCAAGAAGGAAAAGTGGATTATCTCAGATCGAACATGTGACGTGGGGTACATTACTATATTTGTGTTACAAAAAACCTTTGGATGTCCAAGACCAGAACAAACAGTATTGGGTCAATTTTTAATTGATATCAAGCAAACAGAGGACAAGACAAATCCAGGTAGCATTTGTGTGGAGGTGTGGATCGAGGCCCGTCAGGGAGGGGCGTCATGCAGCCCAAGAGGCCATTACTTCCCCTGCTGGGAGATGGAGTCCCAGGTCCGGCGCACCAGGCCGACTCGGAGCCCTCGGCCTGCGCCTGTGGCCTCCCCAACACCAAGTACTGCATGCTCAACCTTATACAGGTCATCAAGATGAGGAAGCCGCCCAAACAGTGGATGCCGATTAGTGTGTGCAACACCTACTTGTAAGTGAAGCCTGCCTTTAGATTTAGTGTTAGCCAGATGTCTGCCTATGGAAATGGCACTGTAGAGTGATATTTGTATTGTAATGATACATGTGTAGGTCATGGGAGCATTATTCATGTTTGAATTTGAATTGATTAATTATATGTATATGAAAAACGTATATCAATTGGAATCATCAGAAACCCATAAGAGACTTTTATGGGTTTCTGGTATCATTCTAGTGAGGCAGTTCAGCGATTTATTGTAGAATATTGTGTATTTATCACTGTAAATTTGGAATTCCTGCATTGCAAAAACCCCAGATTTACTTGTTCAACTTTTTGTTTTAGTTCACATGTTCTAAATTTGATTGATTTTGAGACACCAATACACACTAGGAATATAAGTATATTGCAATTTTTATAGGTAATTGACTGGATACAGTGTTTGAGGCCCGAGGTCGTGTCTGGGCCGTAGCATGCACGAGCTTGCGAGTGCGTCAGCGGCACAGACACGACTGAGCGCATGAATACGTAAACTTCAAAAGACCGCCTGTTGCTATGCGCGATGACGGTTGATATGAAGGAGGTCAATACGCAAAACTACGGTCGATATGAAGGAGGTCAATTCGCAAAATATCGGACCGATTACACTCTGTGTAATCCATTGTAGCATTTTCGTAGGCATATAATAATTTTAGGTAGGGTTTTTCATAATGTTCAGTAAATGTATATGAAAATTGTCATAATGTATCCTGACCGTATCACTGAGTCAAACATGTTTGTCAGGGATTGAAATTCTATTTGTAGCCACTCTTCTTCAAGAAAACTCCGTTACTTTGCTCATCAATACAGGTATGATTTGGCTGATTCGTATGTACAATGAAATAACATTGATTGTCAACTCTTAAAAGTGCGTACGGTAGATGCTTGAAAGACTATTGCAACTTGACTCGCATTTTCCAGATAATTGAGAATTTATTTTTACATACGTGCATGTCTTTTAAACTGAAAATTGTAGCAGTCTACCCCAGTTCATT
Organism: Terebella lapidaria; assembly: GCA_949152475.1. Taxonomy (NCBI): domain Eukaryota; kingdom Metazoa; phylum Annelida; class Polychaeta; order Terebellida; family Terebellidae; genus Terebella; species Terebella lapidaria. The sequence continues at coordinate 40,357,264 of OX424557.1, read as the reverse complement.
AAATTTCAGCTCAAACATACATGTAGTTTTTCCAGTTATTCAATGTTCATGATGTTGGAGTTGTACAGTGCTTTGAGAAGATATTATGCTTGCATGTACAGTGTACACCTACATATGTATGTATGCTCATGTATCTTCTGACTCCAAACCACAACAATTGGTACATTCCGTGTCTCATACCATAGACCTGATGAAGTCCCGGAGTTTAATTCCATGATCCCATTTGGGTTCAAAATTAACTTTCCACCAGATTGCAAAACAATTCTATAGATCTATGTAGAACTGCAGAAAAGGAATCAAATTTATGAAGTTTTCCCCTTTGAACTTGATTTTAAACTCCACGTGTCCGTGGTGTATCTTAGTCAGAAACATCAGTGAGAAAAACAGAATTTTATGTTATACTCACAGTTCAAAATGCATGGAGAGAACAATATTCATTTTGTGTGTGTGTGTGTGTGTGTGTGGGTGCACATTACATGTTAGGTTGTTCTTTCTCTATGATCTCTATGGCACTGAACTGTTTGTTTTGAGGATTATACTCGGTAATCTGGTTATTCAATCAAATGTGTCAAATGACCAATTAAAGACACATTCTTTCTACATTTTGTACTGATTTATGTTTATTGGGGATTAGCATGTATTTGGTACTTGTAAGTGCAAAAATAAATTTTATTATGTATGCATGTCCAGATATACAGGTGCATGTATCCCATTGTTTGCAGAAACTGCACTTTGTGCAACTGAAGTGGACTGTCGCTCCACATAATAAGCTTAGACAGGCCACTGATAAATGTTTTATTCTTAATCCCCCGCTTTAATAGCTTCTGTGTCTGGTGGCGACCTGTTCACTGAGCCTGACTAATCTGTATTACACGCATGGCAGGGGTTTATTGCATATCTATGTATGTGTATTGTCATAGTTAGGGTCTGGCCAATATATGCCTATTCATGGTCTGCTGTCCCCTGTGATACCGACACCCACAGTGGGGCAGTGGAGGCTGGGGTATTGAGCTGTGAATGTTTTGTCCAATGAGCAGAAGTGGAGAGGCAAACATGTCTGAAACGGAAGGTTCGGATTAGCGTACATAAATAGGTGTTTTTCTAGGGGGTTTGGTCTTAGAAGCGTGTACACCTCGGCTGGGACCCGGAGAAGTGATCAGTGCCCGTGTTTTGTAGGTCGTTGTCAAGTGTCTTACTGGCCGGGCAGGCGACTCAGGCTAAGGCGCTGGAAACTGTTTACCTGGTTGACAAGCCCACAGCTAGAGGTAATCATTAGACCGGGCAGCTAGTGGCTCACCAGCCCCCCAGAGAGGACTCTCTGTTTGCACTGTGCACGTACCTGTTTGTGGAGTGGTGCCAACCGATTGGTCTCCAAGAGCTACCCGCTGTTGACGACTCGAGTCGGCCATGTAGTTTGATATAAGCCCGGACTGTATTGATCACTTGCTCAATAACGTTTCTGCCGACTTTCGTGTTTAGTAAGGAACTTTGCATGGTAACAAGAAGGACCTTGCACTTGGACACAACTTTGAGGAATAACACAAGGCTTGATTGAAGCCATAACTCAAGTTTCTCAAGGACGATTGAAACATATTTTCAAGAGAAGAAACCTAAGAAGTTTCGTCAAAATTTGTGCCAAAAGAAAAGGACAAAATGTATGACTACACGAAACCTCGAGGACCAATTGCGGCCCACTACAGCAGTCCTGGGCCCTGCTACAGGCTGCCGGGTTTGGTCGGCCAGCCCAGCCATGATCCGCGAAGTGTCCACTACCGGGGACCTGCCTACCCGTTCGGAGTAAAACACGGTAAGATGCGGGACGACTGCAGTCCGGGTCCAGCTCACCTGCCCCAGAACAAGGTGTACAAGGACGGCGCTGATGGTACCCCGCACTACTCTCTGTATGCCCGTCGCTCAGACCTGACCATGTTCAAGACACCCGGACCTGGATCCTACGCCCCTGAGCGCTCCGGCCAAAACTCCCACTACCGACACCCCGCCTACTCCTTCGGCTCACGTACAGCCACGAGGAGAAATGACAAAACCCCGGCACCCAACAGCTACCAACTGGACCCCATGATGAGCAAGACAGTGCGATCCGGCAAGAAGCAGGCCCCGACATTCACGCTGACCGGGAAGAGCAAAGTGGGCAGTTTCTGTGAGGACCTCTCCAGGACCCCTGGACCCGGCGCCTACGGAGTGACACAGCCAGAGATCTACAAGCAGAAGCCGCCCGGCTACAGCATGACGGCCAGGAACCAGGCCCCTGGTGACACTACCAGGAAGCCCGGTCCCGGCGCCCACTCTCCCGAGAAGGTCTACGCCAACAAGCGGTCTGCTCCTAGGTTCTCATTCGGTATCCGCCACTCGCAGTACACGGCTCCACTCATCGTCGACCCGGCCTACTAACGAAGCTCGCCTGTATGAAAGACCTCCGCCCTATATCTTCTCCCCGAGCTCTACCCAGTACTGCAGCAGTATTGATGGTGTCACACAGTATTGCCAAAGTTGCCAAATTCATCTGGTGTTTATGCTTTTTCGCGATCTTCTAGTTCCAAACAGTATTACTGACTTGTTTTCTAATTCATACTTCGGCTAGAAGGTTGTATTTCACATTATGTGTTGCATCATTGATGGTTGAGATTTCAGTAAGATTTATGCAGTACAATGTTCTGTGCTTGCGTTATCAATAGCAGTTACAATTTATCAAACGTCTGTGATATGAGAGCCAAAATTGTTACCACAGCTTCAGTGAAATCATTGTAAATGTCATTTATGCTTTATGATTGTCTGTGTTATGTAAATATATTTTTTTTTACAATTTAGCAATATCTACATGTACTATTGTGTACTCTTCTTTCTACTTGAATGTATCATTTATCTTTATTCTGAGAACGATTTCAATTTTCATTCTACGTGTTAAAACTTACAGATGGTAGGAACACCATCCATTGCTGGGTAACAATAATACATTTAAAAATAATTTTAAATGGTCGTAGTGTTATTGAGCTTCAATGTGATATTTTGTTGACTTGGTGTACAGAATTTAATCTCTGTGCGGTGTGTATTGTTTTACATTCAAGGTTGTGTACAACTTTTCAACTATTTGATGTTGACATCAGTGTGAATTATGTACATGTATATTACCGTATGTCAAAGACTTTGTCTTTTGTGAGAATAAACCATATTGAAGAGTGCTTTGCCATTGTTGTCTTTATTTATCTGTGTATTCATAATGAAAGCATGAGTATGTTGTGTATTCCAAGATATTCTCATCTAATGATGATAAGGTCTTTTTACATTATGAAATTCATAAAACCAACTCGCATTGTCAAGCGTTTCATTATTTTGGATGGTAAGAAACTTTGACCTTTGCATGACCATTAATCACGTGACAACAAGGTGCTTGTTATATTCTCAGACTCGGTCCTAGCAACGAAGACTGAAATCACCGAGGTATTTCAGTGTAAACAGTCGTTCTGGTCTGTGGCTACGCACATTGACATATATGGGACATAATATTGATCGGCCACTAATCTGATTGATAGTCAATATACCAGTGCAAACATGACCCATTGTGTGAGATTTCTTCTTTGCTAAGTCTCAAACCGAGCCAAAATACCTGAGACCAGTGAGAAGCCGATGTTTGCGCTCTGCAGTGCGGTGATCTTTGGGGGGCATTCGTTCAATGGTTCTACAATCTACACCTGTATCAGATCTGTATCGTGCCTATAGATTTGGATAAATGAATTGGTCCTATCCTTTATCATCACAAGCATTACAGCTTGTCAACTTCACACATACATGGTCACCCCCCAGCATGCCCACAGGCCAAGGCACAATTGATGTCCATTTTACTGACTCGCTCGAGCAAACTGCGACCTGTTGATCACTTCACTTGTCGCGATCTAGCTATGAATATATTGATGTATCTAAAAGCTTTGCTGATTCGTACAACTCGACAAAAGGAATATTGACCCATGAAGGAATATTGACACCCAATGGAAGTGTGTCCTAAACAGTTTGTTGTGAGGTGTGCTTGTGTATGTGTGTAGCGAGAGCGTGACTTATACCAATAAAGTTTTGACAGCCCACATACTTGTATAACAGTTTAGTTTGAGGACTATTGATCACTTGTGAAGATTGAAGACTCAAATTTGATAACCTCCGACCACATGGACACTCGAAACGATCTTATACATTGTATATTAATAACTGTCATATCACAATTAGCCAACAAAAAAATGTAACTACCGGTATATTCATTTGCTGTTTTGTGATATGAGATCAGTCATAAGGAGAGAGATGCTGGGGTGAAGCATTCTGGCTGGTAACCATGACAACAATCATGCAGGACACTGATAGTGTGTTGAAGGTGAAAGTCGCCAACTTTATCTACCCGTCCCGTCCGTGGATGCTTCCTGTCCGCTGTCACAGCACCTTGTCCACAACCGCCTCAGCACTACAGCGGTCAGTCAAACTGCCTCATCTTGTCACAAAATATATACTGTACTTTGAGGTGTAAATACTATTCAGCTGATTTTGTGAGAACTCTACTGGAGTCTGCATGAAATACTAACAAAGCTGTTCCTTAGTCTGTTTGAAATAGGCTCATTGATTGAGGTTTTTATAGGTAATGATATAGAAAAAGAGATATTGTGTTTAAATGACTGGAGTCCGACAATAGGAAGGGTTCTCATGTGTCATAGATCTGGTTTTTGACTATGGAAATCCATGTAACATTGAGTGTAATTTCCTACATGGCTGATTACACTGCATCTGGTTAGCCTTGTTGTTGACAACCGAAGCGTGGAGAACTACCTGCTTAGTAACAAGGCTTCCAACATTACGCTAATCCATGGCGAACCACAGCGAATCAATTCATTGATTACCTGGTAAATTTAGCCAACTGGTGCGTGTAATAGTCCGCTTACACAAGACAGGTTACTGATGTGGTAGAACATGTCTGTCTGTGGCCGACTGATGACACAGATCTCATGCAATCAGGTGGGAGCCCAGTGATGTGTGCTATGTTTTGTCACCTCTGATCGTACAACCAATCTGTTTGTACATGTATATTTATCAGACATGTTAAAATGCTTGATTCTCTTAATTCTAAAATATAAAATGCCTAAAATACAAAGTGTTGTTACTGAGTCTTGATAAATAAAAGGTTCAATACATAACATGTAAATGTAGGTGTCATCACCGACGGGCCAACAGTTTATTATCTCACTTATATGCTTGTCAGTTGGAACTATTCAGACATTTGAAACTCGTCATGAAACAGAAAAGATGGTACGTATTTGTTTTCATACTCTACATCAAATTTCCATCATCTTGCATCATGGAAAAAAAAAAAAAAAAAATGTTTTTTTTTTCTTTGGTAACTCATCAGGTTTATTTCATAGCGACTTTGAGCCCAGAAAATATTTCAAAAGAAAAACTGACAAAAAAATTGGGTAATACTGATTACTGGCACACTAATTTACTAAAGTAAAGTTCAACACAAAACCTCATATGAATTTTGGCCATAACTTCATTTTTGCCAACTTTTTCAGTTTTCAAGATAGAAGTCTGAAATTTGGTGAAAAAATATGGTCTTGTGCCAAATGTGAACATATAAAATTTCAAATTGATCCGACCATCCTAAACAAAGTTATCGCCAAAAATCATATGAGATTTTGTGTTGAACTTGAGTATAGTAGTTACAAAAAACAATAGAAATTACTTATAATCATGGATACCATGAAGTGGATTGAGCACCCCTTATAATACTTATATTTATTATTAACAACATGATATTTGCATGATTGTATATTGGCAAGTAATGATGTATCATGCTTACAGAATGACTAAATCTCTGTGAGTGTCAATATGAGTCGAAGGTGTGTAGTGTCCCGATAATTATCACTATGTCAACATTGTATCTAGCTGTCAACAGCCTAGTGTCAACATTAACGAATTTACATGTAAACACAAAAACGTTACCAATGACATTCACCAGTCCTTGGTAGTGAATTGTAACCATACAGCCAAGAAACAAGTGAACAGCGGGTATCTGATCATGATACAGGCAAGGGGCACACAGTGACCATGATGTGTGTGTATGTGTCCACCGATCAAAGATTGACAGTCGAGAGTTCAAAACGTCAATGGAAGTCAATAGTCGTTTAGACTTCCACCGTTCTGTAAGGTATTCAAATAGAGTATTAGATTTCCAATTTCAGTGCTTTGACCCTCCCTAAAAACTCTAATCAATGAGCATTCAGTGGAGTATGATAGCAAGCTTGTGGTGGGCTGTCGTGAAAGAAAACCTACAAAATGGATTTTGTGTATCGCACACTTATCTCCTGATGTCAAGGCACCGTAAGAATCGAGAGAAAGAAGTAAACTTTGCGTGGTGTTATTCGGTGAGTGGTGACACAATACGCGTATAAAGTGACGATCAATGGCACCACACATCTCCATGTCGACCCGGGGTGGCATACGTCGCTGTCAGACCCGCCTACCCACCAGTCTTGTACTTGTTTCACTGCTTGTAGAAGTTTGAGGACAAACCGGTGTCGGACAGACACTTAACAGATCACCCAGTGCGGGAAGTCATAATTACAGCTTCGGTCATCATCAATAATAGTGTTCTTTTGCATGTTTTGAGCTTGGATTGGTAACTCGAGTGGTAAAAATGTGTGGAAAACAGATACATGTAGATTAGCTTGAAGGATAAGTCTTTCGACTTTTATTGGGTACTGATGTGCAATGTCATGGCTGGGAAGAAAGGATATTTATCCCGAGAACAGAATCTGCCGAAATCTGTGCTAGACATGATTTCCGTAGAAGCCAACGAGCAGATGAAAACACAAATGGTCACCACGAGAATGCGCTATTTCAAGATTGTACTGGCAGCTAAGGCAGCCAGAGGGTGAGTTCACCATCAGACTGGCATTATCATTGTGACAAGAATGGCAGGTCTTGACCGAAAACTTTTGACTTTTAGGATTGACTCAGGATCATTAACTGGATTATACATCATTTAGATTCATACACTACAAATCAAATTTGAAAAAAAGTTTCAATTTCAGCCGAGAGGAGCTTGTGGTCTTGAGATGTTTGGTGTCACCTCCACATCATGACTTCCAGTACTTCAGTTAGTACAGGTATCGCCTGTGATCGTACTATATGTATATAGTTGATTGTTTTCTCTGTCCGCAGTGCGACGACCACACCTCCAGGGCCCTACTCGTCAGCAGATCTGATCGGCACCTACAACAATGAAGGCAGTCGGCTCCCGTCCTCAGAGGAGCTGCGCATCGGCAACAACAGCAACAGTCGCTTCACGACACGTTCTCAGAGCCTGGATCTCGACCGACAGCCGGCCCGCAGCAAGGATGGCAAGAAAACCCTCCCCCCTGGCAGCAGAGGTCAGTGTCCCTGGGTGGAAAGCTGGTTATTGTATCCCCTGACCAAATTTCGGTGTCAGAATACTCTGTATTATGGTAAAACTATGACACCTTTCGATTTTGTTTGATATTGGCAAAAAAAAAGGCTGGCGATATTTGCTATGAAATCAGTTTCTCCAACAATTGTAATTTCTCCAGTTTCTCCAACATATACATGTATGTCATTCAAAATTGTATCTACAGTGGTCCCCCTCAGATAAGACCTACCCTTCTGCCACCAAATTAAGGTCTTATCTGAGGAGATGTCTCAGTAGAGGGATTCATTCACATGTTAACGTTATCCTGGCACCACATGAAAGGTCCTTACAGAGGGGAAGTCTTTATTGAGGAGGGTCTTATCTGAGGGGGACCACTGTATATATATGTTCTTGAATTTGACCTTCAATGAACTATAGAGGTCAGACATTGCTCAATTCAAACGATTATTTGGGTGCTTTTTAAGGATTGCCAATAGAGCCTATATTAGTATTGAATGTTCATGGAAGTCATTCAGGACCTTCAAAATGGTGACTTTGATAATGACTGTGGATGATCTCTATAGGTAGATCGCTGACCTATTTAGCGGACAGAATGAAACAGGGAATGTCTTACAAACTTTCTTATGTTCAGTCATCATTGACTCATTCTGTTGGATTTATTGACCAGGATAAAAGACATGATAAGGCGATGCAAGCAAGCTTGTTGCCAATAGCGAGAGAACAGCTAGTTGTTTAGCCGAATCTCATCTTGGAGATACCAATGGCTACTAAAGTATATCCATGATATTCTGCATGTGCAGTCTTTACATAATAAGCTACAGGTCATGAATTCACATGTTTTGTGAGAAAATCTCAAGGTATTTGTGGTTTGTTCAGTTCAGCCATCGATCGCTACTTGGATCCATCTTTTTGTTTATGATTAACGTAGTATGCTACAAACAGTGAGGTAACGAAGAGTCAAAATTTATAAGTTATTTCTTGAATATTATCTCTTCAAAATTACCTATTTTATAGAGTAACTGATCGGCATCCTAATACTGAAAAGAAAATAGGGGGTCATCGTGCTTGTTTCTTTGAAATATTCGATCAAAATCACAAAGATTTACCTAACATGACATAAATTATGGTCAATATTCACATCTTGCATCGTGATTTCCACGCGAACGAATACGTTGACCCCCTATTTTCTTTTCAGTTTTAGGATGCTCATCAGTTACTCTATAAAATATTTCATTTTAAAGCTCTAAAATATGTTGATACAGTTATTTATTTAAAAAAAACTCTTTGACCCCCTCCCCTCACTGTTTGGAGCAGACTACCTTAAGCAGACATGTTGAAGAAAAAAAAGAATAGTCTCCAAGGTTTTGGTTATACTAGTATTTAGCACTGATAGGAAGTCGATGCTTGGCACAGAATGGTAATTGCATGGTACACTTATATCATCAATTTTGGATCATTGCCCTTGTATATGAACAGACATAAAGACATCTCTTGTTGAGCTTGAGGATCACATAGAGTATACCGGTACAGTCATGTACACGTTGGTTACTTCATGATGAACTGGCAGTTTTTAGCACAGGGTATCTCAACTTGATGTATGTTACTCCTGAATTTTATCTGGCATGCACACAGGTTTTCTTTTGGAATTGGAAGGTAGGAAATGATAAATTCAAGTATGAAGATGAATTTCAAATATTAATTCCAGACCTGAACTAAACAATGTGTGCATCTTTTTTGGTCATGATGTGCCCAAACATCATGGGTTACATTATGATGAAATTTCTGTTCAAATGAACCACCTTTGTACATGTTATCATAATGTACAATGCAAGTGCTAGCGCAGAATCAAGGTGCAAGCACAAAATTCTGGTTCCGTTTGTATTGCCGTTTCAATAGTCAATACCATCTTGTTGATCCGAGTTGGTGGTATGTAGCACTCTATAAGGCCATGTTGTGTTTTATCTTTGTTCCCCGTCAACTTTTTTTTTAAAGTACCATGCAGCCAGTCAGGAAAAAAACCTTCTCCATATTCGGTGTTGAAGATAAAATACAGTTTGGTTTTTTTTTGGGAGGCGGGGGGATGGAGGAGAAGAAGGACCAAAACTTTTGTGTTGTTTTCTCAAAACAATTGCTATTTTCACCCGCTCGCTGACGGGAAACAAAGAAGAAAAAAACATGGCCTGAGTGAAAAAAGTGGACTCTAAGTAAGAATCAAGGTATTAATATATGATTTCAATTCTTTAATAGAGATCAATATTGATTGTGAGTTATACATTATACAGATAAGAATGTATCTCACCCTGTAATACAAGAAAGGTTGCAACTCGCAAGTAGATTTAAGTTTATTCTACAAATTACCAACCTGACAATTTATATTCTGTTCCATTCCAATGGAAAGTTGATAACTCGATTTCATTAATGTATTTATTCAATGACAGTTCCTTGGAATTATTTCTGATGCATGAAAAATAATCTTCTTGAGGTTGATCACAATAAAGTTTTCATATAGATGTATCTATCTGTACTTACAAGTGCATGTAATTGTATCCCCCGAACAAAGTTCGGAGGATACTATGGATTTACGATCGTCGCGCCGCCGCGTCCGCGTCCACAGATACTTTCTTGTGAATGCGCTACAGCTTGCAAATCTGAACCGATTTTGATAATATTTTATATGGACATGTCTTATGGTGAGATCACGACACCTATCGATTTTGGTTGCCATAGCAACCAAATTGGCCCATGGCTTGTGAACGCTCTAGAAGTTGTAATTTTACAGGAATCACTACAATATTGAACAGGCTCGTTGAGCAATGCTCAGGCACAAAACCTATTGTTTTTCGGAAAGATTGAATAAATATTAATAAGTTCATGAGATAACTTATTACAACAATGTGAAATATCCAGTTTGAGATCTCTTATCATTCCAGTTGATTGATATCTGCAAACAAATCACACTGGACATGTGTACAAATTTACAGTTGATGGTTTTGTGTGAAGAGATTACTTTTACTGAATAAGTTAACATAAATTTGAATAGTTTAACATTAGTTTTACTAGTTAAGTTTATTACAGGCCACAATAAGAATATTTAGGCAAAGAAACATTTATTATTGGGCTCAACAAGGTAGAGGTTGTGTCCAGTACTGACTTTATGGCTGCAGTACCATTGATATTCGTGAATAAGTTAACATTAGTATTGCTAGTTAAAATGGTTAGGTCTATTATTGAGCACAATAAAAATAGTTAAGGTAAGGGACATTTATTATTGGAATCAATGAAGAAAAGGTTGTGTCCAGTAGTGATTTTATGGTGTAGTATCATTGATATTAATGAATAATTTAACATTAATTGGCTAGTTAAGTCTATTATTGAGCACAATAAAAATAGTTAAGGTGAGGAACATTTATTACTGGGCACATATTATGAGTTAAATTATGACTTGTGGTGAAAGTTCGATCTGGCTCCAATTTCGTCATCTTGAAATACAGCTTTAGTCAAATTTTACTTATAATTTGTGTCAAACTTGGTTTCAAGTTGAAATTCAAGTAAAAGTTAAAATATAACTTATGGTGAAAACTTCGATCTGGCTCCAGTTTTGTCATCTTGAAATTCATTTCTGATCAACTTTTACTTTGAATTTCAGTTTGAAACCAAGTTTGGCACATAATATGAGTTAAAATATAACTTATGGTGAAAAGTTCGATCTGGCTCCAATTTCGTCATCTTGAAATGCGGTTTTGGTCAACTTTTACTTTGAATTTCAACTCGAAACCAAGTTTGGCACATATTATGAGTTAAAATATAACTCATGGTGAAAAGTTCGATCTGGCTTCAATTTCGTCATCTTGAAATGCAGTTTTGGTCAACTTTTACTTTGAATTTCAACTTGATACAAAGTTCTGCACATATTATGAGTTAAAATATAACTTACGGTGAAAAGTTTGATTTGGCTCCAATTTTTTCATCTTGAAATGCAGTTTTGATCAACTTTTGCTATGATTTTCAGCTTGAAACCAAGTTTGTCAAATATTCTGAGTTGAAATATAACTTTTTATGAAAACTTTGATCTGGCTGTAATTTCGTTATCTTATTGAACATGTTGAAATGGAAATTCATATTCACTGATTTCGGTGGTGACCTTGAATTTGACCTTCAATGACTTTGAACGGTCAATGCAGCAATTTTTGTGGGAAAAAACAGTTTTGGCTTGAGCATGTTAGGATTTTACATTTCTCTGGTAATCATTTTAGCCCTTGCTCTAGTTTTTCACGCTTATCAGTAGTATTTGGGGCGACAGGGATGATGGGGCCACGGGGATACACCCAAGCGGTCGTAGGCGACCGGAAGCGTCTAGTTGAGAAGTAGTTTGTTCCTCCTGTCTATTGAATTCATATTTGTGGTATGAAAATATTGTTTTGAGCAAAAATTCAGCACTAAGCAATCACTGAACTCTTGTCGAGTTTTTTTTTTCCAGCTAAGCTGTAAAACTATCATAAATCAATAATGTTCTGTATGAGAATCAGAACACATTGTGTGCAGCGGAGGACCATTATATTCTAGACGGAACATAATAGTATTATACAACTTGTGCCAGTGTGCTAAGATTATTAGCGCCAATGAACCATTCTAGCAAATACCAGTTTTACAATTGCCATAATACACAGAAACATATTATATTCTAGAGTATTGATATTGTCCATGTTTGTGAGGCAGTCAATAAAACACTTTGTGGGAAGCAAGCAAGTAATATTGTCGGCCGACCATGGCGTGTAATTGTGCCATGGATGAGCGAGTGTCAATGCGGGCCGGGATCAATGCCAGCGGGTGGTAACTCGGGCCCGGGAGAGTGGAGGTAGAGGCTTGTCACTGACGATCGACCGTCGAGGACTATCGTTGTCTCCTGTACAGCAGAGACTGTCAGTGACTACGTGCTATACTGGGGCAAGGTCCACCCTCACTCAGGGGCCTCTAGGGTAGCGGCGTCTCTGTCTGTGTGTGCAATACGCTCTGACAGCGGTGTCATTTCTGCTGCAAATTGGCTGCCATATTCGGCCAAATTAATCGTTAGTTTTCATTCGTATGTATGTCGTATTGCTCAGAGGTGATACCTGATGTGGATACAGTGCTGGATATTTAACTGTCAGATCGGAAATACCTTTGTGTACAGACATTACATGCTTAATACAGGAATGTCAATACATATATTGCATATGGATATTGTCACAGCGTAGAAGGAAGGACCTGGCCAGCTGCTTCACATCTACATGTGCCTATTCACCATTTTACCACATGTATTATATTCCTACAACTATCACTGGTAGGTTAAAATAATCATGCGAAATTGGGATCATGGCCGTTACATAGGAGCTCATATAGCATGTATAACTTTAATATATATGTACAAAACTACAGGTATTATTACCGTATATGTACAGAAGTGCAATGATGCCTGGCAAAGCATCAGGACAAGTGGACAAGTGTATCATATGATATGGTGAAGCTGTTGTAGCATTTTGTTTAGGTGATTGTGGAAAAGAAAGAGTGGCAACATATTGTATTGAATATGAATGACATTGTAATAATGTAAAAATACTGAAGACTTTTGTGTTATCATGTGTTGAACAGGTGACATAGACAGGGACACTGAAAATCACCTCAACAATGTCTCCAAGGACGATGTGTTGCCATCGACGACAAACAATCGCCCCAACTACTTCAAGCCAATGGGCATGAGAAACAACTACCTCACCGGCCAGTCACCAGCCCCTAGTCAGTCAGTCAACCACCGGGTCGCTCCACTCCCCATCAACAGCCGGGACCCGCTCCCCCGCTCCTCTCCAGGTACAGGGTCTAATGTGTGGATCCATTCACCGAAAGAGCTGAGGGAGTTCAGTCTGAACTTTAAATCTTTTCATTGCTAAAATACGCCCATCAAACTCACTGTATTTATGACCGTGTCCTCGTCGTACGTGGCCAGACAAATTGCTACAAAAGTGGGTCATAAGATAAAATCAATCAACGCCGGTAAACTATGAATATGTGTCTTTACGTGACAATTTGTCTCCGCAGCCCCACGCGAAACAGAAGATCTGGTTGCTATGGGAACCAACTGGAATCCGCCCCCATCGACCCAGAACAGAAGCAACTGTCGCCTGTCCAGCATCACCAGTACCGGCTACAGTCCCCAGCAGCAGGGCAGCACCCCGACTCACTCAGTCGCCTTTGGGTCTTCCTGCCCGCGCCGTCTCGGACCAAAACTCCACATGGGCACTGGCGCATCGGTCAACAAGTTTGGCAGAGACAGTGAGTAACATCCATCACATGGATGTGATTCATGGAATCGGATGGTATAATTACAGTATTGGTCTTAATAGTAGCACGGCGAGCCAAAGCAAGACTTCCTGCAGCAGCGCGCGCAAAAATGAGGTCAAACTTGGACTTGGCGTCAAATTTAAGAAAATCACTGAATAATATACCTATAACCTTCAGTCCCCTTTACAATGGTCCCCCTCAGATAAGACCTACCCTTCTGCCACAAAATTATGGTCCTATTTAAGGGGATGTCTTATTAGAGGAGTTCATTTACGTGTTAAAGTCATCCTAGCGCCACAAGAAAAAGTCTTTGAAGGGGGAAGTCTTAATTGAGGGGGGTCTTATGAGGGGGACCACTGTATTATGATTCAAGTAACATGAATGTGTGGATTGGACCACTGCAGCGTCTACTAGAAAAACATGAAATGAATTACAAGGTACAAAATTTCAACGTTTTTGATGAAAAGAGGGGGCGCTCTACTATTTAGGCGCGTGCCACTATTAGGACCAATACGATAATGTAGATTTTGGGCCTGGGTGTTTCTACTTTGATACTAGTATCATATTAAGGTGGTATTAGTGAGTAAACAAAAATTTCAAGACATCCCAAATAATTGTGGTTTTGGAAGTTAAGTTTACATACATTCATTCAAAAAAATAAAAACCATATGTACCGGGGCTTCCCTGTAAAATAATCTACATTCAAATAGTTATATCAAATTTCACAGTTGCCGGAAGATTGACATCGTTTTCAGTGGCTGATCGCATAAGTGTCAATTTTATTTTAGTCTTCTATTAAGACTAATTTGTTTTTTAAAAATTTCCGATTTTATGTATGTTGTACAAAAAAGCACTATGAATCTCATTATCAAGACAAAATAGGGGTCATGGGGGGAAATTGAGGTGTTTGGTGTCAATATATATCTGATGATCAGTTTTTTCCCCATAGTTTTCTGCTCATTTCCATTGCTAGTCAGAGACATCGTATCCAGTTTTTTTTCTTCTACCACTGCTAATTTTTTTCAAGAAATGCCTAGATTTGGTGTATTTTGTAGCCAGAGACACAAGGATTCTGATTATGAAGAAAAATTTAGGGGTCACGGGGGAAATTGTGGTGGTTGGAGCCAATATATCTGGTGGTCATGTGTTTTAACCCATTTATCCATGTGCGTTAAATCTGTGTTTTTGAATGTTTTGAAGCAAACAATTTCTCATGAATAATTTCAAAATTGGGTCAACAGTGTATATCACAGTTAATAATTTAGGATGCATGTATACCAGTACAATGGAGGTTGCTATGACAACCGATGTTGGTACTGTAATATTATAACCAATAATACTATAACCTAATATCAATTACCAAACCACACGGCGACATTGGCGCTGAATGTAAGCTTCCTTTTCGTGACATCAATGGCAAATAGATCTACCGGTATATTCCGAATCAGTACCCGAATCAATCAATACAGAGGGTAGCAACCTTTTTTCTATGACTGATGGTGCTGTTGCCAAGGCATATACAGAAAAAAGCATCTAAAATATGCTCGGCACTATGAGTAGTTTATTGTTTAGCACGTAAATCATTATTAGCAAATTTAGCATGCTTCAAATACACGTTTCTGCCCATAGTAACATTGATCGAATCTACAATATCATTTCATGCTCTATTAGTACCCTGACTGTCATATTTTACCATGTTTGTTCAAATTGCCATTCAAGTTCAAGATACAGCATGCGTACGGAACAAGCGGGGAACTACATTGGTCAATTATTACATTTGCACAAATTCAATGTGTAATTTAAAACAGTACAACATGGATGCAACCACACAATTATTTAGCCTAAAGCAGAAATCCAACAATTTTATCATGATATTACTTGAGTTCGACCACCAAAGGCGTCCAAAGTGATCGAAAAAGCAAGCACGCAGAGCATTGCCGTACTAGAACATCGTTGTCACGCTTGATTGAACATGCACGTTATGATGCGCACAGCGTACTCCCTCATACCACCTTAAGGAACTGAAAGTCTCAGCGAAAACAAAGGTTCAATTCTTGATATCAACTTTTTTCGCACGTAATATATGCAATACACATTATAGACACCATATAAAATTCATGAAGTCTGTGTATCTCTGGACAAATTGTATATCAGTTTGATTCCCATTGTGTCTCCCTCCCAGATGAGCCAAAGTACGCTGATCCTCTCATAGGTGCACCTCACGCTATACAACAACGCATCACGGAGATGTCCGCCTTGGAGTCCGACACAATACGATGGGAGAAAACCAGAAAAGTCAAGAAAAAAGTCTCTTAGTACAGAATAGCACATAGCGGAATTATACCTACTTGTAAATACAATCTCATCACATGCCATTGTTCATAAGATTTGTTGTTGTTAAGTCAGAAAGTTCATTTACAGATTTTATGATTGTTATTTAAGTGAGTCATGTTGACTCACTTGACCTGCATGCTGTTTAGTTTTATATGATACGTGCTGTCTGTGAACAACTGGGGTCTATTTCACAAAGAATCTGACTCTACTTTAGGTAACTAAGTTAGAATTTATTCTACTAGTTTCCATGCTGGATATTAAATTTAGTCAGGTACAGTAGATTTGGATTCTTCGTAAAATAGGCCTCGTGTCTGAACTGTAGTGATGCAGGGATCTCAGAAGTTACTGAATAAATCATTATATTCCATGTTGCTCAAAATGCTGTGAATGCATCACAATTATTGCTCTCACCCCAATATATATCGCCCAAGTCAAAAATGTAATGGTCATCAGCTTAAGTTTGAGTTATTAAATCTGAAGAGGCGAGGGTCTGTAATCTCTGATTGTCTCGTTCCACATATAATCATTCCATTCTTTGCCACAATATGCTGACCTTACAGAATTATTTGCACGATATATTTTACAGACCCAGTATTGAGTGTGGAGAGTTGTAAGTCTCGACATTTATCAAGTGTATTTTGAAGATGTGAATATTGTAAAATGTTTTTCAAGTGCCTGTATTTGTTTGGCCTTTCTCAGACATGAACGACTCTTGAGGAAAACATCTGCATGTACTTGTACCGATACTCCTGTATAAGTAGGCACTTTTTAGTATAGTATCGTGAAGAAAGTCTTTGCATTTTGAAATTGTAATGTATTTTGGCCTACTGAATTGTTTTCCATGTCCTATGTTAATCAAGTGCCATGATACAAGTAATTATACGAAGTGAGTTTGACAAATGTTGGCTAGTTACATGTCAGAGCAAAAGATGAATGTTTGACCAGCGTTCATGGAACTTTATGTGATATATGTGTATAGCTACATAAGCAACTTCACCAATTATTTGATTGATACTTGATATAAATTGAAAACATGTTAAAGACTTAAGGTTACGTGCACAATCATTTTGTACCAGATATTTGCCATCACTACGTATCAGTTTCCAGCATAATTCTTGTCAGTAAAATTGGAGTTCTGTGAACTATAGGCAGAGATGAATACCCATTTATCTTTGAACAAGTTTATGATTATTGCTGGTGTACGAACAAGCACATATCGAATAGTTGTACACCGTTTATAAAACTTAATGTTTATAAAACCTCAAACTTAAAGATTGCCATTGTTGCGTATCGGTCCATGACACGTTTATCTCGTTTCAACTTTCAATCGTTATTTTATAGGCTATGTTGTTAAGAGTTGAGACAAAGATGCTAGTTATGGAATTTGTTGCAATAAAACTGCTGAATGACAAATTTTGACTTACTCTGTTCTGTGCCCCATCGTGAGCAACTCACTCATCACAAAATGATAGGTGTCCACAAAAGTTTAATTTATGCATTCTTTTTGCAACGGGTAGATTTCATAGTATGGAAAAGCATATCTGTTTTTTGGGGACTCATTCTATAAATGTGAATTTCTAACCTATTTTAAAAACGTGAATTTTTTACGGATCTTCTTCTACATGTATTTTCATCATGCTGCAGAAAGTTATCAGCAGCATGAAATAACCTGAAATTGATCTCTTGAGTATAGTAGATTAAACAGATGTAAAGAACAGACACAATTTATTGGTCAGTAGAACAGTACTAGTTAGTACATGATGTATGACATGTATACCGGTATTCAGTTTCAGCTGTCACATTGAATATAATGATTACAAAATGTATTAATGTGAAGAATATCATCACAAACCCAGCAGTAAACAAAACGACCATAGATAACATCCACAAAATATACCCCAAAAAATGTGGAACCATGAACCAAAACTTGAACATACCACATTTTAATACTCGGCAATCACCAGCAAATACTGAGAATCCAATGGAAATATAACTAAAATTTACCACAGCATTACATTCCACAAAATTATCCGTATCATACAGGTGGCATCAAATATACAAACTTTCACAATTTTATCCTAAAAAAATATGACGTATGTACAAATTCTACTAAACTGCAGAATACAATAGCAAAACTGGTATGATAATTACAATGCTTATTCAATAACATAAATGTTTGAACATTGAGCAAATGTAATTTTTTATTACATACCCGGTAGTTACTCCCTGAATCTCAATATTATCATGCATGGACAAATTGTGAATTACATAATTGATGATGTTACTTTTGTCTGAAATAAAAGTAAGAACAGTCATCAGAACAAGTCGTCAGTAAAATTCATGTGTGAATTCCGTTTACTTGTACTCGCCAGGTAACAATACGTGTAGACAGTTTTCGAATGATGAATTGAAATACGTGGTACATAATTGTTAATTACCTGCAACTCCTTCAAAGTTTCAGTCCAGTCTTGCTGGGCAATGCGAGGAATTACATCGAGCAGCAGAGCCTTGGCCTTCTTAGCGTTCTCCGTCATAGTTCTCATCACAGCCTCCACGGTCACCTGCACATTATATTGTCATAATATCAAACCATATTCATGCCATATATGGAGAGTGGGGAAGTACTGTTCCAAGTATTTTAGTCTTCCGGCCGAAAATACAAATATTGCCTGTATACATTAAAGAACAGTTCTATTGCAAGGTGAACTTACAGATTCGGTGTTTTCACGCCAACAGTCATAGTCTGTTACAAGGGCCATCGAGGCATAGCACATGGCTGCTTCATTGGCTAACACCACCTGCATGGAAAATTCATCCCCGAAGCAAGTACGTAGTGCATCATAGCTAACTGAATGACAAAATGTGAAAGGTCATACTGACAAGATCGGAAAATTCATTTCTCATGCTCTTGAGTATATTCATCAGGACACTTATCATCAAAGACTCGAGTCCTACCTCTGGTACGGTCGTCATGTTGATGACGTGGGCGCCCCATGATCGGAACAGCTCGCTCTCGGCTCGTGTGGAGAACCGAGGCCCCTCTACGGTGATGTTGGTGCCGTGACTGTGGAAGGGAAGCTTCAGGTGTGTCGCACTCTCAATCAATAACTGGACAAGAGACAGAAGTTTGATGTTGAATTAGTCACTGATGCTTTGGATGTCTGCAGACCATTAGAATTCATTGATAATATCCATGAACAAAATCAAACGTGAGAGCGAACCTTTCTTGTCCTCTCACAGAAAGGGTACGCCATTGGTAGGTGACACACACCTCTCGGAGATGTCGGTGCGCCATCGTAAAACGTCTGTAATCGTTTTGTTGTTCTAGAACGATGATATGTCATGTTTTCCAGGTCAATAAATTCCATCGAATAATTCTCAAACTTATCAAGCTCACAATACGCGGAATATCTACCCGTACGTTTTAAGCTTTTTCTCACTATATTGGCTTTGAGGTTGTTGTTTGGATTTTTAGGGTCACCAAAACTCAAACCTGAGGTCACAATTTTGTAACATTTTATGTTTCAGCTGACAATACTCAGTGACAGAACTACAGACCTGTCAACGAACTGATCCAAGAACACAATATCTCCTGGAGCCTTTTCCTCAGAGAGGGAACCACACGCCGTCGTCACGACAACATGGGTGCAGCCTGCCTCCTTCAGAGCCCAGATGTTTGCACGAAAATTCACATTGGTCGGCATAACATCATGTTTGCGCCCATGTCTGAAAACAATATCATAACATAATATGTGCATATCAAGAACAAATTTTCAACAGTACTACCCAAAGAATTTTGAAATTTATATACCAGTAAATTCTTGGAATGATGTTGAAGAAAGCACAATGGGGCATGTTTAATAATATCTGCAATCGCCAGCTGACAGCACTGTTTTTGGGGTAAACATGACTTAATTACTCTGGCGTTGTCAATATAAACATAATTTTACTGGCATTATCAATATAAACGTAATTTTACCACCATAATTTAAAGGCGACGGACGGTGAAAAAATAAAATTCAAGATTTTTTCCTTAAATGATAGAGTCGTATGAGTTATAAATGATAGCAACGATATTTTCAATGGATATGCATCCTGTTGCCCTGTGGGCGCTCTGTAGTAGAGACTCCCTTCAAGAAGCTTCCAGCGAATGGTGTGACGTCACGATAGGTAAACCTCTGACGTTTTGGTGGCAAACGAGCGCACGACCCTAGTCCGACATACAGCATTCAAATGCAGATTGCGAAAATTCTGCCGCAGTGACCCCCAAATTTGTTTTCATTTTTTACATGTGTACAATCCACTAGACATGTATACTAAATTTTAGAAGTTTCTACCGTATGGATTCTTTTCTGGGGCTGTTGATTCATTTTGAAATTAATAATATGGCGGATTTCGCAGAATAGCTAAACTCTTTCGGAAGTGTTTTGAAACAAATCCAACGCGTTGACCCCCAATTTTTATTCAACGATTTCAATCTACACATATCACTTGATAATCATACAAATTTTGAGAAAATTCTGATGAGCACATATTTACCTGTGGGTTATAACTCATCACCCCTCTTGAAATATTTTCCGATTAGAGACCATGTTAGGGCATGGACTGAGCATATTTGTCAGGTTAACCATATATTTCACCATAACAGTGTCATCTATATACTATCCTGAACATGGTGGCAAATTTTCATATCCTTCTGCCCAAAAATGGGTGTGTCGCAAATATTTAATGAACGCCATCTCAACGCATGAAATTTTATCGACCTCACCGCGGTGATCACAGCATCCGCGGAAAACGTTCAAGTATCTATACAGGTGTATGGAAAACGTAATGACCTATCGTGACGTCACGATTCTTTTACCTGAAACACACGGCATGGCTGAGGCACTGTGAACAGCATTTTGATCGTGCCAGACGCGCATTATATCGATGGAATTCGTACATTTATTTATTTCGTAGCATATCATATGAACATAAGCAGTATATTTGTGCAAGAAAATTTTTTTACTGTCCGTCGTCTTTAAGTCATTACTGATTACAGACAATATGGATTATATTGATTGAACGTAGCCCGTAATCAAACCTGGCTAGCAGAATGCAGTTCACATTTTCTATAGTTCCATGGATTAGGCTGTCCGATGGCTGCAACAAATGTATAATACAAACACAAGCATGAAATTTGCATGCATTGATTCACACATATGAAAAACTTCTAAATGATTACGTGGCCTAGCATGTTTGCAATCTACATGATTTTCACTAGCAAGAGGAATATCCAGGAAATTCAGACACAATTGATTATTTATTATACCCAGTATTACTATCCCCACTTACCTTTCCGTAAGGAGTATCAACAAATTCTTCTCTCCTTCCATGAAGAATATCAGGATCGTCCAGGCCAGAGCCACCAATAATACCAATCTACAGTGAGTAATGAATGGCAGTGAAGTATTCCAAAATTGGGAACATCAGTAGAGTGATGGATAATTATGCAGAATAGGGCATGGTTGTAGGCCCAGGTGCCGCTTGAATCGTCAGCTGCTTATGACATCGATGAGAGCGGCTGAGCTCATCCGCTCTCATCGATGTCATAAGCGGCTGACGATTCAAGCGGCACCTGGGCCTAGGCATGGTTGTAAAATAGTGTAAATAGAAGAACATTACAGTTACATATAACATTACAACTTTTCTCAAATCTACATATATGTATATACCTACCTCTATAATGAACACTATCACCACTAAATCCAGTGTTTATTATAGAGGTCAAAAGAATGATGTGATGATGTCATCATAAACATGAATATACATAAACTGGATACATGACTGGAAGTAGATCTACCATATTTTCAGTGTTTTACCTTAACTTCTCTGCTCATCGTACAGATTATTTCCAGTACCTGCAAAAATACAAAAACAATTTTACAACTGTATACGCTATCTATCCATCATGTTCATGGGTCTGCCGAATAAACTGATCTCTGTTTTACATAAGTTTTAGCACGTTATGATTTGACTATACAGGCCGTACCGTACGTACGCTGTACGGCTGCTGCTGTATGCAGTGAGATCAAAACTTGACTTACATAAACTATTGCTTGTTTGTCATCTAAATTAATAATGTTTTGACTCAACGTTGAGGTATTAGCGGCATTAACGCATTTAATGTCCCCAATGCACCAATAAACCCACCTGGATCAGCTGATTGACACTGATTAGTACTGAAGGTGAAGGTCACTCATGGCCAGGTACACGCTGGACAACCGAACGACCACACGCGGCACATCAGTTACCATGTAGTCCTATCTCTGTTACGCTGCGGAATTAGTTACCATGCACAAAATACTTAGTAGTTAGTATCGTAGTATGGGCCTCTCCTAGGGCCTCTATGATTAATGTAATCAAAGTGATCTTTTTGATAAAAAAAAATCAACAAGGATGAATTAGTCCTATCTCCACAGTGCTTACACAGATTAAGGTACCGCGCGGTACCTTAATCAAAGATGGCGGAAGGTAGGTTATGCTTCGACCTTTCATCGGCGATTTCTAGCATATACATTAGAAATGCGCATATCTTTTTGTGTATTTTGAGAGGGAGTTACATCATATACACTGTGGATAAGTTATAAGCGATGTTATACTGGCAGTCGCGAGTAATTTGAGGGAGAAGAAATCGGCTTGATTATGGTACCACGTGAGGTGGATTACGGTACCACGAACAGCCAATGAATCGTGGATTATGGTACCACAACTACAGAATTTATTCATTTAATCTTTTTTTTTTGTGTTAAAAAGGTGCTATTCCAGTGTTACTTTTGTGACACACAGTCACCCGGAAATGACAAGAATTACGAGGTTCATTCTGTTTAAAAGTGTTTAATGTTTAAAGGTGTTTAATGGTGGTTACCAACTTTGTCATAGATGAACATAATAATATACGAAACACACATGCTGATACCACCGGCCCCAAGGTAGGGCTCGTTTCCATGGCAACAGGTCTATTTTCCCATAAAAATGGCAAAAATATCGATCGGGCTGCTTTAAAGTGTTAATGGTTAAAGACATATCAACAACCTTGTCTCAGATATAAAACACCTGTGGGACAGGGACGGAATGCTACCAGTGTGGCCCCTGTGTGGGGCTCGTTGCTATGGCAACAGGCAGTCTAAACCATCCATATCAACAACCTTGTCTCAGATATAAAACACCTGTGGGACAGGGACGGAATGCTACCAGTGTGGCCCCTGTGTGGGGCTCGTTGCTATGGCAACAGGCAGTCTAAACCATCCGTGCCAGTTCTATTTTTTTGCACAAAAGGGCAAAATAATGAAGATTGCGCTGCTTAAAATTGTTAATGGATAAATAGCCAGGATAATCGGTAAGAATGAAATTCATTACATACAGTTGTAAATGATAAGTTTACGAAGAACAATATTCTACATTCAACGCAATTTTACTGCAATACCTCTCAATTATTTGTTTCTATTGTGAGCCAGTTTTGTACAGCTGATAGTCAGATTCAATTCATATGACTCAATGGATTATTGAGTTTATGGATTATGGATTTTGAACGATAAAATATACAGAGCAAGTAATCATACAGACCCCAATAGAACAATTTATGTGCATTTCATAAATATATCACTGCACAGTGCACCCTCCTATTGTAAGCCAGTTATAAACCTATAGCTGTCACTATAGTGTCAGCGGACTCAATTGATATAATCAGTTGATTGACAACGCGGCTTAATTCACATGAACGGTTCTGTTGGCAATCTTTTATCTCAAAATCATCTTTTATCAACACCCTGCTAGACAAGAAAAAAGTCTCCAAATTTCCTGACACAGATTCGGAGGCTAAGTTCTGTTATCGTTTTTGGAACGTCTTCGCGATCAGCAACAAAATTGCCAAGATTACATTAATCGTTCCCTGATGATCACCCAGTGCTAACAATCAGATCACAAACAAACTCGAGAAATTCAAAACATCATCAAATCTTCACCATCGAGATCATCGCGAAGTAACCCCATCCCAATTCCGCTGGTGAGAAAAATGTCAGGAGGTTTTGCTGAACTCCTTGCTCTGCAGTGGTGTATTTCCGTTTTCAATCAAGCAAGCCTTGATCACACCCATTTTGAAAAACAACAACAACAACGACATGGGTCTGACACTGAAGAACTGTCAAACTATAGACCGGTATCGAACCTCCCATTGCTATCTAAAATCTTTGAAAAGGCAGCGGATCAACAGGTACGGCAGTACACAGTGTCTGGTCTCGAGGAAGCACTCCATTCGGCAATATATACGGAGACTGCATCGGCCAAAGTACACACCGGATTCCAAAAAATTGATTGAATCCCGGCTTTAATACGATAACAGTGTATTATGCAGGTAGTAATTTTCCAATGTGATGGAAACAGAAAATATATGCTCTTCTTACTCTATTATCCCACCAAGGCGACTTTATGTTCGAAAGTACACACATTTTTCTGATGTGGTACCATAATCTTTTACGCGTGGTTCGGTAATCACAGGCCGCTCAGCTCTGTGTGGTACCGTAATCAAGCCGATTTCTTCTCCCTCAAATTACTCGCGACTGCCAGTATAACATCTCTTGTAACTTATTCACAGTGTATATGATGTAACTCCCTCTCAGAAACCACAAAAATATACGCGCATTTCTCATGTATATGCTAGAAATCGCCGATAAAAGGTTGAAGCATAACCTACCTTCCGCCATCTTTGATTAAGGTACCGCGCGGTACCTTAATCTGTGTAAGCACTGTGATCTCTGAGACAGATACGCTGCGGAATTACTAGCAAGCCATTGAGTAACTGCTTTGAAAATAGTACTTTATTGGGCACAAATGAGCATTGCAAGATACCATGCATGTATATTTGTGTGATAATAATTATGAAATTACAGCATTTTTTAACTGAAGACGTAACGTAAATTGCATGGCCGTAAATTCTGCACCATATTTATTGCACTCGCCAAATGACATCGAATAAGATAGGAACGCACTGATGAGATATAATAAAATGCAATTATTGAATCAGTAGATTGGAAAGAATGCCCAAACGAAAATCACCGTCATTGGTGTAAAAGATCAACTAACCGTTTTGAGAAAATAGTGATCAAATCGCCATAAAGTAATCGTTATTATGAGAAAAAAAGTAATTTTGTTTGTATGACGAAGTATTGGAAAATGAGTCAAAATTGATACACGTATCACGCAAACAAATTATCCTAATAGAAAAGCGGCTCTCTTTTCAGCTTATGCAAGACTCAATATTAGGGCACGTAAAAAAAATGGTAAAATTATATCTTATGCTTATACATTGTTTTCCATGTGTTAAACTGGTGAAAATAGCCTAGATTATTTTATAAGAATAGAAAACTTTAATGCCAGGAGAAAACTAGACGTCAAGGCCTAAAGATGCCTTGGAGGCATTTCGGTGTTAGGACTAATTCACAATATTTAAAACATGTTTGCCACGGGCTCTATGAGACACCGCTTCCTAGATATTGACGAAAATGAAAAATGTCGACTCAGCAAAAAAATTTTCATGTCAAGGTCAAAGTTCATATGTAATACCCCTTAGACATGTTTGTCTAGAGCCACGAGTCCGAAAATAACATTCGTTTCGATCTACGATGCACCGTTTCCGAGATATTGACGAATTTGAAAAATGCCGACTCAGCAAATAAATTTCAGGTCAAGGTCAAAGTTCATCCATGATACACTTTAGACATGTTTGTCTAGTGCCACGAGTCCAAAAATGATGTCGGTTTCGCTCTACGATGTACCGTTTTCGAGATATCGACGAAAACGAAAAATGCCGACTCGGCAGAAAAATTCAAGGTCAAGGTCAAAGGTCATCCTTGATACCCCTTAGACATGTTTGTCTAGTGCCACGAGTCCGAAAATAATGTCCGTTTCGCTCTACGATGCACCGTTTCCGAGATATCAACGGAAACGAAAAATGCCGACTCTGCAAAAAAATTTCAGGTCAAGGTCAGTGTTCATCCGTAATACCCCTTAGTGCCACGAGTGCGAAAATAATGTCCATTTCGCTCTACAACGCAACATTTCCGAGATATCGACAAAAAAGAAAAATGCCGACTCGCAAGAAAATTTCAGGTCAAGGTCAGAGTTCATCCATAATACCCATAGACATGTTTGTCTAGTGCTGCGAGTCCGAAAATAACACGAGATATCGACGAAAACGAAAAGTGCCGACTCGGCAGAAAAATTCAAGGTCAAGATCAAAGGTCATCCTTAATACACCTTAGACATGTTTGTCTAGGGCGACGAGTAAGAAAATAAAGTCCGTTTCTCTCTACGACGCACCGTTTCCGAGATATCGACCAAGACGAAAAATGCCAACTCGGCAAAAAAAATTTAGGTGAAGGTCAAAGTTCATCCATAATACCCCTTAGACATGTTTGCTTAGTGCCACGAGTCCGAAAATAACGTCTGTTTCGCTCTACGACGCACCGTTTCCGAGATATGCAGGAAACCTTAAGGATGACTGGGCGAAAAATCTTCCGACCTCTGTGACGGATTGATCCCAAAATCAAAATGGTTCTTCCCAATTCCGCTGGTGAGAAAAATGTCAGGAGGTTTTGCTGAACTCCTTGCTCTGCAGTGGTGTATTTCCGTTTTCAATCAAGCAAGCCTTGATCACACCCATTTTGAAAAACAACAACAACAACGACATGGGTCTGACACTGAAGAACTGTCAAACTATAGACCGGTATCGAACCTCCCATTGCTATCTAAAATCTTTGAAAAGGCAGCGGATCAACAGGTACGGCAGTACACAGTGTCTGGTCTCGAGGAAGCACTCCATTCGGCAATATATACGGAGACTGCATCGGCCAAAGTACACACCGGATTCCAAAAAATTGATTGAATCCCGGCTTTAATACGATAACAGTGTATTATGCAGGTAGTAATTTTCCAATGTGATGGAAACAGAAAATATATGCTCTTCTTACTCTATTATCCCACCAAGGCGACTTTATGTTCGAAAGTACACACATTTTTCTGATGTGGTACCATAATCTTTTACGCGTGGTTCGGTAATCACAGGCCGCTCAGCTCTGTGTGGTACCGTAATCAAGCCGATTTCTTCTCCCTCAAATTACTCGCGACTGCCAGTATAACATCTCTTGTAACTTATTCACAGTGTATATGATGTAACTCCCTCTCAGAAACCACAAAAATATACGCGCATTTCTCATGTATATGCTAGAAATCGCCGATAAAAGGTTGAAGCATAACCTACCTTCCGCCATCTTTGATTAAGGTACCGCGCGGTACCTTAATCTGTGTAAGCACTGTGATCTCTGAGACAGATACGCTGCGGAATTACTAGCAAGCCATTGAGTAACTGCTTTGAAAATAGTACTTTATTGGGCACAAATGAGCATTGCAAGATACCATGCATGTATATTTGTGTGATAATAATTATGAAATTACAGCATTTTTTAACTGAAGACGTAACGTAAATTGTATGACCGTAAATTCTGCACCATATTTATTGCACTCGCCAAATGACATCGAATAAGATAGGAACGCACTGATGAGATATAATAAAATGCAATTATTGAATCAGTAGATTGGAAAGAATGCCCAAACGAAAATCACCGTCATTGGTGTAAAAGATCAACTAACCGTTTTGAGAAAATAGTGATCAAATCGCCATAAAGTAATCGTTATTATGAGAAAAAAAGTAATTTTGTTTGTATGACGAAGTATTGGAAAATGAGTCAAAATTGATACACGTATCACGCAAACAAATTATCCTAATAGAAAAGCGGCTCTCTTTTCAGCTTATGCAAGACTCAATATTAGGGCACGTAAAAAAATGGTAAAATTATATCTTATGCTTATACATTGTTTTCCATGTGTTAAACTGGTGAAAATAGCCTAGATTATTTTATAAGAATAGAAAACTTTAATGCCAGGAGAAAACTAGACGTCAAGGCCTAAAGATGCCTTGGAGGCATTTCGGTGTTAGGACTAATTCACAATATTTAAAACATGTTTGCCACGGGCTCTATGAGACACCGCTTCCTAGATATTGACGAAAATGAAAAATGTCGACTCAGCAAAAAAATTTTCATGTCAAGGTCAAAGTTCATATGTAATACCCCTTAGACATGTTTGTCTAGAGCCACGAGTCCGAAAATAACATTCGTTTCGATCTACGATGCACCGTTTCCGAGATATTGACGAATTTGAAAAATGCCGACTCAGCAAATAAATTTCAGGTCAAGGTCAAAGTTCATCCATGATACACTTTAGACATGTTTGTCTAGTGCCACGAGTCCAAAAATGATGTCGGTTTCGCTCTACGATGTACCGTTTTCGAGATATCGACGAAAACGAAAAATGCCGACTCGGCAGAAAAATTCAAGGTCAAGGTCAAAGGTCATCCTTGATACCCCTTAGACATGTTTGTCTAGTGCCACGAGTCCGAAAATAATGTCCGTTTCGCTCTACGATGCACCGTTTCCGAGATATCAACGGAAACGAAAAATGCCGACTCTGCAAAAAAATTTCAGGTCAAGGTCAGTGTTCATCTGTAATACCCCTTAGTGCCACGAGTGCGAAAATAATGTCCATTTCGCTCTACAACGCAACATTTCCGAGATATCGACAAAAAAGAAAAATGCCGACTCGCAAGAAAATTTCAGGTCAAGGTCAGAGTTCATCCATAATACCCATAGACATGTTTGTCTAGTGCTGCGAGTCCGAAAATAACACGAGATATCGACGAAAACGAAAAGTGCCGACTCGGCAGAAAAATTCAAGGTCAAGATCAAAGGTCATCCTTAATACACCTTAGACATGTTTGTCTAGGGCGACGAGTAAGAAAATAAAGTCCGTTTCTCTCTACGACGCACCGTTTCCGAGATATCGACCAAGACGAAAAATGCCAACTCGGCAAAAAAAATTTAGGTTTTCTAGCATATATAAGAACCAATACCCACTATGGTATCCTAATGTTTACATCTATCTTTGACTCGAAATTAAACTTTGGTGAACTTATGGTTTCAAGAATAAAAAAAGAACACTCTGACGTGTAGTATGGTTAGCCATCGTGTTTGGGTGCGCACCTGTTATGGCGTATTCGATTAGGGCAACGATCCTATAGCCTCACTAACCTACGCAACCAACGGTCCTATAATGAAGCCATCTAGAACCGCTGATATGTGCTTGTTGCACTTAGGCATAGAACCATACATCGGGGAATGAATATATTTTGTTTGAATGACATTAACAATGTGAATGAAATAAAACCCATTCGCCCAGGTATGGTTGTTTTGTTAACTTTAATGAAAAAAATATATATATTTGAGAAAACATGTGAAAGTATTTCAAGAACGTATGGAGCGAGGAAATGTGCATTCACAAATCTATTCGAAACAATTAATTACAACAATTTTTATTTCATGTAATCATTCTATCAGCCATCAGACTAATATGCATGTGAATAGTATAAAAGAATAGACGAAGACAAGTAAAATAAGAACAGGAACAGTACTTTCCTGTGACACGGCCACTATCCCGTGAATATTTTGACAAGCAAAACAAACAGATTGAACAATATACGTGTACTTGTACATATACTGACTTATACATGGTCATGTGTTATTGAGTGGGGTTTGTTTTTTGTTTTTTGTATTTTTTGTGAATCAGGTCATATTTGAACCGAGATAAAGGATTAAACTGGGGACATTTTCATCCGTACATTGTATATAGCTAGTAAAATATACTTAACAAGTTGCTTCGAAACTGTATTGAGAGAAAATAAGGTCCATTGATGATCAAACCCAGTGGGTGGTTTAGAAGCCAGTAATCCATACGCACCCTTAACTATACTCTGATTTTTCTAACTCGTTTACACTATTTTTCGCTGAAATTTTTGCGATGCTAAATGGTATCGTTCTATAACTTGACATTCTTCACCTAGGAGTCAAACGGCAATTTTCTACCAAATTTCAGATTTCTATCGCAGAAACTGAAACAGTTAGCAAACTTCCCCAATGTTAAATTCAGCTCCGTCATTTAATTTGTGAGCCCCGCATACAATTTTGTGCGAGTGCTCGGTTTTGTAGTGCTGCAGTTTTTTCGAAATCAACATTTTCATGTAGAATACACCCACTGGGTCTTCTGGTCCAAAATTTTAAGAATATTTTGAAATCCTGATGGATGTAAACAGAAATAAATCCTCGAAAATGATTAGATTCTCGAGATCCCGTTTTGACCTGAAGTTTAACATTGGGGGTAGATTGCCAAATTCTTCAATTTTTGTTAATAGAAGTCTGAAATTTGAAAGACAATTGCCGTTTGAATCCTAGGTGAATTATGCCAGGGTATAGAACGATATCATTTAGCATCGCAAAAATGTCGTCAAAAACCGGTGTAAACATGTTAGAAAAATAATTATAATTGCGAGTATAATAGCACGCATTTTTATATCGCATTTTTCTTGTTAGATAATAACTATCGTTGACTATTCACGAAGTACAATTATTTTCAAACCGACTCTCACAAAATAAGCCAGAATGATTAGAACCCGAGACCAGATCCATGTAGGACGTGAATAGAATTCGACCAAAACGGATGGTGTACTGTAAATCATGGTTCCGTTCGTCCGCGCGAATTCCACACGAGACCATCACGATGTTTATTCGTATGTGTGCACCTATATTATGCTACTAGCGGTATATTGATACTTCAATAATGCCGATGGAAGAAAATAGCAATAAAACACAGACAACAATACGATAGTACATGTACGTATCATACAATAATTGTATAGGCCCCAACATTTGTATATCTTATATGATTATTATCCGGGACATTACGTGGCAACTCTGAAAGGATCCGTGGCATGCCGGGATTCGTTTGGGAGTTGCCCATCCACGGTTCAGCGAGAGTCTGGCTTTACACCATGTCCTTCCTTTGCCTTATCCTCTGAGTGGCCGTGAGAATTCCTTGGCATTCTTCGGCATGTCTGGTCAAAAGTCCGTTATAATAGCAGCCTGTGTCTGTACTGTGTCTAACCACGGCTCCTCCGGGCAGTTCGGGAGTCGTCCGTGAGCAATCCATAACTTTCCCTGGCATCGGGGGACTCTCAAGGAGTTTCATTCTTGAATCGTAATGACTGCACCATGGTTCTGTGTCATCTACATGTAATCGGAGATATCTGACATGGGTGTTCGGTTGTGATGCCTAAAATTGCATTTTACCAGTTTTTATTCTGGCATCAGATATATTAGTATGGCCTACTTTATATTGAAAAATAAAAGTGTCACCACTTCGACCCTAAAAAAACCCAATAGGCTTATTTATCCATGAGCGAAACTATATAACTGGGCATGTGATTCTGGGGACAAACGAACATACACCCATTGTTTCATGTGAGCAACTCCATTCTTGATGAATCGTTCACTGTGGAATAACTCAAGGTGGAAAATCTTCTTCAGACTCAAACCGTGTCATCATGGGACTGAGCAGTCATGTGGATATCTTAGAGGTTATGCAACATACAAGGAATTCACAAGTCAAATAATATTGAAAGGTGATCTCATACAAAAAACTATCTCATAAATTACAAAAGATTGAATACAAATATTTCAAATAGTACCTCATCGGAATATAAACAATATCGATTACCACTCAATAAAAGGTGTAATATATATTTGAATATTTTAGAAATTTCCAGTGAGCCTACGATGAATGGGCCCAAGTATCATATCCTGCGCCTTCTCCTATATTCGATAAGGATTAAAAAGGTGACAGACGGATTAAATGGCATTCATTTAGTGGACGAGTATGTAGTATTAAAGCGCAGTGTATGATACTTGGGCCGATGAATGCAATAAAATCATACATAATGAAGTTTTACATGAAAGCCGAACAACGGGTCATTCCGCGTTTTGTATGATGCCAAAATCGATAGTTCCGATGCAAATATCGAAATATTTGTCGCATGCATGGTGCATATTGATAAATTCAAGTTTATTTGTAATGTCCCATCCGTGTTGAGATGTCAATTTGTAGGAAAATAATCGGATTATAATAATTCTTCATCCACGCCAATCGGAATCGGAACGGGCACCTGCTTGTACCTGGTTGCCATGACGACAGCATAATCGTAGGTGGCGCCTCTATCCGCGAAGTGCATATTTTCTTGTTTTGACTTGTCAGGTGTTGGTTTTGGTGGTATTTCAGTTCAGGTAAGGGTCTATAAATCAGTTGACTTTGTATCTGCTGTGTATGGACGTTGATTAGAAGAAAGATCTTATAAATACAGTTATAAGATAAGCAAAGGTACACAGCAGTTTACAATATTACAGTTACAAGCGCAATTTCACAACCATCATCTGATCATGGCGTGCACATCACGAATGAACAAGGCGCTTATGCAGAAATATGAGAAGGAAAAGAAAAACCCGAACGCATCCCCCGTGGAAAGGTTGAGGGCACAATGTCTAGCAAGAGGAGCATCGGGTATCAAAGGCCTTGGCAGGTAAATATTTTCGTTCATCCAATTGTATGAACATACATCCTTAAATTTATTTGAATACATATATCTGTCTGCACTGAAGTTCTAACGTATCTTGAGCTCTAAGATATCATTCAACCTGATTAAGCCATATCATTAATGTCCTGTTAAGGCCGTGTTGTGTTCAGACTTAAATTTAGCGTCCGCCAGAATTCAAAAAGGTATCAGGCAGCACGGAATATTACACAATGAAACGTTCCATTGAATTTACCTATCCCTTGCCACAGTGTTAAGAGATAGCATGCTGTCAAATCGCCAATTTTCAAAGTGTGATAAAGCTACTTCAAATTTCTTCTCAATGGATGTGATATTTTTTTATCGTTCCCTGAGAGGATTTTCTTTGCTTTGGCAGTGATTACAGATGGTTCCTCAGTGCTGTTGAGCCGGCCGCGAGGAAGTTTCTTCATTCAATGGGGAGGATAGGAAACGTTTCATTGTGTATTAAGACACCCACAAATTTTAATTCAAGCCAATATACAACACACAACCCATAAATTCTTGTGTACATCCGAAGGGGAAACCTGTTCTATCAACGTCAGAACAAAGGAAAAAAGCCCTGCACAATATGTTTGAAAAAAATATCATTGAAGGCAAGAGATCTTGAAGAACAACTACCTAAAAATATTGTTAAATGACCAAGATTCCTTCCGTGTGTTAGTGCCAAATTTCGTGAAAATATTACCCACAGGCGGACGCTAAACAAATCCTTAACACAACACAGCCTAAATTGCAAATCAAAAAGAAAAAATGCAACATTATTGTCATGCAGACATGTGCACAGATATGCTGTATTATATCATTTCTGATATATTAATAGGATAATATGCCACCAATGAATAATATTTGATCGATATACCTGACAGTGGGAAATGCCATGACTTCAGTATAATACATATCTATAAATAGTTACATAGTGGATTAGTTTTGGCAAACCATGCTTTGTGCTTGCAGGACATTCCGTATCATGGATGACGACGGCAGTAGGTCGTTGGATATGAAAGAGTTCAAGAAGGGACTGCATGACTATGGTGTTCTCTTGGAGAAAGACGTAATCGAACAAATGTTCGCGGACTTGGACAGAGATGGTGGTGGCAGTATTGACTTCGATGAATTTCTACAGGCACTCAGGGTAGGTACTACTTGTTAGGTGATGAAAATATCAACAAAATAATTAGATGAGGAAATTATTTCTCTTGAAATCATCTTGCTGCAACACTGAAGTGCATGGCTTCTTCATACAGAAGAATTTAAGGTGAACTTTCAAAGAAATCTAAACATTTATTAAATGTGTTC
This sequence comes from Terebella lapidaria, assembly GCA_949152475.1. NCBI lineage: Eukaryota > Metazoa > Annelida > Polychaeta > Terebellida > Terebellidae > Terebella > Terebella lapidaria. The sequence goes on along the minus strand of OX424557.1, from coordinate 40,323,293 downwards.
CCTCCTTATATGACCTGTAATACACAATACACATGTACATCACCATTCACCACTCACTGATAACACTCGCCCTTGCAGCCACCGATGAACAACAGTCGGAAGGCGCTGGTGATCAAAGCTTTCCAGAAGCTGGACAAAACGGGGGACGGTGTTGTGACAATCGAGGACTTGAAGGGCGTGTACGACGTCAGCCGACACCCCAAGTACTTGAGCGGCGAGTGGAATGAGGACCGATGTCTGCGACAGTTCCTGGACAGCTTCGACTCGGACGACAAGGACGGACAGGTACGGGACACGTGTACGGTCACACACGTGTATGGTTGGTGATGTCCAAGTCAAGTTCAACCAAGCTAATTGAATTATCAATCGGAAACTATTGCTGTAATGATAGCAATAACTTCATCGATTTGATTATATTTTTTGTTTTGATGGTTATATTTTATGCTTAATTTACCTTTGTTGATTGATAATTTGGCTTTGTGGTACATTTGTATTGGGAGCTAAACGATGTATTCATGTTTTTATGTGCATGGCTTGTGTTATTTCTGATGAAATTTTGTTTTCTACGATAATTATTAATTTATATTGACCAATTATCCAATTACACACCCTTAGTGTGTTCCTATTATATAAGTTCCTACTTGAGATCTGTTTTGTTTATGATTTTTCTATGTGATTCCTCTCTTACCAATGTTAGATCACAGAAGACGAATTTCTCAGCTACTATTCCGGTGTTAGCGCATCAGTTGACAATGATGCCTATTTTGATCTAATGATGAGAAATGCATGGAAGATTTGAAATTCTACTCATGCACCTGTTATACACATTATGATGGTAAAGACAAGTTTATTTACTAGATGTTTTCATGTTAATGAATCTGTGACTACTGTCAACAAACTAATTACTAACTTCTAACAATTCTAACAGATGCTGGTGACAGAATATCGCTCATATGTTTTTCCTTAGTCTAAATACTAGCCTTAAAAGAAATAATTAACAACTGTGTGGAAATTTTTCACCTATTATTGAATAGGAAGTTTATAACAGTTACAAAGAATTACAATTCATCTATTCACTATATGCCACACTAATACCTGTAATCACAATTCATTATGCAAAACTAATACACACACAGTATGACTACTGATGCATATCAAGTCAAATAATTTATAATTTGAATGGAAACTTTTAACACAAAATACGTGTAGTAGTAACTGATATATTTGTGCTCAAGTAATATGAAATTTTTCATAGATTTATTGATGGTAACAACTAGATACATATATTGGTATAGTCGGCGTCATTGGTCTGTGAGCTCTGGTTTTTAGCTACCAAGGGTAATTACTCTGTCATTATTTGAGATAATTCTATGGAATTTCGACAGGTATGTTATCTCATAACCGCCTAACTAGGAATGCATTTTCAAGAAGATTGGATGCGATGCAAAAAAGTTGGCCTATCTCGTCCATAGTAAAAATCTGGAGAAATCGACCGTGAGCCGCCCCCGATCGCCGTAGCATTTCTATAGATAACGTTTTGACGTTTTCCTATTCTGTTATATATAGGCCAAATGGGCTAACTTTTTTGTTTACACACCAATCTTTCCGAAATGTATAACCTGTTAGGCGAACATAAAATAACACTCCTGCCAAAATTTCATCGAAATATGTTCATTATTGACGGAATAATCGCGAAAAAACCACCGCTCACAGACCAATGCCGACTATATAAATATAAAGTATAAACAACTCGGTGCTGATCATCGACCTGACAATGATTCATATAATTCACAATGTTTTTCACAGAATCATGCTCAAAGCACCTTATGCTGTATATGAAATAGGCAATTCCCTGGGTCCATGAACACTCACCTGTACTATATTGCTGCCAAAACTGACCCCAAAGTTGACTCGGAAATGTACAATTCTAGTCAATATACATGTATGTTTCCAGAACCTCATACAGATCATAACAGCAGCCTCTGCCCAGTTGAAAGCAATTAATAATGATGATGATCAGATTTTTGTCTCACTCGCTCTTCATCATGTTCATGGTTCCTCCTGCATGACTTTCCTTGTTTCATTTCTCGATTTTTATCCTACAGTTGTTCACTTTTTTTCTCGATAATCTTTCTCTTCTCTTTCAGTTGATTCATGATATGGACCCTGGTAAAAAAATTCCACTGTGTTCATGTTTGTGTTTACTATTCTTGTTTTGCAGAAAGACCATGTGGTAAGATGTCCGTGCAAGCTGCATGACAACGAAACTGGATAACCACAAATTTTGGTTGTCTCGATTACCTATTTACCATTTTGTTTTGAAACGTTTGTTGATGAGATGATGAAAAAAAGTCTCAAAATTCCTGTTCTTTCCCCATCACCGCTTCACAATTGCTGTGATAAATAATTGCCACTATTGCAACCACATATAGAACCACTAGATCCAGGCATGCAACTGTTGAATAGTAAAAGCGACAAACTACGTACAGTAAACTCCCGTTATATCAAAGTCGGATATATCGAAATACCCACTTATAACGAAACAGGTTTGTGGTCCAGCCCAGTTCCCATTCAATTACATTACAAACGACGCTGGGTATAACCATGATAACGAAATAGATATATCAAAATTTCGCTTATATCAAACACATGAGCTGGTCCCAATCCCATCAAATTCATTGAAATTGCTACGGTCAAAGCGAAGTCATTGAAGCCGATAAATTTTACACCCCACTGTTTTTTGACAATCGCCCCGCAGAAGGAAATCGTGGCCGAATACATTGGCTATTGGTGCATCGCAGGCTGTGATTTAGTCGTCTGCACGTGTCACTGGTCGATTGCAATCAGGCAGGCAATGTTCTGTCACGATGTAGTTGCAGTCTTCTTTTCACACGATGCCAAGCAGATTTTGTCATATTGAGTAGATTATGTACCAATAGAATGTTAATCACGTTTTACAGGGCGGACAGTGGACTATGAATACAGCAAATTATGAACTAATTTATCAAAAGTCATCATGGCTACCAAATGGAAACATGTATCCATTGAACCACAAACTATTCATATAAGCTATCTATTTTTGTTCCTGTTTTGAGAGAAACCACATGGAAAAATGAATGAGAAACAACATTTAAATATGTAACTTCATTTATTACAAACTTCTTTTATAACAAAGTACTCACATGGGTCCCATCGACATTGTTGTAATGGGAGTTTACTGTATACTAGATCTAAAATAACCCCAAAAAACACAAATTTTCGTGAAACCTATTATCCATCTGAAGATGTAAATAAAATTCTATAATTAACTTGTATTTAGATATTATGTGATGTTTTGTTGTCTGGTTAATATGTTTTCAAATATCATCCATAATTTAGTACAACTTATGTTACAAATTTTATCCTTTACTTTCTTATTTTCTTGATATACATACACCACTCTCTCTCTCTCAGTACAAAGACTTAATGACTATCATAGTGACGGCATGGTAACATTTAAGGTTAAGCCTCTTACATGTAAGCCGATATTAGGCTATTTGTGTATTTCGATCTTCGAAGTCTGTGTTTACCAGCTACAACTTGATATGTTGAAAATAATTCTTCATACGCTCTGTAGTTATGTTTTGGGAGATGAGATATGAACATAATTCTATGTTATGTATTCCTTAGTTCTCTATGTTTCTAATGTTTATGTATCATGATTACAATACTTGGTTTCAGAGATTTCAGTTGACTTGTGTCCTGTCTTCTGAAAATTGTTTTGGAATCTTTGATGTCAAAACTCACCATGAAAACATGTCAATCAAGAATGACTGGTTGCATTATGATGATGGTAAAAATATTCTCATCTTTTTTTTCGGCAGATTCGAGAAGATGAGTTCATGAACTACTACTCCGGTGTGAGCGCATCAATAGACAATGACGCATACTTTCACCTAATGATGAGCAACGCATGGAAGATATGAACAGCTGCTCATTTGTCATCAGTGGAAATGCTTTTATAACATACATTGTGTCATAATTGAACTGTGTATACCTATGTACCCTGCATTATATGTAATATAATTCCTATTGGGGATCGAAAATATCTAACATTACCTTTTAAAATTAACATATGTACACTGCATGATGGATTGTTGATACAAATTGCTTTATCACGTTTGAACGATTCCTTACTTCAGCATTCCAAATCTCACTCCATTTGTGTGTAAAGTAAATACGTAAAGAACATTTGTGAATTCCATCTTCCATGTTGTAGGTATGAATGCATTGTATGTTTGCGAGGGAACTGCCGTCCCTGTATAAATGTAGCATATTAACTACATCAGTTAGCTTTTATGTGTATATAACACTTTTTAGTTGATGCATGCTGAAAAGTGGACCATGGGCATGTTTCTGTGATTTTATCATTGTGAGGTAGCTGTGTAGTCTTAACCAAGCCAGAAAATATATATAAAGTGACACCATACAATACCAGTTATAAGAAGTTGGATAATTGTGTTCACCAAGTTCATGTTTGAATATTATTACTTGTTTGTGAAAATATATTGTGAATTGTCGTATAAATATATACTGGTGCGAAAGTAGTCATATAATGTCGTAAAATATTCGGATGATATTGTTTTGGGAATCCAGTTATATACCTTGTTCATTTGTCTTTAAAATTCATCTATATTCCTGCACCCTGTGAAAATTACTACACAGTTCCTTTCGTTATGCTTGAGTGTGTCTCATAGCAATCTATGTATCCTGTATGTCACACAGTATATATTTTCTGTTATAATAAATTTTATCGTTAAAATTATAGGGTTTTTTTTATAAATGTCTGCAAATGATATTAGTACATGTTGCAAATATTACAGGTACATACATGGCATTTAGATCATCTCATTCATACCATTTTGTACCCAAAATGTTGAAAATATGAAATGTTTATTATGATCAGTGGAAAACAAACTAATACTCCCAAGATAGAATTTAGCCTTGAATTAGCCTTGAAATTCAAGTTATATGGCTCTGCATATTGATGATGCCTGTTGTATTTTTAGGTTACCGGACTTGTGGTCCGATAACCTATTGGCATGGCGTTGCGTCCGGCGGCGTCGTCCGTCCACATTTTTATCTTTAAAGTTTAAGATCGGATCTTTCTGAAATCTTACACAAAAATACCTAACAATATTTTAGTTTTTTTATTTTCGCATTTTATTCAAAATGGTGGCCATTTTTATGTTACCGGACCTATGTATAGTCATATATATATGACACATCTTTTGGTGACCTTGAACTTGACCTCAAACGACATTGAAGGGCAAATCTCAAACTCTACAAACGAAATACTTGTTAATAAAGCTTATATGTTTGTATTATGAACATATATGAAGTCATATGCAGCATACCTAATGGTGACATTGAAAACCACAAAGATGACCTTGACTGGTAAATCTCAAAGTCATATGTCACCTACAATGCTTAAAAACCAAAATTGTACGGTAACCTATCTTAGCCCTTGGGCTAATTTTTAGGTTACCGGACCTATGGTCCGTAACCTATTGGCATGGCGATGCGTCCGGCGTCGTCGTCGTCCGTCGTCCGTCGTCGTCCGTCAACAATTTTATCTTTAAAGTTTACGATCGAATTTTTCTGAAATTTTGCACAAAAATGCCTAAAAATATTTCGAGAGGGAGGTATTTTTTAGTTTTTTGATTTTCGCATTTTTTTCAAAATGGCAGCCGTTTTCGACGAAAAATGCCTGATTTTGGACTTTGGCGGCCATTTTCTCAAAATCTGTTCAGTAACTTTTTTTTTTATTGATGCATAACACTCCTCATATGTACCCCTGTGACATGTATAAATTTCGTTGTGCTTGAATCGCTCGAAGTGGGCCATTTTGGACCCAAACTCGGCCCAAATGGGACTTTCCCATGTTAAATTCTCCTATGCTTTATAATGGGACACATTAAAGCCTAATATCTCACTTAATATTGAGATTAGAGATTAGGAATCAATTGTGGACATATAGGAAATGTTATATGCTGAATATTCTCATGAAGTTGAGTTTGACCTTTGACCCAATTTTCAAGGTCACAGGAGAAAATGGCCAATATCTCACTTATTATCGACTTTACAGCCTAGAAATCAATTGTGGACATATAGGAAATGATATATCCTGGATATTCCCATGACCTTGAATTTGACCTTTGACCTCATATTCAAGGTCAGAGAACAAAATGGCTATTATCTCGCTGATTAACGACTTTACAGCTTAGGAATCAGTTGCGAACATTTGGGAAATGAATTATGCTGAATGTTTTCATGACCTTGAACTTGACCTTTGACCTCATTTTCAAGGTCAGAGCACAAAATGGCTAATATCTCACTTATTATCGACTTTACAGCTTAGAAATCTATTGTGACCTTATAGGAAATGATATACATGTATGGCGAATATTCTGATGACCTTGAATTTGACCTTTGACCTCATTGTGGACATATAGGAAATGATATATGCTGAATATTCTCGTGACCTTGAATTTTACCTTTAACCTCATTTTCAAGGTCAGAGCACAAATTGGCCAATATCTCGCTTATTATTGACTTTACAGCTAGGGATCAATTGTGGACATATAGGAAGTGATATATGCTGAATATTCTCATGACCTTGAATTTGACCTTTTACCTCATTTTCAAGGTCAGAGCACAAAATGGCTTATCTCGCTTATTATTGACTTTATAGCTTAGAAATCAAATGTGGACATATGGGAAATGATATATGCTGAATATACTCGTAACCTTGAAGCTACCAGACCATCGGTCCGATCACCTATTGGCTAGCTGGTAAGCTACAGGTCGCTTGGGCCTATGTTTATGTTCTGAATTAATTTTGTGGCTTTTCCTGGGAATAAATTGCACTTGAAAATTCATCGATGAACATGTTCTGAAAAGTTTGTAAAAAATGTAGAAGGAAAGCTACACATCTCGGGCCAGGGGTCTGGTGCCCGTTGAAGGTCCTAGAAGTCAGAGCAATTTCTATGTTCTGAATTAATTGTATCCCCCGAACAAAGTTCGGCGGATACTATGGATTTGGCTTCGTCGTCCGCGTCCGCGTCCGCGTCCGCAGAGATTTTCTTGTGAACACGCTACAGGCCGCAATTCTCACCCGATCACCATTATTTTTTGCAGGCACATATATAATGGTAAGATCCCGACACCAATCGATTTTGGTTGCCGTGGCAACTGAATTGGTCGTTTGGGGACACATTTTGCATTAAAAACAGCCTGTTTGAGACACATGGCTTGTGAACGCGCTACAGGCCGCAATTCTCACCCGATCACCATTATTTTTTACAGGCACATATATTATGGTAAGATCCCGACACCAATCGATTTTGGTTGCCGTGGCAACTGAATTGGTCGTTTGGGGACACATTTTGCATTGAAAACAGCCTGTTTGAGACACATGGCTTGTGAACGCTCAACTGATGGCAATTTTTGATGAATCTCGATAATATTTGGAAGTTTTGTTGGGAAGGGCTGTCACACGAAAACAATCGTTTTTTAGAATTATCATGTAAATATTAATATGTTAACAGCCTAACTTATTACAGAATTTTGAAATATCCATTTTGACATGTGAGATCATTCCAATAGCCTGTACAATGGAAGGTAATGACACTGGTGTCTTGTTCAGAATGGAGAACTGATGTTTTCAGTGAAAACAGGACAATATTACTGAATAAGTTAACATTGGTTTTACTAGTTAAGTCTATTATTGTCCACAATAAAAATAGTTAGGACGAGAAACATTTATTATTAGGCTCAACAAGGTAAAGGTTTTGTCCAGTACAGATTTCATGGGTGTAACTGAATAAGTTAATATTTTTTTTAATAGTTAAGTCTATTATTGACCACAATAAAAATAGTTAAGACAAGAAATATTTATTATTAACCTCAACAAGGTAAATGTTTTGTCCAGTACAAATTTCATTGGTGTAACCGAATAAGTTAACATTATTTTCACTAGTTAAGTCTATTATTGACCACAATAAAAATAGTCAAGTCTATTATTGACCACAATAAAAATAGTTAAGAGGAGAAATATTTATTATTAGGCTCAACAAGGTAAAGGTTTTGTCCAGTACAGATTTCATGGGTGTAACCGAATAAGTTAATATTTTTTTTAATAGTTAAGTCTATTATTGACCACAATAAAAAATAGTTAAGACAAGAAATATTTATTATTAACCTCAACAAGGTAAATGTTTTGTCCAGTACAAATTTCATTGGTGTAACCGAATAAGTTAACATTATTTTCACTAGTTACCGGTAAGTCTATTATTGACCACAATAAAAATAGTTAAGTCTATTATTGACCACAATAAAAATAGTTAAGAGGAGAAATATTTATTATTAAGCTCAACAAGGTGAAAGTATGTCCAGTACAGATTTCATGGGTGTACTGAATAAGTTAACATTATTTTTACTAGTTAAGTCTATTATTGACCACAATAAAAATAGTTAAGACAAGAAATATTTATTATTGGGCTCAACAAGGTAAAGATTCTGTCCAGTAGACATTTTATGTCTGTAACCAAATAAGTTAACATTTTTTTGCTAGTTAAGTCTATTATTGACCTCAATAAAAATAGTTAAGATGAGAAACAATTATTATTGAGCTCAACAAGGTTAAGGTTTTGTCCGGTAGAAATTTCTGGGTGTAACCAAATAAGTTAACATCATTTTTACATGTTAAGTCTATTATTGACCATAATGAAAATAGTTAAGACAAGAAATATGTATTATTGGGCTCAACAAGGTGAAGGCTTTGTCCAGTAGAGATTTTATGGCTGTGACCAAATAAGTTAACATTATTTCTTGCTAGTTAAGTCTATTATTGATCACAATAGTTTTTCATGAAAACATTGATCAACTTTTACTTTGAATTTCAACTTGAGACCATGTTTGGCACAAATTATGAGTTAAAATATAACTTATGGTGAAAAATTCGATCTGGCTCCAATTTCTTCATCTTGAAATGCAGTTTTGGTCAACTTTTACTTTGAATTTCAACTTGAAAGCATGTTTGGCACATATTATGAGTCGAAATATAACTCATGGTGAAAAGTTCGATCTGGCTTCAATTTCGTCATCTTGAAATGCAGTTTTGGTCAATTTTTAGTTTGAATTTCAACTTGAAACCAAGTTTGGCACATATTATGAGTTAAAATATAACTTTTGATGAAAAGTTCGATCTGGCTCCAATTTCTTCATCTTGAAATGCAGTTTTGGTAAACTTTTAGCTTGAATTTCAACATGAAACCAAGTTTGGCACATATTATGAGTTAAAATATAACTCGTGGCGAGAAGTTTGATCTGGCTCCAATTTCGTCATCTTGAAATGCAGTTTTGGTCAACTTTTAGTTTGAATTTCAACTTGAAACCAAGTTGGGCAGGTATTATGAGTTAAAATATAACTTATGACGAAAAGTTCGATCTGGCTCCAATTTTGTCATCTTGAAATGCAGTTTTGGTTAACTTTTACTTTGAATGTCAACTTGAAACCATGTTTGGCACATACATGTATTATGAGTCGAAATATAACTTATGGTGAGAAGTTCGATCTGGCTCCAATTTCGTAATCTTGAAATGCAGTTTTGGTCAACTTTTACTTTGAATTTCAACTTGGAACCAAGTAAGTAAAATATTCTGAGTTGAAATATAGATAGGTGAAAAGATTGATCTATCTGTATTTTCGTTTTTCTATCAAACATGTCGAAATGGAAATTCATATAAAGAGATTTCAGTGGTGATTTTGAATTCGACCTTCAATAACCAAAAAAGCCAGAAAAGAAAACAGTTTTGACTTGAGATTTAACATTTCTCTGGTAATCTTTTTTAGCCCTTGCTCTAGTTTTTCACACTTGACAGTGATATATTTGGGGCAACAGAGATGATAGGGCTACGGGGGATACACCCAAGCGGTCGTAGGCGACCGGAAGCGTCTAGTTTTGAGGCCTTTTGTGGGAATGAAATGCACTCAAAAATTATTGATTACCATGTACTGAAAAAAAAGTTTTAAAAAATGTAGAAGTGGAGGTGCACATTCAGGCCGGGGGTCTGGGGCCCGCTGAAAGGCCCCACAAGTCAGAGCCTTTTTCACGTTCAGAAATAATTTAGTGTCCTTTCCTGGGAATAAATTGTACTTAAAAATTATTCATTACCATGTTCTGGAAAATTTGTAAAAAAAAAAAAATGTAGAAGAGGAGCTGCATATTTGGGCCGGGGGTCTGGGGTCCGCTGAAGAGCCCCAGAAGTCAGAGGCTTTTTTGTGTTCAGAAATAACTTAGTGGCCTTTCCTGGGAATAAATTGCACTCACAAATTATTTATTACCATGTTCTAAAAAATTTGTAAAAAAAAAAATGTAGAAGATAAGCTGCACATTTGGGCCGGGGCCTGGGGTCCGCTGAAGGGCCCCACAAGTCAGAGCCTTTTTTATGTTCAGAAAAATTTAGTGGCCTTTCCTGGGAATAAATTGTACTTAAAAATTATTTATTACCATGTTCTGAAAAAATTGTAAAAAAAAAAATGTAGAAGATAAGCTGCCCTTTTGGGCCGGGGGTCTGGGGCCCGCTGAAAGGCCCCAGAAGCCAGAACTCTTGTTCTGTGGTAGCTGAGCATACTGGTCTCTCCTGAGTATACATTTCAAACAAACTCACTATGATCAACCTGAACTCAAACATGATATTTCGACATATTTTTTTCGGCCAGGAGGCCTGAATCCGCCTATGGAGACTCTGATATATATATATATGTATTTTTTTCCGAAAAGGGGGGGTCCTGACCCCAGTAACCCCCCCCCCCCCCCCACTCTAAATCTGCTACTGCAACATAACAACCACTTGAGATTGTATAAGTCACATCGGGCAATGTGCAGTATGTAATGAAATAAATTGTGAAAGGAGAAGAAAAAACAGTCTGGAAACAACTGTGGCATTTTATTATATGAAAACAAACAGCTTGTGTACGGTCAGTTATACACACTGCAGAACACATCATATTAATTCAATAACACAATGGTACACATTATACAGGCATGGGGGCTGATCATGGACATCACATGGGTTAATTTGTTACTAAGTGCAACAGACCTGATAGAAAACAGCTCACACACACAATAACACATTAGGCAGGGCAAGTTAATACATATATATATCATCGGGTCATGAGCAGTGATGTACACATGTATGTCTTTCATGGAAAGCATGCAGTACGTTTTAAAAATGAAATGTGCATAAAATAAATTCAGTAAAATCATACACGTGATGAAAGTAACACTAAACCTAACTCCTCCCCCCCTACTCCCCAGCTTCCTCGAAAACCAAAAGATCTAAAACAAAAGTTAAGTCAAAACTTGTAAGTCTGGGAATGAACACAAAACTACTTTACAATGCACCAAGCAGCGTGTTTGGGTGATAAAATTCACCCGAAAGTTTTTTGCACAAGCAGGACGGAACACAAATCACCACTCCCCGACAGTACAACATAAATAGAGCAAATAGTATACCATGTGTTTCCAATAATTATCTCTAAACAATAAATATTTTCCAGTGATTGCATGCAATGGAGAATCAGTTCATACAACCTAATAAATATATTTATTACAGACATGATAATTAACATTTAATTTCTGTTGATACTGCAATATCATGATATTGAGAAAATACCTCGGACATCATTCTTCTCATCATGGAATGAATATGAAACAATTTGCTGGATGATCGACATTCCAGGATCTGTGACAAAGTCAGTCAAGTGCACACCTGCTGATAATGTTCAAAGTACTGGTCGGTGTAATTCCTATAACCTGATCTGCACCGTAATCTGTCAATCATTTCTTGGCAGCAATATGCAACTTTTCAATGAACATTGGACTGTTATTTTATCATTAATCCCCCCCCCCCCCCCCCCCCGTCTTAAAGCTCATCATCTATTGTGGAACAGCTCCAATAAGACAATCATTGTATGTTTATAGACATCCGTCTGCGATAAAACCTCAAATAAAACCAACCTTTCATTACAAGATCCAAAAGCTATCGCATAAGAGCAATTTTTCCACATTGGTGCAAGCATGATTCCCCAAATACATTGTATTGTAAGAAAGACAGGAATCAACGTTTTCATCATAAATAACTCGGTTTTTTCCACATATTTTCCATAAAAGTTGGTTCGATGCATCAGGAAAACCCAGAATAAATCAGTAACACTGAGGCAATTATGAAGTGTGTGCCAGAGGTCATGTATTGAGGGGAGGCACATTCTCTCATTGAAATAATGAGCTTGAATCCGAGACTGGAACTGTAAGTAAATCAGATTGGGTGAGTGAGTTGAGTTAGTGGAGGCACCCCAATAGACATGTACATCATACACAGGTACACCTGCTCATGAAGAGCGTACTTGTCATGATGATACATGCCAGGGCAGACCTTGAGCATTGTGTTGTGTTGAGATCTGACTGATTATCATTGCACTGTCAGTGTCGGTATTAGCAAGATGCCGGGAGTATAACTGGGAAGCAGCCGGTGCTGAATTCTATGGAAAACAGCAACCTTGACAGCTAACTGTCAATACAATGTGACCAATTATACAAGGTTCATACACAATAATGGGATGTTAGGTCATACAAAAATCAGAATATTAATGATTCGTGCTAGAATTCTGGAGTCAACGTCAAACACTCCTAACCTCAAACAGTCTGAAGCAGCTGAAATACAAGATTGTAGATGATGAAATTGTCACAAACACACTTGTATCGTTATTTCATAACAATGGTATTTCATGACCTGCATGAGTACCTGATATCGTACCGCATACGATTAATATATGCCACTGATAACCACATGTACATGCATATTTTAATATATTTCCTACATGTACATATAATATAACTAATACCACATAAATGAACAATCGTACATATTCTGTACATATCACAGATAAATTGTGCCTTGAAAATTCCATTGTGTTATGGAGATGAAAGATTTCTGTTCCTACTTGTATAAACAGCAAACTCGGCATCATCCAACAATCTGTTCTCAACCAAGATGTAAAATATTAGATTTAATATAAAGGATAAAATAATGCAAAAGGCTTCACCATTGTTGTTTATATTTTAATTTTTTTCTCACAGAAAATAGTGATATCTGTTATCGATCATGGAATTATCGGTAGATGCTTCAGTCTTTAAACCTGATAAATGTACAGGTATACTGTCCACGCAACTCTATTGGAAATCAGAGACAATAATCATTCATTAATACAGTGGATCATAAATGCTGTACATCAGACACACGTACGTGGCTGACACCGTCACCGTCAGGTAATTGACACCTTGTAATGTACCTGCCGGACCCCAGCCAAACAGCGTGGCCAGGATATAACCCTATACAGCTTCGTATCCTGCAACTTGATTATATTCCAGTCTTGATACCGCTATTTCAATAAGATATCACTGATAACCATGGCAACCAACATGTAACACAGCACCTTGAAAAGTACCAAAAGAGGAAACACTGTGAAGGGGGGGTGGGGACTGTTGGGAGGCATGGTGCTTGCAGGAAGAGAGCCCTCTATCTAGAGGTTATAATACATGATCAATATCTGTATGTAGACAGACAATTCACAAAATGTCGTACACTGCATGATGGCTTGTGTGATGGCTTCCGATGCTGTATGATGAAATGTACAGTTCTACATCGTATACCTAATGATCAAGGTACGATAATGACGGTAATATAAATACTGCTGTTGTCCTCTGACCTCTTACACCCCTTGCCCAGAACCTGTCCCACTGACACCCTGGGGCACTTCCTGCCGCCCCCTGAGCCCTGGTACAAGCCAATACCTCTCACAATGCTACCCGACGCACTGCACAATGTACCGGTAGGGGGGCTACAAGTTCAAAGAGGGAGTAATTACAAAGTCAATTAATAACAATTAATGTAGCAATGAGGTTTACAAATAACAAGATTAACAGGTGGATCGGAGGTACAGGTACATGTACAGTATGCACTTGTATATTACACAAGGAGCTCGCAGCTGGACTCAGCGCTTGCAGTGAATGGATACTATCAAATTTGATTAAGATTATTGATGTAATCATGGGCGATACAATGGGCGATTCAAGGAATTTGTAATCGTAACATCTGCAAACGCCTGACACACAGCTGGGCTGAGAGTCTTGTGATAATTCATATTATACAAGTGTATGACATGTATGTGAATCTCTGGCTATTGTCTATCGCCCAGTGCAAAGTTATTTATCGAATTAACGACTCCAACATTCCAGGAAGGTACGCTTAGGCAGAAATTCAGAACACCCTCTTTTTAGGTACATACCGGTATTGTATTTCTGATTCATGCGGATTGAATATGGTGCAAATAACTTATGAATTTAGTGTGGCTTTTAATATGTATAGGTTGCCATGGTTACTTGTGAGCACTATAATTACCAAATGAACCTGTCTGAAAGTTTTTGATAACCGCAACACGAATAATGGAAATGGCAGCAACATGATTATCAACATGAAATGTTCAACCCCACTTAATGTACAAAGTATTTTACTTTTGTCCATGTGAGCACACACATTTTAATTTCCTAGTGCTTCAGACTTCACATCATACACATACATATATGTAGCATTGACAGCATGTATACAAAGTACATAACACACATAATACTTAGAGAGAATGTACATGTAACTCATTATTATACATGTACGTGTGCTCCCCATACAACAGTCGTATAAATAGATCACATTATCCAACAACACATGATGGAAATGAAAGAAGATCGAAACAATAAAATTTGCTAAAATATTTGATAAAATTTGGCATTTTCTTGGTCGTAGATGAACAAAATTGAAGCACACACTAAAGATGCAAATGATGATCATGTTCAGCATTCTCGATCAGGCCACACATGTACATGTAGAATACCACAGTTTGTGCTGATATAGTTAGGTGATGATACTCCCCACTGAATATTCAAATGAGCAGTGCTATAAGATCGTACACATCTTGGACTGTTTTTTTTGCATGGTAGGTTTGGGTGGGGGATAGTTCTCCTTGCCACTGTTGCCATAGCTACTGTATGGGTCAATGCCGTTGTCGTCAGGAAACTCCTCAGCATTGGAGTTTTTCTTGTGGATCCTGTGCAGGACGATGCGGTAGGCCCCGGTGATACTGCTCTTGGAGTCGCGGCCGTGAGTCTGTTTGAAATGTTCCTCAGTGATGCCGAGGTCGCGGAGTTGGTGTCTCGCCTGACGCTCCTCATCCTGTAGATCCGCAGTCGACTGGCTCGGGTTCAGCTGATACTGCTCCAGTGGCTCGGGCAGCTCCTGCCCCTCCAGCCAATCAGAACGCTTGATGTCCTCCAATGAGAACCGATCCTTGGGCACGGGTTTCAAGATGCCGCGGATCAAGAATTGACAGCTGTCGGACACGTAACTCGGTATGCTGTATGTACCGTCCAAAATGCACTTTTTGAGTTTGGCCACGGTTTCCGCACGGAACGGCATTATTCCAGTCACCATGAAGTATAGCATGATCCCCACGGCCCAGATGTCGACATAGGCACCGAAGTAGCTCTCGTCCTTGAAGAGTTCTGGAGCGGCATACGGAGGCGAACCACAGAACGTGTTGAGTGTCTGGTCCTGCTGACTGAACGTACTGAAGCCAAAGTCCCCGACCTTGATGGTTTTTGGACCAGCAAAGAACACGTTCTCTGCCTTGAGGTCTCGATGGATGATATGGTTGTCATGCTGGAACAAAGAAAGATACCTACTGATACATGTATATCAGTGGATGCATGTGTACACATCGAGAAGTGATACTCCTTGCTAGTAAGACTAATGTCTTGTGTGATGTAAAGTGTATACTGTATACATGTATAGTTGTACACAAATAAATATACGTTATCGTATTGCATCTTATTAATATCCTAATTGTGACTTGTACAATTTTTCTGTACTGCATGGTAGTGGATTACTTTGAATAAATCTCAGAGTGAACATATGATCATGTCTTCACTTTCATTACGTGTAAGTACCATAGTGTGATTATCTGAGAACCATTTTTTGTTTCTATTTCTGACCCACATAATTGAACAAAATGACATTGTACATATGGACGTTACCAGGGTAACACAAGCTAGATTATCTACATTTCACTGTCCCATTTAGTTCTCACATCACCTTGGTGTCTACCCGGTATGTCTGAAGTTTCAGAAATACATGTACAATGTACTGCGCTTAACAAGAATGTGCAGAACCACATGACTCACCAAAAATCAAACCGTGAGAATTACGTTTACATTAGTATTGTCTTTGGATTCTTGAAATCATGTCTTGTAGAATAGTATTCACTGGATTTCGGTAATCAAGAAGAATTACCATCAAGGATATTTCCAAGTCATTAAGGAACTTACAGGCAGACATTTCCTTCATTAAAAAGCACTAACAACTAGAAGTCTTGAGACGACATTACATGCACAGAGTCATGTCCTCCTCTTTGTTTTCTGTTCAAAGCACTAACGTACAGGCAGTATAATTAGGATCATTATCCCCCCCCCCCCCGGATGCATCTCTCCGTATAAGCATTATTCGAAGGAACATGATTCTCAGGTACAGGGAACTCCAACATACAACAAGAGAATACACCCACTCCTACAGAATTGTTTGATGTTTATTGTATTCCAATATTACCCGGTATCAGGAACATGACTTTTTTCTCAATTATTGCTTTGTCCAATTAAGAAACGTGCAGTTTTGACATTTTCTCCAGTTTACATATTCCCACATGTCACTTACCCAGATATTTGTGTATAATATTTAAACATTTTAAAAGCTGCTTTCAATTTGAGCAAAACCTACTGTAGATGTCATGTTTGTATATTGCTGGTCTCTGCTTCCAAAATGTAATCAAGACCTGATCATGGAATATTGATGTTGTTGCCGGAGACGCCTGACTGACTGGCGACTGGTGATCACAGAACACTGCTAGCAACCATCGATCATACTCGAGATGTTCTCGGCTAATACACTACCATGGCTCATGAATAAATGCAGAAATAAAATCTGTTATTCAAACATACACGGTCAATAACCCCTGTGTGTTATTCCTAGATGGACATAGTCTTCAATATATCATATATCCTAAGTTGTTGACTCTGTTTCATTCACTGTGTCAGCCACAGAATAAAGTCAGTTACGTACTGGCAAATGTGTGCAATCTGTGATAAGTTATACAGGTAAGTACATGTAGATTTCACAGTTACCCTCAGGACTTTTATAAATGTGAAATACTCATGTGAAACAATTATTATATTACTGATGAATTGGAATTATAAAATTTAGATACATGTACTAGTATTATTAACTTTTTAACTGTTTTTAACCACACCTACAGTATTGTACACGTAAGCCTAAGCTCTTGGTACAAAAATATGGAGCGTTTTTAGGGTCAATATTTATTGACATGCATTGTAGATTTTCTTGTTGTGAATGATTGTTTCAATCGCAAAATTCTTTATTCCACAATACTATTTCTGAACTTTTTGTGTCGAATTTACATATTCTTACTGCATAGTTCTAATTTCCATCTCATTACTGCTTATTTCCAAGTTCTCACTGGTACTTTCTCAAGTCTTGATTCATCATGCAAAATTCTAACACCTTTGTTCATGCAAACTATTAAAAAACAAATCGCATTTGGCACAATGCATATGAAACTTAGCACATTTCACTTAGAATAAAGCACATCGCACGAAGAACAAAGCACAACGAATGAAGCATTTCATGTGCCAAAGTTACTACTGCACTATTATGACGACAGACGGCGCTGCGGGTCGAGTGGATACATTGGGAATGAGAAACTGAAGACTCCCGGATGAAGGAAAGAGCTTGCTTTGATGGACCGCTGGTCCGGTGCGGTATTTTTTAGCTTACCGGCCCATGGCCCGATAAGCTATTGGCGTGGTTTTTCGCCTTCGTCCGTCCGGAAAACTTCCGGGGTTTAGGGGCTTGAAAAAGCTAAAGATAGCCCCTAAACTCACTTTTTATGAGCAGACGTGTATTTAGGGGATTAATTTGGGGATAAGGGACTCACACAGGAGAGGAAATTCAACATGCTGAAAGCCCCTTAACCTAAAAAATTTGGTACGTTCGTCCGTCGTCCGTCCGGCAAATAACTCTTTTTGCCTTGATGAATTTTTCTGAAAATTTACTAAAACATTCCTAGGGCTAATACCCTGAAACTGTTTTTTTTCCTTTTTTTTTATTCAATCCTTTTTGCCGATTTGGCAGCCATTTTTTATGAAAAGTGGCTAATTTTGGACTTTGATGGCCTTTTTCTCGAAAACTGTCTGATTAGTTTGAGAATTTTGTTTCAAGACATCTCCTTCATGTACATCAAGTTTCATTGCCCTTGAATCGCCAGTCTGCGTGTGGCAGCCTTTTTGATTTTTTGACGTGTCGGCGAAAATAACATTTTTTGTCCCAAATCGAGCCACTATTCATTCTGAGCCATTTTTTTTGGCCATCGAAAAAATTTTGGGACTTTTTGGGGAAAAGTTTTGGGGAAATTTCACCCAATCATCTTTCATAATGGGAGCTTTGCGGGAGTAAACTCCTAGAACTTTTCAAGAGAGAGCCTAAGTATTGGCACATTCAAATGGGAAATCATATACATGTGTATTGCGGTTTGAATGATGGATTACCTTGAATTTGACCTTGAATGACTTTGGAAGGTCAAAACGACCTTATTTTGTCGAAAGAAACCATGATTTTTGTGTTTGGCTGCCATTTTCTCAAAAACTATTGACAATTTTCCTCAAAATGCATGAGATTCTCCTTATGTACCTTTGTGATGTGCATAAGTTTTGTTGCCTTTGAATTGACGGTCTGTGAATATAAGCCTATGTCATTAACGGAAAAAACCTTTCAAGATGTAACTTGATTTCTTATTATATTCCATACAGGAAATGCGTCTTTGGCAACATTTACGAACATGTTTTGACAATAGGTTTGAAGATCAGTGTAACAATTTATATTTGGGAAAATCAATACCTTGTGTAATTCTCATGATCTGCCGGTAAGCTGCAGCACCCTTGGTGCTACATTGTCTCTTTATGTGGCAAACAGGTAAATAAGATATATATGTTAAATCCAATACAACTACCGTAGCGTAGTACTAGTGTATCTACTTCATACTGTCACGAGTTGGACTCGTGCCAAATTAACGGCATGAAGAAATTACGATCGGAGAGATCATCATACCGGTAGTTAGCTTTGAAAGAGATAGCCATCAGTTTCCTGAGAATTTTTTTCACATCTCATTTATCACTGTCCGATCTCAAGTTATGACCATTTGTGTGTGTTTATTTCAGGCCTATGTCATGATAATATCTGCACCTAATTAGCAACAGTGTGTTATATTATAATGAGTATTCATGACGTCACATCGAAAATTGATTTCAATGAGCATAGAAATCTTAATAATAGGCTCATACTTATAATCTCTCACTATTCTTTTATTTACAGGGAAGATTACGGGAATTCATTGGGGCCTGTGCTCAGCTGCTTGAGTGTGGCACCTGTTGGTCGCGCCAAAAATTCACGTGTCCAATGAAGGGGGGTCTTAGTTTCTCATACATCATGTGGATACGCGCATCCAGCGCCTCCTGTTGTCATAATGTTGCAGTAGTAATTTTGTCCCCAACAATTACTACTGTATCATTATGACGACAGGCGGCGCTAACCGCCGAGTGCTTCATTCGTTGTGCTTTGTTCATCATGCGATATGCTATATTCTAAATGCAATGTGCTATATTCTAAATGCAATGTGCTAAGTTCCATATGCATTGTGCCAGATGCGAATTTTTTTGATAGTTTGCATGGACAAAGGTGTTAGAATTTGACATGATGAATTAAGTATTGAGAAAGTACCAGTAAGGACTTGGAAGTAAGCAGCAAGGAGATGGAAGTTAGAACTATGCAATAAGAATATGTAAATTCGACACAGAAAGTTTAGAAACAGTAATGTGGAATAAAGAATTTTGCGATTGAAACAATCATTCACAACAAGAAAATCTACAATGCATGTCAATGAATATTGACCCTGAAAACGCTCCATACAAAAAAGGTTAAGAGGCATTAAGAATCCATATACCGTTATAACATGTATAACGGTTCATTCCCAGGAGCATGTCTACTGTGAAGTATATCTTATTGAATGTATCACCAGCCCTTGGATTAAAAGTGACATTTTGCTCTTTTCTTCTTTCAGCAGATCACGAATAATGCAACCCTACTGCGAGGAAATCCTTCTCAATCAGCCGGAAAATGACTTGACACTGGATGCACTTACAACTACCTGATAGCAGAGTGACAAAACCCACCAGTAACACCCCCCCCCCCCCTCCACACCCAAACCACCCTGAAAACAAAGCCCCAACCCAACCCAACCCCCCCCCCCCCCACCCCAAAAAACCGCTCACCATGTGCTGGACGGCGGCGACAATCTGAGCAAAAAGCGGCTTGACGTCGGTCTCCGGGATGCGGCCCTCATTGGAGATTTTGGTGAAGAGTTCACCGCCGCTGGCGTACTCCATGACAATGTGAAGTTTGGCGAGGGTCTCTACCACCTCGTACAGCCGGATGATGTTAGGGTGGTGTAGGCGCTCCATACTCGAGATCTCTCGAGACAACAGCCGCTGCGTCTTCTGATCCAGCTTCGTCTTGTCCAGGATCTTCACCGCTACCTTCTCTGTAAGCGACACATACAACACTGGAATCAATATATTGCAGCAATTAGACTATCTTCTATCACTTTTGGAGACAATTAAAGGGATCAATGACTGTCATTTCTTGATCACCAATATTATCTCAAGCCAGTTCAAGGTCAATATCAATAAAATAAAACCAAAGAAGATAACAAATCTTATATTCATGACTACAAGTGTTAATGCCTCCAGTGGTCAATATACATAATTATTACTAGAACACTCACTGCACCACACACAACGCCTCAGAGAGCACTGGAGGTCATCAGATGTCAAGCTCAAAGGTACAGAAGCCCGCTGAGGCTAGATACTGCAAGGTGTGAAAATATATTTATCTGGCGGCCGCCGCTTAAATATATTTCCACACCTGGCACGAACGGTCTTCCGCACAAAGGTACCAAATGGTGCTAAATATATACTTTCTGTAGAGTGCCAAAGTGTGACATCATTTTGGGTTCTAAACAAGTACATGTACACAGCTTTTGTTTCAAATGATCAGTCCCATTCAATTTGAGTTGTTTAGAACCATCTCCCTACTGCAGTAGGGAGATAAATCTTTTGTTAGTCAAATACACTACATCATGACTTCAGCTTTGTTCAAAATGCAAACCTGAGCTCTACAATTGTATATATATATTTTTTTTTTATTATTTCCTTTTATAAACTGTGATCAATTTTCCAAAAAAATTATCAAACCAAAAAAATTTCAGATAGACAAAAAATTAGCCCAAGGGCTAAATAGGTTACTGGACAATTTTGGTTGAAGCACGACGGGTGAAATATGACATTCAGATTAACCATTTGAGGTCATCTTCGTGAACTTCAATGTCACCATCAAGTGTGCAGCATATAACCTTGTGAATGTTCAAAATACAAATACAAGGTCTATCTACAAGTATTTCATCTTAAGACAAAATTTACACATTTCAGTCCCAAAATTTTTTTCAAAGCGTGAACACTTTTCTTTTGCCTAGAAATGACCCAAAATGAATAGTAATGCGATTTGAGACCAAAAAAATGCGATTTGAGGCAACAAAACTTATACACATCATAAAGGTACATAAGAGGAATCTTATTTATCTTTTGAAAAAAAAATCTCAAAACTGATCAGACAGTTTTCGACAAAAGACGGAAAAGGTGAAAATTAGGGCATTTTTCGACTCCAAAATGGCTGTTTTGATCATTCAAAGTCATCCAAGGTCAAATTCAAGGTCACCACACAAGTCACCATATATGACTTCCCATTTGAAAGTGCCAATTTCTGAGCTCTATCTTCAGGCGTTCTAGCAGTACAGTTCTGGCAGCTCCCATTATGAAGGAAAAAAGTGCCGAAAAATTTGTAAGTCCAAAATTTTTTTCAAAGGGTGAAAATTTTCTTTTTGTCTAGAAATGGCCCAAAATGGATAGTAATGCGATTTGGGCCGGGAAAAAATTTTTTTTCGTCGACCCGCCGAAAATTCAAATTTTCGTCGACCCGCCAAAAATTCAAAATGGCCGCCATACGCAGACCAGCGATTGAAGGGCAACCAAACTTATACACATCACAGAGGTACATAAGGAGAATCTATTGGAACAAAAAATCTCAAATCTGATCGGACAGTTTTTGAGAAAATGGCCGCCAATGTTCAAAATTGACCATTTTTCAACGAAAACGGTCGCCATTTTGAAAAAAATTTAAAAATAAAAAAAATAAAAAGTAGCCCCTTCTCGAATTATTTCAAGGTATCTTTTTCCAAATTTTCAGAAAGATTGGACCGTAAACTTCAAAGATAAAAATGTGGACAGACGGCGACGACGCCAGCCGGACGCCGGACGCAACGCCATGGCAATAGGTTATCGAACCATAGGTCCGGTAACCTAAAACGGACAATTACCGGTAGATGTAGGAAGAAAGAATTCAGGACAATAGCCTGTTTTCATTTCTTCATTCAGAAGAACCCTGACAGTTCTTATAAATTATGTATAAATTATTAGCATGGCAAGAGGAGAAAGGATTTCCAGAATTTCATGACACTGAATAGTTCAGTTGAACCAAGACATCGGATCCCAATACATCTGCTAACAATAATAATATCGCTGACAAATGAGCTATTGTCTTGATTACATTCAGGTAATGTTTTCTCTCATGTGCTCGGTTACTGGCGTAATAACAAGACGCATTGATTAGGTGCACCAGAGACTCATGGGGCATTGATGACAAGCCAGGCACTGTACATCTGTGCAGTGTACTGGAAAACCTGACTACAACAGCTTGTTTTGCCTGACAACAGCCAGGGCTCGCTAACAGTTACGACATTGATCATCATACCCTCGTAACAGTTCGTCACAACAACAAATCTTAAGACTCAGTGATTGTTGTCAGTGGTCCAACACCAGTGTTTTGACTCTTTTCTGTACCCGGGCTCGCTTTTAGACTAACTGCACCCCCCCCCCCTCCCCCCCACAATCGTCTTGAATACATAATTCTTGGCAGCGATCTCGGTACAGATGACTGGCCACAGATGAGTCCAGAAGTTCACCCAACAAAATATTGATTGATGGCATTTAAGTGGAATCACTGAAACGTGAGCCCTGTTCGAACCTTTGTTGAATTCCACAGGTACACAGAAATATGCTGCCCGTCATACATTCATGTATTCTACCAGAAATTTCTACTATTTCTGATTCTACTTATATCCCACAAGGTATGTAAACATGTATCAGCATACAATTCGGTAACATGGATACACACCTCAAGGGACAAATCGGTGGATATTTCAGTGTTTCCAAATATGATTGTGAGGGGACACAATACACAAACAAAAAATTTAAGCACTGATTTTTTTGCCATTTGAATAAGTATCGCAAAGCATGGCCCAAACAATTTCCCGTAAAACCATTATGAGTTTTGCAGCCACTCAAGTTCACATTTTTGTGAATATGATGATAAATGTATGTATATTCCAATATACATGTACAAGTTTGATTTCACGTTTTCCGGTCGATAAAACTCACTGGGCATTCATGCCAGCAATTTTGAAAATCACAATGCAAAATTGCAGAATTTACATGAATGTGAAAAACAAGAATTTGCCACACATGTAAATAAACCGCAGCTCTACATGACACTAGTATCACTACATGTAGATGTCACATGCATACATTTCCAGCAAGGGGGTAGACCACACAATACTAGTACTTTGCTGATGTCCGTCTATCAATAAGACAGCAGTTATCAGGCGGAGTGTGTTAGATTGTGTGCCTCGTTATCCCAGGTAAGCGACACTTGATTATGGTTCTGTGACGTGTGAGCTGATTGCGTGGGGCGCCACACGTAATAACGTGGTAATGTCACTCAGGTACGCCCCCCCCCCCCCCCCCCTGTTCCTATCCCATGCACCCTCTGTTCTACACTGGGATATAGCAGGCCATACGTGTACGTATTATTGCAGCTATCTCTGTCATACCCTTGCTAGAAATTGAAAGTAGTCAGTACCTGTATCTGGTACTACACGATCAATACATCGCATGCCTGGAATGTAGTGAACTGATATTATTTAGGGTGTGGGGAGTGATAAGAGGCAGGCGGTTACATGTAGGCAAATTACAGGCAACAAGCTGCAGAGAGAAGCCTTTGGACAAAACACCCTAACAACGGGGCTAATTGTACATGTGCAGGATGATGCCTTAATTATATATGGTAGATGTACCTGTACATTTAGTTACATACCTACAATAATTTAAATGTATTACCTCCCACTAACCAATAGCTTTTTCCTCTGTGATGGTATATAGAATTGGTTTTGTCAATTAAAAATGATACTACATTTATTAAATTCTTCTTGCTAATTCAGTCTTGATGATGGCTATGTCTCTGTACATAGAACTGGGGGGCTCATTTAAACACTCCTGGACAATACGGGGACATATATCAGGTGTAATCAACAGCACGCAAAATAGTGAGAAGAAAATCAGCTGATGGATATTGGAAAATTTATATGAATTGTGAGATGAATATGAACACTGATTTTCAACATGTTCTTGTCCATGTGGTACATAATTACATTATTTTGCCTATACATATAGGCCCTACATGTATATGGGATATATATACTAGTAATGCCACTTGAAACACTGGAATGTTCATCGAAGTACATAAAATATATACGGTGGGTAGTCAGAGTCAGAATCAACACAAACTATCAATACATGTATAACCAGTTTATATCTGGAGAGGTAGGCAAGGTCAGGTCTGACAGCCTAGCTGTGGCAGATCTACTAACCTTTGGTCAGCGAGTGGATACCCATCTTGACTTGGGAGAAGTTGCCGGTGCCCAGCTCTCCCCGTATACGGTAGAAGCCAATGCGCTTGCCCAGCGTAATTTCCTTCAAGCATCTTTTGTCATTGGACAAGTCGTGGGAAAGCTTCTCAAAGGCAGTGAGCTTCCTCTCAACGTGTGCCGGAGAGTTACCGTTGGGAGTCGTCGCGGTGACGCTAAATCCGTCTGAAGTCCCATCAACCTGATCGGTAGACATGACTTCTCTCACGAATGTACACCGACTGTCGCCAAGTCCGGACAGGTCGGCAATCTCATCGTCTGAATCACACAAAAAAGTCCAGAGACATTCAATTTCCTGTACATTTATAAAAGTATCCATTCAATACTACATAGCTATTCTATACATCTACATGTATGGGCATAGCCTTGTGATATGTGATCATTGTGACGTGCCCTGATATCAGAAACACTGGATATATACAGGAATGAACAAGGGATTCAATTACAGGAAATCAATCTCTCTGAACTGGAATATCTGTAATTTGTATTTGGCCTACCCTACATCTTTATCAAGGATCATAAATCCGGAATTTACATTTTCTTCATTCCTTAGTTACAAACTTCTACTGATTTGTTGATCCACATATTATAATTAATTCAATAACATCACAATAAACAACCAAAATACAGCAAATCATATAAATTATGCAAAACGGAAATGGAAGCGATTGAAACTGATAAATATATACCATCATAGTGGTCCTAATAGTGGCACGTGCCCTGATAGTAGAGAGACCCATCTTTTTCCCAAAAATGCTCGATTTTTGTAACCATGTATCATTTCAAAAAGATCTTAGAATGCTCCAATCCACATCCATACATTTATCTTATTTGAATCACAATAAGGTGATTGAAAGCTATAGATATATTATGCAACGATTTTCTTAAATTGGACCTCAAGTTTGACCTCATTTTTACACGCGATGCTGCAGGAGGTCTTGCTTTGGCTCGCCGTGCTACTATTAGGATCAATACGGGTACGAGAGCAATTGCTGAATTTAATCATAATCGAAATAATGAACACTTCCATGAAGTTACTATTGATATAATTTAATTAATTTATATTGTTATTAGATCTATTTTAACTACTATTTAAATTCTTCGATTTATTTTCTTCATCATAGGCCTAGACCTATATACTAAGTATATTCATTTTATTTATGTATTAGGCCTACCAGTTACGTTCACAGTTATTTGTTTCACAATTACTTAATTGTGACAAGTGAAAGTCATGAGGGTGATGGATCAGTTAGAATGTCAGCTCAGGCATGGATCTGGTACAAACCATGGAGCAGTACGTGGTACTAACCCTAACCCGGTACCAACATCTGCCTGATCCATGTTATGTAAAGACTCAAGTGTCACCATTAAAAAAATAATGGAATGTACATTACACAGTACATACCCTATCAGCTGTGCAGCTTGTTCCCGATATGTAAATATTCCGCTGAGTTAGAAGTCATTATAAACCGGGTACGTCTCCATACTGTGTGGTCAGTATCATGTCTGTATTTACCCCCTCCACATTCCATGCAGTCGGTATGTGTGTGATGTTGTACTTCCTGTCATCAGCTGTCCCCGTTGTTTTGACGTCACCAAGCAACACTGACATGTAAACGACCGTGGCGTCATCTAGTGAAAATAATACACAGCGTAGGCAGGGTCGTTATGATAGTCACCAGATTTTCACTATCATAATGTTCAAACACGCCCACAGAGGGGCAGAAAAATGTAAAGGTTGCTCAGTTCAGGAATCATAAAGCACCCGAGATTTTTTTTAGTAATATACTATAATAATTCTAATATGAAAACTAAGGAAATAAACTATAGCATATCAACCACCGTGCTAGTAGCTTCCTAATAGTGGTGATTTTTGTGTGATGAATAGTAATCATAATAATAAATATGCTGTACACCGTAGACACCAAATCAAATGGTAAAAATGGCATTCATGAATTTTCGTTTGCCCAAATACTCGAATAGTCCCACTGACAGTCTGTACGTAGTTGGAGATATACAGTGGGGTCCAAAATTCTTAGACCACCTTGCGAGTCTCATCATAATTGGTGTAAAATAGAAGCCTGTGTTATTACATGCGGGCTCTAAAGCTGAATCCTCTGCCTGTACTTTATAGACATGTATCTCACAATTACACCAGAAGGTTTATTTCGGTAAAATCAACAAATCCCCCCTCCCCCCCCCCTCCCCCCCCCCCCCCCCCGAAAAAAAAAAACTAAAAAAATATAGAAATGTAACATTTATTTGAATGTCACCAACTCTTCCTAAATTCGTGAAGCACACTGAGATAACTGGTTACAATGAAACTGATGTTAATCAACCCACAATCACCAACCACATTGCGCCCTGATCCTGCTATTATTCGCATTCCAACACTTTTCCCAAGCAAATTTAAAAACATTCAAATTTAGTGTTTTTTCCCATAAAATTAATCAAATATTCTTATGTTGCACAATCAGACTTTCTGAATATCTGATGTTATTTGTGTCCACATACATTGAAGTGACTGAAAGAACAAATAACATAACTTAGATGAAATAACTTATACTTTAGAGATAGGTTTTAGAAAAGGTGATATTTTCAGGGTGGTCTAAGACTGAAGGACCCCACTGTAATTCTAGATTGTGAAGTTGAAAAAGATTTGATGTATCTCAACGTAATACTTTTGTGCTAGGCAAATAAACTGGATGTTTTCAGTAGACGAAGAGGTAATTATTTAGGGACTATTGTGTCCTTCAGCGCTCTGAATTCCACATCTAAGCAGAATCAGTTTGCACTTATTAATAATTGTAAATTATAATTTAGGGGCGAAGTTAGTAAGGTACCGGAATCCACCCAACCCCTTTGACATAATGTTTTATGCTTCGTCACATATGATTTGCTAGTTGTCAGATGATCAGAATGCACCCATGGGTATATAGAACACATTTGAAGCTTCCAAACCAACACGTTCCGACCTACGCAGTGCGCACACATCTCGATTCACTTTAACAGAATTCTAGATCCGCCCCTTTAACTGTCATGCTTAGCTCACCAATCATGAGCCGTTCTGCTAGTGTGGCATTTTTACATAGAACAGGAAGGTACCACAGAACGAAGAAAAAACGCTGGATCCTGGAGCTTAAGCTGGCTTCTGCATTTTCACGAAAGGCGGCGCTCCAGCACTCGTCTTTCACACAATTCGTCATGCTTCGGAGTGCCGTCTGGTGGACAAAACGCTGGCTTCTGGGGTCCTTGCTTCAGTCCACTACCCCTATATCCTGGATCCGCCCCTGATAGGCCTACTCTCACCTTCTGTACGTTCTGTACCACTGAAACGGACATCCAAACGTTTCTTAAGAAATATAACGATGCCATATATTATAGCAGAAACCAATAAGAGTCTCTTATGGTTTTCTGATTGTACTGACTGAGACATTGAGCACACAAAATGCTGTCAATCTGCTATCATTGTACAGACCAAAATACCGAGCACACAAAAGGCTGCAAATCTGCTATGTACGTTGTACAGATCAAAATACTGAGCACACAAAATGCTGCCAATCTGCTACCAGTATGTACATTGTACAGACCAAAATACTGAGCACACAAAAGACTGTCAATCTGCTATGTACATTGTACAGACCAAAATACTGAGCACACGAAAGGCTGCCAATCTGCTATGCACATTGTGAAGACCAAAATACTGAGCACACAAAAGGCTGCCAATTTGCTATGTACATCACCCCCTGTTCGCGGCACAGCGGTAAATCAATTCTTGACGTCATGCGGGAAATTCTTAACGTTATGCGGGAAATTCTTGACGTTTTCTTTGTTTATGTTTTGTTCTATGGCGATCTCAGCATGAAGTATCCCATTTCCCTCAGGTAATTGGTAAAAGGGTGAATATATATTCGAGTTATGTGCTAGATGAAGCATTATGACATCCCAATAACCCAACGAAATGTCAAAAAAGTTGAAGATCATGCCCCGCAGCTATTCGAATGTACTATATGCAGCTTGTTCCCATGTAATGAATCAGTTATTGATTTAATTTGAGCTTTAATATAATGACAGTTAATTTATGAGTAAGCATTGGAAGGGGCAATGCCCAGATCATGAATTAGACATAATTGTCAGTCGTTTTCCACCAACAATGTAAAGTTCGGTATTCTTGACGTTAGTTCGTCATGCTTTACGTTATTGATAACGCCAATAATTTAGCGCCATGCAGAAATGGGAATGCATGCATGTAGATTCCCTCATCAATAATAATTGTTTCATATCAGCTTTATCTCATTATTTAATGCACTTACCAGTGCTTTCCGTGGCTATACAAATCGATACCATCAAGAACCATGTCCATGTCGTCGAGATTTTCGAACATAACACCAGGAATTAGGAACCGATAACGTCAAGAATTTATTCACCGCTGTGCCGCGAACAGGGGGTGGTACATTGTACAGACCAAAATACTGAGCACACAACAGGCTGCCAATCCGCTATGTACATTGTACGGACCAAAATACTGGGCACACAAAATGCTGCCAATCTGCTATGTACATTGTAGAGACCAAAATACTGAGCACACAAAAGGCTGCCAATCTACTGTGTACATTGTAGAGACCAAAATACTGAGCACACAAAATGCAGCCAATCTGCTATGTACATTGTACAGACCAAAATACTGAGCACACAAAAGGCTGCCAATTTACTATGTACATTGTAGAGACCAAAATACTGAGCACATAAAAGGCTGCCAATCTACTATGTACAGTGTACAGACCAAAATACTGAGCACACAAAAGGCTGCAAATATACTGTGTACATTGTAGAGACCAAAATACTGAGCACACAAAAGGCTGCCAATCTGCTATGCACATTGTACATACCAAAATACTAAGCACACATAGACTGCCAATCTACTATCTACATAGTACACACCAAAATACTGAGCACACAAAGGCTGCCACTCTACCATGTACATTTGTACTGACTGAGACACATAGTACAACTGAAAGCCAGTAATTCATATCTCAACTCAGTAACCGATACAGTGAGTTATTGAGATATTTTTACAATGTCAGAATATGTTTGAGAACAGGTAGATGATAGTGAGTGTGTTAATAATAGTTTATTTCTGAACAGCATAATGAACAAGTGATATATAAACAACAGAGGTGTGTGAGAAAAAGAAACATAGCTTTTGGGGGTCAGCACATAGCACGTGTGTGCTGTCTTCCTGTGCTCCCTAGCTTTACAAGAAATATTTACAAATGTGGCGAGGAATCGTATGAAGAAAGAAAAAATGAAGTACAAAATATGAAAAGTAAAATAAAAAGTAAAATTGTGTGCGTATATATATGTATATGTTTACCCAAACGTTAGTCCTCACGCTGCCGAGGGGAATCCGGAATCAGCATCAAGGGAGAGCCACGAAGCCCGCGCGGACCCGAACCACATGCACGGACCACGACACGCTCGACCAGGCAGCAGAAACAGCACACAGTTCTCATCACACACTACATTCTATACAAGCGGGATTAGTACATGGCGTGGGTGCCGAGTATTTACTTATTAGGTATCCTTTGAGACGACAGTTCAGAACAATTTTTGGTGTTTGTGGTGTCTGAATCAGTGCAATGTATATGGCAGTTTGGCAGCCTTTTGTGTGCTCAGTGTCTCAGGTAGTACACTAAACATGACAGATTGGTAGCCTGTGTGTGCTCAGTGTCTCAGGTAGTACACTAAACATGACAGATTGGTAGCCTGTGTGTGCTCAGTGTCTCAGGTAGTACACTAAACATGACAGATTGGTAGCCTGTGTGTGCTCAGTGTCTCAGGTAGTACACTAAACATGACAGTTTGACAGCCTTCTTTGTGCTCCGTGTCTCAGGTAGTACACAAACATGACAGATTGACAGCCTTCTGTGTGCTCAGTGTCTGAGGTAGTACACTAAACATGACATATTGGCAACCTTTGTGTGCTCAGTGTCTCGGGTAGTACACTAAACATGACATATTGGCAACCTTTGTGTGCTCAGTGTCTAAGGTAGTACACTAAACATGACAGATTGACAGCCTTTGTGTGCTCAGTGTCTCAGGTAGTACACTAAATATGAGAGATTGGCAACCTTTGTGTGCTCTGTGTCTCGGGTAGTACACTAAACATGACAGATTGACAGCCTTTGTGTGCTCAGTGTCTAAGGTAGTACACTAAACATGACAGATTGACAGCCTTTGTGTGCTCAGTGTCTCAGGTAGTACACTAAATATGACAGATTGGCAGCC
Organism: Terebella lapidaria; assembly: GCA_949152475.1. Classification (NCBI taxonomy): domain Eukaryota; kingdom Metazoa; phylum Annelida; class Polychaeta; order Terebellida; family Terebellidae; genus Terebella; species Terebella lapidaria. The sequence continues at coordinate 40,291,852 of OX424557.1, read as the reverse complement.
TTTTGTGTGCTCAGTGTCTCAGGTAGTACACTAAATATGAGAGATTGGCAGCCTTTTGTGTGCTCAGTGTCTCAGGTAGTACCCTAAACATGACAGATTGGCAGCCTTTTGTGTGCTCAGTGTCTCAGGTAGTACACTAAACATGACAGATCGGCAGCCTTTTGTGTGCTCAATGTCTCAGGTAGTACGCTAAACATGACAGAGTGGCAGCCTTTTGTGTGCTCAGTGTCTCAGGTAGTACACAAACATGACAGATTGACAGCCTTCTGTGTGCTCAGTGTCTGAGGTAGTACACTAAACATGACATATTGGCAACCTTTGTGTGCTCAGTGTCTCGGGTAGTACACTAAACATGACATATTGGCAACCTTTGTGTGCTCAGTGTCTAAGGTAGTACACTAAACATGACAGATTGACAGCCTTTGTGTGCTCAGTGTCTCAGGTAGTACACTAAATATGAGAGATTGGCAACCTTTGTGTGCTCTGTGTCTCGGGTAGTACACTAAACATGACAGATTGACAGCCTTTGTGTGCTCAGTGTCTAAGGTAGTACACTAAACATGACAGATTGACAGCCTTTGTGTGCTCAGTGTCTCAGGTAGTACACTAAATATGACAGATTGGCAGCCTTTTGTGTGCTCAGTGTCTCAGGTAGTACACTAAATATGAGAGATTGGCAGCCTTTTGTGTGCTCAGTGTCTCAGGTAGTACCCTAAACATGACAGATTGGCAGCCTTTTGTGTGCTCAGTGTCTCAGGTAGTACACTAAACATGACAGATCGGCAGCCTTTTGTGTGCTCAATGTCTCAGGTAGTACGCTAAACATGACAGAGTGGCAGCCTTTTGTGTGCTCAGTGTCTCAGGTAGTACACAAACATGACAGAGTGGCAGCCTTTTGTGTGCTCAGTGTCTCAGGTAGTACACTAAGCATGACAGATTGGCAGTCTTTTGTGTGCTCAGTGTCTCAGGTAATACACCAAACATGACATATTGGCAACCTTTGTGTGCTCAGTGTCTCAGGTAGTACACTAAATATGACAGATTGGCAGCCTTTGTGTGCTCAGTGTCTCAGGTAGTACACTAAACATGACAGATTGGCAGCCTTTGTGTGCTCAGTGTCTCAGGTAGTACACTAAATATGACAGATTGGCAGCCTTTTGTGTGCTCAGTGTCTCAGGTAGTACACTAAATATGAGAGATTGGCAGCCTTTTGTGTGCTCAGTGTCTCAGGTAGTACCCTAAACATGACAAATTGGCAGCCTTTTGTGTGCTCAGTGTCTCAGGTAGTACACTAAACATGACAGATTGACAGCCTTTTGTGTGCTCAGTGTCTGAGGTAGTACACTAAACATGACAGATCGGCAGCCTTTTGTGTGCTCAGTGTCTCATGTATTACGCTGAAGATGACAGATTGGCAGCCTTTTGTGTGCTCAGTGTCTCAGGTAGTACACTAAGCATGACAGACTTGCAGCCTTTTGTGTGCTCAGTGTCTCAGGAAGTACACTAAGCATGACAGATTGGCAGTCTTTTGTGTACTCAGTGTCTCAGGTAGTACACTAAACATCACAGATCGGCAGCCTTTGTGTGCTCAGTGTCTCAGGTAGTACACTAAACATAACAGATTGGCAGCCTTTGTGTGCTCAGTGTCTCAGGTAGAACACTAAACATGACAGATTGGTAGCCTTTGTGTGCTCAGTGTCTCAGGTAGTACACTAAACAGGACAGATTGACAGCCCTCGTGTGCCCAGTGTCTCAGGTAATACACTAAACATGAGAGTTTGACAGCCTTTGTGTGCTCAGTGTCTCAGGTAGTACACCAAACATAACATATTGGCAACCTTTGTGTGCTCAATGTCTAAGGTAGTACAGCAAACATCACAGATTTACCTCCTTTGTGTGTTCAGTGTCTCAGTCCATACAATGTAGCAGATTGTTAGCTTTTTGTGTGCTCAGTGTCTCAGTCCATACAATGTAGCAGATGGTTAGCCTTTTTTGTGCTCAGTGTCTCAGTCTGTACAATGTACATGACAGTTTGATAGCCTTTTGTGTGCTCAGTGTCTCAGTCCATACAATGTAGCAGATGGTTAGCCTTTTTTGTGCTCAGTGTCTCAGTCTGTACAATGTATATGGCAGTTTGATAGCCTTTTGTGTGCTCAGTGTCACAGTCTGTACAATGTACATGACAGTTTGTTAGCCTTTTGTGTGCTCAGTGTCTCAGTCCATACAATGTAGCAGATTGTTAGAATTTTGTGTGCTCAGAGTCTCAGTCCATACAATGTAGCAGATTGTTAGAATTTTGTGTGCTCAGTGTCTCAGTCCATACAATGTAGCAGATTGCTAGCCTTTTGTGTGCTCAGTGTCTCAGTCCATACAATGTAGCAGATTGTCAGCCTATTGTGTGCTCAGTGTCGCAGTCCATACAATGTAGCAGATTGTTAGCCTTTTGTGTGCTCAGTGTCTCAGTCTGTACAATGTACATGGCAGTTTGGTAGCCTTTTGTGTGCTCAGTGTCTCAGTCTGTACAATGTACATGACAGTTTGATAGTCTTTTGTGTGCTCAGTGTCTCAGTCCATACAATGTAGCAGATTGTTAGAATTTTGTGTGCTCAGTGTCTCAGTCCATACAATGTAGCAGATTGTTAGCCTGTTGTGTGCTCAGTGTCACAGTCCATACAATGTAGCAGATTGTTAGCCTTTTGTGTGCTCAGTGTCTCAGTCCATACAATGTAGCAGATTGTCAGCCTTTTGTGTGCTCAGTGTCTCAGTCTGTACAATGTACATGACAGTTTGATAGCTTTTTGTGTGCTCAGTGTCTCAGTCCGTATAATGTAGCAGTTTGTTAGCCTTTTGTGTGCTCAGTGTCTCAGTCCATACAATGTAGCAGATTGTCAGCCTTTTGTGTGCTCAGTGTCTCAGTCTGTACAATGTACATGACAGTTTGATAGCTTTTTGTGTGCTCAGTGTCTCAGTCCGTATAATGTAGCAGTTTGTTAGCCTTTTGTGTGCTCAGTGTCTCAGTCCATACAATGTAGCAGATTGTCAGCCTTTTCTGTGCTCAGTGTCTCAGTCTGTACAATGTACATAACAGTTTGATAGCCTTTTGTGTGCTCAGTGTCTCAGTCCGTAGAATGTAGCAGATTGTTAGCCTTTTGTGTGCTCAGGGTCTCAGTCTGTACAATGTACATGATTGTGTGATACCCTTTTGTGTGCTCAGTGTCTCAGGCAGTTCGATGTCCATAGCAGATTGGCAGCATTTTTTCCTCAGTGCCAATGTACAGAGTGACAACCCTTTATCAGTACCTTCGCCTACTCGTCAACGTCCATAGTGAACCGTTCGTTCTCTATTGGGGCAGTGGACATCCTCTGCCAGGAGCATCATCAGACCAAATGATGCATCGGTTGGTGACATTGGACTTGACTCAGGTGACATTGAGTGATAAAGTCTACCAATAAAATGTAAACTGGTAGATAGGTGCTATTGTGGAAGTCTGCTTAGCCATAATAGGGATTGGAAACATGCAATTCATGATATTATTATTGAAGTTGATGCTTGTTCTATAATTGATGCTAAAACTATATTTTGATGAGGTCAGATATACAGGATTGTACAACTGTAGAGCCATGGATGAGCTACAGGACCCTTGGTCTCATATTTTAATAAAGTGTTATGTAGATTCACAGGTAATCAAATTTAGGAATTTGAAAGAATACAACTAGGTCATGCATTAGCATCTGTTTTTGATACGACCCTGCTATTGAAGGATTAAAGACAGTATCATTATGTATGTATCGGTCACACACTGGACATAGGTGTCACCCCTGGTCATTTTTGCAATGTAGATGGAATATACTAGTAGTTACTAAACAATGAAGAATATGTTCAATGATATTCAACTTTTCTCAGTAACGATATCAGATATTGTTTTATCAACACCAACTTCGAAATAATAGGTCATTTCTGGACCCAAATCAGAGGAGTTTGAAAAGCATTGCGCTTGGCTCAAAATGCAGGAGGTGACACTTCTTATGTTCAGTGTATGCATGTATATGTTTATGATGCCTTTTGGTGTCCACACCTCCTAAGGCTTGATGAAATACAAGTTTAAATGAAATACTCCGTTGAATTATAAGTTATGGCATATAACTGGAGCTACGGCAACAACAAACAGCTCTTATTTTTTGCGTTTTCACTTGCAATCCATTTATTTCTACAAGAAAACAACACAAAATCAGGGTGGGAGAAACACCAAAATAAAATTGCAGGTTTCACTCCATTTACAAGAAATACGTTAAAAAGTGTACAACTTTGTTCAACTGTAAACTTAGAACGGTGGGTGATGTATCGCACATTCTTGGCTAAGATTGCAAAGGTAGAAAAACAGGGTACCTCAAAATCATATAAGCTAACAAAGGAAAAATAAATAAAACTTAGAAAGCAATGCATCTGCTTGTCAGCTTGTAACAGAAAACAACTATGGCAATGCTGTAAGGAGATCTGTACGTGTCATATCGCAGTGACAACTTGTTCAGTGGTACACAGGACAACCTATAGTGGTACCAGGCATACTGGCCATTGGGAGGCTGACCACATCAAGAGGTCATACCCGACCATCACACACTATCCTGGGAGTTTGCCACCAGGATATCACCACTGATCAGGTCACATACTAAGAGTCACTCTGGACCATCTTGCTCTTTTAAAAAAAAACCCAAAAAAACAAAACATATATTGCCATGGAAACTCACATTAACAACAAATGCCACATCACATTTATCACAAGAAATACAAGATTTTATATAAATAAATTTCCCTTGTCTTGTTCTTTCTCTCATATAGATATATAAAGTCCATCATTTTCTATTCTCTTCTAAAATCCCTGAAGAATTCTCATAGGTTAAAGTCGAGACGTGTAAGATTTGTACACACACAATTGAATAGAAACTTATGAAAAAGGATATCAAACAAGCACATAGATACCTAAAGTGGGCGCAAATTTCTGCATATCCACCTAAAATTACAGTCTAAAAATTACATATATTGGCACATAACAACTTGTTGACCTTGCTCGAAGTTCACAATAATTTCTTTGGATTGCCTTTGAAACACTAACAGTCATGAGATCAATATACAAACATTGGGAATAAAGGAATAAAATTGAGAAAACACTCGTAGGAAAGATACAACCTACATGCTAAAGCTTACAGTCGATGATTAAGTCTTGGCCGCTGCTGCCGATGGGTCGATGTTACAGGAGAGTTTGGAGCACCGGAAAATTAAGGACAGTTTGTCGTTGTTTCATGGATCTTTGTTGATCAGTGAAATTATACAAGACATTGGATTTGGCACGAACATAATGTGTCCAGTAACATTCCAATACAATACATAGTGCATTGCAACAGCAGAAAAAGCAGTAGTTTAAAAGTGATGTTACCCAATGCGTTGTACAGAAAACTGAAAACTTTGGTGGTTATCGATGTGCAGATTGAAGCTGATGACAAATTGTGACCGGATCCATAGGATTAGGAACACTTGTAACAGTGTGCGGAAAACATGGCAAATCATTGGCTTCATAAAAACATGACTAGAACCCTTTAACAGTTGATACTAGCCTTTTCTAATACTTAAGGCCTACCGTCCATTGCACAATTATAGTTTCCATTTCTTTTAGCCTTGATAGATCTCCCAACTTCATTGCAAACTACATGGTAACATGTCTTGACTTACATCTCAAACTTTACAAAGTGTAACTTATTTCAATGAACTTATTTGGGGTCAAAATTACATCTTTACAAATTTCAATACTACAAGGCCTGTTCGGTTATAAATACTTCACCAACAGATGGCAGTACATAGGTTTTTCTGCTCACATGGTGGCAGAACTGTATGAATGCTGATAATTATGACTGTCGTTTTTTTCGCTAGGTGGCAGCACTACAAAATGCTTATCCTGATATTGGTGCAATTGCATTCACTAGGTGGCAGCACTATGGCAGCTCTCTATTATACTTGCCTGTACAAAATTACTTGCTATAACGGTGGGTTTTACAAAAATAGCAATTTTCTATATACCACTATGCATAGACTTGTAGGGTTGCGACTGTTAAAAAGGTCCCATGTAAACATGTGAATGCCTAGCAGTAGCAACAATATAACTATAGACATCAGCGTTTTCCATATCTCCCAAACCTGAACATAACAACCTTTCACAGATACATGAAAGAAAAGTATTTGGTATTTTCTGTAACATCCTGACAGCAAAATGTCATGTGAATCACAGCGAGATAATGTATATTTATTTAAAAATACACCTAAGAGCATGAAGTAATCATGATTCGTTGGGTCATTTCCATTTGATAAACAGTTCGATTTTGACACAAGCTCGATTACAACTAGAACACAAAATAACAGCTAGCATTTAAATTAACAACATCGCATCAAACACATCAACTTGGAATACATACATATTTATACATTGGCAGAAGTGTAATAACAATACATCATACATGGCATGATTGCTCTGAATGAAATGGCTGATTCCATGTTTTGACTAGAACTGGCTTTGTTGTGATGTCAAGCAGTGGAGTTATTTGTTCATGACCTGGCACTGTATAAACCTGGTAACGGTCCTCAAAATCACTTCCAGAGATGTAACATTGAAAATTCAATGTCAGCTTGTTTACTTGAAAAGTTCAAACTCCCAGCGTGAAGACAGGCCCCAGTGCATTGAAACTATTCAACAATTTTGTGAAATCCGTCAAGCTGCCTGCACACTGAAGTTAGCATAAAAACCAAGCTAAATGTGATCTTCATTTAGGGAAGGATGTAAGCTGGCACAGAGTCATCCAAAATTCATTTAAAAATGAAGGTTTTGCCAGACAGAGGGGCATTTTTTATTCTTGTGCAAAAAGAATACAGCCAATAAGGCATTAGAACGGAGCGGGAAGCCTCCCTGCCCTCTGACATACCTGGCCTCGGCGCTATAAAATTACAACATGTGCCATGCATAAATCTCATGTTTAGAGATAAATATCAATATGATTTCATCCCCGCTACTATGACAACGGTGGTCAGGAGATGAGCATACTCCCCTTGCCATGTGGGCCTCAATCTCAGGCTACACACTGTTTTATTACCCAAAGTTCACAACCAAAATATTGGGCACATGCTGCAGATACTCCTATAAGCTGTAAGGGAGGGTCGGCGGGAGGAAGTGTAGCAAGCCTTGGTGCTGTATTTATATTGTTTTCAAAAAGCCAGGTATATGAACACACAGACCTGTTACCACGATGCTCAGAACATAAATACTCCTTGTTCAACTTTTCAATACTTACAACTGACTGATCGCAAGCTGTACAACGTCTAGGTCTGTAATCTATGTACATCTCTACACTATATAACATTTTGTATACTTCATTACCAACAGTCTGATAATTGGTATATATAGCATTTGATCAGTTTATAACATATACACAAAAACATCCAGCCAAAGAACAGGCTATAGATTACAATATCTTACAAATATGGAATATTAATAACAAACATTAAAACCCGCATCGTTGATTGGTGATCACATATAAGCGACCGCTCATTTTGATTTCACGCCACAATAATCATCAGTTATAATCATCACAAACATTGCAATTTATTTGACTTTTTTCATTGATTTCTAACTAACACGACCAGTAGACAACAGATATATTCACACAATGACTATCCACTATTAAGTAGCCCGAAAAATTGCACTAAAATCCAGTTGCAAAGCATCATAAGCAACATAATAAGCGCACGTCAATCATTCGATCTTATCAATCAATAAATATCACATCATGTACAGGTAATTAATGATATCAAGATTTGCTGTGTCATACTCTTGATGTGGGCTTTGACTTCTGACCCTTTGAATGAAATTCAGCTGAGAAATGATATTTCTCAATGAGAAATAATATAATATTATCCTGTTCTCATACAATTTTACTGAAATGACTGTTCCGATATTGGCAATATAGTATTGCATCATCATGCCTCGCTCGGCCAGTGGTCAAAGCCCACCTCAAAACTACTTCCAACATAATAAATAACAACAAGACTAAAGCATGACTATGTATAACACTGACTGTCTTACAAATTGGCGGGTTTCGTACGTGATACGGCTGGTGACCGTGTTGGACACACAGGGCCAGTGACCAGAGAATCTTTATCAACCTGTGCCATACACAGTTGTGATTGTACCTACAACTGTAATTACAAGAACTAGAACAAAATTGCATTTGATCGAATTGAAAAACCTGGCATAGCATGCACCAGTTGTCTGCAGACTTCTCGTTGTGTACACTCGATGGGTCACAAAATGCTACATATATCATTAATAAAGCAGAATTTAGCAAAGAGCATGCACTTAACAGCCACACATATACACTTCTATTACCTAATAATGAAAAACGAATAAATAAAGGGAGCAGCAAACCAACAGTAAGCTTCTTGCCACCAAGTTATAATTTATGTAGAAATGTACAAAAATGAACAAAAAAATCTTACAAAATGTACAAAATTTGACTGTACATAATAATGAATAAAACATAATAAACCATCTGGTGTCATGAGCTAAACAAATGCAAATGCTGCTCATTACTTCAGCAAATTTAAAGCCCTACATGCTTGGTATCGTGTGTAGCTACAAGTAACTATGGGTATTTTTAGCAGCTACATGGAGATGTATCTGTCTTGTTCGCCATTGAGCAACATACTTCTGTACACCAGGTACACAGACAACACTGCAAATTAATTGTCACAAATAAATTGACAACAGTAAGGAGAGGTGATACCTGAGCACAGAAAGGAATACTCTGACAATGTTCACACCAAAGGGTGGCAGGTTTGAGAAATCTTTGTAAAAGTCCAACATTTAGATTGCACCCACCAATACACTGACAGACAAGTCACTACACCGATAAAATGACACATGCACACAACTTGGTGTTCTGGATGTGACCTCTCAGGGATCTGCGGGTGTTAGCTTGAATGTGACCGACAGTGGTTCGGAGATCTTGCTGTAGACTGGCAAGTAGACGACGGATGCGGCGAAGTGGCCGGAGCTGTCAGGGTTCTCCTCCACTCTGAACGGCTGCATGATGGTGTCTGTGCTGGGTGCCGCAGGGACTGCTGTGTTCGTGGGCAGTCGGAGAGTTGGGCGACTGTCGGAGTCCTCGGATGTGGCCTCCTCGGGGCTCGCCTCTCGCTTGTGCTTGCTGCGGATGTGCTGCTGGCAGAGACTGCGCAGACTGAATTTCTCCAAGCAGAATGCACACTTGAACTTCCTCTTCTTCATGTGGTTCTGGATGTGGGTGACAATTGCGGACTTGACTTTCTCTGCGATACTGCTGCCACCACCCAGCTTCTTCAGCTTCTGCATGTGGTGGGCCTTTCTGCGAACGCCAAACTGGTACTTTCGGCGGAGACTCAGACCGAGGCTCGTCACTGATGAGGAGGATTTCTGGGAGGTCAGGGCGGCTGGGGTCTCAGACTGGACTGTCGTCTCCGTGACTGGGTGGTCCCTCAGCATGTGCAGAGAGAGCGTGTCTCTGTCGCCAAAGACCATGCTGCACACCTTGCACTTGAGGATAGGGTACTCCCCGTCAGATGTCTTGATAGTTTCGTCCTTCCTGTCACTGGTCTCACTGTGCTCCCTGGCGCGGGCTGCACTGGGCATGGCGAGGTCCATGGCCTCCTCAGTGTCTCCTCTCTTGTTCCTGTCCTCTGGCACGTTCCAGGTCTTGGCGGAGAGCACATTTGGGCTGACTTGAGGCTCTGAGGGCACCTCGACGTTCTGTGCCTCCATCCCGGGGCCATCCTTCATCTCTCGCTTGACCATGTTGAGGATCTTCTCCATCTCAGCCGGCATTCCCTTCCTGGGCTCGAACATCCCGCCATTGTGTGTGGAGGACGGCGAGGACGACAAGCGAGTGTTGCTGTTCTCGTCCTTCATGAAGCCAGGGAAAGGGAATGGCGGCATCGGCGGAAAGTTTGAGATCTGTCGGGCTGGGTTAACAGAAGGGAAGCTACCAGAACCAGCTGACACATCAATGTTGATGCCATGTTTATTCAACATGTGAGTTTTGAGGAAGTACTTGTTGCACAGTTCCTTGTTACAAAGTTCACACATGACACGCATGGAGTTGGCTGGCTCCTTCCACTTCCAGTTGCGTCTTGCAGATCCTGGTCGATCTTTGGTTACTGAGGTTGGTGTGGATATCTTTGCACCACTTGGTGGAGTTCCATCAGCAGTCTTGATGCCATGAAGGTTCCACTTGTGAGTTTTCAGAAAGTACTTGCTGCAGAACTCTTTCTTGCAGATTTCGCAGTATGCCTCAGGATCGATGCCCATCTTGAGGAGTTCTGAGTCGGATGGTCGAGGGACTGGATCTGATGGTGGAGGAATTGGTATGTCCTTGGATGGAGTTAGCTGCATAGGCAGAGGCATTGGCAGGGATGTGGGCAGGGACATCGGTGGCATGCCGGTCATGTTGAGTGGCTTAGGACTTCCTGCTCCTGGATCCCGCTTGATGATACCTCCGAGGCCAGGGAAGGGCATGGAGTGGCTCATGTTGAGAGGCCTGGGGCTGCCGTCCCTCTCTGACTTGATGGGCTCAGACCCAAGAGGAGGAGTCGGCAGGGCCATGGTGGTCTTTGGTGCTGGGCTGTTCTTGCTGGAGGGTTGTGGGCTGCACTCTCTCTCAGCAACTGCAGGGTCCACTCCATGCACTTTGATTTTGTGGGTCTTGAGGAAGTACTTATTGCATACTTCTTTGTTGCACAGGTCACACACAACCCTGTCAGCAAGTTTGGCTGCAATCATGTTGGAAAACATGGTGTTACCTGCAATGCCACCTGGCATGTTTTCATTTTTTGCCAGTTCAGGCAGAAAGTCCATGTCCGGTCTTTGGTTGTGTGCATTGACAAGATGTATCTTGAGGCTGAACAGGTTCGGGAATTCTTTCCTGCATATCTCACACTTCTCTGGGCTGAGGGCCAGGGATTTGTCTCGCATTGACTCTGGTGAGCCGGGTGGACTGGACTCCTTGCTTCCAGAAGGCAGTTCTCCGAGCTCCTTGCCATTGGAGCCAGGAAGGCCGAGGTTCTCAGGCATGCCAGGCATACCCGGTAACATCAGCGGCAGAGATGATGGCATGTCATTCATTGGGATGTTGTGTTTGCTAGCTTTGTGGAGGTTCAGAAAGTACTTATTGCAGAAAGACTTCTTGCAGACTTCGCAGTTGGCTTCTCCACTCATGGCTCCCATAGTGCGGAGGGCTTCGTTGGGCAGAGGGAAACCTCCAGTTGGACTCATGCTGGATGGTGCGCTGGTTTTAGGCGACTCTGCTCCTGGGATAGGGTGGGGCACTGGTGGCAACCCTGACAGTGGTGGGAACCCTCCATGACTGGCGTTTTGCATCAGAGGAGGAGGCAGCAGGGGCATCGGTGGTCCAAAAGGGTTGATGAACATGACGTTGGCCAGGTTAGACAAACCTGGAATAGCACCATTGCCGTTGACGGCTGAGGAGGTCTGAGGTAAGAGGAGCGGGTTCTGCATGGTGTGGTCCTGACTGCTGGCTCCACTGCTGGCACCCCCGCCACGAGACCGCTTCGTGCCGGGCGTCTCCTCCGGGGCAATCCCATGAACGTCATTCTTGTGTTTCTTGAGGTAGTACTTGTTGCAGAAGTGCTTCTGACACAGTTCACAGTAGTCTTCCATGTCTGGTGCTGGCTTGTTTGAAGCTCTGCTTTCAGGCTTGGAGGAGGTGTGTGAAGGTGTGAGAGATGCTACGGAACTGGCAGATGAAGGAGGCGGTGATGTCTTTGGACTAGATGTTGAACTCTTCATGGCTTCTCTGGGTTTGATGACAAGAGGGGATGGTGACTTGACTGCACTTTGTGGAGCGGTTGCATCTTTTGACTGTTCGCTCGCTGTTTCCTCTTCATCCATGCGGAGAGGTATCAAGGCAGGCATGAACCCATTGGTTGGACTTTCACTCGGAGAATCGTCAAAGATACCATGCTTATTTGCCTTGTGTGTTTTCAAAAAGTATCTGTTGCAAAACTCTCTGTTGCACAGTTCACAATAAGCATCTTGATGGAAAATGTTGGGTTTCTCTGAAGATGGCTTGTCTTCGTTTGAGAAGCTGGGTTTAGGTAACATTGTCTGATCGGGATTTCCATCCTTGTCATGTGCAGACACAAGACCAGCCTCTTGCAGGAGTTCGCTACCCAACTGGTGGTAGCGTGTTGGGAAATTGTCTTCGTTGTCTTCATCATTGATTTGGTGAACGCTTTGGATGTGGTCAGTCAGGGCACTTTGTGTAGTGAACATTTCATTGCACAGGTCACAAGTGATGGATTCCTCGGAGGCTGTGCTTGACTGAGGCTTGCCTGGTGCGCCCTCAGCAGGTATATCCATGGCCTGGGCCTGTCCAGAAGCAGCCCGCTCCGAGTTCTCCATCTCCATGGGCTCTGGCTCCATGAAGACTGGTACACGGTTGGGCTTGGACTGTTTGCGTCGTCCTCCTCCGCTGCGGCCTGCCAGCTTGGCCACCATGTCGTCGCTGTACTCCTCCATGGCTTCTGAGTGCATGTTCTTCAGCACTGGACTCTCAGAACCAAAACCATATCCGTTGTTGTGATGGACACCTCGCTCAGTTTCTACCGCCATCACAGTTCATATCAGAGTCCAAGAGGTTAATAGTTTTTGTTTCTTTTTCCGCTCCTATAATGGGTCTCAACTACGAACTGATGCTGATTTCAAAATCCTACTTGATACTTCGACGACTTGGAGCAGTCAGGCAAGTTGCTTCAGTATCTGAATGGAAACAAAACGAAGAAAGAGGTTAAGTATGAACGAATGTCATGTGTAACATGATTAAGATTACATTTAAAACCAAATTGACACTAATCAAATATAATATATTTTGTAAAAGTAACATTAAAAATATTGCATTTCAAAACAGATCAAAAGTTTCGAAATCATCTTATGAAAAACAGCAGAAATTGACCACATGTTCCTGTGTGAAAAACATTGATTCAATACATTCCAAAAATACATCATGTCTGACAATTCAATCCATAGAGTATAGAAAATTTAATATGTAATTCATCGGCCACAAATAACCACTGCTGTTCCCAGCACGAGTGATGTCCTTGTTCTAAAGACCAATGTTATGACGACCGCTCTCCCCTTTCTGTTTTTTCTTTTATGTAAATGCACCCTTTGGAACTGTTTGTTCTGCTTCTTCAAACAATATAACTCCATGTTCAATATTTCAAGCAATGAAATCAATAAATCCCCTAACAAAACACACAAGCTTAAGTTCATAAAAGAATAGTATCCTGTAAAACAAGCCTGGGCTTGAGATTCTGTCCTTGCGTTCTCACTTCAACAATGCCTCACCCACAACCTTATTGCTTGATTTTCCAAAATATCAAATGTTAATGATGATTGTCATCCAACACAGGAAGGTTTTTTTTATTGAGATTTCAGTACAGTATTGAAAATATGAATATGGGCATTTGAATACAACAATACAATCATGAATGTCCTTCAATAAAAATAGATTTATAATGGGTATTGAGGTGGCTTTTATTACACAAACATATTATTGTATTTCTGAACTAGACATAAAAGCCTATAGGCTTTGTGGCATCCCCCAATTTTTCTTTTCTTTTCTAATGGTGAAACTTGACTGTTATTATAATACATATACCAGGATTATTGAACACAGGTGGGAGTGAGAGTTCAAATTATAGCAGTTGCTCACTAGACAAATGTCCATCAGATATTTGTTTTAATCTCAATAGGTATTAAATGTACAGACATGACAGACATTCATAATACAAGCAAAAAGGAAATTATTCTGGGTTCTGACTAAGTAAAACAATGATAATTTGGTCACTGCATGTGAAATACAGCTAGAAAACAAAACAATGCATGTAGTTTCATCCAGATAAACACAGTGCTGTTTTAACTGAATACAATGAACAATTGACCGGCAAGCAAGGCCCAGGCAGACCTTCAAAGCTGTTATCTTCAGTTTGGGTCATCATTATATAACCACCTATTGTTTTCTTTAGAAAGGGAAGGAGGGCATTGTTCCAACTTGTTGGTGTTAGTATAGTAAACTGGGGTGAGGGGACAGGAGAGGGGGGGGGGGGGGAAGAGGGGCAGTGCATACAAGTCACTGATACATTGCTACATTCATATGCAGATTAGACTGGCTGACAGTGGAGGTGGGGGAGGGAGAGGGGGGGGGGGGGTGTTAGTATAGTAAACTGGGGTGAGGGGACAGGAGAGGGGGGGGGGGGGGGGAAGAGGGGCAGTGCATACAAGTCACTGATACATTGCTACATTCATATGCAGATTAGACTGGCTGACAGTGGAGGTGGGGGAGGGAGAGGGGGGGGGGGGTATTGCCTTATCACAGGCATTACTGAGCAGGGCTCTCATATACTGCACTGGCTGAGAGGGCAGAGCCTAGCCTCATGCTGGACATGCAGGCTGCAGTCAGTGAATACAGTAGCATGGCTCAGTCACAGTATTACATCTGCATGGGGGCAGGTGAGGGAAAAATTCTAAGTCCAAAAAAAAATACACCCAAAAAATTTTTTCCCCCTGGAAATTGCCTGAATCAAATTATGACATTGACAGGAATCGCCCGATTTTTTTTTCCAAAATGGCCGCTGGCGGCCATCTTGGATTTCGGGTCTCGACGAAAAACAATAGGGGTTAGGAGCAAAGTATTTCGGATGAGCTGTGAAAATTTCGGAAAGATAGATTAAGGCGTTCAAGAGTTATGATCCGGAAACCGAACGGCGGAAGAAAAAAAAAAAAAAGAAAAAAAAAAAAAAAAAAAAAAAAGAAAAAAAAAAAAAAAAAAACAGACAAAAACATAAGGCCTCCCGATTTTCAATCGGGATGCCTAATTACATGATACTGGCAAAGTAGGTATATGAAGAAAATCAATACATGGTTGGAAAAAATTGCAGTAACTGGGCTTGGGAATTTGTACTGTGAGTTTTGTTTTCACAGGTTTGGAATACATGCCACAGATGATCTATGTAAAACAATGGGCTAAGTGAACTGGAGTGAGCTGGATCAGTAACTCCAACATCCACTAAAATGTAGCACTTTGAGTTAGGACAGATTCAAATCACTCGAATTACACATGCCACATATGGTCCAAACGATATTTGATGCCAAGCAAAACAAAACTACAAGCCTATCAACTGCAGCTTGAATAACATGCTGGTCCGCTAGAAGAGAAAATAAACTTATGTCAGACATTGAGCTGCTTATAAAACATACTGGCCAAGCATCTGAGAGCCATATTTTTATTTCCGGCATACACTGTTATAGCAAGGGTGCGGCTAGTTTAATAATTCTTCACTGACATTTTTGCTCGAAATGTATGAACAATCAGAACACATAAAGAAGTGTTCCAGCTTGCTTAGCGCATGATGACCAAAAGAACAATTAGGCCAAAACCTTACACACGCCATATTTATACATCCAGCAACATCTGATGTCCTGGTATAGTAACTGCACTGTCATCAGAACTTTTACTATTCACATGTGTCACATGAAATTAGAATTATGAGTTATAACAGTCCAACCAAATTTTCACTTACTGGTACAAAAAACCCCAAAAAACACAGTATTATACTTAACTGAAAAACAATGTTTATTTCATAAAAGTTAGTAACTTTCCTCCATGTAGAGCAGTTTGTGGTTAACAACAATGTTTATATACATGAACATATATATCTCTCTCAACTTATTCTTAAGTACAACAGCATTGATATTAGAGTGAGAATGAAGTTGGCAGAGAATGTATCTGCCATTGGTAATGCAAGTTGAAGCCAGTGTAGTATAATTAGACAAAGGCATAAATATTGTAAAATGTTCACTGGTATGTAATTTTGCCTTGCAAGAGTAATCATTGAGTGAAGAACAAAGTCAATAGTTACATTGACATGAGCACCCAGCAAAATTGATGCAGCCCGTGCCATTGTAATTTGCATTTGCCCCGTCAGAAAATGCCAGTCTTTGATGATGCATAAATATGGAAACCACTCATTGCTGGGCACAATTCCTAGTCAAATGTTAATGTGGTCCACACAGAACAAGCTGAAGAGTGCACTAAAACATCACTACACTACACATTTCTCGGGAATATCATGTAATATTGAACTGCTGGAAAAAAATCCACACAGGATGCATTGAAGTGAATTCAAAACACATTGATTTTCTTTACATTGATACAAATTTTCAATGAATCCAGTCTATTTCAGACATGCCCTGACAAGCAAACAAAACTTCAGGCTCTTCTGTGAAGGTAGTTAGGAACTGTAAATATGTGTATTGTGAGATGGAAGCAGCATATTGATTAAGTTCTATTCTCTTCAATTCATGTTCAATCATGCTCTGATCACTAGAAAATATCAAACTACACTTATATCAAATCATGTGCAGATATAATCCACAGAAATCAGATTAAAAAGCGTGACTCTAGTATGCCAAAATTAATACAGCTAATCTGGTTATTTATCAGGCAAACAACTGAAACAAATATAATAGGAAATCTATGTTGCATATTTTCTGAAATATATCAAACATTCAACTTACACATATTTGACTGATTTATCCTTGGAATCAGCTTCTCTTGAGATGATTTAACAATGAGCTCATATCCTGTGAATACCATGCATGTAGACATACACTGATGTAGACTACTGTTGGCATCTGTATATCAACTGCATTCCGTTTCACAAATCATCCTATAAAAGTATTTCTTCTCAAACTATTAATTCCAAAATGACCTGGCTGGCTGGACCAGTGTTTATTTGTGCACTGGCATCACGCTATCCCGCACCCTCCTGTAGTTATTATGCAAATGACCAGTGCATAGATAGCCAACCCGTGAGCCCGCGTTGTTATCTTGTCAATGCCTCGCATCTGCCCGCAGCCCCCTCGAGTAAATATTTCAATCGCTGGCCAGTGCCGCGGCATCTCCAATAACTCGAAGATCTCTATTCCACAGAAAAATACCTAATCGATTTTGAATTACGATACATATATTTCTGCTAAAAACATTGATTCTATAGTAGGCCTACGTCTCCATAGGCCTGGAAGGAAATTCAAAATCTGTTTGAGTGTCAATGCTCTGCGCTGATAATTCTCGATGAAACACGGTACCATTATTACAAAAAAAAATTGTCAGTGTTCATTTTACCAGAAGGCGCATCTTAAAAAATTACGCATGTTTCTTGGCATTGTTTCGTGGTGTCACCGTGTATTCATGTCATATGACCAAATATTTATAGAACATATCTTCATATACATCACTCTAACATAGAAATATATCTAACTCGACGATAAACTTACGAAAACAAGCAAAGTTTACCTTAGGTAGCAGAAATCGTCTTTCCCCCGTTGCGCCATTTTCTCCTATGACCCAACCCACAATGCACTGCGCATAAGCAAATATGGCGGCGCCCATGAAAGACTGCACCGCTGCTAGACGCTGGTAGATATTCGCCTATTCCTTTGAGAAGCAAGGTAGTAATGCAATCCTATGGAGTTTAACGTATCACTGATATCACGTAGATGTAAAATATATCCAAGTTATCCCTCGGTATTGCTGCTCCCGTTGAATTACGACTGTTGAAGCTTTATGCCGATTGTAAACAACGTTATTTCGATGAAATACGTCGACAAATCGTCCTTATCACCGAGTTTCATGTGGGAACAACAGACATATGAACTGTTTTGTATTAAATCCAAATTTACTGTTTCATTTTGCAAGTTTTAAAAATGTTCACGGCAAGTGCCTCGCTGCCGACATCAGTTTATTATGAGGGGTTTGATCGTGGGAATGGAGTGTTTTATACGAGCCGGGTAGCTAAGCTCCGCCCCCATGCTAATTGCACTCTGTATTTCATGCTACAATGGCCCGCCAGTGGTCGCCACCTAAGCACGGCGCGTGCCGACCAGGTATTAACTGGTCGGTGTCACAAGTTGTCAAACCTACCCTCAAGTGTGAATGCTGTTAATTTGGGTCCTTTTGAATTCGACAAACAATTAAAGTAATTAACGTGTATTGTAGATTAAAATAACATGTCTGGTCAGGCCACCTGCCCACAAATATAAATTACTGTTGAAATCAGTTAGCACATTGAAACAGATGCAAGAAACACCTTTCAGTAGTGTTATTGTTACATAATCAGTGGCAGTTTTGTGTATATACAACGGCTGAACTGTAAAACAGTGAAATGACCATTATTGATGACATTTAACATTGAAATCATTGATTGAAGTACATGGTTTTGATTAACACTTCATAAATATTATACTAGTAGGCCTACTAGTATATCTTTTATATGCATTCCAGAACTTTAAAAAAATGTTGAAATGTCTTTGTTCATGAAGAGTCCAGTTGGGTTCAGCATTTGACTGGAACTGTAAAAGGTCTAACATATTGTTATTTCCTTAATTTCATAAGTTCCATCCTGGGTGAAAAAAATTATAAAAATATGGACTGAGAGGTAATAGCTGTTACTGTCTGCCGTGGGTTAACATGGTAAAATGCTGTCATTTTCCACATATTTTGCCATAAGTTGCTTCATTCTGGACAAAGTGACTTGTCGTTATGTGCTAAGAAATAACATTTCATCTGTACATGTTGACATTGTGTTGTGTGTATGAAACCAATAAAGGTCGGAGTAAAAGTCGGCCCTTGCTAGTCATCACCATAAAAACATGTCTTACCATCTGCGCCTTACAGTATGTTATCTATCATTGTAAGAAAATATTTGCCAACAAAAGAAATAAATAATACATGATATTTCACCAGCAGTGAACAAGGGACACTGGCTGTGCACATTACAAAATGATGTAGCATTGTTGAGTTGACCCCAGAATTTCAAAGTTCTTTTGATGTCTTTCTGAGACAGCTGCCTGGCCAAGGTCTTGGGCACAAAAGCAGATATCAATAGATTTGAATTAGAAATTCAGGAGGCATTGTTAGTGTTCCTAGTGCCTCAAGGTATTGGGGTCTACTGGGCTGTTGTCTTTGATGCATCAGACTGTAACTGTACATATTCTATAAGTTTATGCTCTCAATTTTTGCTGCATTTTGCCAAAGGCACTAATTTTTGGCCTCTGTAAATATATATATATATATTGTGACTATCTTCATTGCAAAAGTTCAAGAACTAGTTGGCATGCCATTGACTGTATGAAGAATGTACATTTCAATAAATACAGGATTGTTTATAGGTAGATTGAATACGTCTGAAATATGGAATATAAAAGAACTGACCTTTCCTGTTATAGACAGTTGGTTGACCATGCATACATGTATTATTTTCAATGGATGTTCCTTTGACCCAAAGCAAAACAAGAATGGCTGTCCCAGATTATTGTTCAGCTGTCATAGATCCAAAGTATTCTGCATCAGTGAAACGGACTTGCTCAAAACCAATAGCAACTGAATTTCAATAGTAGAGCATGCATGTTCCTAATTTTGTAATCAAACAGGTTTTATTACTGACTGGGCTAGAGGTTAGCTGTGGGGAAGGAGGGGTGCTGGCAGGGATGGGGGGAAGGGGGTATTGCAGGCTTGTACCAATAGACATGGCATCATCAAGGCACTGGATGTTCTTCACAGATGATCAAGATGGCTTTGCTTGTCTCTCCTCTGCTTCTTTTTGCTGGTCTGAGTGACGGCCATCTTAATGTGCTGACCATTAATTTAGGTGGGCATTCTGGCCGCAGCAGGCTGGGGAATGGGGGAGGGAGAACCTCCACCAGCATTGCACTTGAGCTCAAATAATTGGATGCAAAGTCAGGGTAGGGAGAAGTGATCTGTGGAATATGAATTAATGCAGTCTCATTATCTGGGAGGGAGGCATGGGGGGAAGCGATGACTGACCAGGCTTGTGTTCGAGTCTGGGGCTTCTTAATTCCTTCTGATATGGCTGTACAGCCACAGAAATATTTCAAACCAGTTGCCCTGCAATTTTACATCCCTTGCTTCTCTGATGGGCGAGATAGAAGCAGAAATGAACACTGCTGATATATTTATGATCCTGCCGGAGACTCATTTCTTCCCCACTGTTTGATGTTTGAAGTATCGATGACCACCATCAAAATATCAAACATGGCTTTGCTTTGGAAAGAAGTTATATTTAGATGACAGATCAGTAAGCCTAGTAGTGAAGATGATTATGTGTGGCCACATATGTATTCTGGTCACAGCTATTTCATGGACCGAGGCTAAACTACATTTTCGTTGGCTTTATGTGCTGTGAGGTCAAATCTAAATTACCGCTGAAATCTGTTGTACCTGTCAGTTGTCCTTGCCACTTTTTTATATGCCCAAAATTAGATTCTGCAATTGCTGTCCATACATATAATATGCATTTTCAAGATAATTGTTATGGGAGTTGCTGCAGTATGTGAGACGATGTATGTCTGCGTGGAGCACCTTGCCCAGAGTGTGCTGTGGTGACAGGGCTGGAGCCGGGGGCCTTTAATTCCTGTCACTTGTCTGCTCTACGACACTTGTGAGTGGTCGGCGTGGCTGTGTCGACCCGGCGGTCACGGCGCACACTTTCACTGCCCTCGGCACAACACAGCACCACCTCACAGCGTCACACACCTGCATCTCAACTCTGATTATACAGTCAGCAATTACTGCCTACAATTACAAAAGTACCGCAACAAGAAATTATTAAATTCATTCTATCGCATACCTGAGATACCATACCTGATTGTGATGTCATGATGTCAATTGAAAATGTTGGTGTATTTGTGATTTTACCACCTTGTATTACTTCGTGCGGGTATATATCATGTACCGGTGCAGTCATGGCAAATCATGCAAATGTTCATCGCATATTTGTGAAGCTGCCTTCCAGTTTATTCTAGTTAATGTTTAATGAAGACTACATGTACATTTATATATATGTTGTTTATGTGACAGTCAGGCCAGGAGAACAAATGAACTGATTGCTAGTTGTCTGTTGAGGGAGTGCACTTTTTCCTGAACATTCAATATAATGTGTCTCGTGCCGTTGAATTATTGTTTGCTTTCGTTTAGTCGACTGTGGCTGGCATTACGGAGTGAATTATATTTTATGTGATGGCTAGCAAAGGAGCTAAAGGATGAAATATGACAGTAACGACCTTGTGGTTTGTATTGTGCACATGGTCTCGCTCTTATTGTCTCCGTTATCTTCAAACCTGAAAATGATCGACAAAGCCTTCTTTCGACTTCTTCTGCCCACAAACTCATTAATAATTGACAAACATTTTGATGGTGTTCGACAGGTCATCTGTACAGGATGCCAAGTCCTTGCGTTGCTGTACAAGGGAAATAAACATACATTTTTTCGTGCCCATCAGTGAATAGAGTAAATAAACAACAAAATATGAATAGAAATATTGAGATTTGCCCTGAAGCTGCTGAATTTGTTGGGTTCCAAGACATTTCAAGCTCGACCTCCTGTCCATTTTATGGCCAGAAAAATCTTTGAGACTGGCTATCTGCCATTTCAAGATGTGTGCTCATTAATATGCAACTTGCATTTGTATTGTTTTTGAAAAAAAAACGTCCCAGCAAGACTTACACGCGAGGCAGAGTGTCTTGTGAGGGAAGGTCAAAGTGTTGTTGCACTTTCGGAGTTGCAATATTTTGTCTGTCGACCGCAGTTGTTTCGCTGGCCGGGTGTGACAAGTTTGAGGTGACACGGCCGTCTCCAGGGAGGGGCTAGGGTCTGGTGAAGGTCACTACAGCTGACCCCCTGGGGGGGACAAAACCCAACAACTTGATTTCCAAGACAACTAACACCAACCAACACAAATCCGCCACCAACTTGCAATGCAAAGTAGAAGCTCATCTCTACCTATGCAGAATAATAACCTAATCTGTCACTGAGATTGTACGGCAGTGGTCGACTTTCATGACTGTCCTTTTGCCACTACAGGCTATACTCCCTGAGGATCCCAGTTCTAATAACAGAATTTGCATTACCAGCCAAATGCAGTAAAATATTTCCCACATTCCAAATTTGTGTCACCACAATAAACACCACAAGTATGTGTGTACATTGCTATAGCGGTACTCTGTTTATATCTAGTACAGTCTAACACTGTACATGAATATTAATAAAAAATTTGTTGTTTTCATCTTACTTGGTACATATTCTCTGTACTCACCCTATAGCATGTATATTATGTTATAATATTCCTTCTGTGTTTGATCACAGTTCCTGAAACATCACAATAAACTTTCGAGCATTTTAAGTACTATATGACCGAGGACACTATACCCCTGCCGCTGCTGTGCCTGCTCTAGTCTGTCTGTATCTGACCACTTTTATTTTGTGTGAAATTCAATTGTTCCAAGTACAAATATGGTGAAAAAAAAAAAAAAAAACTGCAGTACAAGTCAATTTGTATTTATGCTATTATGAGTTTCCTGTTTTAACATGTTTAAAGTTCAGTGTCAAAATCTGGAGCATATTAAATACGACACCAGGGACTTTACCATTAAATGTGAAACACATGACGAAGTTCGATAAAATGAATATATTAATTTCGTGGCTAATAATAACCAGAATATAAAGTCCAGGACAGGAACGGTTCAGTTGATCTGACTCATAGTCGCACATTTGATATATGAATAGAAATGTGAACAAATTGAAACTTATTGTCAAATAAATATTACAATCAATGACCTAATAAAGTTTATGAAAAATTCATTTATAAGATACTGATCCTTAAAAGGTTTGGTAAATAACCTTGAGAAATTTGACTACACAGTTTTATGGTAACTGCATATTTAAATCATGGAAACTTCAGGACAGTGGAGGATAGGATAAATACTTCCTAGTTCAGACAGTGTACTCATGTATAATGGTTGGGTATTTTTGATTTACACAGTCATGATTTGTAACACTATTTTATTCCTTTTTTCAAAAGTTTGAAGAGTGGAGAACTGAAACTTCTGTGTGATTGAGCAGAAAGTTGGGCCCGCCACGATGAGCAGCATAGCAATGGCCGCAGACTCTACACAGTCTGATCTCAGGGAGGATATACGCAGAAAAAAACTCAAGAAAAAAGACACAAGCAAGAGGAAGAAAAAAGAAGGGAAAGGGAAGAAGGTAAGGCAACATTTAATTAATACTACACAATAAGTTGTGTTATTTCATATTACAAGGTTGCATGAATTATCACATGATATTTCATTTTATCTAGAATTTTGCATACGTGGAATGATAATAAGTTGTACTTCATTTCGAATAATTGTTTGCTATACATGTACATGAAAATATAATATATATGTTGTGCTATCATGTTATGTTATTGAATTTCTCACCAAACATGTGAAACAATAGTTCAGAAAAAAAGAGAGTTGATGTTTTATTGGACTAAAAGTCCAATGGTATTGTCAAAAGCCAAAGATAATAAACAACTTTCATATTATCATGTGATTATATGTCACCACTGATACAGGATGTTCTTAATTTCATGTACATCAATACTTTATTTTGCGAGAGGTTTTTTTTAAAATAATAAGTTGATCCATCAGGCAACTGTCTGTTATATTAACAAAAAAATACACTTACATGATGGCTACATGCGTCGTATGGTGCGTAAACCGTGATGTCACCTCTCGTGTATTTCAGTTTTTAAAAAACAATTCTGAACATTTCCTCATAGATTACACTCCCTTGTGAATGTTGTGATTATAATTGAAACTTTCCTGTTCATGGAATTGTCACCGCAGTTAACCGTTAATCTTATTATCATGTATTTTTTGTATACCATCATTAAAACTTACATTGTGTGTGGTTTTGTAGCGTAATCAGCTGTGTCAGTCAGGCTTGGACGTGTAATACTGGGACTTGGATTTTGTCCTGACAGGATTATTGATTTTGATCTGAGTGAACAGGTTATTGATAAATACTTTGCTGGTTGATTGTTATATTTTCAATAAAGCAAACAGACTTTCCATAAAGTCATGGAAGTTTGGCTCGCCTTGGTAATTAGGTGACGTCAAGATCGCGGCGTTATCTTCAGTTTTAATGTGAACAAGCTTTCTGTACTGGACTTTGGTGTTTGACCAGTCGGTCCCTGATGCTGATATCATCAATGTGATGGTGTTATTCCTGATTGTATTTCCAAATAAATATTGCTTCAAAATATTGAATGTTATATAGCTGAGCTTGACAGCTTGTTATCATGTCAAAGAAATACATGTAGTCTATATACATGATATAAGTGTGCTGATTTCTGTAATAACCTTAAAAATATTTCATGAAACAGTGTTATATTTTCGAACAACAATCGAAATCATAATTAAGGCGAGGAATATTATTTACTTCATGCTGTGAAAGTTAAAAAGTTAAGCCTGTTGAGTTGTGAAGACTGAAGGTTTAGATGACTGGAGATGGGCCTGAGCTTACTGCTTGATGCTGATATCTACACACCTGTAAATACTACATGATTGTAGTGTTGTACATCAACAATATGGTATGCTTGTGAATGACAAAACTCATAATCAATACCTTATGAATATGCGTTCATCATTAAATTTGCGCTTGGATAGCTTTTGGTCTGTGTGTTCATGTTTGTACATCTATACTTGTTTCCGCCCGTGGAAGTTGGAGAATTAATGACAGTGGTTCTGGTATCACTACTATTGTCTTGTTGCGAGCACACTGCCCAATGTATACATGGTGTATGAGCCATGTTTGTAAGTGTACATTAACTGATACACTGGTCATTGGCTATCCCCCCCACATATAAATAATTGATCAGTAATGGCCGTAACAAACAGAGAAAGTATGCTGGTCACTTTAATTGTAAGAATTATTGATTGGTCAAATTCAATATCTAATACCTCTTTAGTGGTTCAGGTCAAAGTGCCCACTGAGCCATGAGCCTATTTGACAATGTATCTGACTGGTGCATTCTGTCCGGCAGTCTTTGCATCTAGCGGTGAATTCTATTGATGAATTGTCATTGTTATGTCCATTAAATTATGGTAATTTTGTGGGGGTGATATTCATCCCTTTTTGATGTGCATTCCCATTTTAAAAGCTTTTCAGGTATACTGTTATTTCTCGTTTGTTTCATCTGTTTGTGGAATCTAAATTCCCAGTTGGGTGGACATTGTCACTTCTGTGCTATGACCGCCATCTGTCAGTGTTTCCGTACGTCAGTCTGCTATCAGTGGTCAGTCCGTGTGTTGGATGGATCTGTGCACTAAGTCTCAGACAAGCGGCACAGAAGCCATCGCTGACCGCTGTGGTTTGTAATGGAGCTCAGTGGCGTACACCAATAAATGGCATTAAGCTGTTTCCATGGTTTCCACATCCATGCCCTGTGTTCAGATATCCTAATGAGAGAATGGCTGATGACCAATTCAATCATCTCGCCAGTAAAGTAAAGCACAATTTATTGTTGTGAAGTTCTTCGAGTGGAAAACATTTGATCCTGCATGCACTTAAAAGCATTGAATCATCAATATCATTAATGTAGATGGGCAGAGAGTTTTAGTCGCACTTCGATGATGTACTTGAATGGGTGTCACAGGCAGAGAGTTTGTCACATAAACTTGTCTTGTTACAAGTAAAATTGTCAGACAAACAATTCTGAATTGCCCGTCACAGTTTTCAGTGGAATTATTGCTGGTTGTACTCTCTCGAGGTAAATACCAAAGCCATGAAATCTGAATCTGCAACAATTTTCATTCAGCGTCCGTCATTTAGTGGCTTTGGGTGGTGGTGCATTGGTCGCTGGAAGACGAGACGAGGAGGGGACGAGGTGGCTACCGGGCCGGGGAGAAGTGGCCAGTGCTGCTTGTATGAAATGAAATACATGCTGCATTAAAATGTGAAACAAGAGGACAGAGTGTGTCTGAGTGAACCATTAGTGATGAAAAGGTGGACAGGGACATATTTGAGGATTGCGGCGTGTGGTCAGAAAGATCAGAGGTGAGCGCAGACTACGAGCTGTTCCTCCGAGCGTGCTGCAGAGAATGGTTGTCTCCATCGGCAACCGTCGCCTGCTCCAACCGACAGCGTCCCTCCCAAACTACACAACGCGGTTAAAAGACGTCATCAAAGTGACCGCTGGTCACTGGCAGCCAAACATGAGCGGTGTTTGGTCGACATTGTGATAACATGTGTAATGGAGAATTTAATGAAGTCATGACAAAAACGTTCCCGTCTCAAGTAGGAAGGTGACAGACAAGAAGCCTTGGATGGTGAAGTGACAATGGTCCCTGCTAAAATATACCAAGTCTAAAAAAGAAATAAGTGAGAGTGGCAGAGCTGTTTTAGAAAGGTTGATGCCTCATTATATCACCAAACACACAAATGTGTGTTTAGACTTGATTAAAGTTAATTATTCACAACAGTTTTGAGCACGAATGTTTTGGGTGTCTGTTCTGAGAATCGACAGACGGCGTGTGCCGGAGGTGGCACAGCGTGTACCTGTTCCCTTGTAAATGTTGCGTCGATCAATGGACAGCTCGTCCACGCCTAGATACATCAATACCATTGACTTAGTGTTCTGTTCTCTGTCACGTGGAAACTATTTGATATGATACATTAAATGATAATAAAACCAATTATTTATTCTTGTACTTATTTATTCAACCAAGTTCGTGATTTAGGAGACAATGTTACCCGAGACGCGCGATGGATTATTTTCAAATGGACGCACACCCACTTAGAAAACAGAGGCCCGCTGACGCAGGGAAACACGCTGTGGCTCCATTGTCTATTTGAATAATATAGTAATTTTCTTTGTGTTTATTAATTCAATAATATTACAGCATGTTTCATGTTTTTTCGCTGTATCTGTTTTCCATATAAAAGGTAGCTATTTGTGCAGGGTCAAATTAAGTGCACACATACATTTTCATATGTCAACACTAAGTTATCAAAGTGTAGAGTTGCGCTGGACAGTTTTTATGCCGATAATTCCGGAGAGACGGTGAACGTGTCCATAGATGATTGTTGGCATGTTGATATTGTGGGTATTAGTTTGATTTTATTTCAGCGGTTGATGTGTGTGTTGGGGAGTGTTTGTTGTGGATTGATGCTAGCGAGTTAAAGATTCATGAGCGGGCAGCGCTGCGATGGCCACTTGGATAACAATTTCAGGTGTTGCTAGGCAGCAAGGTTTTATATTCGTGGCCGGCCCTCACTTGTCAGATTGCATATTTGTCCGCACAGTCGGACTGACCTCTAGTGGCCATTCCGCTGAGTGTGCCGCCCAGCCTCAAATTCAATAACACCCGCCAGAAAATTTTACATTGGATTTGATTTAAGTGGGGCCAGCAAATTGGTTCGTGCATAGACGGCAACTTGAAAATGTTGCTGCCCCTGAACCGCTGAATGTGACTTCATTGAAATTGGATTTTGTTTGACAAAGCACAGTGTGGCTTCATAAAATTTTCCCTACAATCCAATGGAATTGCGTTTTCAGTCAGGGTCAGTGGGTTTTGGGAACCATAAATTAAGCGGTGTTGGGGAATTTGTGAGATGGCAAGGGTCTCGGTCCATGCGTGATGGACCAGGGACAGGCCATGAATTCCATATTAGTCAGCTCTCGCTTAACGCGGACCGAGTTAAACAGTGTCAACAAAAATATCCTCTCTCATCTATAAGAAATGTCAATCTTCCTTTAATCGCATACTGATTCACTCTTTGGTGGTAATGGTAATGTCTAGCCTGGCAATTTTTCTGGTTCTGCGGGGAGAGGATGCGGCTGAGAGGCAGCGTTAGAGGGCTAAAGGTGCCATCCACTGGAGCTGGTGTTTTTGTTTGAAATTGTGAATCATCACATAACACGGCTACTTTCGTGTCCACACAGAATGTGACATCACACAACGGAACAATAAGACACGTGTTACCTCTCAATGGTCGTGCTATCACCTCGCTCGTTTCCACAATGTCGCGAAACCCAAATCCGCATCCTATTATGCCCTTTTTGCTCTTCATTTCATTTCATCCTAAACTCAAAGGGAAACGGATTTTGATTGAAAATGCATGTAGTGTGATAAAATATTCATGCAGATGCCTGCTTTTGTAAATGGGAATTACTGCAAAGAGATATGCTGCTTTATACTCTGCCACGGGAAACCATGTTGTCCAAATCGCGGGAAAAATGACACCACACCCTTTTTCTTTCAGTACGTTTTCCCCCGATGGTCAGGTTAAATTTGTGTCTGTGTATTCAACAAGCGGCGGGACTGACACGCTGAAGAGTTTTTATGTCGATGAAAATCGAGCTTTGGTATTGATCACAGTGGAATTAGACAGAACATAAGACAGTTTCTCCATAATTATTACCATATACCTTGTAATTACAAAATACTGTAAACACTTGTCTGCATACAGCAGTTCGCTCACTGTCCATACCCTCCCTGCTGCTCCATGGTAACGAGTACTAAAGGCTAAATTGGGCATGTGAGCGCTGTATTGGTTTCCAAGGCAACCTCAAGTAATTACAATGCTTCAATATTATGAACATCACAGCCCCCAAAAGACTTTAAGCTTTTAATCCTGGGGTGTTATAAAAGATGGCTGGTGTTGGCACTGAGTTTGGAGAAAGGGGTGGGTGGGTGGGTGTAGAAGAACTAGTGAGGCTCGGGTGTGGGGTGGAGTGGTGGGGGGTGAGACACAGGAAGAAAACTCAAGAAGGACACTGGAACAAGCATGGGGACTGTCGGGTTGTGACCACAGACGTTAAAGAACACGGGATGTGCCAGGTTCAAGAGAGATTTCAGACTAGGCACAGGGTTGCGATTTGAGTGGCTTTTCATAATGAATCATGTAAGCAATGTTATTCAGAGAAAATGACACATTGCAAGGTGTAATAGATCATTTTGAAGTGCGGGCGAGCTGACCAGTAGGTGCTGCGCGGGGAGGGAGATTTCTTGTCATCGCTGGAGGAGACTTTCTCTCTCGGAGGATGGAGGCATTTGGCCTTTATGATGTTCCGTGGCACGGGGGAAGGAAAGAAAATTTCTACAGCTCTGTATCACTGTCATCAGGTGCACAGAGTGCAGCAAACGGTGCTCCTAGTGCAACCCTCAGCAACTTGAAGGATTTCAAACCTCCCTGGCCTGTTTTTCAGATAATCCTTCGTCCGATGAATTCTTATCAAATTTTGTTTGATCGAACTCGAGATCGTGGTTCAAAGTTCAATAATAATAGAAGCGATTGCGGCTGAACTTAGCCCATCATATCTGTCATACTCCGTATCAAGCACAAACTCGAGCTGAGTGTCATTTGCATGATGAATTTCTCAGTCGAGTTTTGCCCTTTATTTGGGTATTAAAACACATGGCAATATTTAAAAAGCTTGGAACGGGTCGGCATGGTACCGTGGAATCCATGACGTTAGTCATCGGGTGATATTTGATAAGGCTCGTAATTCGCAATAATAAAGTTTCATTTTATGTATCAATGTGAGAGGGGAGCCTGAACGAACGACTGAAACAATGTGTGCCTAAATCATAAAACTTCAAGTCAAGTCCATGGTCAATATTGAACGATATAAAAACACAAGATAATTGACCAGTTAAACCATGGCATGTGAACTATGTGGCATCACCATTTATTTTATTCCTCTGTGCCTGAAATTTGTCTTGTCCATGAATTTTGTGTATGTTGTGCATATTTGAACTATTCTCCCCTCTCATAGCACTGCACATAATCCAAGGGCCACTGTAGTCAATGTCCCAACAATATTTATGTCCAACATTCATAAAAGCACAAGATAAGCAAAAAAGACTGAATGCCAGTTGTTATTAATATCAAACAATCATTTATAAGGATGGGAATGTAGAGTTCTGTGTTTGTGAACATTTGTCTCAACTTTGCAATTTAAGCCTGTTTTGTTTATATTGATAAGGAATGTAAACATGCAAGTTATCATTTTCATGGAAATTAGCAGAAAATTATTGGCCATTAGAAGTGCTCGTATTTAGTTTTATCAACAGAATAGATGATAATTGTGCTTACGTTTATTGCTGGTGTGAGTACAAAGTGGCTGGCGAGTAGTTTAGCTGTTGTGTTTTCTAGTTATTGAGAAATACTATAATTACGGATA
Organism: Terebella lapidaria; assembly: GCA_949152475.1. NCBI lineage: Eukaryota > Metazoa > Annelida > Polychaeta > Terebellida > Terebellidae > Terebella > Terebella lapidaria. Next base: position 40,261,670 of record OX424557.1, on the reverse strand, counting down.
ATAAATCATCTTCTTCATGGCTTATAGTACATTGTCCAAGGTTCAGCAAATTTCTTGATAATTATTCAGTAGAGTTCTAGTGTAGGCTGGCTACACTGTCGAACAATACTTATTAAACCACCCAAGTAGTATTCTTAATGCTATAATTCTTTAGGTGATGTTTTGGTTTGATGACATGTACGGTATAGTTCGTCGTTTATTTGCCCTCGTTGACAGTAAGTAGTCCAGGTGTGGTGTCCCACATGTATATTCTAGGTCAGAGGAAACAAAAACAAACACACAGCATCCCATTCCCCCAAAGTAAACTTGAAGATTTTTCACTCCAATCGAAGAACTGCGCCTTGGCACGCCACAATGAGAACGGTGCACAATGGATTTCTAAACAAGTGAAGCCTTGGAGTTTGAAGAATGGCAACATGGCACGAACCAGCGTTAAATAAGACGCTGCCAGTTTGTTGTTGTAACATGCCCTCTTCCAGCCCCTCGTGCTGCCTATGTATTATTTTAATGGACTTTAGATTTAGAGACTTGCTTTAGAGAAAGCCTAGATTTGACCTTTTGCTTATTATGTTTTGACCATCACATGGCCGAGAGATCTGGCATCTGGAGGAAGCTGTGTGGTAGAGAAGCAGAGATGTCCCTCCTGTCCCTGATTATGTCTACAGTCCTCCACCCCATCTCAAGCCTTTGTGTTTGTGATATGAAATGTGCACCATCTCTTCCCATACCCCACCCCTTCCCCATCCATTCCCTGCAGTGTTAATCACAAACTGACCAGTGCCAAATAATTCCTCTTCTAGGACTTGCATGTGAACGCCTGCAGACAGACAGCCAGTCACTGGGCTCGTCATATTTCCAAAGTAATTTTATGTGACAGGTTAAATTATGTTTTAAAGATGAATGTGACTTGAAAATGAAAGCTGTCATGTTCTTAAACACGTCAGGCAGGGTCTTTCTTGGTTGCCATGGTAACATCTTTGACAGGGATTTTATTATATTATGGCGCACAGTTTGACAAGGCTTGCTACCAATTTACCCCCTTGCAGTGAGTTTCTTCCAAACATGCATCCTGTTTGAACGTGACTGACTTTATGGTCGAATCAACTAGGCACCAGGTTTGGTCTGCATCACATCCCTCGTGTCCAATGGTTAGCATGTATTTTGAATAGGCTTCTATCTTGATCCTACCGGTACTTATAAATATTTTTGTAGGACTATACAGCTTTTCAAAACTTCACTACATGCATTAGGTCAATAAATTTCATTGAAGCAATATGAGCCAATATGTGAAAAAATCCTGGCAAGAAAAGAGAAAATCATAGGAGTAACATATATTTGAGATGCATAAATTGTCAATGTGATGGATATTGATATAGCACCTAGCAATAATACTAGCATTGATGTAGAGAATGATGATGTATCATGGAAATAAATTAATACTGTTTATGGTAGGAAGAATGTATTGAAAGGATTGTTTTCACGTCTGCCTATTGTACAGACATTGGCCGAGGTATATTGTTTAATGTGCCGATGAGACAAGTTTGTCACCGACTGGACAGATATATGTAGATTAGGGACATAGTGATCTGGGTGGGTGTGGAGTGCGGCATGCTGAGTGTGAGGCGTCCCACTGTCGTTTCCACGGCAATATTATTTAGCATAAAACAAACAGACTCTGTCAAACGATACTCCATATCTGTTTGTTCTGTGCAGAACGAGTCAAATTCATCACAGCGCTTGAAATCCTGCGCTGTCTGGATGTAGCGTGTTGTCCGAGTTGTTTACTCTCCATGTCGTGATACACTATCAGCACAAAGTTATACCAAATCCACTGGCAGATGATGATGTACTTTGAGCTAGATGGTGGAGAGAGGGGGGGGGGGGGGATGGACATGGGGAGATAATAAATGGAAACGACTGGATGACAAGAGAATGACCACAGCGGATGGAAGACAGCAGTGTCCATTTCTAAAATGGAACAACTTTGGTGAGTGGAGCAAACTCCTTGAATCCCGCGAGACGATTTGAAGCAGACGTCCGTGCCAAATGTCAATAGTGGTCGCTCCCCACACTTTGCATGCGCTAAAGCGTCACCCCAAAACTACTTTTCCTCCCCTACATGGGCAGGCAAGATTTGCTGTTTTTAGGTAAATAATCAGCGGATGAAATTTCCAAAGGTCATATATACATGCCACAAAGCACTTTTCAAAGATTAATTCATATTTTATGTGGGATATTTGGTCGGCTCTAGAGACCGGTACAAGTCGGTGTGGAGTCTCTGTAAAAATGTCAGTCCGCGTTATAAATCTGAATGGTCCGCCTGACCATTATAATCAGATCGCTGACATTGTATAAACAATATTGATCGGACGAGATGAAATCAAAAGTGCTGCTGCAGCCAGGGAAAAAATGCCCTCTGAGACTCGCCAAAGGTCAGCCATATTGGTTGAAATATGGAAACATTTAAGATGGCAGGCAGGCGTCCATCGCACTGCAAACAACAGCAGTGGACATTGCAAGGAGAAGAGGGCTGCGGCTATTTGTGGAATTTAATAAGCTGGGTCACTGGCCAGGCCTGTGGGCACAGGCAGCTCCTTCTTGAACCAGAAAAGATAAATGAGTTACAGACAGCTGAAATTTTGAGAGAAATATTTGTGCCAGAAGTAGGGATCTCTGAAGGACGGGAGTAGGGGGGTCCGGCCATAACGGCCAATCCTTCCTATTGGTCGTTATCTGTAATATTTTAGGATTTTACAGCAGGGATTGCTTTTGGCTGCTCTCTCAAGCAAGTGAAACTATAATCGGCTTCGGGGCAGATTTCTTACTGAAATATGATTTCGCTGAAAAGAGTGCAGGTATCAATTTCGGATGGAGTCAAGTAGGGAGAGAGTTTGGTTGAGTGCGTGGCATGTATTGGTACGTGCTGGCTCTGCGCTGTACGCGGATCCAGACTGCTGCTTCCAGGTGTAGCTGTACATTTTTTAAAGATAGATCAGTGGCATTAATAATTCTTTTTGACCTGTCAAAAGTGGAGATGCTAACATTTAGGTTTATTGGGTGATTTTGGGCGCTGGTCTGGATGGTCGACTGTGGACGAAGCCAGGAGGTCTCGGCCAGTGATCATACTCTCCGGGATCCTGGCAGCTATGGTTCGAGTGTACAGCCAGGGTTCATCAGAAGTATCCAGCATTTCAGTCGAGTCTGTCGTGTAGAATGTGTGGACCCCCAGTTCCAATCCCATCTTAAAAGTCTAAATAAATCTCTCCTGTTTGTGTAATAAAAAAGTGCCCATTGTTGTCAGACTTCAGCTGGCCATATACCCGTACATATCTTTTTTAATTCAACTTGGTCATCGCCTTGTGCTATTTTTGCATGTCTGAGTCTTGACATTGCTGCCCCGGCCTCTTCCCCCCATGAACAGTCCCTGACTATAACAGTGTTGATATTTTCTGGCCAGGACATACATCATGTTAATGGTGGCTTAGGTATTGCAAGTAACTTGGGACATGGAATGTTTTCTAAATTCATCTCAAGTCTGGCGATATAGTACCGTCTGAAGACTTTTTGATGTCAAGACGTAGGAAAAAAGCCAGGCTTCCCGTGTCATATTCATCAGCGGCAGAAAATGAATCATTAGTTTTGCGGCACCAGCCTATGTATTTTAAACACCTCTAATACCTATTTGTGACTGCCTCTCCCTCCCTTTCCCTTCCTCCTTGTCTCACCATACAGCTTGATTTATTTTTTCAATATTCTGGATGAAGAATCCTTGAACTTTACAGAGTGTGAACATTTTTCATTTTCCCTGGGGAAGAAGGAAATTTTGTTAACATGCATAATACTAGTTTTCAAATGAACTTCAGTAATTTCTCCCGCTTGTATGCCGAGGATGTATATTGTTGGTGCCTAGTAAATTCATTAATTCTATGGATTCTGCTCGCTGCATGTACATCATGTAGATGTTTAGAATGGATGCCAAGATGGCATTAATTTTGCTGGGAGATGTACAGATCGTTAGTGCCGTGCGGCAGCGTGATATCTGCCGGGGGTCAGCTGGAGGTCAGTGCGTGGTTTGAGGGAGCTCCTGGCCGTGCCGTTTGATCCACAGTCACCATAATGCCTCGGCCCTCGTCCCCTTCATGACTCTTCAAAAGACACTAGAGTGGGTTCAGTTCATCACCGTCATCATCGCCAGAAGAAATCCAATAGTGAGAATAAGCAATATTGATCACACAGCTTGATAATTTTCTTGCATTTCTCATAGTTTCAAGTCCAGATCTCATGTAATTAGGATATTATCCCAGAAGTAATCGATGCTATAGCCTAGTGGCCTGCACATGATGGTCATACAGAAGCAGTCAGCTGGGGGTAGGGGTTGGAGGGGTGGGTGTTAGGATTGGGGGGTGGGGGGGGGGGGGTGGGAGGGGAGTGATCAGTTCATGTCAGGAGTACTTATCATACATGGACATTATGCAACTAGTTCCAGTCATCTCATCTACGGCTTTAATCTGCCTGTAGCATTCTTGAAGGAAACAATGAAAATTTATTATGAGATGATGCAAAATTAATAAATTGAATGGGTTTTGTTGTTTTCTATCGGAGCATTTGTCGGCTGACATCCGCGTTGTTGTAATGGATTAGTTCACTGACGCTAGAATGTTCAGATCTGACGTAAAATAGTTCATTTGTTTGATATAGAGCATGCTTGGAATGATATCAAAAGTTGTTCTGGTACACAGCTTTTGTGTTTAACAAAAACAAAAATATAAATCCTGGTATGTTTTTTTATCAGTTTGATCTCAGAAATCTTTTGATCCCCGAACACTCAGGTGTTTTACTCAATTAATAAATAGCATTTGTATAAATGGGTTCAGTGCAGTAGGTAGTTTAAAATTTCTTTGAAGCATTTCAGATTTCATATACCAATGTTTGTTTAAAAATTTTGTCTGATGTTGCTGAGTAAAGAGAACTAAAGATGAAAAAAAAAAGTATGTTAGTAATTTTTTGCTTGATTTCCCTAACCAAAATATGTTTCTGTTGAGATTCTGGGATGTTTTTCTGTTCAATTAAGAAAAAGTGGAAGTTCATTAAGTTTGAGTAATATATTGACTCAGAAAACTAAACAAATCATTTCTTGTATTGAGTTTCAAATGCAAATGTCGGTACTTATTGGTAATAAGCATGAATTCCTGATAAACACAGCCAAGGAGAAAAGAAAAGACTTCCTTGCTCGAAATCGCAGTGTTTCATAAAATCAATCGCCAAATTACAGTGTTACAGACAATGCTTTCTCTCTGGAAAGCACAAAATTGGTGTAGATTTCTTTTGTCTCTATAGTAACGAGAAATGTAACTCCCTCGATGAACCAACATGGCATAATCTATACACACTTCAGAAATTCTGCTATTTACATGAAAATGTGCTTCTTTGAATAGCTCAATACAAACAAGCCTATCATACTTGTGATATTTACAAATGAAAACAGTGTCGGACTTGGGGTAGAGCACTGGTGGAAATTCTCTGTACTGGAGCAGGTGTTAGGGCTCGGATGGGAACAGAATCAATGATTTGGAGTGTCGTAGCTCACATACATCATGATAGCAGGCAGGTGGGGGTATACCTACCTTTGTTCTTACTCAATTATTCCTTGCCAGCTCCATGCGCATATTTAGAGAACAAATATAGATGTTTGTAATTGAAGAAAGTACAGCTTGATTGACTGTCCGAGAAACCATGAAACATTAGATATTTCCGTGCTTTTGATTTGCTTACGGATGAGCAAGTCTAGCAAAGTTGATGAATGCCTGTGAGGTTGTCTATTGTCTCCAGTGCTTTGTGCTGTAACGTGAAGAACTGACCATTGCATTTCAAACACAGTAGAGTTGAGGGGGGTGTGGTGTCTTCCTTTGTCAGAGCTTGATGAGAAATGACATAACAGGGACAGGTGTGTATGCTAATCAGCTTATTATAATCAAGGTGTATACATTCAGTCTGCAGAACTATCTGGGTCTTGTAACAGTAACAGTGCTGTGAGGTAGGCCTGCCATTTTACTCCTGCTGAAATATTAATGAAAATATTGATGAATGGTAGTTTTGTTTCGGACGCTAGCTGGCAGGAAGTGAAAAAAGACCGGTGTTTCTGGTTTTATAATGAAAAGTGTAAATTAGGCTGAATGGGGCGGATTGGTTGGCAGGGACATTGATTTGAAGGCCATTGTCAGTGTTTTTGACGTGTTTGTGACAGATAGGGCAGCAGGGCAGCAGGGGATATATCAGTATTAATGGGCAGAGGGGTGGGATTTTTATGTGAAATACATGAACTGATTATGTTTCCCCTGTTGATGGTGGCAAACAAAGGAGAACATGCGTGGAGAGAGAGTGCTGGTCTTCCAGGTCTATTGTGTGGACAGTGGTCATCAAGGTAGCGGCACTGGTCAGTATGTGGACCCGGGGGGGGGGGGGGGGTCCACTTGAAACGTGACACATTAAAGCCTGCACCTGTACACCTTTGAAACCTGACATTTTCATTAGGGGATTTTTTGGGATGTGGAAGAGGTGGGACATTGTGAGGGACACGCTTGTTGTGTAAGACGATGTGGAGAGGCTGAGCTCGTCTATATACAGGGAGTGGACATGTACTAACAGCAATAGATACCTCCCTGATCAATATCCATAGCTAATGTATCAATGACAACAATGCGATAATGATTTATGTAAACAGAAACCCATTGTCACAATGGATAGAAGTAAATCTCTGTACCAGGAAATAAGCCAAAAAACTTTCCAATACTGTCACATTGTGTGCATTTCAGGTTTAGATTCAAGGTTAGAATTTTATTATCTTTATCCAACAGGTAAATAAGTTTATTCTGCCACCCAAAAAATCTATACACATAAGTATCATAAATACCAGTAGTATGTTTAGGAAGCAATAAAATTTTAAGAAATAATTGAATGAACAAAAAAAAAAAAGTATGAATAGATTCATTCGTATCAAGTAGCTACATGTACATGTACGTATGCCGCAGAAAATCAATTGTTCGTCCTTCCAGTATGAGTTTGCTGATAAAAATAACAGCTGTTTTTTAGTGCAATCTTATTTGGTTAATCCAAGTCCAGAATGTTTGAAATTAGGTGGGGATTACACAACATGCAGGGGTTGTTGGTGCGGTGTCATGAGGTGTGAAGTAAGATACAAGCACTGATTGAACGGACACAAGACTTGTGCAGCGCGCGTTTCTGATCGTTTCCTAATAAAGTACTACCCCAGATAGGGACAGTGTGGGAGCAGTAAAAACCTGCCGTCGGATCAGTTACAACCCCCCCCCCCCCCCCCCCCCCCCCCGGCTACGCTCCACAAAACTGTCGCAGGTCGTCTTAGTGCTGCGTAATTAAACCGCTTGCTGCCACAAGAAATTTAATTATTCCTTTTGCAACGATGACAGTTGTTGAAATCTAACAAGTATAAAATCTTGTAATTTCCCACTGTGAGGACGACAGAGAGAATACGCCCATTCCATCCCGTGGAAGTTGCAAGTATGGATTTTTATTTCGTTTCAAGCAATTTCTCCCGGTACAAGTGTTGAATCTTGGTCAGTTTCCTTCAGCTTAAATTTCTCATCTCTGTGCAATTTAGTATTAATGCTGAAAAAAAGAAAAGAAAATTGAAAAATCAACAAAATTAGAGACAACTGTATGTAATATTATTTGTGTTGCCAAGACATAGGAAATATTGAGTTAAGTCTGTGAGAATATACTTTATTACGATGAGTCACCAGAATTCAATTGTTTATGTGTAAATGCGAATCAAGCATTCAAAAAATATTCCTCTTGATTGAAATAGAAAACACTTACGAGGATAAAAATTATTGTTAAACATCTATAGCGCCAAAAGCCAGGTTTTTTTTCATCATTTACACAAAATATCGTAAGAATTTACATTGAAAGCCCCAAGCTTGCTACATGTTCGTGTATTCTTTGAACTATGTCACAAATTGTTTGGTTAATGGACTTTCTTCGTTCTGAAACTGACTGCATTTATTACATATTTAGTTTCTTTGCTCAAGGCATGCTGAATTCTCAAGTTCCGAAAATTTTTGTTGAAGTTTGAAGTTGTTTTTAGAACCGTGCTTTGTACATTGTATGAATGACAGAAGCCTTGTGGTCATTGGCGTGTTCCCCGTGAGCTGAGCATGTCCAGAGCCCGGACCCTACCACTCACTGCCTTGTGGTGTAGTAACGCCTAGGCAAGGCGAGGCGAGGCGAGGCAGGAAATTAAAATTTTAATGGACTTTCTTTACTCTGTGAGAACTTCCTGGTACTCTTCAGGCAATAATTACAGTTTTTTAGAAATTTTTCTGCAACAGTGCCTGTCAAACATTGTGCTTGTTTCCAATTCTTTCATTGTGAAAATAAAACTATCCCTTGCATGTCCTTTGTACCTCAGTAGAAATGATATCAACATATATTGTCTTTCAACCAAGCATTACATGTTGAAGGTATTAAAGATTCAAGCTCACGCAGTAGTTGATGCCAATGGAAACATGCCTCTCTGCGATATCAAGAACTGTCAATGGTGTTGTGTTACAGCACTGATACATGTATACCAATGTTGGCAGTGGCAATTGACGTAGTTGTCAGCGTCGTCAAACCCCGGTCTTTACATGGCAGATACACCTCGTTGACCACAAAGCGGAGCAAGGAGACTTCCCCATCTGTTCATGCGTCAATATCTCGCCTCTTCCTTCAAGGAGCCAGCAAAAACATAACTGATTGCGACCCCTAACAGCGAGAGGATCGAGGAAGGAAGACGCCGGAGAAGAAGCAGCAGAAAAAAAAACAGCTTACAAAAACTGCGGGAGAGTCGCGGGAGTAGAAGCTTAATGGCCGGATCGCGGCACAAAAGGGCCGAGGGCGCGTAGTACTATGTGGATTCCTGGCCAGGCCGGGGACAGCTGGGGAGCGACACAGATCTCGCTTGTCACTGGGTGCAAGGTCAAGGTCACTGGGCCACGGGAACAGGTCCAGTTAGGCTCCTAGGACATGACAACAAACCGTGGGGCTGGGTCATGGTTATGTGTGATGTAAGGTTGGGGGTCGGGTGCCATTGATCTGTGCTGGAGTGGGACCAGACGGCCAGACACCAGGGTTCCCGTGGTTACGACATGGTTATTGCTGGCATCACCAGCGGGACAGGGGCCATTGTGCCGCCTCTGGTTTTGTGGTTTGTGGACCACAGTGTCAGATAGCTTTACATGTCAGCCCTGAAGGCATCTTCCTGTACTGATTTGCCCTTCGAGGCTCGAGTACAACTCCATGTAAACACGACTGACCCTGCCCCCCCCCCCCCCCTTCCCCAGTGGTTTGAGGATGTGTAAGACTGCTGCTGTAACAAGCCACGTTAGGGGATGACTGAGGGTGAGCAGGCAGCAGTATGGCTGATGTCTGGTGCTCAGACAGCTGAGGGCCTGCTAGGGGACCCAGATTACATCACATTTAGCAGCAACAGTAAGCAGGGGTTGACAAGGGCAGTTGATAGAGCAGTAGAGATCTGAAGGGAGGGTCGCCCCTGCTCATTGATGGCCATGCCGCGGACAATGCTGATGACATAATGGACAGTCCATCTGCTGGTGGGGCTGTGTAGTTATCTGCTATTCGATCAGACCACACTATAGCCCCTCTACTGACCCCTTCTAGCCACTCCCCCCCCCCCCCCCAGCGTCTCCAAGTGTTCAAGGAAGAGTTCTACAGCGACCAGAATGTCAACACTTGCCCCATTGTGATGGAATCACACCAAGTGTGATGAAGGTCTTTGTCAGCCGCCATGGGAGCGACGGGATGACACTCATATGGTTAATGTCACCAGTCAGAGCTCAGGGTGAGCTTGTAACCTCCGCATCAACACCTCACGCAGTCACAACAGAAACTTATTCATGCTTCAAGACAGATACAAAATCAAGTACATGTCATGTAAAGAATTACACAACTGTAAGCGTGTATTATTCGGAATGAACGAAAGAATCAATTAGACAGATGATATTACATTGGCAGGAACAAATTAACACTTGATGCAGGCTGACCCACCTTTTACAGTTCCCACCCGACATGTTCATTTAGCTCCCTAAGTGTTTTTGTAACAATCTATGACCGTGTGAGAGCTCTGTCTATCGCAGCGCCTGGTAGTGTTTTTCCCTAGCACACCTAGTGTTTTGTTTGCACGCAACTCTGACATTTGTTTTCAGAACATTGTGCTTTCAAACGCCAGCGCGAAGAAAACGCTGGCTGCCCGATGTCCACGAGACATGAATTATTAACAGCGGCTAAAAGAGAAGCAAACTGGACATGCATTAGAAAGTGAGTAAATTACCTGGTGCCACGAAGGATCGCACAGGCAAGCGAGCTTGAGAGCGGGGAGCCAGGGAGGCGTGTGTTCCGTGACGGCCGGATCCGTGACGTGGATCCTTCCCGTCCTCACTGATGACCCTCGGAGTAAGTGCGCCCCAGTCACAGATGACAAGTCACAGCAACAGTCCTGGCTTTTTTCTGTCCCAGTCACCTCCGCCAAGTCACAGACACCAGCGATGACGACCGACCGACGATGCTAACAGTCACAATTGTGTCAGTTGTAAAACCACAATCAACAATTAGAGATAGTCAGCCCGACATTTCTTTCCCTTTGCCATTTCTTTCACTGACGATGGAAGAAAGCAATTGTGAGGTTTTGTGTTTTTTTTCTCGCCTGCCTGCCAGCACTGGCGGGAGAAGGAAGGTGTGATGGCAGTTTGTCCCTGGCACCACTTAAGCCAGCGTGTAAGTGGTCAGTGTCACCATCCGTCCGTCCACCCTGCCGTTCGTCCGTCAGTGTCTTACGCGGCTCCAGCCGTGAGTGAGAGGCAGGTTCTGATGACCGACTCGACTCGATCACGGCAGTGACCAGCCCTGTGTCAATAGTCAGCCCAACACTAGACACGGATCCACCTAGAAATGAAGCACAAGTGATATTGAGATTGAACAAAACAGGGAAAATTTTTGTTTTTGTAGTGGGGAGCGGTGTTGGTCGGGCGGGAGGGGGAGCCGTGCGGTGAGGAGGCGCAGGGGTATGGGGGCCAAGTTGTGGGGACTGATGAAGCCTCTCGCCCGGTCCATGTGGACCCACCCCGAGTGTGTGCAGCTCTCGCGGCCGCTGATCAATACGCTTCCATCGTGCGTCATTAAAGAGAATGGTCATTTTCACTAATTTTGAGCTCCGCAGAAAAGAAAGGTCCTCTCGCTGTGGCCAGCTTTTGATATCAAGGAAAGGTTTTAATTTCCTCGGGCTGCTCCTCGTGTCGGGAGAGCCGGGGATGTTCGGCGTAGTGATTGTCGAAGCGGGCTGTTCTGAGAACATTCCAGCAGTCGGTCAGGATGTGGTTGACACAACATCGACTGCTGACAACCTGTTCAACACCGGATCACATGTCCCCGGTCCTGGGGGGAGGGGGGGGGGGGGGGCTGTGGCACAGCTTCCTTGATGAAGGTATGTGAGGGTAAAGGTATGCGGACACACCTGGGTAGTGGGCTCAGCCTCCAAGGGGTGCATAACTTTGTTATCAGTTTAAGTAGATGGTAGAAATCACTCATAAAAGTTTTTGGGTTTTATTTTTGGAAGACGAAAATAATGAATATTTAAAAACAAAAGATTTCTTTTTTAATTTCATGACATGAGATTTATGGTACACATGCTTGTTTGAAAATATTGTTATCTGCAAGCACAATTGTATAAATATTTATAAAAGCTGGTCTTAAACATGGTGCGATTTGGGTTGATATCTCCTGTGTGACATCACATTTATGGCTTTGGGAACCAGATGTTCTGTGGACCAGAGCAAAACCGTCCTTCTAAATCATATTCTTTGTTATCGTTTTGATAAATAATATATGAGTACTATCAGTTCCAAATACGAGGCCTGTCTGTCATGCGTAGCCGTGACTAGAGTCAAAAGTCAATACGTTTCGCTGCCTATTTGTGATAGAAACTTTACAGTCGAGCTTTTTCCCAGTAATTCGTTGATGAAACTTGCACTCTGGCCAAGCAGCGTAATGTTATTAATAATGCAGGGCTTTTAGTTGGTTGAGAATTTCTCCGGTTGTGAAAAACCATGGAAGGATGCCCATGAAATATTCTTCATTCCTTTGTGTGCAGGATCAAAGCTAACAAAAGGTGTATATTTTCTTTCTGGTGGCACGCAGTTTAAAGTTTTATGGAGTAGCTGTTGTTGGGATGTCATTCGTGGCGCTGCAGGGCCGTGATGAAGCCAGAAGTGTGGCTACCTGTACAGGAACACTTTAAACTAACAGTTCAAAATCAATAACCCCACACAACATGCGCCAGCATGAAATAGGAAATGCTGCCGCCAATATTCCATTAGATTTGAGTACCGCTAAACCCTGTGTAGAAGTTAAATAAAATAAATGGGGTTTAAATTTTAGTCAAGATCCTGGGCAAACACGATAGAAAGCAATTTATTTGCTTAAACTTGTTTAGTTTCCCCCTGCGGTATTTTTATCCCTCCCTTTAGAGAGCAGTGGACACGGCGGAATGGAAAAAGTAATATGTGCAATGGGAGTATGTAATCGATAATTTTCAGAGGGTGGTCAAAGGAAGTAAAGTTGAGTTAGATGTGAGGAGGTTGTTTGTTTTTTTACCGTCATATACAATTATCAATAAGTGCGCACTTTTGAAGGGGTTGAAGAACCTCGTCACAGAGTTATCAGCTGTAAGGAGCCGACGTGGCCAAATATGGATCAAAGTTGATATTATCCAAGTGCATGCTTCAAGGCAAAAAGTACAGGTAATTTGGTAAATACTGGATTTTATCAAATAACAGCACCATATTAAAATCGTTAAATGGGAACTGGTGTCATCCGGTTTTCAAAGGTCATTCAAATCAAAGAGAGAGTCTCTGTGAAATATTGAATTGCCATGAAATAGCAATATGATTCAAAGTTTGTTCATAAAGGAAATGACAAAAAATTCATACAGGGAGAACCTTATATGGCCTGGGTCAATATATTGCACTTGAGGTGTTTTTTGTTAGCCTCAAATTAGGACACATCATATTTGAGATATATACGTCTTTTTGTGGAGGGCAGTGCACCTAGCTGACTAAAGCAAGGGGACATCTGATCAGCGGGCCAGAGATTATCACATAACACAAGGACAAGTATTACACCGCATCAAACAGCTGCACAGTTTAATGCTCTATTAATAAAATAGCTGTGAAGTTTTGAGGTGCAGCGAGTTTGTCACCTGTCCCTGATGCAGCTTTGAAGTTAGTAATCACTCAGTTACCACTGCTGGATGAGGGACAGGGTTCCACAGTCTTTGAACATGGCTGGATGGCAACAGAGAGACTGACCCCTTGTAATTATTAGCCTAGTGGGACCTCTACAAGGTCTGTATGTAGGTGGGGGGGGGGGGGGGGAGGGTCAGTGGGGATCCATCCACATGACTGTGTCTTCAACACACACTTCCTGCCCTTTAACTTTGATCTGAAACTTACTCAACAAATCCAGTGGACACAATGACTAGAGGAGCCTAAAACTGCTGCATGTAGGGGGTATGACTGGCTGACTGAGGGACTCTGGCACCCTGGGAGACATGGAGGAGGGGGGGGGGGGGGGTTATGGGGAGGGGGGTTAGGGCACCGCGGTGAGGAAATCAGCAACACTCAGCTTATTACCAGTCTCTGGCTATTTGACAAACAAAAATCTTTTGATATTTTAGATAAGATAAAACAAAGCACTTTTGTTTGGACTCAGACACGGCATGCATGTGGATAAATCAACTATTCAGCTGACAGAATATTGATGCAAAAGATTATTATTTTTTGTTTTGTTTTTTTAAACATCACATTTTCTCAGCTGTCTTTTATTTTGCCAGCATGTTTGTAGCCAATTTTAGGGCCTACATGTTTGTTTTGGGTATGCTGTGAGTATGACTTGGGTTAAAAAGCATACGTTTGACAACTGGCCATTGTGTACATTGTAAAGAATAGAGCATTTATTTTGTAAACAATTGCAATGTAAGATTATTTGTTGTTTGTGTTTGAACAACTTGAAACAAGAATTTATACAATGTCAAACAGACCAGAGCCATATTTACTTATACATGGAATTTCCAACTAGGCATCTCTAATCTCTAATAAAGGCTCATTGTTCATATCTGATAAGATCCTATTCATCTTGAATACACAAATTGATGTAGTTATAATGTAATGTTATCTGTAAAATATAGCCTACCGCACTTCTGATGTGCAACAATACACTTTATAATATCAGTGAGTCTCATCCTGTAGGCTCACTGCATGCATACTTGTTGTAAGGGTACTGGGTAGAAAAGTGAAATTCACATTATCAGCTGACATCTTCTACAGCAATACATACAAGATCAACAACATCTCAGACAACATATCCAGCACTCCAGTCTGGCTATATCTTGTCAGTGTACCACCGAATATTTTCTTTATTTTTCACACGGATAAAATTTGAGAGAGTTGGTACACTTTCAGAAATGTAGATGACTACCTCTGCAATGTAGCTTGGTACATGAGGGGGATCACAAGTAGACAGATAAGCCGGGGTGCTCAAAATACCGATTCCCACCTTACCAACGCTCACGCGATACATCCACATGTATACATTTTATATAGCAACATGTGGAGCGCCGGAGAGAATGCGAAGCCAACATTTCAAATATGCAATTTGTGAATACTTACTTGCGTCAGGCGTGCGTGTGTATCCAAGGCAAGGACTGGGCGATGTCCAACACACGGTGCTCCCTTCCACCGTCCAGGGAAGATCGTCTCCTATAGACACAGCGATCGACAAACAACAATCTCAACTACTCTTATTTTATGCATAAACACATAGCTTCGGCCAGAAACAGTTCCCGGTCAAATATGAAACATATTTATGCTAATGTTGTTGCTCTATTGCTATCTGCTGCCCATGCGGTTTTCTGCTGTTCTACACTGGCCTGCTGGTGGCCTGAAGTGTTCAGTTATGTCTTATTTGATGACTATAATTGCAGTATCAAGGTGATGCAGCAAGGAGAGATGTATCACAACAGCAAGGAGTCATCCTTAATGTCTTTGGCCGCGTGCGCTAAACTTTCCAGTGGAGTGAAACCTACACTTGTAGCTATACATTGAATTGCTCTTGAAATTGTTAAATTTCCACTGGCAGTGGGGGTCATTCCCTGAACAATAGCCGTATTCAAAGGATCTTTTGTAATCGCTGCACTATTGGTTCTGCAGGTATTTGTCAGCAGTTTGACACCAGTCAGGTTACCTGCGTGACACAATAGTTTTGTAATCCTGCTTCCAAATATAATATTTGCTTCAATGATTTTCATCAATTAACGGTGGTAGGTTCAAAACTCGGCTAGATATTATACAGAAGTCTAATCCTTTCCACTTCGGTGCTCTCGCTCTATTCTATTCTACGATACAACCTCGTTTAAAAATCAAATCAAAAGCTTTTATTGCCATGAATTGTTGGCGTGACGGGCAGCACGCGGTTTTGTTCTTGTTCACAACAGGTTGACTTACCGTGTTTAATGTATTTGCGTTAAAAGTATTATCCTCTTAAGTTAAATATCAATAGCTATTACATCTGATAATGAAACTTTGAAATGGATTTCAGGGCTAGTTGCATTTCACCTTACAGTTTGGTAATCAAACCAGAAATATAAATCCCCTTATGGTACATGTTATAGTGGTACTAATATATTGAATGTACTTTTATGCAGTGCGTGTGACTTGGATCAGTATTGATTCTCCATTCATTTGCTAAAATTGAATGATATATTGATTTTTTTCATGTATTGGACGAGTAACTGTGTACAATGTACATACTACATGGAATCCAAGTAATCTTTGTATATAATAGTAACCAAGCACTTCAAGTCAAAATTTTTGAATTTCAAATGAACATTTTACAATTACTTTGCAGGATTCAAAACTGTCATAAAGTGCGATTCAACAAACGATTGGTGATCTGAAGTCATCCTGAATACTTTACAATGCGACCTCTTCATTTCTTTGTGATTCAAGTGCCCTACATAGGATAGGAGATACATAGGATATTCAAATATGTAAAGATTTAAATACACATAAAATTCCAAGCTTGTCAAAGCAAGCCCTTTCAAGGTATCATGGCCACTTTGTTGGAAATGTAGATTGATTTTGGATGTAACGATATATTTGTTTGTACACTATCACAAAGATATAAAGGTGTCTATCCTGAATTAATGATTGATATGACAGTATTAAGAAAATGTATATAAAAGCATATTGTTAGGGACGCTATTGATCACTCAACTGATGAAAAAAAGTGAATAAATACTTCCATGTTATTATAAATATTTTACCTGTTTTATGGCTGATTTGTTTTAGTTGATTTTGAGGTAAAGCTGGTTTCAGGAGGTGGATGTTGAGCAGGTTGTTGGTCCTTCAACATGTTTTTAACAGGAAAACTTATTGACTGACTAGAATGTGATATATGTGATACCTGCAGAAAGGCACACAAGGTGTAATTTACAGCAGTGTCTCCTTCACTGTCAGATAGCAAGCTTTTCCAGATTGTCCGAGTGAAATCGACACAGATTTCTGCAGAAGGTTGAGTTTCATTCAAACTACTTGAGTCGATGTCGGGGGTTTGAGGTGATTATCAGCGATCGGTGATTTATTACCTCCTTGGGTACCTGGCGCTAGCTGGTCCCTTATTGATTTTAATGATATATCAAAAATTCAGATTGCCTTCACCATCATGAACAATCAACACTTGAAGTTTGACTCGTGGTAACACACCTAAATATTCATTTATAACCTCCATAACTTTATCTGTCATATTTACTGCAGTAAGAGCCGATAAAAAATGATTGAATTATCTGAGCGTTTTGTGTTAGAGCGTGTATTTGCAAGTGTGGGTTGCAAATTGGAATGTCCGGTTCGCATGTTACTGTGTAAAGTAGCATGTACGAGACAGTGGTTAAAAATGTACTTGATAAAACATGAAATGAAAATGTAAGGGGTCTGTAATGTGAAATTAGTCATGTTCTATTTTAATACACAGTCTGAAATATGATTTGCTGCACATGCCAAGAGATAAGTCTGCCTGGCTGATATCCAGCAAAGCGTGTAATAAACTTAATAGTGTACACTTTCTTGTTAATATGTGGCCGGATGTGCTGTGCAATATATAGGAATAGAACACTCAAATATTGACATTTGAAATTGGTTGCTTCTGAATGCTCTTCAGTTTTCTTTTAAGAAAATATTAATTTTAATTTGTGTAAACAAGAAAGAGATGTTTTTTTTTTTTACGTTCTTTAACTACAATCCAATAATGAATTTGACCTTTTCCTCGTGCTGAAAGATTATATTAGTTCGGGGAATTTTTCAGAGGTTTTGTTTACTTATTTTAGCTTGTTTGCCCTTGGTAAACTTTAATTTAGTCTTGAATATTATTTAAATATTTTCCAAAGGAATTGATTTTGAAAGATGAATATGTTGATGGGTATCTGCTACACAGACGTAACTCACAGCTGCTGGGCTCACTCTAGTGACAAATTTTGCTTATCAAAAATTGCTAAAGACTTCAAATTTCTTTTAGCATTTTATAATTTCTTTTAGCAATAATTCTTGCATGTATACCGCATTGTACAAAGAACTATTCAATAACTGATGAAAATAATTCAATGATTATGATGATTAAAAGAAATGCAAGGGTCAGACTATTAATTATTATGAAAAAGTATAATTCTTTATGACAATCTCAATTACACTTTCACAAATTTTGCGAAAGCAAGCTATTTCTGTTTAGCATTTTGTGCCCTTGATTAGCAAAATGCTATAGTGCGATCAGCTAGAGTGAGCCCAGAGCTGTGTTAGGTAAAACGGTAACATGGATCATCATATATCACCTCAATACAATCAAAATTTTAATATTGAACACTCAGTCAGCAGTGTACACATTACAAAGGTCAAACATACATTAATTTCATGAAGTGGTGTTGTGTTTTAAAACAGGATGTATGAGTCATTACCGAGTGAAGCTAAAGCAATATACATGGATAAGTCATTTGGTGTTTTTGAATGTTCAACTATAATTTCTATGCACTCGAGATAATGCCTAATAAATTATTTAAATGTCACAAGATCAAAGTATGCAATAAATTTTGAATTATGGGTGCTGTTCTGTTCAATTATGTTTGCACAGTGATATAGTTCAGTTCCCAGTGAATGACCCACATATTTTAATTAGTTACGATACTTGTATATACAACTGACAGTTTTCCGTTTTAATGCATTGCTCGTCACAATACACATGATGCAAGTCTGTGTTTCATCAAACAAGCTTGGATTCCATTCAGGAGACAATGTCTATGCATATAATATTCTAAAATGTGTAGTTCTAAAGTGTTACAGCAGTTCAATAAACATGTTTAAATTATTCATATATGCAGGCACCTGAATGGTTTTACTTGTTAAATACATCAGCAGGCTGTTTAAAGCCGACAAGCACCAATACGTGTTGACAATTTATGTTTTGTCATCAATAATATCCAGTGGCCCTAAAGTGTGATCAGTTGGACTGATAACAACTGTTTTAGCAATGTTTCTGGTAAGATGTTTACTGTTCCAATGAGATGTGAAATGTATCGGTTTGATATTCAACATGACCAGAGGTTTCCACGATGTATATGTTGACTCCTGACAGTGGTCAGCAATAAAGCACAGTTGAAAAGCCGCCAGCCAGATCTTTAATCCATTATTCATGAGTCTTCATAATGTATACGGACAGAGCAATAATCTGAATTTCTGGCCGGACCAGTTGGCTTGTGAGGTCCAGTGGCTAGACGCACCGCTGCTTCCTGCCTGCTCCCCCTGCCCTTTGTACGGAAATACACCTGTGGCTTTAAACAGTACTAAATAGCTTTATATGTCCTTTATATTGTCTCCAAAACATCGGACATTATCTAGGGCGGGCTGGGGAAGGAGATGAGTCTGCTCTCTGTGGTAGGTAGGCGGGTGGCACACTCCTGAAATGTCCTTCACTCGGGGCTATAATAGAATTTTAAGAGGCTGGCCGGCCAGTATGAGGGGATTTCAGTCCTGTCCTCGGTATCGGTAGACGACCTTGTTGATATTCTGTGTTGAGAGCAATCCGACGCTTGGGGGATTAAAGTATCCAGTGGCCAATATCACTGTCCGTGTCCAAATATCAAACTACCCTTTATGCAAGTTTTCGCACATATTGGTTTTTCTGTCGTTATTGTTTCAAGGTAGAATCATCACGCCTTCTAAAACTTTGTTCCACCTTATTAAGACTTGTATTATCAAACACATTTGACATTTTTAGTACTTGGTGCCTACAAATATGTCTCAAATAAATTTCTGATTGGAATGATTACCATGATTACCATCAGGAAAACACAGGGGGGGGGGGGATTGTGGTCACCATGACAACATATCAGGTAAATGTGTTTTATTGCAAGATCTGTTGCCATCATTCCAGCCACAGCTATTTTGAAATTTGACAATTCTTTGTCGTTGACAAAAATATATTTTCGTGTGTGCATGTTACACAGCCTGAGCTCTACCATGTTATACTGATCTGAAAATCGTTCTAGGATATTCTGAACCAAACATCATTCTAGGTTAGTTTCAGCCTGTTGTGTGCTCTACAGAATGCTGAGAAGAGCAACTGTTGTCCTGAATATTTACAGGGTGTAACAAGAAGCCTATACAATTATTGTTCCTATACTGTTTGCATGTAGTATAGTGTTTGTACATACTTGCCGCAATCAGGTTAAAAAAATACTGTTATATCCAATGTTATTGCTGTGCCTTTTGTGTGCTCAGAATGACCAATCCTGACTTACAATGATCCTTCTATCTCGTGGTACAGGGTGTCAGGAAGAAGCGGGATGGAGACTCCGAGGCGAGCGAGTGTGACTCCGACCTTGATCTGTCCAAGGAGCTGAAGCCTATCAGTTCGTACATTTGCGACCGCGAGCTCACCATCCAGCACCTGTTCCGCAGCATCAGCACCAAGAAAATGAAGGCCATGCTTCCCGAGATACTCAAGGTCAGGGTCTCAGGGATACTTGGGGTAGGTCAAAGAAGTACTGGAGGTCAAGGTCATGTAGAGATCCAAGGTCAAGGTCAAAGTTTATGCCGCCAACTATCAGAGAAACGAACTTTATTTCTGTTGTTTTCAAGAGACTAGAAGCTAAAAAACTCAAATTTAATCTTGTGTCAGGTTTAATAGATATAGGTATGTTGAAATAATTATGTGGTCTTTTTACAGTATTGTGCAAGTGCCTAGTTTTCTTGTACCAGCGGAATATAACATGATGAACATTATTAGCTTCTGCGATACAGACAGTTCATTTGCAAATGAGGCTTTGCAGAATATTCCTGTGGATGTGACAATGTTCTTTTTCTGATGTTTATTCTTTCACAACTTTGATACACAGAAATGTGTTCAATTGTCCATGATAGCGATCTGAGCTGTTGATGAGCCATTTTGAGATCTGACTGGTCTGTCAGTGGAGACCTATTTCCCGACAATTCAGCATAATCCCGGGCGTTGCTGGGTTTCATCAAGTATCACAGATTGTCAGCCAAGCAGACTTCATCGCGCTTTTAATCATGGCCATTCTAATCACATAATTTTGCTTCGTTATTTCACATCAGCTTCGGCCAAATTGATGAAATGAAAATTTTGTGCCTTTAATGAGATGAAAACTGACAATCTGGTGTGTTGCCATGGCAACCCTGACATGTTCTAGTGGTGACCACGGCCGTCACTTAATCTTTTCACTCATTAAAACTGCAAACTGTCACTTTGTCGCTTGCCATATTTGGCTGGGAAATCCAAAGGAAATATTGGCGGGAGGATGAGAGTGAGTGGTTTGAAGGGTTCCTGCAGGCTCTGACATCCAGTGGTATCGCGCTTGTTCCACTGGTGTCGGAGATGTGTTGAGCCGTGTTTTCACACAGGTATTGCCTATCCTTGTGACTGGCACAAGTCGTAGTGGGGTAATAGTACTACGTACAAAGTAGCAAAAATAGGAAATTTATCCTAGGGTTAATGATGAAACTACTGACAGTGTAAATATGTCCTTGAAACTGGAGGGAATGACAAACCTGTGTAATCATCTGTCACTGAACCATCGTGTTTGTAAAAATCATTGACCATTGAATATCTGTAATCCTACTGTCCATCACCCTGAATAGTTCTTTGATATTAAAAGCTCGCCTTGAAACAACAGCGAATTAATTCTGAGGTGATTTCCTGGGGGTTTTCATCGGTTACCTCAACTAACCTTACCGGGGATAGATGGAGCACGTGAGATGAAATCTGTCGGGAGGTGGGGCCTTTACTTTGTTAGCAGTGAGTAGACTGACTGACTGACAGGGAAAGTTGTACTACAGTCAGGAGCTGGGGCCTTTACTTTGTTAGCAGTGAACTGACTGACTGACTGGGAAAGTTGTACTACAGTCAGAAGCTGGGGCCTTTACTTTGTTAGCAGTGAGTAGACTGACCGACTGACCGGGACAGTTGTACTATAGTCAGGAGCTGGGGCCTTTACTTTGTTAGCTGTGAGTAGACTGACTGACCGGGAAAGTTGTACTGCAGTCAGGAGCTGGGGCCTTTACTTTGTTAGCTGTGAGTAGACTGACTGACTGGGAAAGTTGTACTACAGTCAGGAGCTGGGGCCTTCACTTTGTTAGCTGTGAGTAGTATGACTGACTGGGAAAGTTGTACTACAGTCAGGAGCTGGGACCTTTACTTTGTTAGCAGTGAGTAGACTGACTGACTGGGAAAGTTGTACTACAGTCAGGAGCTGGGGCCTTTACTTTGTTAGCAATGAGTAGACTGACTGACTGGGAAAGTTTTACTACAGTCAGGAGCTGGGGCCTTTACTTTGTCAGCAGTGAGTAGACTGACCGACTGACCGGGACAGTTGTACTATAGTCAGGAGCTGGGGCCTTTACTTTGTTAGCTGTGAGTAGACTGACTGACCGCGAAAGTTGTACTACAGTCAGGAGCTGGGGCCTTTACTTTGTTAGCTGTGAGTAGACTGACTGACTGGGAAAGTTGTACTACAGTCAGGAGCTGGGGCCTTCACTTTGTTAGCTGTGAGTAGTATGACTGACTGGGAAAGTTGTACTACAGTCAGGAGCTGGGACCTTTACTTTGTTAGCAGTGAGTAGACTGACTGACTGGGAAAGTTGTACTAAAGTCAGGAGCTGGGGCCTTTACTTTGTTAGCAGTGAGTAGACTGACTGACTGGGAAAGTTGTACTACAGTCAGGAGCTGGGACCTTTACTTTGTTAGCAGTGAGTAGACTGACTGACTGGGAAAGTTGTAATACAGTCAGGAGCTGTGGCCTTTACTTTGTTAGCTGTGAGTAGACTGACTGACTGACAGGGAAAGTTGTACTACAGTCAGGAGCTAGGGCCTTTATTTTGTAGTGAGTAGACTGACTGACTGACAGGGAAAGTTGTACTACAGTCAGGAGCTGGGGCCTTTACTTTGTTAGCAGTGAGTAGACTGACTGACTGACTGGGAAAGTTGTACTACAGTCAGGAGCTGGGGCCTTTACTTTGTTAGCAGTGAGTAGACTAACTGGGAAAGTTGTACTACAGTCAGGAGCTGGGGCCTTTACTTTGTCAGCAGTGAGTAGACTGACTGACTGACAGGGACAGTTGTACTACAGTCAGGAGCTGG
Organism: Terebella lapidaria; assembly: GCA_949152475.1. NCBI lineage: Eukaryota > Metazoa > Annelida > Polychaeta > Terebellida > Terebellidae > Terebella > Terebella lapidaria. The sequence goes on along the minus strand of OX424557.1, from coordinate 40,238,885 downwards.
GGCCTTTACTTTGTCAGCAGTGAGTAGACTGACTGACTGACTGGGACAGTTGTACTACAGTCAGGAGCTGGGGCCTTTACTTTGTTAGCAGTGAGTAGACTGACTGACTGACTGGGACAGTTGTACTACAGTCAGGAGCTGGGGCCTTTACTTTGTCAGCAGTGAGTAGACTGACTGACTGACAGGGAAAGTTGTACTACAGTCAGGAGCTGGGGCCTTTACTTTGTTAGCAATGAGTAGACTGACTGACAGGAAAAGTTGTACTACAGTCAGGTGCTGGGGCCTTTACTTTGTTAGCAGTGAGTAGACTGACTGACGGACTGGGAAAGTTGTACTACAGTCAGGAGCTGGGGCCTTTACTTTGTTAGCTGTGAGTAGACTGACTGACTGGGAAAGTTGTACTACTGTCAGGAGCTGGGGCCTTTACTTTGTTAGCAGTGAGTAGACTGACTGACTGGGAAAGTTGTACTACAGTGAGGAGCTGGGGCCTTTACTTTGTTAGCAATGAGTAGACTGACTGACTGACAGGGAAAGTTGTACTACAGTCAGGAGCTGGGGCCTTTACTTTGTTAGCAGTGAGTAGACTGACTGACTGACAGGAAAAGTTGTACTACAGTCAGGAGCTGGGCCTTTACTTTGTCAGCAGTGAGTAGACTGACTGACTGACAGGGAAAGTTGTACTACAGTGAGGAGCTGGGGCCTTTACTTTGTTAGCAGTGAGTAGACTGACTGACAGGGAAAGTTGTACTACAGTCAGGAGCTGGGGCCTTTACTTTGTTAGCAGTGAGTAGACTGACTGACAGGGAAAGTTGTACTACAGTGAGGAGCTGGGGCCTTTACTTTGTTAGCAATGAGTAGACCGACTGACTGAGAAAGTTGTACTACAGTCAGGAGCTGGGGCCTTTACTTTGTTAGCAGTGAGTAGACTGACTGACAGGGAAAGTTGTACTACGGCCAGGAGCTGGGGCCTTTACTTTGTTAGCAGTGAGTAGACTGACTGACTGAGAAAGTTGTACTACAGTCAGGAGCTGGGGCCTTTACTTTGTTAGCAGTGAGTAGACTGACTGGGAAAGTTGTACGAAAGTCAGGAGCTGGGGCCTTTACTTTGTTAGCAATGAGTAGACCGACTGACAGGAAAAGTTGTACTACAGTCAGGAGCTGGGGCCTTTACTTTGTTAGCAGTGAGTAGACTGACTGACTGAGAAAGTTGTACTACAGTCAGGAGCTGGGGCCTTTACTTTGTTAGCAGTGAGTAGACTGACTGACAGGGAAAGTTGTACTACGGCCAGGAGCTGGGGCCTTTACTTTGTTAGCAGTGAGTAGACTGACTGACTGAGAAAGTTGTACTACAGTCAGGAGCTGGGGCCTTTACTTTGTTAGCAGTGAGTAGACTGACTGGGAAAGTTGTACGAAAGTCAGGAGCTGGGGCCTTTACTTTGTTAGCAATGAGTAGACCGACTGACAGGAAAAGTTGTACTACAGTCAGGAGCTGGGGCCTTTACTTTGTTAGCAGTGAGTAGACTGACTGACTGACTGGGAAAGTTGTACTACAGTCAGGAGCTGGGGCCTTTACTTTGTCAGCAGTGAGTAGACTGACTGACTTACAGGGAAAGTTGTACTACAGTCAGGAGCTGGGGCCTTTACTTTGTTAGCAATGAGTAGACTGACTGACAGGAAAAGTTGTACTACAGTCAGGTGCTGGGGCCTTTACTTTGTTAGCAGTGAGTAGACTGACTGACTGACTGGGAAAGTTGTACTACAGTCAGGAGCTGGGGCCTTTACTTTGTTAGCTGTGAGTAGACTGACTGACTGGGAAAGTTGTACTACAGTCAGGAGCTGGGGTCTTTACTTTGTTAGCAGTGAGTAGACTGACTGACTGGGAAAGTTGTACTACAGTCAGGAGCTGAGGCCTTTACTTTGTTAGCAGTGAGTAGACTGACTGACTGACAGGGAAAGTTGTACTACAGTCAGGAGCTGGGGCCTTTACTTTGTTAGCTGTGAGTAGACTGACTGACTGGGAAAGTTGTACTACAGTCAGGAGCTGAGGCCTTTACTTTGTTAGCAGTGATTAGATTGACTGACAGGGAAAGTTGTACTACAGCCAGGAGCTGGGGCCTTTACTTTGTTAGCAGTGAGTAGACTGACTGACTGGGAAAGTTGTACTACAGTCAGGAGCTGAGGCCTTTACTTTGTTAGCAATGAGTAGACCGACTGACAGGGAAAGTTGTACTACAGTCAGGAGCTGAGGCCTTTACTTTGTTAGCAGTGATTAGATTGACTGACAGGGAAAGTTGTACTACAGTCAGGAGCTGGGGCCTTTACTTTGTTAGCTGTGAGTAGACTGACTGACTGGGAAAGTTGTACTACAGTCAGGAGCTGAGGCCTTTACTTTGTTAGCAGTGATTAGATTGACTGACAGGGAAAGTTGTACTACAGTCAGGAGCTGAGGCCTTTACTTTGTTAGCAGTGATTAGATTGACTGACTGGGAAAGTTGTACTACAGTCAGGAGCTGGGGCCTTTACTTTGTTAGCAGTGAGTAGATTGACTGACTGACTGACTGACTGACTGACTGACTGGGAAAGTTGTACTACAGTCAGGAGCTGGGGCCTTTACTTTGTTAGCAGTGAGTAGACTGACTGACTGGGAAAGTTGTACTACAGTCAGGAGCTGGGGCCTTTACTTTGTTAGCAGTGAGTAGACTGACTGACTGACTGGGAAAGTTGTACTACAGTCAGGAGCTGGGGCCTTTACTTTGTTAGCAGTGAGTAGACTGACTGACTGGGAAAGTTGTACTACAGTCAGGAGCTGGGGCCTTTACTTTGTTAGCAGTGAGTAGACTGACTGACTGACTGGGAAAGTTGTAATACAGTCAGGAGCTGGGGCGTTTACTTTGTCAGCAGTGAGTAGACTGACTGACAGGAAAAGTTGTACTACAGTCAGGAGCTGGGGCCTTTACTTTGTTAGCAGTGAGTAGACTGACCGACTGACCGGGACAGTTGTACTACAGTCAGGTGCTGGGGCCTTTACTTTGTTAGCAGTGAGTAGACTGACTGACTGGGAAAGTTGTTATACAGTCAGGAGCTGGGGCCTTTACTTTGTTAGCAGTGAGTAGACTGACTGACTGGGAAAGTTGTACTACAGCCAGGAGCTGGGGCCTTTAATTGTTAGCAGTGAGTAGACTGACTGACTGGGAAAGTTGTACTACAGTCAGGAGCTGGGGCCTTTACTTTGTTAGCAGTGAGTAGACTGACCCACTGACCGGGACAGTTGTACTACAGTCAGGAGCTGGGGCCTTTACTTTGTTAGCAGTGAGTAGACTGACTGACTGGGAAAGTTGTACTACAGTCAGGAGCTGGGGCCTTTACTTTGTTAGCAGTGAGTAGACTGACTGACTGGGAAAGTTGTACTACAGTCAGGAGCTGGGGCCTTTACTTTGTCAGCAGTGAGTAGACTGACCAACTGACCGGGACAGTTGTACTACAGTCAGGAGCTGGGGCCTTTACTTTGTCAGCAGTGAGTAGACTGACCGACTGACCGGGACAGTTGTACTACAGTCAGGAGCTGGGGCCTTTACTTTGTTAGCAGTGAGTAGACTGACTGACTGACTGGGAAAGTTGTACTACAGTCAGGAGCTGGGGCCTTTACTTTGTTAGCTGTGAGTAGACTGACTGACTGGGAAAGTTGTACTACGGCCAGGAGCTGGGGCCTTTACTTTGTTAGCAGTGAGTAGACTGACTGACAGGGAAAGTTGTACTAAAGTCAGGAGCTGGGGCCTTTACTTTGTTAGCAGTGAGTAGACTGACTGACAGGGAAAGTTGTACTACAGTCAGGTGCTGGGGCCTTTACTTTGTTAGCAGTGAGTAGACTGACTGACTGACTGGGAAAGTTGTACTGAAGTCAGGAGCTGGGGCCTTTACTTTGTTAGCAGTGAGTAGACTGACTGACTGACAGGGAAAGTTGTACTACAGTCAGGAGCTGGGGCCTTTACTTTGTTAGCAGTGAGTAGACTGACTGACAGGGAAAGTTGTACTACAGTCAGGAGCTGGGGCCTTTACTTTGTTAGCAGTGAGTAGACTGACTGACAGGGAAAGTTGTACTACAGTCAGGAGCTGGGGCCTTTACTTTGTTAGCAGTGAGTAGACTGACTGACAGGGAAAGTTGTACTACAGTCAGGAGCTGGGGCCTTCACTTTGTCAGCAGTGAGTAGACTGACTGACTGAGAAAGTTGTACTACAGTCAGGAGCTGGGGCCTTTACTTTGTTAGCAATGAGTAGACCGACTGACAGGGAAAGTTGTACTACAGTGAGGAGCTGGGGCCTTTACTTTGTTAGCAGTGAGTAGACTGACTGACCGGGACAGTTGTACTACAGTCAGGAGCTGGGGCCTTTACTTTGTTAGCAATGAGTAGACCGACTGACAGGGAAAGTTGTACTACAGTGAGGAGCTGGGGCCTTTACTTTGTTAGCAGTGAGTAGACTGACTGACTGAGAAAGTTGTACTACAGTCAGGAGCTGGGGCCTTTACTTTGTTAGCAGTGAGTAGACTGACTGACTGACTGGGAAAGTTGTACTACAGTCAGGAGCTGGGGCCTTTACTTTGTCAGCAGTGAGTAGACTGACTGACTGGGAAAGTTGTACTACAGTCAGGAGCTGGGGCCTTTACTTTGTTAGCAGTGAGTAGACTGACTGACAGGGAAAGTTGTACTACAGTCAGGAGCTGGGGCCTTTACTTTGTTAGCAATGAGTAGACCGACTGACAGGGAAAGTTGTACTACAGTCAGGAGCTGGGGCCTTTACTTTGTTAGCAATGAGTAGACCGACTGACAGGGAAAGTTGTACTACAGTCAGGAGCTGGGGCCTTTACTTTGTTAGCAGTGAGTAGACTGACTGACTGGGAAAGTTGTACTACAGTCAGGAGCTGGGGCCTTCACTTTGTTAGCAGTGAGTAGACTGACTGACTGGGAAAGTTGTACTACAGTCAGGAGCTGGGGCCTTTACTTTGTTAGCAGTGAGTAGACTGACTGACTGGGAAAGTTGTACTACAGTCAGGAGCTGGGGCCTTCACTTTGTTAGCTGTGAGTAGAATGACTGACTGGGAAAGTTGTACTACAGTCAGGAGCTGGGGCCTTTACTTTGTTAGCAGTGAGTAAACTGACTGACTGGGAAAGTTGTACGAAAGTCAGGAGCTGGGGCCTTTACTTTGTTAGCAGTGAGTAGACTGACTGACTGGGAAAGTTGTACGAAAGTCAGGAGCTGGGGCCTTTACTTTGTTAGCAGTGAGTAGACTGACTGACTGACTGGGAAAGTTGTACTACAGTCAGGAGCTGGGGCCTTTACTTTGTTAGCAGTGAGTAGACTGACTGACTGGGAAAGTTGTACTACAGTCAGGAGCTGGGGCCTTTACTTTGTTAGCAGTGAGTAGACTGACTGACTGACTGGGAAAGTTGTAATACAGTCAGGAGCTGGGGCGTTTACTTTGTCAGCAGTGAGTAGACTGACTGACAGGAAAAGTTGTACTACAGTCAGGAGCTGGGGCCTTTACTTTGTTAGCAGTGAGTAGACTGACCGACTGACCGGGACAGTTGTACTACAGTCAGGTGCTGGGGCCTTTACTTTGTTAGCAGTGAGTAGACTGACTGACTGGGAAAGTTGTTATACAGTCAGGAGCTGGGGCCTTTACTTTGTTAGCAGTGAGTAGACTGACTGACTGGGAAAGTTGTACTACAGCCAGGAGCTGGGGCCTTTAATTGTTAGCAGTGAGTAGACTGACTGACTGGGAAAGTTGTACTACAGTCAGGAGCTGGGGCCTTTACTTTGTTAGCAGTGAGTAGACTGACCCACTGACCGGGACAGTTGTACTACAGTCAGGAGCTGGGGCCTTTACTTTGTTAGCAGTGAGTAGACTGACTGACTGGGAAAGTTGTACTACAGTCAGGAGCTGGGGCCTTTACTTTGTTAGCAGTGAGTAGACTGACTGACTGGGAAAGTTGTACTACAGTCAGGAGCTGGGGCCTTTACTTTGTCAGCAGTGAGTAGACTGACCAACTGACCGGGACAGTTGTACTACAGTCAGGAGCTGGGGCCTTTACTTTGTCAGCAGTGAGTAGACTGACCGACTGACCGGGACAGTTGTACTACAGTCAGGAGCTGGGGCCTTTACTTTGTTAGCAGTGAGTAGACTGACTGACTGACTGGGAAAGTTGTACTACAGTCAGGAGCTGGGGCCTTTACTTTGTTAGCTGTGAGTAGACTGACTGACTGGGAAAGTTGTACTACGGCCAGGAGCTGGGGCCTTTACTTTGTTAGCAGTGAGTAGACTGACTGACAGGGAAAGTTGTACTAAAGTCAGGAGCTGGGGCCTTTACTTTGTTAGCAGTGAGTAGACTGACTGACAGGGAAAGTTGTACTACAGTCAGGTGCTGGGGCCTTTACTTTGTTAGCAGTGAGTAGACTGACTGACTGACTGGGAAAGTTGTACTGAAGTCAGGAGCTGGGGCCTTTACTTTGTTAGCAGTGAGTAGACTGACTGACTGACAGGGAAAGTTGTACTACAGTCAGGAGCTGGGGCCTTTACTTTGTTAGCAGTGAGTAGACTGACTGACAGGGAAAGTTGTACTACAGTCAGGTGCTGGGGCCTTTACTTTGTTAGCATTGAGTAGACTGACTGACTGACTGGGAAAGTTGTACTGAAGTCAGGAGCTGGGGCCTTTACTTTGTTAGCAGTGAGTAGACTGACTGACTGACAGGGAAAGTTGTACTACAGTCAGGAGCTGGGGCCTTTACTTTGTTAGCAGTGAGTAGACTGACTGACAGGGAAAGTTGTACTACAGTCAGGAGCTGGGGCCTTTACTTTGTTAGCAGTGAGTAGACTGACTGACAGGGAAAGTTGTACTACAGTCAGGAGCTGGGGCCTTTACTTTGTTAGCAGTGAGTAGACTGACTGACAGGGAAAGTTGTACTACAGTCAGGAGCTGGGGCCTTCACTTTGTCAGCAGTGAGTAGACTGACTGACTGAGAAAGTTGTACTACAGTCAGGAGCTGGGGCCTTTACTTTGTTAGCAATGAGTAGACCGACTGACAGGGAAAGTTGTACTACAGTGAGGAGCTGGGGCCTTTACTTTGTTAGCAGTGAGTAGACTGACTGACCGGGACAGTTGTACTACAGTCAGGAGCTGGGGCCTTTACTTTGTTAGCAATGAGTAGACCGACTGACAGGGAAAGTTGTACTACAGTGAGGAGCTGGGGCCTTTACTTTGTTAGCAGTGAGTAGACTGACTGACTGAGAAAGTTGTACTACAGTCAGGAGCTGGGGCCTTTACTTTGTTAGCAGTGAGTAGACTGACTGACTGACTGGGAAAGTTGTACTAGAGTCAGGAGCTGGGGCCTTTACTTTGTCAGCAGTGAGTAGACTGACTGACTGGGAAAGTTGTACTACAGTCAGGAGCTGGGGCCTTTACTTTGTTAGCAGTGAGTAGACTGACTGACAGGGAAAGTTGTACTACAGTCAGGAGCTGGGGCCTTTACTTTGTTAGCAATGAGTAGACCGACTGACAGGGAAAGTTGTACTACAGTCAGGAGCTGGGGCCTTTACTTTGTTAGCAATGAGTAGACCGACTGACAGGGAAAGTTGTACTACAGTCAGGAGCTGGGGCCTTTACTTTGTTAGCAGTGAGTAGACTGACTGACTGGGAAAGTTGTACTACAGTCAGGAGCTGGGGCCTTCACTTTGTTAGCAGTGAGTAGACTGACTGACTGGGAAAGTTGTACTACAGTCAGGAGCTGGGGCCTTTACTTTGTCAGCAGTGAGTAGACTGACTGACTGGGAAAGTTGTACTACAGTCAGGAGCTGGGGCCTTCACTTTGTTAGCTGTGAGTAGAATGACTGACTGGGAAAGTTGTACTACAGTCAGGAGCTGGGGCCTTTACTTTGTTAGCAGTGAGTAGACTGACTGACTGGGAAAGTTGTACTACAGTCAGGAGCTGGGGCCTTTACTTTGTTAGCAGTGAGTAGACTGACTGACTGGGAAAGTTGTACGAAAGTCAGGAGCTGGGGCCTTTACTTTGTTAGCAGTGAGTAGACTGACTGACTGGGAAAGTTGTACGAAAGTCAGGAGCTGGGGCCTTTACTTTGTTAGCAGTGAGTAGACTGACTGACTGGGAAAGTTGTACTACAGTCAGGAGCTGGGGCCTTCACTTTGTTAGCAGTGAGTAGACTGACTGACTGGGAAAGTTGTACTACAGTCAGGAGCTGGGGCCTTCACTTTGTTAGCTGTGAGTAGAATGACTGACTGGGAAAGTTGTACTACAGTCAGGAGCTGGGGCCTTTACTTTGTTAGCAGTGAGTAGACTGACTGACTGGGAAAGTTGTACGAAAGTCAGGAGCTGGGGCCTTTACTTTGTTAGCAGTGAGTAGACTGACTGACTGGGAAAGTTGTACGAAAGTCAGGAGCTGGGGCCTTTACTTTGTTAGCAGTGAGTAGACTGACTGACTGACTGACTGACTGACTGACTGGGAAAGATGTCTGATTTGCAGGTACATTTACTGTTAAATATTCATCGGATTACATTTTTCCTTAATTCAATAACAATTATATAGGATTCAGTGTCATTATTGAAAAGATAAGGAATCAATTTATCATTGATTTGAAGAATTTCGTTTTGTCAAATTCAACACAAACTGTTTGACCCAGATTTAATAATAAAATCCTATTATATATTCTATTGTCCAGAGATTATTGTGTGATATCAACACATTTCCATGACAATGGTTGAAAAAAAAAACCCAAAACAACAAGACTAAAAATATAAGTAGGCCAATAATGCACAGGATATTTCATTGTTTAGGCCCATATGACTGCAATTTAATATTTATTTCTATCAGATTCTGGAACAGATTACCGACACAATATTATCCCACACCATGAATGAATGTCGCCTGAAATTTTCTCTGCCTCATTCCTGCAATTAATGGCAGCTGATCAGAATGAAATTTTAATGAATTCCACAAGTGACAGGGTGCCATTTTTAATTTGCATTTCAGCAAATTCCCCCAGGCCTTTCCGGCTGATAGGTTTTGTTACTACAGAGAACCGATCGACTGATAAAATTTTCTCCCATCCTTTGAATGATCCTATAATTAAGGCATTTCGGCAGAAATGCCTTTATGGTTTTAGCAGAATTGAGACTTGGTTTCCGGACGATAACTGGAAAAATATTTACGCAATAGTTGCAGAACTCTGCATGGAGGTTCATATGCCACCAGGGAAGAACCCTATTGATTTTGGGATCGATCCGTCAAACGACCTTTGACCTAGAGTTCGAAATAATTTTTTGCTGATTCATCCTTGAGGCATCCTGCATATCTCAGAAACCGTGCATCGTAGAGCGAAACGGACGTTATTTTCGGACTCGTCGCCCTAGACAAACATCTCTAGGGTGTATTATTTTTTTTGATCCGGCTCCGAGGTCCGTGAGGTCCTTGAGGATGAAATCGAGGCTGATCTTGAAACTTGGTTTCCGGACGATAACTCGAAAAATATTCAGGCAATAGTTGCAGAATTTTGCACGGAGGTTTATATATCAACAGGGAAGAACCCTATTGATTTTGGGATCGATACGTCAAACGACCTTTGACCTAGAGGTCGAAATAATTTTTTGCTGAGTCATCCTTGAGGCATCCTGCATATCTCGGAAACGGTGCATCGTAGAGCGAAACGGACGTTATTTTCGGACTCGTCGCCCTAGACAAACATGTCTAAGGGGTATTATGGATGAACTTTGACCTTGACCCCAAATTTTTTTGCCGAGCCGGCATTTTTCGTTTTCGTCGATATCTCGGGAACGGTGTGTCGTAGAGCGAAACGGACGTTATTTTCGGACTCGTCGCCCTAGACAAACATGTCTAAGGGGTATTATTGATGAACTTTGACCTTGACCCGAAATTTTTTTGCCGAGTCGGCATTTTTCGTTTTCGTCGATATCTCGGAAACGGTGCTTCGTAGAGCGAAACGGACGTTATTTTCGGACTCGTCGCCCAAGACAAACATGTCTTAAGGGTATTATGGATGAACTTTCACCTTGACACGAAATTTTTTTGCCGAGTCGGCATTTTTCGTTTTCGTCGATATCTCGTAAACGGTGTGTCGTAGAGCGAAACAGACATTATTTTCGGACTCGTCGCCCTAGACAAACATGTCTAACGGGTATTATGGATGAACTTTGACCTTGACCCGAAATTTTTTTGCCGAATCGGCATTTCTCGTTTTCGTCGATATCTCGGGAACGGTGTGTCGTAGAGCAAAACGGACGTTATTTTCGGACTTGTCGCTCTAGACAACATTTATCTTATATGTATTATGGATGAACTTTGACCTTGACTAAAAAATTTTTTGCCGAGTTGGCATTTTTCGTTTTCGTCGATATCTCGGAAACACCGAGTTGTAGAGCGAAACAGACTTTTTTTTCGGACTCGTCGCCCTAGACAAACATGTCTAAGGGGTATTATTTTAACGGTAAATTTTTTTGCGGAGTCGACATTTTTCATTTTCGTCGATATCTAGTATATATTATAAATTAATCATCACACCGAAATGCCTCCAAGGCATCTTTAGGCCTTGACGTCTAGTTTTAATTATTCAGTGTGAAAACTCAGTGAAGCCACTGAACCATGAAGAGGCTTGGGGCGAATGGTTTATATGGCAATATAAAAACAAAAAAACTGCCTGTCTGGACTTGCTGTTAGGCACAACTACAATCAGAATCCCTAAAATGTGCGCTTGGCTTTTATTCGGTGTCGATCTTGTTGCCAATTGCCCCAGTGATGTAATGAGCACAGGACTGCTATACATGTACAGTTATTCTGGGCTTCCCCAGGTTTTTCACTCAGTGTAAATTGCTCTTTAATTTGAAACACCTTCTCAATGTGTATTAGTCATAAGAGAACAGTTTTCCAATATCAGCAATCAGTTAGATTCTTTTTCAGTTTTTGCAAGTGAGACTGGCGTCAATGCAGTTGAAAGGACTGCAAGTTCAAGCATGTGGATCTAGTTTGTTGAAATATTTCACTGCAAGAGTATTGAAGGCAGAATAGTTAGATGGTAATTTATGCGTGGCAGCTCTTTTGTTGGCGAGTGAAATGAGAGGTACGTGAGCACTGTTCATGTCATGTCCCACGAGTGTTGCTCTATTAAACCATATTTACACAATTTCATATCACATTGTTGCCCCGGCCTTTCAGAACCGAAAAGTGTGACTTAAATCATCTTCCTTTATCAGTTGACATGAAAAAAGTTGCATTTGAACCATGCAAACAGCCGACCTGTTTAATGTCGCTGCCCGTACAAAGTATAATTTACTCTGAAATGCTTGTTTTTCATTTCATCTGACGCAGTAATTATTCAGCATCTATTTGTGGACCTTGGGGCTTTTTGTCTTTGGTTTCCAATGTAAAAAGGGCCGAGTATTGTTCACCTAAACACTCAACTTGCGTGATAATCGTTGTCGTGAAATTTTGTTTGTACATTGCAGGGTGTTGTTTGGTATCCATGCATTTGATGAAAATCTACAGCATTCAACAATCGATATTTGCAGTAATCAATTTATCGCGATTCATGCCCGGGGAACAACCCATGCATGCATGGCCATGTTCATTCTGTCTCCTAGCAGGGAAGGTCATATTGAATAACTTCAATGACAGAATTCTCAAATGTATGTGGAGTTTGTGGCGGGATCAGGTTCTGCGTGGCATCGACTGTATCAGTCAGCTGATATTGAATGCTACTTCTGTTCTCAGTACTGGTTTATTGTTGTGTCCCTCATACATCCATTGATTGTTTGAACATATTGTAAACTCAAAATAGAGAATTTATATACCCTTAAATGTATGTATATATATAACTCACTGTACTGTAGGGGTCATTAAGTTTTGAATACATTTTTGTATGCAACAATTATTGTTGACATCATGATAATGGAGAGCAATTAGCTTGATTAGGGATTTAATTAAAGCATTAGGAAACTTGGATATTAATCTACAGAATAATTCTCACGAATTCCAAATCCAGTGAAACAGATCAGAAAAATAATTCAGTTCAAGAATTCTGACTTTGAGATTTTAAAGTGATATTGGCAGTAAGTTATGGATTTTTCCATATTTTTCTGATCGAACGAAGAAAACATAACAGTTATATATCTGCACGTGTATGCCCAAACAGACGCCCCTTTCTAATAGATTTCGTTGCGAGTTTCTGGTGGAGATTTTGAGTTTGTTTACATTACCGCCATTCTCGGTGCTTTGTATACCGTGACGCAGTGCGATTCCAGCTTACTCGTGTATGTTCGAGCCAATCGAGCGTGAACTAGGTTAAGTCAGAGGTAACTCTGAGTGGCGCACAAAACAAAAGAAAAGCGGCCGCTAGTACTATATGCTTGATTTACATGTATTCATTTGATCAAGCAAAGTTTGTTTTGTAACCTATTTTTCTGAGATCACAGGCATATATGTAATTGATTTGGAAAAAATAGTTTTCCTGCCAACATCACTTTAAATCTTGATGCTACTGTTTCATGTGCTAAATACCAAATATACTGAGATATATTGGACTCAAATCCCTTCCAAGAATGGATTATTATACTACAGATAGAGGAACAGGGAAAATCTGAAGGCATCAAGGAAAAAATGTAGTTTTATACAAGAATCATAGAACAATATCACCACAAGAATGGATAAAGTTGATCCAAATGTGAAACACAATAGGAAACAAACCAACATCAGCGGTACACCATTCTTGTTAACTTTGAAACAGTCTTGAATCGTGTTTTCTTTTCCATTTGCCCACTCCTCTATGCAGAAAATACAACTTGTCATTGGGAAAAGTACCCAGTAGGGGTTCTCCAAGTGGACAAATACACTGAGCGACCTCAAGAAAATTTCATCTCCACTGATTTGATCGTTTCAAATTTCTACTTGTGATTGTTGTAGACAAATTGCCTCAAATTACTTTATTGATCGCTATTGCAAGTTGTCTTTGTCTTTGTGGAGAACATTCCTTGGGTGAATTTGAAAATACAAACAGGATCAATGAAGAACAGTTGGAGCACAGGGAGTGACTGTCCAAAGGAGGGGGGGGGGGGGTATCTGAAGGGCATGGGGGGCAGGGGGTCTGGATGTTTAATATTTGTGGACAATGTAACGGTACAAATAACTTTCTCTTTCCAAAATATGTATTGGAATAAACATATTTATATGTGTAACTACCAATGGGGAAATTGCAATGATAATATTTATTCTGTGTTTGTTTACATCAGTAATCTTGCATGAAGATATGAAATGAATTACTTTCGTGTACAAAAGTCCTGTAAGTTTCAGTTTACATTAGACAGAGACATCATGTAGGGGGAACCCTTGCTGTGTCCCTCGGGCCATTGCCTATAAACTGATGTGGGATTTAATTAAAAGATATGGTAGCCTAGTAAGCCTATACAACTTACATTACTCCATTCCCTTGGGATCTGTCCATAATATCGCTGTGGATGAAGTGATTGTTTAATCGGCTGCATGTTAATATTTGCAATAATTTAATTATTCTGCCAGGGTGTACTGTAGCTTGTATGATATCTGACAATATTAGATTTTGTTGTCCATCTATTCAACATGACGTGCGTTGAAGCCTTCCCCTCTGTTCTCACACACAGTCGGTCCATCCAGTAATAAACGTCAAATAATATAACAAAAATAAAATAAAAATGACTTGGAGTTGGTCCGCATATTTGACGTGCATATTTTCTCGGCGAATTGATATGGCTGGGTCTGTGTAAATTGTGTATTGCTTGCGAACGGTAAACAAAATGACAAGTTACAATCAGAGACTTAATGTCATTACAGCGCTAGTTGCTTCAGGATGCTGTGGGTGGCTTGTGGTTATATTAGATTATATTGCATTATAAAACTTTCACTTCCATGGAGTCTGACCAAAAACATCCATAATTTTTAGAAGAAAACTCATTTCTGTTATTTCAAACACAAAAATTCCACATATTGGATCTTATATGATACACTTGCATACATAATTGACATGACTGATTGTACACTAAACACACACACATACAAAAATAATGATGTACACAATTCATTTTGAGTAGAAAAAAAAACCCTACCAGGCAATTCGTGATCATGATTACCATGATTACAATCCTATATGAATTTTATATCATTACATGATTCATTCTAGAAATAATGTTTTTCATTCGAACTATATTGAAATCGCACTGTACTGAATCTGTCCTGAATACTGCTAATGCACAGCCTATGTGTGCTATAGCTATGTGAGGATGACCACTGATGTAGCTCTCTGTTGTCTGTTGTAGCCCATCCCTCTGTATTGAGACCGCACTGTACTGAATCTGTTCTGAATACTACTGATGCGTAGCCTATGTGTGCTACAGCTATGTGAGGATGACCACTGATGTAGCTCTCTGTTATCTGTTGTAGCCCATCCCTCTGGAGGAACTGAAGCAGCTGTGTCTGGAGCAGCTCGAGTGTATGTCCCGCAAACGCATCAAACGCCTGCTACAAGGTACGTGTATCTACCAGTGTATACAATGTAGTCACAATTGGGAAAAAAACCATTGTACAGTTGGGAAAAAACACAGAACAGCCAAGTAAAACCATCGGACAGGTGGTAAAATCCACTGCATAGCCATACATGTCTTTGAACACTCAGATACAACTATTGTACAGCTGGATAAAACCATTTTACACTCAGATAAAACTATTGTACAGCTGGATAAAACCATTTTACACTCAGATAAAACTACTGTACAGCTGGATAAAACCATGATACACTCAGATAAAACCATTGGACAGTTGGTAAAACTACTGCACAGTCATATAAATCATGGTACAGTTGGGTAAAACCATAGTACACTCATATAAAACCATTGTACAGCTTTGTAAAACCATAGTACACACAGATAAAACCATTGTACAGCTGGATAAAACCATTTTACACTCAGATAAAACTACTGTACAGCTGGATAAAACCATGATACACTCAGATAAAACCATTGGACAGTTGGTAAAACTACTGCACAGTCATATAAATCATGGTACAGTTGGGTAAAACCATAGTACACTCATATAAAACCATTGTACAGCTTTGTAAAACCATAGTACACTCAGATAAAACCATTGTATAGCTGGGTAAAACTATTGTACACCGAGATAAAACTGTTGTACAACTGGATAAAACCATGGTACACTAAGATGAAACTATTGGATAGTTGGGTAAAACTACTGCACAGCCATATAAATCATGGTACAGTTGGGTAAAACCATAGTACACTCTGATAAAATCAATGTACAGCTGGGTAAAACCATAGTACACTGAGATAAAAACCATGGTACATGGTCAGATAAAACCATTGGACAGTTGGTAAAACTACTGCATAGCCATATAAATAATGGTACATTGGGTTAAAACAATAGTAGACTCAGATAAAACCATTGTACAGCTGGGTAAAGCCATAGTACACACAGATAAAACCATTGTACAGCTGGATAAAACCATGGTACATTCAGATAAAACATTGTACAAGTGGGTAAAATCATAGTACATGCAGATAAAACCATTGTATAACTGGGTAAAACCATGGTACACTCAGATAAAACCATTGTACAGCTGGGTAAAACTATTGTACACTCGGAGAAAAGCATTGTACAACTGGGTAAAATCATGGTCAAGTTGTGTGTACCACTGAGGAGCTGGGTAAAACCATAATAAAACCATTGTACAGCTAGATAAAACCGCTGAACAGCCGAGTAAAACCATGGCACAGCAAGCAAAGCCACTTGCACTGCACATCCAGAAAGAACAATGAATCTAGCAGCTCGGGAAATGAGGAGGATTTTTTCCATCAAGGTTCCTGTAGCCTGACAATACTCTATTATACATCCACAAGAAGATGGTCACAATATAAACATGATAAACACACACAAAACTAAAACATCACACAATTTGAATGATGAATCTGCTTCCATGATATTGGCTTTGTGTGGACTCGTATTACATTCATGTCCAGTAAAACAGCAGCTTTCAATGTCAATTCACATCATTAAAACTAGGTAAACACCTATAAAAATTGCAAAGAATGGGCGATAACATGAACAACGTCAGTATGTCGGATTACAGAGAGCGGGGAGCTGAATAAGAACTTGTGGAGACAATCGCCAGGGCATGATTGATTGTGTCAGGTCAGGTCCAGTGTGGGCCTCTGGATCATGCTCAACTGCCACTCACTCAATGCTGGCTTTGTCCCCCTTGTGTGAACTGTGCATTTCACTGCTAAAACAACTCTTTGTCCAGTTTGTTTGAGTAAGATAATCTGAATGGTGTGGCTGATAATTCGGCACACCTGAATTCTAAAATACTGTGCTTATATTGCAGTTTTGAGAGTCTTTACAATTCGTCATGACAATTTTGTAAATTACATGCTGATTGGACATCTATGGATACTACGCATGAAATATGATGGCAGTCAAATGGACAGGGTTTTTTTTCTTCTGTTTTCCAGTTCAGAGACATTTTAATATTTGCTGTAATGTTTTATTAATGACAATCATATTCTTATTGATCAAAATGAAGAGGCATAAAGTTTTGTTATCGCTACAAACATTCAAGATTCTTTCCGCTGACGTTGAACTGCTGAAAAATTTATCGACAGCAATTAGGCAAATGAATTAAAATGATGTACTTTCTCGATTGTTGCCAGATTCATGTTTTATGTGTTTCGGAGTTGTTTGACTTTTATATCGTCTAGATTCTTTTAAAAAATGTGTCTATTTCATACTTTTGCTCATGGTGAATTGCCTTCTGATTATCTCAATTAAGTTTTTGTTTGGAAACATTACTATTTCATTATTACAAGCTGCTGTCATGTAGATAGCGAATACTGTTGTACATTAACTGTGATAACCAAGAGAATATCACCAGCCCCAGAGCAGACTTCTGTACCCTCGTTCAGTACAAGAAAGATCATTTCAGTCCAATTTGTGCTGTACATTTGATGGCAAAACGCACCACTGCTCAAATCTTTACACGTTCAATTCTAAAAAACCTGTTTGGATTTAAGGGGGAAAAAATGTGCAGAGAACATGGCTGAAGCAATGAGGATCTGTTGCAATAGATCTGCTGCACATCTGCTGCTGCCTGCTGTGATCTGCCTTGTTTTTCTTCGTTATTAAACAAATCCCTGCAAAATGTCTGCAGTAATTGAGGCAGTGGGAATAGCTAATATGAAGTATGGCACTTAAAAACGTGTTAAAAGTAAATAAACAAATATGAGGCCTCAGATCAAAGATTTCAGGATTTGTAGCAGAAAATGAGTATGAAGGCAAAAATTACTGGACGGTTTGGTTTTGTAGTTTAGTTCTCAAATTAAGAGTACCCCGGAGGATTGGACAGTGTTATGTACCTACCTGATTGGGAGAAAACTGGAAACATATTCACAAAAGGGACTAGTATTTTAATATCTTCTGTATATATAATACCTCACAAATGTGAAATAACCATGACGACTATTATTGAAATTGGAAAACAGACTGCGGAGTCAGCGGCAGTGTTTAGGTAAATGCCAGGGCAGTTGTTTGGTGCAAGTGCCTCCACTTTGTACATATTAAAATTGTGGAGGCTCATGCCACTGGCAGAAACAAATAGTCCTCTATTGACATAATATTTTAATGGTGCACCTGGTGCTAAAACTCAAATTAACCTCTACCGCTTCAACTTAAGGTTTGACTTACAAAATAGAATCTTATTTGAAAAGGCTCACTTGTGCGGCTTGCTGCCGGGGGTCAGCGAATACAAGTGATTGGAAGAGCCTCTCGCTCTAGCAGCTAAACGTCGGGTTAAATCTTATGTGTGTCTAAATTAAAATCTTGGCAGGGTCGATAGTGTTACATCAGCTAAGGAATCAGACCATATCAGAAATTATATACAGTACATATTGAACTGTGTGGCAAACTGAGCTTTGACTATATTTATTATACACAGTATATTCAGTACTTCCACTTCTTATGGGAATTAGCAAGTCATACTTCAAGATAATTATATTTTTCTTGAATTATGATTTTCAAATAGAACCATTCATATAATCATGATAATATGATCATGATACCAAGTATAAAGTTCAGTTACATGGCCAGAAATATTGCTGCTTTTGAAAACAAATAAAACAATCCACATTTCGTATTTTTATCAAAGATCAATATATACATTTTTTTTTCAATTCACCATCATCATTGCTTTTTGTTGCTTTTTATATCACTTTTACCATGCTAAATAGCACAGTGAGTATGAGATTATAGATACATTCCCCAGAAACATACATCATGACCTTGGTGTACATGTATACCTGTAAAGTTTCAATAATGTCAGGATGAAAACAAGAGTACATTGTATACAATTACATTTGAGTGGAGTACGGCCTATATTAGAGGAGCACGTAGGTGTACACTGTGACAAAGATATCAATAAACACAGAATGGTCATATCATTGTGGTCAGGATGTGTTTGGTAATCTTCACCATGTAAGATTGGACATGCTAGAAAGTCAAGAGTCCGGGCCGTGAGATTATTGAGACTAAGACAATGTTGTTGTCCTGTGTGCTGCATTGACCACTGCCTATTTGCCACTACACACGGTCTCACCGTTCCTGACCTGATCACTCGGCCCGGTGGCCAGCGGCGATCAGATCGGATGGAGTGGCGCCGTCACCAGTTGCACTCTGAGAGTCTGACCCATTCGTCCGTCCGTTTCCTACCTTTCCCCCTCCCCCGGCCATTTTATATTTGGTAAAAAGCTACAATATTGCTCAAAAACGTAATTATGAGCTGTAATATAGAGTGTTTGTGGCAGTGTGGAGCCCGTCCATTGGGGGCACGCGTGGGGTGTGTGGGGGGACAGGTGGGGGGAGAGAGGGGTGAGGCATAGGGAGACAGGAAGCGAGATGTCCAGTGGAGGGTTGTCAGTGACATTCAAGCCCTCCGTCCCCTTTAATACATGCAGGTCATAATAATGGACGGGTCATTTACAAGTCGTGACAGTCCCCGGCCCTAACACATGACACGATTTTAAGTCATGAATAAAATATGAAGATATAATACGTACCTTAGGCCTTATAGGTTCGTCAAACGAGCGTGCTTTAATGATATCACTATGGGCAATGGTGCTTAGGTCCTGCTGTAGATGGATATGCTTTTAAATCCATGAGGCTCTACAAGCCTATACTATTTAAAGTGAAAAGTTAATTGACTCGCTGGGAAAAAAGCCCCAAAGGTTAGCCATTTTGTATATTTGGTTGCGAGTAGTGTTGATACATCGTTGGCAGCAGATAAGTTGTTCAGAATTCAGATACTAGTGGTGCTTAGCGGATGAAATTACCCCTGAGCTCGGTGCTGCCTCCAATGTTGTGAAACCTGTGAGGGAGAAGTTCTAACCTGGCAAAATTCACATCCAGCAGAAAAGTGAAATCCAAAACTATAATCAGATACCTGTCCGAGATAAAGGCAGGATTCAACAGATTTAACAAGAACAGCGATTATGTTTGAAAAAAAAAAAACGAAAAAAATCCCCCGTGATTCCAACCGAGCGTGTTTTCTGTAATTTCCTCCCAAATAGGGGTGGTTGAAAATTGAATCAGTTTTCAATTTCCTGGCTGTGACTGAAGCCCCAGCCAGAGAATTGAAGACGATGTATATATAACATCGCATTACCTTTCTGTGTATGGAAACCTGTTTGTGTCAAAAGGTGTATCATAACATACCGCTGGACTAAGCAGCTCAGCTGCGGGTAGATTTAGGTATGTGGATTTTCATGTATGATTACTCTGTGTTTGGTAGCGTATCACACTGAAGATCTGTTTGTGTAGGACCAGTGATGGTACATGACTGTGAAATACGACAAACTGTTTGCCCGTTCTGTATTAGTATTACGCTTCTAGAGCATGCTTAAATCATGGAAATTGAACACTGGATGTCTAGTTTTTATAATGAAATGTATAAATGTATCCTGTAATTTTATAAGTATAGTTATATTTTTCCAAACAGGATATATATATAATTGAAGTCAGGGTCAACAGTGGTCATGTAAATACTGGTGAAATATTTATCTTATCTTGTAAATTATAAATTTATAATGACTGTCAGTCCGGAAAGTTACATCAAATAAACTATTATGAGTGCAGTATAAAATACAGAAAACAAACATTACTGATACTCAATAATGATGAAAATTACATGAGCATTTATGATATGTAGATCTATTTTGATTTTTTCCTTCTAAATACATACTCTGTGTGGCATCATATACAAATTTGTGGGATATCTATAAAAATTTTGCCAGACTAGACATTTTAATGCAGTAAGGAATATTGCTATAAAGAAGCTATATATAATACTGCTACAATTAGCACAGAAGATTATAAAAAGTCATGGATAGAGAATAAAACTAAACAGTAGAAAGAATGCTTTATTGAATTGTTGAAATATATCTCTATTTGCAGACACCATTTTATCAGTTTGTATTTTTGCACTGGTGCCATGAAATGTGTGCGTTCTGGAGATTATGACAAGCCTATTGCTTTTATGCACTTTTTTGCTGCACAGAATTGCATTAAATTTACAGCCATATATCAAGGAAAATCTTGCCGGAAATGGGCGCCGGGGAAGAATGCCTGTTTTCCCGGGGTCATTCGAAGGTCGCATTGGAATATCTCCAATTGAATTTTGGCTGGGAGTCAGGCGAAGGCGTGAATCAAATTTGCGCCGTTGGTTTTGAAGGATTGGCCTGCCTCGTGAGTCCGGCTCAACTGAGTGGACATAATCTGGCTGACACACGGCCTCCAGCCTCCCGCGCCCTAATTTATTCCATATAGCCTGCACAACTGCACAGTCAAATGGATCGTTGCGAAAATATTATTCAAATTCATTTGTGAAATATTGATCTGGCAATACTGTTGTTTGTAATTGGGTTGGTTTCGATACAGGGTTAGGGCTGAGGGACACGGGGTTGGTGGGGGAGGGGAGGGGGACTGGGGGTGATCCTCAGTGATAAGAAAGGGCTCTGGCCAGTGTTTTTTTTTGCTGGGAGTTCTATGGATGTAATGGCGTGAAGGGTGAGACCCCTCCTGGACAATGTAGGGTGGGGTGTCACATTCTCCCTGGCCTTCACTGGGCGTTTACTCAGCACAATAAATAACTTGAGAAGAGGGCAGCTGCTCTCGCGGAGGGGTTAAATTTGGACTGAAATCAATACACAACCCAACGGCTCCGATGGATTTGTAAAACCTTGTAATGCCAAATTGATTCCCGTTTTGGCTGATGCAGCCCATCACTCGAAGCGAAGAAAGATTTTGTGGACAGTAAACTGCCCCTCAGTCACATGAAATCCCCCTCACTGGACATTTACATGCTAATGGGGCACATTTCAAATTTCACCAGATTTTCTTCTCTGGTGTTCTATTCCCGAGGCCTGCGTTTTTCAATATGCCCCAAGAATGCAGATTGGGTGATTGCGAAAACATCACCAGTTCACTAAGCCCAGTGGAATCATTTGTGCTGAAATTTATTTGAGAGGGATTGTAGAGAGGAACAGAAGTGGCAATGCGAATGGTGGCAGTGACTTTATGGCCAGTTAAAGTGGCCAGCCAACCTGGGGCAAGGAACAGTGTAACTGTCCACAGCTAACATCTTCTGGAGATCTAGGTGGTCAGGGGAGGGGGGAGGGGGGGGGGGGGTGTTGGGGCTATGTAGACTGTTTTTTTTGGAATGAAAAATAATGGTCAATCAAATGGGCACATATTGCACGGGTACTCTGTAGTTTTGTCAGGGTCAGGGTGACAGTTGTCATGGAGACAGGATTTGTGTGGGTGATGTCCCGGGTGATACCGTGGTCGGGTGATGGACAATCTCTGCTGGACCATCACTCCGTATGTGTGTGATGTCGTACATTGAAACTCTCTGTCTGCTGCCAATAGCAGCCAATCCACAGCCAGACACAAACTTGAAGAAACGGCCGCCTTCCTTCTGCTGCTTCAAGCAGCCATAAGGAGGCAAAAAAGGTGTTCTGCGAGTTGCACTTTAAGTTGTGGGGGTCCTGCTGAGTGGCTGTGGTTACGTGGACCCGCCAGGGCAGCACGAGGGAGCATTTAGTAATCAAGGCAGCCCAGCGCGGGAGATTACGTCGCAGACTGGTTGTTACGTTAGCAGTGGTTCCTCACAGTCGGTGACATGTCGAGCTACACGTGGATGTTGCTGCTGCGTTGTGCCGTGCCACAAACCTCCCTACACTCACTTTTCTTCTCTCCGGCCACAGGTTGTCAATTATCATGGTAGAGATTTGGAATGTTTACTTTTCCCACTATTGCCCATACAACAATCCACGATTGCTGTTGTTTGGAAGCCATTGCATCAACACTGCATGGTTCTCACAAAGTTAAAGATTTCCAATTATATGATCATTGGTAATATTTCAGCTACTTCCGGTTCAAAGATCCGAGAAAGAAATTCAGTAGCTGTTTCCAAAAATATGATTCATCCATACACTAAAAATGACTTTGAAAAGATCCAGACTTGCCAAAGGAAAAACAATTTTGAACATCTGTAATCATTTCAAAAATTATATTGAGGTATTCCTGGAGAATATTTGCTTTTTGAGACGGCAGTTCTAAGAAAAGTTGTTGGAACATTCTTTCCATGGGAGAGGGGGGTTGTGTTGAAATCTGAATGTTTTGATTTGCTTGAACTTTAAACCTGCATGGCATAACATGTAAACTTTATGGCTTTAATCAGGATGAAATGCATCGGGAAATCAGTTGTTCTTGCCACTAACCTTTGCAAAACATGTCAGCTTTGTTGTTCTAAGTCATCTGTGCCAACTAGCTTTTTAGACTTGCTATGTAGATCTCACTAGTCTTGGATTTATGTTGATGTTTGAAATTAGACAACAAACTATGATGATCTTTTGAAAATTTAATTTGCAAATATTATTATAGATAAATGCAGAATGCCAAAAATTTTCACTGATAATACTATGCAAATTATGTGTTCATACCTATTTCAACTATCAATTTTCTCTACTATATAGGTTGAAATGCTTGTTTATATATAATGGATTCAATTTCGTTTGAATGCTCAATAAATATTATTACGTTATACATTAATTGAGCTTCTTATATTGGAATATCAATTAATTCCAATTATGAAAATAAATGTGACTATTATATTGAGACACCAATTAGGGAACAATAAAATTAGACTATTGGTCTAAGAATAGATCAGTACTAAAGACACCAGAATAGTATCCTAAAATGTTACATACCTTTACTTTAGAGAAAAATCCTGATGAATTCCCAAGAGAATTATTAAGGTCTTTTTTCTTTAAAAAAAAAAGTATATTGACAGAAAAAAATCAATAATTAGTCGGACAGATACTGAAGTGGGTATTTTACACCAAGTGTAATGGAGCATCAGGCATTTAATTGGTTGAATCACTGAAGAAATGTACTTACAGCTCTCCTGTTGACTGGCTGGGCGTGAAGTACGTGCAGTTTAAATAAAACGATCCTCATACCTGGCTGGCTGGTCTATCGATTGAGTGGAGAGAAGCTGGGGATTACGGAGATTGCCGATTGTGATTTACTCAGTTTTGCCAGACTCAAATGTCGCAGGACTCATCCGACATATTTACACCAATGATAGGATATTGAAATATGATGTAAGAAAATATTTGCTCCCTAAAACATGCCAAATGAATATTCATCATGTCAATTTCGGATGCAAAGCTCAATAAGAGATTTTTAAGTCAACGGCCGATGAAGTTTTCACTCCACAAAAGTTGGTTTTTTTACATGTACCTCTAAGTTCACCCCAGCCCCCCATCCCCCCCCCCCCCCCCCCATTCTTCTCGTTCTAGGACTTCAGTTCTCGTCTCTTCCAATGCAGTCCATTTCACAGTGTTTGCTTACTCATTGTAAACAAGTGACTTGTTCACTTTGTGGCGTTACCGCTATAAAATCCAGTGATCAATAAACTCATAGATTGCAACAAACACAACTAATTAGAAATTATTGAGCATTGCAGTGCAATTTACTTGAAACAGTGGGTAATTTCTTGTGGTGTCTCGTGTACATTTTGTATGTCACTGCAATTTCTTCAATCCTCTCGGGTCGCTTTGCCTTTTAATAGCGTTTAATTAGGAATGCAAGTACACACAATTGATGCTCAAAGCGTGTTCAAATGCTCCGTCTTTCCAGCAATGGACGCTGACTTTTTGCATTCAACAAAAGTGGTTTTGAAAAGGAATCAATATTGCATATATGAGAAACATGCTGGGTTCCCAGGCTCTAGTGCCAGACTGCCGAATGTGATCTCACTTCAAGTTATCAGAGCCATGAATATGGACACAATCTGATGAAAATGAAAGGCGGGATGGGGTGGGGGGTGTAGGGTGGTTTAGCTCGTTCTAGACTAGCGATTCTAAAGGTGAGAGTTCACAATAAAACTGAGGTTTGTGATCTAACAAGACCACAAAGCCTTTATAGCCTGTCTGAGGTAAACACGCTGTTAGATTCAATGTTAAACATGTAATACCATGTCCACATCTCAGGTGTTGTATTCACAAACTCAACATTTTCTGCCATTGTTGCCCTTGTCTCTCGGCTCGCTGTTGGGATTTCAATGAGGCTGACATTGATTTTTTCACCTGCGTGTTTACCCAAAAGGTTTTTTCTCGATTTAGGCGGATGCTGCCTCATCTATTAATGCAATGGAACGAAGGTGAAATTTACCGCGGCATGTTTGAAACATATTTGAGCTGTCTTGAACCACGGAAGGTTTCCATAAACGTCACAACAAAAACTGTCTTTGAATATAGGCAGATGATTATAGAGATGTTTAGATTGGGAAGGAGGAGAAAGGTGGATGAGGTGTTGTTTATCACGCTGTCCAGCTCCTCTATACTCAGATTCAGACGTCGCACATACGTTTTTTCGTTCTGCTGCGTGATGTTGCATGTGTGATTTGTTGCCGTGGCTATTGAATTTACTTTGATGTATTTGAATGTTGAGCGTCACTGGAGCTAGGCTGTGGAGACGAGGCGCCGGCAGCGCTGATGCCAGCTAGCCAGGCCAGATCACATGACGCTGCTTAATTAGGTTTGTTGTAAATGAAGGTGGTGACGCCCTGCGACTGACCCCAACAGGTAGTGGTCGAGTCGAGGAGTGTCGGTCGGCCGGGGGAGCGGCTGGTCGCATGAGCTGTCCACTGCACAGATTACACCCCCAGTCTCCACCACCGCTGCCACTCCCGCAGAGCCATCGCAACGACAGACCCACGGACGGGCCAGCGCTCAGGCTTTTATCTTGTCTTCCTCGCAAAATTGCAAATTGATGAGAGATGCTACAGGAGAGAAAATCAATAGACTCACCTGTTTAAATTTCTGGTGCTTGAGAGGTTTGGACACTATTGGATTTGGATTTGTGTTATTGGAGGCTGTGTGCCACCTCCCCCCACCCTCTGGCCATTCTTCCCTGGTCATGTCTCGATCTCCCCCACACCCGGCCCTTCCCGTGTCACCCACCCGACCCCACCCCACAAAACCATTCCACCAAACGCTTGTCCTGCCTCACTATTTATTCAGCTCTGGCTATGGAATCGTTCAAGTGTAAACATATCGAAAGAAACTTGTAAATACAGGCAAGCTTTCAATTTGATTTTAATGTATTCTGAAAGAAAAGAAGAACATGCACAGCGTTTTGAAGTTTGGCACTGTACATAGCAACATTGATCTCGGAAAAGTTTGCAGAATGAACAATTGTCCAAATGAGTGGTGTTCTGGAACTGATCGATTGTTGTTTTTGGTTCATCTTTACAGAAAGTGAAAAAGTAAATAAATTGATTTTCATTCCACTTTATAGGGATGGACTGTAGCATATGCTATTGATCGTGGACGTGGCTTGAATCGTGAAAATTATGACCAACCAGCCAAACACGCTGCCGTATGAATATATATGGCATCATTACGACTTAGGAGTGCATCTTTCATTTTAAATTCATGTGCCTCTCGGGGTTTTTCTTTTCGATAAAATCAGCCTTTTATCTGCGTTGGAATTGTGGGATTCTTTTTTGAGACGGCGAATCCTCTGGTCATCTATGGCTTCCCCTTCATTTGGCTGCCTCGTACATCAAATGTCATGTCAGCCACCCCCCTGGTTTTAATCTTAAAAAGCCATGGAAGCCCCATATTTGCTGAAATTCAGCAGGCGCTGCCACGGACTGGTCATTAGGCCCCTGAATAGTTCTATCTGACTGAGCTGGCCTTTTGAATGATGATTGGTAGGAATATCTTGGTGCGTCACCAAGTCCCATAGTTTAGATGGGGGTGGGGGAGGGGGGTAAGGGTGGGCAGAGTAGGGGATAGGGATTTTAGTTCTGGGAGATAGATGCCGAATTACTGATCAAAACAAGGCGACCAGCCCCCTCTGCAGATTTTGATAATTGTGCGCCATTTCCGCTGTCCACTGCGGTGACAAGCGCCATGTTGTTTTATTGCACTAAACACTGACCACACTATGATTTCCTGTTGACCTGTTATGATCCAGTCATGGCTCTGTCAGTATGTTCAGGTTTGACAGTGAAAGCTGCTGTCATTGGAGCTATTTATGCTTACATTTAGTAAGCTATAACTGGAGTATAACTTGTTGTTTCAGAACCTACATACATTTGTAATGCTATTGTGACTGAGTATGTTTCCATGGTGATTACTTATAGAGTTTACAGTTGGCTATGTCCTGAAATGGCCAGTTTCATTAGCCTGGGTGTAGATCACTAGTAAAGTGTGGCAGCCTCGAGAGGTGTCTTCTACAATACTGGGCCATGGTCAGGCCATAAAATCTCTCTCTTCTCCCGTGACTCAATAACATTTCTTGTAAATTCCCTAAATTATATGAGATGGTTGTTAATTGTACTGTTGCACTTACCGGCTGAGTCCAATGTGACGACCAATCTGGGCTGTTTTTCTTTACGGCCCAGATATGGAAGCAAATTATTGTTTATGCTGTGAAATTCTCCCATACATCTCTGGTCCGACTGTGTGCAAGTTTGACATTAATTTAATCTCCAGCGGGGTATAAACAGTCAGGGGGGTTTTCACCTTGACGTGGAAATGTACAATTAGAAGCGAGCGTTTTTGCTTGTTTCTTTCGTTAGTTAAACTGCCAGTCATAAGTGGCTGCTGTTGTGTCGTGTCCCATTGTGTGGCACGATACTGGTCACAACGCTTCCTGTAGTCAAGCTTCTTTTATCTGTAATTGCAATTTAAAGTCCATTTTGAGAAATGGACGAGAACAAGGAGCATGGCGGAGAGGGACAAGGGGATGTCAGGCAAGGTGTCTGCTGTCTGGGGACGGAAAAACACGACAGACTGCACTGCCGCGTCGTGCCGTGCCACCGACAGGACAAACAGTGCCACCGCCACGCTGCAGTGAAAAAACAGCTCAGGTGAGCTGAGAAAAAATAGATATAAAACAGTTTTCAATGACGTTTTGAAACTCATCGCTGTCGAGATGAGCCACTCGCTGGTCTGACACCGAACTATGGCAGTTGAAAGATCAACAGAGACTTACACGTAGAGGCGTAGAATATTGTTCAATGTCGCTAATGACACAATAGGGTAACCTTGAACGAATGGATCCTGAGCTGGAGAGCTAGTGGTCCTGCTTGAATGAGACGATGTACGGCACATTTCCAGATACAGTACCAGCCGTACTTACTTTTGTCATGGACTGTGTCATCGCTTTATCCCAGAGGTCATCGAGTGCATCATAGGGCCATGGAAATATAGGCCAGGTTCCATAGTCAGCAATAATACGCCCCCACCTCTCTACCTTGTGTTATAACAGTGGCAGGCATGTACTTCCTCAGCACAGCTTCATAACACAACCTGCATTGAGTCAACTTCCTAGTACAGATCTATTAATGTCAATCACGGCTAGTGCATTGTAACATTCATGTATACAAACGTTAATGGACATAGAGATCTATAACTTTAACTGAATTTTGTTGCTCAGTTGAATATATACAAATATTTACAGAAAATATCATTTCTAAGTTTTAATATGGATGATTCATGACACCTGGATATATCATATTCATCTGGAATGTTCCAGTTGTTGACTGATCTCGTCTCCACCATTCAGGACAGCAGAATTCTCCACCAGTTGTTACATTTTAGGAAGGCAAAATTCTCCACCAGTTGATAGATCTCAGGGCAGCAGAATTCTCCACCAGTTGCTACATCTTAGGACAGCAGAATTTTCCACCAGTTGTTACATCTCAGGACAACAGAATTTTTCACCAGTTGTTACATCTCAGGACAACAGAATTTTCCACCAGTTGTTACATTTCAGGACAGTAGAATTTTTCACCAGTTGTTACATCTCAGGACAGCAGAATTTTCCACCAGTTGTTACATCTCAGGACAACAGAACTTTCCACCAGTTGTTACATCTCAGGACAGTAGAATTTTCCACCAGTTGTTACATCCCAGGAGAGTAGAATTTTTCACCAGTTGTTACATCTCAGGACAGTAGAACATTCACCAGTTGTTACATCTCAGAACAGCATAATTTTCCACCAGTTGTTACATCTCAGGAGGGGCAGAATTCTCCACCAGTTGTTACATCTCAGGAGGGGCAGAATTCTCCACCAGTTGTTACATCTCAAAACAGCAGAATTTTTCACCAGTTGTTACTTCTCAGGACAACAGAATTTTCCACGAGATGGTACATCTCAGGACAGCAGAATTCTCCACCAGTTGTTACATCTCAGAACAGCGGAATTTTCCACCAGTTGTTACATCTCAGGACAGCAGAGTTTTCCACCAGTTGTTACATCTCAGCACAGCAGAATTTTTCACCAGTTGTTACACCTCCAGTTGTTACAGTAGAATTATCCACCTCTTGTAACGTGTCAGAAGAGTTATATCAGATGAGGTATTACTGGTATGAAAGAGATATGATATATTACAATCCTACAGAATATGTATCATATTTGAACAGGTTGTGGCTCTGAAATACTCTGCTTGAAACACAGTGAAATATTATCAGAAACGGTATTTTCATGGTAAAGTGTTCGTAATTATGCTCACTGAACTGAATGTTCAGTTATGGTCATCAAGGAAAATAGATCACAAACTAAGGTGTCACATTGAATGTTATTGTTTTTTCCTTCTTACAAGAAAAAAAGTGCTGCAATTTTCCATGATAATCCCAAGCTGTGACCTGCGCTCAAACTGCCCATTTCACGGTTCACCCTTTCTAACTGCTTTCTCCTTACCACCCCCATCTTTCCATCACACAATGATATAAAAACAAGCACAGAAAAAAAAGGACAATGTTCCAGGTCCAGAATAATTCTCTTGAGGCGGAGGCCTGTATTGCTTTCAAACTTAATAAGGCAAGCCACAAATCATAAAAATGTTTTCAGTTTGCATTGATCCGGGGGCCAGACGAGGCATATTTGTCAAAGTTATTACAACCCCTATTGCTGAAATACCGCCTGTATATTCTCATTTGAATGTGGTCCCCTAAAAGTCATTGGCTGAAAATTATCTGGTGGAACATTTACTTTAATGAAACATTCGAAAGTCAATGCCAAAGCCATGTAAGTTCAAGGTCATGATCAGCAATTACAGGTGAAGGTCATATGTAGATTGGACGTTGTTTGATTTTCAAATTGCCATTTGTGGTGCGCTGTCATTGGTATTTGATTATATCGGGAAGCAATTTTTCTGTTGTTGACATTTTAAGCAGAATGTGCCATGGCAGATCGTCGTAAGGCTGCAGTGCTCCACTGTGGTGGCCTGTAGATGAAAGAGAACATCAGAAAGATTTATGCTTTTTATAGCCCACCAAACAATCTAGGCACTGCACGGATGAATATACTAAATCTCATATTTCCATCAGATGCCTGATTTTCTTGAAGATATTCGTGAGAGGGCTATCCCTTTCTTCCCACAAGTTTATTAGATAGAAAAAATCAATATTCAATTTTAGCGGAGGCAGCGAGGCATTTTCAATAATTACTAGGGAACACCAAAAATGGTGATGGATTTTAAATGTTTATGACATTTGTCAATTAATCACCAAGGATTCCTCCTTTTGAAGTTTGCTGGTGCGGCTTTACGCCAGGGATGATAATGGCTGCGAGATGGTCGTCAGTTCTTTGGGATTCCAGCGCAGGCGTGACCTTCTCCTGCCCTGCCTTCCTATAGTCCACTCCCTGATTTAGGGCTCCCCGCTAAAAAATTTACCCCTGTCATTTTCCATGGTCACGTTGAAAAATTAGCATGAAAAATTTGCTAGGAATTGTATAGAAGTGGCCATTGGGCTGGAGGGAGGGGGATCTGTTTGTGGGAGTGAGGGGGGATAGGGTGGTCGTGTGGGTCACACTCTCCAGCATCAACAACAGCAGCACCATACTCTGCTATCATACTATTGACCAAATCGATTTGATGTGGAGCACTGGTCAGTGTGCCCCCCAGTCTTCCCACCCCCCTCATGCACAGAGCCAGTGTCCAGTGGCTTGTCACTGAGCTCTTACCCTCTCACTCCTGCCCATGCTGGCCTCTCCTGCCCTCTCCCCACCCTTATATGGCACCAAGAGGCCACAATCTGCTGACTGCTTGGTGATAAATATTCAAACCATATTGCACATCCGAGACAGCTTTGGCTATTGCTCTTGAAATTTTCTTGGCCTTTTGGTTGTTTTAGTACTTTTATGGAAGTGCAGGAAGGTCGCTGGTGGCCTGATATGCTGTCAGAGGTCCAGAAGATTGGACAGACCCCGAGTGTTCCATATTGACCCATGCTCTGAACTCTGAATATTGGACATTTGAAACCCGCTGAAACATTAGAGTGAGGTTCCATGTATCTTTAATCAGGTCTTTCTCGGGGTCTGGCGGGTTGCAGGCATTCTTAAATCACATCCAAGACACTGCCGGAATAATGGCAGGAATCAAATTATATGATATTTGTAGCCGAGGCATAAATTGCTATTCATAGTGCCTTTGAAACTGGCCGTGTTCCTCTAGGTGGGAAATAGATTGCGTCAATACGTCCGCCGATCAGGTGTCCACCGTTAATGACAAGACGCTGTCCATATTTCTCTTTAATTTGCATTGCCAGATTACATTTTTGGAGAACAGTCTAAAGGAAAACCTGTGGGTATTCATCATTTTATATTCATGAAAAGTAAATTTATGGCATGTTTTGCTGTATGGGTGATTTTAATTTAGATTGTAGTTGAAACCCAATACTTCTCTCTACACGTTAGCAACTAGCTGTCTCTTAGAAACACTCGTTCACGATCAAAGCGTTTATAATCCACTGCACTTACAGCTCAAAGTGAAAACAAACAAAAAAACTGGAAAGAACAAAAATGCCTGAAATCAAATTAGTAAATTCGGCGTCACTAGCCAGCCATTGCCTCTTGTCCTCAGCACGCAGTAAAAATGTTGCGAGATTGCTGCCTTGTCATGAAATGGGCATGACTCAAATATGGGATTTTCCCGTCTTTTGATTAAATTTCTGTGTCGCAGAAATGCTTAGCATGACAATTGCAAGATTTTCATGACGTGGAATGACATTGGCAAAGAAGGCCATTGTTTCTGCTGTGGTATGGAGCTGTGGCTGACATTATGTTTGGTATGAGGCAGAGGATGGGATGTGGGGAGAGGGGGGGGGGGGGAGTTATTACTGACCAGTTGTTTCGTGTGGACAGCGTATATCAGAAGAAGCTTTTCAACAACAGATCATATAATGTAAAGGCTGACTTAGAAGCGTGTCCATGGCAACGGGGCTCGGGGAGAGACACGCAAATTTGACTCGCACTTTTGACAGTAGTCATCAGGCGTTTGTCTTTGCCGGCTGTCTAGATTAGCTGCATGGGACAAGATCAAATTGCCTTTATGAAATTATGGCATGCACATCCATGGACTGACGTTTGTTTCGCTGGTCCTCGCTGTTTATGATCTATCTGTTTGTGGACAGATGCTTCGTGTGATCACAGCGACTCAATTGGGAGTTCTTGAGTCGTATGTCTTCACAATGGGTCAGTTCCCAAGTTGAGGCTTCCATCTCCCTGTACTCTGTGTAATTATGCTGTCTCAATTCATGTTGAGAATATCCCAAATATATCCACTGCCCTTTGCTGGAGATGGTTCATACTTCAACACTTGACATTATCCATGTTGACTTTGTTCACAAACAGTCACAAGTGGCCTAATCAGAGAAAATTTATTGTGACTGAAATTGTGATTGTTATTGATATTGTTAATATTCCCCCCCCCCCCTGATATATACATGTTGTACCTACTGGAATGTTGCTAGATGCTTGTGATGTCACGTTTCCAGGACAACCACGCTATACATGTATGTTATGTTTCGTAGCTGAATGATGCTGCCTCATTGTCTTCTCTATTGAAATTTGTCTTCATTAATACCAGGCACTTGTGTTGTATTGCACTTTATTTCACATATCATTTTGTGTCGCGGAGTGATTTGAACTTGTATGACACTCCTGAAGAATCTCCAGCTAGGGAGAGGAAGAATGGTCTGATTTAGTCGCACCAAGACGGAGCACTTCACATCTTCCGGAGACCATCCCACTGCCGACCAGCGAAGACTGGTGATTAATTTTAATGCAAGTTTTGATTGTTTGATTTTACGACAATTTTCCCCCTTCTGAATTATTGGAAATTGTGGGCTTTGTTTTGAGCGCTAATAATTTCAGCGTCGAGCTCACTGTCTGAAGCTTGACAACAAAGGGAATCAGCATTGGTGATGTCTAATTTATGTTGAGGAGACCCAAACGGGTGTTTATCACTTTTTGAAGTTGTTCCCTTTCAGTCAGTATTGTGCAGACTGGACTGGGTGATCTTGTATTACCGGGTCTGCAAGGAGTCCGTCTTTCATCACTTCCACTCAACTACATGCTTCATTAACGTTATGTACAATGATTCCTGTTTGACTTCCAGAATATTTCAGGAGACAATCTTAGGTACTTTGTTGCCTTTTTTTTCTCGTTTTTAGGTGTTAATTGGTATGATGAAAATTACTAACTAAGATTGTATTATTAAAAAAAATCAGATTGCTTTTATCCAAAAAAAACAAATTGTATTCGTCCTGCTTAGCTGACATGATGATACTGTGTAGCAATACTGACAGATCAACATTTGCAAAACAGTATAAAATTTAATTCTAATAATGATATTGAGAGTTGGACTGTTTCCTCATGGTTTTTGCCAAGTGCACTTAATCAAATAGACCGACTTCAATCCATTGTCATCAGAAGCTGAATAATTCATATTTTACTGCACTGTCGGAAGAAACAAATTGTATATAATCTGTCCAGCTCTGTGTGCATTTCAGTAAACTTCATCTAATTTCCCGTCCATCAAAGTAATTTGATTGAGTCAATAATAGGTTTTCTCTTCCGATGATGAAAAAAAAGTCATATTTTGAGTTCTCGTCTGCTGCCTATATCATAAAAAAGTGGAAGCGGATAGAAACAATGGATATTGGTATTGCGGGAATATGGTAATATTAGAGGGGGGTGGGGGTTGGGGGTTGGGGGGGGGGGGTGGGTTTGCGGAAGGGGAGCAAAAATCTCCCTCCCCTGTGTACACGCTGGATGTCCCTGTCACCTCAGCCTCGGAGGATGATACAAGGGGGTTCTGCAGTCCTCGCCTGTACAAAAACCATTGTAAATTGGTTTTAGAGTTTATTCCAATAGTCTGTAGGGACTTACAGGGTGTTTAGCGAATGGTGTTAACGGATGTTGTCACCGTGTACAACACCTAGGAATTCCCCTGTGGGACATCATTGCTCAGGGATTTGTGACAGCTTGTAGGCCTAACGGCTCAGTTTACTTCAACGCAGATATTCACATTGTTAAATACATTGTATAGTGAAATAGCTTTTTCAACATTCAGAAAAAAAGTATGGGGATCTGGTAAATTACTGATTAAATTTATTGTTGAAACAGTAATTGTTTTACATGGAAGTTGAGAAGTGTAGTATTTTTAGAAATTGCTCAATGAGTGTGCAAGAGAAACAATGAGGATGAATGCGGAACAGAATTTGATTTGGTGACTAATTTGGCAGTTTTCCTTAAGCAGTTTGATATTTTCAATGATGTTCCTTTACAGTAAAGCCAACAGGCAGTCACACAAATTAAATGCATTTTTTTTCTTCTAAACGAGAAGAAAGCCTTTCATCTCAATGTTCTTTACGCTTTATTTAGTTATCCAATCATGCAATCTAGACACATGGCTGTGTCATCATGTGATCATGGGTATTTCTGTTTCAAAAAACAAAACAAAAAAAAAACGAGATGATAAAACTACCTGCTCCTGTCCATGATGAGAAAATAGCTTCTAAGACTTGAAGCTATAAAATAAGCAATTGCTGCAGGATTCACTTTCTTGTGTATAATGTACCAGGTGCTGGCCATAGATCTGAGATCGCTGGGATTTTTTAGTCGCTGTCAGTATTTCACTGCCCCTGCCGAGGGAGGAAGCCCGTAGTCCACCCTAGACCCTCCACCCCCCACCCCTCCATCCCCTATCCTCAGACTGTAATCCAGCTACCTGTATACTGGGGATTACCTCTAAAACATCCACTGGACTTTTGAATGACACATGTGTTTACTTTTACCCAGTTTAATATTTATGATTCCCAATATCTGGAAATGTATTCCGTCTGGCTTTTGAACATTTTGGCATTTTCCATCACCATTTTTGCCCCGTCTTTCCCCCTGTCTCCCTCCCTCCCAGAAAGTTTGCCCTGCGCTGGGTTGTCAGTTATTTCCCCCACCACGGGTTTTCTTTCTTTATTTTTCCTGTCAAATCCGGGGTAATCCCTAATTTTACTCCCCCTCTGCCAGGTTTACATTGCGTCGCCGCCTCGCACTGGTCTTCTCTAACCCTGATTCTCCAATTTTGAACTCAATATCCATATTTTGGCATTACACTGTTTGTTCTTGGGGGGAGTTTTATGTTGGTTCCTGGCTCGATGTGGACTGGCCGTCTGTTTACATTGTGTCTTGCCGAGTTTGTGAAATGTGGCAGATTGTTCTTGCGTCAAAATGTTGCCTTTGAACAATGAGGAAATGTGAGGAAGTCTAGGCTCTGTATGTACTTGCAAGTGTGGCTGCCATTGCAAGCTTACCTGTGTGTTCATGAAAAACTGAAAAGTACAAAAATCCTTCCATCGCTTTGTGAAGCTGTTTGTGTTCATAGAACACTGAAAGTAATTTGGTACAGATATATACTTATGGGTGCAATTTTGTGAAAATTCCTTAGGAAATTTCATGTGTGCCATAGTTTTGAGGACTACTTTTCCTGTTTCACCATACAAAAACACCCCACTAATATAGCAACGACCTGCACTCAAATGTGCACCACTGGACACCAATCTTGGTTCACATTATCTTTTCAAATCAGACAAAATGATGAAATGCTAATAATCTGCCGCTGGCATTTTGTGGAGGGAGTGTTTTATTGAGGAATTATGCCGGTGAATTTAGCTGATCCCGGTGTGGTGTAGGTCTGTCGCGATGATAAGCGAGCTTGGACTCTAGTGTGGACAGGGATAAGGCAGTGGACGGGAGACCCTACCACCCCCCTGTCACAACGACACCTGCTATAGCCGCGACTAAATATTTATGTCCGATCTTTGCGATTGGCTTCTCCCGGAACAAAAATAAAACGGCTGGAAAGAAAAATCGGGCAAAGAAAGTGCTAATTTAGGCTATGGACATCAGTTATTTTACTTTGAGATTTGATACTCTGCTGCCGTTTTCCTGTGGTGCTGTTTCCATGGCAGCAAAAGAGAAATTTTCTGGCGACCTGAGTTATCTGATTGGTCAGTCTGCTGAATTCACGTTGTCGCAGTGAAATATCTCGAAGCTGACACTTCAAGTCAACATGTTTCACGTCCGGCTACTTTCTTGACCTTTTCCCAAATTTGCTTTGTCCATTTCTCCATTTGCAGGACATAACTTTGCAGCTCTTTCAACTTGTTCAAACCCTGTGTGTCGACATTCTTCGTTACTTTGTTACTGGCGTTGTCAGTCATTGTTGGTCGTGTTCACAGCCTGGTTAGATATCTACTGGAAATGTAATGTGCGTTCATGTAACATTAGGTACATTACAAAAGGACATTCCAGTGTTTGTTATGTGTCATTATCGCACACTTTCACGCTTTTATAAGATACAATAATGACAAAAATGCTGTTGTAAGTCTTTGTCATCAACTTGTGCATGACCAGAAGATGATTTTATGACAAAATTGTTCATGCATTATGGCCCCATAAAGAAACTACATTATTTGTACATTAGTTTTATTCACAAATTAAATACCCATATAAATTATGTATGTTAAGCAGCATAATTAATAAGTACTACTATTTCATAAAGAAGTGTTCCACGTTTATTTTGAAAAAAAAAAACCTGCAATATTTGGTGAAACTGCGTTAGAATTTCACCTTCAGATGTACACTTTAACATGTCAAACAATAATTTATCAAGATAAAACCTGGACAAGAAAGTCCTGACAATCAATGAACCCCCTCTCCTCCCTTGACTTTCTCCTATCTCATGCAGTATCTAACATGTATCACACATTTATATGTATAAAAACAACCAGGACACCAAGACAATATAGTTTAAAGTGTAAAAGGGCTTGATTAATAATTTGATTGATTTGTTGAATATAATAATGTGTCCTCAATAAATCACTGAAGTGAAGACTAAAAACCTTGATAGAGCAAATCCAAGTGGGGCACTTGTGTGCGTCAACAACCTATATCTTCAAATATTGTTATGAAGATGAAAAAACGGCAGGAATTTCAGTTTGATCTCAGATCTATCGCAGATTAGATTTGAACAAAGTTCAAGATGGACTTATGAGGTCAAATTTATCGGATAAAGTTGAATGTGATAGATTTCTGCGCTAGTTGCCAGTGCTTGAGGAGGGGGTGGAGTTATTAGAAGTGATGACTTGAGAGCATTTCTGACGTCGACAGTTAATTTGTGGCTGAATGCCATGTGAAAATTTAATGGTACTTAAAAAGCTCAACAGATCTGTGCAAGGTACCAGGGGGATTGATTCAACAAAACTACAAAACAAAAGCCAATTTGACTGATTAGTTAGTGATAACGATATACTTGTTATTGGCTGGTGAGATGGGTCAATGTATGTTCTTGTTAAAGTTTACTGATAAAGTCACCAACTTAAAGGTGACACCTATCATATTTCACTCTATGTATGTAGCATAGGTGTGGGCTGTTATCTGATTAGTGTTGAAATACAACGTGACACAGCTAGAAACTTGGACGTGGGACCTCTAGACCTGAAGTTTTGTTCACTGAGGTCAAACTTGATCACTCACAATTACAGTGAAACAGACTGCTCAATATACAAAGTATTTGCCTTTAAACATGTTAAAACAATCTGTTCAAAATAGCACTTGAATTTTACAAGCGAAAGCAATGAACCTAGCTGGTTTTCAAGCACTTTGTTATGTACAGATTCATCACACAAATCCATATAAATGCGAGGAACAAAGTGTAGAACCTCTTTACACCTTAAAAAATGTTTATTTTATGTATAATAAAAAAAGGATTTAAACTTTTACAATGCCATGCCATCAAAATTTAAATGGTTTCGATACTGAGGCATTTTCTTTTACATGTTTTATGGGGCTTTATTTGCTCAGTTATTTACACTTCCCCTAAAGAAAACAGAGACATGTTTCAAAAAGGGCGGCTTCCAACTGTTTGAAGAAAAAAAGAATAAAAAATGCAGAGGATGGCCCTGGAGCAATTTGATGAAGAAGGAAAATAAAAAAGAAAACTTGCTGCGTGTCCGCACATGCGAGTCGTGTTGTAAACCTCTCTGTGTGACGATAGAGATCAATAGAAATAAATCCATAACACGCAGCCAATTTTGTCATTTTAACTTGAAGTTCAATAAACCGGATGCTGCTGCGAGAAATGTGCTGTAAATAATATATTGACTCTGAAAAGAAACCGTGTACAATTTGCATATTGATTGTTGAAATGTTTTTATTTCCGTCACTGAAGCTCGCTGTGTAGAGGAAGGTGTGGCCAAGTTTGCAGAATGTTTTCGTCTCCAAGTTGTAGTGAAAGAAAGTGGGAAGGGGGACTGAATTTTATTTTTACCTGTGATTTCAAGAAAAAAAATTTACTTTTCATATCAGAATAATACCGGTACATCGATTGGAACAACCATCTAGAAAATAAGAAACGAAACCCCCCACAGATATGGTATACATGACTGCTGGTAGTTCACGAGTTTGCATTTTGGTGAATGGCAAAATTTAGGAAGATGAAATGAAGGTAATAAAAACTGTGTCAGATGTGTTGGATGCTTGTGCCTGCTAGTGACAGGTTAATTACTGGTGTTTTGTCATCGAAGTGGTGTGCTACACTCGCAGGAAAGCTGCCTATGACCCAGTGTTAATAACTGACACTCCCTGTTAGTCAAGATTTGACAATGTTTTCTGTGACCGCTGTCCAACAGTTTAGTGGCAGCGAAGGACCAGGTGCTGACCAGTGTAACTGTACTTTAGGGTGTGTCAGACTTGAAGCACTGGGGAAAGGATACACCTGTGGACACCATGGTAACACCTATTGTCTCAGGTCTGCCAAGTTTTAATTACGGTACCTCCTCCCTCCCCTCCCCCCCTTTCCCTCACCTGGCCCAGTGGTCAGACCGAGCACTCTGTCCCCCAATGTCGCCTGCCACTTCACATTAAACGGTGACACGAGCCACAATTAGGCTTGAATCTAACCATTAACTGTAATTATAAAGAAAGAAATCTTAGAAAATTACCAGGGCTGAAATTTCATATAGAGGCAGGTTGCCTTATTCGGGGAAGGCTGTTCTACTGCCGGGTAAGGTGTCCCCCCCCCATCTCCCTTCCCTCGACAGACCCATTTAGGTCTTGTGCGTGCTCTTGTCTTTCAGGACTTCTAGTTACACAGACTTGGGAAGTCGGTACATTCTATATGCAGGAAATTACATTTTCAATGATGTTAATTACAGTAGATATACTTACATGACAACACCTTTAACGAGGTTACAGGCTGGCCACAGATGCTGCACAATAGCCGCAAATTTGCACTCCATGCACGGACGCACATATTTATTGTCGAAATTGGTCAAATTTTTGCCGTGGTTTCTTTATGACCAGCGCAGACATCGGCCCCTGATTGTTTCCATATATCA
This sequence comes from Terebella lapidaria, assembly GCA_949152475.1. Taxonomy (NCBI): domain Eukaryota; kingdom Metazoa; phylum Annelida; class Polychaeta; order Terebellida; family Terebellidae; genus Terebella; species Terebella lapidaria. The sequence goes on along the minus strand of OX424557.1, from coordinate 40,199,518 downwards.
AAATATCGTGCTTGCCAAAATGTGATATGTGAACAGTTATCGCACATACTGACTTGTTTTTGTGTAGATCAGTTTTACATATAGAAAAAAAGATGGTAGTAGAAAAATTATACTCAAACAGGAACTTTCTAAATCATGTAAATTAAGTAGATTATTGTTTCTCAATAAAACGCAGCATGCTTAGACTCGACAAAATTGAAAAATTCACTGTTTTTTCCGTGTCACTTTTTAACGCACGCGTTCTCGTAAATGGGTCATTTATTATTTACCATCCTCACTAAGTATATCGTGGAGTTTTCTTCCATTGTGCCTAGCATCCTGCAATAATTGCAATGCGTATAACTAAACTGAACAGATAATTTAAGCGTCACGTTTCATTGACTGTTTTGTACTTCGTGTTCTGTGTGTTGGACAATTATAATGCAATCACATTATTCGCTATGTTTTTTCACTTGGTACACTTGGCTGACCCAAGCCTTGAATAAATGATGAGCTACATGTCGCCTTTGGGCAGAGTTGAGAATAATAAAATGTGCGGTGAATGTGGGCTGGCAAATTCTTCAAATAAGCTAGTATTTAGTGTTGTATAGTGATTACAATATGTAGGCAGGTTTTGACATTTCCAGGAAGGGGGTTGGTGCATTGTTTGAAACTTGCGAGGGAACCGAGTCTGAATAACTCTGATAGGATGCACGCTTCACTGATGATCAATAAATATATATGGATTATTCATTTAGGTTCTTCTGAAGGCACCGTTTTCAGAGATGCTTTCTCCGTGGACTGTTTTATTTCACTGCGACTGTCATAAAAGCTTTTCAAAACGAATGCGTGCCATAAACTCCATTGTCAGGTGACACTATGAAATTTTAAGCGGTCCTGGCAGTTAGGGCACGGGAGGTACATATATGGTACATAATGAGTTAGTATATAACACCCCCTTTTGTTGCCAGGCAACCACCCCCCACACATGGTCCTGTCCCCCACCCTCTGGACAATTCTGTCACCCTCTCCCCCTTCCCACACCCCACTGTGCACAGCACTGTCGGAAGTACAGAGATTTCAATCCGGGCGTGTAAAATTTGATTTCATTATAATTGCACACAAATGACTGCTGTTATGTATGTTGTCATGGCAACTTTGACAATTGGATCATTTAAAAATTAATGCAATTTTTCCCCATCAATATAATGTAAATGAATCTTGGCCACTGGGTGGAAAATCAATGGTATTAGTGGAGGGAGATATTAGCTTTGTAAGGGCCAGTGGGGGTGACACCGACCGACACCGTGTATTTTAGAAGGCTTCACACGCGTGCTGTCTCTCTTGCTTGTATGTTCGTCACCAGTCTAAAAGTCTATTTTACATATCAGACTCCCATTTAGACATATTCAAAGGGTCCACCGTGTCCATGAAAAGAGCATAGGTTTACATTTGCTGCTCTTTGAAATTGGTATTGTTCCTCCGAGTCGCAGCTAAATTGGATTTGTGAGCTGCTGTTTCAGACATCACTGCATGTTGTTTCAGGGTCGATTTTTATGTTTAACTTTTATGAGCGATATGCAGCGGGCAAATAATCCGCTTTTTGACAAAAGCACACAGAAATGAAGCACTCAGACAGAGGCAATTCCCTGTGTCACCCGTCCCCTTCCAGCACAATTATCCTAGGCCAGACTAATGATAATTTCCATGTTTCGTTTATTATGACAGTGATGAAGGGGGAAAACTTTGTATATGTGTACATGTATATTTGCGCATCCATAATATATCTCCGTGCTGATGAATGGATTAAACTGGTTTGTACATCGGGAGCTAAAAAAGGGGAAAACAATCTCTTCAATCATGAGTTTCTGTTGGCTCCATCGGGCGATCAGATGTGGCGCTGTACACATAGAACACTGTACCTGACAACTTTGTACAAGTCATTATCATCTTGATGGGGATTTGTGGTGTCAAATTGAAATATTGCCAAAACAAATGGCTGGCTCCGCATTAGAAGGTTAGCAAAATAATAGAGAGGGATTGCTGGATGAAACCTTGTCAACGCTTTCAAACTGGACTCTGTGTAAATGAAAATAGCGGCCTCCCTCAATTTATTGCCAATGCTCCCATTTCTGATGCAGGAAATGTAAGCCACTACACAGGATATGATTTCCTCAAATGTAGCTAACTGACATATTTTATAATTTTGCGCTGGTTCATTCTGCAGTTTTTCCACGCATCCAAAAAGCGGCCATGTCTAATGCCATGTTCATGTTGTTCACCCTCCGTCAGCTGAGAGTGACTCACAGATCAAATTGTGGATACCTTTGTGCTGCCAAGTTCTCTAATCCAATTTCAGAACTGGCCAAGAAAAGTTTAAAGAATCCTGTTTAATATGCATTAGTCAGTGCCAGGGTCTGGCTGGGGCTACTCCTCACATCTCCCGGCAGGGGGTGAGAGGGAAAGGGGGGGGGGGGGGTAAGAAAATTATGAATCTGACTATTTCAGTCTCATCATCTGTCAGTTTATGGTCAAGTATTGAAGAAGTTTGCTGTGGAGTAGTTGGGGGGGGGGGGGGGGGGGCAGTGAGGGTTACTAAGGGGCTCATTATAACATGCCCACAGCTCCAATAACCATGGTTATGTAATGATGGTGATGTAACAACCAGGACAAAGTAGCAGTGGCGTGCCTTGCTGGACAATGGCAGACCTTTTATATGTGTTAGTCAAATGTATGAATTACACAGGAGACACATGCTTGTGGAGTTGTTGACAAAGGACCTTCAAGTTTACTGCTAGTTACATGTACCAAATAAAGAAATTCTGGTCAGTCTTAAAAATTTAGTTAGCATGGTGATAATTTTGAAATGTGTGAGGTGCTAGCACTTAATTATGCACTAAGTATTCAAGGGGGCGAATGCTTTGTGTGCGGTAGGGGACAGTGGTCACCATGGTAACCGTTGTCAGAGGTCACATCAGCTGTAATCATTATCCACGTAAAGCTGCATTCATCCATGATCATTATGCACACCAGAAATATTTGTGTTTTCCTTTAAAGTTTTATGCACTGTTGTTGGCTGAACAGATAAAAGCTGAGGATTTTTTGCTCCATTTATATTTTTTCACGGAGAGAATTACATAATTTCACTTGGGGAGTGGTATCTGGCAATTGCGTTGTTTTGTATCTGGTCTGTTGTTGAGATGGATGCAGGTTTTAATTTGATTGGGACTGTTTTTTAGATGCCTGCTGAGGTCTGCTGTACACCGATACCTGTCCAAGTGACTGGTGATTCCCCCCTCCCACTCCACAAACCACTCAACATAGGTCAGAAATAGAATGATCTAGTCAACACAGGTAGAATCCGAATAATCTCTTGTTTAGAACTTTTTAAAATTTTTTGAGAAAGCCGAGGGATTTATGAGATCTAGGGCTGTACTTTAGTGGCGTGCTCTCCTCATGAGCTATTTACTTGTTGAAAAAGTTGTTTACTTTGAAAGAAGTAAAATGACTGGTGCAGACTCCAGGAACCTCTAATATATGTATGTAAACAAGAGCCTGGGAATGCCAGAATATCAAATTAAAATATTCTGCGATGCAGGAGAAGTTCAACCGTCGATTCCGGGAAGAAAAGTGATTCATTGTAGGCTGTTTTCTGCGGCATAAATTTTGGTTCAAGTTTTATTCGGCTGTGGAAGTGTAATAAATAAGTGAAAGGTGAAAATGAGCTGGATTAGATCGAGTCGGCAGCTGGCACGAGCCACAGGAGTCCTGCTCATCTGCGCCTCTTTCCCCAGCGACGTGCCAAAGATACTTTTGCAAAATTTCTTGAAAATGTTACAGTATCCCGTGTTTCTATAATGATATACATATTTCCACAATCTGGCCCCAAATTTTTTGTTCATCTATCCAAGTCTGTAGAAGTATGGACTTGTGGGGGGCATTCTGGGGCCCCGGCAGGGGTGAAGGTAGGGCTGGGACACTCCCCCTCACCCCCTACAACCACCCAGCCCGACCCAGCCCACATCCCAGGATACCCACAGTTTTCATAGAAAATATTCATCAGACCTAAAAGTTGAAGATCTCCGTCTTGGCTTCTATTTCAAGGTGCTTCAGTGGCTGTTTTGTTAGGCTATGATGCGTTTGTGTATATTTCTCTCTGTGTGCACTACTTCAGGGATATGATATGCCTCTCAAATCCGGCCCCTCTTGTCTTCCTCCCTTCTCCCCAAACTGCCCACTCGCTGTGAGCTCACCCCACCCCCACCCTCCACCCCACATCCAACACTTACCAAACTTTCCCTGAACCAAATGCTGGCACTTTGACGAGCAATATTTCACTTTTTCTCAAATAAGATTTAGTGAAATGTGATCGGCTGCGGCCAGTGGAGGGAGTGAAGGGAACAAACAACCTGTTTCACCAGTAGTGTGAATGCTGAGTCTGAACTGATCCCCTGAATACAGGTGGTTCCTCCAATACCTCCCCCACCTTTCCATCTCTCTTCTCCCTCCGGTAACTCACGGAAAAGACAAGACACGATATGGACAAATAACTGTTCAGGTGCCTTGCAAGTTATGAAAGCAGCACATTTTATTCCCAACTGTGGCCAAGTATTTTGAGTAACTGTGTTACAGCTAAGAACTTTTGAAGACTGGCACAGCAGTGAGAGCAGAGATCTACCTGTCCAGATGATTTATTGGGCCTGGTATGGCAGTAAAAGCTGCAGTGCTGCCACCTATGGAATACTGAAAACTCAAACTAGTTTGGCCTGTAGAGGGCTCTGTCTACCACCATGGATATGCCAGAATTATTGAAGGCATTTGCTTTTATTTTGACACTTTAATTTTAGTATGTTATTTTTTGGAAGGTTTTTGGTTCACATTTTATCCTAAAGTTGTAATCAATACTGAAAACCAACATGAACACATATATTCAAAGATTTACACTACCAATAATCTGAAATCTGTTGTGAGAATGCCCTCTTCATGATTGTCACATATTTTCTGCAGTAGTCTGTTCTGAGACTTCTGACATTGTCTTTTGCTCCACCCTGTATTTGTGAATGTGGCTCCTCAGTGGTCTGGATCAATAGCAAGATCAGGACATCCATAGAGCTCTGCCTGCAAGGAGCCAGATTTCAAAAATGGATTTTGATCTCTTCAACATGTGAACAATGTCACGTGGTGTTTTTGAAGAATAGCCCATAGTTCTGTTTGTTGTTAAGATTGATAGATTTCACTAGTCGCTTTAAAGTCGTCCCCCAAAAAAGATGAAACAATTCAAATATTGAGCTATCTTCTTTCATGGAAAACTACTTTTGTTCTGTGATTATTGATTTGAGAAATTAATATACGGCAGTATCATTTTGTGTAAAATGGCCAGTTCACAAAAATGTACAACATGACATAATGTTACATCATGGAGCTTAACTAGCTTCGAGTTAGCAGCTGTACGTTCAATTAATGATTACTCCATGTATGAAGGCAATTTTACTGCAGCCAGAATACATGGTGCTACTGATATGTAGCGATTTTAAATAGAAGCCAATCAGTTGGAAAGAAACTGATGCACGCATCTGGGGCTTGGAAAATTTTATTTATAATTGGCCAGACTTGCTTCAAAGCCCAGTAATTTTGATCAGACTCTTGAAAAGCGTTGGGGGAAAGAAGTTGTTTTTTTCCTGCAGTGCCAGCCTGCGAAAGTTATAATTAGTTACAATCTTGGCCAGGTTGTTGGGGTTTCATGAAACAAGTTTTGAAGATATCACAAAAGAAAACATAATTATTATGATTGTTGCCTTAGCAAACATCAGTGTTTCCAAGATACTAATGTTGGTTTTCCTTTATATTTTTTCTGAATCTCATCTGTACCATGTGATTTTAATGTAAACCAGCCGAGGAAAGAAGCAACAAAAATGTCAAGAAAAAAATTTGTGCAACTGCCTGCTTCTAAAACATCAGGTTGTAGTTGATAGGATATAAAATAAATGTTTCACAAACTGGCTGTAAGTCTGCCTGTTATAAGGTCTATAATCACTGGCATCCAGGAAATCTAGATTACTTATAAGTACACAGATTGTTTTAATGCCACCAGAGCAACAGCACATGGTCATTAATGATGTGTCTGGGGTGGGTGGAGGGGGGGGGGGGGTGAGGTAAGAGATGGGGTGGGGTGCTGTGGGTAGGTGTGAAGGGCAGACAGCAACACTAAAGACAGGCATGAAATAGATTATAATTCCGGGAAATGATGGCTTTCATGACGTCAATTTGCTTACACGAGAGGATCAACGAGATTTGAGAGGGTCCATCTGTTTCCATGACAACCAGGTCATTAATATCGGGATGCTGTTTTAAAATTGCACTGAAATTGCAGCCGAGGTCCAGGCATTTTCGGACCATCAGGTATCTGATTATAAGAGTAAGAACATGGAGTGGCAAAGGCCCCCCTCACACCCCCTCTCACATCTATCTTCCTGCTGACCCCCTGTAGTCCTCTTCTCTGGCCAGCGGTCCAGCAAATTTTTAGAATCTTATGATTCAAATCCCCAGGGAGTCTCAGGAACTTTGATTTGACCACTGGGGGGTGCCGCCGGGAGGCTGGGGGTAAGGGAAAGGGCAAGGGAGGGAGGGGGGTGGTGGTCGTTAGATTTCTGGGGAGAAGGGGCTGCAAAAGAAACTGTAGCATGGGAAAACTAGAAGAAGAGAACACGAGCTGAATCATAATAACAGAGTGGGATACTGATCTCCATGGAAACCAAAAATTGCTTTCCAAATAAAAATTTTCTGTTGTATTTCCTGGGGAAGGTTCAAAAGGCTATTGGCTGGGCATCGGTGCTTTGTTTGTAACCTTTGAGTATGGGCCGCAGTTTGAGGAATGGAACGCAGCAGACTCTAGGGGTCGGTATTATAGCCAGCCACCCCTGTTTCATCCTCCACTCTGTGTATTTCTTGTAACTTACACAGGTTTATAGGCTGCCTAGTTTTACCGAGGGTGTGTCAAAATTCTGACTGATTTATGAACATAAATTATGTGAACTTTTTGAGAACACCTTCGGATTTGATCGTTTTGGCCGTATTATTCAGAAATTTTTTTTTCGGTGGTTATATTCCCTTGCACTCAAATGCTGAACCAGTAATAGCATGTAGCAGAAATTAATGTGTTTTCCACCAAGACCAGTACAGGTTCATAAAACATACTACCAGGGTTTAGGGTTATTAGTTATTATTTGCAATGGAAATAAAAACACGGACAGCACAGTGATAAATTTTGAAAACTGTACTAGGAGCGCCCGCCAGTCTAATTATATTTGATAATTTAGTCGTTGTTGACTTTGTATCAACACAGCGCTCTCAGTCAGGGGAAAGAACGCCTTCAGTCCCCGAGATGTTTTGGTCATGCGTTAAAATAATATATCAGTAATAGTAAAAGGTCAGCAAGCGGATAGAGTGAGGGGAGGGGAGGGGGGGAGGGGGGGAAGAGTGAGAGCGAGGGAAGTGCTGTGCTGAGAGCACCCAGTTACTTCGGGAGCAATTTTACATGATTTATTGGCTGAGATATGGTAATCTAGCCAACAATTTCACTGGAGTGGACTTTGGCGAAATGGGAAATACACGGGCCGGTGGCAGCTAAGGGCCACAGGGCTCATATTAAACAAATATGAGAGATTATGTACAATGACTGCGATGTCCATGTGTCTGTCAAATTGCAATGGGATGGAGCTCCATAATCAGAAAAGACTTATTTAAATTCATGGTCAGTGGCCGAGAAGTGAGACAAGGAAATTTGCTGATAGTCGGGCGTTAACGTGAGGGCGGCCGTAAGGAAAGCTGGTTACTTTTTATGCAAAGTGCATGAAACGCAGTTGTGGGAGTTCTTTTGATGGCCCGCAAATATTATATCAGCAAAATGAAAATGAGAATTAGTGTTTGGTGGACATTTATCACGGTTGTGTGGGGGATATGGTGGAGCATATACCACGGCACTAGTCTGTCTCCGTGTGTCCTCCGTAGTCCGGCCTCGGCGCTGTCCCTCTGTTTACCTTCCTAGTTTGTTTTGCCGAGGACGAGCGGTCATAAATTTCCATCCAGGCGGTCTCCCGCGGACCGATTTCAAATACCATGTACAACATGAAATTATCGGAAGTAAAGAGTGATTTCACTATGATGGTTGCCACTGACAACGAGTAGTTTGGAAAGCAATCAATAGACATGGAACCTCAAATAAAACTTGTTCTTTGTGCCTGCACTATAGCGCTGGACCCTTAATGAAAATAGGACCATCCCCTGTTATAAATTGTATTACTTCAAAACCAGTGCCATTTTTATAGCATTAGATTTGACGTGGGGCGAGCGTGGAGGGAAGGGCGTTGGAGGCTGCCATACATACCAATTACTGTGTGCGGGGCGGGGCGGTGCAGTCACGGGGACAGCGCCCCTTCGTGCCACCCGCCCGCTCTCGCTGACCATATTTATGAAGCAGTTTTCCAAAGTAGACAAAATAGATGGCCTCTGCCATGCACACAAAGCATTTTCAAGATTCGCCAGAGAATAGAGCTCAATAAAAGCGATCTGAAAATGAAAAGATATTGGCAGTTGGAGCATGCGAGAGCCATTTGGGGAGTTGCTGACATCCTTGACCTCTGTCGCTGGTGCCACACCCAGTACGGGGGACAGTACCACGGCTCACCCAGCAACGGTGGCTAGCCACTACCTCGCCAGATTAAAAAAAAAAAAAAAACACTCATCGACTCTGACCCATGTCCTGAGATGAGCCGCACAATCAGCAGTGCGTCCTGTCCGTCAGTCACTCCGTGTGATTGTGCCTGTGTGTGTTACCTAACTGGGAGAGGCTGTGATGACTGGAGGCCTGCAAGGTGCTCTACCTGTGGTCCTCCTCCATCTCTACCTGTCTGTCCTGGGGAAGAGAGGGGGGGGGGAGGGGGACAGTTCACAGGTCACAGGTTCATAGTTTGTGATGGATCTCTTGATTTGACTGTATCAAATACGGTACTATAGTTTATATCTGTAAAAACATTTCAATTCCCAATATTATACTGCAGATTTTATCTCCTGCTAAATGGATCATCCTCGGTCAACTCCCGAGTTTCCCACTCAAAAATTGACAATACATGTATTGATTTTTTTATAAGCGGCTAGCTGCAGTTTTCAAAAACATGCAGTGGCAGCGTACGTATCCCTGCATATAAAAGGGCCCTAATATTTGCCCCTGGTGTCAGAGTGCAATCCGCGGGATTTAGATTTTGACACGCGACTAAGCAGGGAGCGGAGATGGATGGTCCAGTTAGGACGCTTCAAGGTCACAAATCTCATCCGTCAAGTCGGACAATATTACACGCTCCCAGCCCATTAAGCCCACCTTGTCAACATCGCTGTGTATGGGCGCGGCTTTTCAACCGATCTTTGTACACGGATTGATAATGTGTGATTGAATTTTAGATTCTCGGGGACATGGCTACCGATTTTTTTCCCTTCAGTTCCGTGTGGAACCTCGAAGGTGGATAACGTGTTTCCCCCCCTTTCACCCTTTAGGGTTTGAGTATAGCTTACATCTGACATTTGGAACTGTCCCCATTCAAACTACCCCCCCCCCCATACCCCCCCCCCCCCCCACCCTCCCCCCCCACACACACACTCGAGCCCGTCCCTGTGTTTGGAGGTCAGTTGGACCCTGTTTTGGAGCCCAGCGTTGACGGACCACTCCGCCCTGTCAGTTCACCGAGGGGCGATTTGATCGAGTGAACTGGCTTAGTTTTGTTCAAATATTTTGAAATGATGAAATTACAGCGATGGCTTTTGGAGGATGTGGGCTCGCTATGATGGCTGGGGGAGCGAGGCGGGAGGGCTACAGCTCGTAGGATTGAGATTGGCAGCAAATATTGGAGGCTGGTCAAAAACAGGGAGACCCTTGGGCGGCATTTGGGATCGGGGCCCCCGCTAACATGGGTGCATATATGTCATACAACAGATGCTCTTTCCTAGGAATTTCAAGGTTGTTATAATTGACTTTCCCTCGAAATATGATAGGTTATGGAAATAAATTGTGAAGTCTGTTTTATTAATACACAAGGGGAGAAAGTGGGCACTGGAGTGAGACTGATAGCGTCAGGGCAGGAAGCTTGTCTGCCTGGAACAAACATACACAGCTACATTTTATTGACAGACGCCGGACAAATAATGAACACACAACTTTATGGGGCTAATTAAATATATCTGCATTATGTCAACATTACTTTATCATCAAGCATAGTGGTTTTAACAGATTAACCATAGTTATGCAATATTTTACAGTTTTGTAACATAATTTAGAATTTATAAAAGTTGTTATTTGTAGTATATGTTTATTGTATTGTATAACATTGCATGACTAGATGACCTCTGACTGGACACTTGTATCTACTATCTATTCTGGGAGCAGGTGCTGACCCGGAGACGATCTCCTCCTCTGGCACGGACGACGATGACCTCTCCACAGACGAGGCTCACAGACAAGGTCGGAACCTCACAAAAATACAAAAAAAACAGTATGATTGGAAATAATAGTTGGAAATATGATTAAATGATTGGAAGTATGATTGGAAATATTTTTTTCTCACAAAAAATGCATGTGAGACACAGCAAATAGGTCTCCCTTTTCTTTTCCCACTTGCTATTGAAGCTTACTGCAGCAGGCAGTTTTGTGGGATCAGTAGTTTCAGTGCTGCCACCTGTGGAGTGGGAACTGAAGTTTTGGCAGAGTTTGTGCTGCCCCCTGGTGTATGTCCCTTATGATACTATTCCTTGTTACTCACTAGGTGGCGGCAGTGCAGATGATGCCAGATCTGATCTTGTGGTGGACTCGACTTGTCAAAACTCAGAAGATGAGGATGCAGCTGACAGGAGGCAAGACCTTAACCAAGAAATATGATACAGAAATATTATTTCGTATGAATAAGTTAACCCTTATAGTGAAAAAAACTATTTTCATTCACCTTATATCACTTTTCTGCCTATACATGCACTTTCAAATCGCATTACATTAACCTGTAACATGCAGTGGTGAGGACGTGACGCGGTCTAGAAGTCCCACCCCATCAGACCGTTCAGGGGTTGCCGAGGACGACCAGTCCCCAGGGTCCTACGTGTCCAGATCTGGCACCTCAGAGCGACGGTCATCATGGAGTTCTCAGGTCAGTCGCAGCAATCCATAGTTCTTCAGATAATGCCTAAGTTTATACCAAACATGCATGTCATGAGTTTGTGATCATGCCATTTTATATACCTACATGTATTTATTAGTTAAGAATTATACAAAATGTATGATCTTGTAGCAGCAGAATGATCAGGGACATAGTGAAAAATAGAAATCAGGTGAAATTTTAGTCAGTCATCCACATTTTGTTTGTTTGTCCGAAATCAAGTTAAATTGAGTTTTGAGCCATTTCCAGCAACAACAACAGAATTGCTGAATTTGAAAAAATTGTCAACTAAAAAATTGAGCCACATTTTTCGTTTAAAGTGGAAGCTGTAAAGACTACTCCTAGAATGCTTGGAGATAGAGCTTAATTTTTGGCATCTTCAAATAGCAAATGATGTGTGACGATTTGAGTGCTTACCTTGAATTTAACCTTTGATTACCTTGAAGGGTCAAGAACATTTACCATTTTAGACTTTGACAGCTTAACATTTCTCCAGTAACATTTCTTAGCCCTTGGGCTGATTTTTGAATCGTAAAATAATAAGATAAAAAATGTTACATAAATAATATGTTTCTCAGATAGATCTTGGATATCAATGAAACTTTGATTTGATTTGGTACCTGTGTGTTGAGAATCATTTCTCAGTGCATTTATTTTGGTATACCTATACCTAAAATTGTTCTCTGTCATATTGTAGTATGGCGTGGAGGGTTCTGATGCTGAGTCGCGGGGGTCCAGTTACTACTATGACAGCTCTGGTACGGAGACGGAGTACGTTGAGGAGGTGGTGGTGGAGGAGATCTTCCTGGATGCCGGGGACGACCTGGAGCAGGTGCTCCGGACCCGAGTGGGCGGCGGCTACCAGCAAGTCATTGAGGAGTCCGAGACTGACCAGGTCGTCACGTCAGAACACACACAGCACCTCATCGAGGATGGCAACTGTTCAGAGACCGCGGAGGTTCGAGAGGAAGATCCTGGAAACATGGAGGTGGACAGTAAAGAGCAGGAATCAGCAGATCAAGGTCAAACAGAGGTCACTGAGGGCGACAGTCTGGATGCCGAAGACACTCCTGCAGAGGCAGATGAAAGTGCTGGAAAAACAGAGGAAATGGACACAAACGAGCATTCCGTGTGCCCCGTCACATCAGCCATTGAGGCTGTGACTGAGAACAATCAAACTGAAGAGACTCAACCTGATGCTGACCACAGCCCGAGTCTATCTCCCGGTCAGCAAGGTGAGGTTACCGGAATGGTGGACTCATCAGGTGACATCAAGATGGACATGGAGGAGAATTCAGCTGAAGCCAAAGCCTCCACTGATGTTGAATTACAAGATCCAATAGATGCTAATTCCACAAAAGAGGCAAATGTTTCTGGTCAGAGAGAGAAGCAAGGCACGGGAGATGACTTTGTTCAAGTTTCTGGGAAAGAAACGCCAATCGACATATCAATGGAACAAAAAGACACTGACAAAGTTGGTGAGGCTGAAGAAAAAGGTGCAGCAGATGAAGGTGAAGATGCTGATATGGTAGTACAGACCACTGATGATCCACCTGGAGAGGTCACTGATATGGTAGTACAGTCCACTGATGATCCACCTGGAGAGGTCACTGATGTTACAGGTCCTGAGGCAGACCAGGAGGGAGACCTCGAGGAGGGAGAACTGGAGGAGGGGGAGCTCGAGGACAGCTCCGGGGATGAGGAGGCTGATCGTTACCATGATGATGTGATGTCCAGGTCGGGCTCCGAGGTGGAAGAGGAGAACTTGGAGCAGGTCGTGGACTTCCCAAAGACCAGGAAGAGGGAGAAAAAGCGCAAAAAGAAAGTCAAGGTCATCAAGCGGATAATCAAGGTCATCAGGAGGAAGCCACCTCCTGTTGAGGCCTCGACTGAGATGCAAAGTAAAGTAGAGGGTGAAACAAAAACCATTGATGAATCAGAATCTCAGCATCAAGATGTGCAAAAGACGAAACTTGCAGCTAAAACCAATCAGTCAGTCAGTTCTGGGACTGAGAAATCTGCTGCCAAAACCGGCTCTAAGAAACATTCCTCACACGAAACCAAACCCAAACCTACTGCATTGCCAAGCAGCTCCAAATCTGAGCCAGGTGCGATAAAAGATTCAACAGAGATGGTAGAAGAGAAAGCACTGAATAAAATGGAGATTCTTGAACTGGAGATGAGAGCTAGAGCAATAAAGGCCATGTTACGTAAACACGAGGACAGTAATCAGACGGAGGACGGCAGTCAGACACAGACAAAAACCAAACGGATAAAACTGAAACGGAACTAATCCCAACAAAAGTCAGTACCATAATATGTAAGGTGTTACGATATTAAGATTTTATTTTGTTCACAAGTTAGTTTCTGAGTTTTAATTCCTGGTTTTGATTTTGCATGGCAGCAAAGTTTTTGAACGTTTTGTATAAAGCCATAAGATATGTAGCACCGTTCTTCATGAGTGTGCATGATTCCGTTGTCAAAGAATGTTGTTATAATGTAATTGTTTCTGCACATGTGAAAGTGTAGAATGTGTAGTGTTTATCTTTATACAACACTTATATTATGTCAGGATCTGAGAATTCTTTTTTTTAATAAAATTAAGAGCTGATAAATGCTGACCTTGTAAATATTGCCTCAGTTTATTTGATGCTGTCATTGACTAATTCAATTAATTGTATAATATATATTTACATTATATTTACATAATATTTACAAACAGTGGTCCCTCTGACCAACCCTCCTGCTACAAACTTGAGGTCTTATTTACCAGAGTCCTATTAGATGGGTTCATTCACATGTTTTCCTATGGCCATAGGATAGAGTCATTATAGACGGGGAGGTTTTTATAGAGCAGAGTCTCATCTGTGAGGGATCACTCACATCGGTCATTGATTTACCTATAGTTTTATGCTGACTGCTGATTGAGTTATGAACTAGGCAAATGGAATGATCAATACGGGGTTTCTGGTTGGGGTGTTTTGTTTGACTACATGATCCATAGAGTCAAAGGAGCACGTTAATGGATATAAACTACAGTCTAAAACTTAGCTATGTGAAATTGTGGTTCTTCATGGTTCATTGAAAACTTCATGACTACCAGGGTATTGAATGTTTTGTGGAGTTTATGTAGGGTAGCCTTGTTTATGTGTCATAGAAATACTCAATTGTATATAGTTAATTCCTATACGTGTGAAAAGTCATTTAAAATTGCAATATGAATAGGATTTGTTTTTCTTTTTCGGTAAGGTTTTTTTGTGAACGAACTCAGGGTTTACCAATGATCCTCCACATATACGTATGATTCAACTCACCAGACTGTCAATGTCTGGATTTGGCGAAATTTGTCATTTCTGACATTCACTAGGTGGCAGCATTAAATGTAGTTTATTGCCCGTTCAAGGTTGTATGAATGGGCGGAAGGCGGCAGCACTATACACTGTGTCTTTCGCCAGGTGGCGATACGATAGATTTTTCAACTCACTAGGTGGCACCACATTGCTTCCATTCACTAGACGTCAGCACTCTATATTAACAGTAGTCTCGATAGGGGGCAACACCATATAACTTAAGTGTTTGATGTAGATTTAACATAATGTCCAAATTTTCTTCGCGTCATGTGAAACCTATCGAAACATCTATTATTATATTGATTAGTTTGTATCGGTAGATATATGACCAGGTACGCCAAAAGACACCATGATGATGTATTAAAATGTAGATATATGACCAGGTACGCCAAAATGCACCATGATGATGTATTAAAATGTAGATTTCATCGAAAAATCTGAAGATGTGCACTTTTGAATATCGATGTCTCCCTGTAAGGTTTGAAACCGAAAAAAACGAACACAGGGAAATATAAGGACAGATGGCTTAAGACATTGATAAATTCTAAATTTGGAGTATTTCAATCATTCTATTATCCAATTAATAATATTCAAATAAGCACACGCTGGTATGAAAATTGATATTCCTAATCCAGTCTTGAGAAAGATTAAAAAGGAAATACATGTACGCAGCAGCAGACATGGGTGCGTGACCAGTTGTTTGTACTGCCCCTAGTACCCAGCAGATACCAGGAGCCACATTGGTTCACACCGTACGGTGCTGCCCCCATCACAGCTAATGTCTGCCACTCACCATTGCTACTTCATACACGAGGTCGTATTGTGCATTAATATTGGAATTCTTGAATATTAACTACTTTAGCTAGGAAATAGACTGCGATAGTCACTGCTGATAATTATACTCGATAATTGGCGTTTTGTTGTTCTGCTTCTACAGATTAGCAGTAGAACAAAGCTAGGATGCATTTCCATGAAATGAAGAGACGGGTATGGACGCCAACTATGTATCGTTCCACAGGGTTCACATGCTTTCGGCTTAATATCCCATGGTTGGACATTAACTGGACAACACGGTTAATCCCAGTCCCAGTCCGTCTGTATCCCTCTGCTGCTATCCCTCAATTAATTGCTAATGCACGAATCTGCATATTCATGGAGTGTTGTTAGAGGGTACTCGTGACCAGCTTAGTGTGGCCGACCTTCCAGTATCAAGGATGGGAAGGTCTCTGTGTAGAAGTTTGTGTCGTATCTCCACACGATCATTTGCATTCATGCAATTTCTTGGCAATTATACTGATAACGATAGTTGGTCATAAATGATCAACCCCAAGCTTTTCGAAATATAAATACTAATATTTGTAGATCTACTTTAATATAGAGCATGAAAAGATATGTAGATATGCATGATAAGAACGGTGGATGTCCAATATTGATCGTTTTGAGGTGTATGTCCTGTCTAATTCAGTCCCCGCAAGTGCCTGTACTGTTATGAAATGTGAATCTGAGCCTGGGTGTGTGGCGTGAGAGATGTGGTCTATAACTCTGCGATTTACAGGTTCTTTTGATACCTGCTCCTGATAAGACGGCCCCATTTACAGAGCGAGAAAAACAGTACCACTGAGATTTAAAGCCGAATTGTTTCGGTTTTCATGAGATTTTGTGAAGCGTGAGACTATAAACAACGACAGAATCCACGCTTTGTAATGTCATAAGTTATTAGCCAGCATTAATGCCTGTCTCCAGATCATCTTTATTGTTTCTCGCATGCAAGGAATTATTAAAATGAAAAGCAGTATCGTTAGTGTTCTCTTGATTTCGGAATAACTTCGATAGCATTTATTTTGAAAGAGCTAGCAAAATACACAACATTTTTACTTGTTGTTGTATCTAATATAGTTTAATTATGGTACCGTATACTCGCATGGTTAATTAAGACACAGTATACCAATGTCATGGCACAACATTGTCTCTATGAAATGTAGGAACTACATTGTAAGCTACAGCTGGGAATATATCTCATTTATTTCTGCTTCAATGTATACATTACCTTATATGTATATTGCAAACTGTTGGTAATAGAGAGAAGACACTGATTAAAACGATGTATTTTGAATGGTTTAGAGTAGTATACCATGCCTGTTTGCCAGTGTCCTAGCAGTAGTCAGTAAAGTCAGTACCGCGACAAAACAAATGTCCCACGTCCCCATCAGTGGCTGGTAGCTTCTCTCGAGAGAACACACGGGGACACCAAGGTATATTTATGGGCTCAATTTGTGTTGTTATAGACGCACTTAGGGTATTGGTGACTGGGCCCCTCTAGCACAGGGAGTAGGGACCCTAGGAGACACAGCACTTGACTCCGCTTGACACCTTCTGGTGTGAAGTGAAGGTAGGGCACTGCCGCGGTGTGGGTGGATCTACGCCACAATTTACGTTCAGTTACATCGAGGAGAGTTAGGGACCCATGTCTCGTTCTAGGTTACCGGATTCTGGCCTGGGCCAATATGTGAAGGAGTTATATATATATATATTTTTTATTGAATCGTGTTTGGCCATTTGGCTACCATTTTAGTGCCCAAAATCGTAAGTAATTTTCTCAAAATGTATGTAATAATTATTTTCTAACTCTGTACAAGCATTTTACTTTAGGTCGTTTAAGGATAGTTCAAATGGCCCACAATCGGCCGAAATTCACAATTTGGCCTTTGGGGACAGAACGCTTGTAAGGAAATCATATATGGTGGATCTTTTGGTGACCATGGGCATGACCTCAGATGACCTTGAGTGGTTACCTCAAGGTCACGTTTGACCTGAAATATGTAAATTGGCAAATGCAGACAAAGCCCATGTAGATAATGCTTAGGTTTGTATCATGAGCATGTGGGAAGTCACATATGTTGGATCTTTTGTAACCTTGAACTTGACCTCAGATGACATTGAGTGGTAAAACTCAAGGTCACGTTTGACCGGAAATATGTAAATTGGTAAATACAGACAAAACCCATGTAGATAATGCTTAGTTTTGTATTATGAGCATGTGGGAAGTCACATATGTTGGATCTTTTGTAACCTTAAACTTGACCTCTGATGACATTGAGTAGTAAATTTGAACGTCACATTTGGCATGAACTATGTAAATTGGCCTCTGCAGACAAAATGACAGATAGATCTCATGGTTGTGCACACACCGGACATAAGAAGTGTCAGCCCTAGTCATTTTCGCAAAGTAGAACGACAAAGAAACATGGTTACTAAACAAAGAAAAATGTGTCCAATGATATTCAACTTTTTCTCAGCAACAATATCATTTTTCTCAACAATGTCTTATCAAGACCGACAGAGAAGTTCCTATTTTAGACCAATTTTGGACCCGAATCAGAAGAGTAAAAAAACCCCACTGCGATTCCTTTCATAATACAGGGTTGGCACTTCTTATGTCCAGTATGTATATTACGGGCGATTGGGATGGTGGATCTGTTGGTGACCTTGAACTTGACCTCAGCTACTTTCAGTATTAAAGCCCAATAGCGTGTTTGATCCAAGTCTGCTGGTAGGCTATATCATTCTCGATGATATGTTTTAACGGTTATGAAGACATACTACATCCATGTAATAATTGGGAGTAGAAATTGATTATATATATTTTAAAAAGGATATACATGCATGGTGCATACATGTGTATATCGGCGATATACTGTATATTTGTACATTTGAGATGTATGTACTGGTATATGATCCACTCTCCGATCCACGGGAAATGGAAAGTCGTACTTGCAACGTGTTGCCTTTCTGTTGTACATTTAGACGGGGACGCCCAATAAATCCTGTAGAGATCCAGCCAGATCCCAGTGTTCCTCATACGTCGTACAACACGAGTGACGACGTGAGAGAATCCGCCACGACCGGTATCCGTCCGGCAAGCATCTAACCGCCAATTACAGAAGATGTACAGTGACAGGTAGTTCGCTCCGTTTGCCAAATTGCTGAGCAACAACATACATATATCTGCGCTAATTGCTGATTTGAAATTCTCAAAGAAACCGGAAATTCATGCGACTCAATCCGACTTTTTTCCTTCTTAGTGGAAGCATAGGCCGCACACAACGAAACCCTACATATTCTCAAACATAATGGACCACGTGGAGAACAAACACACACCTGATTATCGAGTAATAAGATAACTGATTGTTTCTTCATTGTATTTGTTCTATGTTGACGACAAACGGTCGACAATGTCATGGCTGTGACGTTCTAGGTTTGAGTGCAATCTTTGTAGACAAGCAAAACACTGTTAGATCTACAGACTAATTATACTCTGATTTTTCTAACTTATTTACACCGGTTTTTGATGATATCTTTGCGGTGCTACATCGTATCGTTCTATAACTTGGCACACCTCACCTGGGAGTCAAACGGCAATTTTCTACCAAATTTCAGACTCCTATTGCAATAATTGAAAAAGTTGGCAATCTACCCCAATGTTAAATTCCAGCCAAAAACGGGATCTTGAGAATCTGAGCATATTCGAGGATTTGATCCTGTTTACATCAATCAAGAATCGATGTATTGTTGTAATTTTAGACCAGAAGACACGTTGTGGTGTATTCTACACAAACATGTTAATTTCAAAAGATTGCGATACTACAAAATCGAGCCAATACACAAAATTGTGTGCGGACCCAGAAATTAAATGACGGGGCTATATTTAACATTGGTGTAGATTGCCAACTTTTTCAATTTTCGTGATACAAGTCTGAAATTCGGTACGTGAATGCCGTTTGTCTCCCAGGTGAAGTATGCCAAGTTATAGAACGATAGCATTTAGCATCGCAAAAATATCAGCGAAAAACTGTGTAAACGAGTTAGAAAAATCAGAGTATATGGTTTGCAAGTGACCGCTGCATTGTCATGTTGCACACAAACTATTAGAGTACTTCGGCACATAATGTCCGTACGGTTCAATTGTTTTCCCCATCACCATTTCCTGGTGATATATTTTGGATTATTTCCTACATATATTTTCCGAATTTAATAACTCAAAATTTGGATCTTAATATTTGCGAAAACCTGCAATGTCGTTAGGAACCCAATTTACTGAAAGAGGGAGCAGTGACAAGATAATCATACGTAACTGTTTTTGTAGTGTTGAGCTAAATAATGAAGTTCTCAATTGACACTTGAAATGCCCCGAGTTAGACCTCAGCGTCTGGTTTTGTTTACGGTTTTATGGAATACTTGAATTATGTTGCAAATCTCAACCAGTGCTAGCTATTAGTAGTTCAGCAGGTGGACCTTGTATTTCTGAACGTCTTGAAACTCAAACAACGACTGATCTATGTCTGCCATCAACCAAGTAGCCTCAGTGTGGCTCCTGATCTAGTTATCACGTGTGATTTGTTTTACTTTCAAAATATTGTTTCTGTCGGTTGTTGAGCAATTGTTTCAGGTGTATAGTAGACAATTACACATTCACTGTCTGCCCCTCATGACTCCAGTGTGACTGTATATATGTGTGAATATCTGTTAGAAATTCGTTACTTCTCTGATTCATTTCATGTTATTGGTATTAGATCGATAAAGTTTATATATAATCCATTTGATATTTGTATGTTGATATATGACACATAGTAAATTCGCATTTCGCCTGTCTATCGTCATGCCTCCTCTCAGTGACGGTCAGATCCCTCCAACCCCCCCCCCCCCCTTCATTGATTGCCGAGCTCCCGTTACACACCCGCACTCCGCCGTTGTCCGTCTCCCATCTCCGGATGAGATCACTTGGACGAGCTGCTCCAGCCTCATCTGAGACCAAACATGAACTCGATCCCGCAGTATCGATGTCTCTCCGACACCAGACGACGGCCTAGAGTTGTGACTGGTGACGACTCTAACTAACCCATACACTCTTCACTTTCTCCAACTGTAGAATCAACACGGCCAACCCCACTTGCTTCTTGCGTTTCTTCTCCGCTCAAGAGCCGCTTCGTTTTACAGTTGTTTTAATTGAATAACGATATAAAAAAGTGAATTAATTTCCTGATGGAGACATTAATATTGCGAGGTCTCCGGCAGATAGGGCCACTGATTTCTGCACACACCAGATGCTGGCAATTAGCAAAGTTTTGTTTGTTTATCATCGTATGTGATCAGTTAGTCGGCACAACAATGCAGTTGGTGACTTTTTTTCTTGCTGCACTGTAGTTGGTGACTTATCTTGCAGCTCTAAGTAGTTTGTATATGTATTATCCACATTCCAATCAACCAAGAGAATACGGTCATGATTTACATACAAGACGATGGTCATGGTTATGTTAAACATAACACAGTATGTATTCGCGTTCTGTTTTGGTTTTTTTTTTTTTACAATATTTCTCTATTTCCTTAATCTATTGTACCAAGGCGGTTGGTGGTGCCGTTCACATGATAATACAATTCCTATGAAAGCGATATATCATATGACGCTGTGGACATATCATAAGACGAATCCACAGTGACGACAAATGGTTTCGGCTCTCCTGGTCAAACCGTGCAAATCAAAGGATGATGGGAGAATCCGCCACGACCGGTATCCGTCCGGCAAGCATCTAACCGCCAATTACGGAAGATGTACAGTGGCAGGCAGTTCGCTCTGTTTGCCAAATTGCTGAGCAACAACATACATATATCTGTGCTAATTGCTGATTCCACATTCTTACAGTGGTTGGATGGTAGAGGTATCTTTGCAGGTCTTAGCGAATTGAAGAGAAAAACGTGATGACTTGCTACCACCTTTTACGACAAGAGGATGCTTCTTCAGTGTACTGGAGTAAACATCCATTGCAGATATATAGTGAATATCTATTGCAGATGTAGAAATCTTGAATCAATTGTTTGTAGATAACAATATTTATTTAGGATGATCAATATTCCAGTTTTGAATAACTAGAAATTATAGGTGCGTGTCTATTGAAAACTGTAACTTTTGTAAATCCTCAAATGTTAGTATTATGTGTTTGTTCTCTCTGGTTGGTTTGTGACATTGATTGACGAGGTCCTGTTGCTGGGGACTCGGGTGCCTCTGTCTTGTTCAAGTGGCGAGGTAGAGCAGTATTTTTCCTGATATTATCACCTCCATTGTCCCACGACCAGAAGGATGTGCAGCCAGACACTGGACGGGGATTCTCCCCATATACAGTTACCGGCTTCTAAATAAACACCGACACATTTTTATACAACACATAATATGATATCACATTTTCGATTGCCTTAATCGAAAATGTTCTGGTAAAAAATTGAATTAATTTCCTAATGAAAATATTACGAATGTGACTCAATTCAATCAGAGAAACTTTTTTTTCTGTAGACCGTTCACTTGAAAATTGTAAGGTTTGTTCACTGACATGAAAATTGTTGTAGTGATTTCTAATGTAAGAATACGCGCAATTTGTGCCACGAGACGACAAATTCCGAGTTATTTTTACTCGGTTACAAGGAATACCACTTATTGTTTCCTGATGTGATCCACACTCGATCACGCCACCAGCCAGACCACAGCGAGGCATTCTCAACTCATCGCAGTCTGGCAGTGATGGTAGATCTGTTAAGGACTATTTTAATGTAATTGACAAATGGCGTTGTGGTAGTGTCGAGAAATTTTTTATTGTACCGTATGAATAATTATTGTTTTGCTAATACATTTTTGGGATACGTGTACTCATTTGTTTTGGGATAATGTATACTCCTGTGAAATTATTTCACTATGAATACGTATTGTGATTATGAGGCTTTTGTAGGATTTCTTAACAGGTAATTGCCGAATCGAGGTAACTTGTTGTGTTCTATGATGGATTGATTTGATTTATTGATGTCTGCTCCACCTGAACACGCTAGCAGTTGTGGACCACTTTATTCTCTGAGTAGCATCTTGGGATCCACACATATCGCTGACATGTGAGTCACTGGGATGTAGTGGCAATCACAGGTGATTTAGGGACGGGGAAGTCGGGGTGGAATTAGCAATGACGACACGGGGTGAGTCGTGTGTGTGACACACCAGTCTCATTCATGTAAACAACAATTATACAAGTGTGTGCTTGTGTTGATATGTATACATCCAGGAATTCTGATACATGTTGACAATAGACTAAACAGTTATCTGGATTCTCCACCATTTGTACAACCCTTAAACAAGCGTGTTACTCCTTCATATCCCACAACATGTTGACATGTTCTCAGTACTTTTGTCCACCCGTGTGTAATATAGTCTACATATGTACGTCAAATTAATGGCTGGGTTTTTCATTATTCAAAATTCTGAAGCAATATAATCATGGAGTTGCTGAAGCCTTCTAATGAGAATTTTCACATGAGCTGCCTCGAAACCCCGACTGAAAGGCTGAGTTTTGCTTTGTGATTTCTCATTGTGGTCTGACCTTATCATCAGCATCATTATGGAAGCTTTGACATTGGTTATTGTGTGGAAAGTTCTACGAGCTGCTCTCGTGCTATGGGGATTCAGATTAACCGATATATCCTACTATTGCGCGACTAGTTATGATATCGACTGGGACTAAGTAATGGCTGTCCCGTCAAAGGCAGGTCTGTGGATGAAGTCTAAGCTTTGTTATGGTAACATTAGTATTAAAAGCTGATTGGTCGTTCAACACTATACCTGATGCATTCTGTAATAACTAGCCTTTATAATTCCACGCGGCTTCGTGAGAAGTGTAGTAGTTAGCAAAAACTTCTTGTTAGCGGTGAGAGGTCGACCCATGATTGTTATTCTTTCATTGTATGTGCTGCGAGATTTTTTCAGGAGAACGTCGAGACAGAATAGCATCATCTGCCGGGGTCGATGTGTTGATAATTGATGTCTGAAACTTTTCTCATGCTTGTAGCGTAGATCACGCGCCTGTTAACAGATGTTTAATTCAGTTTTGCAGTACTCAGGGTCATGACTTCGCGAGCTTACTAAGCTGTTCGTTGAATTATTACGTAATGGACAGAGAATGTTTCGATGAATCCCGATGAAAAGAAACCAACACTTTCGAATATCCAGGCAGCGGAACCATATTCCTTTGTCGAGCTCTCGAGACGGAACCGCTCAAAAAATCCCTTTGGTGAAGCTCAAAATGGTGTTGGGTCGGGACCAATTGATCTCCAAGTTAATGAAAATTGCATAAAAATGCACGCGTTAACCTGTAGACAGATGAATATAGGGTATTAAAGCAACTCGGAGCTCCATTGGACAGCCAGATTATAGACGAGCTAACTAATTGGACACATCAATAGAGAGATGTGTGATGCGGCTTGGACGGGCGGCAGACTACGTAAGCACTTGATCAGTTTGACAGACAGACACGCACGGGTCGACCCTACACCACTTCACAAGATCACCTTTGTCAGCATCACCGACATTACAACCTGTATTTTCTCACCTTTCACTCATCTGTTATTTTTGAGGAAATTCATTTGATGACTGATAATAAGAAAATTTGTAATAACCCATATTTCTGATGATGTGTCAATAACAGTTTATTGTGGTTAGACTCCCATAGAGAGAAGGCCGGCACATCGGCGGAGTCGAATGCGCTGGGACCAGGCTTTGTTACTCTCTTAATAAACTCGGCACGGTTGCAATTTGCTGCAATCATTTTACAGCGCTTGAATAAACCATATATAATGCAACTTCCGAAAAAACGATGTCACACAGAAAGTCTTTTGTTAACGTGATTTCCATACAAGCAAAAAAGAGCAGAGCCCGTGAATAATACTGCGCGAATTAGTTGCGAATTTGTCATTGATTCGGGCGCCATTCTTTAACAAGTGTTCGCTTCAATTCCTAAGTAAAGCCAACATTTACCTAAAAGCTTGCAGTCGAAAATGGTCATCTCCAATATTCGGAAGCAAACAAAATATCCAGGTCATCGCTTGTACCTTACAATTTCCGTTCAGTAAATGGAGTAATGCAGTGAAACCATAATATGCTATATAGGTTATATGTAATTTTATTTTAAAAAAGAAGAGAAGCTGATACAAATCCTATCCGTTGTACATTGTTCTTTATTGATGGCGTTTTGCCAGGTCAGACACGGTTACTTGGCGCATGTATTGGCTGACGGTGCAGTCTTTATTCCATCGGGAGCAATATCTTGTTCTTAGAGAGGAAGGCTCGATTCCCGGGTTTGTCAATGTTGCCGAGTTATTGGTACAAACCATACAGAAGACACAACTCGATCTAGGTTCGAGGCAGTAATTTACCGAGGGCTGTACTAATATCGCGGACACTTTACGAGTATTTTATGAGCTGATTGCGATCGAAGGGGAATATTTGGTGGGCGGGAATTTGTGTCAGATGCATTAAATGCAACACGATGTAATCTCTGGCATTCGTAGTTCTAGATTCAGAATTTCAGACAAAACGAATCCTTACAATGCCATTCACGAGTTCACATCATAAACATGAACACAGCAATCGGAACTCCAGTAACAAACGATGTACTGGAAAATATTGTTATTAATTTTCATATTTTGGCAATATGAATGTTCATCTCTACCAAATTATATCTTCTATACGGCATATACATGTTGAGATAATTCGGGAGGTTGAATGCATCTACATTGAGTAGATTCTCAGAAATTTCAGATTTAAATTTTGAAACCTGGCAGGGCCATTCTTCAGCCATGCTGCACTTGTGCGGTGCCTCATATATGATATCATTATCTCGTCAATACGTAATAGCGTTCTTGACTTATGGACATTGATACGATAGTTTTAGCATCGACGGTGATTTAAAATTGGTTTCAGTAGTTCATGGATGAAGAAAATGAAAACATTGGCACAACTTTCCCATTTTTTCAAGTTTACAGGGGTGTTTAGGTGTTGTTCAGTAAATAAAAAGGCCTGTTATCTTTCGAAACATGGGCTGTCAAAAGTACTCGTGTATCAAAGAGGACAACACAATGAGCAACTACCACTTGAGACCATAGTCCTGTGTCTCCTTCAGACAAACAACGAGCTCAATCGTAAAACCATTGCATTGATGTTACACTGGCCTTAACGAAAGATGAATGGTGCCCGTGATAGATTAAGTAATATGCTGGAATTTTCTTGACTTTAAACTGTGATAAATCATTGAACGTCAAAGAAAGCGACTGTTGAAGCAATGAGACCTGGCACCCGGGGTCCCCGACTGGCTTGTCTGGCTGCTCCCGGAGGCCGACCCACTGTGACCCGAGGTCTCTCCCGGAGTCACACGAGGCTGGATGGTGTCTGATAGCTGGACAAAGGCCGCCCAGGAGCAGGTGACAGCCAGTATCAGACGGCCCGCCACTCCTCTGATATCTGCCCGTCCCCCGGGGACTGTTTTGATGTCCCGTGGTGTGACAATACGACACCTTTGTCTTGCTGTGGCTCGGTCAAGTGTCACGGCACTCGTGGCCACTCGCTCCTATTGTCCTGTCGGCTCTGGCTATTCCACGGTTCGTGATTCCTCAAGTCTTGTAGTTATTCTGACATGTCTGTTCACCTGGATCTGCCCTTCGACAAATGGAGTAGACATCTCATTCACACGCAAACGTCTGGCCTGGTTCAACTCATGGTCTTACTATGGAAGCAATGCTTCTGGTCAGATTGTCAAGTCGATATGATAGTTGATACCACCGAGTTATAGTTGTTGGTATGTAAGAGGAATGTTGGCCTCTTAGACTGCATATACCAGGATAAAAAACACGTTCAAGAGTACGATATCTGACATCTCACACATCTAACATGTACCCTCCCAGTGAATCACACTAACTGGAGGAGTTCTGCTTTCTTGTTTTAATGAATTACATGCCCAAAAAACTTCCAGCAATCGGGCGGTACAAGTCCGTTTGTCACTTGCTATAAGGAGTCTTGTGAGACGCATTTCAGTGGTGTTAATCCATGCTGTTGTGTGGGGTCCTAATTGTTCGCTTTCAATATTATATACCTGTACGTCCATATTGTACGTTCTTGTATTGTACGTCCATATTGACACACTCTTGTTGTTGCAAAATTATCAATGCACAAACCCTTCCAACATGTAATGCACATGCTATCCTAAAAAACTTTCGTTTTTTTTTTATCTAGATCATAATGATATATGTTAATAATTACAGCAAACTATTAGATGGTTTTGTCCTCAGAGGGGAAACGATTATAATTACCATAACGCGAACTCATGTAGTGTACAGTACGTATTGTTCAAGTCGACCATATTCATGTTTGTAAATGTTGAATCCGGGCAAATCATACGGGCCGATCAATCTCGGGATGAAATGGACATTTAATACTACGACACTAAGTGGAATAGAACAAGCCCTCTGGTGGATATTGGAGCATTTCGCTCGGATTATATCCGATGTGTGCTATTTGTGTGCTGGGATTGGCGGTGTTATGTTATCGCTTCAAGTTATTCCAGTTTCTCCCCAGTTATTCTCGAATGATCTCTTCCAAGTTTTAGCAGTAACATAATTATACTGGTAATTATGATAGAAAGATGAGAAGTTTTTTATTAAAGTTAAAGTTGCGTCTAAATCGCCAATTGTCCAGTAGCATCAGAACTGCAAGTAGAAGTGCAATGTGTAGATTGATGGAGGCAATGTCGTGTATAAACAGGGTTGGCGAGGGTTTACCACCTCACGCCATGCCCAGTCAGGACCCCGGGCCTCCAGGACTGATTGTCTCACATAGCCCAATCTGTACCCCGGGCCTCCAGGACTGATTGCCAAACACAGCCCAGTCCGGACCCCGGGCCTCCAGGACTGATTGCCAACCACAGCCCAGTCCGGACGCTGGGACTTCAGGTCTGATTGCCAAACACAGCCCAGTCCGGACCCCGGGCCTCCAGGACTGATTGTCTCACACAGCCCAGTCCGGACGCTGGGACTTCAGGGCTGATTGCCAAACACAGCCCAGTCCGGACCCCGGGCCACTAGGACTGATTGCCAACCACAGCCCAGTCCGGACCCCGGGCCTCCAGGACTGATTGCCAACCACAGCCCAGTCCGGACGCTGGGACTTCAGGGCTGATTGCCAAACACAGCCCAGTCCGGACCCCGGGCCTCCAGGACTGATTGTCTCACACAGCCCAGTCCGGACGCTGGGACTTCAGGGCTGATTGCCAAACACAGCCCAGTCCGGACCCCGGGCCTCCAGGACTGATTGCCAACCACAGCCCAGTCCGGACCCCGGGCCTCCAGGACTGATTGCCAAACAAAGCCCAGTCCGGACCCCGGGCCTCCAGGACTGATTGTCTCACACAGCCCAGTCAGGACCCCGGGCCTCCAGGACTGATTGCCAACCACAGCCCAGTCCGGACCCCGGGCCTCCAGGACTGATTGCCAACCACAGCCCAGTCCGGACGCTGGGACTTCAGGGCTGATGGCCAAACACAGACCAGTCTGGACCCCGGGCCTCCAGGACTGATTGTCAAACACAGCTCAATCGGTACCCCGGGCCTCCAGGACTGATTGCCAACCACAGCCCAGTCAGGACCCCGGGCCTCCAGGACTGATTGCCAAACACAGCCCAGTCAGGATCCCGGGCCTCCAGGACTGATTGTCTCATATAGCCCAATGGTACCCCGGGCCTCCAGGACTGATTGCCTCATACAGCCCAATCGGTACCCCGGGCCTCCAGGACTGATTGCCAACCACAGCCCAGTTCGGACCCCGGGCCTCCAGGACTGATCGTCAAACACAGCCCAATCGGTATTCCGGGCCTCCAGGACTGATTGCCAACCACAGCCCAGTCCGGACGCTGGGACTTCAGGGCTGATTGCCAACCACAGCCCAGTCCAGACCCCGGGCCTCCAGGACTGATCGTCAAACACAGTCCAATCGGTATCCCGGGCCTCCAGGACTGATTGTCTCACACAGCCCAATCGGTACCCCGGGCCTCCAGGACTGATTGCCAACCACAGCCCAGTCCGGACCCCGGGCCTCCAGGACTGATTGCCAACCACAGCCTAGTCCGGACGCTGGGACTTCAGGGCTGATTTCCAAACATAGTCCAGTCAGGACCCCGGGCCTCCAGGACTGATTGCCAAAGGCAGCCCAGTCCGGACACTGGGACTTCAGGGCTGATCCCCAAACACATCCCAGTCCGGACGCTGGGACTTCAGGGCTGATGCCTTTACACAGGCAATCAGTGTGATTGCCTTTACACAGACTGTACTCCCAGGGCTCCAGGATTGATAGTCTCACACAGCCCAGTCCGTACTCCGGGCCTCCAGGACTGATTGCCTCACACAACCCAGTTCGGACTCTGGGACTCCAGGACTGATTGTCTCACACAGCCCAGTCCGGACTCTGGGACTCCAGGACTGATTGCCTCACACAACCCAGTCCGTACTCCGGGCCTCCAGGACTGATTGTCTCACACGACCCAGTCCGGACTCCGGGACTCCAGGACTGATTGCCTCACACGACCCAGTCCGGACTCTGGGACTCCAGGACTGATTGTCTCACACGACCCAGTCCGGACTCCGGGCCTCCAGGACTGATTGCCTCACACGACCCAGTTTGGACTCAGTCTCGCACACGCCAGTCACTTGGCAGGTCGGGGACCTGCAAGAGACGCCCCTGCGACAGATCTCGAAACATTTATATGTATAAAGTTGCATTAAAGCATGCTCGCTATTCCCTCCTGGGACGGAATAATTGCTTTTAGTTGTAGCACAAGGGGATTTGGCGGGACCTTCGACAAAAGCGGAAATGGAGATGGGTCGGCCCTTTTCGTTTTTTTTTCTTCCTTAGTGTTTTGGTGAATTTTATTCAGCGAGGCTTTGGGCTCTCCACGGTACGCAATTATACAGAACAACTCTGTGCGGACTACAGAAAGCCTCCCCTGCCTCCAGATAATTCAGATATTCATAATTTGTCAGTCCCCCTATTGCACTTTGTGGCTGGCAGCCCAATAACTTGTTCTGGTCGCTGTTGACACCAACTCGCCGCGGACAAGGATTTTTGGGCGTTCGGGAATAATCAGGATAATGGTGGAATTTGTATCTGATGTTTGTTAAAGCATTATTACAGATGGTTATAATGGTTATAATGGGAGTCCTCGACGGGCCCGTGGATAGTGTTGGGAGGTTAGCTTGGACTATCTGTGACACTTGCCCCCTATGGTACCTTGGTAGATCAGACATGTACAGCCGCTTCAGCGTGCATTAATTGACAATGATACAGAACAGCTCAGCTAAACCAGCGCAGATACAACAAGGATTACTCTCATGTTTATTTATCGGGTCGGGCTCTGTATTGGATGAAGCCAATCAAATTGGCCTGGGATCCAAAGTCCACGTCATTGCCCCCCTTGGGTCAGACTAAGTGGAGGAATAACCTCGTAAGCAGCTGGGTAATTGTAGGATGACAAAAACCAACATGGGCCATTGTGACATCCCGGTGCTACTATGATCGGAGCTGTCATTGGCTGGATCATCTGCTCCTAATACCCCAGGTACCTCGCCTGTAGCTAAGGAGACACAGGGCCGAGAGATCAGACTCAATCCCCGAGAGGATTTCGGAGGTAGTCACCCCCAGACAAAGTGCCTCTCCTACAAAACCAAAACGTTTAGATAATCGTTAGAGGACATCGTACATATTTATTGCCTTAATTTGCATCTGTTCCATAAACTCTTGCAGATGCTAACTATATTCCAATACTCTGTGTTTGATGTATTGCTTGTTAGCGGGGGATGATGATAATCCGAGAGATTGAGCCCCGTTGTGTGGGTGTTGGCTCTTGGTCTTGTGAAAACTCAAACCCGGCGGATGATCCTTGTCTAGACGCGACACTTCACTCACATCTTAAACCGTGGCCACCGTGGAAACCAGCGACTCATTTACAAGTGTTGATGGTTCAAAGTCGGTCTAAGGCCCGCTGTTCCAACACTTACTAGTGGTATCCTTTCGCAGCGAAGGATTTTATTCTCGTTTTGGAACATTTACTTCTGTCTCTGGGCTTAGCTGAAAACAAACCACGGTAGTTAGAGTTGACAAACGACTGATCGACTACCAAATGAACGTCCAAATCACCCTAGTCTCTAAGTTAACATTTAGATTGTCCTCCACACAAGTCATCTCATTTAATAGGCAAATATTGCGAATCCGTATGAATAACATAAAGGGTTTTGGACGATCCCGGCATCTCTTTTTGATAACTGAAGTTCATATACATAATTGGAACACATTTCGACTAATGGCGTGCAAACACCAGAAGCTTTTAGCATAACTATATATATTTCCTGGAAATCATGAAGTCATGTCCTCGTTCTACTGGTTTTAATAAAGATTACGACGTGGACCAAATGTAATAGATTTTCATTACAGCATGGTACTGTAAGTAAAAGAAAATTACGGTCGGTGTATATCCAGAAGTAACTGTTTGGACATAGCCAAGGCCAAACTCTTTCTCAGTGAGTTATGTAAGATGGATACAGGTTTTCGTTTCCTAGTGGTATGATGTTTCCTTACTCGGCTGAGATATGTGTTGAATTCCCATTCAGGAAGTCCTATTCCAGAACAGCATCGACAATGGATTTATTAAAACGACATCACATCACCATTGAGCACGATGTGGTGACATATAAAGAAGATTAAACTAAGACTACGATACTCTCAAAGTCCATTAAACAATTATCAATTGGATTCTTTGTCGTCTTCTTGTCTTTCGTAACGTCGTAATCTGCATCGTGGATGCTTGTTTTGATGTTGTTGTTGATAAAAATTCACCTTAATTGTCAAGATTATATCCATGACCATTAATCATATACTGCTTTTCGAAGTGCTGATTATTTGATAAAATGCTAGACGTACACGCAGTGTTTTTGCAAACCCTCTGGTGCAAGTCTAACTTTGACCACAGTCATGGACTTGCCCTATACTGGGTCAGACTTTGTGTCCCAGACTGATAAAACTAGTAGAACAAACACGATTGGAACCGTCCCCCTCAGTGTGTACTCCAATACATCGAGCATTCCGTCCAGGTCGCAAATATGTGGTGTCATAAAAGGGAGAATCACCATCTAAAAGACTTGATTTGCTTTGCCAGCGAACTCCAAATAATGTCAATTTTGATATAATGTTTTGACAAAGCACTCGGTGGGAGCTGTAAGTCTGATTGCAACCTTTTATAGGGTAATGTGGGCATTCCTTAAATGCTTCTGTCCTCGGGGTCCCTTTCGATGGTGTTGTTTCATTATCGCTGTCTCGATGGATGAGCTTTGGGCCAAACAACTTAGTGTTCCGCAAAAATGTCACAGCTCGCCTCGGAGTGTCTTCTGTTCCGCACAATGTGTCTAGGTTTTGAACTTATGAATTTATTTTGCGAGATATTTTTTCATGATAAACGTCAATTGCAATAGCAATCGTCACCCGTGATATAGACATGATATAATAAAGTCTGACAGTTTCTATTTTGACTACAGGCTACACTATCGTTTAAGCTGGGTGTGACGGTTAATGAAATAAAAATCAAAGAGCGCACCAAAAACTGTATCGCTTTAGCAACGTGTACTGTGTCCCTGCAGTCCTTATTGCCATCAGAGCTGAAGCAGTAATTAGTGTCCGTACTGTGCCAGGAGTCCATTTCAAGCGGTCCCCTCCCGCGGGAGTCCATTGCAAGCTGCCCCCTCCCGTCTTATCACCCGATACTTGCCTCTGGGTCGCTGCAGTTCCAATTTCTGCGGTTGCCCTGACAATATATTCACCGAACAGTGTCAGTTCTGGAATCAAGTACGTAATAAATAGTACACTAGGCGTTCCCTTGGCCTTGAAGAGGTACTCAAATGGCCAGCATCTATTGTCTTCTTCGTACCGGCCGTGTTCCCCATAATGAACACCCAACTATTCGCTAAATGTGTAATAACGTGTTCACTGCCTCAGTGCGAATACCCTCGAGAATTACGAAACTGCATATGGTATTCTGGCTGACAGAAAGGGACACAGAAGACAGGTAATACAATTGGAGACACTGAACAGGATGTTAAGAAGTAACCTCACAAATTAAATATAAACAGTGATTGTTATTGTCATCACTGTACATTCATCAAGTACTTTCCTTTCTGAGCGCCTTTCTGCCCCAGTATCCAGTAACCGGCACGTGTCATCTCGTCCAAAAACACTTCTAAATCAGCTCGACAACGAACCTAGCTGTAATTTATATTCGCTTTGAAATAAAACTACTTTCGTTTTATATAAGTTTGCCGCGCTTGGAAATGCTCCAAGGCATGCCGCTCGAACCGCGATTCTTTAGGAAAGTTTTGATAAAGTAGTTGCTGGGATTGTTGGTAGATTGTTGGAAGTCTGTTGATGTCTCCCCTTTAGATCAGACACGCCACTAGAAGCAAGGACATTCACTAGTGGGGGAATTTTGTTTGAACCCTAACAACCCAATCTCTATTATCGATCCATAATATTAAACCCGAAGGGTGTTAATACTTTTTACCATATGCTTAAGATCTCGGAGAAGATTTATTGAAATGGACATCTGCTGTGAAGAATTTCCATAATTTGGCCACTTGGGTGTAAGTTTTTATTAGAGCGTCGTTTTGATGGCTACACTTCCAGCTTCCCATCTGAAGCATATAGTTCGTGGCTGAAAGATCGCAATTGAATCTTTTCCTGTCGAGTGACCTCGTTTTCTGGCAACTCTGGCCCGGTTGAAGTCCTTTCTATGAGGCTCAAAGACACTTCTTGTGGGGAACTCTGGCACCATTGGCTGACGCCGACCGGTTCCCAAATCATCTCCTGTATGGTGTTTGGTCTAATAAAGAAACATTTACAGATTATATAGTGTATACAGGCCAGAGGACATTGTCTGACAAGGACATCCTCCAGACTGGTGGTGTTAACTGTGGACTGGGCGGGAGATTGCCTCTCTAAGGACACCTTCGTTATCATAAACTTCTTCAATTCGGCTCGCCACGCCGAACACAAACAAATTTGTTTAACCGTGTAATACAAACGGCCTTTCTTCCGTGAGAATATTGCGTCTGGGAGCAAAGGCCTTGCGGAAACGAAATTTTTAATAAAACTACGAACGATCCCATCTAGATGTAAATATATCCCACCTTTTCCCCCCAAGATGTTGTGAGCATGTAACTGGTGACCGAATATATAAGGGGATTTTGACATGAATCCCCAATATTATATATGTTGCTTTTAATCTCAGAATATAAAAGCGACTATTTGAGGCAATGAAGATTCAAGTATTGCGATCTATCGCATGAAGTTGCATGAGAAATGAAAGAAACTATGTCAAGCAATTGACTCACACGTCGAGTAGCATAGAATAAAAACTGATTGCCTGGAATGGAGGCGTCATTCGAAAGGTGGTGTGTACAATAAGGAATAGGTGACGTGTTTGTAGTAAATTTATGTACGTTCTAATTGAATAACACTTCAAATATATATTATATATATATATCACTGGTATTACTGTGGTATGATATATATCACAGTTATCGGTGATCTGTAAGCGGTCTGGTATTTGGTTAATCAATTGCCCAAATTGAAATGATTTCTAGTCGTCCCTCGCTCTCATCCTCAGCACTGGCACTTGACGCTGAGAACTCCAGAATTACCTACCGCGAGTTCTGTGCGTGACGGAGAGACGGTAGAAAATTTGCGCGAAGTGCACTTTGTTTTGCGTTTTTTGATGACATTTTTCACTGAAATATGTCCCCGAGGTGACATTAGTGACTTGAAAGGGCGGCGTTATGGACTAGTTACGGGGTAATTATGTTGAGATAGAGCCCGATATCATTGAGACCCGGTGGCCCGGGAAGTGTCAGTTGATGGGAGTAAGCAAGCGATTATAAAGTCATCTAGCTTTGTTGCTGCTATCAGCATGAGCAAGGTCAGTCATTGTCAGTACTAGACATGTCCGACAATCACAGTGTAGACACCCGTAACACACGTCGACACCCTGTAACACACCCGACACACACTCCAGCCACACTCGACTCCGCGATAAACTTGAGTAATAACGTGCATTCCGTGGGATGCACGGCTGCAGCAATACGGTCGAGTGCAACGAGGGCTTTCAAAAAAGTCTCGGTCGATATTATTTATATCGTTCCACTCTTTAAAACCTGGACACTGATTACATTGGCCGGTCGAGCAGTCTTGGGGCTGGAGATCGCTCTGATGTAATAAAGTCAGCTACGGTGACGTGCATGCCGCAGAGATAATTACGCGCATTACCCTCCTTGCATGTGATAAATGGCGATTGTAATGTCCAAGAATGCTCGCTTGGTACCAACCACTTTCTCTGTTGACAGACTTTTTGCCTTTTCCTACGGTGCAAGACACGCAGCAGAGAGTGGGTGAAGAAACAGACAAGATCCCGCTTGGCATCGCACGGGGTGCAGAAAAACACAAGCAAGGGGTGACTTTTCAAGTTTATATCTCTGCGAGGAAATTGGGAGTATGCCGAGGCATAAAGTTGGAGGCGGGTGTCGGGCCGGGCGCCTGATCTTGGAGCGGTCTCCGGAGATAGAGAGCACTTACACTCGCCACAATAGTCAACTGGACACGTCTGATTTATGCCTCCAACACGTAAACGGAAACGAAACTCTATATTAATATAGGACGGATCCCTGTTGACAGTTTAACGTCACCTGCTCATCCGTGCTGCCATTAAAACCAGTCCAGTGGATTTGCTTAGCGGACATAAACCCGATTCCTGTGCTGGTCTTTATGGCAAGATTGGTTTTACGGTCAGAAACTTACGGCATGTAATCGAGATGACATTGTACCCCCGCAAAAGTTATACTCACTGGGAATAGATTTTGGGAATGTCAAGAACATATATCATAACGGAATATGATGGTGGTGTCAGGGCGAATAAAGGCAATAATGTACGTTAGTTAGTTAGTAAATTTAGGCGAGATAAAATAAATTTTTGATTCATGGTGACCTGGTCTGAAAAGGCAAAAGATGACGGAACACAAGAAAGTACTGGTTCTAAATCAGCGCCCGCCAGAACGTAATTAATGACAGGCAGTAAATCATTATAGCAGTACCATTTACATGTCGGGATAACGGACATACCCAGGCGAGTCCAATGCCTCGGCCACATTCACTGCCCGTAACATTTGCACACAACAGTTCTAATTTCATTGTCGTTCATTCCCGAAACCCCAATTTGAAGTCTTGATTGAATTTGCATTTCGCCCAAGCTCCGATTGTTTTGTCAACAGAGCTGACGTCGCAGACTCGATGAAGGGAACTGGATCTGTGCCAGACAGCCTGCCAGAGCGGTGTACGGGGTATGTTCCCATTCGGGGTTTCACGTACAGTATGTATACACTGGTCTTAGGTGACGGGATTGGCGTCTGTGGGACAGGAGATAACGTCACACCTCTGTACACCTCCAATCCAGACTTTCATTTGCTAAAAAGTGACTAATGTAATTTGCCCGAGTCAGTACCTTTGTCTTGTTATCGCTGGCCAGAGCGTCGAAGCAAAGCCTTTTTGTTCTCCTTTGCAAGTTTACAGATAACAGAGTTTTTTTGCCCCTCGGAATTATACAGAGACAGTCGCCATGAGTTGGGTCCTTGGGGAATTAGCGACATGTGACTTGCATCACAATGTAAATCGTGTAATGGTTGCCTTGACGACTAACAGGAAATACACGCTCATTGTCGCGATAATTTGCATTGCTTGTACCCCAAGCGAGAGTGGAGATAAAAAAAATGAACTGGAGACAAAGATTTCAAGTTAACCGCATGCAGAAGTGCAGAAGTTGTTTGTTTGGTACAGGAAACCTAATTACCAAGTCTTGAATAACATACACCATTTGCTGCTCATGCTGATTGGCGATTAGCATAAACTTAAAGAGAAAGTTTTTCTTTCTTTGTGTGCACTTGACAATGAGCGTGCTCCAGTATAAGAAAAATAATTTGTACAGGACACGAGTCTTTTTGTCAGCACACGATACGGTACATGACGATACATTATTCCTTGTCAAATTCGCCGTCACCTTGGCTAAATCAGCAAACTATACAAGGCTCTTTAGAAGACATATAGGTTGTAATATCATAATCGTCAGGGATGTTCATAAACTCTCTTCAATTGTGAGACGACAGGAAATTGGCATGGATTCTCAATTCCATGCTGGATTGAGACTGTCATGCAGACATTAGAGGTGACAATTAATGATAGTGTGATGCAGCAGGATCGCGCGTCCTGTCGTCCATTTGTCGGTCCGGCCTTTGGTATGCCTAGCCAGGGTGGTCCTATTTCCCGAGGGAGGAAGTTTGACCCAAAGAGGACCTAGCTGGACCACACACAGCCCTCTCCCTCCCCCACCCAACAATACAGCTGGTCCACACAGCAAATGGGCATTTGCATACGCAATGAGGACTAATGCTCATTGGGGACTTGGTTTGCCAAATTGGTCTCCGATGATAAACGAGAAAACCTGGTAGTCAGCTGCCCCTCAATGGTGAAGCCACACCTCTGGCGACTCAGCCGTTCCGCAGACAGACAAACGTTCCCGATACATGGACATCGGCTTTCTTTTTGTCTGCTTTATCAAAATTACATCGGTTAGCTACTCCATCAACTGTAAACAATGGGCATATATTATCACGTAATGGTTGTCCATTACTGAGAGGGCGTCCGGCCGCTGAAAGCTCTCCGTCTGGTGGCTGGTAGCAAGCTCCTCTTGGCCTCTGGAGATTGCGCACCTAGGCTGCTTCTGGGGCCAGACTGAGGTCGACCCACGTTTTGACGTTGATCGTGCTGTCATCTCGCGCCTCGAGGACGCAGCGATCCGTGAGAGACACGGTAACCCGGGAGTCGCGTGGCACCGTGCCGCCTGCTCCACGACTGCCGTCGCGTCCTGGTGCACCTCCGCAAACGGCCGCTAATGCAATTTGTCACTCTCGCGTTACGTTATGCAATATGTATGTGTGTACAGTAGGAACAACTTGTGGTCGGGAATAATCCCCGTTTTTGTATGATATAAACAAGTTAAATCTATGAACATTGGTTCCTACACCTTTCTTTCCCAGAGAGAAGGAGAGAGAGAGGGGGGGAGGGGGGGGGGGGAGGAGAGAGAAATAGATTCGGTAGATGTGTTCAGATACATGCAATATCTTTCGGGAAGATTTCTACAGAAGCGCTGTTACGTTTTACATGGATGGTTTGTTGGTCAGTGGCTTCCACACACTGGGCCATTGGTGCTTAAAATGCGTGGCCGTTTTGTTCTCTTTCCATTATTAAAAGGATACAAGGAATTAGGAGATGTATTCCCCATTGCAGTCGACATGTTTAGTTCTCGGCACCATACCCCATGAGGTCCCAAATTGACCATTTGGCTTTGATGCTGCAGAACCGAGGCCTGAAATTTCTGTCTTTATTGAAGCTTGGGGAAATTACGCAAAATGTTGGCTCTGATCGTCCAATAGTGTGTGTGAGATGTAATTGGACATTTTGTAACACCCTGTGCCCAGGTCAGGGGACATTAAACTGTTGGGATGAGACGGGTCGTCATTTATTCTGGGTGATATTAACACGGAGAATGTTGATTATACTGGTCAGGATCTGCGCAGACAAATGCTTCGATCGCTTCCAGAACTCGCGACTTGATGACTGCACGCGTTTTTACAAGTGACAAAGATCGAAGTAATCACCTCGAGGATTGTCAAGGTGGGGACGACCTTGGGGTTTATTGCCCCCATTTCCGCCTGTGTTTTGTTAAAACATGTGTTTAATCTTGGAATGAAAGCGTCGTTTGTAGCCGCACACACAAGGGATAAGGAGACTTTGGTTCCGAGGGGGAAGGGGTGGTGTTCCGGAGTAAGGGTCAGGTCCACCAGCTTGGACAGCGGCCACCTGCCCGGGGCAAGAGGTCGGCTTTCTTACTCCAATCAATGTCAAACTCTAGGGCCACATAGCTCAAACACTAAACCCCGGAGCTTTGTGCCGTAATCCCCTCAGCACCAGAAACAGTTTGGGAAATACCGCGAGTCAACAGCCTGGCGATCGCTCCCGTAAGCCCGCCGGTGTCACCGTCAAGACATTCGTCTTACTGTTATCAATGGCCACCACACCTACGAAGCACGGGCTCGCCAATATTTGCTGTCAGAATTTATTTGCCGCATGTCCAAGCCCGGGCCTTGGACCCCGGCGGCCGGAGCCTTTGTGGACGATGCTCATTCATTAAGGGGTATAACGGCCGTACTTTGCATTCTGCGCGGCATGGTGTCACATAACGCCCCCGAGATGTATGTGCGTTGGAAGTGCACGATTACGGGACATCCTGGCGGATTTGATTAGGATTTGTGGACAGCGTGCACAGAGCGGCAGGCCCTCGCATGGGCGGTTTTGGATTACCCAAACAGACGCCCCTCCCTCCGGACAGAACGGGGAACTGGGACTCCGCGCCAACAGGGGTGTCTAGTGAAGGACAGGGTCATGTCCTAATCACCTTGCTCAAGGTCAAACTGCAGATAATCAGTGGGGCAGTTTTTCTCTCACTTTGCCTAATGCGGCGGAAGAGACAGTTCTCTTGCATGCTCCATGCTTGTCACACTTGTCAGACTCTGTCCCGTCCACTCAGTACCACATTGACCTGCTTTACCCTTCCCTCGTTCACTGCATGCCAATGCGGACTGGCACACAAGGTGCTCGGGGAGATGAGCGTCATTGCCCCTTCTCGCCACAATCCCCGGCACCGATGCCAATGTCTTTGTTTATATTTGTAAGTTTTGCCAAGGTTATGGCTGGGAGAGTGCCGACGTCATGCTCTATCGTAAAGCAATTGACTTTTTATGCTGCACTCCTCCCCGTTGGTACGATATGGTTTACATGCATGACATCGTGGCCGCATTCGTATCATCAATCCGCCATATAAGGGAGACCCCACTTTTAATGAAAAGTCGCCTCGCATAAAAGACGCCATTATGTCAGACTACCAGCACCGAGTAATAGAAGCCAAGTTTGTGACACTCATAAAATTTTCAACGGGCATATGTTGTGGTTATTTAAGCTATCAGACTAGCATAATGTAGAAAGCAAATGTCACATTGTCTTCTGTATGTCATTCCTGACACGGAAGAGGACACAATAATATACTCGTCAACTACATATATAGGCCTATGCATATATACAAGCATATATCAGTGCTTCGAAAATATGTTGTTATGGTACTGGGTGTTGCAAATCAGTTTTTGCATTGAATCATGCTACAAAATACAGAAACCTTCGTTACACCGTGCTTTTCAATTTATATTCCAATATTCCATTGTTATGCATGTATGTAGAACAAAAATACTGAATCTACTGTAATACTGATGTAGTACTTTACATAATCCCATGCTGTCAACATAACTTTGTTAAACCTGAGAGTGTATCATTGTTCATACTGGAACTCAAAGGCCAATTTGCGAGTGTGGACTGTAGCGCCAGTGTGACGACAGTAGGACGCCCGGGAAGTCCGGGACAGCAGCTACAGTGACATGCTATAGGTGCCAGACCGGGGTGACGGACACGGGGCTCCAGTCCCCCGGTGGTCCCACACACCCCGGATTCCGTGACTCCCGGGCCCTCTGTCACCGGTCGCTGTCGACGCCTCGCCCGCTCTCTCAACAACATCGCAATCGTTTAACCACGCGGCAATTTACGTTGGTTTATCACGTCAAAGGCGCTTAGAGTGAACGTTTGAAGTCTCCCGGGACAGGCTCTGCACACCCCGAGGTGTCTACTTCCTTTGTTTGGGGCTCAAAAATCTGGCATTTCCACGACGTCTACGGGCCTGTTACACTTCCACTCCAATATCGCCGAGGCCTTGTTCTCGCAACGAGAACGATCGCCGAGATTTTTTGCATCATCTCTTTTTCTCTCTCTATCGTGTCCGAGCTGATTTGATGACGGTAATTGACTGCTCGAAATGAAATGAAAAAGCAAACACGAAAAACAATGCATCAGCGCCAGCGTCATCATCGAGGTCCGGAAGGAACGCCTGGTTGGACGGTGTAGGCGGGTGTTCTGTATTACGCTAACGCAGCAGGGTAATTTCCTCATAGTTCAAAACAAATACTGAATTTCAGCCATTCCTCTGAAATAATTAAAAGTGGAAGTATTTATATCGCAATGAGCGAGAAAGCAATCAGAGGTTAAGCGTTTCATTAATTAGAAATTCGCCGGCGTCCGAGCCAAATAGAACGAAATGGAGAATAGACTCGCGACATAAATACCTTCACAGTCAACGCAAAAATATAGATTTACGCCAGCAATAAAGATCATATTTGTGACATAAACGTCCTGTCGCGAGTGAGCGGAGAAGTTGTTGTGGGTGAGTCTTTGGTTTGGTGACCCGGGGCTATGGGGAGAGCTTCCCCCGTGGACGGGACACTGACGCTGTGTGGCTGACTGGCTGCTTGGTTGGCTGGCTGGCTGGCAAGGGAGAGTGGCAACATGCGATAATCTAGTGGCTAGTCAAGTACGGAATGGAATCAGACATAAAACCAAAAGTCCCACTCCCCGTGGTACTTACTGATCTATGGTTGGCTGACCATTGCATGAGATTTACTAAGACGATGCCAATTGTTTTCGAGGAGGTTTGCGTTTATGTGGCCTGACTGCCTCAAGCTTGGGCATATGGAAGTGATCTCAACAAACAAGCTCGCTTTTCCCTCGTGTGTAGGATACGGTCCGACTTAATCAGACATTATGACGCACATATATCTGTCTGCACATTACGGTTTTGCGAAGTTTCATTGTTCACCTGCGACATGCGAACGGTTATTATCATCTTAAATCCGCATTATTTAATTTCCCAATGCTCTTACTGCGCGTTTCATGTTTTCCCTGGTACTACATTTTGCCGGTTGCCATTTCGCGCTGAGAGACGTATCAACTTGGTTGACGCATGTGTCTTTCAGTTACAGCGCCTAATGTACAGGTAAAAGAGTTTCATTACAGCTAATAGATAAGTGGGCTGTGCCGGTGAGATGAGCACACGGCGCGGTGATGACCTGCCCAGGTGTATATCGGTGTACAGGATCCGTCCATTTACAAATTATCGTCGGCGGTCCGAGCACCTGTTCTCGTGTCGTTGTCCGGACTCCGCACCAGTTATAAGCACCGCACGCGCGCCCACGGTCCATGCTACATTAATTCTCGCCCGTCTACCTATCACTTCCCGTCCGCAACACGATCTGTAAAAATTAAGGGCCGCGTTTTATGTCGGGCTTTCTTCGTCTTATGACTCTTCATTACAGCATGATCTAGCGATCTGGTGTATTTTTGGTGCTGTTGATTGATGGACCGTGGCCTCGCAAGCAGGATGTTCAACATAACGACAGCTTGTTGGCAGAATGTCAGTGACAAAACATGTTGATTACTGGCAAAATCTACTTTGTAACTCGGATGCATGAGCATGTGCGTCACTAACCCTTGATTAAATAAAAACATAAGCCATAAAACAAGAGATAATAACCTCGGAAAATGGATGGCCATTTTCGTTACTTAGATCGTAAATTGTTAACGTATCTTGACTGCTAACAATACTGGCACCAAAAATATCTCGGCGGGCTTAATTATCTGCGGAAGTATTGCAGAGAACCCACACCAGAACAGCATATATCCACTGATTGCTTTATTTGACAAATCTATGGGCCGGTTGACGGGAAACGGTCAAGAGGGATTGTAAAACAGCTGGCGATGGTCAGCCGTGTGCCTATGTAGTGAGCTGACTGCTCGGCTGACTCCCGAGTCCCGGGATTGTGTGCCTGTGACTGGGGCTCTGAGATACGGCTTATCCTGTCCTCGACTCCGGGGTAATGGTCGCGCATATTGACAGGTTCGGCCTTGAACAATAATTGCTCGTGTGCAATCTGTTTTAGTTTGTGATGCACGTGCACACTGATGTTTGTGAAACCCGGCTCAACTGTCGAGGGGAGGGATAAGTGAGTTTTCAGTAGATGGCTGGGGAAGGGGAGGGGAGGGAGTGGTAAATGTTTGATGCACAATGGACATGCAGCAGAGAAAGAAAAGCATGTGCAGAATGCAAACTTATCATTCGCAATTTGGACAGATGCATGATGGTGGATTCGTTTCTCGTCATTAAGAATGTCCTTGTGGAATTGAGGGCAGAAAGCGTCCAATAATAAAGGTAGGCATCAGGATTGAGCGCGGTGTAATCCATCTTGATGTATACACATTCTCCCTGAGACGATGGGACGAATGAATGATATCCCCGCTTGGCCTTCCCTCGCCCTCGCCTAGCCTCCCAGTTTATCTCCCAGCCGACCGACAGCTCCCCCTCCCCCTACCGGTCAGCAACGCGTGCTCCCGACCCACAGGGTCAACTCTGGTCGTCCAGGACAGACCACCCCCACACC
The DNA here is from genome assembly GCA_949152475.1 of Terebella lapidaria. Lineage (NCBI taxonomy): Eukaryota > Metazoa > Annelida > Polychaeta > Terebellida > Terebellidae > Terebella > Terebella lapidaria. The sequence goes on along the minus strand of OX424557.1, from coordinate 40,156,636 downwards.
ACAAAGTCGTGACACTGTCGTCGCCTTGCATGTTCGTCGTGATCCATTCTACTTTCCATGCTCATCACTGTGGTATGAGTGTAATTATTTGTAAAAAACGATAGTGCCTTTCGAAATATACATGTCCAGTTTTTATCTAATGCCAGAATGAAGATAATCAAAATAAATGGCATTGCGCCGGCTTGTGACACCGCCACACCCCTCGCAATATCTGTTGGTTATTACACCCCAAAATCGTCATACACCCCACCACACCCCCTCACCGACCACACTCTCAAATTTCCGTCCAGGGGGACATCCGAAAGGTCCCGTGGTAGCAAATGATGCACATAAGAACACAAGATGATAGCGAAAAACTATAAATCGCCTGAATGCCATTTCTGGGAGCTTGCCAGCTGATGGTCTTCGAGCGAATTTCCGGAGCAGCTCGGTAATTTTGTCGCGTGTATGTGTATGTGAGATTCAAGCCGCACGGGGGTGGAGGTGTTAGGCAGACAAAGAAGGACGCACTCCCCGTCATGACTTGACCTCATCCTTTCTGTCAATGCGTCAACAGCCAGAACAATTTCGAGGCCAACAGGTGTTAGGGTCGATTGTACGTCGATTGTACGTCCATCGATTGTACGTCCATACGTCTCAACAGATGCTTGAATCAACACCAGGGCCTCCAGCATGACTCTGGAACTCTGTATCCTCCCAACAAATGCTTGAATCAGCACCAGAGCCTCCAACATGACTCTGTAACTCTGTATCCACCCAACAGATGCTTGAATCAGCACCAGGGCCTCCAGCATGATTGTAGAACTCTGTATCCTCCCAACAGATGCTTGAGTCAGCACCAGGGCCTCCAGCATGATTCTAGAACTCTGTATCCTCCCAACAGATGCTTGAGTCAGCACCAGGGCCTCCAGCATGATTCTAGAACTCTGTATCCTCTCAACAGATGCTTGAATCACCACCAGGGCCTTCAGCATAACTCTAGAACCCTGTATCCTCCCAACATATGCTTGAATCAGCACAAGGGCCGCCAGCATGATTCTGAACTCGGTATCCTCCCAACAGATGCTTGAATCAGCACCATGGCCTCCAGCATGATTCTATAACTCTGTATCCTCCCAACAGATGCTTGAATCAGCACCAGGGCATTCAGCATGACTCTAGAACCCTGTATCTTCCCAACAGATGCTTGAATCAGCACAAGGGCCGCCAGCATGATTCTAGAACTCGGTATCCTCCCAACAGATGCTTGAATCAGCACCATGGCTTCGAGCATGATTCTAGAACTCTGTATACTCCAAAATGATGCTTGAGTCAGCACCAAGGCTCCAGCATGAATCTATAATTGTGTATTATCCCAGCAGATGCTTCAGTCAGAACCAGGACCATAAGCATGACTCTCCAACTGTGTATTGTCCCAGCAGATGCTTCAGTCAGAACCAGGACCATAAGCATGACTCTCCAACTGTGTATTGTCCCAGCAGATGCTTCAGTCAGAACCAGGACCATAAGCATGACTCTCTAACTGTATCGTCCCCTTAGATGCTCGATTCTGCAGAGCATAATACACCATTACCAGTGACATTTACTCCCATGTCCCATGTTAAACCTACCTTACGATGAACACTGTACAGCGTTCCCTGCGATACTTGGGACTTAGCGATAAAATCCCACAAATGCCCACCAATGTGCCTAACAAAAAATGTACATGTCATTATGGATCGACAGATTCGGTTTTTCGGTACAGTTTGTTGGAAATTACCTAATATATTGGACACTACCTCGTGTACCAGTTCACACAGGACATTTTTCCAAGTGCTGTGCGAATATATCCGTTACATTTCACTCTCAAATCATCCATTCACACACATAGTATACATTACTCATTGATATTGGCGAAGCATATTCTCACCGTGACCATGCGGAAGCCACGTGTTTTGTTCGTTTACAATATAGGGTGTTACCGGATGTGACCTATTTATGTTAATTTGGTGAGCACCAAGGCCTCCAACACGACTTCATAATTGTGTATCGTCCTAACAGATGCTTGAAACAGCACCAGGCCCATAAGCATGACTCTGAAAATGTGGACGGTCACTAAAGATGTATGATACAAAACCTGAATCATCAGCACAGGTGTCTAGAGCAATACAGAGTAGACGTAAAATTGTAACGATAGTGTAACGATGACATCGTTGATATAGTCAGAATATTCGTAATAAGTTCACCATTTCACACATATAATATCGAACCAAATCAGCACTATCAATATTGTATGTGCATGATAAACCTGCAAATATGTCCTCAGTCCGTAAATGAAGTCTTCTATATCCGGCTGTGATGAGTGACATGCCAATCTGTCTATACGGCCCACCTATCTCCTTCTGTTCGGGGTTTATTGATATAATCCCAGACGGGGCGAGAAGTTTTGTCATACCTTCCAACAAAATTGGATTGCTGCCCGACAAATGCCAGGATGTTTCGTGTCTCATAATCATTCCCGTCTTTGTTTGGACGTTGACATGAACCGCGCAAAGACGAATCATGTCAATGCATCATTCTGGAACCAGACGAGCAGCACTGTCACTACATTGGTGGAGAATCCGCTGAGTAAATTGATACGTCACAGATACGACAAAATACACTTGTAATATGCGCATTTTTATTGGGAAAATGGTGATCATCGTTCAGCAAGTTTATTATGCAACGAAATGTCATATGAAAAACTAGTGTTTGGTCAGTTTGCGTAAGTTGTAACACATTTTGCACACGCAGGTCAGTTTATTGCGCGTTCGATGTGACCAGTTTATTGCGCTTCTGACGTCGAGTGCAGTGCAAAGGACAGGGCCAAGTGTCGTGGCAATTTTTTGTCAAGGCCGGGACCAGATTCAGAACTGTACCTCAAATGGGTCAGAGCTACCATTAGTAACCACTCGGTGGAACCCCAAATCCCACTCCATCATATCGACAAGTTCGTAAACTTTTATTCGCGCCCGAAAGATCCATTCCCGGGCCGCACGGCCTTTACGTATGCTCGCTGTGTCACGCATTAAATCACGGCTATTCTCCGAGTCTACGGCTCGTGGTGAGAGGCAGTTCGCTCGTGGCCTGCTCGCTGTCGGCTGAGGATAAGCCTCAAACACAGCTTTAATTACCCCGCTCCTTCTTTATCACGGCTGATGCATGGATGATTTAATAAAGCCGAATGGGCTCAGTATGGGCACTCACCTTCCATCATATAGCTGGCGGGCTGCCGGCTAGAGGTTGGTCGGGAGTGCTGAGGTCCCAAGACCTCGGGGACACGTATCGTAGACCCGGGAGCCAGGCAAAACCCGTGTATGTCCCCGGGCCGGTCCTAATCCCACCTCACCCCTCGCTCGTCCATCATACAAACTCACCAAACCCAGACCCAGAGGATGAACACGTCTATAAGTGTCAATTTATCGGTAACATATGTAATCATTCCTTGTGACTACTGAAATAGTACTATTTCAATACAGTTGGAGAGATAGGTGGGTGAGCAGGAAACATACAGTGAACATTTAAGTATAGGCGGTATAATAGGGGAAGAATACTAATTTTAGTTAGGGGAGAAGTTTCATGAAATGAAATGTCGGTTTTTGTTGTCGGGTGTATGCACACTGTCTAAAGGCCATCGTAGGTACCACGTGGTGAATACAACCACGAAGGCTTATTACGGTTTGCCCTTGGCACGTTAAATGTGAAAACAGCGTGAAAGCGAAAACGAGATTTGGCACGTGGGCCATCCGTCATTTACCAGGGTGTCGTTGTCATGGCTTCACGCAAGCGGTGTGAGGGTGACGTTGCCATGGTCCCAAACAAGCATATCACCCTGACATCAACACAGAACCCTCCGTCGTCAACATTGCTAATGTCTTGTGCTTTTGCAATATCTAAGAGTTAAGAAGCTGGGAGAACTCCCATCTTGTCCTTATAAACACTCGTCCAATAACACATTTCACGCAGACTCTATTACGACAGAATGAGGAATTATGGCTGCTGAAATCTAGCGACTTCGTGGACAAAAGGAAACAAAACATAAAGTCAGACCGATGGCCGCAAACGGTGAAAATTCAAACAGGAATAAAGGATCGAGGAAGGTTAATGCTTACGCTGTGTCCATTAAGATGTAGAGCATAGGCCTGTCTTAATGGTCATTTGGGGAGGTCTCGAGAGTAAATGTATCACGTGGGATCTCTCGCGGGATCAGACCGCGCGCCTGCCGAGCCTGGTGACAACCTGTCATATTGCGCACGTACTCCCAGATTTAGATAGAACATTTTCGCCGTCGTAACGATGCGTACAGACGCATGCTGCCGCTCCCCGGGGCATTCGACGACACGGTCTCGAGATATATGTCGTCGCTAGTGACACCAATATAACGTGCTCTCTACGGCTCCGGACTCACGCATTTGCATGTTGATTGCACATAAACCACGATCTCGCGTCGCCGCCTGTTTCACTCCGCTAATTACTGAAGGTAAATATTGTTGCTGCTTCGCATACTTGACTGATTGGGGAGCACTTGATTAATCTTTGTTTTATATATGTCGTAATAAGATGACATTGCCGTTGGAACGCGGACTTTTCTCGCGCCACCTCTGTGTATTCATGGTGCGTGCAATTGTGCCAATTCAGCTAATTACGAAATGCATCACATCCCGTGCACGCACTTTATACCCACTGGCCTTCCTACAGAATTCAATAGAGGCATGAAATGACACGACGTGTTACTGTGATGACATGGGCTTTGTGATGATCGCTCTAATATCACATTACACTGTCCCATAATATGCATATGGCGACCTTTTACTGGAATGCTTTCCGGAAGGCACTTCTGTTACTGATAATTTAAAGCACCACTCACTGCACATTAGACGAGAGTGGCGAGGTGATGAACACATACATGTACACCCGTGCAGTATATACGACTGTGTGCAGATTTATAAGGTATATATACACACATATAGGCTGACAAATATATACGCGCTGTGTCTGGAGCCAGGTTGACTTCGGATATATGACTCTTACCATGTACTCGGGGGTGTATTTATTTTGTTTGTGGCTAGATATGTTCTCTGTAAACTGGACGTGTGTATGGAAGACCTGCAGCAAATGACGACACCATTAGTAAATTACTGTCAGTTGCCTATTGTTGAAGTTGGCCAAAACCCATCTAATTCGTGCTCCACAACAACCAGTCATGCGCAGCTCTGTGCTTCCCGAGTCACTGTAACTTAAGTTTCCCAGTTATCCTAGAGAGCAATTAAAGAGTTAGTATGCATACATATACATATGATTTCCGAGGTGAAAGACTAAGGAGGCATTAACGACTTTTGAGACGTCACTACATTATGTTCCCCGCCGCCGTCTCACACCAAGAGTATATTTCACGATCCTGTCCGTACATGGAGCAATAGTCTCGGTGGTTAATCTCCTGACACGGACCAAATCTGGGATAAGTGCCCCATCCACTGCCTATGTCACCGTGTATTGGAGGGTGATAACAACCCCCAACAGCCTCAACATGTTCCCTGTCCAGCGTCCCTTTGTTGCCTTTATGAAAGGCCTCGGTGCTTCCAATATATCATCAAACATACCCCGAGTACATACCATCTATCATACGGGCCATTGTATTTGGTTTCCTTATATCCGCTCATAAAGCGACATATTTACTCGTATCTCGTGTCAGTTGAATCAGATATCAGCATCCCTTGAATCATGTCCTGCACCGATCACTGTCGCGTCTCTAGTTATGTGACTTCAGTCACAATACATACCTTGTAATACAGTGTATATTCGATGTCAACTGAACATCAAAGTCTTCACTTTTGGGTGAATCTAGAACTTTAATTCACACGACGGTTTCAGTTGGCCCTTTACTTATAATATTGTTTGATTTTGTTTTATCATCCTTGTTTCTATTGACCATTTACTAATGGTATTGTCTGAATTTGTTGTTGTCATAACGGTTTCTGTTGATCCTCTACTAATGGTATTGTCTGAATTTGTTGTTTACATCTGTGTTTCTATTTACCCTTTTACTAATGGTATTGTCTGAATTTGTTGTTGTCATAATGGTTTCTATTGAACCTTTACTGATGGTATTACCTGACTTTGTTGTTATCACATGGATTTCTATTGACCCTTTACTAATGGTATTGTCTTGTGAAATTGGCCTTACTAATGGTATTGACTTTGTTGTCATATACTTCGGATCTTTCGGGGAAGTTTGGTTGCTTCTGTGTCGAAGAAAACACTTGGGGTCGGGAACGTAACATTTCAGAGCCAGCGGTGGAAAAGAAATTCTCTTCGGCCACTTTCGTTTGTGTTTCAGTATACTTGCACAAGTAGATATATGTGCTTTGTCATGATACATAGCGCAAGGTGTTGTGATAAATGATCATCAATGGAAAGAAAGAAATATTTTCATTTTGTTTCGGTTTAGACCACGCTGCCATAATTTTCAGTTTGCATAAAAATTGAACTCTAGTTTGAATGATTCGAAGTATTCAACACGAGAAGTTCCAATAATGATATACAAATTATTTGGTACTTGGTATTCATAGACTTACTGTATACAGCGTGGCAAACACTGGTGCAGCCACAGCTTTTATCATGGAAATGCATTCGTATTATCTACGAATTCCCAGCAAGTAACAAAAATGCAAGGATAACTTCCTGTCAAAACACTGAATGTTTTTATGAATTGACGAGTGAGAGGAAGACAGTCTCTCCAGTTCTCTAAGTACAGCCGGATACTGTATATATTGAGCCTTGGGGGTCCCCGTCTGGGATCCAGAATCAATAAGCCTTAGACATTCCCCTAATCCCTCGGCAGCCACTTAAACGATACGCCCAGATAAGGCGAGAGTTCTCCAGGACGAAAAGGAGCTGGCAGCGTGCGACTCAGCTTGGGTGTGGATACAAATCTAAGATACTTCGGCCTGTCAAATTTCTACAGTCCAGTGTTATGACATCTGACCAACTGCGTCACGGCGACTCGCGGTCAGATTTCATACACTAGCTGTGAGAATTATTGCTGATACAGTATCTGAGGCCTGGTGTGACCACGAGATACCAAAAAGGAACTATTTTGCAACGTTGGGGTTAAACTGTAAATATCATAATGTACTCAGTTTTTGGAATGCCGGACGAACAAATTTGTCGGCGGTAGCATGACCACTTGCATATGTTGAGACTTTCAACATAAACCCATTAAAATGCTGAGTACATTCTAATATTGGTAATAATATAACGCATCACCTCGCAAAGGTGAAACTCGCAAAGATGAGTATGCCTTTATATATATCAGGTTCAAAGTTGAATATAATAAACGATGTATAACTGTCTGGCCCTAACCTTTGAGGGGTTTGTGGCATTAACATGAAATTTACCGAAAAAGAGAAAATCTATGGTGTGTCAAATCCGAACAAGTGCATATTACCGCCGCGAGCACTACTACGTCACTGCTGGATTATGTGGCCGTTTACTGGCCTCATAGCGAAACAGTGCTTTGAAATAACCGCTGCTTTAAATCTTTCGCTGTTTATAAAGCCCTAAAGCTTTGTCGCAATGCATTGTGAGGAGATTTGCTCAGGACCTCGGTGATAAAATAGTCATATATCATATGGCGGGGGGCTGACCATGCTTTGATATTGGATAAGTAGCGGGCATATATCAGGCCTCGGAGGCCTCTATATCAGCAAGTGGGACTGGCCACGGATTCTCCAACAATCTTTACGATTGTCGGCCCACTGCTACAAGAAATATGTTTTTATTCATGAAAGGATATTGTTCCTCGGTCGCACATTCCGGGAATAAAAAGGCGCACGATCGGATTTTTTTCCGTAAGTGCGCGACTTTTCCTTTATGGTGTTAATGGAGATGTTAGTGTTTTGCGTTCTCATTTCGTCCGATTTTCGTCGTTGGTAGCACTTACTTTTATTGTGGTCAATGCAGAACCACTAAATTTTGGATGTGCCTGATATGTCCAAATGTAACGTATATTTATTTCGTTCTGGTCGAAAGGAAATTCAGACCACAATGAAAAAAAAGATCAAAACATGTATACATAAAAACAAGGAATTATGTAGTTCACAGGTCGAGTTACATTTGTCCGCCAATAACCGTGTTGAATTATATCAATAGGAAGTCAGTTTGACTACAGTGTACAAGTAGGTACTCTGTGATGAACCAGCCTAAAAAGCTCACATTTGTGAACGATTGTTTGAAACTTTAACACACCTCCTTTCCTCATCCAACACCAAATCCGTCCAGGATCGCCCCTTGCCTGCTTCTACTTCTACCCTTCATCAGCAAAAATCACATAAAATAATTCTGCAATTAATCTGTAACTCCGTCATGGTTGTCTCATTGCCTCATTATGTGACCTCTTCGCTTCTTATTGCCCCTCCCCCCCCCCCCCCCCTAACCCCGTGTAATGGTACATGTCGCATGTATATATCCCACCTCTTGGAGACTGACGAAATTAAAACTAAGATGTTTTTGCACATACCATGCAGTACGTTGTCGGAGTCAGCTGGCGAGTATGAAATAGATTGCTATATGTATGCAGAGGTTACATAACGTGGAAAGCTTCCAGATTTCGGGAAAGAAGAAAAAAATGCCGAGTTGATGTGACACAATGACACCGACCACTTATTTAAAGGTTGCCATTCTCCATCCAAGTCTTTGGTTTGGAGCCGGAGTCAGAGACTACTTGGATTATCCTCCTCTTTGAAGCCCTAGAAATCTCTCGGACCCAACCGGACTTGGTCTTTAATTGTTGTATAATTTGGCCGTAAGCAGCGTGTTAAGTATGTATGCACGGACAGAGGGCCGAGAGTTAAGAACTAATCAGAAACGACACAAAGATAACTAGACTGCGCCAATCCTCATTGTCATTCCACGGTAGCCATTCAATTTCAGCGAGAGGTCTTTTTCCAGCCTTTGTGTGTCGTTGGTCGTCCATATTCATGAGTGGCTGTTTTATGTCTTACATACCGTCGTGGGACAGCCGCCGAGCGCTCCAGGAAAGCTGCCCCTGCCTCCCAACACAGGTGGAGGGGCCACAATTATGTCTAATTGCATTGTGTCTTGGGGGTTGTACCGACTTCAAGCAAGGCAATGAGAAGACTTTTGATCGTCGGATGGCGTCCACGAACGTCATAGTTTGTCTCGTCATCCAAGTGCTTTCAGTTTCGGTATTACTTTCCGACGCTCGTGTATAGTTTGACCAAGAATATCTCCTCGTAGGCCTACTGCAATTCTTGAACCGTTCTATTTTGAACACAGACGGCTGAAAGTGGATACCTTAGAATGGGTACTTTATATTTTGCGTGTGGTGTGTTTCAAGTTGTGTTTCATTGACTCGAATTGCTTGACTCGGAACAATTACAGTTAACACGATATAATAAACATAATAAACACGAACAAAATATCTCCTCGATATGAGTAGTTTACGATAATGTTCAGATTTATGGCGGCACGGTGATCGCAGAAGTCCAGACAGTCAAATTAGGCGGACAAAAATGGTATATTTAGGCCATAGAAGTCACTAACTGCAGGAGGAACTTTGCAGGAACGACTCCCTAGCCTCACATATCTGTCCCACGCTTCAACCGCGCCATGTCGCGCAGTGAACCCCGCGTTATCCGCCCGGGCCACGCTTGGTTAGGACTCGGAGCGCGGAGACGCACAGTAAAAACACAGAGGGAAACGACTGTAAAACCGTCCCGTCCGCAGTCCCAAACAACTTATCATCGCTGCAACAGTAGCTCAACTAACTTTATATGTATAGTGGGACGTTATGTTACATCATCTGGAAATTCCTTTTGTTACATTCTATTTCAATAACATAGACCTTGTTCCGGCCTTGTATATGGTCTATCAACGGTTCAGAACTTATGTTTATGACGGTATTTTGCTGACAACTAGAAGGTTTAATATACTGGAACCTGGGAAAACTGCTCACAGTATTGACGACAGTGAATACTGTTTCTGGTAGCCTACTGCCTGCATTACAATGTACTTTGCAACTACATATACTACAATTATAAAGAGGAAAACACAGGAAATATTCCTTTCTATTGCCATCGCCTATCATGCCGGTAGTTATATATGATATATCAATTAAGTTTCAATTCTGTGTTCGTTTCTTGAATTTTGTGACTCTGAATTCCGCAATGTAATTGGATCGTGGTGCGGTTTTTTTAAAAACAATACATGCATGTTGACTATTATTTGTTTTACAACTGAAATGAGCGCACTACGGCGACAGATTTATAGCCGCCAATGACACTTTGACACTATGATTTATTAATTATCTTGTCTTTACTTGTGATACACAAATGTTCGGATACTGCAATTTAGATCATGGAATTATGTTATCCTTCCAGTCTGACAATGTCGGTGCTGATGCTACCTAATGGTAGCTAGCCAAGTGACATTTTGTAGAGTAGCAATTACGAAATAGAATCTTGATAACAAATCCGGAGGTTTGAGCAATTGTTGGGAGAATATTAAAGGAACATCTTACATCCTGTTATTTATCGAGAACACACATCGGTCGTTTTTCTTCATGCGACATCGCTTCTTCAGGTGGATGTGACAGTGTGTCATTGCCAGACGCTAATAAGTCCTTAGCTGTGACACAGAACCCCGGATCAAGGTTAATATCTTTATGAGAGCGAGACACGGCGCTCGTTTACCCAGGCTAATGATCGGGATGATCTAAAAGATAAACCATTACCATTGCCATCAGAAGCCGGCTTGTCAATTATCATCAGACTAAAGTAATATATGACAGACGGGCTCCCAACTAGAAGGCACGCGGAACGAGTTTTCCTGCGTCATAATTTCTCGTTACTTTGTTGGTAACACCCACCTGTAATCATTGGGTGCCGTGCACGATGCTATCATGGGGGGGGGGGGGGAAGGGGGGGGTGCAGGGCTATGGGGTCTAGTGACTCAGTCAACTCCCCAACTTGATAATAACCTCTGATTATATACGTGGATTAAAGTCGAGCATTAATTCGCATTTACGGCTGATCGTGTTCTCGATGAGAAAGGCTTTCAGCACGCTGTACAATAGGAGGCGCCAGCTGAGTCGCCAGGTCGCTCTCCAGTCGAAGGCAAGTGTCGTAGATCCGCTCCAGTGTAACTCTATTAGCGAACTCATTACTTCTAAAATATAGGACAAAGCCCCCGAAGGCTGCCTGTTGATCAGCCTGAAGCGAGGCACAATAATGGATTTTCAACTGTCTGCTTGTGTCATCCTCGAGACCTGATTTGCATTTAGAAAGGTGAAATTGATTCCTTTCATAATGAGCAGTCAAACTTTTTGTGCCTTTTGGTTTACACGGAGCCAGTTTATGTCATAGTTTATCAGAACCGTTCAGTTGCGTCTCGTCTATTGTATGTGAAGCAATCGATAGAACCGGGAAGGCGAGTGTAAAAATAACGTCTCACATATTACATAAGAAGAATAAAGTAGTGTCGATTCATTGGAACCTCTTGGATACCCTTCATACCCTTGAGATGTACCTAAGACGTTGAATAGAAAATTAAACAACTTAGAAAGACAGTCACCCTCTCAAACATGAGTAATAGGCAATGACTTTGGAACATTGGATGAATAAATTGGAATATTACAGCATTGAGATATAGCTATGGAAAGTTTATTACACGACTTCAGTTGTCAATGCCACGTACAACAGGTAAGGTGCTCGACCATGTGAGTCAGGCCAACAAGCAGCATACGTTGTATGATGCCTATAAGTGGTGGTTAGATGGGACGAAAGTTGAGAAGGATGTCACATCGTGTTGTCGACACTTGGGCGACACTCGTCAGTTGTTTTGTCGTCGTCTTTGTTCGCCACCAGCAGATATCTCTTTCAGCCAGAGACGTTTGATAAAATTAGATTAGTACGTCGTGATCCGGGACCTATAGGCCACATTTGGCATTACAGTCAAACTTTAAAACCCATTTAAATGCCATAATTCCTGGGGCTTTTGTCGACTGCTGGATAGCGTTAAATTACATCAGAGCCCTGTACGTACGACAGGTCCGTGTGACTCCGTGAATTCTTGAGCAGCCTCGCTTTTGTTCCATGTCAACTGCAGAACATTCAAACGAGACAAAACTCCGCTCGAAAACATATTTACCATGAAAGGTGATTAAATTTAGCCATCTATAATTTCGCAGACAATGACTGTGCCATAAGCATCTGTCATATATCGCTTCCGTGACGCCAGAATTCCCCATTGTCTAATGTGGTTTTCAATTTCTGTTTCCTGTATGTTTTGAAGCAGTTGATGATAGGGGACCAATATTTATGTCAAAGACAGCCATCGTGTGTTGTCAATACCAATTATGTGCTAGTTTCCGTTGCCGAGATCACACTTCTCTCCGCTCGACCCTCAGCGTTCGTAAGTAGGCGCCACCTTTGTTCAGCAATTAAAAATCACATGGGGAGTGTTTATGACCCGACTGTGGAGAGTGGAGCTGTATGTTAGATGTGCCTCACTTGGCTTGGGTTCTGTACGTCGTTGGGAGCGCCTGATTGACAGTTCCGAGGCTGCGCGACATCTAAGCTGAGTTTGATGAGCGTAGATTAAATTACCGCCAGCTTAGGGGAAGTGGCAAATCTTGTAGTTTCTCTAGTTTTTGCCGTCTTTGACCGTGGCTTGGTTCGGTCGGGAGCCGTGGTCGGGCTGTCGTCTGTCGGAGATGGGTCTGTCTGTGAGAAAGGACTGGGAGTTGTCCCGACGGACGCCCCGCCATCGATTGACTAGGTCAGGATACGCGGGTATTCCTGGACAGTCCCAGGGTCACTCGGACTGCCGGACCACGCCACACGGCCCTCAGACAAATCTGATTTGTTGACGTCCCCATGTAAAGTTCAGGTCAGTGGAGATAGCACTGGTCAGTGCCCCTAAAGAAAATATTCCCCCAAGATATTTGCTACAAGACGAGCTTGATGATGTACCACGCCACACAGTTATCGCTTGTCAATCCTCTGTGTCTCTGACAAAGTTGCGTAGATTGTGGCTGGGGTTTTTTTGTTCAATAAAGACTAGTAACCTCGAGGTTGTCGCCACTTATCTCCTGCCCTTGGATCAAATTTAACTACAGCATTGTTCACTAGACGACGAGATTTGATCAGTTGGACGTAGAAGCATGTGTAGGTCCACGTGTTAATAGCTCGGTCGAGTATTGCCCATTCGCACCTGTCAGGATGGCACTTCCACAACATCATATTAATCATATTTGCTGATGGCTTCCTCTCGACCTCGCTCGTTTTCAATTAAATTTATATCGCAAAATAAGACGCTTTCATCGCTTATCATTGCCCGGAGACACATTAAGTGGAGCAGTCAGTAAAAGCACAAAATGGAGATGAATCATTATTTGATTTAACCAATCTGCTGGATTCTCCTCCAAATATTATCCAATGCGGCTTAATGTACTCTTATATCATCTTTTGCCAGATAATTGTTAGAAAGTTAATCTTCAGGCAGGATACAATGACTCTACGGTTTTGATAGTTTCATGCGTCACTTCAGACAGCTTGTAGCAGTTGTGTAAATTTGCTCAACCTTTAATGAACATTCATTCAAACAACTAAATCCGAAAAGCCAATTGTTATGCAATAGCGTACTTTCAAGAATCCATGGTGAGTACTTCTGAGTACCATCAAGGCCAGGACAGAAACATTGTGGGACTGGTGAAAAACAGAGACATCGGAAACGATGTACATTTCAAAGACTTGAATGACAGTTTGAATCTTTGGGTCTGGTGTTACTGTTGTGGCTTGTTTCGGTCGACAGATTCTTTTGACTCTTTTTTTCTATTTTAAATATACACATGCCTGTACTTACACATGCATGTGGAGAACTGACGAAAAATGGCACTGAAACCTCGTGGACCAACATGCTATGGACACTGACATCAGTTACTTAGTGTCACTGAGGGGCTCAGTTTCTCTGTTTCAACAATAACCGTAAATTCCAGAAATGGTCCGGTCACTTTTCGGGGGCTGTACTCATGGCATGCTTTTGTCTGCTCGGTCGGTCACATGAGAACGGTCCAGCAAACTCAAGCTTTGTGATTCTCTCACAGTTACATGTGTCCATTTGTTGTCGGGCACCTGGCGCGGTTTTTGTCCGGTCAGGGCCGGAGTTTGTGGTACATTAGTTTGATCCCCTTGTGGTCTGTCTGTCTGTTAGGTGTTTTGGACATTTGCTGTACAATCACAGAGCACAACGTGCACGGACAGTGCAGTGCATCATCTGGAGAAAGCACACTCTTTGATGGCACCGCAACATGCGATACAGACAAAGCGATAGTAGCATCCATGGCCGCCAGCACTGCTGGACAATTCCATGAAGAAAGCTAATCAGAGTCCTTCTGATCAAATTTACCGTGTCATAAAGCACGGTGTGGGATGGATGAATTGTGGCCGACCACTACCGAGGCCTCCCATCCCTCCCACCGTCTTCCCCAGTCATTTGTTGTCTGGCATGGAATGCCATGTGCTGACTTCTTTTCTGCGTTTCACCAATTTAGCTGAGAACTGCCTGATCCCCTGAAATAACCGTAATATAACGTGCTTTACGGATGCCCGTACTCTGCTATTGTGGCAGGCTTCTTTCCTCCAAATACATCTTGATTTGCTTCTTTGTCACTCGTCGATCCGTTGTGGCATTCTAAGGCGACTCTAATTAGAGATGTAATGATAAGGATGCATTAAGGAGGTTAATTTGCCACTCAGGCCTATCCTTGGGTTTTTGTCGTTGTTATAAGGTCAACTGCCGAGTGAGACTGGGAAAATAGACCACGACAACTGTCAGGGCGATACTACTGTTCGAAAATCAAAACTGATTTAAGGGTGATTTGACGGCGACAAATTTCGGGAGGGAAGGCAGTGTGAGATGTCTGTGGAGTGGCGGTTTATGTGTCAGAGCACATTAGAGCATCCGTCACGGGACAGCACCATCATGGCACCCCACACAATACCTCCGGCCACCGAGGAATTGATGTGTCCGTGTCACAGAACCGCCCCAGCTCGTCCGCGATTAAATAATTGCTGCGACGTAAACTGTACAACTGTCATAATTGACCATGATTTGATATGATTCAAATCTACAATTCATTGTATCTAGTTTTCTGTTCGGTCATCACACTGCGCTAATTCTCTTTGTCATGTCATTGTTACTTTCAAAGGCTAAGTGTATAGCTTGAAGACATAGTCAAAACGAAATGATATTGTCCTGGGACCTGCTATACTGTCAGATATCTGGCGGAATTCGAGATCCTTTATAGTGACTCATCACTTCAGGAGAATCAGTCCTGAAGTGTGCAGTGAGAATTGCTTCCCAATCTTTGCGTGCGATGTGTATATTTTGCTAAGTTATATGACAGATCCTTCCAGTGTGACCCTCCATGTGTCACTGTGCTTTATATCAAGACTGATCATGCACGACAATGAGGAGGTGTGTGTGGTGGCATTGCTGCTGGAGAGGAGACTCACCCTCCCCTTCCCGGCCCTTTCCTTGTGTGCCGAGGATGATTTAGATTAGTAGCTTTAGGGACATCAGTGACCACTGCCGCTTAGCATCCGCTGGCCACCGGTCACACGCTTAATACAGACTCGGACCTTTCTCACTTGGTACCGACAACTTGGCCCCGGGTGTTTGACCGCAGTTCAATCAAGCAGCGGCTCAATCCCCGACCAACAGTGCTCGCCCAGTATCGAGCGTGTGCATCGACTGTTGATCTTGGTCAAAGAAAACAAAGGGCCCATTGCCTCGTCGTTGTCCCCGGTCCCCAGTGCCTCCAGTCCCGCGGGAGGTCTCCGTGGCCGGGACGTGGCGTGGTATCGACAGTCTCACGTGTACAACTGCATCCATCATTAATGAACATCACGAGGTCCGCGACTGACCAGCACAACACTCCCTCGGCCTTCTCCTTATCAAATTATCGTCATTGTCCACTAAGCTAATCTGACCCCAGCCCTCAGCGGGCATTATCATGGTGATACGGCCCGCTCGGGCAGTAGTACATGTGTTTACTGCTGTTTGAAGATGGTCAATTGGGTTGTGGACATATCTTTGTTTCACGCCCGTGTTCGCTGGCTCGTTATCCGTCCCTTCAATGTCACTGTGCCCTACAACCCGGCACATATCGAAGTTCACTCAGATGAAAACTTTCTGAGTACCACTGTGCATTTGGAGATGACATCGCTAATGGAAGTAAAGAAACGTGTTGCCATTTGTCTGATTGGAAGGCCACAGATGGGCCCCGGACTCCCTGAAGTATGGTTCGCTGTATATAATGCAGCAGTTATCTACTCTAGTCACAGACTCAAGCCACTTTGTCTTCCACAAAACATCGACATCGTCCCACAAAACACAGCTAATGGATGCGATATAAAGCCACGTGCACGCCGGGCTAACAGTGGACTCTATAAGCTGAAGTTTTAATTACTGCCCGAGGTAGCCATTGATTGCATGAATTATCAGATATTGGACAGCGTCGTTAATTCTGTGTGGGAGTAGTTCAGTGTCTGTCAACCGGTTTTTTTTTACCAAGCTCTATTTGCTGGCGCCTCATAGATCTCGATATTTTTGCGCAAATGGAATCGAATGCATAGGCATACTAGTGAAATCATCAGAACCAAATCAACAATTATTTCGTCAGTCACAACAATTATTCTAGATTGATTAGATGTCATCCTGGATACCGTGGTTCACGTGAAACCTACCTGTAACCGAGGAAAATAAAACACATGATTTCGTAGTGTTCAAATGCCGTATAAAATTTAGTTTCATATAAATTGATATATCAATTCAATCAAATGAGACATCAACGAATAATGAATTTACTGAAGTTACAAGTACCCCACTTTGAAGATTAGTTTGGCAACTTTGTGTTGAAGTCTATTCTTGTATTTTTGTAGACAAGAAATGGAGACTACAATCGACCAATAAATCTGCAACCAATCATCCGTGTAATAAAGTAAATGCATTTTCGTGCAGCAATCAATGTTCAGGTGGACCTTGTGTATTATTAGCCGACATAAACATTTGATTGGATGTTACGTGGCCATTGTCTGGGAGATAAGCCCGGTCACGGCATGTGGCAATTTGTGTTTTACTTTGGGTCGTACGTGAGTTGCATGCATCCTTCGATACCTGGACAACCTCCAAAAGATTCCTCCCCGTCTTGTGAGGTCTATTTCATGTGATATTCTGGCTCCCATAGACACGGATATATCGTGTTCCACAGAGTCTATACTGCCCTTTTAATGAAGATGACGATTATAAACTTAATGATGATGGTCTGGGCGAAAACAAGACAGGGGAAACTTTGGGGGAGTAGGCGTTTTTCAGCACGGTGAGGATGAGATCGGGAGATGCATGCTGTGTACACGTCAATCCCCTGAGAGATGTCATCCCCCGGATAACGTCCTCTTGCTCCACATTACAGCTTTTATACCATGGACCGTCCAGGTCCAACACCGCGATCTCCACTGTCATCCTTACTCGGGGGTTTTATCCTCGTTCTATGATGATGAGATGCATGCTTAATCAGCGAGAGCCTCCATAATGCCTAGTAACCCCATAACCCTGGCATCTGGTGACGGACGTTACGACATGGAGGATCGTCCCAAGTGCCGAGGTCGGATCACGACCAAACAAGATACCTGTGCAGACTGCGGGCGAACACCCACCAGGATTTAAAGGTCGTGCCGCGAGCGACCCCCCGTGAGCCCCACGTGCCACGCGGCTAAGTTCCTGGATCCGCCCGCCACGTCAGTGTCAGCGCCAAGATTTATCGCGTTTTTCAGACGTATAATGAGTGATGTACTGTGATCCTTATAATGAAGCACAACAGACATTTCCCCCATTCGTGTACCCTACCTGGGAATTCAGGGTCTATGAACGTATTAATTATGCTGCAGCCACTTTTATGGGCAATGCCCACATTCTTTTGCATGTAATTCTCCAGACAATGTTTCATGTTTTGCAATATTAATTCTATAATTAGACTTTTTATTGCTGGTCATAATATGAAGTGTTGATAAACAGATGTTGCTCATTAGATTTAATGATCATGTTCGGCCCAAACAATATCAACCATGAGAACCCATGTTTCCTTGGTTAATATGAATTACTCGCTGTATAATTGCGAAAGTTGAGTAAGTAACTCTCACCATCTCCGTTATACTCACCAAATGTTTTACAATAACTTGATACAACGAAGAGGGTAGCATACCTTGTGTTATCGTGTTTTGTTTTTACAAAACTGTCCATTCTGAAAATAGACAATGAGGACAAGTGGAACTGAGCCGTATCACATTTCGTGATACTCAACATTCATAGAAGCATGCCTAATCAGGGGAATGCATATCGCCCCGTGTCAATTCCCCGGAGAAGCTGAGAACAAATGCAGAAGTTGGCTGTCCTCGGATGCCGTCCCGTTGTTTTGATGTGCCTCCCCACTACCCCACCCCACCAATCCCGTGTCCCCAGTGTTTCCACGACTACCAGCCGACCGACTGTTGCACGGTGGCGCTCTCCGTCCGGACAGCCTCAAGAAAAGTAGTGCCGGCTGCCCGCGTGGAACGACGCAATTTGATGACGTCCCACAGGATTGGCTCAACATTGGCGGATTATCTCGATTACCTTTTAATGACGCGAGAAACAAGTGATGTGTCCATCTCGAACAGACGTGGCCTTTTACCGCGGTCGAAGGGGGGTTGTACCGATATCCCGTTGTTTAGAACCTCTTCCATGGCAAATTCAATTAGAAAATTGGCGTTGGTCATCCGGTGCTGGTCATACATGTGATGTATGTCTCCCTTGCTGTGGGCGCATCATATCTTACAGCGCCGAATCGTTCGTGCAATTAACAGAACATGGAAGGGAGTAATACTGTCCTACGTCAGCAGATAACGCACACGTACCGAAGTACCATATAATATAGTCCTGCACAAAGCACACGGCCCATAGCTTGTCAAAATAGTCCGTCTTTGTAGTCCCTCCCTACTGGAATTATTTGGTGCTCCCGGGCGGGAGGTGACAGTCGTAAATCCGACCCCCAGTATATAAACCGTTCATTCTGCTGAACCTGATAAAAAAAACCCACGAGTTATTGTTAGCTTCTATTGGTATATACGAATGCCCCAAACAAGTTTTCGGTGACATTTGTGCCGAGGATATTAAATGGGTGGGGACAAAGCATATGATTTTTATATCCCTCCTTTGAATACCCACTTGAGAACAATACGCTACTTTGGACGGAGTGATTTATTACTTCTTCTATTGATAAGTCCTGCCTCAGAATTTCATGAGTTTCAAACGAAAACAATTACTTTATTAAGACCCGTGCTATAAAGCGCCCATGAGTGGTCCGTTATCTTTCCGAAATCGCCGATCAGGAGTCAGAGGCACTTTCTGTGACAGGACGACTGAGCAGTAACGGACACATCGACTGGGGGCAAACACTGAGTGTGTCGGCTTGTGTGAGAGGACCATCAGGGTATTTCTACGTCAGACGGTATAACTAAACGGGAGGGTCGTTACACAGTACATAATAATTTCTAATACAATCATCGTGACACATACATCTGAATAATTACTTGTTTGTTTCACCCAGAAAAGCCCAGCGGATGATTCAGTGTGTACCCACACTCGACCAAACTCTATCACGTCACCCACTTATCTCCGGATGGTGACTATACTTAATTTCCTCATGTAATCGATAATCCATGACATATAGACCACAGTCGGTGTTGACCAAAGAGAGATAATCCCCCGTTTTGTTGATATTATGTCTGATCTCCTGACTTTGTGGGTATAGATCTAAGTGATACAATAATGCTCAGTTTTCCTTTTTTCAAATTTGTTCAGAAGTAAATGTTTTAGCCGCATAGTTTTCTGCACTTGTTTATAGTTACTTGTACAATCCAAACAGTCAAAACATATAGTGATATTCTGCTCTAGGGCCATTTGCTTGGTTGGGAATCAAACTGACCAATGACTTTGTTATCATGGTCCACGGCCAAAGTCATGAGATTCAACTATGTGGAACTATGTATGGCCAATTACAATAAGTTTTTTAGGGGGAGGGGGGGGGGGGGGGGAGGCTATGCTAATATGATAGTAAGACTGTACATCATCAGATTATTGAGCACATATGTCGAGATATGCACCTATGTAGAAAGTTTGGTTATTGTATGCTAATAACGACCCATGGAACATAAAAAATTTGGATGGTGTATAACACTGGTGCGATAATTTCACTAGACCTGGTGTACAACATCATGTGTACAAACATAGAATGTGCCATGATGGACGATATACTGCTTTGTAGTAGGGTATTTCGGACAAGCAATTACTAAAGTTCATCTGTTTACTTGAAAACTACATTACTGCTCAGGCTTTGGTGATGTTCAATGGGAAATATTCGAAAATCAATAGTATTGGGTAAGAATAGCGTATCGTATTTGTAACTTTACACCATTTCCTGTCGATTTTGTCATTTGCGATATATGTTTTCTTTATTGAAACCTCCACCAAAAAGTCAAAATGTCAAGCACCGGGAAGATCACATTAGGAACTGGGAATATTATGCGATTCCCAAACATTGACGGCCTGGTGCAGTCTACGAATCGCTGTTAGGATCACAGGAGAGAGAGAGAGAGGCGAAAAGTGACGCGACAGAGAATGGCGCTAGGGAAGAAAGGCATGAGTAGGTATTGAGATCCTCAGATGTGGAAATTTCACGGACATCAGCGTGAATGACGTCTGTTCTCCACCAGCCTTGTAACTGTGTCCCTTTGTCGCGGGACAGACTTTTGTTACGACATCCTCTCGGCGATATCCATACCGCCTCACTTCCTACAGCGCCAAGTGATCCGACCAACTTCGTCATATCTCAGTTTCTGCTGCTCGTTCAGACCAACCTCAATTTGTTTGTTCTCGTCTCATTCAGTGGTCCCAACACTGAAACCCACACTATCGTAGTCGCAGTTCGTACTGTGAGTGAGTGTGCCACCTCAATTATTAGTCAAATTTAAAGGACTGTGATGTTAAAGATTTCACATGAACTAACATCAGCTGATAGTTAGTTAATTCCTGTCAGGTGTGATTGTGTGTTGTGTACAACATTATTGTGTTTATCATACATTCTAACCAACATTAATTGAGACAACTTACAGAAATGCATCGGAATGTTTTCCTTGTCAAGAGCAAACTTTATGTGACGTCATGGTGCTATACAGACATTTATGGGTCTTATTAACCCGATTTCCCCAACTTAAAGGCCATAGACCTGCATGATAGTCTGGTAGCGTTTGCACAGCGTATTTTCATGGCATTGCTCAATATTTCTATTATAATACATCGCCATATTTACATGGGTACATGGGTTTACATGGATACCATTCTATATGTATTGACAAGTCGTGTCCCGGTGATACCAATAGCACCATGCATGTTGTGGCTGATGTTTTCACAGCAACACCAGAATGCGTAATCTGTCACAAAATGATAAGTTCGTAACAACAACGCATCAGGCAAATCAGCTATCACATGAATAAAATATAACAGCGTGATATTTTTAATGCTCTGAACCTGGTGACCTGTCGGGGTGGTTTGGTAGCAATGGCATTCTCCTGATTGACGCCGATAACAAGTGATGAAAGGTTCTCAGGACACGAGCGGACACACGTGATCAGGTGCTGATGGATTCTTTGTCACAGGTTTCCGACTCAGTGTGCCTCTGGAACAAACACATTGTTGTGCTGGTTTAGGGTTGTGCTCAGTGTTCAATGTACTTACTTAAAATTGTGCGTAGTAATGTGCTGTCTCAAGGTTGTGCTCATTGTTTTGCTGGCTCAAGGATGTGCTCAAAGTGATGCTGGCTCAAGGTTATGCTCAGTGGTATACTGGCTTACGGCTGAGCTCAGTGTTGTCTATATCAAGGGTGTGCTCAGTGTTGTTATAGTTTGAGGCTGTTCTCAGTGTGGTACATGTACTAGGTTAAGGGTGTGCTCAGTGTTGTTATAGTTTGAGGCTGTTCTCAGTGTGGTACATGTACTAGGTTAAGGTTGTCCTCAGTGTTGTTATAGTTTGAGGTTGTGCTGAGTGTGGTACTAGGTTAAGGGTGTGCTCAGTGTTGTTATAGTTTGAGGTTGTGTTGAGTGTGGTACTAGGTTAAGGTTGTGCTCAGTGTTGTTATAGTTTAAGGTTGTGCTCAGTGTTGTTATAGTTTAAGGTTGTGCTGAGTGTGGTACTAGGTTAAGGTTGTGCTAAGTGTTGTTATAGTTTAATGTTGTGTTGAGTGTGGTACTAGGTTAAGGTTGTGCTCAGTGTTGTTATAGTTTAAGGTTGTGCTGAGTGTGGTACTAGGTTACGGTTGTGCTCAGTGTTGTTATAGTTTAAGGTTGTGTTGAGTGTGGTACTAGCTATATAGGTTAAGGTTGTGCTCAGTGTTGTTATAGTTTAAGGTTGTGTTCAGTGTGGTACTAGGTTAAGGTTGTGCTAAGTGTTGTTATAGTTTAAGGTTGTGTTCAGTGTGGTACTAGGTTAAGGTTGCGCTAAGTGTTGTTATAGTTTAAGGTTGTGTTCAGTGTGGTACTAGGTTAAGGTTGCGCTAAGTGTTGTTATAGTTTAAGGTTGTGCTGAGTGTGGTACTAGGTTAAGGTTGCGCTAAGTGTTGTTATAGTTTAAGGTTGTGCTGAGTGTGGTACTAGGTTAAGGTTGCGCTAAGTGTTGTTATAGTTTAAGGTTGTGTTCAGTGTGGTACTAGGTTAAGGTTGCGCTAAGTGTTGTTATAGTTTAAGGTTGTGCTGAGTGTGGTACTAGGTTAAGGTTGTGCTAAGTGTTGTTATAGTTTAAGGTTGTGTTCAGTGTGGTACTAGGTTAAGGATGTGCTCAGTGTTGTTATAGTTTAAGGTTGTGTTGAGTGTGGTACTAGGTTAAGGTTGTGCTAAGTGTTGTTATAGTTTAAGGTTGTGTTCAGTGTGGTACTAGGTTAAGGTTGCGCTAAGTGTTGTTATAGTTTAATGTTGTGTTGAGTGTGGTACTAGGTTACGGTTGTGCTCAGTGTTGTTATAGTTTAAGGTTGTGTTGAGTGTGGTACTAGCTATATAGGTTAAGGTTGTGCTCAGTGTTGTTATAGTTTAAGGTTGTCCTGAGTGTGGTACTAGGTAAAGGGTGTGCTCAGTGTTGTTATAGTTTGAGGTTGTGTTGAGTGTGGTACTAGGTTAAGGGTGTGCTCAGTGTTGTTATAGTTTGAGGTTGTGCTCAGTGTTGTTATAGTTTAATGTTGTGTTGAGTGTGGTACTAGGTTAAGGTTGTGCTAAGTGTTGTTATAGTTTAATGTTGTGTTGAGTGTGGTACTAGGTTACGGTTGTGCTCAGTGTTGGTATAGTTTAAGGTTGTGTTCAGTGTGGTACTAGGTTAAGGTTGCGCTAAGTGTTGTTATAGTTTAATGTTGTGTTCAGTGTGGTAGTAGGTTACGGTTGTGCTCAGTGTTGGTATAGTTTAAGGTTGTGTTCAGTGTGGTACTAGGTTAAGGTTGCGCTAAGTGTTGTTATAGTTTAATGTTGTGTTCAGTGTGGTAGTAGGTTAAGGTTGTGCTAAGTGTTGTTATAGTTTAATGTTGTGTTGAGTGTGGTACTAGCTATATAGGTTAAGGTTGTGCTCAGTGTTGTTATAGTTTAAGGTTGTCCTGAGTGTGGTACTAGGTTAAGGGTGTGCTCAGTGTTGTTATAGTTTGAGGTTGTGTTGAGTGTGGTACTAGGTTAAGGGTGTGCTCAGGGGAGTGTGGTACTAGGTTAAGGGTGTGCTCAGTGTTGTTATAGTTTAAGGTTGTGTTGAGTGTGGTACTAGGTTAAGGGTGTGCTCAGTGTTGTTATAGTTTAAGGTTGTGTTGAGTGTGGTACTAGGTTAAGGGTGTGCTCAGTGTTGTTATAGTTTAAGGTTGTGCTGAGTGTGGTACTAGGTTAAGGGTGTGCTCAGTGTTGTTATAGTTTGAGGTTGTGTTGAGTGTGGTACTAGGTTAAGGGTGTGCTCAGTGTTGTTATAGTGTAAGGTTGTGCTGAGTGTGGTACTAGGTTAAGGGTGTGCTCAGTGTTGTTATAGTTTAAGGTTGTGTTGAGTGTGGTACTAGGTTAAGGTTGTGCTAAGTGTTGTTATAGTTTAAGGTTGTGTTCAGTGTGGTACTAGGTTAAGGTTGTGCTAAGTGTTGTTATAGTTTGAGGTTGTGCTGAGTGTGGTACTAGGTTAAGGGCGTGCTCAGTGTTGTTATAGTTTGATGTTGTGCTCAGTGTTGTACTAGCTCAAGGCCAAAGCTGACTTTTGGGGCTGAATTTTTGTTTCCATAGATCTCTTTCAAAATTTGACGGTTTTTGCTAACGACTTCAACGACCAAAATGTGAAATTGGAAAAAAAATCACTGTTTGATTCATGGAATAATATATTTTGAAATGGCATGATGAAATATAACCAGATTGTTGGACATTTTCAAAAATCCTTGTCACCAAGGTGTTCAACCCTCTGCTGGATCTTGAAAATGAATGCGGATATGTTGCTGAAGTCTTGTATGCCTTGTATCCCATTTCTATTTGGATAATAAAATATATTATTAACTTACATCAAATATATTCTGAAGATACCAGTTCATTATGTCGTCGTAATACAGCCCACTGGCTTGAAGTTCGGAAAAATATGTACTGATTACTACACAAATTATTTCATTTTTTTTATAAACAAATGATCGGTTCCAAGGAATTTTCCAGAATTTTCATAATTACTAGAACATACATTGCTGAAGGAAATTGCAAAGATTCCCAAATTTTCTCTGATTCGTTTTTTTTTCGTAATAGCCTCCAAAACATCCTGACCCCTAGCATTTAGGCGGTAATTGATGGATTTGACACCACACATTTCCGTATAAAAACTGATCTCATTCAGATATTTTGCAATCAATTTCCTGAAAAATCGGCCAATACATGCAATATCTTATGTAGATTGAAACATTGTTTGTTTAGTGTTGATTGGACAGTTTCTGACAAAATGCCCGTTGAACAATCCAACCCCTATAGTTTGTGAGCTCTTCAACCATTGGTTTCGAAACCACACTATTCCGTGCACAATGTTGTGAAAGGGTTTTCTTCAAAACGGCTATTGTTATGCGTTTATATATAACAAGGACACTAATAAACGGCAAGACAAGTGATGACATGCCATATATTCAAGATATATTCAGTACATAGACCACAAACGGTTATTTTCACATTTTATTCATTAGGGGCGCCAACCATTCGTCCGCTCCGTGTTGTGCCGGCTTAAGGTTGAGCTCAGTGTTATGATGTCTTAAGGTTGAGCTCAGTGTTATGCTGGCTAAAGACTGAGCTCAGTGTTATGCTGGGTATAGGATGGACTCAGTGTTTTCCTGGCTAAAAGTTGTGTTCAATGTTATGCTGGCTTAATCTTGTGCTCATTGTCGTACTGGCTTAAGGTTGAGCTCAGTGTTATGTTGGCTCAAGGTTGAGCTCAGTGTTATGTTGGCTTAAGGTTGAGCTCAGTGTTATGTTGGTTCAAGGTTGAGCTCAGTGTTATGTTGGCTTAAGGTTGAGCTCAGTGTTATGTTGGCTTAAGGTTGAGCTCAGTGTTATGTTGGCTCAAGGTTGAGCTCAGTGTTATGTTGGCTTAAGCTGGAGCTCAGTGTTATGTTGGTTTAAGGTTGAGCTCAGTGTTATGTTGGCTTAAGGTTGAGCTCAGTGTTATGCTGGCTTGAAATTGTGCTCGATGTCATGTGGGCTCGAAGTTGTGCTCAGTGTTGCTTATGGTTGTTGTGCTGGGTTGAGGTCGTGCTGATGGTTATGCTGGCTTGAGTTATGATTTAAATTAGAAAATCATAATTCAGATTATTTGAATACTTATGGATCACCTAACATAATATTTCATATATTGAAAATCGTTATGCTGTTTTACATGGTACATGTATAACCCTTTGACCCGTAAGCTATAACGTTACATCTTTCACGGGATCTCTCATATAACTTGTATTGTAATCGCACTGGACTCGGGCGTTAATGTTAACAATTCGGAAGTAAGAAATTTGAACTAGAGAAAACGAATACCATACCCAAGATTCATCTGTTTCGTCATAAAGACAATATCTACGGACGGAATCCGCCATTCGATTCAATCTCATTCAACCGCACGGGGAATGGTATGGCCTGCATTTAATGGTAATCTCAACAGTGCAGTTCTGCGTGATTAGGTTTTCCCTGCCTCCGAAGCGGTAAAGGTTCTGTTATCTTTAGCGATTACCGAAAATTTATACTTATTTGGAAGCGAGATAACGGTCAGAAAGTTGGCCAGCAAATTTGTGAGCTTTGCGTGGGTTTCGCGGATTTGAGAACAACTTTGTACATCGAGGAAAATGTAATTTGCCTTCCCGTGTCAAGCCATGGACCCCCCAGTTCCCTCCGGGGTATAACATAAATCAGTACCGAACCCGGCGCCCGTAAGTAGTCCTATGCAATTTGGCGGTTTGCGAGGGACTTGTTGCGGAGAATGTCACACAATTAACGTAAATCTTTGTGAATGTCTCGCACTGGCCGATGGGTCACGTGTCCAGTCTCGCGCCCCAAACCGGACAACTCCGTGTCTTTATTCGTCAGCAAGAAATCAGGGTCAAGGAACAAGAAAAGCCAGCAGGAAGACTTACGGTCAGCTGGCATGTAATTGATGAAAACGACTGGACTCTCGCCGCTTCCGTTTGCCTTAAAGATAGCAGCTCATTTGACAGGACCCGGACCACGCGTACGTGTGCAGTATACATAGATTAACCTTTCTGTGGTCGCTCAGGCTCGTGATACAGTAGAAGGGCCATCTTCATTAAGCGTAATTCCTATGCACAATAAAAGCTGACCCGATGTATTGGTTCTAGGACACCGTGGACAGTTATGTCGCGGCTCTGGTGTCGGAGCCAACACTCTGGACCTCGGTGGATCTCTATCTGGAGGTAGATAAATCCTATAGCCACGCTCTCCAGGTGGCTGTTATGGGAACACCAGTCGAGTGAGGGTACCCACAGGAACCCTACAATCTACATGCCAACGACCAATAGATATGTAACGGGTTTCAGTTCTTCACGTCATATTCGTTTTTACATATGCTAGTTCGTACCAACTGACAATTTGCAGCTCCTGCTAAGTCTACTGGTATTGTATAATCACCCTCGCCTCTTTTATGTTATGTGAAGATCTGCTTTTTAGACTATCAGGTGGCAGGAGATGACTGGAAATTTGGGAGACTGGTGGAAATTTCTACCTAAATTACCCTGTGCAAACATATGCAGGTGTATTTCCTGTGTCATCCACCTCAGTGAGATGACTTCCCCTGAGCCGTCCCAGGAGGTGTCGTATATCGCTGTGACACCGAGCCCAATAACGCCACCCCTGCCAGTGTCTTCGTGCATGTTGCGGAGTGTGGGATAACTCTGACACTTAGCGTTCACGTCAGAAGATCAGACGGAACCTTATCAGAATAAATCTGAATTTACATCTGCTCAGATGTCTCTCGCCGAGGCTGGCCGCTTTGTACTCGTTCGTTTGTGTGCCTGTAGATCATACAAGGTCGCCACAGACAAAAGGACGCGGCCACGGGAGCAGGCCGGCCAAGAAAGATGAGGTGCTGTCTTTACGGCCACGACTGATTCACGACAGTCGATAACACGGCGGTGTTAGTCATCGGGAGGGGATTGTGCGGGACAATTCGGCGCTAATTCCCGTGTCCGGACGCGGCGTGCAGTGCCCGCTGTCCGCGCGCCTGACGTTCTCGGGGACGAGGGACGTACTTGGCACTATCGATCTGGCCGCTCTCTCGGCCGCCCTCCACAATTGGCTAATTGATGAATGGTGATTGAGAGATACGCTGCCGTTTGCGTCTAAATGTGGCAGCGCTGTCGCGTTGAATCACGGATGTTGTCCCCCGTTTTAACACCCCGTTCAGAATCAACAGTTTTCCGCTCGCGAGGTCCCCTGCGAGGTCCGTTACTGCCAGGTTTTTCCAATCACGGTCGTCTTTCCCTCCTTGTTATCCCATTCTCCGCCCTGCTGTTTGCTCAAGTATTCCTACCAGCGACCACGATGTCGCAATATTCGGCGATGATGAATGCTATGAATCATATCCCAGAAATAAGAAAAAAGAGAGAAGAAAACGGTTTTGCGGGACCCGGGCCGGAATATATTAACCGGGCAGGGAAATATTAGATGTATCGCCATGCATAACCTTCAGAGCCAAAATCCCGGCAGCTGCCCGATTCAGTTCCTATTGGAATGTCTCTTTGTTTCTGTCGCACGGAGATGACGGATGATGCCAGAGTAAAGGTACCAGCCACGTGTCCCTCGTGTGGTCAGATAAACAACACTGACCTCGCCTAGCCGTCCAGCGTCTCAGGGTGGACCTGCTCACCCAAACATTCTTGGTATTGATAAATCTCCAGTACCAGGCGGCCAACAAAAATGTCGATAATTTTTGAGTGCCATAAAAGAGAAACGGAAAACATATACAGTGATCTTCAATTTCTCGCTAGACTGAGACGTTCAATTTTTGTTATTTTAGCAGCTGACGAATACACCATGTGTTGCTAAGGCGGCACGCGGACTGCGGGTCACGGACAAGACGCTGACCTCATGTCAAGGTCAAAGCCATGATTCCATTGACCCGGAGTGGCAGTTGAGCACGAGTGGTCAGTAGCTGTGAGGAGAAGAGCCACTAATTCAGCTGGCCCCCTCGTCCCGGGACCTTTTCCACACTACAAATGTAATTACGATCAGAGGGTAGAGAGACGGACGGCTAGAAATAGTGCAATCAGTGTCCGGACTCTCCACCAAGTGTATGCAGATCGTCGGCACGATGTATTGGCTCCGTCCTCGCCGGGACGAACACTGCACCCGGCTCGCTTGGGGAAATACTCCTTTCTAACCAGTTTATCTGAAGTTATGTGGTTATCTCGTCGTGTTCCGAGTCGCTACGAAATAAAGACAAGTTTGTCTGATCGTTCATCATGGACATCCCTGATTCACCAATTGTCTATTTATCAAACACATATCCGATGTCTGGGATGTTGTAGTGTAAAGTAATCGACATGCGATTTTACATGTAATGAATATAATAATGCGCGCACAAATAAATTGGAGACATTTATTGAAGCATTTAAAGCATATAAAAGAAAACAAACAACAAAAACTTCAAGTACTCGTAAAATGCTGAATAAAAACTCCATCAGCTGCAGTCAGACATTTGACCTACATGCATTATACGTTTGCTAAAAAGAGATATCATTCGCATGCACTTACATATCATGCGGTATTTTTGTGTAGTATGTGTGATGTGGAGATGTTGGAGAAAAGAAGTTTTAAGTATAGTTAGCTGTAGGAGCCACGCGGAGTGCGTCAAGCCGATGATCTGCCTGGTCCTGTCAGCCCAATTTACGGTGACTCTGTCCAGTCCCACAGACAAATCTACGTGGAACTCTCCGTTGTTGTTATGCAGACGGTGGCCTCACATTGATTCGAGAATAATTAGGCATATTTTCTCGCCTCCTGACTGGCATATCAATCAGCGTGGACAGGACGCATCTCGGAGTGTCGTCCTTAACCCCGCGCCGGCCTGGTCCTCCCAGCCACCATGGAATCCGGAGGACCGGGTCACACCGGGCCTCAACTCTACACCAAGGAACGGTCGTGGCACAAAAGGAGACAGGGGTCTAATGACGCAAAATTGGCTCCCACCTGAGCTTGTCAGGTAATTCTTCGGGTTTTCCCGGTTGCCCTTGTTGTCGTGCAGTGTCCAGGGCGATGTCGTTGACGTTGCTAATAGCATTGGTATGCCATGTCACCCGCGGGTCTGACAGTGTCCAGCGGGGGCGCCCAAACACCGCCAGGCGCGTCCCGGGCTGGTGGCCCTCATGGCCAAATCTCAGATGGGGGAAAATGTAATTTTCAAAAAGAAATCAGTGCGCAGAGGCCGTCAGAATGCACAATGGTGGCAGTGGGAGATGTCACGCCGGTGTGTGGAATAATAAGACGACGTGGGTCGCTGCCTATTGACTCCGGTGATCTGGCTACGAAATGTCCGTGACGGACGGGGTGGAGGGCCAGGGAGGGAGGACATGCTAGCCGCAGGGTTTGCTCGGTCACCCGGCATCATTGTCTCATATGCGGTGAGGGTGGGGAGCATCGGACAGATACCCAAACCTCTAGATCTCGGTCCTGTTGTCACCAGATGACCTTCCTTCCAGACAAACAATGCCTCCAATCCGAATGACATTATTGTTTCCTGCAAGCCCTGCTACGTGAACAGGATACCTTGTCAAATCTTCTTCTCCTCGCAAACCTTTCTCGGGGATCGCTGTAGCCGCGATTAAAAAGATCAGCGGAAGTTGCTCGCTTATTTTCTCCGGTAGCGGTGTTGGTTTAAAGAGAGAAGTTGTTCCGGCTTTTATCGACCATAACTCCTCGTTCGTGGATGTAACATTAATTGGTTTACCTAACTGATTTAATATCATACCTGATAAGCATGGCAAATTGGCAGTGACGTACAGGCGAGCAAGGACTGTGGTACTGTGGCGAGAGAGGATGATGCTCTCTTGGGGAGGGTGAGCGGTTTTCTTGTATCCGGCGACATGAGAACCAACACAAAAACGATCATCATCGGCGGCTTAAACGATGTCTAAATCGCTGGCCTTTGTGTCTGGCGCTGTCACAATAACACCCGTCTCTCATCAGGATTCAGGACCTATCGCCTGTCTCATTGATGGCGACAGGTTGATAATTCAATGACTTTACGCACATAAGTTCGCGAGAACGACAGATTCCAGAATATATCGTCCATTCCATAGAATCTACGTACTTTGCATTTTTATGGGAAAATGTGAAATATCGTCCACAACTGCGGTGATGGCATTCTTTCTATCCCAGTTTGCTTTTACATGCATTATTCTGGTGGAATTGCTTTCGTAAGTTGTCTTTCCTGCAACTGTTCAGAAGGTTCCAGAAAGTTTTATTTCTCGAAGCACCAATAGTGTACTGTCCATTTTAGACACTTATTATCAAGCAGGTATTACATGTGAAATTAATTATTCTAAACTATACACACCGAGTTAGTGTATCATGCACTAAACCGCTGAGCTAGACGTAGTGTATATTTCCGAGATAACTCTAGACATGTAATATGAAAGAATGAGCAGTAGAATTACTCATCAACAGTTCTTAGAAGAAGAAGAATATAATGCATCAGATAACCTCAAACAGTCGAGTCTCGTGCGGTCAAGAGGCCTACGTGCAAAATAAGCCACACCGGACGCTCACCAACTGAGATCCTCTTTGCAAGGTACATTTCTTTTAGCGTTGATTTATTCTGCATACATTTGAATAATTAATGAGCAAGTACGTAATTGCCAGGAATCATATTACATTGCGGAAGAGGACTGCTCTCCCGTGATTTATGCTATCTTCTGAAGTCGCTCGAGACAAAGACAGTCTCTGTCCGGGGATGGGACACAGAGTAGAGTCTCTGTCCGGGGATGGGACACAGAGTAGGAGTGTTACAACATATATTGGTGTACAGTAACACCGTGCCGTGTCGTGCTTCCACTCTGCATGCCTGGGACACACCTAATTAATACATTGTCGACTCGTTACATAATACTTACATATTCACATCATTTACATGAGTAAAACAGCTAGAAGTTGCTCTTATGATATTGGACTACTCGAATTAAGTATATACACGCGGACAGGCCATGTACTTTGCATTCGTATATGCTGTATTTGTCATTTTCATGGGCTATAGATACAACAGTCTGTATTTTCTACTCACTGTATTTGATATTTGGCAACACCAACATAGTGCTTTATTAAATACATCAATCTCTGAAGTGCTATGGTACCTATTTGATCACAGCAGCTCATCATAGTGTGCTCCATAAAATTGAAGATATTCTCGACAGATTAACTGGTTTGGGGTTTGATATCTGTCTACCTCTTGCAGTATTATATCATTACGCAATTTAAATGTCATCGTATTGTAATTATTCTGTGAAGCAAACTACGTATATGGGATCCGTGATTCATACTTCACGTTATTGTGTTATGGAAGAAAAACAAACCAATTTGAACGTGAAAGAAATGGTCGATGTGTACCGAGGATTAATCCCTTGAGAGTGTTCAGGCGCTCTTAGAGACTGGAGATACACCCATACGTCTTTTACATGCAGTAACCAGATAGTGCTGAAGAATAGTTCTTATGTGGATAAGGTAATAGCCCCGTCTGGTAGACGTTTTTTTTACCCCGTAAATCAGATTAAAAGTGATATTATCACGAAATATCATCTCAACACATCTAATGGTAAAATACCTTGCACCTGCTTCTTAATAAAAGTTATTTACCATAACCATTATTGATTGCATTACATCGAGTTGAATTATTATTATTATTAGAAAAAATTATTATTCTATAAAATAAAAGACTACTTTGGTTGGTTCAATGTCCAGTCGATTATGAAACGATATTTGTTCAAACAGATAAATATGTAAGTCTACATGTGTGCAAAAAAGTGAACCAAGCAATCGTGAGGGAAAACAACTCAAATGCGAAATTCAACATGAGATAATTGAGCCCCATACATCACGTGGTAAATATTTTTATGATCTTTATCACATGTACGCACATCCAAATCCGTGACGTGCTTCCTCGTTTGTCTAATGTCGTCATTTTTTTTTGGGGGGGGGGGGGGGGAGGGGTGGTTACGTACTGAAAACGCGACAGGATAAAATACATTAACCTCTACAACATCTCGCCAGTACCATCGAGGCAATTCATCTGCTTTGAGCTGTTTGCGAGTGGCTCTCGCACACTTTATTGCCGGCTACTTTAAATTAATACGCTTTCAAGCGTTGTGTGGATTCGATTAGGATTTGTTGGGGCGCTGACGAGGCCGCACGTATTGCCCTCGTGGTCGCCCGGGCCGAGAGGGTCGTGTGCAGGGCGCCGAGGATCTTCTCCACCAATTGCTGCTCGGTAAACAATGGCTTACAGCCGGTCACAGTACCGCTCTCATATCGGATATTGTCTTCCACATCGCTGATAATAAATACCACAAAAATAAAAACAGTGACGATATGGGGATATAGGGTTGCTCCTGCTTGGTTCAGAGATAAAAAAAACTCCAGAAACATTGGCGTTACGATTTTATGATTCAAGGCTTTGATGCTTCAGTTACAGAATGCAAGGTATCGATGTCATACGTTGATTATCGCTAGCCTCGTCAACTTCAGGACGTTTCCATTCGTGTAGAGACATATCAGAAAGTTGTACTTGCTGTGTTGTACAACAAAAGATTAGATTGCGTTGTGAGTTGTGGATAATGGAGTCGCGTTCAACAGTTGAATATAACTAATGCGTTACCTTAGAGTAGTTAGATAGCCAGTTATAGACATCTCTACACATCTATTCATTCAACTGTTTTAAAAATATGTTTCGCACAGGTACGATACAAATATATGTGTATTTATATTAGGGAAATATCATATGATGGCTAATAAAAGTGTTTACGCAACGACCTCTTGTCATAATGTGATTGTGCAGTGTACGCACAAAGTACGCATCATTAACATTATAAGTACGTGAAATAAGCACAATATTGCAAGATTGTATGTTCAATAATGATAATCTCCAACACAAAAGCATAATGAAAATTTTTACACATCCACAATACCTTTCACAGTACATGTAAATCAGAGAGGAATCATGAATGCATTGATTTATAATGTACATGTAAAGTTTAAAAGTTTAATTACTGGTCAGGCCAAAAAAAAAATTATTATGGTTCTGGTTATTTGGGTCCCCGAAAAAGTGATGCGACGACGCGATTTTCTTTTTTTTTTTTTTTTCTTTTTTTTTTTTGCTAAAATTGGCGGCCGACGACTGATCTGGTCAAATATGGCCCATTTGGCCAACCATTTTCGCCTAAAATTGGCTGTTGATTAGCGACCCGGTTGAATTTGCCCTGTTTGGCCAGCCATACACTAAGTTTGGCAGGGCAGTGTACAGTAATTCGCTCAGCCAATCAGCGAGCGTTCACCTCACTTAGGCAATTTAAAGGGAAAACTGTTGTTAAACATCGCCTCATATATTATTTTAGGCCAGACTTCTGGACGAGTGTGTATTCACCTGAAAGAACGCAGTGCAGGGAAATAATGACCCGGTTTTCAAGGCAGTATCTTGTTGGCGTTCTTCTCAGGAGCTGGGGAATCAAAGGGGTTTTGCATGGGCATCAGTACCCATAATTTTGGGTATTTTCACCCCGGGTCCATTCAAGGCAGAATAGCGAAAAATCCCATGTCTCGTCAAATATATTCATGCTTACCACGCGATGCCCAATACGTTGAGGGATAGAACTAGCATAGTGGTTAGGCTGGGATTTTTTTTAGGAAGGTGTTATGGACCGTCAAAGTAAGATCATTTAACATTGAGTTGAATGGCCAATATAATTAATATACTGTAGCCTGCAATGTCAAACACACTCGGGACTATTTTACTCGATCATTATCTCCCGAAAATTGGTGTATGGGTGTCAATTTACTAAAAAAAAAAAAAAATTCACCTCTCAAAAAGTGATGCGCGCGATTTTTTTTGGTTTAAAAAAAAAAACGAGTTATGCGCAGGGTTAAAACTGACGTACACGCCTAACCAGAACCATAATTTTTTTTGGCCTCATCAAAATTAGCGAATGGATGTTTTGTTTCGACTTCACTAATCATGTCTAGGTAGGTGGGTAGGTGGGTGAGAGGGTCCTTGTCATTTTTGGCGATGAACGACAACATTTTCAGTGATATCATGGAAGTTCATTTACGTCAGCCTTGGAATAATTAGGATTTTGGCGTAAACCCATCAGAGAATGTTAAGACTTTTTATTATTATTATAAGTAAATAGGATATTATATTCTGATAACAAGGGATGCCCGTTTTTGTCTTGTGAAACGCAATCCCCGAGTGTATTGCGCGAAAATAACACCGCACATGTTTTATTGTCGTCTTTGAGTAGCTTCTTCCATATCTTCATTGATTATTCTGCATATATTTAAATAATTAATAAGAATTGCCTAATTGAAAGGCATTGTGTTTCAGCTTGGAAAGCACACTCTGTTGACTGTGAGAGAAAGGAAAGGAGTTTATTTGGGTTGATCTGTGATGGAACAAACTTCCATATTTCTGTTCTGAACTGACTGCTAGTTAACGAGGTGCACTAGTCTCTGTTTTTGGTCACACAGCGTTTATCTTTGATCAATATCAAGCATATATGCCTTCGCAGCCAATTCAAAAGTTGTGCTGTGTCAAGCGAAAAAAGAACAATTCAACAACATTGGCTATATAATATTTTCTATTACTGGATTTGACACCAAACGTATAGTATATGGTGTGTTATCTTGCTGATCTTCGGATAGATGTAGGGTTA
The DNA here is from genome assembly GCA_949152475.1 of Terebella lapidaria. NCBI lineage: Eukaryota > Metazoa > Annelida > Polychaeta > Terebellida > Terebellidae > Terebella > Terebella lapidaria. Next base: position 40,121,067 of record OX424557.1, on the reverse strand, counting down.
TATGTCAGGTAAACTTCATTTATATTAAATCAACAAGAAAATGCAGCTAACTGCGGGAGACGACATTAGAGCTCGAGCACATCATCAGCACCACGACAGCTGAATGTATCTTACAGAATGTTACCCTCCCCCCCCCCCCCCTGCAAAAAAAAGAGAATCATATCATGCCCCACATGATTCCAATTTATTCCCTATATTATGATGAAACACATAGGCGTACTTCAACCATATTCTTAATAAGTAAACATTTATTTTGAACTCAATGAAACAGATACGCCTGATAAAATGATATTGAACCTCAATAAAATATCCTTAAATATTGGATACTATGAGGAGTATCTGCATCTGATATCATGATATAGATAACACATGCATACTGAGCAAATTAAATGAACAGTTTAAAATAAAAAGGTTTCGCAACCCAGCATGGAACACATTCTCATGTGATAAAATATGTCAAATTACGGTAAATGTAGTCGTGGTATCGCATACGAATCATTGTGTTCACTTCATAACGCCAAAGAAGGCCACACGCAAGGTTACATGTACATGTATGCACAAAATGTTGCACAGAAAATTGTGCGTTCCAAAGTACGCGTCATTGTGGTAAAATATGCTTTGCATTCTGGGAACGTGAATTTCCATCGGCTCCGCCATTTTTACGTTTTTCAGGCGAGCAGACCATTTTGCGTAATTTTCTCAAACCTAACACATCGATTTATGCATTATATATCTGTGGAATATTCAAAGCTTGCCATCAAATCGAGAGATTTTATGTCAAGGACGAAGAAAATCCTCATTTGAAGTAGGTGTACAAAGGTTTACATGCCAAAACGGGCGTCGATAGGTTGGTATGAAACCTCCATGAAAAAGTCAGCACATAGACATGTAGAGAGTTGGGGGCTTCGCCCCCAACGCTCTAATGTCAAAAAACCGAGTCCCGGCAATTATTTGGCTCATTAAGGAATGTTATGTCCACTGAAACATTGACCATGACAGAAGTCACTAGCAAGCAGTATGTACGACTATCTATAACCGTACATCAGAGGGTGGAATACGGTAAAAACGACTGTAGTGCGTAAGTGAGATGGATGTTAGTCTCCAGTTACAAGCACGTCAGCCACACACATCAACTGGCGGGTTTTTCTCTGGAAGTAAACCAATTCCGCATCAACAGCATCGGGTGTCTTCCTGGGCCGTCCTCCTGAGCCTAATGGGACGGGAAACAGGCGGCAACAAGTGCCTGGTTCGGCAAGCTCTGATTTAGGCTTTAATTACTTACCCACAAACTTCAACTTTGCGTTTCAAAATTCGGCCCAAGTAGCGCACCTTACTCTACTATTATAGTACTCATCCACTGAATGTATACCGTATTTAATCCGTCTGGCACATTTTTAATATTCATTGAATTTAGAAGAAATAGTAAACTGCGCTACATGGGCCCTGAATTCTTGTTCATGGTGTAATAACCGGCTATTAGATATGCATGTTTAGACATTGCAAACCTTCACGCAGTTCGATGAAACAACCAGTACGCACAACGCACAATCACAATGTAGGATCATGGAGTTCACTCAATGTCATCACAACATCGAAATGCATTGTAAAGATCGAGATAACCTTGAGAAGTTGAGGGAAGGTTAGTTTTTTAGCGGCGTTTTCACCGTTTGCAAAATTATTTTTGTCGGCACTGTCTGCATGCGAACATCGCAGGAAACATATTGAATTGCTCGTAAACGTTCTTATGCTATATGCATCATATCTCCGCCACGTACGGCCCCTTCACATTCATTTGAGTTGCATAAATTTAAATAATTGATGGGATAACCTAATTGGTAGGATTCGTTTTACCTCGTTAACAGCACGTTACTTTTCTATTTGCATGTTTTGCGATCGGCAAGTTTTCGCCTCAACAAGTAAATGGTAGAGAAATTGGAGAAAATTAATCGAACATGGATGCTTTGTTTGAGGATGTTGTTTAGAGAGGTCGATCCTGCTGAAGCAGCGTGCATTGGTAAGGTCCAACCGTACTGTCGTGTTTTATGTCAGTGGTAGTTGTCCTAACGACATCGCATCGTGTTATATGATGGTAAGTTATTACAATTTGTAGCAAGTAAGTAGATGAAGTAAAAATATGTAAGTGAAATATAATCCGATATCATACAAGCACTGACAAAAATATGCGTCTATCTGGTCATGCTCTGTAACAATTTTGGAGTTACAGCAATGTTCCACACAGCATCGAGCTGAAAAATTATAAAATTATATGTCGTAGTATTTGCACAGAACGGTCGCAAGACTGAAAGAAGAACATCCTGCATTAACGCTTGGACAGACTCGTTTCCAATCATAGCTAAGGATGAGAACAGAACATGTTTGCACTTCTTGCTGACCTATCCAGTGATCAACGAACAACCCAAGGATTGCCCCCCTCTCTCGCCACTTCTCCGGGGGCAATGGATTAAAGGCAGTAACCCGCACGAGTGGGAGGGGACACACTTAAGATGAAGGGTGTATAAGGCGGAGAATTGGCAAGGTCTTAAAACATACGAATAACGGTTGCTGGACAACACACAAGGACTGGGACCTACCTACCAGAACTTGTTTACGTAAATATCGTCATGCCATTCGTACTTCTGTTTGGCGTCATCAAAGCTCTAACCTCGTCAAAAGCCAGTGTCAAACTCGGCCCTCATTTCCGGATTTGATGTTTTATAATAATCTATGGGGATTAGTTTGGTTTAGAATATTTCTAACGTATCGATTGATGCAGTATCTCAGTTGTTATGGAACTATCAAAGAAGTACTTTATACGGTAGAATATTTCTAGTCAATATTAAAAGTAACATAAAATATATTTGAAATTTAGTGAGAATGAAATGATATATTATGGCTTCAACAAAAGTTGCGATTAGCCGTGTAGTTATAACAGGCAATTTGTGGAACCAGGACGATTCTAATATCATTTCAAGAATTTAATGAAAAATCAAGTTAAAATGTCTAAATTTTGTGAAAACCAACCTCATTACATCTAAAAACCAAAAGGAAAATGAGTTTATTCTGAGGGAATTCAGAAGATTATTTCACATGTCAAGGCCATACATGTCCTGTCCACGTGATTGGGTTGGTGTGATGTGTAGGTTGAATGATACCAGTCTGAGGATATTACTAGAACCTATGATATGGTCCTCAAAGCAAATTATTTCAAGAAATCAAAAATAAAAACACGGGGAATGATTGCATTTTAAGAAAATCTATTTGTCAGATTATGACATTTTGAACAGTCACTCAGGATTACATGTTACATATTCTGGATCCACGCAACAAACAGACATTACCCAATATAGAAGGCCCAAAGTGTATGACTTCCATATGGCCATGGTGTTATTTTCAAGGCAACTGTGATCTTCAGACTTTCGTGTAATCAATCATCCGATTGATTAAACGGGCATATCTTACAAATTTGGCGAGATATGGTGCTTCATTAATTCCATCATATCGAGAAGCTTCCTCGGTGGCCGAGATGATCACACAGGGCACTTGCGGGGTCACTCCTTGCACAGGGGAAATAAATTTGTGACATAGGAACACCTGATCACGGCTAGGCACAGACTGCGGACACTGAATGTAATCAGCGTATGATGCAATCATACTCCAATAGTCGGGCGTCAATATGCCCGTCCGCGTGGACAGGAGCTTCCGCCCACCATGTGCAGTTGATACGGGGCGAATGGGGTTAATGAAAGGTCAGCAAGTGCACGGAAAGCAATCAGACGGGATTGTGACCTGTCGCCGAACACGGGGAAAACATTGCCGGGCCAAGTTTTGTCATTTATGGCACGGCTGTGATATGGAATACATAAACAGCCAGAGACAATGACGTGTCGACTCGTCCAGTGAGCAGATAGTCCATCAAACAGGTTGTCAAACAGGTTCCGTGGTATGGATGCACGGCATGTTGAAATAAATAAACAATTTTGAAGAGGTAAATGTGAGCAAATATAATAGAGTTGAACTAGTCGATTGCATGTATAATAGAACAGAATATTCATTGAAAATTTCAGATATCGCACAATTATACACTGACATGTGATCCCATTGGTCTGTACGCCTACATGGTGTGTCCCCAGTCCTGGTTATGGTGTATACACTTGAGCAGTGGCTTGTAAGTGAGCGATCCTTCTCCCAGTCCACAAGTCAATCGCGCTGTGAAATTCCACGCCTTTTATAGATTTCCATGCAATCATCTCTAGGCTGTTCCGAGATTACCCTGTAGAGACCATCACTACACACAGCTATCTAACACTGCTACCACCGAAGGTGTGGGCTAAAGCCATTCCACTGACTGAACTGCTCCTCTTTGTTCTGGTGATCTGTCACGCTAGACATGAATGATAACAATGTTTCCAAATGTGTGATGCCCTAAATGTGTGCTTCGAGAGAAGCAATTTGTAACCGATAACCCATCATGACCAGCACCAGGCGATCAATCACAGTATCGCTTACATAAGAATAATGGCGGGGCCTTCTCCGAGTCCGAGAGGTAGAGCTCGTCCCGGAACGTCCAACATCACAGAGGACTGCAGCATCTTATCCTCACTCTAAAGTGGTCAAAAATGCAAACGGCTCAGCGAGAAGTCAAGACAATATATGTTTGACAAAATATGCAATGTTGAGAGTAGAATCGTGCTATGAAATCTGTGTTATATGCCCGCTAATTTATGACCTTCGAAACATGGGTGCATCTGGATCAACATGGCCGCTGTCACGTACACCTAATAAATTTATATACCAATAACCATTATGGTGTTTAGACGTATGCATTGAATCAGCTCAAGTGGATGAAGTATTGGACGCAACATTATACTGATGGATGTTATTTATACGCACAGTAGTTTTGCACAGATTGTATAATTTCAGAAGGTATGTTTTGCTGTTTCTGGTAGGCACGTGATACCCTATCACTCAGATTGTTTGACATAATAAGTTGTATATATTTTCCTCCTGCCGTCCTAAAATAAAACAAGTCATTGATATATAGGAAGTTTATGCTTTTGCCCATGGGGCTATCTAAAAACTAGTTGTTTAGATGAATTATATAGATTGATTATGTCAGAGCGGAAAGCCATACGAGACCTGATCAGAAGTATGGCACAGGTGCAACATAACATCGTGAAATATATTGTCATATATTCGCAGTCAATGTTCGCTGCGTTCTACATGTATATATTACTGACATTCATAATCACAGAGCAACCTGATATTCAAGCTCAAACTGGGAGATGAATTATGACACGCACCCTTACAAATATATATCTTCATTTTTATTTACGCGTATTGGTGCATTGTACATTGCTACACGCCTCTGTTAAGTAGTATATACTTTAGGGTACTATATAAACTGAATAAATAGGTACAATGCACATGGTAAAAGCAATAGTGTTCTGGCAATTGTGAGAACACCATGGGAAACAATAAATGTCCCGTCCACAAGATGCATTATTGTATTGATCAGTCTATTCGGTGGATATGGAGGACAGCGAACTGACATTTTCCGTATGTAACTGATAACTTTTATCTGGCAATAAATCCAGAGCCATTAATACGTGGCTGTTGGACTAAATCTCCACATTGCCTTAGTGTCTGGTGTGCTCCCGGGCTGCTCGCTGGGCGTATAAATACATATATACATGTATGTAAGGAGGGGTCGGACCTGTACTGAATTCCCTCGTCACAGTACCCGCAATGTTTGAGCCATCCATTATGTAAATAATCCCTTTGTCCGTCATTCACTTGCTGTCAGTTCAGCGGTAGCTACAATCGTTTTCTGTGTTTCGCCCTCATCCCGTCCCCTGCCTGGAAGTTGGCAATCCCGGTCCGTGTGATTGATGAAGACGACGCGGCAAGCGATTGTCTCTTCACGTCTGTCTCCGTCTCCGGGCTCCTGTCTGTCTCCGGACTCCCACGTGTAACCCTCTCCACCTCAGCGAGCTCCCACGTGTAATTCACTCGTCCAGTACATCCAGACCTCCGGGTGTATGTCGAGAACCCGACATGTACTCGTGGACACGCATGCAGCATGCTGGAGCCTGGAACAATCATGCAATATGTCTCCTGGGATCCTGAGATGTCATTGTACAATCGTTAGCATTCTACTCTCCTCCCAGCAGCTACACTATTTTGGCAGACCTGATGTCTACAGCGTAATTGTTTAGATAAACAATGTTTAATTTGGCATTTCACTTTATTGTGTTGTACGGTGGGTCAGGCAAAAATTTCAAACACGAAATAACAATTAGTCTGAGGTGAGGTCTGGCCGCAGGTCTGGCCGCTGTCAAACCAATCCACAAACAACAATATTTGCTTTGATGACAGGGACTCAATTTGTAAATTAAATTAATTGCTTCGGGGAGTTTTGTTTTCTAACCACATAGGACTCTGGTGAAATGATTGTCTTGTGGAGTTTCAATGTCCTCTATGCAATATTGAACGCTTTAAAACAACAAACTTCGAAGCGAAGTTGGTTTGCTATTTTGTGAAATGTTTGCATCGACAAATACCATTTTGATCATTGAGTTTCCAATATATACACGTACTGATTAATACTATATTACTAACAAAATTGTGTATGTACTTAGATAAAATGAAATAATAATACACATGTCAGATATTCTACAGTATCGTTATTGGTTAAGTTTTTGGCCGGAGATTCTCATAACACTGATACATATGTCTTACCAAAACAAACAGTTATGCCATCGATCATAAATCCTGCCAGAACCACTGGATTCACACATCAATTTCATGGATACGTTTTACTTTTCCAGCTGGTGACAGTGACGGATGGATGTCCCATAGCCACAGGGCGGTATGTGGGAAATCCCCGATACGTGCTTCCCCAAAACACCCTCGTCCCATGGATACAGCAGAGCATCACGTCTACAAAACATCGGCAAAGAACAGAAACATTGATGTAGTACACATCCAGATACAATGTTCTGTCATATATACAATAAGGTAATATTGTGGAATATTGTATATCGAACCTACATGTATGTTCAGGACACTCAATGATGCATCTCGCTTTGTTCCAAATTTGGATGTTTTGTGTAAGCCTGTCCATCAATGTGTATATTACCACTACCTAATGCATTGGTAATATTATCGACACCAGAGAGAAACAGAATCTGTTTTTTTAGTCTGAATATTATTTTAATACCAAATCTGAAAGATGATCTTGCGTCCTTATCTTCACAGTGTACCATCTAACCCTTTACATACATTTTCAAATTATGAACAAAATTTCCGAGAAGAATTTAGAAGAATCGTGACATATAACTTCAAAGACATTCCAGTATTTTTCGCCCCATCACACGATTCCTCTGCATACAGCACAGATAACGTCGTGAGTCCCCAGACCTTGCCTCAGGCTGATATGATAACACAGGCTGTCTCTAGATGAAAGCATTAAAGGAATGCTCGTACTTAGGGGACTTCTTAAATTTCTTCAACTGTATACATGTCGAGGTTGGCTTGTGATTAGGTACTTATGTACTTGTCATACACCTATATCATGGGGTTTGTTTCGGAGAACTAAATTGTTTTAATATGTTTTTGGGCAGTTGTATACTAATTTCATCAGATTTACAGTAGAGACAACTACATTTCACACACTGTCTGACCGTGATGACGCCAGTGTATCTTCAGATAAAATATTTGGTCGGGTTTTGTTTCTATTCCAAAATGTTGTAACTTAGGTTTGCTATTGGTATCATCAAAATCTAGTTGTATTGCTGTAGGTTGATAGGTTCCGACGAGTGAACTGCACTTTTTTTGGTTCTACGAAAAAACAAACAGGTTCCTGTGTATGAATATCTATAAATAGTATAATCCTGAACTGTAGATTTGTAATGGTAAAAATGGAGGTAAAAAACAACAGCTGCGAACACTAAATCATCACTAAATAATACTATATTGTACTAAATAATGAAAAAAAAATATATATATCATAATAATGTATAAATATATATTTATCATCATGTAAACATTTGGGCTATCGGCGAACTGTGACCAGTATCAACTGGTATTGGAACATTAGCCTCTACATGTTATAGTACTTCCACATTTATTATCCAAATAATACATTAGTTTTAAAAAATTCAGCTATGTTGTTATCAGTAATTAGCAGTAATGAGAAAGACTACAGTAACAGAAATATTGTACCTGCAATAGTATGCTTGCTAATATACATCGGAATGAATTCAGGAATATATGTTAATTATACAAATTATAATTTGAGAATCGAGAAATATATACACGAATTTAACAATTGAGTAATGTGTTATTTGATAAGTATGGGATAGTGACCCAGGTTGAGTGATTCGCCCAGTTAGTAACCTCCCACGAGCGCGGAGCGCGAGCGGGGGTTACTAACTGTGCGAATCACGAAACCGTGGTCACTATCCTATATAGTGCATGATTTCACCCCCTAGAAATTACCCATAACGCTACAGTTCGACCAGGCATGTACATAAATGGTCACACTTGAATGGACACAATAACTGAAAATACTTGAATGAAACTTACAGTGAATACATAACCCTTTGTAAATGATGCCGATTAATGTATTGAAAAATCCTGTTTTCAAAATGCGGTCAAGTGGAACCAAGATCAACAGTAACAAGCAACTAACGGCTTCGGCTCAACTCAGATATTTACATGGCGACATTCAACTCCAGAGAGCATTCTGTTGTTATGACTACTATGTACATGGTCCAACTGAGCTTGTTTCTAGTGGATGTGTTTACCTGTTTCCCTAGTGACTTGTTTGAGTGTATTGCTCATGTGAAGCATTATAAAAGCGAACGCGGCAAGAGGCGCGCTCACTTTACCACGGAAAACACTACAATAAAGTTCAATGGTGCGAAATTGCAGAACTTGGATATCAACACTGGGGATTTCAATTCGCATTCAAACCTTTTGTTTTTGGCGGAATACAATAATTGCAAAACATTATTTCTTTGAATGATGAGAACGATGGTGTGACCGGATATCAACAACACTTAGCGGGTGAGTTTTTTTTTTACCCATTTGATTGCATTGAATTATGAACAACAATTAGCAATCTTTTCCCTTCGGGCCCTTTTCCGTCTGCATTAACAAATGGGCTGTACTACGGAAGCGTAGAAGGGCCACCCAGGAAATTATTTTTTTTAAATTCCCGACTTAGTAACTCGATAATATCGACTTAGTATCTCGATAATATCGACTTAGTATCTCGATAATATCGACTTAAGAGTGGATCAGGCACAGGAAGATTTATTTTTTTCAAATTCCCGAGTTAGTAAGTCGATAATATCGAGTTAGTAAGTCGATAATATCGAGTTAGTATCTCGATAATATCGAGTTAGTAAGTCGATAAAATCGAGTTTCTCTTGGGCCAGTATGTTGCGCTACGACACGGAATACCGTCGTCAACTGGCTGCTTTAGGCTTCAGCTGGGGCTCGGACAGTCCGTTCTTGATGCTTAATGGATGCTTGTATTGTTTTACAGAGGTTATTATTTTTGTTGAATAACCTCAACTCGACACAGGTCATTATTAGAAACGAAGGCTTTCTCGGCTTCGCCTCGAAAGTCCTTCGTTTCTAATAATGACCTGCGTCTCGCCCATTATCTAATACATCTGATCCTCGGACAAGAAAGACGGCCCAACGACAAGCCACGTGAGGGACCTCAGAGAAACACAAACTTGAAACAAAAGTACGACCCAGCGTCAGGGCGAGCGATCTGTCAGAAGTGTAATGGGCGTAACGGGTGCTCTCTGAGAAACTGCAAATATGCCCATGTGTGTGCCAGTTGCTATAGCAAGACTCACGGTGATTTTAATCATATTTCCGCCCGTATTTGCCTATCCCAAGCCCACCGTTTCTATGAAATTTGGTGTATTTCAAAATCAAAAGTACAAATATTGTCTAACTGTTAATTTATTACTACTGTCACTACTACTGGTGGGGAGTTACCATTTTGGTGTGTTCTATCATATCTAGTGTTTTATCACCTTTCCTATCATAAAATGTATCGTTGTGTATGTATAATAAATGTAGTATGCCCACGACTGTGTTGATTTAAGATTCCGTGTTTACGCGGGTTTTAAATCGGTACAGTCGTGGGCGCTCAGTATTGCTCACCTCTCTTGTGTTTAGGTCTCATGTCGTGTATTTTACTCTTGCTTGTTACTGCTCGGGTTTGTTATTAAACTGGCACTTGCATGTTTGTCCCCGGCCGGGAAACAGCTTTAGCAAAACCCTCCCTCCCTCCTAAATGGCTTTTATAAGTTGTATTTTACGTAGTATATGGGAGATATGGGGGAGTTACCATTTTGGTGTGTTCTATCATATCTAATGTTTTATCACCTTTCCCATCATAAAATGTATTGTTGTGTATGTATAATAAATGTAGTATGCCCACGACTGTGTTGATTTAAGCATTCGTTTATACCCAAGGTAGATTAGGGTCTAATAATTCAATTTGAGAGTGAGAGAGACATAACACTTGTTTCGATAAGCCCCAAAGCTTACGTCAAAATTCATGACAGTGCTGCTATTTAATCTTTGCTAGCGACCTGTTATCAAATATATATCAAGCACATCTATTATGTTTTTATACACGATAAATCAGATGTTAATAAAGGATTTTCGCAATTGCAGATTATCTATTCATTTTGTGTGTGGTTAAATTAACGTTATGAACACGAAATCCACAAAAAAAGATTGTGTGCACTCCATTGCTTATGCACGAGGAATTAATTTTCATGTTGTGGTTTTATGGGTTGACAACAGCCTGTCCATCAAATATCGAAGGTGGTGCTGGTGTGAGTGATGTGTGAGTCGGTCAGGGCCAATGGCCAGATCCGTGTAAGAGCTCTTCACGCTCACACGCAATACAGGGATCTTCATAATCACAGGGCCTTCGCAACAGCAGCACTCACAACCGTAAACATAACAAAAACACACACCCAGACTAGCGTCATTAACACTTCCCTAAATTTTATACCAGTTGGATCTGCCCAAAAGTTCAGTAACCAAATACCAGGTAGCCCAGTTTTCCATCATAGCAGTTTCTCTCATTTATCGTGATTAGATTGGTTTGGTTTTAATTGCTTTACCGGTAATTTCGATTCACTGGACATAGTTTTTTGTTGTTGAAATATTCAGCAAACGTTTTGATCTCGAGAATACAATTATCAGAGACCCAGAATTAATCATCCGTCTGAGGTACAGTTGTTTTCAGCCATGCCTCGCAAGCTCGGTGAATACAATTTTCCAACAAGTGAAGATAATCAGGTATCAACATCAGCAAAAGTCAATATTTGTATAGTATTCGACTAAAGACACGCCAAAATAACTCTGCTTCGAAAGCGGAAATTTGGGAAAATATGATGTGCCCGTTTTACTCTGTCTTAACAAAGTGACGTTATGGCATTTCTGTTTTTCATTCACATACAGATTGTAGATCTAAATTTTATGGAATTGTAGCATACTTGTGGTCACATAAGTATGTAAGTATGCTGTAGCTACGCACTCTTTAAGACGCAACACCGCAAATACCTCTCGGAAATCACCCTGAAAAAGTCCTGTATTATATCATCTACGGGTATCTTATCTGTGTATCAATCAAAATCTATTTGTGTACCTGTATTCACTATTCACTGTATCTCCATCAAGTCATTTATGTGTTTTGTGTTTATATGAGTCAGTGTGAGGGCTCCGATGAAAAGTGCCTAAAACGCTTATCGGGTGTCCCTAAATAAACATACTCCATTATTATTATTATTATTATTATTATTATTATTATTATTATTATTATTATTACATCCAGTATAAATTGTGTGAGCAATATAATGAGTTGCAGATATTGAATCGATCAACATGAGGCCAAATCTGACTCAAGTATTAACGTAAGACAATGGTATATACATGGATATATGTACCAAACAGATAATTTTCCCAGGACAATATTTCATGGGATGTGTTGTATATCCAGTATTTAAGAAATGGAATCGATACCCAAGTACAAAATATTCCGAGCGAAAAAATTTGAGTGCGTTATCCAATCTCAAAGTTCAGTCAGGCGAAATTGAGGAAATTATATGGAAATTCATGAAGTCTTAGATATGGCCATGAAGAGGTGAGATCAGTTGTTCCAGGAAGAGTGAGCATTTCCTGTCCCACATGTAACACCAGTCAAAAATTAAAAAACCCTTAAAAACAGACCTTGCTGTTTACTAGTGTGGATTTCTGGTGTGACTGAATATTTTCAAGATAGAAAATACACTAATCAATCCCATCACCAATACATACAACCCTTACCAAATTATCACAATTCAAACGAACTGAAACTACACTCGAGTACTTGAGAATGATTGATGTTTATGGGTGACGAGTCTATGTGTGCTCGTTGCTTGAGTGGCAGAAATTCAACAGTATGTGGAGCATGTGGCCAAATAGACAAGTTTTATGCAATTGTGGTAGGCACGGTGGTGGCGTATCCGAGCCGGTGGTTTTGTCACGACGGAACGTCACCTGTCACATCGGACTGACCACATCCGGGAATTATGTCTGTAATTGCTGCCAGTGTCCTGCATCGACACACGAGTTGTCATGGAGACATTTCAGAAATATTTCCTAACTCCATGGAAAAACTGAGGATAAAATTTAAATTGTTAGAGAACAATCAATCAACTATTTCAATTACGAGTGACGTAATGTTTTAAGATCATGTTGAGCGGTTGGTGATCTGTGAGTTGTGAACATCTGTATGATGGTATGTTTTACCTGATAGTTCCATTCCAGATGGATGCACATTGGCATCATTGCAAGATATCCTCCGAGACATTAAACATTCCAGTCTTCCTGAAGGTCTTCATCAATTATTTACGTAACAGCAACAATTACCATACATTTTTGCGTTTTGTGAACAAGATAAGCCAGAGTTTGGCTCTGACCAGACACCGCTACACACATATCACTAGTCCTGTAATATGTTTAGCATTCTCCCTGAATTATCACATAAACACTGACAGTGGCCAGGCTGGTCTACCTTCTTACACTTCTGTATATCGTTTTGTTGCGAACATCGCAAATCTTCGACAAAAGTTCTTTGTCATATTCGTACAGAAAACATCATTTAATAATATGTTTTGTTGTTGAGCATTTGTTGTGTAGAAAAATTAGGGGCGTGTGTAGAAAAACTCATCCGTTTTTATAATTGGTTTTTGATGCCATGACATTTGTATGGAAAATGTAAAATGCATGATGTCAATAAGGTAACAATTTAGTTCTGGGTATATAATCACATAGAGAATAAAAGAGAATCTCAATGACGAAGTTCTGCAATTATAGTTCTGGAGTTCTGGGCTATATCATATAGTTTCGGATCAAACACACACATTCTGTGTTCTGTGACAATATTCATGATGCTGATATTATTGCCCGATAGTATGGTTCTGTTAGTGACATCAAGAGAGTTTGTGTATTTAATGACAGGCATCAACACATACTAGCCTCGGTGTATGTGATGTTTTTATGATATACCATGTGACCCTTCCTATACATTTTCTAATTATGAACATGAAGTCCGAAAAAGATTTACATAAAGTTGAAGATATATAACTTCAAAGACATTTCGCCCCATCCCGTTTCGTCTTTGCATACAGCTCATGAAAGCTTGGTGTTCACAGACTTTGCCTGAGGCTGATATCATAACATGGTCTGTCCCCAGATGAAAGCATGAAAAAAATGCTCGTATTTAGTTTATCTTACTTAAATTTCTTCAACAAGATGCCGAGGTAATATTTAAAATGACTGCATTCTAACGACGTTCCTTTGTTGGTTTGTGTTGTTTTTTTTGCTCTGTGTTATGGTATTCATTTGGTGACTTGCCTCATTTATTTGTGAGGTCTATCCATACGTGTTAAAGAATGTGCAGTGCAATCAGATATTTGGGTTTAATAGACGTGGAATCAATACCCAGTATTAAGATTGAGTATCGAGCACGATCTACGTAATTTCAATGGTTTCATACCACGTGCAATTTTGGCTCATATCTCGGCCGTTTCATAACAAACTTACATGAAATTTGGAATATATAATCTGTATATATCTATGAAGCTGACTTGAATAAGAGATTGAAGATTTCATGGATAACTTAGTATATAATGGAGTTGAATGTTGCTTGAACAAATGTAACTTGCGTTGCGTACACGAAGCAATACATGGTGTAGTTTCTTAACTGCAGCGAGTGCACATATCCGTGATCAATAACCTTCCCCTTAAATTTAAGTATCCCATCGATAATGATGTCAAATTGATGCGCAAATGTGTATATCTATTGCGATCCCGCGAAAATGTCTTGTGCCGCTGGTCAGTGAAGCGCTAAGTACAGATCAGCGGATTATTCGTATGCAAATACCGTCAATGCTCAGCTGTCGAGAACGTTGTACTCAGATGTTGTTGTGATTTTGGTTCTATACTGCACTTAGAAAATATTAGAGTCGCTGAATTCTTGATGTAGTTTGCGGTTAAGTTTACAATGCCAACGGATATAGACGTCATTAATACGATTGACAATCAATTTCTTTTGCCCAGTGTATTTTCAAAGCGGATGATATATAACATGCTATTTCCGCCATCATGTATGAACACCGACTGGGTCTCCAATATGGCCATTGGACAAGCATTGTAGTCGTGGATAGAACCTACACAACAATTTTCAGCCCAATCCATTACCAAACTGCAGAGTTATAGGCCAAACAAAACATACCAGAATTCTGCTGGTAAGGCATGAATCCTGATTGATAAGCATCCTTAAGTATTCCGAGCAAACAAAACAAGGTCCGTTATCCAATCTCATAGTCCGGGGACAGAAAGTCATATCAGGCATACGAAGTGAGAGAAAACAAAAATGACAGGGAAACTCATGAACCCCCCAAAAATGGCCATTAGGAGGTGAAATCAGGTGTTCCGGAAAGAGTGAGCATTTCCTGCCCCACTAGTGGCACCCGTCATGAATTCCCCAAAATTAACATGAAAATAGATCTAGTTGCATGGCAGACATGGATTTGGCGTATTTATCAACCAGATCA
Source organism: Terebella lapidaria (assembly GCA_949152475.1). NCBI lineage: Eukaryota > Metazoa > Annelida > Polychaeta > Terebellida > Terebellidae > Terebella > Terebella lapidaria. Next base: position 40,105,924 of record OX424557.1, on the reverse strand, counting down.
TGATGACGTCCATAGAATTTCTTAAACGCAGCTATAAGTCTTGGTATAACATATCCTTGTCGCAGCAGTTTAGAGACTAGCTGGGCACTTCGATAGACAAAGTCCTCATATTTGCAACTAGCTCTGGAATAGCGTATAAGTTGAGAAACAAACACACCATATGCCGGTGACATAGGAATGTTGCTGCTTACAAAAGGGAAATTGACTATGGAAAAATTGAAATCATCACGTTTGCCATATAATCTAGTTGACAGGTTAGAATCATTATCAATCTCCAACCTCAGGTCTAGATAGTTGGAAAAATTAGCGGAGTCTGTAGTATCCTTAATTTCAAGTTCCTTAGGATATATGACATCCAAATAATCACCAAACTTGGGATTATTTAGTGACAATACATCATCTATGTATCGGAAAGTGTAATTGAAATTACATGTTAGTTTCTTAGAACCTCCTCGTTGTAAATGTTGGATAAAATCTGATTCATATGAATGAGTGTTTTAAATGTGAAAATAAATATTTCTTTATGTAAATATATAATACTGTAACGTGGAACTGGTGTATATAAAAGCATGTGTCTGGTAAGGTTTGTATTGCTCATATTTATGTTTGGTTCGAGTTATGTTTATCTTTTATGTTCAATACACATACGAATAAGAACAAATAATACTGTATAATTTTGATATCAATTTCTTATGATACATACTGATTATACGTTACATGGGAACGAGCAAAACTTGAGTATGTTCATTAAGTATGTCTGATATCTTTGTCTTTTTAATATAGCAAGAAATCACTAAACTTTCAAAGTAATCTGTTTCGTTTCGTGTGTTGTTTGTTCTCGTTATTGAACAAGCCTGTTACTGAACAAAATGAACATGCCTAAATGTATTTTGAGTAAAATATGCAAGAGGATTAGAAATTGGCATGCAGGAGAGACATTTCGGGCGATTTGCAAACTGTGACTTGTATCAATGGACATCGTCCAGGTCATGTTTGGATTTCTTGAACATTTCAGGAAATACGATTGTCAAAGTCGACATATAACGGCATATTAGCCACAACATCAGGGTCATACCATCATGATTGATATTTTTAATAATCATCCAGGGGCAAGAAAATCCATGCTTAGAATTCATGTGAATATATACCCCTTCAACATTCATTTGGAACTGGGAATACGAATTGCACAACTCAATTCAATTGGTAGAGGCAGGGTGGCGATAATTTTCATGGACCAGGTGCGCCAAAATTTAAAATCAGCACATTATTTGACCATTGGCTGAGAAGTATATGTAGCAATGTGTCATTTGATGAATCATCACACACCAACAGGGCATTTATGATTGGATAACATAACACACGCCCCTAATGTATATAATGAAGGGTTCAGTCAAATATATGAACAAAATGAACACCTCTTAGTGCTGAAATCAGATTTTACTTCTGACCCATATCTTTCGCAAGTAGACTCGTAGTAAACTTTCAAGTGGGTATGTCAGGATAACATTACCCTCAATATAATAATGTAAGCATGGATTTGGTCATACAATCACCGAGTGAAAGTGGAATTTAAATTATAAATAAATAAAATATTAACCTTTTTGATCCAGTGAATCCCACATAGCAGCATTACAACACACACACTAGAATATCTATGCCCCCTCTAGTGAACGTTCGCTAATATCCATGGCCAATTAGGGTCTGATTCAGTTCAGGCATAACACATGCTTCGATACTCGACAAAATAAAAGCCATCAAAATCATGCTCGATAGTTATATTCTTCACACCAGATCTATTATTACATACATATCAAACTCAGTAATTTTGAATGCATGCCTGATTTGTTCGTCGATAATAAAGGCTGTTATGCAGTAACAGATGATCCAATCTCGTCTGTGTCGGCTAAATCAGTATTATAAACAAAAAATCCTAAAAATTTAGTCCACTCCATTTTTTCTGCATGAACAGTTAACTTTCATACCACGTTTTATGGGTTGACGAAAGCCTGTCCATCAAATATTGAAGGTGGTGTCGTTGTGAGTGTTGTGTGTGTGGGTCAGGGCCAATGGCCAGATCTGTGTCAGAGATCTCCTCGCTCACACGCAATACACGCATCATCATAATTACAAGTCCTCCACACCAGCACCACTTCACCATAAACACAATAAAACACTCGCCCGAACTAGACAAGGCACGCATAAAGCGTCAGTAAAACTTCCATAAATATTATACCAGTTCGATTTGCTCGAAGACTCATTTACCAAACGGCCCAGTTTTTACATTATTTGATGTTTCTCTGAATATCTGATTTTTTGTGAGTCGATCGGTTGAGTTTTTATCGCCATACTTTCATTGGACATTTACTACAACCATGTGCTGACGGAAGATATGCACATATTCAATATTACTAATGAGTTGAAATAGCGGTGAATGAAACTGTCTAAATGATATTCCTTGATATGAATGCATCTTGCCAATGTTAGTTTCTTTTCAGACATGAAGGCACAAAACTATTCACATTAATCCAACGCATTGATGTCAAGTATAAATTTCTCACAAGTGCAAAATTAATCATATGTCTCGAATGCACTTGGTCCTATGCATTAGTGATAGATTGTGGAAAGAATAAGTGGGGAAGTTTTGACCTCCTGAGAGTAAGTGAGGCCTACACAAATTGCCTCACTGCCAGTGCCAGTTAAAGATTAATCACATATCACAATTGAATATGTTAACGCTGATTCAATTGTTCCTTAAACCATCTAATAAATCATTGCAATCAGCCCAAATCCCAACTGAGCACAAACATTGACATCATAGAGCAGAGCGTTACACCCTTTTGTATACATATTTTACCAAGTGTATTATGTAAACCTCACACTAAAGATTATGCTACTAGGCCTGAAACAACTTCACGGAATTATGATAAATCTAATGAATTTAAACAAAGGCATTTCTGTTTTTATTCACATACATATAGTAGATATATATTTTAGGGAATAGGAACATTTTTCATGACGACATTCAGTATAATATGTGTGCAATGGAAACATATTGGCTTTCAGATACTGAATATGGTCTGCATGAGTCCAAACATGACTAAAATATAAGCATTGTATTGATACATAATGGTACTTACACTGGGTACGTCAGTCATAACATGTTTGATGATTTTTCTTATGATGTTATTTATGAGATTCTTGTATATAGGCAGTTTGAATCTTCCATCCGAAGACTTTCAAGTTAGACTATGCAATATTCAAATGAACAATTCTACTGCCACTATATATACCTTACCAAATTATCACAATTAAAACGAATCGAAACTCACTCGATTATTGGAGAATGGGTGATGTTTTCGTGTGAAGAGTCGATGTGTTCTTGTTGTTTGGGCGGCAGAGATTCATCATTCTATGAAGTATGTGTACAAATGCACAAGTTTTATAGTGTATGGTGTCCACACTGAAGGATTTACAGCCGAGCTGAGCTGAAAGCATTTGTAGGCTATATCACGACCGGAAGACAGGGACCCACCACTTCCGGGACCTATGTTTGTAATGGTGGACAGTGTTCTGTTTCGATACGAGAATTGTCATGGTGACAACTCGGATATATTTACCACATCCATGATATGAGGTACTGAGCATAACTTGAGTTGCTCAAAGAACAATTATTCCAATTTGCAGTTACCAGTACCATTCAAGAAGCATGTTGACCAGTTGTTGATCAATGAGCTGTGAACAACTTCTGTTTGATGATGTGTTGTATCTTGCTGGTTCTGTTCCAGATTGATGTACATTGACATTAAAGTGATATAAAATGAGACATTGAAATTCAAGTTTTTCTTATGGACCTCCTCAGTTGTTTACATTGGCAATTACCATACTTTTTTGCGTTCCGTGAACCTGATGAGTCGAGTTCTGGTTCTGGTCTACACACGTGACTAGTTCTGTCATGTGTTTAGCATTCTCTTTGAATTATCACATGGGTACTGACACTGGCCACGTGGGACTGACTTCGCAAACTTCTGTATATCATCTTGTCGCTAACATTGCACAGTCCTCGGCAATCTCCATATCTTTCTTGTCATAACCATTATTCACAAGTTGATAAAGACATCTTTCCCAACAGTTGCAACATCATTGCAAGTTTTCGTTCCTGAACATTTGTGGGTATTTTTCTAAACTGTTTATTGGCGAAATTATTAAATTTTGTGATTATAGTTCTGGACTATATGGACGATATTGTCTAATTCTGAACAAAAACGCATACAGTGTTCTGAGGCAGTGTGTATAATACCAGTGCTATGGCTATTGCATTAATCTACTACCAATATCAGGAGAACACGAATGTATCAATATTTACTGGTAAGGCTTGAACACATGCCAGCGTCGTTGTATGTGATGTCTTTCTAGTGTACCTTGTAACCCTTCCCATACATTTTCAAATTATATTCATGACATTCCGAGAAGACTTACATAAAGTTGACGTCATTTAACTTCAAAGACACTCCAGTATTTTTGCCCCATCACACGATTCCTCTGCATACAGCACAGATATGAGTCCCCAGACCTTGCCTCAGGCTGATATCATAACACAGGCTGTCTCCAGATGAAAACATGAAAGGAATGCTCGTACTTAGGGACATCTTAAATTTCTTCAAACAAATGCCAAGGTAATATTTAAAAGCAAATTCAATCTAACAACGTTCCTTTGTTGGCATTTGTTTCTTTTTGTTCTGTGTCCTATTTTTTAATGGCTTGCCTGTGTGTGAGTATTAAATATAATATTGTAAGGCTGAACTGTAGTTTTGTAACATTAGAAAATTCGAAGTAAATAAGGAGAACCAAGTTAGAATACTAAATAAATACTAAAATAATACTATATTCTACTAAATCATCAAACAATAAAATACTATACTGAACAATAAAATACTAAATACTGAATAAATTCAACATGTACTTGGTGGTAATAGGTTTACACTTACACTCATCAAGTTATTTCACAGCAGTGATTCACTGAACTTGTATGTGAACATTATCGTTTGTTCTAAGATTGTTACCATGAAATATAAACGATCTTAAGTGTATTTACAGTAAAATATGCAAGAGAACTGGTAACTGGTCTGCAGGAGGAGATACATTTGGGTCATCTGCGAACTGTGACCAATATCAAAACAACAATATCTGGACTTATTTAATATTTCAACAAATGATGACAAGCAAATGTATAATTTGATAGTCAATCAAATTACTGAAATACTGTATTAATGTATAGGATAATGCATAAGGACGAGGGTCTCTCGCCAATAGTGACGGAGATCCTGTTCGCAGAAATGACAAACTGGTCGCAACTCTGTTCAATAGTAACCAGCCAACAACAAAGGAAACGGCCCCTACCATGCACTAAAAGTGGAAAATAGGCGACGTCTTCAATTTATTTTCCCGTGGGCTTAGACAAACATACATCAGAGTCTTGTTTTACATTTGTAGTTTCATCAAATCCACCTTCCATCCCACATTCTTTTCAAGTATACATGTGATAAACTCTCAAATTGATTTCTCAGGATAGCATTATCCCCGGCGCACAGTATAATATTGTAGGTTAGATATGGTCATAGAATCCCCCAGTGGAAGTTGAATTTACATTTTACATCAAATAAATAATACATTAACTTTGTTGATTCAATAATACCCACATAACAACATTACAATATGAACACTAAAGCATTTATGCCACAAAACCCACCTCCATTAAACATTCGCTTATTCCCAAGGTAGATTAGGGTCTAATTCAATTCAAGAGAGAAACATAATACCTAAATACTTGAAAAACACCAAAACTAAGGTCAAAATTTATGACAACGCTGAATATTCTTCACACTAGCGATCTGTTATCGCATTCATATCGCATTGAAGACACCTATTGTGATTTTATTCAGGATATATCAAATGTTTATAAAGGAGTTTTGCAATATCATAGTATCCATTAATTTTGTGTGTGGCGAATTTAACGTTATGAACACAACATTCCTAAGATTGTGTGCAGTCCATTGTTTCTGCATGAGGAGTTGAATTTGCATGCTGTGGTTTTATGGGTTGACGAAGCTTCTCCATCAAATATTGGAGGTGGTGTTGGTGTGAGTGTTGTGTGTGTGTGTCAGGGCCAATGGCCAGATCTGTGTTAGAGATCTTCACGCTCACACGCAATACAAGCATCATCACAATTACAAGGTTTTCACCACCGTAAACATGTGCTGATGGAAGATATATACAGATACAATATAAATAATGACTTGAACAAGTTGTGAAGGGAAATAGTCTGAATGATACTCCCTGATATGAAACATTTTGCCAAAGGTAACTTGTTTCAGACATGAAGGAACACACTGTTCACATTAATCAAGCGCATTGATGTCGAATATAAACTTAGTCAAATTCGCACAAGTGCGAAATGATTCATCTGTCTCGGGTATATACTTCGTCATATAACATTAGTGACAGATTATAGAAAACTAACTTTTGATCTTCTGAGAGTAAGTGAGACCTACACAAATTGCTCCACAACATTGAAGATTGAAGTGTACATTGAAGATTTATCACAGATCACAATTGATGATAACGCTGATTCAATCGTGCGTTATACCGTAACATAAAACATTTCAATCTCAACTGAGTACAAACATTGGCTCATTTGTATCTATGTTACCCAAGCGTATTCTGTAAAACTCACTCCAAAAATTCTGCTACAACGCCTGAAGCAACTTCACGAAAATAGGATGTATATGTTTCCGGTCGCCTTGAGAAAGGAAAATTAAGGCATTTCTGTTTATGAATTACTGATATATTGTACAACTATATTCTATGGAATAGAAGCGTTTTTTCATGACGACATTCAGTATAATATGTGTGGATTTGAAACATATTGACTTTCATATACTGAACATAATCAGCTAAACATGAGTCCAAAAATGACTCAAATATTAGCCTTTTAAGACAATGGTACATACACTGGACACTTCATTAATGTTTGATAATTTATCACATACCATCATTTCATGAGATGTTTTTACATGCAGTATGAATATTCTGTCCGAAGCTTTTCAATTTAGACTATACAATAGTCAACAATGGTACATACATTAGATACTTCATTTTATAATATGTTTGATATTATAATTTCATGATAATTTTTTTATATATGCAGTATGAATATTCGGGCCAAAGATTTTCAAGTTAGACTATATAATAGTCAAATTAACAATTCCTCTACCTATATATATATCTTACCAAATTATAACAATTCAAACGAACTGAAACTCACTCGATTACTGGAGGATGAATGATGTTTTCGGGTGAAGAGTCGATGTGTTCTTGTTGTTTGGGCGGGAGAGATTCATCATTCTATGAAGTATGTGTACAAATACACAAGTTTTACGTGGTGTCCACGCTGAACTATTGGCAGCCAAGCCAAGCTGATGGCATTAATATACTACGTCACGACTGGACGAGAGGGACCCACAACATCCGGGACCTGTGTTTGTAATGGTGGCCACACTGGCCAGTATTCTGCTTCGATACGAGTATTGTCATGGTGACCACTCGGAGATACACGTATTTACCAAATCCATGATATGGGGTACTAAGCATACAATAACTTGAGTCGCTCGAAGAACGATAATTCAACTTTTTCAGTTACCATTATCATTCAAAGACCATATTGGTGATCAGTGATCCGTGAACATATTCTATTCGATGATGTCTTGTATCCCGCTGTTCCCTTTGCAGATTGGTGCACATTATAGCGAGATATTCTCTGAGACATTAAACATTCCAGTCTTCCTGAAGGTTCTCATCAATTATATATATTACACCAACAATTATCATACTTTTCTGCATTTTGTAAAGAAGTTGAGCCGAGTTTTCGCTCTGAGCAGACACTGGTCCACGTATGTCATTAGTCTTGTAATGTGTTTAGCATTTTCCCCCTGTCAGATACATTACACGGACGCCGACAATGGATACGTGGGTCTACCCCCGCACACTTCTATATAGCATCTGGTCGCGAACACAGCACAAGCCTCGACTATTTCCATCCTTTATTGTCATAATTTTTCTCGATATAAGTTAAAATAATTCACTGAAAATAATTCTCAATATCTGCAAAACCATTACATGTTTCGTTGTTGAACATTTACGGAATTTCTTCGGGTACCCTTATCCTATTTTTATAACTGTTTAATAATTCCATGACATTTACAGAAATTTCAAGAGGTTTCAAATCGTAAATACCTGGTATTTCAATTCTATTTTTGAGCAAAATAAAGGTGTAACGTCATCTAATTAGGGCTCAAACTAATTTTTATTGTATTTAAAAGACATGGACTACGCTCCAACACTCTCTGGTCAGTGTAACTATATTGATCCGTTATCGACATCAGGAGAATTTGAGAACTCATGACATGGCTAAGACACACACTAGCGACATTGTTTACCATATGATATAACCCTTCCGAGGCATCTTCAAATTATACATGAAATTCCGAGAAGATTTACATAAAGTTGACGATGTATAACTTCAGAGACTCCTCAGTATTTTTCGTGTCGCAATGTTTTTATACCGTACCTCAGACTGATATCATAAGATCGTCTGTCTGCAGACGAAAGCATGAAAAGGATGTTCGTTCTTGGGGACTTCTTAAATTTCTTCAACTACATGTCGAAGCAATATTCAAAAGCGAGTTGGTATTTGATCCTTTTCGCTCTGTGTTATTGGATCCTTTTGGGGACTTGCCTCACTATCATAATTTCAACTTTTAGGCCATCTGTATTTTTCAAGGATATAAACTGCAATCAAATATTTTGGTTTCACGGTGAAGCTAGTTATTGAACAATATAAATAACCCAAGTGTATTTTCAGCATTGGGAACATGTAAACATGAGGAGAAACATTTGGACCATATGCGAACTGTGACCAGTGCCAATAGAGATTAATCGAAGCATGTTTCGATTTCTCAAAATTTGTCAAAATTGGCACATAACAGCACAATCATTCGTCACAGCATGAGGCTCCTACCTCATGATTGACATTTTTTAAAATAATAATTCACTCTCAAATCTTCATCTTCATGAATATTAATCGGAGTATAATATCGAGGAATTTCGCGCATTTCTTGAAAGATCAACAAGGCTTGAGTCTGGCGCTCCAAATTTGAGTGGCCTTCAAATCCAGGCATAAATTTAAACCCATGGAAATATATACGTCTTCGAAATACACTTATAACTGGGGGATACACATTTGTAATTGGATTCAATTGGCGAGGGATAGGGTGGAAAAAAAATGGTTATGCATTTTGTGAAGATGTAGTGCACCTACAAAAGCATAGATACAAATGTACATAAGAATAGAATCAAGAATGTAATTCCAAATTTGACAAGAACAGCATATTACACACATTATCCATTGGTTGAGAGTTATGTAGAATGGCTATGTTTTGTTTATCATTTTGAACATTGTGTAATATGATAATTATTACTGAAATACTGCATTCATGAGTATGTACTAACCTGCCACGTATTTTCCCATGGCCTCAGAGAAACATACATCATAGTCTTGTTTTACTTTTGTGGTTTTATCAAATCGACTCTCCTATTCTATAACCCTTACAAGTATACATGTAATAAACCTTCAAATTGATTTTTCAGAATAGCATTATCTTCGGTACACAATATAATATTGTAGGTTAGATAAGGTCATACAATCCCCCAGTGGAAGTGAAATTCACATTTTACATCAAATAAGTAATACATTACCCTTATAAGTTGATTCAATAATACCCACATAACAACATTACAATAGAACACTAAAGCATACGTGCCACAAAACCCACCTCCATTAAACATTCGCTTATACCCAAGGTAGATTAGGGTCTAATTCAATTTAGGAAAGAGATATAACACATGCTCCGATACTCGATAAGCCTCAAAGCTAATGTCAAAGTTTTACATGAAAATGCTAAATAATTAATATCTCCCCACTAGCGATCTGCTATCGCATAAATATAACGCACGTCCATTATCTTTTTAATAGACAATATATTGGATACTAATAAAAGATTTTTGCACTTTCATTATTTGTACGGTTAAATCAACGTTATGAACACAAAATCGTACTGATAGAGTGCTCTCCATTGTTTCTGCACGAGGAATTAATTTTCATGCTGTGGTTTTATGGGTTGACGAAAGCCTGTCCATCAAATATTGAAGGCGGTGTTGGTTCGAGTGTTGTGTGTGTGTGTCAGGGCCAATGGTCAGGTCTGTGTAAGAGGTCTCCACGCTCACACGCAATACAAACATCACCATAATCACAAGGTCTTCACGCCAGCACCGTTCCAGAAAAAAAACCTCTCGCCCGAGCTACACAAGGCAGGCATATAGCGTCAGTTGATTTATACCAGTTCGATTTACTCACAATTTTAGTTACCAAACGGCACAGTATCCAATCTGAGAACCGTCTTTTTTCATTCCCGTAACATTGAAAGGTCCAAAGTTCAACTGCGTTGAACGATGCACACAGCTAATATACAACTTATCAAAATCACATTTCAAGTTCAAAATTGAATGATACATCCATATTATGACGGCGTTTGACCCAGGTTTATTTTTCACATACGAAGAAATGAAAGTTGTGTGAAATGAAACACTGCACAAACGCCTTGAACTCTTAAGTAGAATTAGAAAAATTTGTCCCATCCATTGGTAATAGATAACAGAAAACTGAGTAAAATAGAAAGAACCCTCCCCTCCCCTCCGATTTCATGATAGCAGGCGAGACGTACACAAATTGTTTCACACTCAGTGTACATGAAAAATTCATCACATCAAAATTGATTCAACAACGCTAATCCAATTGTGTCTTCAGCCCTCGCATAAAACATTTCAATTAACCCGAATCCCAACTGAGTACAAACATTGGCTTGATAGGTCAGACTGAATAACCCTTATTTGTCTATATCACCCAAGTGTGTCTCCTTCCTAAAGTGAAGTTCATCCATCAGTGAAACACGCTGTTTGGCCGTAGTTTTGTTTTGGATAATCGGATCATCTTGAAATATTGTGTTTCTCAATTGGGTATCATGCCGTAATTTTTCACGAAATTTCAGAATTCTATCTCAAAAAATGAAAAAGTTGTCAATCTAACCTAATGTTAAATTTCAGTCGGAAATGGGATCAAGAACATTTCAACAAATTCAGGGCTTATATCCGGTTTATGCCCATACAGAATGATCCTATTGCTCTGATCTAGAGTCGGAAGGCATAGTCGGTGTATATTAAGTAAATATGTATATTCTGAAGTAATATATAACTCGTAAATCGAATAAAAGTTGTTGTTTTTTGTGCAGACTCTGAAATTCCATGTTGGGGTCGAAAATTAACATTGGGTTAGATTGTCAACTTTCTAATTTTTTTAGACAGATTTCTGGAATTTGGGGAAAAATTACGGTATGATACCCAATTAATATGATACCCAAGTTGATCCGATTATTTAAAACAAAACTACGGCCAAAAAACGTGTTTCACTGATGGATGAACTTCACTTTAGTCCCATGCCATACATTCTGCTACGAAGCCTATAACCTCAAGTTTAAAACCTAAATAAGACGTGTTAAAGTAACTTCAATTTAAAATTTAATTTATGGAATTTGTGACGCCTTCTGATAAATGTGTAAACGATATGATATTCAAACACAATCTGTAGATCAACATTCGTCGAAAGAAAGAAGCTCATACTCAATCCACAATATACTGAGTGAGAGTAAATTGAATTGTTTGTAAATTGAATCAATCAACTGTTTGAATTACCAGTAGTGTAATGTTTCAAGAGCACGTTGACCAGTTGGTGATCTGTGAGATCTGTGGGAAAATCTTCTGTTTGATTTTCTGTTGTACCTTGCTAGCCCCATTCCAGATTGATGTACGCATTTACAGCGAGATATCCTGCTAGACATTGAACATTCCATTCTTCTTGAAGGACCTCATCAATTATTTACGTAACGGCAGGAATTACCATACTTTTTGTGTTATGTGAACGGAAGTTTGGCAGCGTCCAGAGTTTTGGCTCTGACCAGATCAAGAACATTTAAACAAAGTCCTGTAAAGTGTTTAACATTCTCTCTCAACATGGACTAAGATCACACGAACACTGACCCTGACCAGGTTGGCCTACCCCTTCACACTTCTAAGTATCGTCTTGTCACGGACTCTGCAGAGTCCTCATCAATGGGGTACCTACGCTAATTGCAAATTCATTGAAGTCTTTCAGTAAAGACCCACGTTGCATTTCATGCCGTCTTGTGGGAAAGTAATTTTCAACGATTAGGCATAGAACTAGTCAGACTAGGCCAAAAATAGCCATAAACTAAACATATACTAGAGTGGAACCTAAACATCGGTGCATAACACAGGTTCATTTTACTAGTCAGACTAGGCCAAAAAGTAGGCAGAAACTAAACATATACTAAAGTGTAACCTAAACATAAGTTTATATCCAGGACCGCCCAGACATCGGAGAGTTGATCAAGGCGGTTTCTACTGATTCTACTAACATGATTGATAAACATTACAGCTTACCTACAGCCTATTGAAATATAGAAATATAGAACAGACCCATAGGAACAAGTGAATGACAATTGTTTAACATATTTAATTTCATTCACCTTGCACGATTCTTCCATACTTCTAATGTATATGTAGTTATTGTTGTCAGCATTTCCATTTTATCTCTGGGTCGTCTCACGAGCAGTATTGTCAGAAGTATTTGATAGTATTTTGTATTCTTAATTTGTAGGAAAATCTGACACAGGTCCTAGTGAGGACAAAAGTGTCCATGGATTTAAAACAACGTTGATGCATGATGGCTGCATGTGAGCCAGTAATCCGTTCATATTTGAAATGCTACAACAAGTAACATCGGCTGTTTTTTAAAGCCCATATTCAGCTCGATTTGGATTGCTCGAAAACTCATACTATTCAAAAGCTTCATCTTCTTCACTTTGAACAACGTATCACTGAGTAAAACCTCCCTGGAGATACAAGTGACTTTTGTACATGTTTGTCATGTCTGAACAAAGATTCTAGGGTTTCATCTGTTCAACATTAATGCCCGTCGTTAATACCTTCTGTACACTTTTCCATGGATACTAGGACGAAATATTGGATCGTTGACATGGCAGATTGTGGAAGACAAATGATATATTTCTTCCAAATCAGGAAACTGTTGAGTAACCACGGTTCTAACTTTAGTATATTAAAGTGATATTGACAGGAAAACTATTTTTCCCAAATCAATTACATATAATGCCTGTGGTCTCAGAAAAGTAGGTTACAAAACAAACTATGCTTGATCAGATGGATAAATCAAGCATATGACAGTACTAGCAGACGCTTTTGTTTTGTTTTGTGCGCTACGGCAGCGTAGAACTGCCACTGCCGTGTTTTGTTTTATTTCGCATATGCGAATTATTATTTTGTATATGCGAATTATTATTTCGCATATGCGAATTATTATTTCGCATATACGAGTTAACACTTTGACATATCTTTCGTTTTATTCCGCATGTGCCAACTACTATCTCGCATATGTGAAATATTATTTGTATATGCGAAATAGTAATTCGCATATACGAAATAGGGCAACTTTCAAAATTATGATTATGAATGCATTATATTTCAGAGAGAAGACTAAGGAAGTTGTGGAAATTCAACAAAATAAAGTTTTTTTTAGCAAATGGTCATTTTATTATTTTAATTATTCCCCATACTGTTTTAGAAACCTCTTGTTATAATACAGTATTATAGTGGGTTTTTAAAAAAAATATATAATTCAAAATGTTGGTTCCCATTCACAGTAGACTACTGTAGTAACATATTCAATAAATCCTAAACAACCAGCCTTTTATTACATAGTATTATTTTTAAGTTCACAGTTTTTAATGTTTCTGTGATAAATTACCATAATACATACTATATGCAAGGGGCACTAAAATCGGTCAGAACACTATAAGGCATGCTATCCCGCATATGCTGAATACATAACTCGCATTTGTGAAATAGTAATTCGCATATGCCAATTAATTATCTCGTATATGCAAAATATTAACTCGTATATACGAAATAGTAACTTGCATATGCGAAATAGTAATTCATATATGTGAAATAAAAAGAAAACTAGGCAGGTGAAATAAAAAGAAAACTTCGATTGGCTCGAACATATACGAGTAAGCATTGTATCACGGCATACAACGCATCGAGAATGGCGGTAATGTAAACAAACTCAAAATATCTCCACCAGCCACTCGCGGCCCAAGTAGCGCACCTTACTCTACTAATACTGCTCACCCACTGAATGTATACCATATTTAATCCGTCGGGCACATTTTTAATCTATATTGAATTTAGAAGAAATAGTAACATGCGCTACATGGGCCAAACTCGCAATGAAATCTATTAGAAAGGGGCGTCTGTTTGGGCGTACAAGTGCAGATATATAACTGTTTTGTGTTGTTCATTCGATCAGAAAGATATGGAAAATTCCTGCCAATATCACTTTAACCGGGTTCAGTATAATAACTGGCTGCATCTAGTACGAAAACAGCTGGGCAACCGAGATGAAAATATTAAAATACTGGCTACGTCAATGTTGTTTTCCGATGTGGGCTCCTCTACGAATATCCACGTTTCAATACAGTAATAAGTCAACTTTGGCAGGGATTGTTGTTTCAATGTTTTTCATATGAATATGACAATGCTTCCTGATGTTTTCTGACATACTAGGTAAATGGGAGAAGTAAAATTATTTGTATTTATCTAGAACTACCCGGCACTGGAGAATAAAGTAAATGTTCTGTTACATGATTTGTGTCCGGAGTGGGCTGAGAAAAGCCTCGTGTTTGTTCAATGATATAAATATCTGGAGGTTGTGTTCAAGATGAATGTCTTTCATATGACAGGTGATCCGGTTGCTTTGTTGATGTAATCTTGTCAGCGCCGCTAGCAGAAGAGACCACTTCTCTGTCGGATTTCTGGGTTACCACCGGCACCAGATATATCTGTACCGGAATCCGACCAGCCTGGCGACACAGCCTCGTGTCAAGCCGAGTGTAATGGACGTCAAACGTAACGACGTGGACACCACTCGGCGTCTGCTCAAACGGATGCATTTTGGACGTGGATTCTCTTGAGACGTTAATTTCTCTGCTTGTTTTTCCTCGTCCATAAGCCACTTTCCCTCGAGTTATGTCATGATGATAAAACACTGACACAAGCAAGTGCCAGTGACGTGTATGAGTGTTCCGGAGAGGGGAGTTCAAACAGCGTGCTCGGGATCTCAGGCATCACGGTGAAGGGTGGTCAATTAAAACTTATGCAAAAATAAACAATAATATAACAATTATGGCAGTACATGATACCTAAACCTGAACACATAAATATCGAAGTGTCATCATCGTGGATAAAGTTGGACCCTCCTCTAAACCCCGACTAGGTGCATCTCAGTACACTTATACATGTATTTTCAGCCCCGTCACACATTTCCTCTCCTCCTCCAGCATATTATTGAGCCTTCGTGTCTCTGGACCATGCCTCAGGCTGATATCATAACACAGTATGTCTCCAGGTGAAAGATGAAAGGAATGCTCGTACTTAGGGATTTCCTAAATTTCCTCAACGACATGCCGAGGCAATATTTAAAAGCGAGTTCTCCTGTTGGTATGTGCTTTTTGCTTTGTATTTCGAAAAAGTATTTCTTTGGTGATTGGCCCCATACTGATAATGGATTTGTGTAGTTTATCCACATTTCTTCATATACATATAGAGTGTATATATTTGAAGTATGCTGAGATTGCTCCTGAAAAATAAAAAAACGTATATGAAAGTGTATTGTAGGCGTAATGTGCAAAAACATTAGGGAACTGGTCTGCACAAAGAAAGTCATTTGTGCCAACTGCGGACTGTGACGGGTATCAATATGAATATGAAAACGAGTGTTCTATATGTGGTAATGTTTCTTTTGTGAATTTCAATATTTTGAATTGCTATGCATCTGGGTTGTTAAACTTCTGTTTTACTATGTTGGCTTCCGTAAGTCATGTTATTCACTTTGTTTTCGTTGTTTCAGAGACATCAAAAATCTCATAAATTATTCAGTCATTTGTGTGTTTCGATGAATTGTGTGAGATACCACTGTACAATCCTGTGATGTCCAATTATCCATAGAAGTATGATTTGTTCAGAAATGGGCCCTGGCCCACAGACGTGGCCCACAAGTATGTAGTGTCCAAACGTTGATCACACTGTATTCGATACTAACGGGCCACGTACAGCAACACGGTATGAACTGGAAATTTCAAATACTTCAAACTTCAATTGTGAGCAATATAGAGGCACAGTATTTTACATGAAAATTATTTTGCTCACTATGTGTCGGCATCAGCTGTCAAAAGGTCAGCCTTACAGCGCTGACAACAACATGACCTGACCCCTAAACAAAGGAACTAGGTCGGTCAACGCATTATGGCATTTGGCAGGGCGTAAAAGCTTACCTGTATATAACCTTGCAATGCTTGCAATAACCAATATCCCTACCGTTCTTCAATCCGTCAGCACCAGGCTTGTCTTGCGATTTATTTCCATTAGTCACATATTAATTCAGTGTGGGAAATCGATTTCAACTTGGGATCAGCTTCCATGGATAAGTTTCCTGGGTGACGTGTGTCAAAGCTGCAGCAAGTTGTATCAATGTAGAATGACCACGATCTTCGTGAGCGAACGATACTTGGCACAAATGGTTCTTTACTCAAACAGAACGGCATCAATGTCCAATAAGAAAGTCATAGCTATAGATTCAATATTGTTACTCAACAGTCATAAGTTGTTGATGTAAATGTCACCAGCAATATTTCCCAGATCCACAAAATGGCGGTGCATGCAATTACCTACTAGTGTTAGGGGACTGTGGTGGCATGCATTCGAGTCAGTTGTTTATACATAGAAAGTGATCTGATTATGTGCATAGGAAAATACTTGATATCAGGCGAAACGAAAAGACAAAACAATTCTAGGACATTCTTAATCATACCCCTAAGCTTTGTCACCACAAATGCTACAGTTAGCTGTCTCACTCCCAAGGTCATGCACTGGTCGCACCAATATCATATTGATTGTTAAAGTCATGGTATTTATTATCCTTCAATAATTCGCGTTCACTGAACATGGATAATATCCATTTTAATGAACTAGTCCAGTTATTGTGTTCCAGTTCGATTAATTGAGAAATGTGACATAAAAATATGGCCAACTTCTACTGTAGATGGGAAGTGGTCTCCCATACACAGCTTCCATCACAAACATACTCTGGAATATATGGGAATATATGTTGAGGAGCATTTTATTCACGGTTAGGTATATCATATTTGGTTAGGTATTATATTATTCATCTTTGCACAAGTCATGATTGACCACTCTCCAATGTGACCTCCAATGAATGTGATGCCTAAGATCCCCTTGTCATACCCCAACACGCTACTTGAGCTTCCCTCTCCATAAAAACACGTACACGTCACTGACGCTTTGCTTGTGGCAACGTTTTATCATCATGACATAACTCGAGGGAAAGTGGCTTATGGACGAGGAAAAACAAGCAGAGAAATTAACGTCTCAAGAGAATCCACGTCCAAAATGCATCCGTTTGAGCAGACGCCGAGTGGTGTCCACGTCGTTACGTTTGAAGTCCATTACACTCGGCTTGACACGAGGCTGTGTCGCCAGGCTGGTCGGATTCCGGTACAGATATATCTGGTGCCGGTGGCAACCCAGAAATCCGACAGAGAAGTGGTCTCTTCTGCTAGCGGCGCTGACAAGATTACATCAACAAAGCAACCGGATCACCTGTCATATGAAAGAAATTCGCCTTGAACACAACCTCCAGATAGATATATCTCTGAACAAACAAGAGGTTTTTCTTAGCCTACCCCGGACACAAATCTCTGCCATAACATGTAACAGAACATTTACTTTATTCTCCAGGGTCGGGTAGTTCCAGATAGGCCTATATTGCAAAAATATTTTGACTTTCTCTATTTACCTACTATCTTAAAAATATCTATTATTGGTAATCATAATCATTACAGAATTACAGCATGGGAAGTGATACGTTTTGATCTGTCACAGAGAGATGTTATATTTTGGTATGCTTATATTTGATATATTATAATCATTCCCACTTATTCCTAATGGTCATGTAAGATCATTAGGTTTTTCATATGGATTGAAAAAAGCATTACCAAACAAACATTATTTATTAGATGATAATACATATTCTTAGTTGTGTTTCACTCTCGTCACTTGTAGTGACCTACTCGTGGTCAATCTAATCGTCTAAATTGTTTATATTTCTATCTTAATATACAATTACGCAGGGAGCATGAGTATGTCATGTTAGCATTTATTTGGTTGCCCAGAATATATTCAAATCGGAAATGGTAAAATATACTGAAACTACAAGTGTGGATACTCAAAACAAGCAGTATGCTGATCTGGATGAGCCACATCTGTCGAGCATGCAAAGATTTGATCGCCTCAGTCACAGTATCCATGGCGAAGTAGGCCCTATACACGAGATGGAATCAATGATTGTGGACAATATATTGCTTAGATATACAATAAGTTGTTTAGTTGTTTTCTTTTACATTCGTAGTCACGTCAGGTTGGTTCGTTATGCTGAACGACTTCTGAACGTTTCCCATAGAACATAGTTGGACCTGCTGTGGACGTGTTTTCAGCACAACGGTCACGTCATCTGTCGAATGACGGGCATTCGTGCTGAACAGACGAAAACCGGAAATATTTGTTGAGACTTCAGAAATATGTCGTGTATTAAATAACGTGTCACTCTTGTACAATTAAGAAGTCGATACTTTTGAAAAGTATGAGTTGTCAAGCAATCCAAATGTGGGTATGCAAAACAGCTAATATCAACCATGGCAGAATTTCATCTTTACACGTGCACTCATCATGTATCACCTACACAGATGGTTAAGTGATGGAAAGCTTGTCATCGCAAGGAGATTTGAATATTTGATGTATACAAAGGCCAATTCATTGATAATTCCGTTCCCTCTATTGAAATGTGTCGATTTCTCTACAAAGTTACAATACATGTGAACATATATTAGATTCTTCTTACATTACTGCTCGTGAGAAAACCCGGCATAAAGCTGAAATTGCTGCCAACAAGAACTAGAAGTATGAAAGAATGCTGCATACGTATATGTTTAGAACTTGCCATGGGTTTGTTCCAATGGGTCTGTATTTCATAATTGCTTTATTAGCCTGTTGGTAAGCTGTGTATTAACTCAATCATGTTTGCAGCAGAACACGCATTAATGGACTCTGACGTCAGCGTGGTCCTGAATATAATATTATGTTTAGGTCCGGTACTTTCTGCTTAATCTAACGAATACGTATTGAAGAGCTCAGGTACCGTGACTTTCTCTCACAATTCTCGCATACGCCTAATGATTATGGGCTACTGGAGGCTAAGTGCAACAACATTTTTTTCATGTACGCGTGTGCCTTGATCCAGAAATAAAAAGTACATCACAGAATTCCGTGATTGATATTCTCTTTCATGTTCTGTGTCTCTCTATATAAATATCCGAGCCCAGATCTCACTCTAGTTATTACATATATGTGATATTGTGTTGAGTGTACATTGTCTTCGGAAATGTCATGAAATAAATGAATAATAGTATTTAAAAACAAATGAACTGACTTGAGAAAGAAATTGCCGATGTTCCAAAGGAGACGTTTGAAGGCCTTTCAATTAGGCATTTGTTAGGAATATGTCATATCAATTTGTTCATTTTTTCAAACGATATATCGAAAAAAGATTATGATAAGAAAGGTATAGAAATGTGCAGTAATGTGCACAGTTCGCGACAAAACGATATGAGGGGTAGGCATACCTGGTCATTGTTGGTGTCCGTATGGTGATTCAGAGAGAATACTTAACGCATTACATGACTTGTGACGTAGGTGGAAGGTTGTCTGGTCAGAGCTAGAAGTCGGGCCATCTTGTTCAAATATGCAGAAAATAAAGTATTGTAATTGTTGCTGTTACGCAAATAGGTGATGATGTATTTCAGGACGCAGGAATGTTTTATTTCTCGGAGGATATTCCTCGGAAGATATGTACGTCAACGTACATCAATCTGGAACGGGGCTAAAGTCGATTTCAACACACAACTTCAAATGATTTTTGTCGATAACTTTATTTAGAATCGTCAGATCAATTTGAAGTTTTATGTTTCCATTTGGCACAAAACCATATTTTTCGTTCCAATTTCTGCTTGGCAATGTTGACAACGCTGTGTTGTTGGGTGGTTGCATACTAATTTCATCAAGTGTAAAGTTGATAAAAAAACTACAGTGTCTGGCCCCGATGATGCCAGTGTGTGTTTGGATGAAATATTTGGCTTTGCTTTATTTCTAATCCAAAATAGTGTACTTTAGATTTGCTGTTGACTTCATCATAATTTGGTTGTATTGGTGATGAAATGCTGATACTCATTAAATTTTAAGTAATTAGGTGTTCCTTCATTCCTGAATGTACGATATGTTCAGTGTGTGTTGTAATTGTTACGAATATACATGATCACTTTCTGTGAATTCCGAACATTTTAGCAGAAACCTTAAGATAGGGTTCGCCCTGCTGATCAATGCTTATTCATTTTTAAATAAAATATGTCTAAACCAAGTATACCTTCAGTCCGTCTGAGTTGTGTGATATACATGTAATGCAGTTGTAGCTCAGTGGATCAGGCGCTGGTCTCATAACGCAAAGGTAATGGTTTCGAGACTCAGTTCTCATAAACTTTGGAGTTGGCTTTGGGGTTTATCGAGTATCGAAGCATGTGGAATATCTCTCTCCTACGTTTAATTGGACCCATATTCAACATCGTCATAAGCTAGTTTTTAATACAGTTGGGTTTTGTTGCATAAATTCTTTAGTGTTTCTGTATTTCTAGTGTAATGTTGTTATGTCGGTATTATTGAATCAACCTATAAAGCTAATGTATTATTTATTAGATGTAAAATGTAAATTTCATTTCCGCTGGGATTGTATGACCATATGCATGCGCCCATTAATATATCATTCACCCAGGATAATGCCATCCCGTCATATCAACTTGAAAATTTATTACATAAATATATTTGCAAGGAATATGGGACAGAAGCTAAATTTGATAAAAGTAAAATTGTAAAACAAGACTGTGATCATGTATGTTTGTCTAAACCCACGGGAAACATAGAGTGAGGATTCGTAAGCGAATTACCCATTACCCTTTATGATAAACAGTTACATGTACAAAACCTTTTCAACAGAAACGGATTAGAGTTTTGCCACCCGACCTCCACCTATTCAATCAAAAATCGAAATCTGTTTTCTCAATTCCAGTTGGAGATTCAAAAGATATATTTTATATGAATATATAAACTATTTGATCGGGCTTTGTTAGTTTGTGTATATTCTAAAATGTTGCATGTTACATTTGCTATCGTCATCATCAAAATCTAGTTGTATTGGTGGTTGTGATTGGCTGATACCTACATTCACTTAGAGTTTAGTTCGGGATTTCCAATGGCATGGTCCTGATGTTTATACTAGATTAACCAGACACAGGCCTTGGTTTCTTGTGAAGGAATATATATATATATATATATATATATATATATATATATATATATATATCTACTAATATATCTTTAAAAATAAATGCTATATATGAATGTAATAATAGTGCCAATAGTTGTGTTTATGTTTTTACTTTGTCATTCATGTGTTGACTTTGACCACATTCTTTCCTAAATTGTGCAAACTTGGCCTGGGCGATGAGTGGAATAGGTATCATACATTTCAAACCTCGATATTCCATTGATATACCAAACTTAAAGCTGTATGTCATATGTGGAAATCTGGAAAGTTGTTACTCAGCATTCCCAGTACACACTATATTCGTTAGGTGATATGTGAGTATGAAATTATCATATTATCGCTCGTGCATTTATTTGTGGAATGAATATTGTCAGAAGAAATTTCTGCAAACGCGAAGAACAAATACAATCGTTTGAGCAATCGTGCCGTGAACAGTATATTAAGAATAAACCTAGAAATAAATTCAGCTTCATGATCTGTCACGGACAATTATGTTCAGTCGCATGTTGTGTTTGTAAATATTTATTGAAGATGCATCACCAATAACCACATGCATAGTATGATAAATATTCTCATTAAAGCACGTCGAATCACCGTCTTCACGAGCTTAGTATTAGCGATAATCACTGCTGTCTTGGGCATTGAAAAAACGAGATAATATGCTTCTGCGATCTATTGGATTTGACTATTATACCACTCTAATACCACGGCTGACAACAGTTGAATCTTTGTGCAGATTTCGATGCAACTATGTTGGTTTACCATTTGTCCTAAAAAGGCAACATTAATCAGCACGGCAATCACACTAGTCACTCAACATACAATCTGTAGGTAGCAGGTACATGCATACATGACCAGTTATATCTTGTCAATGAGAAAAGTCAGTATGCTAACAATATTGTGTTCATTTTATTTGGTGCTTATTAACAAAATACACTGAGTAGTGATTAACCACATGATGAATAATGTCATTCACATTTTTGTGCAAAAGTAATTTTTTATAATATCATTCAACCTCAATTTGTATAAATATCAAATTTTCGAATGCTGTTGACTGTTGGAATTAGAATTATATTCAAGGTTATGTGTTAACTTGTTGGAGTTCAGCAATATCCACATTAGGTTTGTACCATTTCTGGCATAAGCCATGTCACAGTATTTCTGGCGTTTGTGGTTTTTGTGCAACACACAACAGAACATGCGATATAACGCTGTTTGTACGATATTTGTTTAACTTCGGTAGTCAATGCAAACCAGGAAGTTCCAATATCTTCTGACTGAAGTTGATATTATAAGACAACATGACATATTTATGGATGTGAAGCCCGTCTTTTTTAGAGCATAATACTGTAAACATCTTCTAATTTTTTTGTGCGATTATGTTGGAATATTTTTTAAAATCTATGTCTTTCTATATATGCTTATTAAAATATGTCATTGTCAAAACGAAATGTCGAAAAGATTATGAGAAGAAAGGTACAAAAAATGTTGAGGATTATAAAGTGTCTGCAAAACGATGTAGAGAAGTATCCGATGATAGGCATACCTGGCCAGGGTCAGTGTCTGTTTGATAATTCAGAGAGAATGCTAAACACATTACAGGACTAGTGACAAGCGTGGACTGGTGTCTGGTCAGAGCCGAACTCGGCTCTTTTTTACACAAAACACAAAAAGTATGTCATTGTTGGGTGTTACATAAATAATTGATAAGGCCCTTCAAGAAGTCTGGGATGTTTATTGTCTCGGATGATATCTAGTTGTACATCTAATGCCAGCGTACATCAAATTGAAACGGGGCCAGCAGGGTACAACACGAACAGAAGATGTTTACAACTCACCAACTGGTCAACATGCCCTAAAACAATATGTAACTGGTAATTGAAACAGTTGACTGAGTTTTCTTTGACCAACACAAGTTACCCTCCATATGGAAGGTATTTGGTAAATATTTCCGAGTTGTTCTGACGACGCGCATGTTGAAGCAGAACGATGGCCGCCATAACGGACACGAGCCCCGGATGTGCTGGGTCCCCATGTGACGGATGACGTCCGGTCGTGATATAGTCTATTGCTGCCATCGACTCCAGTCTGCTTTCAACATGGCCACCATGACACCGTAAAACGTGTGTATTTGTCCACATACTCCATAGAATGATGAATCTCTGCCACCCAAGCAACAAGCACACATATATTCATCACCCATAAACATCAGTCATTTTCAGTGATCACGTTTTGTTTAAGTTCGTTTGAATTGTGTTAACTTTGGGAAGGGGTGTAGTGGTAGTGGAATAACATATTTTGTATAGTCTAATTATGCTATGAAATAACTTATCCAACAATTTTTAGGATGAAGTAGTAGTTAGTTCTATATGAAATTCAAAAAGTGTTTTGAATTGAAGTTGGTATGGTACCTTCGTATTCTCCGGAGTGCTTTCAGACTTCGAGGCGGTTGTTTAATGTATGTTTCATAAATGTACTTGGGGAATATTGATACATACGGGTGAATCTGTCTACCATATCAAGTCAATGTTTTATTCAGTTGGGAGTCGGGATGATTGAAATGTTTTACGGCAACGGCAAATGGCACAATTGAATTAGCGTTGTTATATCAATTGTGATATGTGATGAATCTTTAATGTACACTGGCTGTGGAGCAATCTGTGTACATCTCGTCGGTTCTCATGAGATCGCGGGGCGATCTGATGTATTTCGGGTAGTTTCCCCTATCTAGTACCAATCAGTATGACCAAGTCACATCAGACCGACGATTAATTTTGTACATCTGAGAATTCGTCCAATTTTGTTTGCAAGATCAAGAGGTTTGCCTGATGTTCCATCATAGACAATTTCATGTCTGAAGAATGTTGACCTTAGCAAAAAGGCATTTATATTGAAGAATTTTTTTGTGCGATTTCCTCGACCTTTCAACTGATTGGTTGTGTAGTACCTGTGTATATCTTTCAGCACATGTTCAATGAAAGTTAAACCAATTGACCCTACCGTAAAATTAGATAATAGGAGAGACAGTCGTACATGCACTGTGGAGAACTTGACCATTGGGTCACTACATCTTCGAGCAATACATCGTGCATAAATATACAGTAGCCGTTCGTGATATGTATGAAATAACAAATTGCTTTCATAAACTTTGGGGTTGGCTTTGAATTTATCGAATAATGAAGCATGTGTTATGTCTCTCTTCTAGATTGAATTAGACCCTAATCGACCATGGGTATAAGCGACCATGGGTATAAGCGAATGTTTGTTTGTTGCGAAAATGATTTAGTGTTTCTATTGTAATGCTGTTACGTCATATTATTCTAAGATAAATGATTCTAAGATAAATGTATTATTTACTAGATATAAAATGTAAATTCTATTTCCACAGGGGGATTGTATGACCATATCCACGCTTCCATCAGTATACATGAATCATGCACCCAGGATGATGCCATCCCGACATTTCAGCTTGAACATTTATTACATATATTTGCAAGGAATATGGAACAGAAGCTAGATTTGACAAAACTACAAATGTACTACAAGACTGTG
Source organism: Terebella lapidaria (assembly GCA_949152475.1). NCBI lineage: Eukaryota > Metazoa > Annelida > Polychaeta > Terebellida > Terebellidae > Terebella > Terebella lapidaria. The sequence goes on along the minus strand of OX424557.1, from coordinate 40,080,603 downwards.
ATTTATGTTTGTTTAAATCCATGGGACACTGCCATTATATTTCTCCACTAAACAAAACAATGCAACAATTAAACTAAAAAATGCAACAATTCCTTAATGTGATTAATTATCGAATACACAGATTTCACAGATTTCAAAATTTATATTCTCAATTTAATTTGAAGGTTGAAACGAAATAATCAAATAATTATAGCTCTGGATTTCCATGCCCTTTTCTCATATTATTATACCAAACTCTTCATATATTAATAATACATACATGCATAAATTAAATAACTATTTCAAACTGAATTATCATATATTCATTTAACTTGACCTCCATGATGGGTGGGATGTTGTTACCATGCAGTTTTCCAACCTTTATATATGTTTACTTGAACGCAATGGATATCTGAATAAGTGTAAACACAATTGTGAACGGTTTTAATCTTCGTGTACAGTTGTTATTTGTAACACTTTGTACTTAGATATTATTCCTTGCTTTGTTTTATATTGGCCCGTGTATGGGACCTGACAAAAACGTTATCACCTATATCCTATGCATGTCTCAGTTAAAAAAGTGAAAAAATTTGTATGTGCTCCAGGGCAAATACAGGAATTTGGTCCTGAGTGCAATTAAAACTCTGCAATACTTTACATGCAAACATTTCAAACAAAATAATTGTTTCTGTATTTGACCAGTCCAGTTTGTTGTATGGAGTCCAATAACACATTTGTCAGATAATGTCAAGAGTGACACACTGTTCACAGTACTGCTATATATGTATATGTTTGTAACGAGTCGTATTCTGTATATAACTAAAATATTCTTGAGGAAAGTATTGCTACAATTCTCATATTCCAACTTCCCACGGTGCCTGGTAGTTGACAAATGAGAGAAAAATAATGTTTGAGAAAGTTGGGTTCCATTTACTTACTAACGTAGACGATGTACGTGCAGCCGTGGAACGTTAAAAATGTCACTTAGCAGTTCCTGTACACGGTGTATTGAACAACCATGTTATCGCTCATGCAGTCCATTTGTAGAATGGTTAATTTCAGTAGAAACCTCTACGAACGCAAAGATCAAATACAATAGGGTCTGTAAGTCACGTGCGTCACGGTATGATTCTGGTGACCAACAAACATACACCTATAGTTTTATTTGGGTAACATAATTTCCAAATTGAGTATTACTCATGTTAAACAAAAGTTGTGTACTGGGTGTATGTTTGTTGGTCACCAGAATCACACTGTGACGGCACGTGACTTACAGGCCCTATTGTTCTGTGTACAGGATATTAGGAAATATACCTTAGAAATAATTCAGCTTCATAATTGATTGCTGACAATCATGTGCAGTCGGGTGTTGTGTTTGTAAATATTTATTGAAGATGCATCACCCATAACCATAGGCCTAGAATAATAAATATTCTCATTAGACCAGGTCCAATCTCAGTGTTTCCTGGCGAAGTGTTAGCGAAAATCACTGCTGTATTAACGGAATAATGCGTCTCTCTGATCCACTGGGTCTGTGATTTTCACATGGCTTTGACTTTGATACTTTAGTATCTCTCGGATTTGATTAATCACACTGATCTTGTAAAATTCGTCCATGGATTCGGTCTTGGAATATGAATTTGTCTGTTTGTCGGTATACACATCTACTTTGACTTGTATATATTCCTCTAACATCAGGACTGGCAATAGTTGTGTCTTTGTGCAGATTATCTTACAACGATGTTGGATCAACATTCGTCATAGATGTAACATTCATCACAACACGACAGTCACACTGGTCAATATACACACTGCGTGTAGTCATTGGATACATGCATCCATACTGGACCGCTAATATTTAACTTTTAAATATTTCAATAAAATTGTCTTTCGGCTTCCATCGAGACAGATTTACATAAACTTGAAAGTTATCTCATATTCATCAGAGCGAGTAGTAACTTGAATCGTCGGCAAATGTATCACACGTCATCCGTCTTTTTTAGGGATACTGTGCTGTCCGGCGTCATTCTGTCCGTCCGTCCTTCTTCCTTTTGCGATTTAGATCAAATTTGGAATATCAACATTACTGCTACTAGCGATATTTTCTAATATCCAACGAAGGCAGAAATATACTTTACTTATTAAATGGATCCGGTGATATTGAATTATAACATTGAAGAGTGAACTTTCACTTTACCATATTAACATAATTCTGACGTCGATATTCGTTAACTACTGCGTTGTTGTTTTGTGCATTCTTGTGCCGCTCTTGAAACATGAAATGCCCACTTTTCCTGGAACACATGATTTCATTTCCATATAGGGGTTCAGCAATTCACCTGGTTTTGCCCGATATTTTATTGGTACTGAATAGTGGACTCAGTTTTGATTTCCTGCAACCTGTTATACATTTGATTTCCTGGATTGTGTTATACTTCGTGTTTACCAATCTGGATTGCTTTGCATCTCGATTGTCATACTGGTACTACTATTCACCTGTTGTTGATTTGAATCTTTGCTATACTATTGTCTTTGATATACTCCTGTCGTTGATATACATCTTTCGTTGATGTCGCCACGACAGATGTCGATCCATTGAATAAATTGTATTAGTGGTGTTTTTGATGACATGTAGCTCTCTTCGAGATATCACGAATCTCATATATCATTCAAATCTGGCACGTTGTAACTATGGACATAGGGCACGAGAGGGTTGTGCATATAGCCTTAAAATGTCTACATGTGTTCGGTCAATGCTGATACACACAGAAGTGTGTGGCTAAAGCATATACAACTTGGAAGCTGCACTCATGTGCGAATATTCTACTTGTGGTCTTCTGGACTTAACTCCTAAACAGTATCGTGAAGAACGCCAACCTTATTACCCAAAGTGTTCCGCCCTTTTCAACTTCTGACGGAATCAATATCTACTGATATGTTGGCTGATATCAGGTAATCCGGGAACACAACAGAATCGTGTATCGACATCAACAACAACAAAAATATATCAATGGTGTATTATTGCTCCTTTCCCCAAATATTTCTGCATTCATGCTCAACTCGTCATCTAGGAATAGTATAACACACCAGATATGTTCACATAATACGTTGTTTTTGATGTTCCCTTATTGTATCTGTATATATTTGTTTATCTTTATTGTGTACATTATCAGCCTCAGTATAAATGACAATCCCATAATCTCCTGCCACATTTTTTGACAATTCAAAACCAGCCAAGTAATCCATATATTTTAACAGAATGAACTGCTGTTCAGTGCAGTGTCAGTGTATCATGTTTATATACACATATAATTTGGAAAAGGTAAAACGCATGAGCACGAAGTGTATTGGATATTCATAACCCAATAACATCATACAACGTGTCTTTGGTATGGGGTGTTTTCTTATTCAGGTGTGTCTGGAAATAAGATGTGACATTGGAAACATGATAAAATTGAAGATTAAATTCCATGGACAGCATCGCTACACCTGATGTCTTGGGTTATACCAAGCGAGATGAAGCCTACCACGTTATTACAGTACATCCTGCATAAGGACGCGATAAAAGTTTATTGCCCGCTATGTCACACGCCTATCCAATCAAGTGAAAACAAACTCGAACAACCAACAGAGTAAGAAGCGTCACCTGAAAATTGTGAGTCAGGAATTGTATTAGGCGATGAAAGAGACTGCATGAGACACAAAGAGCACCGCAGGGAATATTGATTCACACGAGAATGGGCGTTATAAATTAATAAATTCATGTGCATATATTCGCGCCGTCATTCCCTAAGGATACGAAACAACATCACGCAATTGACTCAGACTGACATAGTATATAGAACATACAATTCTTACACTTTAAAAAAATGATAGAACCTGTGACGCACTCATAACTCGAACATAGTAATCAAGTGTCATAACAAACATTGTTTCCCAACGCCAGCATGGCTTTGGCTGTGAATATTCGAGTGGTTTTTTTTCTTAAAAATGTTGTAATACCTGTACATGTTTGTTATTGGCGTCATCAAAATCTGGTTCTATTGGTGGTAATATGTCGATACATACATTTAAACATGGAATCACACTCGGAATCTAAAATATTGGTTCCAGTTATTAAACCTTGATGTATGTTCACTTAACCTGTACTGGATATATTTGAAAATGTGTCAACAGCACCTGTGAACTTTTCCTAAAAAAATACAAGAAAACAATAATGCTGAAATGTTTGCTACAATGACCAAGCTCTCCGTTCAGACGATGGCATTTCAACAGCATTTATACCAAACGGTCAATATTCTTTGAATCCTGCTTGTGTGCAATTGCAGTTTATAATACTTTTCGCAAAAAAATACTGTAGTTTCAAAATTCTGCAATATTCGTATATTTTATGTTAGGAGTTGTTTGCTGTATTTATATAATGACATATTTTGTGAGAAACGTAGAGCTACAATTTTGTTATTCCATACCATCTACGGTGGCTGTTGGCACATGAGAAAAAATGCTCGGATTCGATCAAGTACTGGCATCAAACTGCATATATACATATGTGGCACCCTAAAGCATTGTCATTTTTTTCTCAATTGTCACTGAACAGCTACTATAAACTAATATCTTGTTATGATGCAATTCAGCACATAATGATATGTGCTCGAAGCGTTATATTAAGAAATAAACCTCAGAAATAAACCCAGGTCCAAAATCGATCGCTGACGATTATGTGCATTCGCATGTTGTGTTTGTAAATATTCATTGAAGATGCATCCCCAAATACCACACGCCTAGAACCATTAATTTTCTCATTAAAGCATGTCCAATCACCTCTTCTGGGTCACATCGTTAACGTGATCACTGCCGTCTGGGGTATCATACAAAGAGACGATATATCTCAGAGAACCAACGTGTTTGATTTCTCTACCTTTCCAATACCAGGGTTGACAATAATTGTCGGTGTACAGTTTATCAAACAACTAGGTCTGTTCAGCAATTTTCAATAATTTTTTGACATTCACAACACAGAAGGACAATGACACTCTGACTGATATCTCAAAATACTCTAAGTAAGATACGCGATTTATGAGATGGAAGATATGTTTATATTGGACCGATAATATTATGAATTATAAAAATAAGTAGACTGTCAAGGAAAGTATTTACTGGAGATTTTGACTATTCCTTTATGTCGAACAAAGTTGAATATCTCATGGGATTGGGATCATGGGATTGGTAATATAAAGAAATAAAATTTGACATATGTGTCCAAATTTCACTTTTACCTGTACTTCGCCATAAATATCACATGAGAGTGACCTTTCCACCAAAAATATTAGTTTCCATATATGTTCTTTAAAACAGAATCTTGTGATACAGACTCAAAGTTCGGTAAACACATGATTTCATATCCACATGGGGTTATTTTTTTCATTTTTCAATATTGGACTTCAATATTTGATGAATAATTAATGAATTATAAATGATATCTCCATGGTAATGCTTCCATTGTCTATCTCAACAATCTGGATTGTTGCCGGCGCATGTTGGATTCGGTGGTACATATGTCATTCGCTCTGTTGACAATCTGTCGTTATTTCCGAGACATCATGAATCTCATAAATCATTCAAATCCACATAGTGAGACAGTTGTGCATGACCATCAAGGGTATGTGGTGTTTACACATGTTTTGACATTCACTACCTTTCTCTACCTTTCCAATACCAGGGCTGACAATAATTGTCGGTGTACAGTTTATCAAACAACTAGGTCTGTTCAGCAATTTTCAATAAATTTTTCCAATACCAGGGTTGACAATAATTGTCGGTGTACAGTTTATCAAACAACTAGGTCTGTTCAGCAATTTTCAATAAATTTTTGACATTCACAACACAGAAGGACAATGACACTCTGACTGATATCTCAAAATACTCTAAGTAAGATACACGATTTATGAGATGGAAGATATGTTTATATTGGACCGGTAATATTATGAATTATAAAAATAAGTAGACTGTCAAGGAAAGTATTTACTGGAGATTTTGACTATTCCTTTATGTCGAACAAAGTTGAATATCTCATGGGATTGGGATCATGGGATTGGTAATATAAAGAAATAAAATTTGACATATGTGTCCAAATTTCACTTTTACCTGTACTTCGCCATAAATATCACATGAGAGTGACCTTTCCACCAAAAAATATTAGTTTCCATATATGTTCTTTAAAACAGAATCTTGTGATACAGACTCAAAGTTCGGTAAACACATGATTTCATATCCAAATGGGGTTATTTTTTTCATTTTTCAATATTGGACTTCAATATTTGATGAATAATTAATGAATTATAAATGATATCTCCATGGTAATGCTTCCATTGTCTATCTCAACAATCTGGATTGTTGCCGGCGCATGTTGGATTCGGTGGTACATATGTCATTCGCTCTGTTGACAATCTGTCGTTATTTCCGAGACATCATGAATCTCATAAATCATTCAAATCCACATAGTGAGACAGTTGTGCATGACCATCAAGGGTATGTGGTGTTTACACATGTTTGTTCACCTGGCACACAAGTATATGATAAGGCCTACACAACAAGGAATCGGCATTCATGAAGGACGAGTTCCTGGTTTATATCTACCTTAGAATCAGTTTGAACACAAGTGTTTTACCTATGTACAAGTAGGTTCGGTTATACAGCTGGAGAGACACCTGAGGATTGTATGTATACAAACATAAAATCTGAGACCCATGGTTATATAGCTTTATAGGATTATCTGAATGTTTTAGATATCTGACCGTTCTTGAAATTTGGACACCCATCATTCTCAATTTCCACACAAAAGTGTAGAACTACATGTATTTACAAATAAGTTCTGAAATTTCAACGCCTGAGACACGTGTAAGTAAATTATGGTCCACCCCCTGGAAACTGATCTCATCCACAGAAAAGATACGATTTCATCCATCTCGCATATGTGTGACACATGATCAAAACATTACGGATCATGACTGCACATAGATATTATATGGTTTCCTGTTAGTACGAAGACGAAACTTAGTTAAGTTAATTGATGCTGTTGTCACAGTGACAGGGCTGAAGTCTGAGAGCTCTCTGCGACATGGCGCGTATTGAGACACTCAAAATCTCGGTTTGAATTGTGTATAATGCTGCTTGTGATCGATCAGATCTTATCTCTTTAAAAAATACACAAAATGGAGAAGAAGAACGTCAACTCTATTACCCAAAGTGTCCCGCCCTTTTCAACTTCTAACGGAATTAACATCTACTGTTGGTTAGTATCAAGTGATGCAGGGACTCTTTCATACAGGTTTCATTGTATAGTCTTTTTTTAAAGAAGATATTTTTTAAAGAAGAACTTGTATAATTCATCGTTCCGTTTTGTTGATGTACTTGTTGAGTAGGTATGAGGTAATGAAATTTGACAACGGGATCGTCCCATAGCTGTAGTTCAAAATTATACATGGAATTTGTGGCTGGTGACGTCGGCAATCTATGCATTTTGCACATGCGAAAATAAAATGTTCATCACTACCAGTTAACCTCAAAGGTTGCAATAACCAATATCCCGTGTGTTCTTCTGCCCGTCAGCAAAACGGCTTGTCTTTGTCCGCAATTTATTTCCGTTAGTCACATAAAATGTAATTCCACCCTGAGAAAGCGATTTCACGGCGTTAGTGGCGACTTGTGATCAGCTTTGATGGATAAGTTTCTTGGGTGATGTGCGTCAAAGCTGCAGCGACTTGTGTCAGTGTAGGCGGTGTGAGGTGATCTCAATCTTTTTAGCTAACGATTATTGATAAATGTTTCTTTACTCAAACGGTACAGGATCAACGTCCAATAAGAAGGACATAGCCTTAGATCCAACATTCATTGATTTTTACGATATTTTATATAACTAGGTTTATTTTAACGCGTGATTGTTGCCAATGAGGAGGACAAAAAGGGGCGAGTGGTCAGAGAGCAGAATTCCTGATTTTACTTGTGTAAAATCCTTAGTTGACATGTAGAGATTGTCAATTGATGTACTGGATGTATGAGTATTGCGTGTTGGCTTAGTTATGACAGTTACCAGTCCACCTGCACGAAAATTGTTCAATAAATCTTGTGTATGTTTACTTTTGTAAACTATCTATTTTGAGATAGTCGAAGATTTGATCGCTGCCCAATGTGACATCAGATTTAGTATTATGTAAATTCTGGATAACAATTTCTCTGAACTATACTGATTTGTATTGTGCACTCCATAACTTTCACCGATAATTGTACTTGTATTATGACCCGGCACTTCTATGAGAATGGCTTAAAATTTACCTTCTTCAAATATACTGATATTATTGCGTTCAATGAAGTTTATCTTGTTATTAACATATCTTGCCACACCACTTTTAGATCTAGTTTTTCTATTCTTGGTAAGAAAAAAGCCAGCTGATTAGAAATGTCTAGTAATATGAAATCAAGTTTGACATTGACTGTTTGGAGTTGTGATAGAATAAGTTTCAGTTTATCAAATTTTGATGCTAGTCCTTGCATGTTTACATGCATAGCAGTAAATTTATACTGGTTAGGTTTTCCATGAATATATAATTATACATTTTCACTTGCATATATATATTAATGTGGCGGTATTCAAGGTCACTACTCAGAATAATCTGGAATACATAATGTTAAAATCATTCACTGAATAAATTGAAAGCTCAATTGAAACCTAGCTGAAACTTCCAATCATGTTTTCGGTGCTGATTCTTAAGCATCGTCTTAATTGTTTTCAAATATCAAGTTCCATCATACGGACAATCCAAGGATAACGTGCTCCGATAAGAAGCAATTTTCAGTTGTTTTCGCACTGTGTGCAAGGCCTCAGACACAACAAGATGTTTTATGGCTCATTTGTATTCCAGGTGCGTTCTCATTCGTCTTGTCGCCAATCCCGAGATCCCTCCTGTTTCAGATAAATTATTCATTGCATGACAACTTGGACAGGTCTAAATCAATTTGCCCTGTGTGGTCAAGTGGCTGTCCACCATTACCAGCTGGTCTTCTCACCTGAGATAGGTCTGGATTTCACATGTCGATACCACACATCAAGGTATGAAGGTAATAATTGTAAAGTGCCATGCATTGCAAACGCTATATAACAAGAAAATGCAGCAAACTGCGGAAGACAACATTAGAGCTTGAGCACATCGTCAGCACCACGACAGCTGGATGTATCTTACACAACATTACCCCCCCCCCCAAAAAAAAAGAAGAAGAAGCCATAATTTTATCCCATACATTATTCCAATTCATTTCCGTATACTATATAGGATGAAAAACATGGCCTACTTCATTCATATTACTAATAAGTAAACATTCATTTTAAAATCGGTCAATGGGACAGATACGCCAACTAAAATGATATGGAACCTCATTAAAATATCCTCAAAACATTGGAAATTATAAGGAATATCTGCATCTGATATCATCAGATATAGCCTAACACATGCCTTTACTGGGCAAAATAAAAGACCAGTTAAGAATAAAAAGACTTCGCAATCCAGCACAGAACACCAGCTTAATTGTAAACACGTCAAATTACGGTAAATGTAGCCGTGGCATCGCAGACGAATTGTTGTGTTTACCTCATAACGCCAAAAATGTCCACACGCAGATGCCCACATGCATCTCTGCATGCACGAATTGCTGAACAGAAATTGTGTTCCAAAATACGCGTGATTGTGGTAAAATTTGCTTTGCATTCTGGGAACGTCAATTTCCATCGGCTCCGCCATTTTGGGACGTTTTTAGATAAATGAGCATTTTACGTAATTTTCTCAAACCTAGCACATCAATTCATGCCTGAAATATTTGTGGAATAGTCCAAGTTTCCCATCAATTCGAGAGATTTTATGTCAAGGACGAAGAAAATCCTCATTTGAAGTAGGTATCTAAACGTTTACATGCCAAAACGTGCGTCGATAGGTTGGCATGAATCCTCCATAAAAAAGTCAGCACATAGACATGTAGAGGGTTGGGGGCTTCGCCCCCAACGCTCTAATGTCAAAAACTACATTGTTATATATACACAACTGGCAGTTTTCATACCTCACACCTCAAAAAAGGGACTAGAAAATGTCACTTGTAAAATGTCCCTCAAGGTCAAGGTCGAATATCTCTGAAACTGCGTCGTAAATATTATGACCAAAGTGACATGAGTGACAAGATCAGTCCATCTAATCATATGAGACATGTGACGTCGAGCATTAATGACATGTCGGTTTTCAAAACATCTGATCATTTTTTGTCAAGTCATTATTTGGTAAGGGGAATTGCAATGAGGATATTTGGTGTGATATCCGAATTTGAATTACATTGTTCTTGTACATCCTATTAACTCTGAGTGTTTCAATATGTGACATTTAGGTACACAGCTTCTTTCTTCCTTCAAGGTAGTACCAAACACGGATAATTTAGCCGGATAACGTACTTTGCACGAAACAGTTTGGTGTCAGAACCAAGAAAGACGTTATCAATCAGCACACGATCACGGACAGTTCAAGGATGAGGACCGTTCGAGTACGGGATTTGGAAAGGAATAGGTATACTGTATTGTACACGAGTAAGGGCGACATAATATGTAACATACATAGTAACACAACGTCCCCTTGAACACAGTAGATGTGCATAAAATATATTGTTCCATAGTGCGCGAATATTGTGTCAGTATACTTGTTTATTTTTATTGTGTATAGTATCATGCAGCTTGTCACAGTATGTTTCACATATCCACTCTTTCTGTCACATATTATTGATAACTCAAAACCAGCCAAGATCTCTATAAAAACAGAAAAATATAAATATTAGTAAATGCTGTTTATATTAGATGCTGTTATCTACCCAAATATAGGTAGATATATGTTGTTAATAGTGTAATCGGCAACAAAGCAGTTGCCTTAAACCGCGGTCCCACTGTCACGAATGTGGGCAGCGAACTGCAACGAATTGACATTCGTGGGGACATTCGCCAACTCGTTCTAATTCGTTGTAGTCCGTTGTAGGTCACCATGTCTTTCGTCGTGAGGTCGCAGAGGGGCCACGACAGTTATGAAATGTTCAAAACAGATTGCCTGTATTCCTTGCCTGAGCTTGCCTGTATTCCTTCTGCGTCGTTGCGATTCGTTCCTGTTCGTTTTGCCATCGTTGTAGTTCTTGTTGTTTTTAACGGAGATGCAGAACGATGGTAAGACGACAAGGAACGATTTCAAACAAGGACGCACAACGAATCAGTGCGACTTGGCGCCGATGGTAGAAGGACTCTTAACGGAAATTACAAAGAATGCAGTACGACAATATGGCGATGTACAACGATAAACGAAGGACAGAGAAAGAATACAGAACGAACATCACGATGTACAGAGATATTCTTGACGATGCACCGTAATGGCCTCATCTCCAGGTTAAATGGCAGAAATATTCGCCGGTAGTCGTTGTCAGATCCATCCTTTCATATTCGTTGTGATTCGCCACGAACATTCGTGACAGTGGGACCGCAACTGAAAATATTCGCCGGTAATCGTTGTCAGATCCGTCCTTCCACATTCGTTGTGATTCGCCACCAACATTCGTGACAGTGGGACCGCGGTATGTCATGTTGGGTGATAATTCTGTTGTGCTGTATAGTATGGTGTCGGTTTGTATACGCAGTGATTATATAATATACGCAGTAAATGTTATAATGTCTGTAACCAGCAGTAGAATATAGAACGTGACTTTAGAACAGTGTTTGTTCCGATTACGTTGTGTCTGAAAATAAGATGTGATATTGTAAGCAGGATAAAACAGGAGATTGAGTTCCCCAGACAAAACCACTACACTTGATGTCTTGGGTTATGCCAAGCGAGATGAGGCCTACCACGTTATTACATCCTGTGGAAGGGTGCAATAAAAGTTTATTGCCCGCTATGTCACACGCCTATCCAATCAAGAGAAAACAAACTCGGACAACCAACTTGGCAAAAAGCGTCACCTGAAAATTGTGAGTAGGCGGTGAGAAGATACTGCATGAGACACAAAGAACACCGCAGGGAAAATTGATTCACACCAAAATGGGCGTTATAAATTAATAAATACATGTACATATATTCGTGTTGTCTTTCGCTAACAGTTCCGTAACAAACTTCAGGCAATTGTATGGTTTTTTTTCCAATAGACATCAGGTGTAGTGGTTTTCAGTGGAACCACTGATCAGTGCGTGAAACTCGATCTCCGGTTTTATCGTGCTTGCATTATCACGTCTTCTATTCCAGACCTGGGGGCCGTTTCTCGAAGCTGACGCAAATTTTGAATCTGCGCTGGGTTCTGCGACCGGTCGCAGATAGAATCTGCGTGCGTTTCCCGACGGCCACGCAAACCCCACGCTGAGCCAGCGCGTACTGGCAAAATCTGCAAGGGGTCGCAGGTCATTCCTCACTTGCAAAGGAACATGTTTACCATAGAAACGTAAAATATGGTAGGGGAGGGCTATACAGACCTATTGTTTGGGCATTCTATATGTGTAGGCCTACCAGTCTTCTGAAACAAACACAGGGTAGATATAGGCCTAATCAGTACATTTTTCGACTCCTGTGGCAGAAAGTGATATCACATATATTTATGAAAGTAAAAATGTTATGACTAATCATTATCATTAGGCCTACTGGTCAGTCAATCACCCTTGACAATTTCCTATTTCATGCAAACAGCCCTTGTACACCATACGATCGCCCAATTGTGCAGATCCAACAAACGCGCCTATAGATATAATGACACAGTAACTAGGCCCCTACAATCTATATCGTTTGACTTTGTGGAAATAAACCAGGTCAATATAGATCTAATATATATGTAAGATATGAATATATGTATAAAATAGCCAATAATACCTTTGTGTCCTAGTTTATTTTGAACAAATGGATGTATCTAAGCTATAGTCCCTTACACGTCAAATGCGTTTGATGGATCTGCCCTATTGGCCGACCATATGGTGTACCAGGGCAGTCATTCTTGCATCACGTGTTTCAGCGGGATAAAATTTGAGACTCGGGAAAATGATATTCATTACAAACTTGGAACCGATTATTGAAACCGAATAAACATTATTCAAACTTGGAATATTGAATCTATGTATATATTATTTCAACTGGGAAGAAATTATTACAATCAGTATAGAAAGTATAAAATTATATGAATCAGTAATGAATATTTTTATTTAACTAATTCATTCTTGGGAATTCCAATTCATTTCAAAATAAATAAATACTTCAGACTTTTTGAAACGGGGTAAAACATTAACACCATAACAGAAGGATAGACAATAATTTATTTCTTATTTGAATATTTTTCTCAGTCTTACTTATTAGCGGTTTAAAAAATATTTCAGGTTTGAATAATGTTTCCCCGGTTTATACTGTAACTTATTCAGGCGCGCCCCCGGGACTTGAAAAACTGAAAGCACAAAGGACCGATACGATCGGGACAGGACATATTCGCCCAGGGCCCCAAAAGCTAGCGGTTACTAGGTACTCTGTGATGGGTTCTCTTCATATATTGGGACCCTGATTATATCATCTGAACCATATGTTTTGTCCACAACATAAACATGAAGTCGGTCAAGCAAAATATTTCATAGTATACGGCTCGACAGTGTTAAGTTGTTTGTATAGATATAACCATTGTAGATTATCATTACAGATAGACTGTTGTAAATCCCTGGTTGCCCGGTTAGCTCAGTTCGTATGTGGACTCCTCACCAATGCAGTCGGTTTGGGCGCGGGTTCGATCCCCGGCCTCGGCAGTATGTGAGGTGGTATGTGGTCGCCAAACCGGGCAAGTGGGTTTTCACCAGGTTCTCTGGTTTCCTCCCACGATAATGACCACCCTTACGCCAAGATCCGAGCCAACAAGAGATGTTAATATAAGCACATGCTTGTTCGTCAATTGTTGTAAAATAAATAAAGTTTAAAAAAATCCCTGGTTACCACAGTTTTTACCATAATAAAATAATTTAGCTTTGATGACACACACCATAATTTAGCCAATGTTATCAATACTTAAGGAAAACCTAAACCGGAAATTAACTAATTCCCTGAGCACAGCTAAGGGAAATCGCCATACGTTTTTTCACGACGGATGGCAGCGATATTTTCGCTGCCACATTATTTCCCAAAAGGATCCTCTAAACGATCGACACAGTTTTAATTATGTTCATATCTTCACTCTGTTGCCTTATTTCTTCCAGTATGTGTCATTTACAGACTTAGAAATCAAACAAAAGTACTCAAATACTAGAGATTAACCGTGAGAAGTGTGATATCTCAGCGGCGACCGCTGTGTCTGTTGACTGTTTAGAAGTATTTGTCCGGCCACGCGAACGGATTAGCCAATCAGGGACAGGGCGCATAAATGCTACAAAAAGGCATAAGTCACACAAGAAATGCTTCATCAATATCCATTTGTATATTGATTGGTTTGTATGTGTTTATTTGTCAATATTACTGAATTACTGGAGTGCAACTTCACAGGGCTCTGCCTGGAGATAGGGTCAGGGATATGTCAGACCCTTTATTTTATCGGTTCACTGATCAATTCAACTAATTTTAAATGATTTGATAAAAGTGACTATTGAGTTCTCGTCTTCAGGGTTCATAAACAAGGGCTTTAACGGTGTGCCGTTACACTAAACAATCTCGCGAGTTATTTTCCACTTATTCCATCATTTTATATTAGCGCCACAGTACTTACTAAAAAGCTTAGCAGTTTTCACCGTTTCATTAATCCAATCAGAAGAGCCTTCTATAATAAATATACTTAAGGTAGTTCGCTCCAAACAGTGAGGGGAGGGGTTCAAAGAGTTTTTTAAAATAAATAACTGTGTCAACATAATTTAGAGCTTCAAAATGATATATGTTATAGAGTAACTGTTCAGCATCCTAAAACTAAAAAGAAAATAGGGGGTCACCGTATCCGTTCTCATGGAAAACACGATGCAAGATGTGAATATGGACGAAAAAATGTGCAAAAATGCCAGAATTTATGTCATTTTAGGTAAATATGTGTGATTTTGATCGAATATGTAGAAGAAACGAGCACGGTGACCCCCTATTTTCTTTTCAGTATTAGGATGCTGATCATTTACTCTATAAAATAATGTCATTTTGAAGAGATAATATTCAAAAAATGACTTTTAAATTTTGACTCTCCGTTACCTCCATGTTTGTAGCGGACTACGTTAAGATAATTTTTTCCTAAGAAATTTACTGGAAGCACGTGCTTCCAGTGCTTCTATCTGAATGCGCGCCTGAACTTATTCCCGATTGTTATTATATGTGTACAGCTTTACTAAGCTATGTATTTAAAACTGAATAGGCTAATAGTAAGAAAGTACCATATATGCCTAACATGCCTAACATGACCCCAGGTCTATTAATTCTTGCTTGAGGGAGTGTTGTGCCCCATACTCCCCTACATATACTCACAAACGCTTAAAACTCCGTGGCAGACGTCAAAACTATTTAGTGTGGTTCAGATCACTGTTCAGAGATAGATTTTCAGCTGTAAGCCTTTCAAAATGTCTCTTGAAACGAGGTATATGTTAGGCAGCATGGTGCTGCAAAAAAAAAAGAATATCTGACTGTATGGTATTTAATATTAAATACACGTATTCAACTTTGAGTACACATATTTAATATTGAGTACGTGTATTTAGCATTGAGTACGTGTATTCATTATTGAATACACGTGTTTAATATTATATATTCGTATTTAATATTAAAGCAGCTGCCTTCGAAACCAGTCAGTATATTTTGAAAGCTATATTTCATGTTAAACATGCTAAACTAACTGAATGAAACATACTCACATCAAATGTAATGAAAATAACCAGTCCTCAGGGAAATTTTGCTCATTCAAACAGGCGGTTCTAGCGTACATACAGGAACTGTATCCATCACACGCAGATGTAAACAAAGCATAGAAGTGCGAGATAGACTGACAATTCCAAGCGCATCATGGTATATCACTGATTATTTTCTCACAACTACACTATACTTGCACATACGAACTGGAAAATGTACTCGATGTGGACTTTTAAGCACGATTTAGGCCTTTGTTTACATTCGGGTTTGATGGATACACTTCGTTTGTTTATTTACAAAACCGGTACAAATTGGGCACTAAAATGGATGAAACGACAGACTGTAATCGTCAAAATCATTGAGCACACTTTTTGTTATATTGCATTAGATGTGTCTAACGAAAAATTAGTTTTGAAAAAAATATTGCATACATTCGAAGGCAACAGCTTTAATTATGATATATGATACTAACTACGCTTATTTAATATTAAGTAGGTGTTTTTAATATTGAGTACGCATATTTATTATTAAGTAAGCGTATTTAAACATTAGGTACGCGTATTTATTATTAAGTATTGTGTATTACATCCTTCTGGAAAGTATCGTAAATGAATGAAGAAAAAAAGAATAGAACTATGACATATATCAGCCACCGTAGTGAACCTCTTTATTTTTCGCGTCCATCAACACTCGCGATTTTCGCATTTTTATTAGAAACGCGGAATTTCTGAACGCAATATTTTTTCACGACATATATAATTGATTCACAATTACAAATTTAAACTGCTGCAAACGAGTGGACAGAATGATAAAAAGGGTGGGAGTAAAGCACCCTAGTGTACATGCTTATTCCTTATTGATGATAAAATCTGTGATATTCGATCTTTGTTACGAACACGTGTACATGCCGAGCCTGGTGACATTACATTCAAATATGTATACGATGATGGTGAGCGGTTTGGTGTTGTTCATTTCTCACATACATTCTAATGTCATCATTTGATATAAAAAGTGATATTGGCAGAAAAAAAATTCTTTTTCTAAGTCAATTACACATATGCCTGTGGTCTCATAAAAATAGGTTAAAAGACAAACTATGATCAGATGGATAAATCGAGCATATGACAGTACTAGCAGCAAGCTAGTAGCAGCCGAAATAACAAAAATGCCAGTACGATTCACATCTGCGCTGGGTTCGATAGCTCTGCGTGGAGTCGTTTCCACACGCAAGAAATTCTGCGCCTGCGAGGCCTCGCATATTCAGCGTGCGTGTCGAGAAACGGATTTTTCCCTCTGCGTCGGGTCAGCGACCGCTCGCAATGATCTGCGACCGCTCGCAAGGGTTGCGTGTACTTCGAGAAACGGGCCCCTGGGGACCGTTTATCGAAGCTGACGCAAATTTTGAATCTGCGCTGGGTTCTGCGACCGGTCGCAGATAGAATCTGCATGCGTTTCCCGACGGCCACGCAAACCCCACGCTGAGCCAGCGCGTACTGGCTAAATCTGCAAGGGGTCGCAGGTCATTCCTCACTTGCAAAGGAACATGGTTACCATAGAAACGTAAAATATGGTAGGGGAGGGCTATACAGACCTATTGTTTGGGAATTCTATATGTGTAGGCCTACCAGTCTTCTGAAACAAACACAGGGTAGATATAGGCCTAATCAGTACATTTTTCGACTCCTGTGGCAGAAAGTGATATCACATATATTTATGAAAGTAAAAATGTTATGACTAATCATTATCATTAGGCCTACTGGTCAGTCAATCACCCTTGACAATTTCCTATTTCATGCAAAAAGCCCTTGTACACCATACGATCGCCCAATTGTGCAGATCCAACAAAAACGCCTATAGATATAATGACACAGTAACTAGGCCCCTACAATCTTAGTTATATCGTTTGACTTTGTGGAAATAAACCAGGTCAATATAGATCTAATATATATGTAATATATGAATAAATGTATAAAATAGCCAATAATACCTTTGTGTCCTAGTTTATTTTGAACAAATGGATGTATCTAAGCTATAGTCCCTTACACGTCAAATGCGTTTGATGGATCTGCCCTATTGGCCGACCATATGGTGTACCAGGGCAGTCATTCTTGCATCACGTGTTTCAGCGGGATAAAATTTGAGACTCGGGAAAATGATATTCATTACAAACTTGGAACCGATTATTGAAACCGAATAAACATTATTCAAACTTGGAATATTGAATCTATGTATATATTATTTCAACTGGGAAGAAATTATTACAATCAGTATAGAAAGTATAAAATTATATGAATCAGTAATGAATATTTTTATTTCACTAATTCATTCTTGGGAATTCCAATTCATTTCAAAATAAATAAATACTTCAGACTTTTTGAAACGGGGTAAAACATTAACACCATAACAGAAGGATAGACAATAATTTATTTCTTATTTGAATATTTTTCTCAGTCTTACCTATTAGCGGTTTAAAAAATATTTCAGGTTTGAATAATGTTTCCCCGGTTTATACTGTAACTTATTCAGGCGCGCCCCCGGGACTTGAAAAACTGAAAGCACAAAGGACCGATACGATCGGGACAGGACATATTCGCCCAGGGCCCCAGAAGCTAGCGGTTACTAGGTACTCTGTGATGGGTTCTC
Source organism: Terebella lapidaria (assembly GCA_949152475.1). Classification (NCBI taxonomy): domain Eukaryota; kingdom Metazoa; phylum Annelida; class Polychaeta; order Terebellida; family Terebellidae; genus Terebella; species Terebella lapidaria. Next base: position 40,062,091 of record OX424557.1, on the reverse strand, counting down.
TTCATATATTGGGACCCTGATTATATCATCTGAACCATATGTTTTGTCCACAACATAAACATGAAGTCGGTCAAGCAAAATATTTCATAGTATATGGCTCGACAGTGTTAAGTTGTTTGTATAGATATAACCATTGTGGATTATCATTACAGATAGACTGTTGTAAATCCCTGGTTGCCCGGTTAGCTCAGTTCGTATGTGGGCTGACTTCTCACCAATGCAGTCGGTTTGGGCGCGGGTTCGATCCCCGGCCTCGGCAGTATGTGAGGTGGTATGTGGTCGCCAAACCGGGCAAGTGGGTTTTCACCAGGTTCTCTGGTTTCCTCCCACGATAATGACCACCCTTACGTCAAGATCCGAGCCAACAAGAGATGTTAATATATGCACATGCTTGTTCGTCAATTGTTGTAAAATAAATAAAGTTTAAAAAAATCCCTGGTTACCACAGTTTTTACCATAATAAAATAATTTAGCTTTGATGACACACACCATAATTTAGCCAATGTTATCAATACTTAAGGAAAACCTAAACCGGAAATATTAACTGATTCCCTGAGCACAGCTAAGGGAAATCGCCATACGTTTTTTCACGACGGATGGCAGCGATATTTTCGCTGCCACATTATTTCCCAAAAGGATCCTCTAAACGATCGACACAGTTTTAATTATGTTCATATCTTCACTCTGTCGCCTTATTTCTTCCAGTATGTGTCATTTACAGACTTAGAAATCAAACAAAAGTACTCAAATACTGGAGATTAACCGTGGGAAGTGTGATATCTCAGCGGCGACCGCTGTGTCTGTTGACTGTTTAGTATTTGTCCGACCGCGCGAACGGATTAGCCAATCAGGGACAGGGCGCATAAATGCTACAAAAAGGCATAAGTCACACAAGAAATGCTTCATCAATATCCATTTGTATATTGATTGGTTTGTATGTGTTTATTCGTCAATATTACTGAATTACTGGAGTGCAACTTCACAGGGCTCTGCCTGGAGATAGGGTCAGGGATATGTCAGACCCTTTATTTTATCGGTTCACTGATCAATTCAACTAATTTTAAATGATTTGATAAAAGTGACTATTGAGTTCTCGTCTTCAGGGTTCATAAACAAGGGCTTTAACGGTGTGCCGTTACACTAAACAATCTCGCGAGTTATTTTCCACTTATTCCATCATTTTATATTAGCGCCACAGTACTTACTAAAAAGCTTAGCAGTTTTCACCGTTTCATTAATCCAATCAGAAGAGCCTTCTATAATAAATATACTTAAGATAATTTTTTCCTAAGAAATTTACTGGAAGCACGTGCTTCCAGTGCTTCTATCTGAAGGCGCGCCTGAACTTATTCCCGATTGTTATTATATGTGTACAGCTTTACTAAGCTATGTATTTAAAACTGAATAGGCTAACAGTAAGAAAGTACCATATATGCCTAACATGACCCCAGGTCTATTCATTCTTGCTTGAGGGAGTGTTGTGCCCCATACTCCCCTACATATACTCACAAACGCTTAAAACTCCGTGGCAGACGTCAAAACTATTTAGTGTGGTTCAGATCACTTTTCAGAGATAGATTTTCAGCTGTGAGCCTTTCAAAATGTCTCTTGAAACGAGGTATATGTTAGGCAGCATGGTGCTGTAAAAAAAAAATAATATCTGACTGTATGGTATTTAATATTAAATACACGTATTCAACTTTGAGTACACATATTTAATATTGAGTACGTGTATTTAGCATTGAGTACGTGTATTCAATATTGAATACACGTGTTTAATATTATATATTCGTATTTAATATTAAAGCAGCTGCCTTCGAAACCAGTCAGTATATTTAGAAAGCTATATTTCATGTTAAACATGCTAAACTAACTGAATGAAACATACTCACATCAAATGTAATGAAAATAACCAGTCCTCAGGGAAAATTTGCTCATTCAAACAGGTGGTTCTAGCGTACATACAGGAACTGTATCCATCACACGCAGATGTTAACAAAGCATAGAAGTGCGAGATAGACTGACAATTCCAAGCGCATCATGATATATCACTGATTATTTTCTCACAACTACACTATATTTGCACATACGAACTGGAAAATGTACTCGATGTGGACTTTTAAGCACGATTTAGGCCTTTGTTTACATTCGGGTTTGATGGATACACTTCGTTTGTTTATTTACAAAACCGGTACAAATTGGGCACTAAAATGGATGAAACGACAAATCGGACAGACTGTAATCGTCAAAATCATTGAGCACACTTTTTGTTATATTGCATTAGATGTGTCTAACGAAAAATTAGTTTTGAAAAAAATATTGCATACATTCGAAGGCAGCAGCTTTAATTATGATATATGATACTAACTACGCTTATTTAATATTAAGTAGGTGTTTTTAATATTGAGAACGCATATTTATTATTAAGTAAGCGTATTTGAACATTAGGTACGCGTATTTATTATTAAGTATTGTGTATTACATCCTTCTGGAAAGTATCGTAAATGAATGAAGAAAAAAAGAATAGAACTATGACATATATCAGCCACCGTAGTGAACCTCTTTATTTTTCGCGTCCATCAACACTCGCGATTTTCGCATTTTTATTAGAAACGCGGAATTTCTGAACGCAATATTTTTTCACGACATATATAATTGATTCACAATTACAAATTTAAACTGCTGCAAACGAGTGGACAGAATGATAAAAAGGGTGGGAATAAAGCACCCTAGTGTACATGATTAGAAAGCACATCATACTAAAGAAACGTTCTATGTTTACTGATGGTTACTGGAAACCCAATACGTCTTTCCCATGCATTTTACCTCTCCCGAATTGTATAGTGCTTATATAAACTGGAACTATACTGTACTTCAGTATAGTCACTGATTCGTCAGCTGACAAACTGTATGTAACACAACAGTTACTGCTTTGTTGCTAGTTACACGGTGAAAGAATTCTAATTGTGTACATGAAAGCATCAACATCTGTTCATTTTTCTGTTATACGGAAAACTTGGCTGCTCTTGAAAATGTGACAAGAGAGTATTGCAGTGACATATATACTGTTACGATCTATGATAGCATACACAATAAAGACAGACATAATAACAGTACAATAACACAATGATACATCTGCTGACTGTTGTACTCAATAGGTGTTGTATCGTATGTATGTCATCTGTTATGTTCGCGTAACATCTATAATTATGTACAATAGTATTCTTCGTCTCGTCTCGTACGGGTATTATCCTGTTGATATCTTCAACCGTCAGCGGTCGTGTGCTGATTGATAAAGTCTCTCTTGCTTCTGACACTAATCTGTTACGTGCAAAGTACAATATGTGGCTAAATTATCACTGTTTAGTACTATCACTAGATGGATAGTAAAACTTTTAGACAGACAATTTGTTGAAAAAAAAAGTATGTATCAGCCTATATTACCAGCAATACAACAAGACTTTGATGATGACAATAAAAATCCTAGATGATTGTCTTGTCACTCATGTTCCTCTGGTCATAACATTTACGACACGTATAGGGCGACAAGGTATCGCGGTGGGCAGGTAGCAAGGTTTGACGTTCAGACTTATTCCAGGTGAGAAGACCGGCTGGTAACCGTGGATAGCCACTTGACCACATGGTGCAAATTGATTTACCTCTGTCCAAATTGCTATGCAAAAATAATTTTTCGAAAACACGAATGATCTTCGGATGGCTGACGAATGGGAACGCACCTGGATTACATATGAGCCACAAAAAATCTTGCTGTGTCTGAGGCAGTTAGTGTTAAAATAACTGAAAATTGCTATTGCGAATTTGGATCACATTAGTTGTGGATTTTGCATTATGATGAAAAATGATTTTGAATAAAATATGAATACAACATTCTGAAATCAGCGTTCAAGAATTGGACTGAAAGTTCTCTTATCTTATCATGCTTATCAAAACCATAAAACTAAACTTCTCTTATCTTATTGAAATATACAATTACTAAAATATACAATGTTGCTATTTTATTAAGCATTTAACTTGTATATACAATGTTTTCTGGATGAACAAAATGGAAAAGAGGCGAATCATTGTAGAGGTGCATATTGATTTCTTGTATGTAATGATTTGTTAAATTCCAGATTATTCCGACTAGTGAGCTTGGATTTTGTTGAATTTGGTAATATGTCTAGAAAAATCCACATAGTTGTAATCGAGTTGCCCCTATGACAAGCAATTCTAGACTAAAATCTCACATCTCTGGGCACAAACCTTAGGAACATGGCAACATTTTTTTAATCCGCAAAAAGTCACTGACCATCACGGGTAAACCTATGAGCATTTCCTAAGGTTGTTTTTATTATTATTAGACCGCTAACTCTTGTGCATGCCAATGTGTGTCTCGGTCCTCCACTCACAAGAGTACACATAATATATATGCAACGAGTCCACCATTTTGTGATCTGGAAAATATTACTGGTGACATTTGCATCAGCAAATTGTGACTCTTGAGCCAGGATATTGGATCTACGGCTATGAAGTGGAATCTGGACACATGTATAAAATTTTGTTCAATAATATTACCCATCTACTGAATGAATGCCAGTTCGCTTTGTCTGACATTTTTACTTTCGAATAACTTGCGATACATACGTTGACGTCTCCAGTTCCTACTTTCATTGAAAACGAGTCCACTTAGGGTTGCTACAAGGCTTTAATAGAAATCAGAATACATCTTCATCAAAATCATAGTATAACCAGTCCAGTTACCTTACCGGATATATTTCACAAGTGCGACTGTCCTTGTGTTTTGTGAATGCTAAATTTTTAAAGAAATTCGCTGAACAAACCTGGTTGTATAACAAACTGTATTATGTTTTTGTTATGGTGGTGGAAGGGCATAAACGTCGGACAATCTGGCTCACTGAGGCACATTATATCGTTTTTAATGCCCAAAACACCTGTGAATATCACTAACACTAAGCCAAGGAAGACGGTGATTGGACATGCTTTAATGAGAATATTTATGATTCTAGGCCTGTGGTTACTGGTGATGCATCTTCAATAAATATTTACAAACACAACACACGACTGCATATAATCGTCAATGATTGTTCATGAAGATCGATTGGTTTCTGAACTTTTAATATGTAATATCCTGTTCACAACTCATTTGATGGAGCAATCGTATTTGTTCATTGCATTGTCCGAGGTTTCGTCGGACACGGTTAATACATTAATATTTTCATCACAAAATTTAATATGATAAAGATCGAAGGTGGTGTATGGTGGCTGTCCAGTGACATGTAAGAATTAATGGATATGATTTGAGCCTGAACGTATGCATGATCAGCATATTTTTCGTGTATCATGTTGTACACAGCTGCCACCGTAGATGTGTACACCGGTCAGATCATCAGACTTGCATCAATATGTCAGGAAACTTAAAATATGGTTACATTTCGAAAAGTATGATTTTTGTGTGGGCATAAATATTACAATTTGCAGCTGCACACAAGAAGAACGAAAAGGATCATTGGTCGTTTTTTTAATATTTAGGTTTAATAACTGAGCCAATATTTTGGATTCCAAGTGTGATTGCACTATATGTTATATGTTTAGCTGTTGGGAAGATGAATAATTGCTGTGACATGCGATTGCTGTTTTACTCTTCTGATATAATGAGTGCATCACAGATTTGATTTTGTTTAAACTATGCTATGAATTTTTGTTCTATTTTTATGTATGCATCAGTCTGAGTCAGTTGCATGATGCTGTTTCGATCCTTCAGGGAATGACAACACGAATATATGTGCATGTATTTATTAATTTATAATGCCAATTCTCGTGTGAATCAATATTCCTTGCGGTGTTTGTTCTTTGTGTCTCATGCAGTGTACTTTCATCGCTTGATACAATTTCTGACTCACATATTCAGGTGACGCTTCTTGCTGAGTTGGTTGTTCGAGTTTGTTTTCACTTGATTGGATAGGCGTGTGACATAGCGGGCAATAAACTTTTATCGCACCCTCATACTGGGCGTAATAACGTGGTAGATGTCATATCGGTTGGCATAACCCAAGACATCAGGTGTAGTGGTTCTGTCCGGGAAACTCAGTCTCCTGTTTTATCCTGCTTGCAATATCACATCTTATTTTCAGACCAACATAATAAGGACACATACCATTCTGAAGACACGTTCTATATACTAGTAACTGATTGTTACTGAATACCCAATATAAACATCTTGTGCATGCATTCTACATTTTCCCAATTAAACAAATGTGTCTATAAACTGACATTATACTGTACAAAAATACTGTCAGCTGAGACATGTATGTAGGACAACTGATTTGTTGCTACACTGTGAACGGATTTCTAATGGTATAGATGAAACAACATCTATTGGACTGATATATGGAGAAGTTCGCTGTCAATAAGAGTTGATGGGATAGAATGGAAGTGTCAAACATACACTGTGACGAGCTGCGTGATAGTATGGACAATAAAGATAAACATATATACAAACACAATAAAGGTACATTAGAAACAATGTATCTGTGAGCATATATGACTGTTGTCATAGTACTCGGCTGTTGTATCGCATGTTTGATGTACGTGTCACCCATAATTCTGTACAATAGATCAGTATTCAACCGTCCTGTTGACATCCTTGAACCGTCAGCGGTCGTGTGCTGATTGATAACGTCTCTGTTCATTCTGGCACCAATCTGTTACGTGTGAAGTACGTTCTGTGGCTAAGTTAAATTGTAGAAAGAAACTATGTATCAACTTATTACCCTCAATACAACAAGATTCTAATGATACCAATAGAAATACTAGTAACATTTTGTAATAGAAATAAAGTCCAATCAGAAACTTCCATCCAAGGACACACTGTTGTCATCAGGAGCACACACTGTCAAATGTAGTTGTGTTTTCTGTATACCTGATGGAATTGGTATATAGCCTACAACTGCCCAACAACCGATCAAGCAAATTCGAATTCCAAAACTAACCCCACGAAATAGGTATATGAAAAGTACATAACTACCCGTAAACAAGATGATGTGTTTGTTTTGTCTCAATTGGAACAGTGTTACTCTGGGGTATAAAACCAATAAACCATTATTCAGTTAATACGCTAGCTAACGCAATTGCGATGTCAATTACCAATTAAAAACTTCATATAATGTTTATAGGATTATTCATTCAATACAAAAAATAAAGAAGTGGAAGATGATATGTCATTAGCTTTCACATGTCTATAATTAGTTGGGCACATTCACATGTCCCTGTGGTCATGATATTCACGGCACAGTTACAGGGATATTTAATGAGGTTTTTAGGTCCGGACATATTTCACGTGAGAATGGACATTCACTTGACCACACTGTGCAAATTGTTTTAGGCTTATTCAAGTTGTCATGCAATGAATAATTTATCGAGAACACATTTCTTGATTCCTGACAAGACGAATGGGAACGCACCAAGAATACATATGAGCCATGGAAATCTTGTTTTTCTGATACCTTTAGTGTCGAAATGAGAGAAAAGTGCTTATTGTGAATTCGGATCGCATTAGTTGCGGATTTTGCATATGATGGAATATGATATTGAAAACTATGAATACAACGTTTGCTGAGTTTGGTAAAATACCAAAAAGATACACATGTATATCTATATGTAATCAAGTTCTCCCCATGATAAGAAATTTTAGACGAAAAAGCTAGCTCTTGTCACATCTCTGGCACAAACCTTTGAAGCATGATAAAAATAGTTTTTTTCTCCATTGTTTCCCTTATTGTCATGGACAGTCAGTTGATCATCATCACACCATTATTTTGCCTATACCGCTAACAACCGTGCTTGCCAATGTGTGTCTCCTCACACGAGTGAACTTTCTGCATGCAACGGGTTCACCTTTTTGTGGTATGGAACATATTACTAGTGACATTCGCATCAACAGAATGTGACTCTTGAGCTAGAATATTGGATATATGGCTATGACCTTCATATAGGATATTAATGTTGTTCTACTTGAGTAAAGAAACATTTATCAAGAGTCGTTACCTCACGAAAATAGTGGAAGTCAGAAACTTATTCGACTTACGGAGTCAATTGTTGCAAGACAAGCAGTGGTGCTGACCGACTAAAGAAAGGACATCGTTTATTGCAACCACTGAGGCTCATTTCTTGCGAAAAAAAAAGTATATTCACGTGTGCTAAATGTAACAGGGCGGGACACTTCGGGTAGTAAGTTTGACGTTCTTCTCGATATAGCGTATTTACTCAGGAGATAAAACTAGAAGATCAAAAGCAGCATTATACACAATTCAGATCTAGATTGGCTCACCATGCTCCATGAGGCTGGGAGCTCTCGATCGTCAACCCATGACTGTGACAGCAACACCAGCTAAGTGAGTTGTGACCTCTTCAGCTTAGCTTTGTGCCATTCTAGAAAACTCAGTATAGAAAAACAAAAACAGTACCCATGGGCAATTATGAATTTTGTCATGGGATCAATATGTCGATAGTCTAGAACCGACTTTTTAATAAAGCTACATTATTTTGTGCAAGTTGAAAATTAGAAATAATTCAAGTTGCAATAGTGAGGATATGATGTCTGAAACATTCAGAATCATTTTCAGATTACTCAATCAAAGTACATATTAATGAGCCTTATTGGTTGTTTTTTTTATACAACCTGTGTGATTGTCCACTTCGGTTTGATGCAATGTTTTAATAGAAGTCAAAAGACCTCTTCATCAAAATCATAGTATATAAAACCAGTCCAGTATAGATTTTATTCCATCTCAAAAATTGGTTCCTTTACTGGGAATATTTCAAGTTACCAGTGCGACTGTCCTTGTTATGTGTATAATGCGAAAGGAATTGTCTGAACAAACCTGGTTGTATAATAAACTGTACATAGACGAATTTTATCCGCTATGGTGGTGGGGGGCGGGGGAGGGGGGGGGGCATAAAAGTCAGAGTCTGGTTCACTGAGGTATATTATCTCGTTTTTAATGCCCAAGACAGCAATGACTATCGCTAACACTAAGCCCATGAAGATGGTGATTGGACATGCTTTAATGAGAATATTTATGATTCTAGGCCTGTGGGTATTGGTAATGCGTCTTCAATAGATATTTACACAACACGCGATTGAACATAATTGTCAGTGCTCAATCATGAAGCTTGATTTGTTTCTGAACTCTATTCTGTAATATCCTGTTCACAACACATTCGATGGATCATTTATATTTGTTCTCTGCTTTTCCGAGGTTTCATCGGACACAGTTGATACAATGATACTTTCATAACAAAAGTTCACATGATGAAGATTGAAGGCCGTGTATGGTAGCTGTTCAGTGACATGTAAGAAATAATGGATATGTTTTAGGGTTCAACGTATGCATGCTCAGCATATTTTTCATGTGTCATGTTGCACACATCTGCCACCGTAGATGTGTACACTGGTTGTATTATCAGAATTGTAGCAATACGTTTCAAATTATAATTATAACACACGAGTTTCAAGTCAAGAAACATATAATATGTTTGTATTATGAAAACTAAGATTGTTTTGCATAAAATGTTACAATTTGCAACTGCACAGGAGATAAATTAAAAATATCATTGATCGTTTGGTATTCAAAGATATTCAAATATGTTGTTGCCACAGTACAGGACGAGTATACGAGTATAGAGGTTTAATAACTGAACCAAAATTTTGGATTTCAAGTGTGATTGTGTTCTGTGTTATATGTTTAGTTGTTAGGAAGATGAATGGTTGTTATGACATGCGATTGCTGTTTTACTGTTCTAGAGTAATGAGTGCGTCACACATTTGATTTTTTTTCAAAGTATGGTATGAATTTTTGTTCTATACTTCACGTATTCGCCAGTCTAAGTCAGTTGCATGATTGTTGTTTCTGTGTATCATGCAGTGTATCATGCAGTATCCTTTCACCACTTAAAGCAGCCGCCTTCGAAAACAGGCAATAGTTTAAAAAAAAAATTATATTTCATAATAAACATGTGAAACTAACTGAATGAGACGTGCTCACATCAAATGTTGTGGCTACAACCAGCCTTTTGGGGGGAATTTTGCTCATTTGGGCAGGTGGTTCACGCGTCAATACAGGAGCTGTATCCATCACACACAGATGTAAACAAAGCATGAAAGTGCAAAATGGACTGACAATTCCACGCACACCATCGTATATCACTGAATATTTTCTCATAACTACAATATATATATATATATATATATGCAGATACAATCTGGAAAATGTGCTCGATTTGGACTTTCAAAGGCAACTTGGACATTTAAATTCGGGCTTGATGGATACATCTCGTTTGTTTATATACAAACCTGGCATAAAAAGGGGGGTTAAAACGGATGGAAGAACGAATCGGACGGGCTGTAATCGTCAAAATCAATGTGTATATGTTTTGTGATATCGTATTAGATGATTTGAACTGAAATTTAGTTCTGAAAAAAAATATTGCATACATTCGAAGGCAGCTTCTTTAATACAATTCCTGACTCACAATATTCAGGTGACGCTTTTGCCGAATTGGTTGTTCGAGTTTGTTTTCACTTGATTGGATAGACGTGTGATGACGATGCGGGCAATACACTTGTTTTGCACTCTAATACAGGATGTAATAACCTGGTAGACTTCAACTCGCTTGACATAACCCAAGACATCAAGTACGTTGGTTGTGTGGTTACTCAATCTCCTGTTTGAACGTGCCTGACCGATGTAATGAGAAGGCACATGTACCATCCTCAAAACACGTTGTATAGTGTTACTGAATACTCAATATAAACATCTTGCCCGTGCATTTTACGTTTTCCCAATCAAACAATGTGTATACACATGAACTGACACTATACTCTACAAAATTATTGTCAGCTGAGAAAATGTATGTAGGAAAACTGATTTGTTGTTTGTTACACCGTGAATGGAGTTCTAATTATGTAGATAAAGCAACATCTGTTTAGCGTTCTGAGAAATTGGCTGGTGTTGAGTTGTCAATAAAATGTGATAGAAGTGGATGAAAGTGTCAAAAATACTGTGACTAGCTGCGTGATAGCATGAACAATTAAGATGAACAGATATATAAAAACACAATAACGTAACATTAAAAACAATGTATCTGTGAACATATATATATGATGGTTGCTGTAGTCACGGCTGTTGTATCGTATGTTTGATGTACATATCACAAGTAATTATGTACAATGTCGTATTTTCATCTCAGTATCGTACGGGTACCGTCCTGTTGACATCCTCGAACCGTCAGCGGTCGTGTGCTGATTGATAACGTATCTGTTCATTCTGGCACCAATCTGTTACGTGTAAAGTACATTCTGCGACTGAGTTAAATTGTGGAAAGAAACGTATCCATCAACCTATTATTCTCAATACAAGAAGATTTTGATGATACCAATAGAAATCCTAGCAACATTTTGGAATAGAAATAAAGTCCTATCATAAACTTTCATCCAAAGACACACTGCTGTCTTCAGGAACACACACTGTGTAAAATATAGTTGTGTTTTCTGTATACCTGATGGAATTAGTATACAACTCTCCATCAACCGGAGAGTTGAAAAGTACATAACTACCCATAAACAAACCAAAAGGCTACCGAGTTGATGGTATGATGAGATACCCGCTACCCCGATTGGAACAGTATTACTGTGGTGTACAGGATCTATGGAACTTTATTCAGTTGATGCAGCAGTTAGCGTAATTACGATATCAACTAGCAATTAGAAACTTCATAAAATGTTCATAAGATTATTCATTCAATACGAAAATAAAGATTAGATGTTCTGAAAGATGATGTGTCATTTGTTTTCACATGTTTGTGGTGGTCATAATATTTACGGCACAGTTACTGGGACGTTAGACCAGGTATCGAGGTGGCCAGGTATCGATGTTTGATGTTCAGACTCTCAGGTGAGAATGGACAGCCACTAGACCATATGGTGCAAATTGATTTAACCCTGTCCAAGTTGTCATGCACTGAATAATGTATCGAAAATATATTTCGGGATTGGTGACAAGACGAATGGGAACGCACCTGGATTACATATGAGCCATAAACGTCTTGTTGTGTCTGAGGGCTCAGGCCAGTAGTGTCAAAATAAGTAAAAATTGCGTATTGCGAATTTGGATTGCATTAGTTGCGGATTTTGCATATGATTGAAAGAAAATGATGACAATGTTTTGAAGACAGGTCTCAAGTACTGGACTGAAACTTCTCTTACTATAAAACCATACAATTACTTCAACAATATACACTCCACGTTGTTCTGCCTATAGGATTTTGCTGAATTTGGTAAAACAACAGAAAAGACACATGTGGGTATATGTTCTTCGGGTTCTCCCTAAGACAAGAAATTTTAGACTACAAAGCTAGCTCTGGTCACATCTCTGGACACCAACCTTAGGAGCATGATAAAAATAGATTAAAAATAAAATTTGACATGTTCCATTGTTACCCCTTTGCCATGGACCATCTGATGAACATCATCACACCTTTGTTTGTGAATATACCACTAACTATTGTACATGCCAATGTTTGGCACGGTAGTGCCTTCACAAAAGTAGACATGATGCTTGCAATGTCTCCATCTTTTGGTAGTCTCGAAAATACTACTGGTCGCTACTGTTCTGTTCGAGTAAAGAAACAGTTATGAAGAGTCGTTATCTCACAAAGATTGTGGTCACCCGACATCGCCTACACTGACAGAAGTCGCTGCAGCTTAGACCCACGCCGGCAAAGAAACTTATCCATCAGCCCAAGAAACTTATCCATCAGTATCCTGATCACAACTCGCCACTAACGCCGTGAAATCGCTATGCAAGGCTGGAGTTATATATGGCTAACGGCAATAAATTGCTGCAAGACAAGAAGTGGTGATGACTGAATCACGAACGAGCGGGATATTGGTTATTGCAACCTCTGAGGTTAATTGCTAGCGATAAAATTTTTATATTCACGTGTGCCATATGTATGTATATAGCGACGTCACCCACCGCTTAAGGAGATTGAATTACAGTTCCACAGTTATGGGATAATATCGATAACGAATTGGGAATATTTGTTTACCCTAAATATTGAGATAGTCTCACCACAAAACAAGAAGACAAATGATGCACATTTTGCTTCTGCACGTTAAAGGAATTATGATGCAGGATTTGACAGAGATTCCCTGGATCACTTGATTTCAGCCAACACATCAGTAGATGTTGATTTTGTCAGGAGTCGAAAAGGGCGGGACACTTTGGGTAATAAGGTTGATGCTCTTCTCGATATAGTGTATTTACTTAGGAGATAAGACCAAAAGACCACAAGTAGCATTATGGGCCATTCAGGCTGAGATGCTGAGTGGCTCACCAAGGCCCATGATGCTGAGAGCTCTCAGACGTCAAGCCTGTCACTGTGACAGCACTAACTAACTGAGCAGTGACCTACCTCCTCAACTTAGCTCTGTGCCAGTAGAAAACTGTAAGTATTCATAAGTAGCTCTACACTATCGTACAAGTTACACTATTGTACAATGAGGGGTAATTCGAGAAACGATTATATGATGTCCAAAACATTCATACTCATTTTCAGACTACGCCATCAATGTACATATTCATGGGTCATATTTGTTGTTTTCAAACAACCGGTGTGCCTTTTGGCATCCTTGGTGTCTCTTCAGTTCTATAAACGAACATCTGGGTACAAACACAACTTCGTTGTATTAAAACTGATTTCAAGGCAGATATGTTGGGAAATTATGCAGAAATATTACCCAAACCAGTAGCTTGGCTGGTTAAAAAAAAAATGCTGCTTTATTGGTGTATGGGCTCGTCCACATAATTTTCTGTATATCAGTGGTGACCAGACATTTGCGAACATGGTATGCTTTTCTGGTCATGCACATACATCTCGTACCCCAGTCTGTCGTTACAGCATGGCAGTTCTGAATGGTAGGACTATATGAGATTCGTAATGTTTCGAAAACAACGACATGTTCTCAGCAGAGCGAATGACTTGTCCTACAATAGCTTGGAAATCAAAACCGAGTCCGTTTTCTAATTCCAGAATCTATCACAGAAAAAAAAGTCGAAAACTAGGATTATTACAAAAAGTCACCATCATTTGAATATTTATGGCAAAGTGAAAGTGAAATTTGGACACATGTATCAAATTTTGTCTCATAACATTACTCATCTTCTACTGAATGAATGCCAATTTACATGGGAGTATTGATAACTTGCGACACAAACGTCGACGTCTCCAGTTACAACTTTCTTTGAAAACGAGTCCACTTTGAGTTGATATAATGTTTCAATAGGAACCAGAAAACCTCTTCATCAAAACCAATTACCGGTCCAGTACAGATATGTCTTACATATCACAAATTTCTTACCTTACTGGGAATATTTTGAGTTACGAGTGCGAATGTCCTGGTGTGTTGTGATTACTGAATTTTCAACGAATATTGCTCAACAAACCTGGTGGTATAATAAACTGCACACAGAAGATTATTGTCTGTCACCATGGTGGTGGAAGAGTATAAAAGTCGAATATGGTTCACATAGGCACATCATCGCCTTGTTTAACGCCCAAGACAGCAGTGAGTATTGCTAACACTAAGCCCATGAATAGACCGTAATTGGAACCACTTTAATGGGAATATTTATCATTCTAGGCCTGTGGTTATTGGTGATGCACCTTAAATAAATATTCACAAATATAAACACATGATTCGACAGCACAGAATCGTCAACGATCGATTGTGAAGTTCGATTTGTATCTGAACTTCATTCTGTAATATCCTGCTCCCAGCACATTTGATCTAGCAATGGTATTTGTTATGTACATTTTCCAAGGTCTCATGTGAGCGGGTCCATTGTACAATTAGTTGCATAACCGGCAATAATATTTTGATGACACAATAGTACATGATGAAGATTGAAGAGTATGTAATATGGTAGCTATGTGTTTTCTATGTGACATATGAGAAAGAATGGAAGTTTTGTTCCGTGTCAACTAGAAGCCACTTAAGGGATTGGAATCGCTAAACTGTAGCAATGGGTTTCTAACAACACTCTTCATTATATATATATATATATATATATATATATATATATATTTACAACACACGAGTTCGAATAAACGTATTATATATTAATATATATGTGATATAACTGCTCACGAGAAAGATTTAAAGGCCATTGATCGTTGGTTTCAATACTGTTTAAATGCCACATCATCTGAAGGGACAAGCTTGGTCATTGTAGCGAACATTTCAGCATAATTATCTCCTTGGTTTGATTCAGAAAAAGTTCACAGATGTTGTTGACACATCCAGCACAGGTCAAGTAATCAAGTATCGAGGTCGAAAACCAATATTTGGGATTTCGAGTGTGATTGTACTCGACGTTCTATGTTAAGCTGTTGGGAAGATGAATGGTTGTTATTACTTTCGATTGCTGTTTTACTGTTCTAGAGTAATGAGTGCATCACACATTTGACTTTTTTTCAAAGTATGTTATGAATTTTTGTTTGATGCACGTCGTATGCATCGGTCTGAGTCAGTTGCATGTTGTTGATTCGATCCTTTAGGGAATGACGACACGAATATATGTACATGTATTTATTAATTTATAACGCCCATTCTGGTGTGAATCAATATTCCGTGCGGTGTTCTTTGTGTCTCATGCAATCTCCTTTCACCGCCTAATACAATTCCTGACTCACAATTTTCAGGTGAGGCTTCTTGGCGAGTTGGTTGTCCGAGTTTGTTTTCACTTGATTGGATAGGCGTGTGACGAAGCAGGCAATAAACTGTTATTGCACCCTTCCACAGGATGTAATAACGTGGTAGGCCTCATCTCGCTTGACATTACCCAAGACATCAGGTGCAGTGGTTTCGTCTGTGTCACTCAATCTCCTGTTCTATCGCACTATATCATCTTCAGACCAACATAATACTGTACTTTGCAGCAATGTTGTCAGCTGAAACATTGTATGTAGGACAAGTGCTTTCTTGAAAGTTATATTGTGACTGAAATTCAAATGGAGTTAACGGAAGTCTTGAACATACTGTGACGGGTTGCTTGATTATACACACAATAAAGTACAGACAAAATAATGGTGCATTAAAACAATGTATCTGTAAATACGTGTTCGTACACGTATCAACCAAAATTATGTTCAATACAGTTGCAGTATTCCCCTTCCAGTCTCATACGGGTACCGTCCTGTTGACATCCTTGTGACATGCTAAACTTGAATTTTGATTCCAATATCACAGAGTAATTGGAGACTTTGTTCATAATGTGCGAAATCATGTATGTCTTGGTTGTTGTCCTGTTACACTTCAAAATAAATTATTTCATGAATTAAAATTCATATTGAATATACACGAAAGTTTACAGTACTTCTTTACAGAAAACCTACATAAATAGACAGATTACGAGAGAATTGAGTTATGTGTAAATCGTGCTCACAAATAGTGCAGTCCAGGACCATTCATCATACAGCTGAGTCGCTTTGAGCATGATTGTGTAATGTCACCAGAGTTTCATGATACACCTCAATTGTTCCAGACTTCTGGCCCCTGTCCATTGATAGGCCTACATGTGCACAATACAATAAACTCACAATGTCTTTTTATCACTTGGTGTGTAAAAAATAATATGACATCCATCTCCTGGGGATGCAGTTTTAGTAAACCTGATATACGTTAACAAGTTGCACATACTTCATCGTTGTGTAATATGTTTACATCGTGTTTAATTTGTCGCACGATCTGCTCTCAGCTTTACCCCCACAGCTCCTCTCGATATAGCCCACTTAGTCACACTATCAGATCCCAGTGGCTCGGTACCTTCCCGTATTTGCAATCCCTCGGCAAGTGGACTTGATTTCCATGAAGAGAACAATCCCTCGGAATGATTCCTCAAGATTAGCAGTTTTACAATCGATTTGGGGTCCTGTGTCAGATCAGTTGTTATCAGTGGTTCGCGAGATCGATACCGGGAACACTCGATCATTCCCCCGTACCGTCCGGAGTGTTGCGTAGCGCTCATCAGCAGTGGAGAGGTCTCGTTCTGTTTGCAAGTCGTAGTTATACTGAGTCATCAGAAGAAGGCCCCAGGAGATTGGAACAACAATGTGATCAATAGCTGACATCATCACGATATTGAGTAATATAAAACAACAAACACCAACATGTGGAAGAACTTTCTCAGGTCATACAGTATATACGCCGGATCTGTTAAATGACAGGCAGGCTATCTTATATGGAACCTTGTGTAGGATATTATGATTGTGCATTTATCAATATAAATCACTGTACGACATATACAATGGACATGACCAGTAAACAATAATACGATATATATTACAATATGTATTAGAGTACTATGCTGTAATCCGGATAACCTTTAGGCAATCGATTACTCATTTCAAGGTATACATTCATCAGCAATGTAAATCTGTTCCTAGATCGAGTTCATGTTTTCCACAGAACAAAAGGAAAACCCACACGAAGGTAATTTATCGGCAGCTTGTTAGTTTATCAGCAATGCCTGTTGATAGTCATGCTATAAAAGGATGCTTTTCTGGGCATTACGACGGATACAAGGCGGGCAAGGTATGGGACAATGAGTCATTTTGTTATGGACGGATGAGCTGCCTTATAAATCTCCGGCTTCCCATGACGTACACATCAATCACACGGCCTGCCATTGTTAAGGCGGCTTCAGATTTACGATCTTTCCAAAATAGACTGCTGCATTTATGCCGGTCTGTGCATGTGTTTAATTAAATATAAAGCACACATGTCTTGGTGCTAAGATTCATAAAACAAAAGTACATAAATCCAAAGGGTGACACTATTATTTTTCTTCCGATGGTTCTAAACAAATGCCCTGAATGATAAAGCTTACACGTGATTTCAATGCGTGCTTGTCAACTGTGGTCTCCCACAATGTCTCTACAAAATGATTGAACATTATGTCTCAAAATACACTTTAAATTTAAATGGAGAAAAAACGGTCAGTCGTCCATTTTGGTTGGATAACGTAGCATTGACCTTCAGCAGATGTCAGGAGTCCTAAGTGGTCTGCATGTTGATGCAGACTGACTAGGGACCGTTGCGGGTAAGTAACCCCTATAGGTAACACGTCCCAAGACGAATCTATCCGCACCTGGGCCTCACACGCCGATATATTGCCTACTATCGAGGATAACACTCCGAATCTATCCCCTAGACTCCCCCAACATTCCACTGAAACCCACCACTAGATCTAACCACGAGGGATGCTCGCCAAATGGACGTGGACCCGGTGGTTTTTGTCCATTACCGATGTTATACTTGGATCTAAACTTCTGGGTTCTTCCAGAGTAGTGGTTCGATTATTGGCTATGCCTCTAGGTGTGGAAAAACTACAAGCATGAGATGCTTGGCAGACAGTAATCCACTTGACTGGTGTCTGAATCTCCTATCTACCTCCTCTTGCTTGTTGAGAGGCACTTCTCAATTCATATTTTTAAATGTGCATGCCTATAATTTCGCATACAACTACATGTTACTCCAATTTATAGGTACATGTAAGATAGTTTACGTATCATATATTTGTATATACTGGACACACTAGCGCTAAACTGTCTGAAGAAAATCATGTCCTAACTACTGGGTTCCAGCTATCGACAAGAACTGTCTTCGCTTCCCAAACAAAGAAGCATCGTTTACTCTTTCATACATGTGCACATAAAAGGCATACCACTGGAATCATGGCCGGCCCACCCCAGGTAACACGTACTTGAATTCAAGGTCAGCCCGTCACTGGGGTAAGACAAAGGCACATCCGTCACTGGCCAGTCAAGGTCAGGGCGTGTGTTGCCGGGAGACAAACTGTCCCCGTGAGGCTGTGAGGGCCGTCATCCGCTGTGTGATGCGCGGCGGAGGTCTCGGTGACGGATGACCTATCAAAGGGGTCACGGAGAGAGGAAAGACATCGCTGGTGGCCAGGTAACTGGATACATCCCTCACACGAAAGGTACCCCACCCCCGTCCTATCATCCCTACACCATACCATAGCACCCCATCCTACCATTTGCAACCAAACCAAAAAAAATTATGGACAGTTGGCAACGTGCAAAACAAGCCCTGCAGCCAAATTCCTGGACAAACCTGAAGTCCCTTACCTCCGCCCCCCGTCACCCATCTGTCTCATGTAGCATGCGGATACCATCATTTCCTGGAGTGTTTTGACGCATGATGTCCAGTAGCGTAACACCCCATAGACGTTATCAATCATGGCCTGCGTGGCACACTCAGTCACGTAACATGCGCCAGGCTGCATGTATAGTGGCCCATATTCATATACGTCTGGTACATGATAGATCTACTATAATATGTATTTTACACCCAAAACAACTACATACTACAACTACATTCAGTCACTCATCGTTGTACAACCACAACCACTCATTAACGAGTGAAACGATTGAAAATCAAGTAAGCCAGAAAGAAAATGAGTTTATTGGTACTTTTCACTCACAGATATCATGCAAATTCTGGTAGCCTCTCCAGGAAAACCTTGAGAGTAATACAATACCCAACCATTTGTGACAATAACACCAAATATTGTTGGACAATAACTGATTATATAAATAACTTCCAAACTAGTTCACAACATTTTATCAGCTTATGATTTTATCGGCTTATAAGTTGTAAAATACAAGTGTACTGCACTTCAGTTTACAATCCATTGAAGCCAGACGAATACTGAATCTGATATTTGCTGCATTATGCTGCCTTGTGTTCATATAAAATGCCTCTGTTGACTTATCTGAATCGTATCCCTGATTTGTTCGACATTCTGGAACGCGATATCTGTTTGAGACAACATCGATAACTTCACGCTTCCGGTCTGGAACAACAGCGTCAGATCATGTGATCAAGTCATGTGATCATGGCCGTGGATCAGGCGCGAACCGGAGCATAACTATCAATGGGAATGTAGTGATGGCAAGCCTAGATACCGCGTGATTAATGACTCTCGTTAGCTCAGTCCGTCGTCTCTTGTATTCAGACCGCTACCCGGTCCAGAATGGACGTGATCCAACGGAATCAGCCGTGCCTAACAGTAACTGATAGCATAGAAACTTATTTATTCACAGGCCTTTAGTTAATTATTCTATTCACCAAAAGACTGATGCAAATGGCAACGAATTGGCATTTCGATAACAACGAAATAAGTTAACCTTTAACCATAGAGCATTACACATAGCCACAGAGATATACACTTTAAATTACATAAAATCAAGCAAAAAAAGTGATTTACGTTTGTAATATACCTAAATATGTCTCTTTATAGTGTCATCCTTGTTATTATTGTACCTGATTAAAGTGTTTTTCAGCATACCCCCATTTGGTTATTCCGTGGTGCTCATTAAAAGTTACAGTACGTTATTAGATCACAGAATTGACACAGGTGACTCACAGTGATGTGAGTGGCGACATCGTGTTCCTGAAACCTACAAGTGTAGTCCAGTTCACGTTACGTTGTTGTGAAGTGACTCATGCTGTAACAAAAACATTATCTCTGAAAACGAATACATTTTGTACTAAATAATGTATTGGTCATTACTCGCGAAACATTCAATTCATGCCAATTTCTTTCGATTGATACAGGCTCAATTGACAAGTAGTTAAGCATCAGACATATTTTCTGTCCAGTTGTTGCATCTAAAGTCTAAACAACGCGTGCAATGCAGAGTAAACGATCTTTTCATAGCGGATAATATATAAAACTACAAAGTGTTCAAATATTACTTGGCCATTTGCATATGATACATATTCATTATAACTCCGCTTTTATATTTTCTTTCTTGTCATAGATGAAAAGAAAACATATCATGGCCACAGGGAGCCGAGATTCCTCAGTTCCTTTGAGAGCAATCCTTCTTTTGAGTTTGAAAAATAAATCAATATCACGAGAATAGAACAACTTGCCCGATATGTTGCACTTCAAATAACGCAATTAATACTGGCTGTATGGTGCTGCCACCTGGGTGCAGGCATGACGGCGTAATTCCCACTTGGGACTTTACAAAACTCAAACCCATCAAGTTTTCCGTCCAAAAACTCTACTGAAAACGAAAACAACAGTGCTGCCAGGAAGTCGGTGGGTGGTTCCACTCAACAATAAATACTACTCCACCCTTTCTATTGACAACCCGTTAATTATAAATGTATGGTGACAGTAGAAACCACCGAATAACTTGGTGTGTGTCAGTCACGTAATTGTAGCGCAGTCACTGGGCCGTGTTGTGTGGATAGTGGTGAGGAACCTCCCGGACGGAGAGAGTACGAGTGCATCAATACTTCATACAAAAGTAAACAATCCACGATCCAAGTGGGAATAAATTATGCAATCTGTCTGTCAGTAGAAAACAAACGATGACATAATGGTGACTTGTTGAGACCAAGAGATTCGTCACGGTCTTAGAACCACGATAACGACCTCGAGGTACAGCGTCAGTATTTGGTGGAGAAGTCTGACTAACTGTGTCTTGTATTGAGGGTCCCTGTGGGTGTGTTGTGCAACATCTGGAGAAACTTTACCCTAAACATAAGCAAAGCAAACAGAACGTAACACAAACATGTGAATCAGAAGCTGTGGATGCATTGAGTTTGAGAAATAAACGATTAAATGTACGTCGGGAGGCAAATTAGGTCCAATGCAACATAGATTAATTGCATGTCAATTTTGAGAAGAGTGTTGGTGTAATGGCTAGTAACGGTGCCACGACCTACCAGTATTAGGCATTGTTAGGCCATAATTTATGTGAACGCCCATAACCTGTCGTCAGCAAGTCTAGCTATACTCTCGATCAAAGGTAAAACATCATCATACAAATGAAGGCGCCCGATGCACGGGAGATTTGTCAATCGACCACTGGTGTGATTTATTTCCGACAAGGGTGTGCTGCTATACGTGGATGAAGCTAGACAACTGGGAGCAAGCGCCCCCGTTCACATCTCAGCGTGCCCAAATGATTTTCGTTCCGTGCTAACTTTGGATGGATATTAGCGAGGTCACACATGGTTGGTCATCCTTACAGGAGCCCTTACCCGAGGAGACAATGTCAATGGCTGTTGTAGCTATGGCACTCGGTCACGGTTGAGCGGTCAGGGAAGGGTCGGGAGCTCGGGGGCCGCACGTGCAGCACGCGACCGCACGGGACGAGCCTCTATGCGACTGTCACAGACTGCTCTCGGAAACACCCGAGTCCGCTCTTCGATTCCTGGACACTCGCTCGCTCGCTTGGCCACTAAAAGCAACACTGGCCCTTTCCCCGAGTGCAAATAGAGAACCGCCTATGGGATAAAGATAACGCAGACACAATAACCCGATCGCAAGCAATCATTTCAATGACAAAATCATTTACCAGGCGTCACCCTCTCCCAGTATTGATTCCGCGTCGAATTGGTCATACAGTCGTGCAAATCTCTACATGGTATGGAAGGAGATAAGAAATTTGGACACGTCCCACATAGCAGAGTGCGCAGGCACTGACCCGAATGGCAATGTGAACAGGCATGCTAGCTACAAAACGTCAGCACTAAGTGTTTTATGATAACAAATTGTACTAGCCAAGAGTGCATTCTGCCCGATTTGATTCTGGACCGGGATTCCCCATCTCCAGTGTTGCATTCTGTGGAAGTGTTCCTCAGAAGAGGTTTTTCACCCGGGGCACAACGAGTGAACGAACTTGATAAGTTAGATTACGCCTTTCTCAGCACTCATCAAACAGCAGACAAAGATAACCGTAGCCGATCGTCCCGTGCTGGCGGCAGTTCCCAGCCAGACCCTAGCTCTCCCTCCCCTCCCTTCCTCTCATCCACTCCGTCCTTACAGTGGATCGACTGCCTCATGTAGACGACATGCAAACAAAAATCTTTGGTAATTGAGTTTCTCACCGAGTCCGTATTCTGTTCGGATTTGCAAAGAATTGCTGGTATTTAGCGGACCAGAATAAACAGAAGTGAAAACGGAGGGTGTGCATGCGACGGTATTAACTCTGCACTTTATGGGGGACTGAAATTCAAGTATTGATCAGCTGAGGAATATTTCTTCTGTCTGTGTTAGATCATGCACCGAAAGGACAAACCAGTTAATAAGAACATCATCTATTCATGACGGTTGGCAGTTTTTCCACCAATGCATACCAATAGATCTCTCCTTAGATAGGAGGCATTTCTATTTGGCTGCTGCATCAATCAATCGTCCCATCACAAAGCGGCGCAGTAATTAGTGTCCAAGCCGCCCTGGAGAGCCATAAGTATAACTCAGTTACGTGATCCGGTCTTGTCTTCTGTCGGTCCCACTTACAGTATACCATCTAAAATCTACATTGATTTACCCCTCCTTATCATGTGTCAAATATATATGTCCATGTGCGATGTGAAGTGAAATATATAATATAAATGTTTGTAAATGATATAATGATGTTCTGAAGCCATTTCATAAATATTGCTTTTTTTTTGGCGTGTGAAAATTATGTTTCAGTACCACAGTTTTATGCTATAAACTACTCACATTTTCTTCACTGTTTACAAACTACATTCATTGTCAAACCGTTACGGTTGCCTTTGGTTTACTCTTAAGCTCAACCCAGTGTTTACTGCATGTTTTTGGTATGATAGTCGTTTTATAAGCTGAGGGGTAGTAAATATTGGTCATGTTGAAACTCATTTTGTTCTAATACAGTCCTCATATACAGTTACCATCAGTTGACCCAATTATGGCATGTAGTTTATATATTTACA
This sequence comes from Terebella lapidaria, assembly GCA_949152475.1. NCBI lineage: Eukaryota > Metazoa > Annelida > Polychaeta > Terebellida > Terebellidae > Terebella > Terebella lapidaria. The sequence continues at coordinate 40,038,228 of OX424557.1, read as the reverse complement.
TTCAAAAGAAAGAAAGCGTCAGACGGAATAACATGTTTTCGATGGGTAAGTAGTATTAAGGGGCATCATAACATGTCTGGGCCCATCACTTGACGATGTACACTTAATCCAACAATGCTATACAGCTAGATTATGTAATCATAGATATTACATAATAGTTTGTCAGGACGTTCGAGTCAGTACCCCTCTTTGTTTGTCTGGTCCGAACTGTTAACCACACAAGCTATATATTTATTGTAACCAGACACTCATTCGGAAATGTATGCATTTATTGTTACCTGGTGTGTTGCATTGTTTGCTTCAACAATATCAACTATTTCCATCCAATGTGTTGTTATAGTTGTTTCACCAGTCAATGAGCAATTGTCTCTGTTCCACTCTGCCCAATCAATCCATTGTACTCTTGCGACATACTAGTATGTACGCCGTATACAGTTGTTGTTCTAGCTTGCATGGATTAAAGCTGCTGCCTTCGAATGTATGCACTATTTTTTGAAAACTATATTTCATATTAAACATGCTAAACTAACTGAATGATACATACTCACATCAAATGTAATGAGAATAACCAGTCCTCAGGAAAATTTTGCTCATTTGAACAGGCGGTTCTCGTGTAAATACAGGAACTGTATCCATCACACGCAGATGTAAACAAAGCATAGAAATAAATGCGAGATATACTGACAATTCCACGCACATCATGGTATATCACTGATTATTTTCTCATAACTACACTATATATGCACATACGAACTGGAAAATGTACTCGATGTGGACTTTTAAGCGCGATTTGAGCATTTGTTTACATTCGGGTTTGATGGATACACTTCGTTTGTTTATTTACAAAACCGGTACAAAATGGGCACTAAAACGGGTGAAAGACAACTCGGACGGACCGTAATCATCAAAATCATTGGGCACACCTTTTGTTTTATTGCATTAGATGTGTTTGACAAAAAATTGGTTTTGAAAATAATATTGCATACATTCGAAGGCAGCAGCTTTAAACTGTGTCGTGACTAAAGATTCACAATGTATTCAAGTAATACTGATGCGATCAAATTAATATATGTTGGCATGTATTACATCCCACTGTTGACACTGACTGTAACATTATTGTCGTTGATAGTTTTGCTATGTAGAGTCATTGACCTTTTTGCCTTCAAACTACTGTACGTTCTTTAAGATCCCCTTTGCCAAGTTCAACCGGCAAATTGAACTGGAGAGGTTTTAACATTCACTCATTGTGAATCTGGCGAACCCAATTTGTAAGACGGGCGTCTATGTGCGACAATTGGAATCCTGAAAACATCTTGATTGGCAATTGTTCTCCGGACAGAGCAAGCCCTTTGTCTGAATACTGTTATATTGGACAGTTTATGTTAGCTTGGCTTGCTCCAGCGACCAGAAGGGGGTTAAAACTGCATTTATCGAGCGTTGGTGGGACAAATGAAGCAGCGAGGAAGACGCTGTTGATGCCACGAAGGACCTGACTTTGTATGTGCCAATCGGGCAGGTGAAGTTGGCTGTCTAGTGGTAGGAAAACTGGAGATCTGCGTGCCATCTCCTGGAAATACGCCCAATTAAAGTGCTTACCGTCGGGCACACGTGTATATTATTGTGGGGACATGATTTAGAAGCCGAGGCAAATAAAGACGCCGCTCCAGATGTAAATACGCCAACACAGTGGTCAATATGAAGCAGTTTATAGGCGACTCAAGTCAGAGCCACTTGAGGATTGTACGGGCCCGCTCCGTGATAACGTAGGATTTTGTGACCTGTGCACACATTGCTTTGTGGGGTCGAGAGAGTGGGACAGTGTTGACGGTGGATAAGGACCGGTGGTGAGGGTGGGGGTGGGGATTCGTGCATGGGGGTTGTGCAGGAAACGAGGTGCCAAGAACACACGATGGGACGGGCTGTGATCGAGTTATGTCAGGGAAGCATGCAGTGGCCACATGCCTTGGTTAGGACACTTGCCAGTGCACGGGGTTAATACTCACATACAGACACGGGCCCGGAGCCGGGACGGTCTTGGCGAGTGCCCAGGGACCACAGTCTCATTATATACGTCCTTGACCTTGGGTGACAAATGCCGCATGCAAACATGTGACACGTTCTAAAACTAGGATGTCTATCATATGCTGCTTTCGACATAATCTGAAATAATTCCAAATTTCATTCGTAGAAATATGAAGAGTGAAGAATTTACGAATGAACACCTAAATGTTAAATTCTCGAACATTTAAATGCTAATTTTTTAGTGTTGTTTTGCTATCAAATAGTGCTATCAAAATATGACATGTTACTGCCACGAATACTACTGCTTACATGTATGTTACTGCTACTACCATATCATTGTCCACAAATACAGCCGTTGGCGAAGTATGCAGTACAACGCGGTTTGTGGCATTTGTGTACCAAATGTGTTTGCACTTAATCGTCATTATATAGGTTGTTCATTAATAAAGTGATCGATACGCTGTAACAGTGTACAATAAACAAGATTCGACTTTCAATTACACGGTCCGATAACGTGTGGGATGTGATGGGGCATGAATATTTCGGTGAATATGCATGCACGATATCGATCGTATGTGACTAGATTAGCCGGTATAGACCGGTAAATACGACAGATGGTCTTGTCACTCACTCACACCTTACAGTGTCAGACCACCTCTGGCCTCCACCCCAGGGCGTTCCATCTCTTATGTATATATGGGAAATACATACACTAACGCGATATTGACACAAAAACAACATAAACGTGGGCTTCCAGACGTGGGCTTCCAGACGTTGAAGTCTCTTTTCCAGTACGTATAATCGCCCGCTCTTTTGCATTTGTTCTTTTTCCTCAAATAATGTGATGTGAACAGAGTGCGGATTCTCAATGTCATATTGCAATATATTACCGTGTATTTATTCTCAGGTTTTGCGATACACTGATACATATTTTGCAATATTGAGAATGTATCATTATCAGTGGTGTACAATAACATACACACAATGAATTTCCATAATAATACCGTAATACAAATTTTATATACAATCACTGGTAATTGTTGTAAATATATAAAAAGTCCTTTCGCATGAAGCTTCCAGTACATTAATGTGGCACTTGTGCAAATCAAATGTGTCCTACAAAAAGTACAAATTGGGGTAAATATTGGCTATCATTTAATAATTCTTGCAGATATGTAATATTTGCCAGAGGCTCGATTGCAAAGATGCCCTGCTGAGTATCATCTCAGGACCACTTTAGGCCATCAGTGAATAACTCGTTAACCTTGGCTAAATATAAAGGCCAGTTTTCCTCTCTTGTTAAATATTAGTTCAGTCAAAATGAACTCTCGACAGACAGCTACGGCTAACTTGGTAACGAATTGGCTTAATAAAATCGATGGACGATATAGTTGGCTGGGGTATAATCGATGGTGCAGTGGCCCAGACGAGCGCGTCCTTCCCTGGCACAATGGCCCGAGGGACTGGGGTGACCTGCCTGACCCCTGCAGACACACAATAGCCGACCGCATCAGTTAGGACACTCGGTCAGAGCCAGCCAACACCGCGTAATAACCGACCGACCGTCCGGCCTCGCTTCACACATTACAAAAACCAGAATGGAACGCTCCCCTCCAAGAACCATGCACATCTATATGTTAAAATGAGGGGCACTTTTTCGGAATCAATTAAACAAAGTCTAGCAGCTTTGTTTATTGACTCGACGATCGGGCAATATTGCATTATTTTGGTATACCCGGTAATAATAAATCCGTTGTGGCTGGCCTTTTGTGTTAATACCTCATAGAGTATATTTGTAGGTGGTTCTTATAAGCAGCTGGGTTCATTTGGGAATATTGCTACTTCAAGTGAACGTAATAAATTTATATTGCGCCCGCATAAAATACAGCACCAAACACGTTATTCAATACATATTACTGACCTTTTTTTCGACGACTACATATTTGACTTGATATTTGCACGAAACCTTCCAGATTTTTAATTTCGGTTTTATGGATAATACGTGAGCTCCTTGGGATTCAATCCTATTATGCTCATTTCTATTCACATTTCCATGGGACTCACCTACATTTTATTCATATGCCGTGCTTAAATGCAAATACATTTATCATAAGAAAATAATGTATATTCCCAAAGGTGTCAGGCAAGTTTTGTTCATTACGCCTATTTATTACAGAGTAATCCCCGTACGGGCACAATTGCAGAAACTAATGTGCAAAAAATCCCCTGAAACCCCAATAACGCCAACTTGGTCACTTCGGTACGTTTCCATTCTGCGACACCTCTCGGGCCGCGCTGCATTGTGGGTAGAGGCAATTTCCAGAACGGTTTTGTCAAATCGCCGAGAAATATAATTGATTCTTTTCTAATATGGTTTGGCGCGCGTTAATGCGAATGTCGGCCGTGTCTCCTGGCTCACGTAAGGAGACTGACCTTGTCTGTATGTCCCTGACCTTCCTTATCTTCCGAGAAGGGAGCACTACACTTATATCTGAGGCAAACATGCGCTGCCAGCTCAATCACACACGATTACGGGAGGTTTAACTGCCATGGTAACGCAGTCCTCTACACAGAATTTGAACTCTGTTTTTAAGAATAAACTCTTATTTTATGCAGTCAGTTCGATATACTTGACAAATCAAATGAATCTGCTGACCGATTCAACGAACAGTAGACCATATGTTAATATGATATATTGTGTTATATACGGTAACATCATCAGCAGTATCCTATTCCAATGTGATTCCTGTAGTTTTAATGTTGTTGATTGTGCTGACGTGCAGTGCTTAAAGTGTCAACGATGCTAGTACCAATTTGGTTTTCGTGTAGTACTAGCTCAGTATAGCTGGCTATAATCAATGTTTGATTTGTGGTGTTCTTTCCTAGCTGTTTTGCTGTAAGCATGTCTAAGACGTCAGCGAACACGTGCATTAACTGAACATGGCCATCAAGAAATCAACTCAGTCTCTGGGCCGAACATTAATTAATGGATGGTGACATGTGATAAATCACAATTTAACCAGTGAGCGGTAATTAATTAGATTCTTACCCCTTTCAGGGTTCTTATCGGTGTGGAGTACAATATGGAGAAGTTATTCGGTTTGCGCGTGCTTCCGTGACGTGATGAATCTCTCGGAAATCTCTGACATCACTCGTCCAGAAGCTTATTGCCGAACTCAAAACACCACGAGCGCTCGGGGGATCTTCCTTGGGTGTAGGAGTAAGATACTCTGGATACGAGACAGCTGTGTATTCCCTATTATCGTGTCTCGTACGGCTAAATCCAGATATCTGTTCTGTTCGAATCTGTTCTGGTCACTTCGCGCGGCAAGTATAAAATTATTTGAGATCTGCTTACAATCGTAAACCACGTCACCCAGGCTGATCGTGAGCACTGCTGACAGGTTAATCGCCTTATCGTGCCTCAGTGCAGTCATGTGGGATGTGCCCAGAAATATCTTGTCTTGCATTTCTTGCTCTGCCTGAAATGTTTAATTCCAACAAACAGTATTCCGTATATTGCTGAGAATGATGAGATATTATGACACACATCACATGTCTACACATAGAACTCTTCAAAATATAGACATATTGCGTTCGACTGTACATTATTGGTAAGCTAGATTCGTTATCATACAGTCGTGAATGATTTATTGCCCAACCACAGATGATTTGATTAACTAGCTGATGTGACAACTGTGACATAACCCATGAAATATGAACACGTATCTGCCTGTGATCAGTCCTAATACTGTTATTGTACATTGGACATCGACTGCTTGCGTCATAATAAGACAGACGAGGGTGGACATCCAAAAGAATTGCAAATAACCCACAGAACAGCGAGTCTGTTTGTTGTCTGGACAGTACTAATCCATTTTCGTAAATCATCGACACCGGTCGCGATGTCGGACGGAATGCGCTGGTTGATTGGTTGTGTGGCCGCTTGCATTGATAGGGTTTGTCCATCTGATCTGACAGTTCGTGCAATCCGCTCCTCTCTTCTATCGGACCACAAAAGGTCAGAGAGTACGGAGAAGAGACAAGACGCTCATTTATCGAAGCTTCCCTCACACTTCGGCACGGTTTTCATTTAGTTCTTTCAAGTGTCGGACAAATTGCCGGATTGTTCGCGTGGCGATGTCGACTTGGGATAGACTCAGCCACTGGACTTTCATCTTGTTTTCTTTCTTTCCTTTTTCGAAATTTTCCCTTTTAAAAACATTTTTTTCAAAGATTACATCGAGGATAAGTTGTCTGTGGAGTTGTTTTTGGTGGGGCTGTGCGAGTCGCGCTCGAGGCTCGAGGCTGACAAAGAAGAGCCGCTGCTGGAGCGTGCTCGACGTAGGAACTCTGATTGCATTTGTATTGACAAACAAATCAAGGAGCTGTCTGATCTGGGAGATGTGGTCGTGGTCTCCCTCCTGGAGACAATTTCTGGTCGTGTTCACTCATGTTCTTTGTTGGCTGCGCGAGGTCCTCTAGCCTCTCTGACCCTCGCCACGAGTGGGGACATAAATCGCGCTTATTTATTGGCAGGGCCGGGAACTGGTTACCATGACAACCACTGCACCGATAACGTTATGTAATGTGACCGGGCGATATTGAAGAGGGCAAACGTATTTATTAGATCTAGTGACCCAAAGTCGTCAGAATGTCCCCGATGTAGTAGCTCAATTCATCACAAATCGGCACTCTCCTCACAAACGTGCTATATGTTGCAATTACAACTGAATCGAGGACCGTATTATAATTTTATATGTTCAGAGGTGGGGTGGCAATTTTGGAACTGGACCTGCTCCAGGCCTGTTCTATGTGTATTCCCTACTATACGACGCCCCTTGCTTTCAGAGAAACCCCAGCCCCAGCTGGTGATCATCTAAAAATTTAATGAATCAATTAATATCTGCTTTATTGGTGTTTGGGTCGTTTCATTTTAATTAAGTAGACTGGTTGATGCATGTGTCGTGTGCGACAGATTAGCGAGCTGGTCGCGGGACAAGTCTGTGATCAATGTTGATGGATGTTGAGAGGCGGACTCCGCCAGCTCTGCGAGCCCGTCCAGTACTATAGTGAGGAACTTATCCAATACAACTACAGGAAACATAGGACTAGTTCTGGTCAGTGGTCATGTCTCGGTCCACGGCTACATATACCCGTCATATCGAGGTTACACTGGAACACGGAGACTGTCAATAGAAAGTCAATAAAAAAAAGTAAAACTGAACGCACGAAACTCAGCACAGTAAACAATATAAGGAAATGCAAATACAGTATGACCAGAATAGAAGGAGAAATAAGAAGAAACCAGTTATTGCCGCTGTTTGTCTCCTGAAAGACAATCAGCACGGTATATTTGGCCTCTCAATCACGTTCTCGCTCGTGCCGAGGTATTGACATTGTCCAGTCCCGTTATCCCGACACTTAGCTCTACACACTTGTAAGCAGCTGTCTCCACCCGACCTAGCCAATCTGACACAAAATATCCATTGACATGTAAATTCACGTGTTTGTTATTCAGCTGCAAGACATACGACCTTTTGTTGTCTCTGTTCATTCTTGTATACTTCTTTATACTTGGCCAAGGATAGAAAGAAAGCTATGCTATGCTATTGTAGGAGGAAGAAGAGCTGCTGACTCCACACACACAAGTTTTATCTCTGTAACAGGTCTCTGGCCTTTCTTGAGTCGATTGTCTTGAATTTTTAGTGACAAGATGTTCACAGCTGTTCGATCATTGGTATAAAGGGATGAAGGCGGCCGATGGCGGTGTGTCCTCCACGCCAGCTGACGGCTGTCTGTGCGTACGTGGTGGAGTCGGTGAGTTGGCAACAAGTTGGCTGACTCAACAGAAACCTAAACACTCAGGTGGATTGATGCAGTCGACCTCTGTCTGTCGTATTCACGGCCTCCATGTGACGACGTGCCCCTGGGATTCGTGCCCGAGTACGTCATCAAATGTCACTGCAACAGGCCACAAAATGTCACCTTCCATGAGCACGGCCTGTGAATAGTATCGACAGATGATGAACGTCTCATTTAGCAAGCTTCAGTGGAAGATGAGCGGTTAATCTGGTGTTAAGGTTACTAGGCACCAGCCTGGGACAGCGAGTTGGGGAGGGTGGGGGCCGGGGGGGGGGGGGCGATTGGGCTCCTTCAAATGTGACATGAGGCCTACAGACTTGTAGTTCCGACACCGATATATGATCGATGATATTTGGAGGTGATTGATTAAAACAAGTGAGAAAGATCAATATGTTTACTTTCCATTAGATAACGAATACAGCGGAAAATAAAGTATCAAAACACTGCTGGGCTGATGTGAGGAGCCAGGTTAGCGGGATGACAGAGGTAGAGGAGATACAGCAGAATGGAAAGAGCAATGTCAACTACCACTGTTTGTCGGCCTGTTTTATATTTATTTGTTTTTTATTATAGAAGGTCCGATGATGTTATGAATGCAGTGATGTGCGTCGCTTGTGGACCGAGCTCTGAGCAATCTCGGTCATTTATCCAGTGTCACATTTCCCGATTCCCTCCATTGTAAACTGTTCGACGACAGGCTGCCTCCATTCCCATAGCGCTAATTATCTATCGAATATTCTGTGAACGACGTGTATGCCTTGGTTAAACGTGGATAAATTGGTTCAAGTAGAGTGGCTGATGTGACAGGGGAAGGAATCAAACCAGACATGTCGCCGCCCACTCAAGAGTGTAACTTTTACACGTGTAGTCACCTCTATCCCTGCATCCGTACAGAGTGTAGCTCTTCTAGTCACCTCTATACCTCAATCCATACAGAGTCACCTCTATACCTCCACCCGTACAGAGTGTAGCTCTTCTAGTCACCTCTATACCTCCATCCACACAGAGTGTAGCTCTTCTAGTCACCTCTATACCTCCATCGTACAGAGTGTAGCTCTTCTAGTCACCTCTAAACCTCCATCCGTACAGAGTATAGCTCTTCTAGTCAACTCTAAACCTCCATCCACACAGAGTGTAGCTCTTCTAGTCACTTCTATACCTCCATCCGTACATAATGTAGCTCTTCTAGTCACCTCTATACCTCCATCCACACAGAGCGTAGCTCTTCTAGTCACCTCTATACCTCCATCCACACAGAGTGTAGCTCTTCTAGTCACCTCTATACCTCCATCCACACAGAGTGTAGCTCTTCTAGTCACCTCTATACCTCCATCCACACAGAGTGTAGCTCTTCTAGTCACCTCTATACCTCCATCCGTACAGAGTGTAGCTCTTCTAGTCACCTCTATACCTCCATCCATACAGAGTGTAGCTCTTCTAGTCACCTCTATATCTCCATCCCTACAGAATGTAGCTCTTCTAATCACCTCTATACCTCCATCCATACAGAGTGTAGCTCTTCTAGTCACCTCTATACCTCCATCCATACAGAGTGTAGCTCTTCTAGTCACCTCTATATCTCCATCCCTACAGAATGTAGCTCTTCTAATCACCTCTATACCTCCATCCATACAGAGTGTAGCTCTTCTAGTCACCTCTATACCTACTTCCGTACAGAGTGTAGCTCTTCTAGTCACCTCTATACCTCCATCCGTGCAGAATGTAGCTCTTCTAGTCACCTCTATACCTCCATCCACACAGAGTGTAGCTCTTCTAGTCACCTCTATACCTCCACCCATACAGAGTGTAGCTCTTCTAGTCACCTCTATACCTCCACCCGTACAGAGTGTAGCTCTTCTAGTCACCTCTATACCTCCATCCACACAGAGTGTAGCTCTTCTAGTCACCTCTATACCTCCACCCATACAGAGTGTAGCTCTTCTAGTCACCTCTATACCTCCACCCGTACAGAGTGTAGCTCTTCTAGTCACCTCTATACCTCCATCCATACAGAGTGTAGCTCTTCTAGTCACCTCTATACCTCCATCCATACAGAGTGTAGCTCTTCTAGTCACCTCTATATCTCCATCCCTACAGAATGTAGCTCTTCTAATCACCTCTATACCTCCATCCATACAGAGTGTAGCTCTTCTAGTCACCTCTATACCTACTTCCGTACAGAGTGTAGCTCTTCTAGTCACCTCTATACCTCCATCCACACAGAGTGTAGCTCTTCTAGTCACCTCTATACCTCCACCCACACAGAGTGTAGCTCTTCTAGTCACCTCTATACCTCCACCCACACAGAGTGTAGCTCTTCTAGTCACCTCTATACCTCCATCCACACAGAGTGTAGCTCTTCTAGTCACCTCTATACCTCCACCCACACAGAGTGTAGCTCTTCTAGTCACCTCTATACCTCCACCCACACAGAGTGTAGCTCTTCTAGTCACCTCTATACCTCCATCCATACAGAGTGTAGCTCTTCTAGTCACCTCTATACCTTCATCCATACAGAGTGTAGCTCTTCTAGTCACCTCTATATCTCCATCCCTACAGAATGTAGCTCTTCTAATCACCTCTATACCTCCATCCATACAGAGTGTAGCTCTTCTAGTCACCTCTATACCTACTTCCGTACAGAGTGTAGCTCTTCTAGTCACCTCTATACCTCCATCCACACAGAGTGTAGCTCTTCTAGTCACCTCTATACCTCCATCCACACAGAGTGTAGCTCTTCTAGTCACCTCTATACCTCCACCCGTACAGAATGTAGCTCTTCTAGTCACCTCTATACCTCCATCCGTGCAGAATGTAGCTCTTCTAGTCACCTCTATACCTCCATCCATACAGAGTGTAGCTCTTCTAGTCACTTCTAAACCGTGACCCAAACAGGTGGTGACAGAATTAATACTAATGTCAGATCGGACTACGCGTGGCACTCCTAGCCAATTCTTTGGAAGATAAGTTGACATATATATTGTTAAGTTCTTCACTAGATGTTATGTTGTTTGTTGATGGTATGGGTCGTAACTGGTTATTAGAAATAATTAAGATGTTACTTCTTTTAGTCCTTTATTCACAAATACATCTTCACTGTATGGCGGCGGGATCTCCACTGAATACAAATTCAAACTTACACATGAAGCGGGAAACCGGCTTTCTGGAACATGTAGAAAGGGGCATGGTCAATTAACATGGAATGCTCGTGCGTGACAGTCTGACCCCAAGGGGTCACATACAATAAACATTGAAATCCCGGTCTCTGGATCTGCGAAACTCATTTATAAATTTTGTGGATATCTGACAATATATACAGAAACGAAACACAATTTAGCTGTTTAGTGTGACATGTATAATGCTCGTTTTAAACAAACAAACTTTTCGAGCATGTTGCACTGCAACGAACATAATATGTGGATATAAACATGCAGCTATTCCTTGTTCGATAATGGGTTTGAGCGTTGAAAAATCCCTTTTAATTTTAGAGATAAAAATATACGTGTATATCGATTGCGAACGCATGTAACTATTCCATGGCATTAATATCATAATACTTCTCAATGGGGGTTTTCTATCAGAAATTCCACTCTAATTCCCTGTATGCCATACTTGTGACGAAAACATACATCGAATTTTCTATATGCTTTTACGGCTGATTAGTGGCCGCGGAGATAATCTTGTGAATCGAAACCCGACGGCAGTGAATTAAAATTTTCAATATTGTCTATAGCAGGAAATTCTCGTATAGCAGATAGGAAGATTGTGACATAAACGACCCACATTTATTACAACGTGAGTACAGGTAATATTTCTTTTGTGTGTCCAGTGAATTTCGACATATTATATAACGCTGTTTTCAAACCTTGGTTAGAGATATAGGCAATACGTACATCTAGCTGCATAGTTTTCGACCCAGTTTTAAGAATTTACAGGAAATTAAAAAGCAAGGACAAAAGAACTAGCTAATGATAGCTACAATTCATGGGAAAATGGCAAATACAATCAATAGATTCCATGCATGGACAGAGAACGGCGAGGCAGACCGACATGCCGAGAATGCAGGAGCTTTAGGGGTATGTCAGGCGGAACATATCAATATAAACCGTTACTTCAGGCTCACTGGTGGCTGTGTGTTAACTGGAACTAATTGTCAACGCCCCAGAATCCAGCTCGATCTGTCGAGAAGGACTGAAAAACTGCAATATTTGCACGACACATTATCACCGGGCATAAATGAAGAGATGTATATAGGTCGCTAGATGATTGTTCATTATTAGTACTTTTTACTTATGTTATAGTTGTTGTTGTTTTACATTTTGATTCTGAACAAATGTGACCAGACTATGATGAGCTTGCCTTTTTGTGTGTGCATGCAAGATACTTTCTCGCATATACCAATGTGGATGATGAATTTTTTATTAACCACAATATGCTGTGTATCGGTATTATGCAAAGATTGGCATTTTATGTGCACGAAGTCGTCAGTGTGGCTGATAACTATTTGTGGGGACGCTGTTTTTACGACAGCACGCGTGCACGAGCAGGTAACACAGACAAGTGACGCCTCTGGTTCCTCCGTATAATGCACTTATAAGCTATATATCAGGACTCATCACACTGCCAGTGACGGTATCAGCGAGTTTGCAACGGGTCAGACATCCCCAGCCAATTCCCCGTCCCGTAAACCTCCAGATATACGCCACGGATCCGACCTTTGTAATTAATTTTTGTAGCATCAAATATTGAGTGATGAGAGTCACCAGCAGGTTTCTGTTTGTTTTTACACTGTCCCTCGTGAGTTTGGACACTGATACCTGTCAGGTCCACTTGTACGCTAATAAATCATACACACCGGGGCCGGGTTCGCGGGGGTGTTGGGGAATAAAAATAAAACATAATCAATAAGCTACATATTTAATAAGGCACACCATGATCGGCCGGAGCCGAGACAATCCAGTAGCCAGATAATTTATAACATGGGAAATAGCGAGTTTTTGTAGCTGTAATTGCCACGGACGAACTACGGCGGGGTGAAATAATACAAAAACACACGCAGGCGATGTGGAATATTAAATTAGGAGCGGCTCCAGTGAGACCGGACCCGGCTGAGTGGAGAGGAGGGAGGAAGGGAGGGAGACAGCCCGAGATGCGCTGACAGATACAGGCATGTGTGTGTATATATATACGTGCTCTACTGGTACATGCTCAAACTGTATGATACATAATCTAAACTGTATCAGCCAGTGTCTTTTATGCAAGGTCATGTCCATTATCGAGGACATCTTCCGTCCTGACATCAATTTATAACTCTAATGTGCAAAACTTAAATATATATAATATACTTAATTTTATTTAAACAATGGATAATAATTTGTTTGACATGCAAGAGGATGTGTGAATTAACCTGTTTTATAATCTGACCAATGCCTTTTTACAGGCCCAACAATTTCATCCCACTGTTGTATTGAATGGAACTTGGTTTCCATTCTTTCGCAGCTTGCCACACCGTGAGCAATAACCTTCAATAAATGCCGATACACGAGGCATTTTGGGCAGGTTCTCTGCCAATATTTGAGCAAACTCTGACATTGTGAAAGCGATCAGTTTCACTCCAGGCAGAAAACTCTGCGATGGTCTTTGTTCTGTGGCCGTTTGAAAGTGTTATTGTGTCCCGTGACCTTTGAACATTGTCCAACCAGCCCGTCACAAATAGTTATCGATTACATGACACAACTTCGGTAATTGCTTCTTTTGATTCTGCAGCATTTACATCTGTGCAGAACACGTCGTATGTGTTCAAAAATACGTGTACAGTGCTGTGAAATGTGTACGTACAAAAATGAAAACATGCATTGAAAATTATGTCATACATAATACAATATATAATACCCAATATTTCAGTGGGTATCCATCATTATGTATGATAGGTTACCAATTTATGGTGATTCATAGCATAGTCTATCTCTTATCTATTTGATCACAATCATTTTTGTATGCAGTTCAATAATACTGTAATAACGAGGGTATATTCAGGATGTGTTACATTATTCACATTGAGGTGAAGTTCTTCAGAAAAATAAAGCATCATTCATAACACCAATATTTACTCTGATTCCGCCTTCCACCAGTATTGTTAATGACTACCAGCCCAAGATTGTAAATGAATATGACATATGATTCATTGACAGGTGTAGTGGTATACGTCATATTACAATATACGACAATCATATCGTGTGAACCGCACTTAACATGTACATGTAATCGTTAGTGGGCACCCGTCATGATCAGGACATACACGTGTTATGTATAGTTGAAGTTATTGATATATATATATCCACTGAACTAGAAGAAGTCTCGAGATTTACGGATGATGTACGAGGGAACTATCCGGAATCGCCCCGGCCTAATTGATCATGTTATTGTGCTGACAGTTGCAATTCCGACAATTTGCGGGCGGTAAGTCTCCTGGCCATTATATCGGTATGCCCTCAGATATACTGCGAGTACGTCTGCTCTCGACTGCGGCGCCTTTCCCTGGATCGGTTTCCATTGCCTTCTGGATTGCTCCACTCAGAGTTCTAGCGCAGGGAACATTGTATTGCCATCGTGGATAATTACAATTCCCATTTTTAACAAGCAAGGATAAGCTGTAAACTGTTACCACGCGATTTTTTCCAGGCGAGAAACACGCGTTCACTAATAGTTTCTGAAATGGATGAACTATCAATTCTCGTAACAAAAACAAAACGCACATGCCACCGACAATACTTCCAACATTGCGCTTTCAGGGCTTAATTTCGGATTAGTTTAAACATCATTAAAAACAAATAGCAACATGCTGTCTCTGTTTCCAGTTGGCAGGTGTGACGTAAGCGCTTATTTCCACAACACCGGTTATTTGGCACGAATATTGATCAAAACTGAAGAAAATGTGTTACATCTCTTGAAATGCGCGCTGAAAGTTTTGCAATTGCGGACGCGCTTGGTACGAACAGAGGTAGGCTCAACAAGCCGACGGTCGAGCTGTGAACTGTAAATACATGCCCCGTTCCATCTTTCATTTGTCCTTGAGCCACGAATAATTATTCCATTACTATGAAGTGCCCTTTGGGAATATTAGCGCGACTGTCAATATTAAACACACCCACAAGAACAATGCGCTTAAGACCGATGCCTGACGTCCGACGCTAGATGCGTTCTCTGGGGCAGGCGCTCCAAGGATGGTGCACTTGTCATACCACAGATCGCCACGACTTACTCGTACTGCATTACTCGCTCAGAACTGAAAGTTATGAATATCTTCAAATGAATTTTACAACGTAACGTAGAAAGAACAACACGTGGGCATGTTGCATGGGCTTTTTTTCACGGTTGGCTTGTGTGTCACTAGAGAAGTCCATTATCTATCGCTGAATCCTCTGTACCAAGTGACCTCTCGGCAACATTCGGCAATCTACGTACAACTCACGAGGATGTTGGAAACCGGTGTCAGTGATAATTATACCATCTTGTCTGAGCCTGTCTCAATCGTCTATACTTTTTAATTAAAGTGAACACTATACCAGAGAGTGTCGTGTGGTTGGAGGGCCCCAGCTCTAACCTTGATAGGTTTAAGTCTCCGAAATAAAACAGAAGCGTTTCAAAAGAAGCCAGTTCAACTGAATGGAATAATAACATTCGATGTTTCAACTGAACGCAGTTCAACTGTATCAATGTTTCAAATAAACCAAATTCAACTGAACCAATGTTTCAATTAAACCCAGTTCAACTGAATCAATGTTTCAAATAAACTCAGTTCAAGTAAATCATTATACGCTGGTGCCGTGAACAGAAATCATCCAACTTCGTCCATGTTTGCAACAATCGCTATAACAAGCTCTTGGTGAACTCCCCATGATTTACTGAATATACATATATTCCCATGATATACTGGATCATACACTAGGTCATATACTAACCCATGTAATTGACGAGTTCAGTGGGATATACTGGATCATATACTGGATCTGATACTAACCCATGTTATTGACGAGTTCAGTGGGATATATTGGATCATATACTGAATCATATACTAACCTATGTTATTGACGAGTTAAGTGGAATATACTGGATCATATACTGGATCTTATACTAACCCATGTTATTGACGAGTTCAGTGGGATATATTGGATCATATACTGAATCATATACTAACCTATGTAATTGACGAGTTAAGTGGAATATACTGGATCATATACTGGATCTTATACTAACCCATGTTATTGACGAGTTCAGTGGGATATATTGGATCATATACTGAATCATATACTAACCTATGTAATTGACGAGTTAAGTGGAATATACTGGATCATATACTGGATCTTATACTAACCCATGTTATTGACGAGTTCAGTGGGATATATTGGATCATATACTGAATCATATACTAACCTATGTAATTGACGAGTTAAGTGGAATATACTGGATCATATACTGAATCATATACTAACCTATGTAATTGACGAGTTAAGTGGAATATACTGCATCATGTACTGAATCATATACTAGCCCATGTAATTGAAAGCAACGATTAATTGAATATATATTATATGATTTGCCGTAATGTTGCCGATGTAATATAAAGAATGAAAATTTATAACCACATGCATGTGACTAGCCTAGTACGTATATTATATAACCAGTAGACGTAGATCAGCCAGTGTAGAACATAGGCTATTAACATATGATATGTTGTACTTGTAAACTCCATGTTTTCGCATCACTACCCTGCGACATTGAGGATTGCAACATTGGAATAAATTTTCCTCATATATACAGATTATTTATATAGATATCACGTATATCCAGTCACTCGTCAAATTGATTCACAACTAAGCAACACGCAACTGTGATGTATGAAATACAATATCAACTGAAAATACATGTAGATCTTTGTTGTTGTTGTTATTTTGAGCACACGGAAGCGTTAACTACCGGCTTTTGAATGATTTATGTAATCAAACTTATCTCGCCAGTTATCATCACTTTTTTAACATTGATATATAATGCGTTGGTGTGAACGGTTTATAATTGATGTATACAACTCACCTAAAGACGTGTTAATGGATACTTTATAAGGACACCCTGTGATAGAGTAACGCAGTCTAATCCTTCATCCATAGTACACCGAAAAATCATTGCATGAACTCATTTATCATCAGGATATTGTTGCTAAATTTATATGAAATGATATTGAGATCAATGATCACAAAGGCCATTGGAGCGTTTCGCAACTAAACACCTTAAGAACACTAGTCATTTGTCGAACGACATTGTGTTTGTATGTTGTCATCTGTCAGATGCCAGTCTCCAGTCTTCGGGTCAGCTCTTACATCAAAACACCCAATATCCGAATAGTTCTGCTTGATGTATAACCCAACGATGAATAGCTTCCTCTTTTAGCTTAAAAAATGATTTACTGGTACAATTTCTCTGTAAATCGTCATCGTAGGCTCACATCAGCATACTGAACATGAAGTATACTGCATGTGACACATGGAACCGGAGAAGAATATTTCTAAGTGGCCTGATGTATTGCCACTTAACTGAAAATATCATTTATCGTTCCACAAAATAAACCACATTACATATCTACACTCAGAATTGATACCTCATACAATTGACTTTGCTTGATAAAGCCAACAGATTCGCTGTAAACACGTTATTTGTTATAAATTTGTGCTGGTGGTGATATTACACATACGTTTGTCAAACGTATCGGGATCAGTTAAGTAGGTTGTTGTGACTTGTGTAAAGCATATGGTCCTTGTGGCTTGAACATTAAAACGTTGGAAAATGATATTATCAACACTGTATATATTGCATATATGCCAATTGTCTGAAACATTGATATAGCCAAGTGTTGCTACCACGGTATGCCAACCTTCCAGCCTCCCCTTGGAGATGAATGGTACTTTTACTCGCCCGTGACATTCGTCCATATTTCACTCTTGCCACAAAAACACACACAGCATTTTGAAGCATTTGAACGTCGACTGGCAGTGGCTTTTGGCATTCGGGCGCCTGGTCGAATTCCAACAACAAGCGACTAGACCCTGGTCAGTCAAGGTGATGGATGAAAGGGAAATCTGGATCATTCATCTCAACAAATACCCGATTAACGTGCGAGCTGTAACTCAAGATATTTGTGTACAGGAATCAGTCCGGACGAATTGGCCGGCGGTTTTTGCCTGCAGCGCTGTGGGTCTAACTGAGCCGGGGGTCTGCTGGCAAATGTCTCCTCTCACTGCTCTGGATGTTCTCAGGCAGCCGACGATGGAACGGGCACCGGTACTCAACGAATACATGGATAGCCTGTACCCAATACATCAGTACGTGTACTATTGATGAAATGTTGTTAAATGTAATTGTTAAATTTTATAGGCGTCCATGTTAGTTTTGGTAGCTCGACCTAGACATGAGTAGACGTTCACTTTAACTGGTGTTAGATGATTAGGTAGATTCAGAAACACATCAGAGGGTTTCTGTTAATTTCGAAGTACTATAGACTAGACTGTTCTCCACCTTTGGGCCAACGCTGTGAATAACAACACATAAAAGTCAACGATTATACCATTTTGCATTATGAATACCATTTTGCATTATGAATGTTTCATTGTATACAGTATATGAAATGACGTGAAACTATAAATGTGACTAACTGGTAAATCACTGACACTAAAACCTGAACGGATGTGAACCTGCAGGGATCTGATGCCCACGAGTCGAAACTCCCAGCTACATATCCCGTTACCCCCACTGATTCCATAGGCCTGAAGCCAATGGAAACGGCCCGGACTTTGTGGCAGGGAAGGTCGCAGAAAGTTATAACAACTTATAAACTTGGGAAATGGGCACTTCACGACGTATAAAATACCGCGGGTTCCTGTCATTCCGTAAGAACATCTGTTCATGGACTGTCTGTTTTGGTTTGTTTGCTCAGGATCGACGGGGCCATGGAAGCTTTCAGTGCCACGCTTAACCTTATAAATAAAGAAAAACCTCGGGTGGTTTATGTGGTGTTATTGATCTCCCGGAATTACACGTAAACACTGCAGGACAAGGCCTCTGGCGGGCAGTGTGCAGTACGACCACACAACCGACCAAACAATCAACAAACCCAGCAAACTGCAGCAATGGCAACATCGTGAGCCCTACCTTACCTTGTCATCAGTAGTACAGTCTTCAAGGATTGCCAAAAAAAACACATAATCTTTATGATACCTACTAGTAATGACAAAATAGTAGCTTTGGTTGGGGAAATGTGCAATATCAAAGATCAAGTAGGCTATTGTCAACATCAGAATATATCTTATGGGTTTCTATCAACATGCAGTACCCATTCAAGTCAATATATTCTAGTCGACCAGTGACCACACTAGACTAGACAAGAAATTCCGAACTGAACGCTTGTATGCAACTTTAATATCGACATATTCACTGAATCGAATGCAATTATCTTAATCTAGATGTACTGCACGAAATACTAATTTTCTTTTTTATTATTATTTATATACAGTACACCAGAATGACAGAACAGTGTCGAGTAGTACTGTGAACACTGAACTCGAGATACATTGTGTGTATGCCTCCGAATGGAATCACGCGCAATCGCGTACTTGACTTTTAACAGTGTTTTCGTTTGGAAACAGTCGGTTCGATAGTATCTTTGTTCCAACTATCCCATAATGAAGGCATAGGGTTAATTTATGTCAGGTTTGTTTGCTTTTATTACAAGAGCCGCTCGCGACATCGATCTCTGTCTTTGTGTAAATCCGCTGTTCTGCCCGCTAATACAGATAATAGACATAACCTTGACAATGATGTCTGTCATTTATCAAAACACAATTAGCGGTGTCGTCAAACACTGGTCTCGATGAGGTGGGATTGTCTTGTCCCGCGCTTCCAAGTGCGCGATACATGTATGCACTCACGTAATTCACCGCAATTTCTTGGAAACACACGAGTGAATCTATGCATATGTATGTAAAAACAGCAGTGATGAACCGCAGTTCCTGGATGGTACTCGGTGTATTTTATCATTGTGATTCAACTAAATAGTGTTTAACGTAGTCCGCTACAAACATGGAGGTAACGGAGAGTCAAAATTTAAAAGTCATTTCTTGAATATTATCTCTTCAAAATGACATTATTTTATAGAGTAAATGATCAGCATCCTAATACAGAAAAGAAAATAGGGGGTCACCGTGCTCGTTTCTTCTACATATTCGATCAAAATCACACATATTTACCTAAAATGACATAAATTCTGGCATTTTTGCACATTTTTTCGTCCATATTCACATCTTGCATCGTGTTTTCCATGAGAACGGATACGGTGACCCCCTATTTTCTTTTCAGTTCTAAGATGCTGAATAGTTACTCTATAACATATTTCATTTTGAAGCTCTAGATAATGTTGACAGTTATTTATTTTAAAAAAACTCTTTGACCCCCTCCCCTCACTGTTTGGAGCGGACTACCTTAAACCAATCCAACTAATAAAAATACTATGTGAATAATGGACAATGGAAGTGGGATACATGAGGAAAACAGTATTATAATTGTTTTTGCAGGAACTTCTATTCGCTTTTCAGTGATGATCAAAGTAACACAGTATTGCGCAGTTCAAGAATATGACCACGTAAGTAATAAGCAATAAATGGAGGCCAGATCCTACGTGTGTTACACAGTTAGTCAATCAGAATAGAACTAATTATTATATACCGGAATGTAGGATGTATCACATGATAAACTATACCGGCCAAGGGTGGAACGCACAGATCTCCTCGGAAAACTCTCACTGGAGATGCTACATGTAGTTATTAATGACTGCACCTGGGATATAAAACTCCGTAGTACGGATCATTACTGGATGGTCACACGACATAGGAAGAATGGCAATCAGACTAAGATATACCCCAGCATTGCCTGTACTTGGTCAGCAAGGCTTGTTTTGACGGCTCAGAGATTACCTGACGACTATATTGTCAGTACAAATTAATCATAGGAAATATGTATATTCATTCAGAACATCTGTATCTACTGAATTCAAAACATGTACATATGTACGTATTCCGGTAATAGCCAGAATAGTTCTTGTTTTTGTGGGAGAGTTCTTGCTCATATAAATTAATGCCCAAGTTCATAACCCATTGAGCCTTTCATTTCAAGGAGTCCCATAAAGTATAGTTGTACAAACAACGTATGTTATCAAGGATTTGTCCCGTTTGCGAATAGTACTGTCCCAAATGTTCCCCTGAGTCACGTGTACACTTGATGTTCACAGAGTGTTTTGTGGCGTGTACACTCGCAGTTGCTGACAATCGGGATTACAGCATTGTAGTATCTAGTAACACCATGCCATGATAATGGACATCTAGAGTGAGATATTTTATCTCATAAAAAGTCGAGGAATTGATATTTATTGATATAAAGCAGAATGATTCACATCTATATAACATTCTGCCTCATACCTGTATTTTATATTTTTCAAATTATCAATGGAGGAAAGTAGAATCGTGTTTTGGTCATCCACAAAGATAACTTAACACATGTACTAGTGAGGAAGGCTGCACAATTCTTGGTTTTCCATACGCAATGAGATTCACACCAAGTGAAGATAGAAGGCATTCAGGTGATGCTTTGGATATAGTCTTGCATAACTTGCATATTGCTTATAACAACCAATTGGCACATACCACTTCACTATCAAATGGTTCAAAATAAATTAACATGGTTTAGTATCGTCTAAATATCAATAATGGGTTATCTTTATGCTTCACTCACAATTGACTAGGTGTCCGTTGACATGTCGACACCATTGCGGATCGAGTGAATGGCGGAGTAATCGCAAACACGATCTCAACCTTTCTAAACTTTGGAAATAGAACATTTATTACATGTCCTTTCTGAGATCACAGAACTTAGACCAATCTGAGCTGAAATCAAGAATACTTCTCGAAAAACTCTGGCTGAAAGAGCTGGAAGGTTGGCATTTGATAGCATTGTTGAACTTTTTAATCGGAACCTTTGCATTTCATATAATTGTATATACATGTATATATTAGTTTATGGATGTGTTTGATGTCAAAAATATTAACAAACCCACTTTGATGTTACTGTATATACATTTTCTGCCTGTTCTGTTTCTATAGGCCTACTTGTGTGTTTGATATATCTACCACCAGGAAGTGATAATTGGCCGATATGAACTCCTTCAGTAGCCCTGTTGACATCGTTTATCGCTTTCTGGCACCGTGTCTTTATGGTGGTATTGGCGCCTGCAAAGTTTGCCCTTTAGTATGTCTAGATGCACAGGATGCTATTTTCTGTCAGGTTCGAATACAAAAGCACTGTTTTTCTTTTCCTTGCATTTAATATATTCTTTATCGTCAATCTATTCATTTTAAGCACTGGAAAGTCTAGATACATGTTTGATTTTGCAAAATAATTTGTGTTAAATAATCCAAAAAGAGAATTGTTCATGTCCTCGTACGCATTTACAGCTAGGCCTATCACTTTAAAGTGCTTGGTGGTAATGAAGGTAAACGAATAAACTTTGGACTCAGATGAACGATTCGCATATCATTCAACATTATTAGTATTATATGCCTAGGAGTTGTCACACACTGTACAAAGGAGTAAATTCATTAAACGAAAAACTGAATATAACACCATGTGCAGCTTTTTCAACTGCACAATATCAAAATACATGAATTATAATAAACATTTGTCAAAATAAATAAGTTTGGACCGGGTAAACAATAATCACGCATATTCAGACCGGTCCGAAATTGACTGTACTCAGCGCTGACCTTAGTTACATAGACAAATCAATGAAGTATGGAGACCACAAGACGATTTATGATAAAAAAATCGAAATATTGATGATAATCATGTGAAAATTCAGCATAATATTTGCAAGTTGTAAGAGAAAATTATCGTAGGTATATAATAAACGGTAATTGACCATATTAGCTTTTAAGCCCTCGTGCTGCAAAGTTTGAGACCTCGACTCCGTCGCTATCACAAACCTTGTAGCACTTGGGCATAACTGCCAACATTGGTCAATAGTATTTTAATCTAAATAATATGCGATTGTAGACGTTTCCGATATTACTGACATGATAATAGACCGTTATGTAATATTCGATATGCATAGGGCCTTTATTATGTGCTAATACTAAATTGTTATCACATATATATGTCGCTGAACACATGTTCAGCATATAAACATGTAATACATATGTAGTATGTAAACACGCACCTACACATGTAGACGTGTGCATACGTGTCTGTGCAGACATCCGATGTCAGTCACGTGACAGACCGGAAGCAGATTTTACAGCACACAGGATACCGGCGACAGTGGCGGAAATGGCGGGAGTGTTGTGATGCCGGCAAACAATGTACGAATCCGTGATATTAATCATAGCAATGTCCTAAACAGCAAGATAATAATGTAACTTCTTGTACTCTCAATATGATAGAGGTTGTTGTCCATTTGATCAGCATAATTCTGAAGAATATGTAAAAAATTATAGGAGGGCTTTGCATGTTATCTTGTTGATGAGAATTATGATATAACTGTGTGGAGGTGTTAAATGATGCTGGACTGTAATGTCGGGATCCAAGAGAGAGTGTTATATACGACATGATAACGAGTTACCATCGATCTAGCCCAGCTCCATGCGCCGACACTGTCAACAATCAAGATGTATTAGGCAATATCGAAACTCGCCATTTTTCACAGGGACACGTTTAATTGGAAAGAAACAGAATTTCCATCCTGTCCAGTCTCTGGAGCATTGTTTTCCCTCCTACGGCGCTAAAAGAACGGCAAAAATACTCGAACGCCTGTAATTAATTCCCTCCAAAATAAGACGGTCCATGATTTCATTTGCTTCCCCCACACATGTAATAGCAAGTCAAAAGGAAGGAACAAATTCAGACCATTGAATGTTCGTTTTCAGGCCAATATGTAGAGCCGCCATTGACTTTCTTGTAATATATTACGGTGTTCTCTAAATGCGAACCGTTTACTTTGTATTTTTTTCAGTACTTTTGTTTCATTATCACCTAATGCCTTGCTACCCAGTATATCTCTCCACGCTGTTTTCAACAAGACAACGAAATACGAAAGAAACGTTATTTTTTGTGTGACCTTATGTTTAATGACCCATGGGACGAGACATACTCAAAAAAGGACACGAGCGAATTGTTTTGCAAATAAATCACCAGCTTCATCACGAATCAATGTAATCCCGTAAATTGGAACGCATCATCTTTCAGATATAACATTATGGTTACAACATAACTTATTTATAGGCAATGTAATTTGAAAAGGGAAAGAGAATGAGAAAAAAGGCTGTTGCAACTTTAATCCTCATTGAATGGAGTTATATCGCGCAAATCTCGCAATAACGTGATTACACGCGTGATTTCACTGGTTGGGATTTATTTACCCCATTCAGTCACTTCAGGATGGAAATATGATTATTTGCGATTGGGTTATTGACAAGTAGTCCTCATGTTAGAACATGCACGTCCACTGAAGGTCGCGTCGATATACGATCCGTCCATCCATTACAGTTAAGCTATATACTTAAACTCTTTGTATCGATAACATGCGATATAATTTTACAGGGTGGTGTAACATGACTAGATGACATCAAAGTCATACACACTTACGGCTTTTTTTTTGCAATCCTTATGATATTGATACATCACCATAACATCGTGTTGTAAAACATCATATTTATGGAAAGAAGTCGCGTTCTATAAAGTAGATACAACATAGAGCAACTATGCTAATACGCTGGCAATATTGCACAAAAATAATAAAGCACTAAAATAAATTGTTGTAGCAAATATAGGATATAGGTATTCCTACCCAGATGTTAGAATCTTGATCAATGTACATATACCTACTGCGGAAGGAAACAACTGATTCGTTGGATTGTGGAATATCTGCCATGCAAGCATAAGAATAAAACAATAATAATTACTTGCGAATGGGCTGTCACTTATGATTTATGCGAATCTCCATAAAAAGACGGTCACTTATTTTCCGTCTCATTATGTGGCTGGCCGGTGTATGTACATACTTTAGGGAGCATGTGAAAGCAACGGGCACTGCTTTAAGCGAGCAAGTGTCAATATTAAGCTGCCGCAGAATCCTGACTGGAAATGAAAATGCCACTTGTCCATGTTTTTTATACACAATCACGCTGATGTATGACGGAGAAAATTACATCTCCCTGTGATATAGGGTCACAAATGGGACGTTTCTCGGGGCGTCTAACCTGTCTGGAATATTTGCTGACCAACAAAACGATCAGCAGTCGCAATCTTTAGTCGCACAATGGGGAGGTTTTTGCTCTGGTGCGAATTTCGCACATTTGTCACAAATAGAGTAAGAACAAGTGAATGACACATGTGGTTGTTGTTGTTGTGATTGTTGTTGTTATTTTTGTTATTCTGTTATGATGATTCTGTTATGCCACTTGTCCATTATTTCAATGAATTTCACATTTAATTATGTTCCCGTTAACAATGCACATTGTAATGGGCTTCACCGCTTGAGCAATCAAGTTACAGGCATTGGCCTCTGGTGGAGTCCACAAATCGTACCTTTCTCATACCATCTATTGAACATTATTATCTTGTGTGCAACTGGGAAATAAATTACTTACTTACTTAGTTGTTGTTATTGTTGTTGTTGTATCTAAGGGTGTGGTGTGGTGTAGGTGTAGTGACTTTTGTGAAGCCAATTTTGGTTATGTTATTCACAGTAATGAGCTGTTATGACTATTTCTATATGACTGAATCATGGATTTGATCGTAGTGTAAATCCAAACAAATGACATGCATCCTCTCCAATAGGCAATAGCTCGATTTATGTGTTGAGTTGAAGTGGCGGACAAACAGGCTAATGTTAGGTCATGTAAAATTTGGCCTACCGACGTTATAAATATGCACTAGCGACTAACGTTAGAATACATGTACATTACTAATTAGCGAATATGTACTGAAAAAAATAATGCGAACAACATATCTATGAAACATTGATCGAACATACTGATGACATCAAGTATTCCCGACATTTATAATAGCTTGCTGTTGGTGACGAGTTAAACTTCGCGCGCCCAGCTTATATCATAGACACAGAGTCGCCTCTGTGTCTTGAGTTTTTATTAGGGTCACAAATGACATCATAGAATTTAACTTTGACACAAGGACAAACAAAGAGACGGGACAAGTTTCACACGACCCCGAACTGAAAGGATCGACACGGCTCTGTCACCATAGGCGGATTCAGGGAATCCTTTCCTGAAAAAAATCTAAAACATGTTCGAAAACAGGGTAATTATGGAGTTCGTGTGGAATTTACACTAAAAAGAGGCCAAGAAACCACCACATAACATAAAAAGGGCTCTGTCTTCTGGGGCCCTTTCAGTGGGCTTAAGACCCCGGCTGCGATGGGCTCATTTAGGGCCCACTCTGGGGTCTTCGGTCCCCTTCCCTCAAATTCCTGGATCCAACCCTGGCCACTCCGACCTGCTTGAGCTACCCCGCCACCACCCCTCTGAATCCAACTCTCCAACTATATGTATGGGAGATGTGATATTTTTGATATTTTAGGTTCTAAACCTCTGCCGCGTACTCACCATAGGCAACTTTATATTTATGGTTGGTGTTTTTGTTTTTTTACATAGAATTGTACGTGTAACTCTACCTTTAGGTTCCATATCATGATATATCATGATATCACATGCACTATACCTCGTTTTTCAAAAAAAAATATTTTTACATGGTCTCCATTCGGTATCATTGCGTGTTGTGTTTCGATTTCAGATGATTTTGTTTATTTACTGACTGCATTCAAACGTTTTACAAACATCACGTGAACACAAACTCCCTAATCTTATCTTTTTCCGCCTACAGAAGTTACAGTTATGTAGGTTACTATGGGAGAAAATAATATATATTTATTCGCTTAATTTTCAGCAGAGTCATATCTGAGAATAAAACTTTCATAAATAATCAAAGGATGTGTTTAATGGGTTTGGTTTTATCTATCTTGTGTTTTATTTTAATGCTAACCAAACAACCTTCTGTCTGGAAGAGGGAAGCGAGTCACCACGAGATATGTTTGATGATATTGGGACTCGCAGTTTTACTGTATTATATTAAGCCGTAATCTTCGTCTGTCGGGACCAGTTCCACGTGGTTATATCTAAAGGCCATCTCTTACAGAAAACATTCGTTCTACTGTATAGTGTCCGAGTCCGCCGGCTATTTGGGGAAGAGGCAAACCACCGTTTGATGCATTATAACAGTCTGCATTCGAGCAAATATTGATATAAATTACACCAATCAAACTTCACAGTGATCCAAGTGTGTACATAGAGACCGGGGAAGAAACAGAAAAATATCCCCTGCCGAGAATTACCAGATGGTATAGAAGGCACAGGGGGGGGGGGGGGGGGATCCGATCTATATCCGGTGCACATACCGCCACCTGCGCCGCGGAACGCAGAATCCGACGATCGGACTACCGATCTTTATATATGCCTGTACGATGTTATAATTGTCAACAGACCATGTGTGTAATTAGCGGGACGCGGGGTGTCACGTGATGTGGCACGTGGACTAAATAATTCTCCAGGGACACGTGCTGACATTCAGACCAGTCGGCCCACCTGACCCCGGAGGCCGCTACCTATCCCGATAATCCTCCGATGAGCGATAATCTGGTCCCTGCCGCCAGCCCGACAGATAACGCCTTTAAATACAAACAGAAGCCTGCCCAGATATCGAGGAGATAACGAAAGAGATTACACACCGTATGGTTGTAGAGAAGCTGTAGATTAAATAAGGAGTAATTCCATCTTCGCCACAGAAATAATATCTTACTTTTACTACATGTAGACGTAGTAAGTGTGCCTAAGGTAATACTATGTTATGTAGGCCTACGAATACATGTTCTTGTGTAATTTGTATTTTTTCTACCAAGCGAAAGTCCTTCGCAAGATCGCCAATGATAAAATAATATGGAACGATTTTTCATCAACCAATATAAAGCTGATATACGTAGAGGTATTTCACTAGTAGCAGAAACTTATGAGTTCCTGCTAGTTGCCTACTACATTGAAGTTGTCATGGAATTGTCAGCAGTGTCCTGCATGTAGCCTACACCTATTATTTTCAAAAAGTTGATTTGACATTTTGAATTGGTTATTTAGCAATGACAATTATGTGTATATATATACCTTATGAACACGTATTAACTCGTGTGTGATATTTTGCCAGCCGCTGATAATTGGGCGAGGTGATAGCTAAGTGGCCGGCTATTTATCAACAAGTTGCCAACTTGGCCATACTGGGCCGACGGGCGTGTCGATTTGAATTCATTGTCATGATTGTGTTCACGGCCGATCGATGATGGTTGTTGGACAAGATCACACAGATGGGACGGACAGCCAGAGTTATTGATTGAAACCCTCTTTGATTAAATACCAACGGATCTAAAGTTCACAGCAATCGATAAAACCCACTAACTATGTGATATACGTATATGTGAGAGTTTGTCTAGGGAATGAATATATACATTGCCTCTAACCTTTACGAATTTCCCATGCTGTAGCAATGCCTGTCACATCCGAAGACAGGATGGGGGTTGTTTGATTTTCGAGGGCCAATTATACTGTTAATTGACTTGATATGGGGATGGCTATAGATCCGTGTCACCCCTAAAGGCGATCCCTAATTGGTGTTGTCCTAGGCCGAGGTAATGAAAACATATCCCTACTGTGGAGGTTCCTAATGAACATTTTCATGTGTATCTTGCACACATCAACAATATCATACGCTTCATTTCGATTGAGACGTTAGGGTTTTTTTCTCATAGTTGTCAGATTATTATATAATGTGGCCTGCATGATTGACCAATATCATGTCGTCATACGAGTTTTTGTATCCGGAATGGAAAGAAAAAGTTATAGACGCCACTCCCCATGCAGGCCGACGCGACTGGTCTTGTCTGAGTTTTCAAGGGTTCATTAATGGCATTCTCAAACTTATGACATTTAAATGATACCGCGGCGCCATTACTTAGGGTCCCTAGATAATGAGTTCGTGTCTATAAACAGGTCACAAGACAAGGAATATGATATCATAAACACAGTTATTGACTTCCACACGAGATATTGCCAATTTGTCGATGGTTCAATTATTGCCAACTGATCGATACACGCGTGTAGGAATCAAGTTACTGTAATACATCTACCATGCAAAATGGCGGAGAACAGTAGGAGTATCTGTCACATGATAAAAACTGGTATGTCCATATTCGAATCCTGAACACAGGAGAGTACAAATAGGACTGCTCATGACTCCCGCTACAGGAGACGCGATCTCGGCCATCCGGCCCATGTAATGTGTGATTGCTCTCAGTACTTTCAGTGTGGAGACTCCTATTATAATGACCAACCACATGCCATCTTCCGATGCGAGATATACAACATGTATTATAATATCGATTGTTTTAAATAAATCAATTGGGATAAATCACTTCATTTTCAACAAGCGGGCGCTGGATCAAGTGATCCAAACGCACACATCAAACTTCCATCAATCTACATGAGATTGTTTGATATAAATCTTGATCGTAACTGCTTGACAGAAAAAATGACAACACGACACAATTAAGAAAACACGATAATAGATTTCCGGTATGTTTGTTTGTGTGTTATTTTTACCCCGGGTCGATCAATCAATAATATTTCTACAGCGTACACGACGGTCCAATTCAACATGTAACATGCTCTTGGGGCATTCTGGTATTACGCCTACTCGTATCATGCTCGAGATACATCCGTATTCTATAGTCAAGGAAAGGAGGAAGCCAAACTAGTATTGTATTTCAGTACATGCAACTGGATATGACCGCATATATTATAACAGTTCACTTCGAGCATTTTTAGTGATTACTTATTCTCATTCCATTGAAAACGTGAGCACGCAGGCTAATATAGATATTTGATATATTGTGCACAATGTGACAAAGTTCGCCCTGCATGACAGGGTTTTATGCCGATTTAAGTACATGGATATCATCAACGTTTTGAATGAAATCCTCAGCAGAATGAATCAATAATCTGATCATTCTGTGATAGCATTTGATAACCAGCCCTCCGTGCCGTTTTACCTGTTATTATATTTAACAATGCCGCACGTAAGCGTATTTATTTATGCCCTCACCCCACCCACCCACCTATCCGTGCACTGACGCTAGTGATTAGCAGGCTTTTTAACAGCGCGCGTGCATGATGCAATTATGATTCCCTGAAATGTCACTGTCAGGTAGGTTTTGAGTGGTACTTTTCTACTCATACCATTGACAACGATCCAATCTTGAGGCCGAGATACAGACCCATTCAAAGGCCTGAAACTTAAGTCAATTGTAGACTGGGAAACTCAATGGCCCCGGGATTCATGGGAGAGAAAAAATCAACCGACGTAAAATGGACGGAAAACGACTTGATTTTTATTGAAGTGCTTTATTGTCGTTATTTCTCGCCGGCAAGATAATAGTAATGGTCGGCACACGTGCTTTCATCAACAGGAATCGCGCCTGATCATTATTCCCCGACAGAAATTGAAATCTCTTGTCGCTATGTGGAGTTGGATGGTCTGAGCACTGCACACGCCGTCTAATTGCTAGATTCGAGGGATGGCACAGGACTGGGAGCGGAACGGGACCTATCGACCTGGACTCATGCACAACTAGGCTCCAGGAACCACAAGCTTTGTAATCAACTGGGACTGATCATACAATCCACAGTGTCCTCACTTTGCTCAGGCCTGGGTTGATATTTCCAGTTACGTGTATTACGATTTTATTTATTATATAGCTAGTAAGTCTTTCCGGTACATTGAAAGTTGAAATTGAAAGAACATCTTTGTCTTTTGTTTCCGTGCTAAGGAAGTGAACTAACGCCTCTTCAATCATAAAATATCGAAACATACATAGTAGACCGATATGTGCACTACCAGTATCAGTTTACAAAGCAGCCATAAACATGTGATGAACCAAGTGTAGTATTTGGTTCGGAACATTCTTTTGTGCGTATTTTTTCTGTATCAAATAAATTATTCAACATGCACTTTGCTTATAGATTTACATGTGCATGGCGTAGACATTCTGATGACATGGAATGGAATTAGACTTCAGATCCTCCGTGCGCTACATTATACCATGCAATGGTTGTGCATTTTCCGTGCAGATGGCGAATTTCCCAATGGTGTCCGTGTGATTACGTATGTATGTATTAGATCTGTACTACTTGGGTGTGAAAGTTAATTAATATTCATTAGGCGTCACATGCTCGACAAATGGTCTACTATTAATGGAAGAGCCACCGTGATATGAATATTAACAGGGCAGGACACACGACACTATTGCGTGTTATACTGTCCAAGACGTGTGTCTATTCAAAAGGAATTAATGTGTCAGCATTAGTGACACATTGTCCCCTCCACCAACAGGACAAATGGTGTAATACCAGCAGCCTAATACTTAGTACTAATGCTCCCGTCTGTCCATGCTCGCTGGTTAGCTATCACAGGGGGTATTATTGCACATATATGCATCATGTAGTTTTAACTGTTTCGTTTAATCCGTGAATATATTATGCTATCGACAAAAGTCATTCTCTATAACCAAAGCAAACTTCAGTCTTGTGATAATGTGGTTACGGTCATGTCCCCCATATAGGTTGATCAATTAATGCTATCATGCAGGAATAATATAGCCTATATGAATGAGACAGTATTCATGCATTTTCATATTAGGGTACATGCTTGCTAATGATCGATCCTATGATAGCAGAAATACATAACGAGAGATCTCGTTATGTATTTCTAATGATAGTTTCGGATTTCGCGGATTGTGAAACAATGCTTTGTGAACAGTCGCCTATCTTCCTCCTTACAAAAATCATGCACTTCAAATACGTGCACGCGGGACCAATAAAAAGTATACACACGCATGCACAAATCACATCAAATATTCAGCTAATACCCCCCCCCCCCCGGCCCAATATTGTGCAATGCTGACAGGCCTGGACCAGAGGGGAAGACAGGGGTGTGCCCACCGGCCCATCTGAGGATCGATTTTTGGGAGGAGGGGGCCGCCGGAGTGTCTTACCCTCCCTCCCTACACGGCTCACCCCACAGGCCCGGCAAACAAGCCACGGGGCACGTCTTGGCACCGGGCCAAGCCGTCACCCATCTGCCGCGGCATCAGGAACCAACACCTGGGAGAGAGACAGGGCACGGGACTGTCTTTGTCTGTGCGGACAAAACTGGCTGTATGTTTGCTTTTGTCGTCTCAACATCCAATAAACCGCCACGTGAAGTCTGTTCAATCTTATCGAATACACTGCTTTATATCGGAATATCAATGTCCGAGATCGTAACCTGACAATAAATATAACTAGTAACAATCATCCGATGTTGGTTTCAATACAATTTATTGTATAATTGTTCCTGACATGTAAAAGTACAAATATTGCAATACAACCAAACTACATAAGAACTCACACAACAAACAGACTGTGTCCGTAGTGGACACAAGAATATGGAGTTACAGTGTCCTGTGGTATGTTAATCCTTAACAAAATACAGGACTTAGTCTGCTTTCCTCAAACGTTCATTCCTTAATACTTAACCAATTCAATAATAAAGTATCAGAAACAACAATTAATTCATATACATATATTTATAGTATAATTCAGTGAAATGTCGAGATCTTTTGTGTTTTTAATAACTTTGTAAAAGCTTCTGTATTAACCAAACATAAATAGCATATTATCTTGGATAGTCTACAATTAATTCAAATAGGCTAATTTTCTAATTGACAATTTGGTGTTAAACTTAATAAATGTGACGGCACATTGACTGAAATAAAAATACATATGGATGACACATTTTGCAAAGAAGTCGGCTAATGTGAACAACAATTTTTCACCGGTCAAACAGACAGGAATTTCAGTCTTTAGTCATCTTAAATATGTATACATACTCTCTTTAATCTTTTGATCACAATTGATTTCTCCTGGTCAAATATTCAACAATTCATTTCAATGAATATATACTAGTATACTGTACTAGTTGTCTGAACAAGCACTTCAGCAATATATAGGTATGTCCTTTATCAACAACAAGCAGATTTTGCCAACAGCAGACAAGTTTTGGTGTTTCAAATTTCAGGGAACAAATCATTTCAACCATGAAACGGTTACCATGGTTACAAAACAACAAGGAATGTAATGCAAGCGTCTAGTATTTAAAACATCAAATTTAAAGTTAATAAAAAAAAATCGAAGAACAAAATATGGCCGTATCCCTGGTACAAGACCATTCTTGACTCAGGAGACTACGGGCCATATACAAAACACCTTATCTA
Organism: Terebella lapidaria; assembly: GCA_949152475.1. Lineage (NCBI taxonomy): Eukaryota > Metazoa > Annelida > Polychaeta > Terebellida > Terebellidae > Terebella > Terebella lapidaria. Next base: position 40,004,825 of record OX424557.1, on the reverse strand, counting down.
GACCTACCATAGCTTAACTACTGAGAAACACAATCCCTCGTACAAGGAGGAAAACCATCAGAACTTGGCATAAAACTTCAAATAATTCATAACTTTTGCTAGCTGGCTACATGATTCGGTATTGGTAATCTTCGATAGCTGAAAAAGTTAGCTTTGTCGTCGTCATTTTGTTGTCTCAACTTGGCCACATCTCCGACGGGGAGGCGCAGCAAAAATCACTTGTATCAAAATAGAAAGTGTATACAGTCAGGGTATAACTACTAGTCTCTAAAGTCGTCCTTTGGACCTTATAATACGTAGATACGTGGCCGGCAGTCGGCAAGCAGTCAACTGGACATCCAGAAGCATACATTTAAAAGCTACATAGTTGTCGTGTATAGATAATAACATCGCGGACAAGGGAAGAAGACAAGAGCTGTGGGGCAGGGCTGGGAGGTGATGAGTCTTTTTCGGCTCCTACACTATCTAGGATGTGACGAGTCTGTGTCGGCCCCTACACTAGCTTAGGGGTCACAATTCAGTATATAGGCGGTGACAATTTTCTGCATCGGCCCCTGATCTAGCTGGGAGGTGACAAATCCTTATATATCAGCCCATATACTAGCTAGGTGACAATTCCTTATATTGGCTCCTACACTAGCTGGGAGGTGACAATTCCTTATATCGACCCACACACTAGCTAGGTGACAATACCTTATATCGGCCCATACATTAGCTAGGTGACAATACCTTTTATCGGCCCCTACACTAGCTAGGAGGTGACAATTGCCTATATCGGCCCAGGTACACTAACTGAGAGGCTGTCTCAGGTTAAGTCTACTGAGCGAGGCTGACTGACTGACTGAGTATTGGACCTGGTGGTACAGAATACAGAACGTGGCAAAAGACAGGGATCTGGAGTCACGGTGTCAGGCCGGTCGGAGGCTCTCTACCTCAGAAATAAAACGTCATCGTGCATCTGTAAAACATGGCTTCCTTCTGGTGACTTATCCAGCACACACACACACACACACACACACACGCACGCACGCACGCACACCCAAGTAAAGACCATATTGTAATATGGCACATATCTTCGTTTTCACAGTTTAGCATCGCCTTACTTTAAACACAACAAGGCCTCTACCATTATCTAACATGTAACAACTTTAACCAGAGGCGCCCGCGCAGTAATGGGACCACACACATTTCACTTCAGCAACTTGCCAATCTCATCCACACTGATATTTTCGGCATTAAAAAATTTGCTCTAAACTTGAACAGACCAGCTTTGTACAAATTCGGGGCTGGTAGATTTCATGTATATTTGGTTGTTAAATCTCAGTGGTATAGATACAGGGGTTGAGTTGCTGGTGAGATCTCTGTAGCCTCACACAGGAGCGCTTGGTTCTGGCTGCAGGGATCACTCGCTCCTAGTGGAAACATCTACAATCTGACGTCGTCTTTAAAGTGCACTGACACAAATATAATAACTAGGAGATCTAACAGGACAAGTATGGCAGCTTTTAGGCTCAAATTCATTGTACAAAATTTCCACCATAACGTTCAAGATTCTGTACAACGTGTCTGGCTGGAGGACCAATGTTCATTCACGCATTTTGACCGGCACACAAAAATGGATTAGATACTGCGAGTTATTCATTCAGAACAATTATATTTAACCTCCAACCATTCTAAATCAAAGACCAAACAAACAAAAGATTTACAGCATAGTCCATTTTTGTGTGTGTCACTACAGAGGCGCAAATATACATGCACTAATATCTAGTCTAAGTTGTCTTACGGAATGTATGAGAATAGGCTTTGTTACTTTGCTGTACAACCCACAAGGCGGTAAACATGATCAACAGACCTCACAGGCCTCTCCCCAAACAATCAAACCAAGCAAACAAATTCACCACAAGAACAATCTTAAATGCATTTCTCATTGTAACATCATATGTTTTAATTCTTTTCTCTCGTTAGGTTTTTTCCTGTTACTGATTTTCCTCTTGGAAGAAAATGTTCTCGGCATCAGACATTTTCAACAAGGTGAAAATCATTTTGTGGTCTTTTTGCGTGCTGAATGGAAGAACAGGACTACTCCCAGCAACGTTTATATCACCTCTTTGTATTCTTAAGTACAAATCCATTCTAAAAATTGCCTCAAGAGCTATGAGGATTTGGCCTCCTCTTGTCATACAAAAATAGATATCTGTTACTGGAAGTTCGTTGTTTTCAAAATGTAGATGCAGACTGCTTTCACACATTGTTACCGTGGTTACTATAGTAGACCTAGCCTGAACACCCCATTTCTAAACCATCACAGGCAAATTTCAAACGACGACACAGCAAATAGAACTGAATGTTTCCTCAACAGGTGTCCATGGGCAAAAGAACGAAATAATCAAAATTTTGTGGAAACTCAGGCAACAAAAGTTATGAATCATTGAGTAATGGTAAACTGAATGAATACTTGGAGATAAGGTGTACTAAACAAAAGCAGTGAACACAAAAGCTCTATTCTTTGGTTGACTCAGACACTGATCATTGACTAGAGTGCGTACAATTACAACATATGAGTAAATAGTGCCACTCATTCACTCAATATGCGCATTAATTAATGTTAGTAGAGCAAACAAAGCATTAGTGTTAAATCTAGATTAAATACGAAGTAAGGATTATACTTCAAACATAAACATGCTAACAGCTATATACTAAAGCAAAGAAAACCAAATGAAAACAAGAAAATATGATGTCATTAAATAAAATTTAATGTTTCACCGAAACATAAACAACGAAAAATGCTTGATAAATAAAAGTGAGATTCACATCGACTTGTACACAATTTTGTACAACAATACTGTATAATCATTTGCCTATCTAGAACAAGTTTACATACGCCACAGTCAACCAATCAGAGGTGACATTAACATCAACAAAAGCAAACTAAAGAACACAAATGTCACAAATCAACGAATAGTTAATTGGTGCAAATAAATAGGATGAAAATGTTCAATGGTTAATCATCTGATTGTTATGTGTTCTAATAATCATATGTCTGTGGCAACAAAACTGCATAAATTAACTCAGCAACTTCTGTATAAACAAGAAACCAGTTCATGCTAGACATAAACTTGCCCATGGGCATCTCAAAACAACTTCCGTATGCCCAAATGGACATGACTCTCTCTGATTTTCTTATCCATAAACACAAAATATCAACTATATCTAACATAAATTCAGAACCATTTAGCAATAATATATGACACCACAAATAATCCAGGGACAAAATCAAATGAAAAGTAAACTTAAGTTCATTTTGCTTTCATATTTGCTGTGTGGAATTTTGTTGGTACCTTGTAGGTTTTTGTTTTGAACACATACACCTGACATTTACAAGTCGTACCTTAAGCTTCATTCTTCAACCTTCGTCAGCATGACGAGTTCTTACACAAACAAATGTCTTTTGGTTTCAGATCCTTTTGTCAAAGACATCTTGACGATTCAATCAGCACACTGGCACCATTTAACATGTCCTCCGTCTTCAGTCATCAATGTCGTTGCATTTTGCTTTTTGTTTTTGCGAGTTTAGTTTGGGCTCTGTGGCCAGACAGTTCCGGGTTCAATGACTAGCTGCAAAGTCGGTTGTTATCGTTTGTTCTGAGAGACTTGTCAAACAAATCAATGCGGATCATGTTTCTCTGGATTTTGTGGTGGGTTCTGGGACACGGGATGTGAGAGGCTTGACGGAGCTGGGCTTGCCTCCCTTACGTGTTCTTGTGCTTCTTGAAGGACACCTGTAGCACGCGGTTGCCCAGCGTGTAGCCGTTCAGACTCTGTATGGCCATCAGAGACTCCTCGTAGTTTGTCATTGTCACAAAACCGAAGCCCTTGCACTTCTGTGTGGCAAAGTCGCGGATGACCTTGACGTTTTGCACGGCGCCGAAGGGTCCGAAGAGCTGCCAGAGCACGTTCTCCTCCGTCTCGGGCGCGAGGTTGTACACAAAGATGCACCAGCCGGAGCCGTTCATTGTGTTGCCAGTGATCAGGTTGTTGGGCAGAAGCTGGCCGCCATCAAGAGGCGAGAACCTACAGGTCAGGAGAGAACGGGCGGCATGTGATCAACCAGTACATTGTATAGGTAGGTAGGTTCATTGGCAAGGTGATGATATGGATATATAACTGGGTAATGAACTTGCAGATAGGACTCAGATGTAGGGTGCACTGAGGTCGTACCTGAACCTGCCAGCTGGATGGTGGATGGGGCCGAGGAAGCGGCGTGTGGGCGTCAGGTACTGCGCTGCCACGGGTGGAATGGGCAGGACGTTCTTGTTGGAACTTGGCGAGTTAGCGAATTTGACAGTGATGGGCTCAGTGGCTCCCTCTGGGATAGTACCGTTCAGCTGTTTGATGGCGCGCTCGGCCTCGCTGCGCTGGTCAAACCGAATAAAGCCCACGCCTTTGGAAATGCCTGTGAACGACAAATTGCATCTCTTTAGTCGACATGTTACTCCACCAAACACAAGTCTACTTCACATGTAATGTTATTTACAGTACATTACTGTGAAAGATCCCTACGGAGTAGTTATCTGACCTCATCATCAAGAATGAACTTCTGGAGCAGAATTAACATGGTGCCACGAAATGAATACATAAGCGTATCTAGTTAACCCTCGAACAGCTGACGACCAGTCAACAGGAATCGTCTTGGGAAAGCGAAACCAAGAGAGAAGGGAGAAGGGTTAAACTGCACTGGCAGCGGCATGGACATTTGATCACTGCACTGCGACACAGGGGGACACCAGACACGGGGAGCTGGACCACATCTAGAGATGGAGGGGCAGACAGGGATACAGCAGAGGGACAGCTAGAGACCGGGTGGAGGCGGCAAGCGCTTTCTGTATCTGCAGCCTGTTGTGTCCATCTCGCCACAAGTGGGACAGTCCAAGGGCGCAGGGCCACAACAACACAGACTTTATAGATCTCTGTCGCCCACCCGGGCCTCCAAGCTGACTGACAGAGCAGGATTTGCCTGATCAATATGTAACGACTGCCACAGACTGGCAGTGACACTGGCCACCTCACAGCATCAATCCTGCCACGGCTCGACCAACAATCCCACACCGCCTAATGCTCCGGCAAGACCTTCCGATATCGGATCACATCACAGACATTACAGTACATGACAGTCTCCAAGCTCATCCATATCAAGTTATCACTGAGGCGAGATTTGTGGGAAGGTATCAGAATTTCTATTTTGCAAGACCAATTTGATATCCGCTGGATATTACCAATCGACTATTTGCTCACCCTAGAAACAGAGCTGTAACTTTCAGAATACAAGCCCCCAAATATGTGGTCAATTCTGTAAAAGACAGTATTTCTATTTCAAATATCTTCCCTAGATGAGGTATAGTTTTCATCACGCAAGGCTGAGGGCAAAAGGGTTAATGCAACAGAAGCCTTGCAGAATGTCTGCATCATGCTTCATCCTGCAGCTACTGATGATTACGTGTAGAGACCCTGACCAATATCCCTTCCCTTGAGTGACCACTGATTGTGTCCAACCAGAAACACAGCACCACGGGATCAGTAAATCCAGGCCCCGTCAACTTTTCCCACTAATTAAAGTTTGCTCAATTCTCAGACCCACCAATAAATTGTGGGGAGGATGTGGCAGAATTTCTTTTGACCATGCTGGATGTATTTCTTGGGTGGTAGAAAAAAATGGCCACATTCACGTGGGATTGGGACAATACTAGGACAGATAGGCTAGCGATGGTATCGGGAGTGCTAGCTGCCTTATCTACGGCTTGTCCTACATGTGAGCCTGGATAGATATCGTCTCCTATACCAAGGTCTTGCTGCCAGCAAGCATTATATCACATCTCCCAGCTGACGGCGCCCGATCAATTGTGTATGCAAACAGCCCCAGAAGTCCCAACTGTGAGCTGCCCAAAAACATGGCCAGCTACAGGCCAAAAGCTCACGGATAAGTCATTCCCCATTTCTCGTTGCCCCAATGACTTGCGGGCAGTCAGCATGCGGCTCGACTTCTCAGGGAGGCAAAACAGCGGCAAGGGAATAGCCTTGCCGAGGACACAAAACACCGCAGAGTAGTGTTGCCGGGACAGACTTGGACCAACTGGTTGAGTGAGTCTGCACGACTCAGTGTCCTAAACAGTAAATATTGACTTTGTCGCTGCAGTAGCTCTCCCCTCCATCAACACTCCACAACAAAAACTCCACAACACCAAGACCATGCAGTAATACCGAGCAATATTGCATTGATTTTTGCCTCCTCTCACTATTAATTTTCTGTTACGCACAAGTCCTGAACTAATGTGGGTACGGCCACGTTTGGGATGGTGCAGGGTGGCGTGGGGGGCAGGGGGGGTATCCAGGGGTGGGGTAAGGAGAAAGGTTTGTCACCAGAACAGGCAAAGGCAAAGAGGGACATGGGACAGAGGCAAGAAAATTCTGGCAAATTTTGAGCTGAATACAAAGCATGGCACAAACAGGCTTGAAACAGGCACTGATTAATTCAATGTCACAAAGAGGAGTCAGCTTGCCTACTCCCACTCAAAGTCCACTCTCTGTCTGACGGCTCTGTCTCACTTCCTCATTAGAGGAGACTATATTCATTTACAATTCCTAGATTTATCCACATAATGACATGGCTCGTCCAGATAATGTTTTGTCAAAACTGTGGGCATGGTGAGAGACACCCTTCAGCACATTTCCACTTCTTTTTGGAACATTACGCAATGCGAACTCATCCCGAACTACAGCAATTTCGCTCTAGAGGCAGCTAAACACAATGCCATTCACAAGATTCCATCACAAAGCCACGGAATAAGGAATGTTGATCAGACTTCAGTAGCACTGACCAGTCAGGAATCATGCCACTTCCTCGTGCAGGATATACGTTCATCTACACCTATCACAACTGTCAGTCACACACCAGACAGAGAAATACTCGCACTAATTCTCATAATGCATATTCACTCCTACAGTGACTGCAAGCCTATTTATTGGCTCGTAAATACTACTACTAGTTGGAAGAACAGGGAGGCCATTACTCATATTTCCTGTTATTCGCAAAACTAACGGCATGGCTTGCCAGGACGGAGAAAGTTGCGGAAACATGGTACCGGTAACAACTGTTTCAATACCACGAATCTTGGCATCGTGCTACTGTGAGAAGAATCAGGCACGGAGGCTGCAGTGTCTTGTATCTGTCGAGAGAATCATACCGCTCCAATACTACAGAAATGAGTTTTTGTATATGCAACAGACATACATACATCAATTTTGCATTTCATATTGCATCATGATTAGTCATATGCCTCGAAGTGAACATATTGTCTGGTATTTTCAAAGTCCAAAATACCACCACCAAAGCCACACAAGATAGACCAGCTGCAAGTCTACTAGAGATGTTACCCTTGGAAAAATTAATGAACTGTCACCATCATATTACAGACAGACATTGACAGACACAAACAGAAATAGACAGATTTTAGACATGTGCTGGGAATATATTGCCAAAGACCTTTTGAACCCAGGTTGATTGCACACAAGAAAGGTTAGGCGATGTCAACAGTGATGCACTTTCTGATTGTTAGTATTGTGGCACAAGCATTTATAATGATATGTTCATCTCTTTCTAAAATATCTGAATAAAAGTATCTTTTAGGTATGATATTGGATTGTTAACTTCGTGTTAAATCTTTTACATTTCTAGTCTGTTTTTGTTTAAAGTACGGTTGCAATGTTTCAACAATTTGTCATCACAAATTACAATATTGTTACCCTTAATTAAAAGTGCCGAGCTCATTCAAATGAAATGAATCTTATGCTAAGGCAAAAGCTTACCTCTGATAGGTACCAGTTCAGAAAGTGGCAGACGGGTACTAGACTAGGACTAGAGTAGGACTGTGCAACCCCCCTCCCCAGTGTCAGTGTTAATCCAACCAGGGAGGGGGTGGGTGTATGTTCCACTACTGTTACCATGGTTACCACACACACACACACACAGATAGAGAAGAAGCGGTTACATACCTGGGCCTTCCTGATCCTGTTGGGCTTCCATGTCACTCTTGTCTACAATACAATTATGTAACGGGGATGTGAGAAATCAAACAATGAGCAAACAGGCTCAAACATAAATCAACACAAAACAAAGTAACCCCATTCCTCATTTGATCACATAACTTATAACAAAACATGACAAAAAACAAATTATGTTAGCTTTATTATACACAATATAATTTAAAATAGTTTCGTCTTTGAAACCCGAATAGATAACTGAAAATAGACCAAATTAAAACGTGAAATCGAACATGTTAAAAGCAAAACCATCAGCAAACCTGACAACGAATTAATTTCGCGGACAAATGAGGAATGAGGTTAAGACTTATACAAAGATCAAACCAAACTATACCCACCCACCAACCCAACGTAACACCTGAACGTCCAAAAATCATACCAAAACGGGGGGAAATGTTTGGAATTTGTTGTGTTTTTGTGTGTGTGGCGTTCTGAGCTGACTGGTTGGACCTGCCTGCCCTCCCTACAGCTTACATACACACTTACCATGTGACCGAATGGCCATCTGCTACTGACTGACTGACCTTGACCTTCGAACTTAACTAACTAACCTGTGGTGCTATCATAAAGTATCCGCGACGTTACAAGCGTGCCACAGACCCAAAACAGCTCCTCCAGTTGTTGCTGGGTCATTGTCTTGGGCAAGCCACAAATATACAAGTTTGCCCCTTTAATAGTTTCACAACTGGGTCGAGCGTTTGATACCTGGTAGCGTGGAAAGAAGTGGAGAACGATATACGCCATGGCTGGCAACAAGTTAGCTGCAGCCTGCTGTATATGTCGGTCTCGGGGATGTCGTCACTCAGTCAGGTTAGTGATTGGTGCGCCGCGGCTGACCACCCCGCCCTCGGGATCAAATCATGGCCAGCAGCTCTCTCCCGACAGTTACCCGTAAAATCCCTGATCTCTTGCGAGCCCGCCCACCCCTACGCTCCCGGGAACCTGATCTGTTACCTGGCACCCAACTAAAGTTACTACCACACCCAGCCTAGTCGCGCATGTACGCGGAGAGCAGGCGCCCACACGGACCTCACTGAGCAGACGAGGACCACAGACACTCGACCAACCGACTCAGCTCCCCCCACGCTGAGTCTCCACACACGCGCAGTCGCGCACCTCTGTCTGTGGTCGGCCAGTCTTGCTTTGAACAAAAAATCTACGTAATCAAACAAAATTATACAAATGATTCCTACCGGTTTGAGGGTCACACAAAATGCGAGAGGTGATTATATTTCCACACTTTGAAAACATATTTTCCAAATCCAGTTGTGTCATGCTCTTAGGCAGCCCACTAATGTAGAGGTTGGCACCCTTGATGCTTTCGCTGCTTGGTCTCGCTAAGGACACCTAGAATACCACAAAGGGGGAAACTACCGTTGTGTGTATCTGCATCATCAGCAAGTTCGTTCAAAAAGAATATATTCGTTTTACTTAAAAAGATATGATATTTGAGTTGAACAGTCCCGGGAAATTATTTTTTTCTGTAACGTCTATGACATATCACGAGGCTTATATCTGTGCAGTGAAAAGGCAACTTAGTAGGCATGCACATGGTGATGCAATAAATTATAAATGTTGGACTCATGGACAAGAAAAATAAACATGTATTTGTATCAAGGTGCACACATTTTCTGAGAATCAAACACAAGTACACTAAGTTTGGGATACATAATTACAATGATGAACTTCATGGACAAAGTTCTACTGGGTGATATATCTACATGCTACCTGAATTGTTTTGGTTATTTCAGACTGTCAGAACACAACAATACATGCTGAATCAACCAGTTGCCTCTACAAATGACAGTTATTGGTTATCTAGGGCAAGTAAGCATGCATGTACACATGTGTAGAGCTCTGTCCATTACAACAATACAAGGCAAATAATCAAATACATTTATACCAAATAAAGGTAAAATTCTAAAATGAGAATCATGCACATCAACACACACCATGACATTACTTAAGTTACTTGAAACAAACTACAAACAAAACCTATAAATGTACAGTATCGATTAATTGACGATCTACATTATTATTATAAAATGTAGAATGTCAAACAAGACAACATGAAGAAATGTAAGAAATTCCACTGATATAAAGAAAGATTTCAAAGTCAAGGAACAAGAGGGTAAAGTTAATAAAGTAAACACAGCATTCAAACTACTAGATCCTAATCAAGGCATTTCATTCAAGTCACAAATTTAAACATTAAATGGAGATCAGCTTGCACAAAATGTCACAAAACTAAAGCTAGCAAAATGCTGTAGTTACAAATGCCTCAGGATTGTTACAGTTATTTTGGATGGAAAACTTACCTTGATAGTTTTGTTCTGCAGTCTCAATCCGTTCAACGAATTGATTGCTTTCGATGCATCTGGAGTATTTTTGTAGTTGACGAATCCATAGCCAAGACTTTGTCCTTGGAAAACAAGAAAAGACATTGCAAATTAATGTTCTGCTGTTAGCTATGTTAACCAGGAGTGCAATTTGTAAATGCTCGCAATTCAGTGTCAATCATTCACCAGGCAATTACATAAAATGAGCTATGGGAAGACTGATGCAGACTACAAACACCGACCACGGTCTGCAATGAAATATTCATGTCTGAATTCTCCAATACTTTTTTCCATTTTGCAACAGAGCTTTTTTGTCATGTCTGGGGCTTGATTTACAATCTAACAAAGCTCATTGGTCAGTTTAATATGAGTATCTCTCTCTGACTCTCTGGGCAAAAATCTCGCCCTTCTTGAAGTTCTTGCGACCAAGCGACCACACATGCATCATCATGCAATATCCGGACCATGTTAGACCTTCCAGTATTCTAACACTTGGAAACATTGTATACATGTGTACAGCAAAGCATGATTTAGTCAAAACTATGTCTTTTTCATTATGGAACTAGACGCTTCCGGTCGCCTACGACCACTTGGGTGTATCCCCCGTAGCCCTATCATCCCTGTTGCCCCAAATATATCACTGATGTACATTGTGAGTGTGAAACCTTTCAAGCTTATTGAAGGTCGAATTCAAGATCACCACTAAAATCACTGCATACGAATTTCCATTTCGACATGTTCGATAAAATAAAGAAATTACAGCCAGATAAAAGTTTTCGCCCAAAGTTATACTTCAACTCAGAATATTTGACAAACTTGGTTCCAAGTTGAAATTCAAGCAAAAGTTGACAAAAACTGCATTTCAAGATGACTAAATTGGAGCCAGATCGAACTTTTCACCATAAGTTATATTTCAACTCATACTATATGCCAAACTTGGTTCCAAGTCGATTCTTTCACCATAAATTATATTTTAATTCATAATATGTGCCAAACTTGGTTTCAAGTTGAAATTCAAAGTAAAAATTGACTTTAATGGTAAAAATAATGTTAACTTATCCGGTTACACCCATGAAATCTCTACTGGACAAAACTTTTAAATTGTTGAGCTCAATAATAAATGTTTCTTGTCTTAACTATTTTTCTTGAGGTCATTAATAGACTTAACTGGTAAAAATGATGTTAACTTATTCGGCTACAGCCATGAAATCTCTACTGCACAGAAGCTTTACCTTGTTGAGCCCAATAATAAATGTTTCTTGTCTTAACTATTTTTATTGTGGTCAATAATAGACTTAACTAGTGAAAATAATGTTAACTTATTTGGTTACACCTGTGAAATCTCTACTGGACAAAACCTTTACCTTGTTGAGCTCAATAATAAATTTTTCTCATCTTAACTATTTTTATTGTGGTCAATAATAGACTTAACAAGTAAAACCAATGTTAACTTATTCAGTAATATTGTTCTGTTTTCACCAAAAACATCAGTTCTGTATTCTGAACAAGAATCCAGTGCAATTTGCTTTCATAGTACAGGTTATTGGAGTGATCACACATGTCAAAGTAGGCATTTTAATTGTTGTAATAAGTTAACCTCTCAAACTTATTAATATTTATTCGATCATTCTGAAAAACAATAGGTTTCGTGTGATGGTCTTTCTCATTGAGCCTGTGCGATTTCATCATCATTCATCGAAAACTCCCACCCGTAGAGCGTTCACAACCCATGTGTGTCAAACAGGCTAATTTGAGCACAAAATGTTACGCCAATCGGCTATTTTGGTTGCTATGGCAACCAAAATCGATAGGTGTTGAGATCTCACCATAAGTCATGTCCATATAAAATATTATCAAAATCGGTTCAGATTTGTAAGCTGTAGCGCGTTCACAAGAAAGTGTCTGCGGACGCGGACGCGGACGCGGCGGCGGCGGCGGCGGCGGCGCGACGATCGTAAATCCATAGTATCCGCCGAACTTTGTTCGGGGGATACAATGAATCATGTGAAGTTAAATTTCAGAACACAATACATGTACCAGGTTAATTACCCGCTTACCAAGGTATCCCACAGTACTCTCTCCCAAGTTACATTATGGTGCATGAGCTCTTTGAATGTTCTTACCGTGCAGATATGTATGAATATTTCATGCTGTGCATGCTTTGGATACAAATTGAACTGCACCAGGGGAAACTTTGCTGAGAAATGTTGCTTGTATACTGACGGGGATCATGCATGCTTTATGAAACTCCCGAGACCAGGCTTGGAATATTATCAGGGAGGAAAACTGAAGCCTCCATGTGGCCTCACGCTGACTAGGCCCAGCACGCGGAATTAACCCTTGTTTACCATACAGATATACTGTTCAATTCCGTCATATCAAACTACCACCAGCCTTGCTTCAAGTTGCTTGCAGATGAGATGATAAACCCCCCAGTAAACTGAATGGATTATTGATTTCCGAGTTCTCGATTATTGGTCATAAAATTGGCAGGATAAGATTAGGGCTTGGTGGGGAACAGCCACTGGTGGCCTGGGTTTTATATCTATTTTTGTTTGCCATGTGCAAGTTCATCCCAGTTGCTGTGAGTGAGGCAGCGATGCATCTTAGAGAGCACCAGTCTCCAATGCTGGCAGTATCAATCGGCTTTGAGCATTTGAGACAAAGGACTGTCCACGAGCTGCGCATGCAATGGGACATGGCGTGGCCATTAGGCACTGTGCCAAATAACAGACTTGAATCCTGTCATGGGACTCTCCAAAGGTTTGCCATCAAGGCCGAGATTTAACCTCTAACCCACGTCATCCATGCATCATTCTTCCTTACTTCTAAAGAACGCAGACATTGATTGGGTCCCGCGCACCGAGAAACTGTCTGCATGCGGGCCATTCAGATTATGCCATGGGGCTTGAAATGCAATTCCAATATATGCAGGTGACTGTAAATCTTAGCATACTTGTGTTCATGGATATACAGTGACACTAACCACGGCTTAGTTCAGATGGGATCATGTCTCTACAATATCAGACATAATATTCACACAACTTGTTATTTCATGCTCAACACAACTTGTTATCTCATGCTCAACACATCACTTTTATGTCTTGTAGTCTGCATAGATCTACCACCATCAAACTAATGATAAGTAGTTATGTACACTACAGGTAGTTTGGAGAGCTGTATAAATCAATGAACTTTACCACTGAACAAAACACATTGGCAAGTAGCTACTGACCTGTGGTTTTGTCACGTATGAGCTTGCAGCTCTCCAGTTCTCCAATACTGGCAAAGAGTGAGCGAATGTCATCCTGTGTCATTGTCTGTGGCAAGTAGTTGACGATGAGGTTTGTTTTGCTTTCTTCCGATGATCCCGACACCTGCATCATGTTCGAGCCTCCATTCATCACCGTGGAGTTTTCCATGCTGCTGGTTGGACTGCTGCTCGTAGTGCCGTTTGTAGTGATCTGTTCAACGACAAGGCACAGAAGACTACTGTAATTGTCTGATAGCACTGAAGTAGCAGAGAGTGGGACCCTCTGGAACGAAGGAGAGAGAGAGAGGGAGAAGGTCCGAACCTGTGACTAATGTCCTGTGAGGTAAAGTTCTGGCGGCCCAGTCTGGGAGAGAACATAACGTAACAGTGTGTGACGTCACGGATCAGGGACTAGTCATGTCAACAAGTAACCAGTCACCGGTCATAAAGTCTGCGTCAATGCTGACAGCGCTTGGTGTCAAACGCCGGGCTCCACAGTCACCACTCACAGTCAGTGTCCCACTGTGAGACCATACAGGAAGCCACCTCATCAGCCAAACTTTATAGCATTGATCAGAAAACATTCATCAAGGACATCATTAGCACGGGAAGCAACAGACTCTGGCAAAAACAACAGGCTCTTGTGCGATGTATGCTGAATCAAGCCTCACTCTAGACTGCCTTGTGTTACTGCCTGTCCCAATGGTTGATATTTGATATAGAATGTCCCCATGAGGATCAATAGAAGTAAAAAGGTTCTTCTGAGGTTACATCATGGAAAGCACTCTGGCTATCTACGGTCTGTCTCCTACACCAGTCATATACTAAACCTTCTATAGCTCAGCATCCTAATCTCGCAGCATTTGTTTGACAGTAACGATGCACAGAGAAAGATTTACCCAGCGCTTTCGGCCTCTGCCATAATGGATCCGATGTGGAGATGAAATCCAGGAATTAACTCTTGTTGTTTCCATAATACAGTCCTGTCTATAAATGGTCTGAACTAAATCAATGCCGGTCTGCAAATGACTGAATTCAGGTCCATACATAGCCAGTATCAGCTGCCATCTGTTCGATGGATTGTCTCTTCATCAGTGTGGAAGGGGTGGGGGGGGTGGGGATGGGTGGAGGGAGCCAGCATGTTGGTTGCCATGGCTCATTATTGATGTAAATACATAGCCAGTGTGCTGGCAGTCTGTCATCGCCCAACCAGATCACTATAGTATAGACCTGGCAGCAATATATTGATTGTTCTGATCAGGCAAAATGAATGCATTGTCCCATGCATGAGTGTGGAATTTGCAAACTCTCAATATAGATTATGTTTTCAGCTATAGAAAATTGATGCACACGTATCAGATACAACCAATCTGCACACAATCATGTGGGAACTCAGTCTTCCATGTATTCCATATAGATCTAGTAGCCATCATTGTCAGGGCAACGATAGTAAAATTCTGCGATATATATGAAAAATTTACATCTTTCTTCATTGTTGGTAAATCTACTGACAGTGATTTTGAAAACCACACTTTCACAGTGAAATACAACTTTTTTTAGACATGTGGAATCAGAAGGGATGAATCATAACTGTGGTAATGGGGATGCCATTCCCAGGCAAGATTGAATTCAAGATCAATTTAGCCAGCTTGATTGGCACATTAGGCAATGTGAGCCATAGCATCAATATCAGACAACCAATCAGGGACAATAGAGCGATTAGAATTGTCCACGACCATGGCTTCATGGCACAATGGTTGACAGTGTCAGTGTCCCCAGAAGTCGCAAGCACTTTAACAATGAGTGGGCGCAGGCCAGCTGACATGGTTCTAGCAAGGATTGAGGCAAAGACAGGCTTCAAAGTGGGCCAGGCCTAGCTGTGAATAATACCCCAGGCCTTTGTTCTGTATGCTCCACCTGCTTGCCAGCACTGTATGCAGGTGCTTGCGAGTTGCCACTGTACCGTTACAGCCATAGATCACATCTAGCTCATGGAAATTTAAAGGTCTTCCACCAATAAATCCCAAAACACAAGTAGGGAGAAAAAATCCAACTAAACTGCAATATGATTAGCAAAAACTCTAGCAGAATAGACTGTGAGACACTATCATGAATCATCAATCTAGTATGCAGTAGTTGACATATGTTCATGGTTGATTCACCAACCATATTTATGTTGTAATTGATTTTCATGCTTTCCCCATTTTCTCCCTCAATTTTCAACATCTACTCTGTCTGTCAGAAAAGCCAAAATCTGAGATTGGCTGTCCATCTTGTGATGCAGAACAAGTTTTGGATGTATAACAACATGGCAGGGAAGGAGACAAGAGGATTTATCAGTTACTTGCCACTTGCAGAGTCGGATATACTACACAGACACTCTAACCTTCCCCACAGCACATTATCGTTTACAAGTTTGATAAGTTCTCCCAAACTGCCTGTGCTACCAAGTGTTTCAGTAAAATTGAGCGAGAAGAATGAAGCACACACCAGAAAAGGAAGGGAGTGTAGAAAGCAAAGCTGAGTTTACAATACCTGCATTGGTAACCGGTCGGACAGCTATTTGTTTGAAGATTATATTCCGTGGGAACTGTGGATATTTTCCGTGGATGAAGCAAAATAAGTCCAGGAAGCAACAGTGATTAGAGTATCCAGAAACAGGCAGGCATCCAGATGTGGTTATTATATGCTTTGTGAAAGCAATATTAGCCAAAACTAACCAAGTACAGTAGCTATGTGCAACTAAAGAAAATATTCCATGGAACTTCTGCTTCCCTTCACCACACCACCGCACGAACACACTGACAGTCCCGGGGCTGCTGAGGCTGCGTTTCCCCCAGTGATAGATAAATGACCATGTGTCCCTGTGTACCTAGACAGTTATAGCTCCCTTCACCCAGACAGATGCCAGGAAAAAAAGCCCAGACTCCCCACCGCCAGCCAGCCAGCCAGCCATCTCCTTCCCACAACCAACCAATCACCAGCCAGCTTCAGCACCAAGACAAAGTGAAAGCCACTGCCTCTAGTTCCTAGGAAAAGACCTACTTGAATATTCAAGGCAGCAAGGGCGCTGTTGTAGGATCGTTGGTCCAGTTGGTTAGCGGGCCACATCTGAATCAGGGGGAAAAATTCATTAACGTATGTCTCGCTGTCATTTCACAGAGTTGAGAAATAATGATACACTTGAGCGAGTGGGATGCTGACACAATGACACTGTCGTACACAGTACTGCACAGTCACAGTTATTTCTGGGCATGCGAGACTTGGGTATTGGACTATTGGTGTCACTGCATTCTAGGAGGAAAAGAAAAGTTTTTAGCATGTAGGTTGGGGGAAAACAAGGAGAAAAAAAAAGTAAACCCTTCTGAAGATATTGTCATACCTATTATTATGCTGTCACGGTCTTGTCAAATCTGTCAACTTGTCATGATCACTGTCCCTGGTTTGTTATCACTAGCTCCTGTTACAAAATCTTGTAAACTATTGCTACCAAGCCTACCATATAAGGAACAGTACTGTAGGTCACTCTATGATTTCCAAATATTTATGTGGTATTCCTCATTGTTCATTTATGTTTTGATAATATATAGAGCTAGGTGATGAATTATAATATTTATTTATAGATATATACATGATAGATGCATGTTCGATAGTGTAATTCAGTTTATGAACATGGTGAACATGTGATGTGATTTATAACTGCCTTTAATCTTTGAACCATTAGAACTTATTATCATGCCCCCTACATCCTCACAATATTGAAAAAAGACAAAAAAAAAATATATCTATCAACTAGTTTTACAGACTAGATCTAGTAGCTGGTACTTCATTCAGCTAATCAACAATCAACAATAAATGACTAATAATACATACAGACTATTGAAACTATTTCAGAGATCAAACAACAAATTCTGTACAATGTGAGTTTAAAATTCTGTAAAACTGTATTTGATTAATTACAAGTTATATGATAGATTCTAGCCATTACAGTTCACTCCAAGAGGCGACTTCAGTAGACCAAAATTGGGATCAGGGCACACTGAAACACAGGGACTTCATATTAAATTTATGTTTTACTAGTGATGTTTCCCTAGATCTAGTCTAGAGCTCGAAGATCTAATGTAAATTCTAAATTTTGACTCAAAAGGAAAGTTCTGCGAAGGTCTAGAATCTAGAATAGATTCACTAAATTCTAGATATCTATCAGGTCTGAAATAACTTCAATGATAAAACTGAAACTTTGAAACTGTACATGTAATGTATAGAATTTAGATCGGCTAGATCAACAGCCTTAGACTTTTAGATCTAGATTTTATCATAAACCACACTTTCCAGGTTTCCCCTGGTCAAGTCAGTCGGGAAGAGCCAAAAGCAAAGCAGATTTATAAAGTTACAAACCATCTTCAATGCATCTCTCATCCTCGTTGGTAAGTCGTCCTTCATCATCATTGACATGTGGTTATACTTCTGACTTTCGCTTTCAAAATTCATCTGACAACCCCAAACAAACTTTAGGCAAATGAATGAGCTAGCAAATGATGAGTGAATGCGAAAATTGCAAATCAAGGACAAAGTCAATAATCAATCAAGAATTGTGACTGCACTGCTTGAGAGTTGTGAATGGAAGAACACAGATCCAGGTCATCACTTCCAAGTTCAACAATCGGAACGTGGCACGTGGATTGTTTTGGCTCCAAAATCCCCTGACACCTGCATCAGCAAGTTATACATTGTATCACACACTTTTGTCAAAAAAATTGGACCACTATATTTTCTACGTCTGAAACGAATTCCAAAGTTTGCGCCACATGTTGAAATTTTCACTTCCATTCACAACTTTTGCACAGAGCACAAAATGGGACATAAAAATACCAAACTGAGCACATGAAAAAATAAGAAAAACACCAAGAGATAATTCATCAATAATAAATGCTTCATCAAATCATGTATCAATATGAATAATTATTATGGATACAGAGGATAAGTAATATCTGCAGTCTTATGCTAATTCACAGAAGCTGCACTGCATTGACATTGCCATTGGCATTGGTTTGGCCAATCGATGTTTTGGCATGTGCATCATACAGATGAACAGCTGATCACGCGGTGTGATTGCCCGCATGAGAAAATCGATCGATGAGTAACATCGAACACCGCCTGTGGAGCTGAAAATGTCTTGGCAGTATTTTTGGACGGCGGTATAGAGTTGTACAGCCTGGACGACGACACACGTCGTGCGCGTGCCACGGTGTCTGCAGCAACCGTACGCAGTCGAGTATGACTGACGATTGGGTTTATTTTGGTGATTCTATTTTTAGAAATAGTTAGGCTGACTCGGCCACAAAACCACGTGGCTGGCCTATCTTGCCGCGCCTGTCACATGTTAAATTTCTGCCAAATGTAAACGTCAGAAGGCGGTATGAGTTTTCGTTGTATTAGCGCCAATACTCATAATTCTACCATTTAACAACCTAGTTTTGATATGGGAACTGATAATATATATTCTGATTTAGATTATATCGAAGTGACAGTGCAGTCTGACTTACGTTGGTGACCTGGTGACCGGCGTGTTTATATGGCAATGATAAGATTGACAAGAGATGAATTTTGACATCGCGCCCTTACCTTGGTGAACGTTTCTCCAGTTTTGTGTTTTGAGAATATATCCTTCGATGTATATCTTTGTTTATAACATCCAGTCGGTTTGTCTTAGTGTCCAAAACACGTCATTGTTTTGGTGACAAAATGATGAAAATGTGTCCAACGAAAAATGGCGTGCGGAACTTATTTCACCAACACACCGAAACGATTCTCAGCCAACGGCAAATTATTTCAGAGATAAAATTAGTTCACATACAGCTAAAAAGATAAAATTATAGTCTAACTATAAGAACTCATGAAGAAACGAAGAAAAAAGGGTAACAAAATCGGCTCTGAACACCCTACAAGATGAACTCAATCTTCCCTGTATCAGTGCTTGGAACCAAATAACGTTGCAGCATCAGCGAGCACCTGCTGCCGGATAACTGGAATCGGGCCTGTGTATTCCTCCGAGCCTGGCCATTAAATACTTATGAATAACTTCTTCACCTTTTATCAACGCAATGAATGGCATAGATACTACCTTCTAGAGAATTAATGTATATTTCCTACGAGACAGTAAAACAATTTGACAATACACGTATAAGAAATGAGATCTATTTTTGAGGCGGATTCAATGTTTTGTATGCCAGAAGAAGGTTGTAATGTGGTACCGGGGATCTTCGATGTAGTCTGCATGTTTTTTTCATGTATAAATTTTGATAATGATGGGAGACATATTTTGTTATACTTAATTGGGTAGATAAATACTTGTTTTAGGGAATGACACCACTAAATAACATCGTATCGCAACGCATGCAGTATAATTTCTGGCTAACGATAACACTGCCGCATGAAATGCATAAATGACAGCTGTCAAATGGATCAACATGCGCGTGACGTCAATTGCGCATGTTTCCGCGTGCAGTGCATTGTGGGTAAAATGGCCGACAAGAAAATTGACTCTGGTTTGTTTACAGTTGCCGGGTTATGATAAACACTTTCAAATTGTTCTTTTGTAATATATTACAAACTAAATCGTACAATGAATACTTCCCATAAATAGAACACAATCGATTGAGGCCCAAGGGACAGAATACAACTGCATTAACATAGCTAACTCGTTACTCGTTCCACGTTCATCAAGTCAAGACATCATGGAGTCGGACAGTCTTTGACCTGTTGACATGACCATGCCATGGCCTGGGACAGTCACGCTGATCGATGACACTTGTCCAAATGACTTGTCTTGTACTCGGCTGACAGCTGAGGCTGTTTCACTTTCATTTTGTCAGACCCATTCTCAAACATCTGTATCATGCTAACAATAGTAACATGCTTTCAGTGACACTCTGGAGCACATGTACAATTTAGTGGGCAATCCTGTTTCTCTATGATAATCAATGACAATGATGAGTTATTCAGTGGCACAAAATGATAAATACAGGTAAAAAGAACATCTAGTGTGTAATAAAGAACACTTTCCTATCATAACCAATTGTCATTCCGGATCCTAAGTATGGGAAATTAGTTGGTACTAAAATTGCCCACGTTATTGTACATCCTAGCCGACACGCTCACTAGCAGTAGGTATCAACACTACTGCCATGGTCTCCTGCTGGTCTCAAGACTTTCCTACGAGACAGTAAAACAATTTGACAATACACGTATAAGAAATGAGATCTATTTTTGAGGCGGATTCAATGTTTTGTATGCCAGAAGAAGGTTGTAATGTGGTACCGGGGATCTTCGATGTAATCTGCATGTTTTTTTCATGTATAAATTTTGATAATGATGGGAGACATATTTTGTTATACTTAATTGGGTAGATAAATACTTGTTTTAGGGAATGACACCACTAAATAACATCGTATCGCAACGCATGCAGTATAATTTCTGGCTAACGATAACACTGCCGCATGAAATGCATAAATGACAGCTGTCAAATGGATCAACATGCGCGTGACGTCAATTGCGCATGTTTCCGCGTGCAGTGCATTGTGGGTAAAATGGCCGACAAGAAAATTGACTCTGGTTTGTTTACAGTTGCCGGGTTATGATAAACACTTTCAAATTGTTCTTTTGTAATATATTACAAACTAAATCGTACAATGAATACTTCCCATAAATAGAACACAATCGATTGAGGCCCAAGGGACAGAATACAACTGCATTAACATAGCTAACTCGTTACTCGTTTCACGTTCATCAAGACATCATGGAGTCGGACAGTCTTTGACCTGTTGACATGACCATGCCATGGCCTGGGACAGTCACGCTGATCGATGACACTTGTCCAAATGACTTGTCTTGTACTCGGCTGACAGCTGAGGCAGTTTCACTTTCATTTTGTCAGACCCATTCTCAAACATCTGTATCATGCTAACAATAGTAACATGCTTTCAGTGACACTCTGGAGCACATGTACAATTTAGTGGGCAATCCTGTTTCTCTATGATAATCAATGACAATGATGAGTTATTCAGTGGCACAAAATGATAAATACAGGTAAAAAGAACATCTAGTGTGTAATAAAGAACACTTTCCTATCATAACCAATTGTCATTCCGGATCCTAAGTATGGGAAATTAGTTGGTACTAAAATTGCCCACGTTATTGTACATCCTAGCCGACACGCTCACTAGCAGTAGGTATCAACACTACTGCCATGGTCTCCTGCTGGTCTCAAGACTCACTCATCTGCTTTGGTAGTCTGATAGGTCTTTGATAGGCTCAACCTGAGACAGTTAGACTTCACCTTCACTCAGGCTTGCTGCTTAGAATCAACTTGAACATGCATCTAAAGCAGGGGTCGCTAATGTCACCGGTCCGTCGGTCCTGACAGGAGAATTTTCCCAAGGTCCGGCAGGTTTCCTGATTTAACCTGCCATCCGACCGGTAAAATATTTGGAAGGTTGATATCAATACGATGAAAGTCAATGTATAATATTTCCTTGTCCGGTGAAAACTTAGAATTATACCTACCCGAATGTCCTATAAACGGTAAAATCAATTGGCAATCCCTGGTCTAAAAGGTTTGGCCTATTCATTGATTATGGTTATACATACTTCAAGTAATCCCATTATCTATCCACAACTTAACTGTAAGTGAAAGTGGGGAGCAGTGAAAAGGGAGCACTTGTTGAACATCCATGGCAATTTTGTTTGTCCATGATTATAAATCAAATGCATGGTAACCAGGAGTTCAACAGTATCATGGAATGCTAAATACAGATATAAAACAACAATCCATAAATATATTGGGATTTTCCATTATAACCAATTGTCATGTGTCAGCCTTATGTAGGAGTCAGAGATAAACTGGGAATAAAATTGGTCATTTGTATTGCTCAGAAACTCATTGAGTATGATTTACAGTACTGGATAATATTACATAATATATGTCTTAAATGGAACAAAAGTTGCCTGCTAGATTCGACCAGTGCTGCTATGGTAATACTTCTGCAAAAGAAAGAAATTTCCAATTTGCTGTTGTTATAGTTTTGTAAAAGCCAAGCTCCAGAAAGCTGCTAAATTAGTGTGGATCGATGCCTCAAACTCCAGTTATCCAAAGCATATATTGGTCTATGATCTGTGAATAAATGTACAAGTGACATAGATCAGTGTTTTGTGTTTGTTTTTGTATCACAGGCAGCGATGCTGAGAGTGTAGAAGAACCAGTGGTGGGCAATGTCAGCAAGTTTGCAGTGGTTCCACCTGGGTTTACTGGCAAACCCAAAAAAGGACACCTCATATTCGATGCTTGCTTTGAGAGTGGTATAGTATATTCTAAATAACATTTCATTATTTACGATAACAAATAATTTCAATTGCAATATTTCTAAAAGTACTTTCTTGTCATAAATGTTAAATTACAAGAATAGTCATGTTGTGATTTTAATTGAAATATCAAATACATTTTGTTAACACTGTTAAAGTTGAACATTTTTTTTAAAACAGGAAATCTTGGACGTGTTGATTATATCAGTGATCATGAAATTGATCTCTTCATTCGTCCGGACACGTGCAACCCACGATTCCGAGTCTGGTTTAACTTCACAGTGGAGAATGCCAAGCAAGACCAGGTACAAAAATTTATTACAATGTGAACTACATGCCTGAGATTTATGCTTGCAGCATAGTAGCATACATACATGTACATGTAAATTGTTTTGTCTTTCAGCGAGTCATTTTCAATGTTGTCAACTTTAGTAAAACGAAGTCGCTGTACAGAGATGGCATGTCACCATTGGTCAAGTCTTCTAGTCGGCCCAAATGGTAAACCACTCAATTTGTATTGTGTGCAAGTGGGTTTTATTGGGTTTCATCATGTTCATGTATCATCTTTCACCATGTTCATGTATGTTGAATTTAAAGCTTTTGATTTTTACCTAAAATCAACATTATATCATCTGACATAGATCTAACTGGTTTTTTTTATTCGACTTTCCTTTGCTAAGGGTGAGACTTCCTGCCAAGAATGTTTACTACTACCGCTGTCCGGAGCACAGGAAGAACTATGTGATGTCATTTGCGTTCTGTTTTGACCGTGAGTCGGATGTGTACCAGTTCTCATACTGCTACCCGTACTCATACACACGCCTACAGAATTACCTGGACAGTCTGGAGAAGAGAAAACTGTCGTACTTCCAGCGTGAGCTGCTGTGTCTCAGTGTGGTATGTTACTGGTAGATCTGACATGCACACCATGTATAATATGTCCATTACATCCACAATATATTTTTGACATTGAATAACAATATCTAATGATAATAATGTGTTAGTTCACAAAAACTGAATGTTATTAAATTCATTTTCCCATGACTTTTTCAATACTTTGCTGATTATTTATCATGTTTATAGACTTGTGAATTTAATGTCTTGAACTCATATTTTGGTGCATTATGATAAATATTTTTGAATAGTTATGACAGCATTGTTACCAATGGCTGTCATAATGAAACACTGGAGACAAATTTGGCCATTTTGGTGTAACCTGCAGTACTTTTAAGTTGTAGTAGATATCTACATTGTACTAAGCAGTTGTGGTGGGACTTTCTCATTTTGCTGAGAAATAACTTCTGTTCACAGCAACAGAGAAGGCTGGATCTGCTGACAATAACAAACCCGGAGAACCTGGAGGTTGATGACAAGCAGAAGATGGTGTTTATCACAGGGAGGGTCCATCCAGGCGAGACGCCTTCGTCCTTCGTGGTTCAGGGTCAGTTGATAAATTTGCAACCCGGAAAACAATGTTAGGTGCTACGGTAGCTCAGCGTATACATGTGGCCTGCTTCTGATCAAGCCCCAAAAAAGGCCTATCGCATCATTGTGATTGATTTGACCATTTCTTTTCTCTTCCTAGACTTGAGAACTATTTACAGATACCTCCATGGTCTGGGTACTGGCCACAACAGTCTCAGTTCAGCATGTTAGCTTGTTAGTTGATGGAACATTCCTAGAGCAGTGATCCAGTCGCTCTGTCTGATGTGTGTCTACCAGCACACTGAAGATTTGCATGTTCCAAACTAATTTTGATAAACATAACAAAGTATTGAGAGCTGTTGCCTGTTTGTGAGTTCTGTTCGTCTTGTCTGAGGTCAGAAGGGGACTCGAGTATCAATTATCTCACACTTTCTGGAGGAAATCTTCAATCTTTACCATATTGCACTGCATGCATTTTGTGTAAACATACTTCAGGACTGACATGGAGATAAAGTATGGAGCAGTCACTCTCTCTTTGTCAAGTATGTTGAGAATGTTACTGTTGGCCAGTTTTTCACTTTCATTTTCCAAACAGGGTCAAGGCTTGGGTCAGTGTTTCCAATTACAACCTTGGATTTGATAAATGTGACTTCGCTGAAGGCTTTTTGTCTGACTGTAGCCCAAAGTGATACAGTGATAGCTAGTGAGGTGTAATAGTTTCTAGATATTGAATTCAAGGGTGCGTCTGAAAAGGATTCTCTTTGGTGCCTGAAATCGTTTGGTTAGTTTGGCTGATGCTGACTGAAGGCAGGAAACTTCTGGAAATCTTTGCCTCCCATCAGAAGTATGATTGTCGGTTTGTAACCCGGGACATCTGGCAGAACTTCTCAGGGCTGATTCCCTGGGATTCGTTAATTCCTTGAGGGCTGTGAGTACGATCTGTAGATTGGGTAGGAGTGGCGTTCCTGGTAGTTTGGGATGAAGGTGGACGTGTACATTGGGTAGGTATTGGTATTCAGGGCAAGAGGGGGTGCTTAATTGAAGATACCATCTGTCATAACAAATGCTGTAACCATCCACAAGCAACTAGTGGCACGATGTAATGACCAAATGTACATAACCTTTAACACCTTCATAATGAGAATTCACCAGGGAGCAGGCTATTTATAGATTTTACTGTAATGTACGAGGTATGCATCTAAGGCATTGAAGATTTATTGGATTTACCAATAAATCTTCAATGCCACATTTACTGTAATGTTGCATGTGGTCTGCTGTTGAAAAGTATTAAAACTTTCCAGATCAAAGAAGTTCTTGGAAGGAGCAAAGCTTTTATTATGAAAAGTGGTAGTCGATTTGTAGCTTACCACTATGTAAATTATTGAATATTTATAAAAAAAATATCACTCATCAGTAAATTTCCCTGGTGAGATGTGGTGTTGTGTAGTCCATGAAAGATAACTAAACTTTAACCTCGACTTTTCCCTTTTCTTGTTTTCTAACTTTTTCATTTCCCTCCCATTGTCTCTTGCAGGTTTCATTGACTTTCTAGTGAGCAACCATCCTATCGCCAAAGTTCTACGTGATCACCTCGTCTTTAAAATCGTACCGATGCTGAACCCGGACGGAGTGTATCTGGGCAATTACAGGTAATGGCGGAGGTGTGAGGCAGATCTGTGACCTTGGAGTAACACATCATAACAGAGACAACAGATATTGACCTGGCAGTACTAGAGCATCTAGCTGTGAGGAGGAGACCGGATCTCTGGATCAACTCCCTCAGCTCCAGACCTGCTCCAGACCTGGCGTGAGGGACTGATGCATGCTCCATGATTCTGATACTGACCCAGCCTGGGGACCTGTATCTTCTCTGCTGTACATGTATTTACCCTATTGGCAGTTAGCTTTCATGTGTTTATCTAGTCAATAGGATCTTTACATTGCAATGTTCCAGGACCAGCTTTTTACGGTCGATTTACCTGCTGTGAATGACAACTTGTTATGACTTATTTTATGATGTATGTCCCTGTAGCTGGGTTTGGCAAAGTTTATACATGTAGCCCTGGATCCAACGTTGCATACCATTTTCCACTTGTTGTTTGATCTATATTAGCTGTACGGATGTCAATGAGGGATTTATTGCGACCGTGACATGTCTAGCCTCGACTATATAAACTATGTACTCCCTGTTTATCTATACAGCTGTACAGTAATCAACCAAATGTATTTGTTTACAAGTTGCTATCATGGCTTCGTATTGAATTACCTATACATGTAACATACCTTATGTTTAATTATGGGGCCAAGAATCAGGGACACACATAGATCTTGAACATTTGGGCCATGTGTACTCAATAGGAATCTATCTCTGATCGAGGTGCTCCAACATTTCCTTGTTGTTGTACCTGGAGTAGATTTGTTTGAACAACTTGTTCCGTGTATTTCACTTGATCAAAAGTTGTACTTTCTTAATACTTGATCAGACATAAGAAACTTTTTTTTTGTGATTGTGTTTTTGTTTCACAATTTTCCGCAGATATAAAGTCTGCAGTAGGCGGGTTAGCTGTAATATCAAAGCAGTTACTTGTGTTCTGAGGTGTAGACACACGAGTTAAATGTGGCTTTTTATGTCGGATCTGTCTTGTTTCTTCTTAATTACACGGAAATAAAAGAGTTGCAGTAAATGAGGACACATAGGGTCTTTTTCAAAATGCATCTGGTGTCGTCAATGATGATAGAATTGATTATACCGATCAAAATATCTTTTTTTGTAGTTTTTAGATAAGTTTTCAGGGTTTATTGTATTTTGAATCATATAGATTGTAAATAATTTGTTATAACATTGAAATTGTTATATACATTTGAATTGAGATTTGTGCAATACTCTTCAGAAAAGACATGGTAGAGAGTTGATGGAGATTGCCTTAGAAGTAAGCCTTAGAAATAACATTCCAGTCCTAGCACGCATGGAATTGTGTATCACTAGTAATTATAGTTTATTGCTTTGAGCAGATCTGTTACATGAACATAATCTGGGTTACATGGTGATGACTATAAAGTGCTGTCTGATAACATATTGCAGCACTACACCCTGCTGTCAGTAGTCTATTTCTGTGGGTGTGTTCTTGTTGTTGCTAGGTAACCATCCCCACCCCTCAGTCACCCCTGACTGCCCCTGACTGTGATGTCCACAACCCCATCACTGACCAGCTGCTAGAAGGGTGTGACCGAGGAATAAAACTGTGTCATTCCAACAAAGATGAACAGATGATTGACGTGAGATGTACAGTGGCTGTTGCTGTTTTGTTACGGCAGTAATCCCCCTGTACATCAGTGTTTATCTGACAGACAATGATGCAATCAGACTACTGCTACAACATTGCAACAGCTTTTTCCTTGACAGCAATTAGCTTGATTGAATGGAAATTACTTAATTAAAACTGGATGAAGGAAAAGCTATAATTATAGCTCATCGACTTTAGTGAAAATGTGTCTTTTTACTTTTAAATCAAAGAATTACTGATATTTTTGTTATTTTAGCGCATGCTGGGTCTGTTGCCTTGCTCACTAGATTAGATCATTAATTAGATCCGCTGTGCCAGTGAACATGCCGGAACTACTTTTTGCCAGTGATTAGGCAGGTACTACAGTATACTGAGCAGTGATCTGGCTCAGTGATGTACAATTAGCCTTGGTCTCTGTCTCCGGGTGAATCTGCCAAAAGTCAAAAGTTCTGTTGCAACGTTAAATAATTTGCATGTAATATTTATACTGATTTGTCCATGTTTTTCTTGTGCCAGGTGTTGATAAAACAATTGTACCGTATCGCTATCAAGTAGCTGCTGTGTATTATGTGCAGTGTTGCACTGTTGCAGGTGTTCATTGATGGGTTTCGACCTGAACCGACACTGGCAGGAGCCGTCCCCATGGGCTCATCCCACGCTGTATGCCACCAAAAACCTCCTGATGGAAATAGACGATAACGAGGTAAATGCTAGCCACAGCTGGACATGGTCAACTTCAGCTTCAGCTATCGTTTAAACTATCACTGGCTTTGATAATCATCTTTGTTAAGTATTCATTTATTGTAATAATTGTTAACCTCAAGATTAATACTAATGTTCACTTGTGTGTAAAGTTTCTATCTGTTACAGTCCGCAGTTAGGTCTTGACAATGCTGCTTATCGTTTACAGGTTCTGCTTGTATCATAGCTTGTATAATAACATAATTTTGCCTTGTCATAACTATTCACCAATGAACATGATGAGGGACAGATTAATCACCATACGGAAATTACCAGTCTGTCTAGATTGAAGCATAAAACAACAGAAGATTTATGCAACATAGCCACCGTTAACCAAGGCGTCCGAAGTGTTAGGGATCCTTAAATAACTGAGCTTTATTAGGCGATAAGCCATAAACTATAAAGAGATACGGAGGCAGCGACCGGGGAAAGATGTAACTAAGACATAGGAGTGCAATTTATCGTCCAGACTGGTACACTTTGTCTTGTAACTGAAGCCGCGACCCAGCCGCATCGAACACGTAACAGCAAACGGTCGGAATCTAATTATTGGCGGCGACAAGATAACCACACACACAATCAACCTTGTCAGGCTGGTAGTGACCGATAGCGCGATAGATTATCAGAGTACAGTCGATATCGCAGCAGATCATCTCGGGAAGAGGTGGCTACCTGACCGTGGAATACTTGCCTCTCTCTGTCCATGGCTAAGTGTGCCACTGGTCTTGCCTCTCTGTCCATGGCTAGGTGTGCCACTGGTCGGGCCAGCTCTACCCGATACAGCCCAGAAACAAATCAGAAATCAGACTCCCGAATAATTGGTTACCTGTAATCGTTTAGGGATATTGAATTATGGCTTTCACACTGGGTCTATCAAAAGTTCACACATTCTCTGAGCTGTACTGTGATGAAAATAGAGTGTGATGTTTTTTTTCTGCGGCTGTGCTGCATTTCTTGTAGAACAGAAGAGTCAGATTCACCAGGTGGGAGCTTATCTGTACAGGTCTGAACTCCAAATAGCAACGGGCAGAATTAATGAAGTAAAAGATCAAGTTTCTAACCCTATGATTTGTGTAATAATCTTACAGACAAAACCTCTCGGCGTGGCAGATACATGCAGTATGTTACAGCAAACTTATTGCAGGTTGAGTTAACCTGATTCCATATATCACGGCCAGGCAGGCAGACCAACTTGTCTTCTATTGCTGCAGAATCGGTGCAAGTCTGAGGTCTAAAAGGTTTGCCTGACACAGGCAATGTTCGTGTTGCGTCTGACATATTTTTGGATTTTATAATTCCCTTGGCCATGTTGACTTTTGTGTACTTATTGCTTATGTCTAATCAACATTTATGTATACGCTATAACTTATGAGTACTTCGTAACTTGCATAATTTTGACCCATTTGATGGTATACATTGTATACATGCAACAATTTGTCTTTGTCATGTTTATTCATAGAAATGATTCATAGATATTCAAATTTGACTTGATCACACTAAGTAATCTGATTGAACTATTGCAAGTCGATGTACCGGTGATATGGTCAGGGGCCTACGGGTGCGGAACGGGGGACGTGGGGTGGATGGGGAGCATCTTGGAAAGCAACATGTTCCAGACTTGATATTGAGTGATCTCTAGTGACTGAATGTAATGCTGATAGCTTTCTTGTCAAAACATACCCTTATAAAACTCCATGAAATATTGACCTCCACTGATAGCTGGGTTGTGGGCAACATTTGTTTCCATGAGTTTTGGGATAAAAGTCATACCAATCATGTACACAGATTCCGTATCATGTTTGTAACTGTAACCATACATCCGCCTCCATGGTTTTTAAATAGAATCTGACGTATTTATGATGTTTCTGCATGCGGGCATGCAATGCTGGCCGTGATTGGTCGACCGATGTCCAGCCTGTCCTGACTTGGTTGTTTATGACACCCTGCTCTATGTTTGCGCCATGTGTTCAGGAGTCATAAAGTCCTCAACGTTCTCTCTACCCTGGCTCTATGTCTACCCTCGCTGGTGGCGTGGTTTGTTGCTGGAAGCTATAAATTGATCAGAATCTTCTACCTGTGTCCCTTGGAACATCGACCATGGAACTGCGGCAAATGTACCCTGCCTGTCTGCAGTGCTGTCATCCGGGCTAACCTAAATCACGCGAAGTATATTGCCAAGGATGAAGCTCCATGGAAAAAAACGTAAATTGGGCTTATTTTTAGGTTGTTTAGTGTCAAGGTGACCCAATCCACATATTAATAGTTCTAAGTCTATTTGTTGTGACTGAGATCACCGCGCTGTATTCACAAAATAAACACTACCTGCCGCAGCAGTACATCTACACAGTCAAGAACCTTTTTGAACTGTGCAGGTTAGCTGCATTCCATAAGAATTAGATGCACAGGCATTGTTGGCGCTTATTCTTCTGCAGGTGATTATATTTATAGGGATCTTTGTGAATGCTCTGAATACCGAGAGAAATTGCTTTGCTATGAGTCATGCAGTCACATTTAGATGTTAATTGATCAGATACTGAACAATTCATGTCCATATCAATCATTAAGTCCAGGCTAATGAAGAAATGGTGAAGTCAGTTGTCGGCATGCAGTTCGCACTAGTCAATGTATGTGTATGGCTAGCAGGTTCCTGATTGCCTAATGCTAAGTACCCCATTGAGTTATTATATCATCAGACTGCAGCATGCCGTATACAGTGTCACTAGTACTAATCTCAGCACGCTGCCCCATTACAACAGGAAATTTGTCAAGTTTGCAAGCCGTATTATGATTGGATAAATGTGCGGGGAGGATCAAATTAGCAATAAACCTGCCTCATAAACCAGAGGAATAGAGGTTATAAATCCTCGGGGGTGAAATCAGAGGACTGTGGATACATATAGTTCACTAGGTGCACTAGTGTGCTTAGGATACTTGAACACATACCAGACAATATACAGTATACTGCATCCTCTATGCTAAAACAATACTCTACGGACATCTGATACATACGTTCTATATAATAGTTATTTATTTCGTTGCATTTACGTTCTACATAGATTCTGATGTCTGCGATGCATTTTTCTTGGAAAGTACTCGTTGGAGTTGGATAGTTTCTAGATTGTTCGCATTAACTCAATAGCAGTGTTACCGTTTATTGCATGTGCCTATTCTGGAAGTCATCTTGAGCTACTCAGCTGTTAACTATTTGCATGTTCTCTGGCATTAGGTAAAATAAACAGGAGAATTTATAGAAATTATCTTTGAAGTTATTTTAAGACAAAGTACACATTCTGCCGGGGGTTCTATTTTGTCTTGCCCAGGAAACGTTTTAGTTTCGTAGGGGGAAGGGATGGAAAATTTTGACCATGCTCTTTGGCCTCCATTGGACCAGTGTCTGGATCAGTGTTTTCAATGCAAGATACTAGTACAAATATTTCCCAAATCTGGGCATAAATATTGTGCTAAGATCCAGTACGGGTAGGGGAAATTTAAACACAAATTTTCAATGCATGTATCATACCGTAAGTGTAACGGTACATGTACGGCTGCAGTACTCGTACATCTACATGTACAATCAAATTATAGCTGTATATGACTTTCATCTACGATACCTCTTATCATGAGTGTTACATGCATAACGGCATAAGTGTTGAATTTTCACTATACATGTCATGTATTTACCTGGTATATATATATAGGTATATATATAGAATAATATATATGTATACATATGCGCACATCATGTTCATCATGTGTATTTCATTGATGGTCATTGATGTGTAAAAGCGAAGGTGCAAAAAATGTAATTCTAAACTTGGGACAGAATACTGTGTACACCTCGTGTACACCCGTACACCCGTACACCCCGTGTACACCCTGTACACCCGTACACCCCGTGTACCATGAAATGAGTTAGTATCATCAGAATGATCAGGCAAGAGTTTTTTGGGAGTTTTATTTTTTTGGCGCACTCAAATGAATTCATTGATAATTCAGCGGAAATTCCCTGCTGCAGAATGATTAGCTGACTGATGGTGATCTATTTATCTTGTTGCTGTGTTTTAAAACTTGGAGCCAGTTCAAAGCGAGTCTCAAGCTGTGTGAAGTCAGGAGACAAAACTACTCCGGAAATCTGTTATCATAATACAGGGCATGTATGCTGCCAGGCTTATTGGTTATTACTCCCTGTTTCTGCGAATATTGATGCGCATATAAACCACTACATATTGCTTTGCCGCATGACTTTTTTCAGTAAAGTTGCATGATTGGAGGATGAGTTACCATGCTCGACATGCGAAGTTTTGGGTTAAGCGTGTATTAATAGTGTAGCTTTGACATGGAGATGAGGGAGAGGAACAGTTTTTGCTCCTGAAAAAAATTCAGTGTTTGTTGCTGGAATCTGGGGTGTTCTCTTGAAAAGAACTTTCCGGAGGTTGATACGGTGGATCTGTGGTGTTTGCCTGGATCAGTCAAGTCTGTGTCAGTGTAGGGACCAGTTTATCAGCAGAGCTCAGATAGGATCACCCTCGGATTCCGCCATGAGCCCCCTCCCTCCTTTCCCTCAGAACCCATCAAAGGTGAAAACTTGGGGTAACATGAAGGGTACACGATGAGGGGTTTCACCCGAGCTGTGAGGTACATGTCCATGGGTGAGCTGACTGACAGCAAGGGATGGCTCCAGAGGTCCAGCCAGGTCTCTGTGAGGATCTGAGCCGTCTCCTGGGAGATTCCAAACACTGCCCCAGCTATTGCATGGATGAGAACCCTGGTAGACTGAGGGAGCTCTCACCTTCTACGCCAGGTGTTAGTTTGTGAGGTCCTTCTTGTAATCAGTTATGTCATCTGTCAGTCCGTCCGTCTATCCGTCTGAAATCAATGCTTTGATCAGGTATTAGAAATCCAACAGTTTAGCTGTAGCACTAGGGACCATGAGGATTTGCAGGTCAAGGTCCTCATCACAACTTTACGTGGATGTGCTTATGTTGAGCTTACGTATTTTAAACGAAAAATTCCTCTAGTCCGGATCTTGAATGTTTATCAAGTTTGGCAGATAATTGCGATCAAAAGTCTTGCTTCTCCCTCGGCATATCTAACATATTTATATGTAATTCCAGGTAATGTTTTCCTAGCCAAAAACAACAACATCACGTAGACGTAGGCAGCCCCCTGATATGGTGACAGATATTTTTATCTTGATGCTGTAATTTCAGAGAATCGACCTTGACTTCTACATTGACATCCACGCGCATTCAACGCTGATGAACGGCTTCATGTACGGGAACGTGTACGAGGACCAGCAACGGTACGACCGACAGGCCGTCTTCCCGCGACTACTCAACGCAAACGCCGAGGATTTCTCCTGGACCAACACCAACTTCAACAGGGACGTCGTCAAAGCTGGCACTGGGCGCAGGTGGGTACTACAACACTGAGGGGAGGGGTGGGGGAGGATGTTGGCACATGAGGCCGATAACAGAATAAAAAATCTTCTCGAACTTTCAAAGTGATGAAAGAATTCTGCGATACCAACATCTCAACATGGGTGATAGCATGAAGAATGTTCGGAGCGGTAAGATTGATGAGATTACTGAGTGTGAGGAATCTACCTGGTCAGTTTTGTAAGTCAAGGCATGGGGCTGTATTCAACATAACCCAGAGGTTTTCTTTATGTGATTGTAATTGAGAAGACAAAACTATAAACCTCTGTGTGAGATTGATTACTAATAATCTGTATGTAATGTACACACGTCTGCTGATGATGCACAATTAAAGACATATGAACAGATGAAGCATCCAGGAGAACCAGTACCCGCTCTGTATGGGTAGTACCAGTAGTACTCATCCTGTGATGTTTACTGAAGACCAAGACATTGTCCACACCCTTAGAGAGGCTGGGAGCGTCCTGAAAACTGACACTGATCTACTGTCTGACAACCTTTGTCATGTTTACGGTGCATAGTCTACATGTATTGCCAAAAACTTCCTGGAAAACAGTCCCTGGGGAAATCTTACATTGTTAAAAATAAATAACCTACCAGTTAACTTTGGACTGCTACTTTGCAGGGATCAGGTTTGATGTGTTTGTGTTCACAAATAGGTTTTAGATGCATCACATAACTATGATGAATGTTAGCAGCAGGCCTTGATGAGCAGAAATTTTCTGTGCACATCAGGGTCTGTTGGCTCAATAATAACTCACAGCAAATTACCTGGGCAGGTTTTCTAATTACACATAGTACTGCATGAACACAGCAGGTACATCTATAGAGAGAGAGAACATCCAATACATCAACAACACTTGTTCAGTCATTTCCAGAAGTATTTGCACATCAAAGCACAATGAACCTAGAAACCAGGCATGACAAGGTATATCCTAGCAACCAACCCAAGACATGACAAGATATACCATAGCAACGTACAAGGAGATGAAAGTTGGACCAAAGCAACCAACGACAAGACGTAGCAACCAACAAGGAGATATGACAAGTTGTACCCTAGCAGCCAATGAGGAGACGTGATGAGGTTACCTCATTGAGGTGTAACCTAGCAACCGACCCAAGACATGGTAAGGTGTATCCTAGCAACCAACAAGGAGATAAATGTTGTACCCTAGCAACCAACCACAAGACATAGCAACAAACAAGGAGATATGACAAGTTGAAATTGAACCCTAGCAACCAATCAGGAGACATGGCAAAGTGTACTCTAGCAATCAGGGGGCATGATAAGGTATAACCTAGCAACCAACCCAAGACATGGCAAGGTGTACCATTGCAACCAACCAAGAGACATGATGAGGTATAACCTAGCAACCAACCAGGAAACATGACGAGGTGTATCCTAGCAACCAACCCAAGGTATGACAAGGTGTACCCTAGCAACCAATCAGGAGGCATGATGAGGTATAACCTCGCAACCAACCCAAGACATGGCAAGGTGTACCATTGCAACCAACCAAGAGACATGATGAGGTATAACCTAGCAACCAACCAGGAAACATGACGAGGTGTATCCTAGCAACCAACCCAAGACATGGCGAGGTGTAACCTAGCAACCAACCAGGAGACATGAAAAGGTACAACCTAGCAACCAACCAGGAGACATGATAAGGTACAACCTAGCAACCAACCAGGAGACATGATGAGGTATAACATAGCAACCAACCCAAGACATGACAAGGTGTATCCTAGCAACCAACCAGGACTCAGGAGACATGATGAGGTATAACTTAGCATCCAACTCAAGACATGACAAGGTGTATCCAAGCAACCAATCAGGAGGCATGATGAGGTGTAACCTAGTAACCAACCCAAAACGTGACAAGGTGTATCCTAGCAACCAATCAGGAGACATGATGAGGTATAACCTAGCAACCAACCAGGAGACGTGATGAGGTATAACCTAGCAACCAACCAGGAGACATGATAAGGTATAACCTAGCAACCAACTCAAGACATGACAAGGTGTACCATTGCAACCAACCAAGAGACATGATAAAGTACAACCTTGCAACCAAACGAAGACATGGCAAGGTATATCCTGGCAACCAACCAGGAGACATGACAAAGTGTACCATAGCAACCAACCAAGAGGCATGATGAGGTATAACCTAGCAACCAACTTAAGACTGTTCATGTATACTGAGTGTCCCCCACATGACAAGGTGTGTACATGTACATTGTACACCCTAGCCTACATACATGTATGAGCCAGTAGAAAGAAAAAAAAACCCTTGCAGGTGTGTAGTATTCGTCAAGTGTTTAGATTATGCAGTGAAGAAGTAGTCTTTGTCGTGACTATAGGAAACAGTGGGGAACACTCAGGATACATGAATGGTACCAGCTCTTGTAGCAGTGTAGTGTATGTGCATGATGTGTGGAGGAGTGTGTTATGGGATCGGTTGTGCTTGAATGCTGAGATAATAGGAAATGCCAAGTCAGGTCAGGTTGTACATTACTCGTGGTAGAGATATCATTTTACCGTTAGTTAGTGGCCATTACTGTAGTACAAGGGAACCTGGGAGGTTTCTGACAGCGCAATTCCCAGGGAAACTACTGATTGCATAATAGATGAGTTCTGGATCAATGGCTTCCTTCAATCCAGAACAAACTGTATCATGTCAGAAAACTTCCTGCAGTTTGGTGGAATTTATAGCCAGAGAGACTATTACAATCAGGATGCACAAATCAGAATTTGTAAAAATTAGGCCAAGGGCCGAAGATAGGTTACCGGACAAGCCAGGTCACTGGTCAAGAGAATATTCAGCATATATAATATTAAGCATATATCATGTCCACAGTTGATTGCTAAGTTGTAAATTCAATAATCAGAGAGATATTAGCAATTTTGTGCTGTGGCCTTGAAAATGAAGGCAAAGGTCAAATTTAAGGTAATCAAAATATTCAGTGTATATCATTTTTTATATGTCCACAATTGATTCCCGAGACATACAGTCAATAGAGGAGCAAGATATGAGCCATTTTGTCCTGTGACCTTGAAAATGAGGTCAGAGGTCAAATTCAAGGTCACGAGAATATTCAGCATATATCATCCTATATGTCCACAATTGATTCCTAAGCTGTAAAATCCATAATAAGTGAGATATTAGCCATTTTGTCCTATGACCTTGAAAATGGGGTCGAAGGTCAAATTCAAGGTCACGAGAATATTCAGCATATATCATTTCCTATATGTCCACAATTGATTCCTAAACTGTAGAGTCGATAAAAAGCGAGATCTAAGCCATTTTGTGCTCTGACCTTGAAACTGAGGTCAGAGGTCAAATTCAAGGTCACGAGAATATTCAGCATATATCATTTCCTATATGTCCACAATTGATTCCTAGTCTCTGATATCAATATTAAGTGAGATATTAGGCATAATGTGTCCCATTATAAAGCATAGGAGAATTTAACAAGGGAAAGTCCCATTTGGGCCGAGTTTGGGCCAAAATGGCCCACTTCGAGCGATTCAAGCGCAACGAAATTCATAGACATCATAGGAGTACATATGAGGAGTGTTATATATCAAAAAGAAAAAAAGTTACTGAACAGATTTTGAGAAAATGGCCGCCAAAGTCCAAAATCAGGCATTTTTCATCGAAAACGGCCGCCATTTTGAAAAAAATGTGAAAATCAAAAAACTAAAAAATACCTCCTTCTTGAATTATTTTTAAGTATTTTTGTGCAAAATTTCAGAAAAATTCGCCCGTAAACAAAAAAGATAAAAATGTGGACGACGACGACGACGACGACGGACGACGACGGACGCCGGACGACGGACGACGGACGCAACGCCATGCCAATAGGTTATCGGACCATAGGTCCGGTAACCTAAAAATTTGATTACATGTTCACTTTAGGTGTAGTGTTGTTCCGCGCATTTTCCTTGAATACTGGTTCATGTGATATGGCAATCATGCAGGCGTGGTTGTGTATTACCGGTATTTTGGAATTTGGAAGTTGATAAAATATGTTTACATGTGCCGCAGGTCTATTCCCTGTGCAGAATATACAATGTACAGGTAATTACGCAATTCAATACACTTAATATGCCAAATGGCATCTCAGAAAGAATGTGCACATCATTGTAAAACATGGAGAAGAGCAGTCAGAGTATCTGCAGAAACCTTCCATTTCATTGTTTACAGAACGTTAAAATAAATAAATGGGAAGGAAAAAAGTTCAGTTTGCATTCTGTCTGCATGAAATTGGACTAATTTATGTAATGTTTACTCATCAGTGCAGGGAATATTGTGTCTGCTAGATTATAATATTTGCCGTCAGTAAAAAAAAACTATTGGAAAGGTCACCTTGACTGTTAATCCAGGCCAAATCAACCTGTGGTGAAGCAGAAGTTTTAGGTGAATCTGTGTTAGTTTGCATAGCTTCTGAGAGTACACATTATGGCATGGTACAATAGTTATCAAATGTTATTCAATGCATGTACATGTATACATATAAATACAGTAGATATATGAACAAAATCACAGCACAGTTGTCTGTGGCTTTTGCTGTCTGTATGGAATCAGTTATCATTAATTAGAGATGGTCAGATACATATTACAGGTATTCACATATGCATGACAAGTTCCTCAGGGTATAACAAGGAGAAGTATTGAGGGAAGGATTACAGAGCTGCTATCTCTGTCAGTGGTGCATGTGTTTGTGTGGGGCTGAAGGTGATACAGAGGCTGCTGACGTGTCCATGGACCTGATCAGTCTCTGCCAATCATCAAGTGATAAATACACCAGGGCTATCCCAGCAATACCTGGCTACAATTATCCCAATTCCTCTGGCCAATGTCGTAATTTACCAGCCTGGAAAAGCACTTTGTCCAAGTTCGTTTTTCAGATAAAATATAATGATTTGAGTTCTTTGAACATTGCTATAGTTCACACATGGTTTGATTGTGGTAGCTTGGTTGTGTCCGACTCCGTGATGGATGAAAAGTATCTATGTAAGGTTACATTATGACCAGTTTATGGTGATTTATGGTCAGGTTATTAAGAGCAATTGAGTAGTGCTGTCTGTGGACTTGTTTGCCATCAGGGTGATCTCCTGTGATGCTTTTATCAGTTCCTGTGTGGGCAATCTGGTCAAATTGATCTACATGATGTACAGGGATCACACAGAAGTACTGCAGGGGATGTTCAGGTACATGGACATGATATGCCAAAAATATAAGTAATAAAACTGTGATTGGAAACTTTTTGTGAATAACAAGCGAAACATGAGCAGTATCAGGATTACAGTGTTTGACTTCTTGACAGTTGCGCGTGTGGCGTGATTTGCTGAGTAGTTCGGGCAGGAGCCAACCCAGAGATCTGCTACAGTACCGTCTCCTTGTGTTGTGTGCGTGTGCCGCAATAGTTCTCGGAAATTTTCTCTGGTAGCTCGTCAGTTGGAGGGAGAAGACACAGGAATGGAGCGGGCCATCAAACATAGCTATGTGTAGATACAGGAGCTGGGAGAATGCAAGTGGCAGGAGGCAATCTGATAAAAACATGGCCACTGATGTTGTTGTTGTTGCGCTGGCTCAGTATAATCCATACCTGCCTTATATTTTGTCCGTTCTATCTCCCTATCTGCCTGTCCAGGATTACACACCTTTGCTTCATTATTTTTGCCCATCTGGATCGTTTTTTCTGCAATATCATGGCTTTGAATCTGACCAGTATCCCCTGGGTACCATCTTTCCCACTATCTGTATATAAAAAATCCCCTCATCATCTTCCGGCTGCTGCCAGTTTGTTTGGATTCCTCTTGTCCACAACATGGCCTTACATTTATATTCCATGGCTGCTGGCATGAAATTGAGTGTTTTTTGCTTGGATTTTTTTGGTTCACTTTGAGAGCGGACTCCACTGGTACCACAGTCAGATGGTGGTAGATCGCAGACTTCCTGGCCTCTTGAACCATGTGAACTGTTTAACCCCACAGATCATCACCCTTAATTCAGCAACTGCTTGGTGGTTCCAAGATCTGCTCACTGCAATGTCAAGTGCTCCCCAGTAATAATGAAATTAAAGACCAGGAGTCCTGGATCACAATTTGTTCTCTTCTGAATAATTAGGGAATATTTATGGTTCTGTACCCTGCTTGTGGCTATCACACTTTCGATTTTGTTAGTATTTGAGTATTTCAATATTATAAATTCATGTACATGATTTCACACTCGTACATCATCTTACTCAACTTCAGGAAAAACTTGGATCTCAGAAGAACGTAATCCATCTGTACTAGACGGCAATCCTCCGATAACCTCTGGCAGAAAGCTGATTCAGTCCGTCAACCCTGAACCCAGAAACCTTCAGTAACAGACCGTCCTCTATCTTATTTAATTCAAATTACCAAACCAGAAAGCTGTGTGTCCCTAAGGGTCCCAAAAATTCAAATTAGGCAATTTAGACGGACTCTCATGTGCCCGGGTTGATGCATCGTCCAAGAGCTGAGTCGGCACTTCGACGGCTGGCCAGCCATTTGTCACGGGGCTCACATCTTTAATTTTGTCTTTAATTTTGTTCAAGGTTTTATCGGAGACATTTCCATATCTGCAGCCACTATCAAGCGTATGGTCTGTGTCTACAGGGATAACCTCTCTATCCGTGAATCTGTTAGTGTCTCTCTTTAGCTGCCCAGTGACATCTTGAATACAAAACACTCGAGAAACGGACATTGACCAAGTAATCAGCAAGCTGCAAACTACCAAGATTGAAGATTTAATGTGGCTGTCCACCTCCTGCAAAGCTGAGCGGAAGTTGTGGCACTGCCAGCCGCCCAAGACCCAGTATACCTCAGTGTGGAAATGCTGCAATTGCCATGCCATGATCTGTGAAATAGATCTCTCATACTGTGTGGCATTAATGATGATTTCAGAAATTGGGTTTCTCTGGGTAGCATAGATGAGGCGGGGCGATGCATTTACTGGCTGGTTAGATTTCTTGGATGCCCACAAGCGGCACACCATTTACGTGGTCAGCACATGTGGTCAGCAGGCTATGGATGACTGAATCCGCCATACACCATTCATCAACGTATCAATATGGGTAATGATGATATTGATCATATATCAGTGGTCTGCTGAGAAACTTGATCTCCACTGTATAGCAATACCACTCAATTCCCTTGATCGCAATGTGTTTACATGAAGTGTTTCCAAAGAGTGGCTTACATGTATAGTAGAATAAAACCAAGTAGTAGAATATCAGATCGAATATAATCAGAAACCTATAATAGAGATCTCTCTTATAAATGGGGTTCTAATACAATGTCATGTTTGAGTCAGTATTTTAGACTTGGAGTTGTTTTATAGTATTTGAGCTATTCTGACAATTGGCCATGCTGGGAATGATTCCCCTGGCTGAGACCTTGTCCTGTTTCCAGACAGGTGAGGAAGTATTCCCGACCAAGGTTTTTGGCTGGAATCTTTGGCCTGCTTTCTCCTGGCGTGTTTACACAGTGGACTAAGACCCCTTATAGTCCCATCCCCATGTATTAAT
The DNA here is from genome assembly GCA_949152475.1 of Terebella lapidaria. NCBI lineage: Eukaryota > Metazoa > Annelida > Polychaeta > Terebellida > Terebellidae > Terebella > Terebella lapidaria. Next base: position 39,963,328 of record OX424557.1, on the reverse strand, counting down.
TACCCAACCCAGATATTAACTTGATCAGTGTGTGGCTTGTGTGAAGGTTGCCCCGTTTCCAATCACTGCCAATAAGGCCGATTTCTCCAGCATATAAAACCGTCCGGATCTCTGCAGGGCTTCCTGTCTGGATCCCAGGAAGATTCACCACCCCCCAAACCCCACCCCACCCCCAGCCAGAGATCTGTGTATGCATTCCCTCGAATCAGATGGATTGAATTTCGGTGCCAAATCAGCCACACATCTTTGTGTTCTAGAGTTTCCCTCAGTGGAAGAAAGTGGGGAAAAGGCAGAGATAGGGAGGGGAGCTTCAGTTTATTTTGCTTGATTGTTTATCGCAATATTCTCTGGCGAAATGTTTCCAGAAATAGTAATGTCAACATTTACACTGACTGCCATTGCGCTGCTCTACACGTACACTGTTATATGTTCCATGTTATGTTGCTTATATGGGGATGTGTCTGGGCCAGGTATTAGCTGTTCACTGGGGAGGAGATGAGCTTTCAGCAACAGGAAAAAACCCATCGACAACAAATACACCAAGGAACATCAGCCACGGATCTGAGGACAGATTGCCGCCAGACAACAATGTACACTGTCTTGTCAGCGAGACTCAACAAGCCATCAACCGAGGGTCCATTACATCTCAGCCTCAAGAGCATCAATCAATATTCTTTCAATAGATGGCTCCAGAACACAGACCTGATGCAGTACATGTAGGAGACAATCGGCATGGGATCCAGATGGGCTGATGGAGAGGGTGGGTTCAGAGAGGTGTACAGGGGCTGGGTAATCATGCATCAGTATGACAGGCAGTATAACCTAATGATGTACCAAACATAACAGACTTAGGTATCTCTCCAGTACTTGTGGCTACAGTAAACCCTCCGGCTGACTCATGCATTGCCAATGGAAACAACAAGGAGAACACCATCCTTAAATCATGGCAATAAACGTAAAACATTGATGGGTGAGATCCTATGGGAAGTATGTTAATGTGACAGTCCGAGTACACAGACAGGTGTCTGCTACTGTACCCAGCTCTCCCAGACAAAAACATCCGGTGAAAAACTCTCCCAGAATGAGAAGACAGCCGGATGTCCACAGAGAGTGACTTGGCAGGATCATGATTACTGTGAAATAATAGCTAGGTATATAGTTTTGTACAAATGCAGCTTCTGTCTCTACATTGAATAACATTATTATGACAAGAACATCCAGACAATATAGTACATCCAGATGATAAGCATAGGTTTTGTCTGTTCACGGCACAAGAGAATGAGCTGGAAGAGCCGTGGAGATGATGTAATGGTCCAGTCCGGGTTCTAGGACAGCGCCACTTGTTTGTAACAATATGTACATGTGGTTCTGACTTACCTCCATGACAGCAGCCTCAGATGACACGGCGTTCTCCTGCTCTATCTTCATTGAAAGTTTGTTGTGGATTCACTCCAATACAGAATTTCAGTTATGTCAGATGACAACAATGAGGATGAAACCCTCTTGAAGACTGCGGAACACTAGATCAGTTCTTAAGTGGCGTTCTCAGCTCACGAATATGCAGACATGCGTCTTGCCTGCTGCGATGGACCATCGATGGATGGAGCGAGCGAGCGGGCGTTGTGTAAAACTGTGTTGTTGCTGTCTGGAGCACGGGTTTTCCCTGTGGTAGCTAGGAGAGCAGTGCGCAGAATGCTGGGAACATCATTGCCTGCCATGCAGACCAGACCGCAGCAGCTGTACGAGCAAGTGTGCGAGAGTCAGTCAGAGTACCAGGGAATTACAGGCAACACAGCCACCTCCCAGCCCCTCTAAGGGGGAATCCCCACCCGGGAAAACACAGGGGGCAGGCCCTGGGAACACATGCTCCCGGAGCCTGACGGGTCAGGGGTCAGGTTTGTTTGGGGGCTTCCAGGAAGGGCCATGTAAGCCAGGAAACAACCTTAGGATTGGAGACGGGAACCCTGGGTGACCAAGAACAGGGGGAGACTGCTGCAGGGAGTTCTTGTCCTGGACGCCTGGACGGTTGGGGGTCAGGCATGTTGTTACCCTCTCCAGATAAATTAGTCCGTCAGCCCAGAGGCCTGCCATAAGTGAGAACAATTGCCTCCTGGCTGTCGAGTGAGGCGTGAGCTACCGTCAGAATGCCACCAGCACAGTCCAGTGGCTATTGTGCATAAGTGCTGCTGAGAGCACTGTGATACTTTATCAGTGTTATCACCATAGAGGTTTTTGTAAATGTTTTCTAATTGATTGTACTCAAATTGTAGAGTCTACTTACATGTAGACTACATGCTCTACTTGTATGAGAACATTCCGGTGAAATGCAACTGCAGTACATGTAATGTTGCATGTTGAGTGTCTCACAACAAACTTCGGAGTTGACATTGCACATGAATTTCCATGTGATTTGATAAACTTTCAGCCCCTTAGATTACACTCTATAGGGCATTGCAGTAAATGAACGGAATCAGGCAGTTTGTATCTTGAATGCTACCATGATCACCAAAGTGTATTATAATAAATATATCATACAATATTTTTGGCATTGCGTGGTATGTCAGACATTAGAATTGTACCTGTGGCTAATCACTGGTAGCTGGGGTGAGTTGGGCCGGTCTATGATGTGTGTGACAGTTACTGCCACGCTGGATTGATGTACCTGTGCAGTGCTGGCTCACTGAGTGATACACTCGAGGAAGGCATCAATGCAACCAGAGAATCTACAATCTATTTCTTCATGTTCTTGGCAGGGATTTCAAATTGCGTGTCTGCAAATTGTCAAGTTTTCTTTTCTCGCCCATGTTTACATTTGTTTCCTTCTCTTGAGTCTGCTTTATTACAGCACACTTTCTATAAATAACTATGGGATGAGCGCATTTGAAAATGATTTCAAGTGTTTGCCAAAAACTGGGGAAAAGAGGTAGTATTTTGTGGTTTGCCCTTTTTAACTGCTGATTCTGTTCCAAGTTTTCACAATGAAACATTGAGAAATCAGAGCGTAGACGTACATGTAGCTTAGACTGCCCTGGGTACTGTTCACTATTCTACAATTATAACAACAAAAAAGTAGCGGGATTCCATTGTTTATACAAATTTTTTGTCGAAGTTCATTTACCGATCCAGCTTGATCTCTGTCTGTTATAAATGTTCAGTACACGTAATCTAGAAGTATCGAATTAGAAATATACAATAATCACCATGTTAGATGTAGATACATGTGATACAGTTATATAATGATGTGCTGTAACCATTTATATGATTGATATGAGATTGATGCTGACAGTCCTTGAAGCCTTGAGTTCCCACCAGCAGGCTCTGATCAGCCTGTCACACTCTGACGGCTATTAGCAGGTATAGACTGATACCCTTAGTTAATCCCGACAGATCAAGCCGCTTCCCTCAGCAGCACCTGGCCCTATGGTTGTTGGTATAGCACACATACAATCACTTAGTGGCCATTGGCCTCAAATCCCTTGCCCTACTACAACTAAAAACAAACAATGCCACGCCACCAATTATCTTCACGTGCGTCCAAGTTTGTTGTCTCTTTTTCTCAAATAGCCTTCAGCCATTGAGAAGATGGCCAACTGCCACCATTCTGTACATCCAGGGAGTCTTGTATGTAAATATAGCTGGATGCGATCAAGTCACTGAACTTTTCCGATGAGCAAATATTGACCTCTAATCGGCCCAACTCATGGGATCTGGCCATGAAAGTTTATTCCCACCAACCGCTTCCTCACAAGGGAGCGTTCAGGGACCCGAGACTTTGCTCGCATGCAAGCGTTGCCTTGTTTACTAGGGTCATAGATCAAATAGACGATATTGTTGGAGACTGTCCAGTAACAATGTGATTGGATATCCCAGGGTGAATGTCAACATGGAGGATATGACCATTCTCATCATTCCCATGTAACTCTCTTCGACATATATCTTTTATACATGCCGCATACTCCGAACTATCATATATAATCCGCATATTCTATACCTCAAGCTCAAAATTCATTTCATGAGTCAAATTTTATTATATCATACAAGTATTTGACAATTAAAACTTTATTTGAATTAATATGTTCATCGTATTAAAAGTTTTACATGTAAATGCTTCATTTTGTAAGTTTCACGTACAATGCTGGGTTTTACAACTAGACTTTGCGGACTTCTTTTCATGATGACTCGTAGTACATGTACCGGTATCCGAAATTCTGAATTCCAGTCAGTAGAAAGTACATGATATTTTGCGTGATTATTATGTTCTTGTGAAAGAAAAAAGTATCGCATGACCGGTATTTGACATAAGCCTCAAGTGTGGGAAAGTTGTCGTGATACCTGCTGCACTCATGAATGCACAAATGTATATGTCGCTGATTTGAATGAAATTGTTACGTTTGAATAATTCAGTCGTCTGGTTGAGGTTCTGGCAAAATATTGCTACACGTATTGCAAAAAAAAAAAAAAACTTAATTAATTTTCTTTGCATGCTGAAAAATATATCTGAATAGAATTTCTTCTTATTTGGGGTGCATGACGAATGTGTCAGTGTCCCAGTGTTGCTTTTTACCCACCGCGGGATTCTATTCAGGGTCTTGTATTGTGTAATCAGGATGTCAGGTTTTATATCGCAGTGAATGACGGACAATATGACGTGTGCAAAATAAACATGTCCAGGGCGATTACATTCTGCTTAGATCCTTTCACTCAAAGCACCATAAAAGTAAGACCTTTATCTATAAATATATAAGTCTCCAGTTTAGAAGGTGACATGGAGCGAGATGATCGGTTTTCCCCCGGGGTGACAGTACAGTACAGTACAGTACCATGAGTACATTGTACTAATATTCAATTCATTTTAGCATGTAAATAGGGAGACCTGCTGCTCACTCATCCATGCTGACCAATGCTTGCATGTGTTATGGGTGATTCCGCAATGATGGTTGTTGTGCAAACTTTCAGATACTTTTGTAAGCTGTCCCGCACATTATGGACCTCAGCCATTCAATATAATTACACTGTGCTGGTACTACACATACATGACTTTGTAGCAATACAAGAATACACTCTAACATCGGCGCTGTACAATTATACATTCAAGTGTATTGATATCATAATGCAGACTGATCCTGATAACGTCCATACATGTATATAAAACATCTGGGAACATGTACGGATCATACGTGTACTGAGGTTATATTTGGGAACCTTTCATTATTCATATGATTTATATGTACCATGATATATTTCCATAACCATGAAACAATAATAAACACAGTATGGTCAGTGCCCGCCAGACGGACATGTGGCCTGTATGATAAGCCAAATTTGTGGCTGTATTCTTGATGTATGGGCCACAAAGTTGGCGGATCACTATAACTATACATGTACAGGGTATGTACTTGCATGATGCCATATGGATGAGTTCACGCAAGGCTCCAGTACGTGTATATCATGTTTTTAGTGTGTTTTAGTAAAAGTCGACCTTGAAGAGGTGATAAAAATATTATTTTACTGTTTGATCGCATGCCGTCATCAAACCATCAGGCAGGATAATCCATCGACAATCCCTCGGAGAACTTTATGGCTTGAGACCGGCTTTATGGAGTTTGTTTTGGATGTGCATGTAGAAATATGTAGATGAACACATGATATATGTCTATGGATGAGACCATAAAGAGGCACATACACGTACATGCTATCTGGAGTGTTCAGATGGTGGATTGAGATTTATGTCCAATATTTAATGTCACCCATAAACATGGATATAAACATAGTGTACATTTTGGCAAACTCCTGTAGACTTCATGTAGCTGTTTATTGTGTTACTTTTGTTTGTGGTCACTCAGTTAACATATTCCCAGTGCTTGTATGATAGCGTATCATGTATCAGATGAACATCTACACGATCAGTTTGTACTGAAAAAAGATGCCCATCATAGTGTATAATATCATATACATTATGTATATAACGTACACTCTTCAGGATGTTCACTTTGGTCAGGCAATCGTCATGGGTTAATCAACTATATTTCATATGTCGGGACAGTTCTTTTTCCCCGCAAAGTATTTGTTTATCAATAATGTATCTGTCATGCAAATACTCTATCAGTATGGTGGGATAGAACCATTGAAAATAATATACATGTAGACTGGTTACCAGTATTGTCATTTTCAATAATGTAATTTGACTATATTTTTTTCGAAGTTTCATGACTATATTGACTAAAATACAGTCATGTGCACATATACAGTACCTACATGTACATTTTCAAAACAATCACGTCTACCCACGTGCAATACCTGTATATGAGTTATCTATTTGTCTCAGTGATCGAGCTGTATACTCTAACACACGAGCTGTCTATGACAAGCATACCTCCGCGCCTGGCCCTGTGATAGACTGGCTGTTTTACGATGTGACCTGTACACTCGCTGACCCTGCAGCTACGCTCTCCCGCCAACAATCAACCCGCAATTGTCTGCAATCATCATAACTTCAACCACCGCTAAATTGTTTTGTCGCTAATTTTTGTGGCCCGTAATTATGTACTTTATTGCCAATGGTCTTTATTGCAACTGTAAAATGTGCGTTCTTTCCAAGTTGTGTCCGCATTTGGTTGGAGTTTCAAAGGTCAGTCAAATATATCAACGCAAACTGCAATAGCTGTCCTGTAGCGGTGTGGCTTCAATGTAAGCAGGTGCATGTGTGTTTCCACATGACTTGTACATTATGACGTTCCCTTTGTTAGATGTCAATGTATAGAGAGGTAGATAGGAGGGACATAAAGTTGACAGAGAGAACAAAACTAAGTTAGTTAAGGATCTGTGTATGTACCAATACTATTTTACTTGCTCATACTAGTGCAGGATATACTTGTGTACAATTTTAGTTATATTCTAATACATCCCTGTATTCAGAATGATGCTGAAGTACTATATGTAAAGTATATAATTTTAGTTTGTGAATTGTGAGTTTATTTTAGTTATGTTATATAAGTTCACAAGTACAGGCAGTTGTCAAGTGAAGACTTTGAAGGCATGGCGTCTGCAGATTAACTTCTCATGCCAAAAGTGCTGATTTCAAAACAAAAATGGACCGGGTACATGGTTAAATAAGTTGGATATGAAATCATAACATGCAGGAAATATATATACATGATGTAATGAAACAAACTGCAACATAAAATACCACATACAAGTATCTCAATATACAATATACTTCATGTACAATTCTCAGGCGACATCAAAGAGCCTCTATAGGGATCCTATAAAGGCTCTTTGGCCACATGCATCCATTTGCTTGTTCATGAACTTCAGAAGTAATTTTAAGTGGAAGTGTTCATCGATCGTTATTGTTATCTTTATAGAATTGTACTTCTTGTAAGCATGGTAAACATTGTCTGAAAACATTTCTTTTCATTCTGCAGTGTGTTGTGACTGAAATAGTAGCTGGGTTAGTGAGAAAATGTACCATGTTTACAGGAAATGATTGCATTTTACAAAATATAAGTAGCATTCACAACAAAAAACAACCAAAAAACAATGGTAAATAGTTATGCAATGCATGCTCGTGTGCACAAAATACATGTACAATGGTCTGCAAGTTGGACGTTTACAAAAATTACACATTTTAAAGTACAATATCAGATTTGGTCATTTTAAATTGATGAGAATTTTTGCTAGAAAATGAGCTAGAGATGTCCAAGTTCTCAGCTGTCAAACAGACCACTGCACAATGTACATGTAGTGCATTATAGGTACTGAATCAAAATCAATGATGAACAAAAAAGCCATTTAGGCATAAACTTTGTTCAGTGAATATGATTGTGAAACATCATCAAATAATAACATAATGAAAATCCACAGAACCAAAAAGTGAAACAAAAGAAACTGAAAATTACCTTTCGTGGTAGCAGGCGTTCTTTAGGCATGGTGTCAAAGCGGACAGAAAGATGGGTAAAATAATCGAAAACCAATCAAAACACAAAACACAATGTTGGAAAGGAAGGTGCTATGTCTATCTGGTGTGGGAGAAGGATGAGGTATTGTGATGGTGTAGTCCGAGAGTTCGTCAGTATCCTGTGTATTCCTTGGTACGTGTGTTCAGAAAGGAGACTTCCTTCGTTGTGACAGAGAGAGAGAGAGAGAGGCACAGCTGGTAATGTGTCCCGCGCCTCAATGACTCGCCTGACTAGGTCCATAGAGGCCCGGGACCCATACGTCAGACCCCCTGCCACTCTCTGTCTCAGGCTGGCCCCCATACAAACTCCCGCCGGCCTTTGTCTGCCCACGGCCCATTGACGCTCGCTGCCTCCGTGACAAGTCACCATGGAACAAGGGGCGGTGATTATGGCACTAACGTTATCCTGGTTATTCCATGGGGGTGGGGGTGAGGGGAGGGGGGGGGGGAGTGGATTGATAGGGGATTGTACATACATGTAGATATTTGGTGTGAATGACCAAAAGTAGCAAACTCTCACGTCTGTGTGTCATAGGGGTAAGTGAGTGACAAACACTGTCCCGGTGGGGTCAGCTCTGTTACCCTGTGTTACTGCCCCCCTCAGCCTCTGTCTCTCACCAAGGAGATCCCCACAACTGTATGTGGACCGTGCAGTCCGAGTTCTCTCAGACAGGCGTGCGTGAGAGCAGAGAAAGGAAAAGTTTCCCGCCAAGGTGTGCGTGTGACTTTGTTGTGCTCTGTAGATCGCGCGCCGGACCGCGGTGGCCAGATGTCGCGTTACTTCAAGAGCCGACACTTATCCCCTGGGCCCGGGGTAATTGAGTGGTCTTTGTCAAACCGTGGGTAAACACCGCGGGCAGGTGGGGTGTAGTGTCTCTGTGTGTGCTCGGCTCTGTACAAGACCCTCTCCGACGTGTGCCACTGCTTACACAAGCCGCTAAAAACTGGGCCATGGCACTCACGGGATTAGCGTCTTTTGACAATAATATGCAAAATGTTGCAAATGGTTATAATTGCCAGTCCTTCATGGTTCTTGGTGTTCAGGACAGATGTGCATTCTAAAAGTAATGTATGCTTATATTTGGGGCCTAAGCATGTAGTTCCAATAGAAATTCAGAATGAAAATTGGTAATTATCAGATTTATAATCTCAGGCTATTATTTTACAATTATGGCAATTGTCCCATCAAAAACTATTGATAAATGACATATTGGTATCGAGAGGTACACAACCTTCCCACAATCCCACATACATCAATGTCCTGCTCACAATGGATAGTTGATAGACTCAAATTGACGGGTGACTCTTGTACTGTGTATAATATACTTTTGTGGTACAAATAATTAGGAACTACATATTTGTGGTGGTTGTGTGAAGTCCGGGTGAAAGTTTTTGCAAAGTAGTCTGTTTACTGGTCCATGTATTTACTAGAACACTACTATCATGATTTTTTGTGATTTGCATTAAATCTACTCTACTATGCTATAAGGGGCCATGTCTGCGTCCTCGTGGGATATGATGTACTCAGACAGATATACTGTATTGGGATCTGGAGCCTTTGATAACTTATACCTGGTAGTACTCGTACATGTAATACAATATATTAAATAAATGTATACCATGGTATACAGAATGATCTACATTTAATGTTTGGCTGTATCAATAGATTTGTGAAAAATAAAACATATTCACAAGTACGTGTACAGGTACATGTAGTTAATTGCATGTGAGAATGATGAAGCCAACGGACAATTTACTTGAGCAGGAAATCACCAAATGCTGTGACAGTGATTGAATGGTTAATAGCTTAGTATTGTTCACATATAAGTCTCATGAGCCATGTTTTCTATGTGTGAGAATTACTGGACCATACAGAATATTTCAGCTATTGAAGAGGTTAGGTGGGGCATACTGTAGTGAACTTCCTGTCAACAAAAACGCTAAATTGTTTTCACATGAATTTTCAAAAATAACAATATTGCATGTCTGTAGACACGAACCTACAGTATGGTACATGTGTCCAGGATTTTTTACCTGTCAGAGTTGATGAAATAATATTTTCCAAATGTAATTGTGTATAGCTCACCGGTGCTACTGGTAGACTACAAAACACATACTAGAGGTTGTGTTCTGGGCTCCGAATCAACAGGATGTCCACAATTAATCATAATTGTGAAGATATATAAATCGGAGCATACATACATGTAAATGCAGATTCTGAATATAACCAAACTCACCAGACACAGATTTCATTAAGAGTAAAACCATACATTATTCATGATGTCAAATAAATTTGTCTATGTATCAGTTTTGACAGTATCCTACAGGACCATTGGTTCTATTTGTGAGGTTGTAATTCAGCAGACAGAAAACCTGTAAAACTTCAGAAATGGGACAGATTATGTGCAGTCCTCTTAGCAGCGTGCACTGCGGCTATTGTTCCTGTTTGATATCTGTCACCTACGCGCTGGTTCTGGTGTAGAAGGCTGGCTTTCTTCTACATCTACTTGATTTTCTTCATCCATCCAAACAAAATTGGTGGAAAATATGGTTGAAAAATTGAACAAAAATGTCCAAACTCATATTTTCATGTCAGTCAAGAACCAAAGTTGGTGTACATTTCAAATTTTAAATAACAATTGATCCAAATTGTGACCAAGAAATTCCAGAAAACTTGGTCCTGTTCAAAACGATGGGTAGCCATCATTCACAATAAATTATTCTTTGATAAAGGACATACTAGATAGGTACGGAAGCTTATTGCTGCCAGGCCCAAAGTATTTGTGTCTCAGAATTTTCAGATACAGTGGTCCCCCTCAGATAGGACATACCCTTCTGTCACAAAATGAAGGTCTTATCCAAAGAGGTGTCTTATTAGAGTGGTCCATTTACATGAGAGAGTCATCCTAGCGCCACAAGAAAAAAATCTTGACGGATGGGATCTTATCTAGATCTGAATTATCAATAAAAAGAACTCAAAATTTTGGGATACATGTACCATGTACATGTAATATCTTGAAATTTTGGGGTAAGTAATTCCATACCTGGCAGCCACATGCTTCTGCAATCTGTACTCAATTACATGTACATACATTGTTTTCTGCACTTTTGTTAACTTAAAGAACATGCCCTGTCATGCTGTGTCATTTTGCATTTGCATTGTGAGTGATTTGGATTACGTTATCCATGTTATATAACAATTTTCATACATGTCTACCGTATTTGCAGGACACTGGGAGGACTCCTGGATGAGAACACTTACTGCTACACCTTGGAGGTGTCCTTCTTCTGTTACCTTAGCAACCTGACCCCGGGCCTGGTACCCACACCCTACACAGAGGAGGGCTGTATCCTTGAAACATGACAATAGATTTTAGTGCAGCAGATACATATATTGAGTGGTTCAATGTGGAATGTACATGCACTGGTAAATGAATTTACAATATTATGAAATTAGTAATTGTGTGACAGACAATTGGAGTTTTGACCCTGAGAGTTGAATAACCTTGACCTCATGCCCCAGACACTCGCCTTGGCCGGAACCTTGCCCGTACATTCCTAGACTACTACAAGTTTGTGGGGTACATCAGCACCAAACCTAGCAGTGGCCTGAACCCCAAACCTGGTCGTCAGAGCGCCCACCGCAGCCGGGACCGACTCCAGGACCGGTCTAACTCAGAACCAGCCCGAACAGTCACAGGGGATGACAGGTGGGTCATGGTCGAGTCGAGAAATACCTTTTTACTGTTGATCACTTGACTTTGTACTCAAATAATATTGTGATTACACGTACATATTATGTTGTATTAAACATGTCAAAGAGTATGTATACATCACTAACTGTAGAATGAGTTGACAGAAATGATTGTGTAGTGTCAGTGCTTTGTGTGGAAGTTTCTCACAAGACTTCACAATGTGTGCTTTCAGACTGGATCGCTCCCTGCGTGATGCCCGCCTCTCGTTTGACCGTAACACCAATGGCTTCGAGAATCCCGCCATTCGCATGCAGCGAGATTTCCGCAGACACTGACGGCCGACCGACGGATGTCGTTAAACAGCGTTATGTCACCATTTGCAGCATCTCTTTTACAACACGGCCCAGATACGACCCCCAACTTCTTTTATGGCCCGCGATGTTTCAACTGCAAATCAAGGAGTCAAGGCTGCAGCGCTAGATTTGCATGCTCCTATGGGATGCTGGGAAGGATTCGTTGAATGCATGATGGCTGCATCTGTCTGCATCGCCGAATCTACTCGTAAAACATCCATAACATTGGAAGAATCTCACTGACATCAAAGTCTACACTATCACGTGCTTATAGATATAACACAGATAGCTACTCAGGCATTGTTATCTACAGCACTTCTGTTGCCATGGCAACCTTAAACCACTGTAATGGCAGGTTTCGAGGCAGCTCTGACTTCCCAAATGGGTCATACGGTTTAAAAAGTCCTATATATTCATGGACCGATAAAGGTATGCATTAGGCAACGATGCCTGCTGTAATTATTGTGTATCACAGTCAGCTAGCTGCAAGCAACCATATTTCTGACTGTGTTGTATGTATTTGTTCTCTTGTAACTATCATAACAGTAAATACAGCAATGGTATGGTTTTGATCTGCTATATGAATAGCTTTATATTACTTACAACCAGTAACTGGTTCAGGGTTTGTATTGTTTATGACTACAACTGCATAATTTAGTTTCTGTGATATGAATATTTTATCTTGTATGAAATATTTTCTTTATACATGTAAAGGTAAAAAGCTATTTCGATTTCCATGTTAATTTGTACCAAATGGTAGACACTTCAATTAATAATCAGAGTATTTAGACATTCCAAAAGGATATTGCGATTTATAATACAACTGCGTGCGTATCAAAGAATCCTTGTACCATGTGTACATGATACAATGTTATGATCGGTTATTTATTGCTAGCAGCATTGTAGTTTACAGTTGCACTTTTCTATGCTGTGCAAGTAGAAGATGTGATTGTGTGCATAATACATGTACTATTGGTTTCAGTATTGAACAATTACAGTTATGATTCCATGCTGTTATGGACATTTACAACTGACTGGGCATAAAAGCTTCATTGATGGTTTCCTCCGACATAAACTTTGTGGTTTTATTCGCCTGTCAAACTCACTCTACGTGTGCAACTAATAATGCGGCTCCTGACGATTGCATCGTCGTAATGTATTGTCGAATAAACCGCCAGGCAAGTAAGACCACCAGGTTAGCTGATGGGGACAAAATGTTAATTACTGCATATGGAAGTGTACAAATACATGTACATGACTTTGTGTGGGTGGGTTGAGGTGGGTGGAGGGGGTTGGGGGGGGGGGTGTTGAGAGTGAATGGTGGAACAGAGAGCAGTATCTTTCAGACAATTGGTGTTACGTTTAACTGCTTCTGATCCCTGGGTCGTTGCCATGACGACATTCTCTAAATTAGTCTCCCGAAGCATTCCATTCAGAAGTCATTTTCCCGCGGGTCACAGGTCAGCCGCACACTAGCGGGACAAGGTCATTGGGTCATAGAAATAAATGGGAAACGTCTGCTTTCGTGTCTGAAGGCAATGAGGTCATGGGTCAAGGTTACAGCTTTGAGGGCTCTTCCCACTTTGGATAATGGACGGTCCGAGAACATGCTGCATGTCCTTCAGTTAGTAGTGTGCAACACCATCGCAGCGGACGTCAGCTGGCTTAATCAAATTTTATGGCTTGAATCAATATTAATGTCTGATCGCTTATCTTGGTTATAATGTGATATAACAACAATCATCCATCACAGAATTTTAGTAAGTAGTTTTTTTTAGGTTACCGGACCTTTGGTCCGATAACCTATTGCCGTGGCGTTGCGTCCGTCGTCCGTCGTCCGTCGTCCGTCAACATTCATATCTTTAAAGCTTATGATCGAATCTTCCTGAAATTTTGCACAAAAATGCTTAAAAATATTTCGAGAGGGAGGTATTTTTTAGTTTTTTGATTTTCGGATTATTTTCAAAATGGCGGCCATTTTTGACGAAAAACAGCTAATTTTGGACTTTGACGGTCGTTTTCTCAAAAACTGTCTGATCAGATTTGAGATTTTTGTTTCAAAAGATTCCTCTAATGTACCTCGCACACATGCATGTAATGGTGACATCGAAGTTCACACGGATGACCTTGATTGGTAAATCTCAAGGTCATATGTTTACACTGCGAACCTTGAGTGGTAAATCTCAAGGTCTGTTTCCTGCCAATGCTGCCATGGCCAAATCAAAATTGTCCGGTAACCTTTCTTAGCCTTTGGGCTAATTTTTTCAGTTTTGAAGGTTATTATTATTTCGTAATACATGTTCAAATCTGATTTGTCAAATTTACTCCTGATATATAGTTACTACAGCAGGGGACTGGGGGATCACTGCTGCGTGTATTTGTTCTCGTAGTGATCCTACAAGTTATATTATGGTGCAGATGCATGCATATAACATGTATAATGTGGCTATACATAACATAACCAGTGACACATACGCAGGCCCTCTGCAGTAAAATTACGATTTATAATGGTGTTTGTTTCAGCAGTGTATTTCCGCTTGGTTCATGCTCTCAAACTACAAGTTTTACAGGTATAAAATCCGTCCACATAATTCCTGTGCTGCTGAGATGTCTAAATGTTGCTTACAATGTGTTGAATTTTTCCAGGTACAATGTGACTTCCTCTGAGTGGCATTCCATCGTGTCCACCAACAGTTTTGTTGCGATATTTACAATAACAAATTTATATTTCTTACTGTTTGAAATCATATCCACTGTTTTCTGTTTTGTACAATATATTTTTTACTGTCATTGATCTTTTCTTTTGAAGATATATGGGTTATACATTGTGCATACGTGTATTACAAGATTGTATATATTCCAATTCGTTATTGTATAATGATTATGTGCTTGTGTTCTCTAAGAAATAAATCTTATCCAAGACCCCTTGCCATTAGTTAGCCTGAGTTACCATCACCGCAAACAATTTTATCTTTAAAGTTTACAGTTGAATCTTTCTGAAATTTTGCACAAAAATGCCTAAAAATATTTCGAAAGGGAGGTATTTTTTTAGTTTTCTTATTTTTGCATTTGTCTCAGAATGGTGGCCGTTTTTGACGAAAAATGGCCAAATGTCGACTTTAACGGCCATTTTCTCAAAAACTGTTCAGTAACTTTTTTCCTAATTTATGCATGAGACTTCCCTTACAATGTATGTACCTTTGCTCTTGAATCGCCGGTCTTTGTGTGGTGGCAAATTTGAATTTTTGACAGATCGGCGAAAACAATTTTTTTTGCCCCAAATCCTGTTATTATCCTTTCGGGCCATTTATAGGCAGAGAAAATTTTTCATCCATTGAAAAAAATTTTGGACCTAGAAAATGTTCGGCATTTTTTCCCTTCATAATGGGAGCTGCCAGGAATGTACTCATAGAATGCTTGAAGATAGAGCTTAGATATTGACACTTTCAAATAGGAAGTCATATATGGCAATTTGTGAGGTGACCTTGAATTTGACCTTCGATGACCTTCGATTTTTTTTGTCAAAAAACGTTTGATTTTGGACTTTGATGGCCATTTTCTCAAAACTGTGGATTCAGGTTTTTGTTTCAAAAGATGTTTTATACCTTCGCGACATGTATCATATAAGAAATGATATATGCCGAATATTCTCGCAACCTTGAACTTGACCTTTGATTGTATTTTGAAGGTCGCAGCACAAAATGGCTAGTATCTCGCTTATTATCGACTTTACAGCTTAGGAATCAATTGTGGACATACAGGAAATAATATATACCGAATATTCAGATGACCTTGAATTTGACCTCTGACCTCATTTTCAAGGTCAAAGGACAAATGGCTAATATCTTGCTTCTCTATTGACTTCATAACTTGGGAACCATTTGTGGACATATAGAAAATGATATACACTGAATATTTTGATGACCTTGAAGTTGACAAAATAACTAATACTAGTATCTCACTTATTATCAACTGTGCAGCTTGGGAATCAATTGTGAACATAGAGATGACATGCTGGATATTTTCATGACCTTGAAATGACCTTTGACCTCATTTTCAAAATCAGATCACAAAATGGATAATATCTCGCTCATTATTTACTTTACAGCTTAGGAATCAATAGTGGACAAACTAGAAATGATATATGCTGCATACTGTGACCTTGAATTGACCAATGATCTTATTTTCAAGGTCAGGGACAAAAGGCTGATATCTAAAATATATATTGTCCGGTAATCTTTCTAAGCCCTTGGGCTTATTTTAGCTAACCGGCCCTTCGGGGTAACTTTTTTTTGACAAGATGAATGTTCCCATAAATTTGTCAGAACATACCTTGGGTCAGTATCTAAGGACGTTTTTTTAATTTTTAGGTTACCGGCCCTATGGTCCGATAACCTATTGGCATGGCGTTGCGTCCGTCGTCGGTGTAGTCGGCGTCGTCCGTCTACATTTTTATCTTTAAAGTTTACAATCAGATCTTTTTGAAATTTTGCACAAAAATACCTAAAAATATTTCAAGACGGGGTATTTTTTTTCAAAATGGCGGTCATTTTCGCCGAAAAACGGCCATTTTCTGACTTTGGTGGCCATTTTCTCAAAAACTGTTCAGGCAGTTTTGAGATTTCTTTTTGAAAAGATTGCTCTCACATACCTCTGTGATGTGTATTGGTTTCGTTGCCCCTGAATTGCCGGTCGGCGTGTAGCGGCCATTTTCATTTTCTCGACGGGTCCCAAATGGGACTTTTCCATGTTAAATTCTCATATGCTTTATAATGGGACACATCATGCCTAATATCTCACTTAGTATTGAGATTAGAGACTAGGAATCAATTATAGACACATAGGAAATGACATGTGCTGATTATTGTCATGACCTTGAATTTGACCTGTGACCTCATTTTCAAGGTCAGAGCACAAAATGGCTAATATCTTGCTTATTATCGACTTTACAGCTTAGGAATCAATTGTGCACATATAGGAAATGATATAACCCGAATATTCTGATGACCCTGGATTTGACCTTTGACCTCATTTTCAAGGTCAAAGAACAAAACAGCTAATATCTCACTTATTATCCACTTTACAGCTTGGGACTACATTGTGGACGTATAGGAAATGATGTATGCTGAGTATTTTGATGACCTTGAATTTGGCCTTTGACTTCATTTTCAAGGTCAGGCACAAAATGGCTAATATCTCGCTTATTATTGACTTTACAGCTTAGGAATCAATTGTGGACATATAGGAAATGACATATGCTGTATATTCTGATGACCTTGAATTTGACCTTTGACCTGATTTTCAAGGTTGAGTGCAAAATGGCTAATACCTCGCTCATTATCGACTTTACAGCTTAGGAATCAATTGTGGACATATACGAAATGATATTGTTCAAATATTGTGATGACCCTGGTTTGACCTTTGACCTCATTTCCAAGGTCAAATAAGAAAATGACTAATATCTCGCTTATCATCGACTTTCAACTTGAGAATCAATTGTGGACTGATAGGAACTTATATATGCTGAATATTGTCGTGACCTTGAGTTTGACCTTTGACTTCATTTTCAAGGTTTCACAGGACAACTTAGGTAATATCTTGTTGTTATCAAATTTACAACTTAGGATTCTGTTGTGGACACCTTTAATTTGACTTTTGATTTCATTTTCATTATGTCACAGGACATAATGACTAATATCTGTCTTATTACTGAATTGACAGCTTAGTAAGTAGTTGTGAACATATAGAAAATCATATATGCTGAATACTCTCGTGACTTTAAATTTGACCGTGGCCTTATTTTCAAGGCCACGGGACAAAATAGGTATTATATATTGTCCGGTAACCTATCTAAGCCCTTGGGCTAAATTCTAGGTTACCGGACCTTTGGTCCGATAACCTATTGCCATGGTGTTGCGTCCGTCGTCGTCGTCCGTCAACACTAATATCTTTGAAGTTTACGATCGAATCTTCCTGAAATTTTGCACAAAAATGCCTAAAAATATTTCGAGAGGGAGGTATTTTTTAGTTTTTAGGTTACCGGACCTATGGTCCGATAACCTATTGGCATGGCGTTGCGTCCGTCGTCTGTCGTCCGTCGTCGTCCGTCGTCGTCCGTCGTCGTCGTCGTCGTCGTCCACATTTTAATCTTTTTTGTTTACGGGCGAATTCTTCTGAAATTTTGCACAAAAATACTTAAAAATAATTCAAGAAGGAGGTATTTTTTAGTTTCTTTATTTTCGCATTTTTTTCAAAATGGCGGCCGTTTTCGACGAAAAATGCCTGATTTTGGACTTTGGTGGGCATTTTCTCAAAATCTGTTCAGTAACTTTTTTTCTTTTTGATACATAACACTCCTCATATGTACTCCTATGATGTCTATAAATTTCGTTGCGCTTGAATCGCTCGAAGTGGGCCATTTTGGCCCAAATGGGACTTTCCCATGTTAAATTCTCCTATGCTTTATAATGGGACACATTATGCCTAATATCTCACTTGATATTGAGATTAGAGACTAGGAATCAATTGTGGACATATAGGAAATGATATATGCTGAATATTCTCGTGACCTTGAATTTGACCTCTGACCTCAGTTTCAAGGTCAGAGCACAAAATGGCTTATACATGTATCTCGCTTATTATCGACTCTACAGCTTAGGAATCAATTGTGGACATATAGGAAATGATATATGCTGAATATTCTCGTGACCTTGAATTTGACCTCTGACCTCAGTTTCAAGGTCAGAGCACAAAATGGCTTATATCTCGCTTATTATCGACTCTACAGCTTAGGAATCAATTGTGGACATATAGGATATGATATATGCTGAATATTCTGATGACCTTGAATTCGACCTCATTTTCAAGGTCACAGGACAAAAGGGCTAATATCTCGCTTGTTATTGACTTTACAGCTTAGCAATCAATTATGAACATATAGGAAATGATATATGCAGATTATTGTCATGACCTTGAATTTGACCTTTGACCTCTTTTTCAAGGTCACAGGACAAACAGGCTAATATCTCACTTATTATCGATTTTACAGCTTAGGAATCAATTGTGGACATATAGGAAATGATATATGCTGAATATTCTCGTGACCTTGAATTTGACCTCTGACCTCATTTTCAAGGTCCAAGGACAAACTGGCTCATATCTTGCTCCTCTATTGACTGTATGGCTTGGGAATCAATTGTGGACATGATATAGAAAATGATATACATTGAATATTTTGATGACCTTGAATTTGACCTTTGCCCCTTCATTTTCAAGGCCACAGCACAAAATTGCTTATATCTCTCTGATTATTGAATTTGCAGCTTAGCAATCAACTGTGGACATGATATATGCTTAATGTTATATATGCTGAATATTCTCTTGACCTTGAATTCAACCAGTGACCTGGCTAACATCTAAAATATTAAACATTGTCCGGTAACCTATCTTCGGCCCTTGGCCTAATTTTTGATTTTTTCCAAAATGGTGGCCATTTTTGTCGAAAAATTGGCAATTTTGAACTTTGGCAGCCATTTTCTCAAAAACTGTCTGATCAGATTTGAGATTTTTGTTTCAAAAGATTCCTCTAATGTACCTTTATGACGTGTACCCTCCAACCCAACCAAGCTGCAATTTTCTTCGACAACCTGAAACAGAAGGTCTCAACTTCAAACTCAACAAGGTGAGACGCCTACAAGGACCTTAATCCCGACCTGACAATTAACACGATGTTGACTCATGAGGCAGTAAAGGACCTAGTCCCAGAATACGCCCGCCAGGCCTGTGTCAGACTCAGACTAGGATCTCATCGTCTCCGCATCGAAACCGGCCGGTGGACACGGACACCAGTACAGGACCGCCTCTGTCAGTGCAAAAAGGATACACAGACAGAAAAACACGTGCTTATCTCCTGTGAACTCACAGACCACATTAGGACAGAACTAAATATTTTCCCAATAGACACTTCTGACCTGTTTCATAACAATAGCCAACGGGACGTAGCCATCTTCTGTTGGCGGATATTAGATTATTTTAGAAATCTCTAAACTTGATGCTCCTGACGAACATATCCCGCTTACCATGCTTACATTGGCTTTGTTTAATATGCTCGCAAGTATATGAACTACTATATGTTAGATTCTCACTATTTCCTTTTCATTCCCTCTAGGGATGATCAATATTTGGTATAGTACACTATATAATTGTACTTGTAATACAGTATTTCAACTACTTGAATACTATTTTTGTACATCAGCATTTCATTTTTATACATACAAGTATATGACTGTTAACTTTCACAGCCATTTTATCATACAATTATCAAGGTGACTTACCTTTTGCAGTAACCTGATCTTCATTAATATATACAATGTTTGTCCTTTTCCAAACTGTTCTATCATATCGTCGTGAACTCATTTCCATTTGACTTTACCTAATTTGGACACACTGTTCACATGAATGTTGCTCTTTCTTGCCCTGTACTTTTGTAAGCATGTGTCAATAAATCTATCTGTCTATCTATCTATCTATAAGTTTCGTTGCCCTTGAATCGCCAGTCTGCGTGTGGCGGCCATTCCGATTTTTTCGATGGGTCCCAAATGGCTTAAATTCTCCTATGCTTTATAATGGGACACATTATTGCTAATATCTCACTTAATATTGAGATTAGAGATTAGGAATCAACTAGACGCTTCCGGTCGCCTACGACCGCTTGGGTGTATCCCCCGTAGCCCTATCATCTCTGTTGCCCCAAATATATCACTGTCAAGTGTGAAAAACTAGAGCAAGGGCTAAAAAAAATTACCAGAGAAATGTTAAATCTCAAGTCACAACTTTTCTTTTCCCCACCAAAATTGCTGCACTGATTTTCCGAGATTATTGAAGGTCGAATTAAAAATCACCACTGAAATCTCTTTATATGAATTTCCATTTCGACATGTTTGATAAAATAACGAAAATACAGATAGATCAATCTTTTCACCTATTTATATTTCAACTCAGAGTATTTTACAAATTTTACAAAAAGTAAAATTTGACCAAAAATGCATTTCAAGATGACGAAATTGGAGCCAGATCGAACTTCTCACCATAAGTTATATTTCGACTCATAATACATGTATGTGCCAAACTTGGTTTCAAGTTGAAATTCAAAGTAAAAGTTAATCAAAACTGCATTTCAAGATGACAAAATTGGAGCCAGATCAAACTTTTCGTCATAAGTTATATTTTAACTCATAATACCTGCCCAACTTGGTTTCAAGTTGAAATTCAAACTAAAAGTTGACCAAAACTGCATTTCAAGATGACGAAATTGGAGCCAGATCAAACTTTTCGGCGTTTTCGCCATGAGTTATATTTCAACTCATAATATGTGCCAAACTTGGTATTAAGTTGAAATTCAATGTAAAAGTTGACCAAAACTGCATTTCAAGACTTAACTAGCAAGAAATATAGTTAACTTATTTGGTCACAGCCATAAAATCTCTGCTGGACAAAGCCTTCATCGTGTTGAGCCAATAATATAATATTTCTTGTCTTAACTATTTTCATTATGGTCAAAAATAGACTTAACATGTAAAAATAATGTTAAAGGGTTAGTTCCTAGTAAACATAAAGTTGTCAAAACAAATAAAATTAAGTGTAAATTGATTGATGGTGGTGTACTGATTCAGAATCGCCCATTTGTGGATTTTATTTTCCATCCTATATGCGCTCTATATGTCAATAATGACATGTCTGCGGCCGCCCCCTCTTTCCGGGATTATGAATGCGCGATCCCTTGTGACGTCATCGGTTGTACAACTTGTCAACGCGTGTCGTTCGCCTCAAACACTGTGTTCAGCCAAACGCCGAGAAAATGCATCTAGGTTAGTAACCAGAATGAAAATAAGCGATAATAATCATCATTATGTCTTAATGTAAATCATAGACACAGTAGAATATATAAAATTGCTCCCAAGTTGTCGATTTGGGGTTGAAGTGGGCGATGATAGGTGCGGGACAATTCGTGCGCGATAGGGTTTTTGACGGGGCGTAGATTTGTCAATAATTCATTGATCTGAATTTTGTAAGCGGTGATTAGAAGACATTCTAATTAGAAGACAAAATCTTGCAGTTTCATTCGTTTTCCTCTAGTAGTTCGTCAACAATCGTAATTTTAAAACGCTGATTCGTACGATGTGATTTTCCTTATTTCTGACCGTCGGCGTCCTCATCCATGATTCGACTTTTTTTTTTCATGGAATGTCTACCGCAGTTTTCAGCTTTTCTATAATATTTTCGTATATATTCTGTATATTTTATCATATAGATCTGGAATTTATTTATCATATATATTAATCGTGGTCATTTGCGCACTCTTGGCTCTAAAGACTAGATCTAGTGTAGACTAGAACTATATGGAAATTATTGGATCACGAGAAGGATTAGGGATGATTATTTTATACTAGGAATTTGGATACCGCCAAACCGCACGCATGCAACAAATACCAGTATATATCAAAATTTATACCTGAAAAGCCATACCTCTACATCATGCAGTCTAGATATAGGGCTAGTACGTATAGCTAAGAGTCCGACATACCTACTGGTATTTCAACAGATAAATTTATATTACAGTTTCAAACCAGTTGTCCGTGGAGAAGAATGAAGTTGCGTTGTCGGTGGTTGCACTGACCAACACGATTGAGACTGGTTATTCACACAAGTCCATACATGTTCAGCGGCCATCTTCAACCCTCCCCCCCCCCCCCCCCCACCACAACCACAGGAGGTACCACAACTTCAACCACTGGACAATCTTACACTGAGGTACTTATTGCTGGATAGAGATTACATCATTCGAAATAAACTGCACCATGAAATGTCTAGGTAAATGAAGTAAGCGGTGTGAGTGTTTGTTGTAAAATATTCTTCGTAGATCTGGTAATGTTTCATATCATACAATTTCAATCATATAAAAAATGATCTCATAGCTACTCATTTTCATTCGAGGCAATAAACTACTGTGACGAAAGCAGTAAAACACGACCATTTCTCACTTATGATGATTATTAATGCATAAATTAACTAATGCTTTGCTAAATTAACTAATGCATTGCTTTCCATTTAAAGAAAGATGGTGCTGGAACTGGTCCTGTAAAGTTGGGGGTATGTGACGCGACAGCCTCTCATAGAATACAAGCACTTCACACTGAAGTTAGGAGGGTGAGAAATTTGCTATCAATTGTAAAACAAACATTAAAAAATTAGAAACACGTATTCACACACTGTCTGACCATGATAACGCAATTTTGTCTTTGGATAAACTGTGCGGTCGGCTCTGTTTCTATTCCAAAATTGTATTTTAGATTTGGTGTTCAATTGGCATCATCAAAATCTGGTTGTATTGCTTGTAATATGATGATACTTACACCAAGCACAAAAACAGAGGTATTCACAATCACTGGTACATAGATCCATTTGCAATTTTTAATACTAAATTCGATAATGACAAAATGAATCACAAAAATCTACTTTGTATTTTCAGATACAGTACTGGCTGCTGTGAGAAGGGGAGACCTCATGAAGCATGCACAAGTTGGAAACAGCGCTTTGTTGTCACATACAGCAGTATGCAGATGTCAAGGCGATGCTATACCATACATATATGCAACACACTGATTTTTGCTTTGTAAAATAGAAATTTTGATTTTCACATACTAATTAGTATGTATTTTTGTTTTATCATAACTTAGGTTGGGATGCATGAATAGTTTGGTCTGCATATAAAATATAAAGAGTTACCATATTGCCAAGTAATTGTGTTATATGGATCATTATAATATTCATGTTTGTTTTATACATTCTAAACATTGTACTGACAGTACAGCGGCAAAATGCATTTTCAAATGTATGGATACTAGTAAGTTTGGATATCCTCAAGTTCTCATGACTACTGTATATAACAAAATGTTGTTGTATGCACTTTGCATTGAGTTGTGATTTTTTGTATGGATTATAGTAGAGTATGAAATTCATATAACGTCAGAGAATAAAAGGTATCATTTATGTCCTTTGTTCCTGGATTTTTTTAATCTTCTAATTCCTAAGCCTACGGTTGGAACTAAATGCTGCCCTGGGTAAGTCGACGTTTGTTGTAACCTTAAGGATACTAGTAACACACATGATACACAAAGAAACATTTCGTCACTTTAACTGTTGGTCGATATAACATTTCCATGCAAAATTATATTATTATTGACATGTTTTAGTAAGAAATTTTTTGCAAGGAAATGACGTGAAAAAACAATTTGACTGTAACTACATTTTGACTACATGGAAAAAAATACAGCTGGGCCGCCAGTGGACGTTGGACCACAAAAGTATTCTAAATGCTTAGTGTCCATATATGTAAAAAAATTCACCTGGACCGCCAGTGGACTTTGGACCACAAAAGTATTCTAAACGCTTAGTTTCCATATATGGAACATGCAGTCGTCATAATACCGGCCGGTACCCTGCATGCAGCAGTCATCATAACTTTTCATCGAGTTTTATTTTTTTTGCCTTTTAAATCTGTCCGAGAGTGGGGTGGACGGGGGCGTGGGGATGTGCGGTCGTATGACTACACGCATATGACATTGTTTCGAGTGTGGTATGTGTTTTTTCAGCCTTCACCACATTTCCAGGGTTCCTTAAGTTTGCATACTGTATTCCCCTGCTTATCCTGTAACATCTATAGTATCTAGTTCAAAGCGCTCGAAGCATCCCTACAGCAGGGATAGAAATTATAGTTGGGCTGGCAAAATTTTAAAGATGCAATGCAGCAGGTCCCCGGGACCATCATTTTTTCATTCTTTTGACATCACTGATAAAGGAAAATGAACTGGGGACCTGTAAGCATCGATTTATAATAAAATGAAGACGTCCATGGATGGGAGGGAGTGGTTATCCAGACGCCGCCAACCCCCCCCCCCCCCCCCCGGGTGCATGTCCCGTTGGTTGTTAGGCCTACTGCTCGATTCTGCCACGTGCACGTGTGGAACGCACGGCTCAAACTCACGGCCAAACAGTACTGCCCGTATTCGCTAACATCGTTCTAATCATCGATAATGCTGACAGTCTAGCTACTAGATTCATCATTTAATTTGGATACCAAATTCCACTCGCAAAAACAAGATTCATAAACATTTTAGTGTGAAAAGTTAGAACCAAGTCGAGATGCCAAAACGGATTGCCGGTGTTTGTTTGCATGTACCACATGGTCAATAATTCTTCGATTTGAATTCTGTAAACGATGTTTTGAAGACAATCAACCATACAACTGATATGTGCAGTTTCATTCATTTCTCTCGGATAGTTCATCCACAATCCCAGTCAAACTGTCAAACGATACAGGATTGCCGGCGTTTGTTTACATGTAGGGGCACATGCACTTGTACAACTTATGACGTCACAAGTTTATGATCGCTACACATGACGTAAAGTGCGGGCGGCAGTTGAAAACGTCAAAAACATCTAAAAATCCACATGATTTCTGTATTAAATCGATCGTAGTTCCATTTTAAATAAAGATATCGGCATTTGGGTTACATATTTCAATAGCTTAATATTCCCGCTTCGTGAATACGATGATATTTCTATGAATTCATTGAAACTTAGACCACGAGGTCGATTCAAACGAAGGTGGGGTATGCTACATATACTAGGAACTGACCCTTTAACTTATTTGGTTACACCCAGAAATTTCTACCGGACAAAACCTTAACCTTGTTCAGCTTACCTTGTTGAGCCCAATAATAAATATTTCTTGTCTTAACTATTTTCATTGTGGTCAATAATAGACTTAACATGTAAAAATAATGTTAACTTATTCGGTTTCACCCAGAAATTTCTACCGGACAAAACCTTAACTTTGTTAGGCTCAATAATAATTGTTTCTCATCTTAACTATTTTTATTGAGGTCAATAATAGACTTAACTAGCAAAAAAAAAGTTAACTTATTTGGTTACAGACATAAAATGTCTACTGGAAAGAATCTTCACCTCGTTGAGCCCAATAATAAATATTTCTTGTCTTAACTATTTTTATTGTGGTCAATAATAGACTTAACTATTTTTATTGTGGTCAATAATAGACTTAACTAGTGAAAATAATGTTAATTTATTCGGTTACACCAATGAAATTTGTACTGGACAAAACATTTACCTTGTTGAGGTTAATAATAAATATTTCTTGTCTTAACTATTTTTATTGTGGTCAATAATAGACTTAACTATTAAAAATAATGTTAACTTATTCAGTTACACCCATGAAATCTGTACTGGACAAAACCTTTACCTTGTTGAGCTTAATAATAAACGTTTCTCGTCTTAACTATTTTTATTGTGGACAATAATAGACTTAACTAGTAAAACTAATGTTAACTTATTCAGTAATATTGTCCTGTTTTCACTGAAAACATCAGTTCTCCATTCTGAACAAGAAACCAGTGTCATTACCTTCCATTGTACAGGCTATTGGAATGATCGTACATGTCAAAATGGATATTTCAAAATTCTGTAATAAGTTAGGCTGTTAACATATTAATATTTATATGATCATTCTAAAAAACGATTGGTTTCGTTTGACAGCCCTTCCCAACAACACTTCCAAATATTATCAAGATTCGTCAAAAATTGCCATCTGTAGAGCGTTCACAAGCCATGTGTCTCAAACAGGCTGTTTTCAATGCAAAATGTGTCCCCAAACGACCAATTCAGTTGCCACGGCAACCAAAATCGATTGGTGTCGGGATCTTACCATAATATATGTGCCTGCAAAAAATAATGGTGATCGGGTGAGAATTGCGGCCTGTAGCGCGTTCACAAGCCATGTGTCTCAAACAGGCTGTTTTCAATGCAAAATGTGTCCTCAAACGACCAATTCAGTTGCCACGGCAACCAAAATCGATTGGTGTCGGGATCTTACCATAATATATGTGCCTGCAAAAAATAATGGTGATCGGGTGAGAATTGCGGCCTGTAGCGCGTTCACAAGAAAATCTCTGCGGACGCGGACACGGACGCGGACGCGGACGACGAAGCCAAATCCATAGTATCCGCCGAACTTTGTTCGGGGGATGAATTATGAACATATAGGAAATGATATATGCTGAATATTCTTGTGACCTTGAATTTGACCTTTGACCTCATTTTCAAGGTCACAGGACAAAATGGCTAATATCTCGCTTATTATCGACTTTACAGCTTAGGAATCAATTGTGAACATATAGAAAATGGTATATTCTGAATATTGTCATGACCTTGAATTTGACCTTTGACCTAATTTTCAAGGTCACAGGTCAAAATGGCCAATATCTCGCTTATTATTGACTTTACAGCTTAGGAATCAATTGTGCACATATAGGAAATGAAATAGTCCGAATACTTTGATGACCTTGAATTTGATCTTTGACCTCATTTTCAAGGTCAAAGCACAAAAATGGCTAATATCTCACCTAATATCGACTTTACAGCTTAGGAATCTATTGTGGACATATAGGAAGTGATATGACCTTGAATTTTATCGTCGATAACAAGCGAGATATGAGCCAATTTGTGGTATGACCTTGAAAAAAAGGTCAAAGGTCAAAATTCAATGTCATCAGAATATTCAGTGTATATCATTTCCTATATGTTCATAATTAGGCATCCCGATTGAAAATCGGGAGGCCTTATGTTTTTGTCTGTTTTTTTTCTTCTTTTTTTTTTTTTTTTTCTTCCGCCGTTTGGTTTCCGGATCATAACTCTTGAACGCCTTGATCCATCTTTCCGAAATTTTCACAGCTCATCCGAAATACTTTGCTCCTAACCCCTATTATTTTTCGTCGAGATCCGAAATCCGAGATGGCCGCCATTCAATTCGGTTTTATTTATGCTAAAACACATGGGTAATACTCGAGATCGATAAACTTCCTTATTTTACATGTACTCTCAAACATTTACACACTCTAACAAGTGATATCACATACTCCAGTCAAATGATATCACATCACTCTCAAACTACATTCTGTAATGAACACTTGTTAATTCTGAGACGAAGCACCGCTGTTTATAATGAATATGAAGAACATATTAAATTTTTAACGAACAAATGAGTTCATGGTAGAGAGCAAATGACACGATTGAAGCAAACATTGCAAGAATCCAAATTTCAGTGGAAACTAGATGCTCTCTCAAGAGATCTGGGAAGAAAGTCCAGTTCATCTCACAAACTCCAAAGGTCAACTTCCAATGTGACACCCTTTACCAGGTGAAGGCGTTTTCTTGACACTCTCTACAAGTTTCAATTATTCTCACAATTCAACGAGGTCGAATGATTGTGCCAGTGACACCCTGTACCAGGTCACAAAACTGATGAGGTCCGGCACACTTCTAACACCCTGTGCAAAATCCCATTGTGACACCTTGTGCCAGATCCAATTGTCTCACAATAGCTCAATGAGCTTTATGTCCAAAGTCCAGGTATCCTCACAAACGCTTTGGGAGGTCAAATGCTCTTGTATTTCACTGTACATCATCCAGTTGTTATCACAAGGGCTGTACGAGATCGAATGCTCCTGTGCCGCCGTGTACAACATTTCCCACCACAAGTCTGGCCGACGGAGACTTCAGGTCATCCGCTGAACCTACAGATTTGAAAGACAGGACAAAAAAATTAAATTAGATATGTTGGAGATGGTTGGAAAAGAAAAGTGTTACATGTATACCAGTAAAAACAATTCAAAAGAAGAATACATATTTAGTTGACTCTACTTCAGAAGCAAAAATGTACCTTGCAGAGTGGCTGATTTCAGGAAATTCATGGAAGTTTCGAAGGTTATTTTCTGCAGGGGTGAGGCATTGGATTCGATTCCTTTGCGACTGAAGGACTTGTATTTGCCCTCGAAGGTCATGTAATCTGCCACCAGCGATAGATGTCGATAATCCACCTCGATCCCATAGGCAGCGAACACGTCGCGAACCTCCTGAAAGTCACAGACAATGAAGTGCTGAATTCATAGAATGGTGCAGACACAATAAGTTATATTTGTGACAACGGTAACTGAAAGTACACTGTACATGTGTTGTTTAAAATGCTCATTGATGAATTTGAATAAAGGTGTCACACAACATGGACCACATAGATAGATAGATATAACTTTATTTGGTCATCGGTTGACGAAACTTGTTACAGGACAGATATGTAGTTGATATATACAAACATATTAATCACACAATAACCAAAGAGCGGTACAAAGCACATGGTGGAGAGATATGACCATGTGATACACTGACACACTCAAAACTTGAGTACATGTACTCCTTTGAACAGCAAGATGCTAGATGGGATGACAGAGTTATGAAAACGGTTTGTTTTAATGCGCGGCAGTCGTAGGCGCCGGCCTGATGGGAGAAATGAGTAACATAAAGAGAGAGGGTGGCTACCATCGTGCATCAGCTTGTCTGTAAAAGCCGACAGTTTAACTGGGTATAGTGCATGCAAGCCAGTTGTAGATATACCGAACTTGGAAGTCACCCTGACAATACGCTCTAACTTGTACAAGTCTTTTTTGGTTGCATTATTGAACCAGCATACAATACCAAATGGTATCACTGATTCCACAATCGATTTGTAAAACAGGGTGAGTATGGACTTGTCGATGCGGATTTTAAGCAGAATTCTCAAAAAATTCAAGCGCATAACCCCTTTAGCATACAATTTATGGATATTGGCTGACATTGTTAACCTGTTATCAATGATGGTACCCAAGTATTTGTAATTATTTACGGTGTCCACCTTTTCGTCATTAATATATATATATCATCGTAGCTATTATTTTTTTCCAAAACCTACAATCATCTCCTTAGTTTTGTTGACATTTAGTTGTAAGAAGTTGTCATCACATCCAGAGACAAACTTCGACACTGTAGTCCTATACAGACTTTGGTCAGCTTGATGTATATTGCCAATTATTACAGTGTCATCTGCGTACTTCAAAAGTAAACAGTTATCTGCGTGACTAATACAATCTAATTACATCATTGATGTAATACTCAAGTGCTGCAATTACAAACATCTTGCGGGCAGTTTGCATAGAAATGCTGAGAATTGTTAATGCAATGTGCACTTCCATCAGCATTCATTTACTCTCGAGACTTCTAGCATGTGTCAGAGTGTGAGACTCTACCAGGACTGAGAGTAGCAAATTGTGACGCTGTCACCATAAACACAGATAACGGTCACTCTGCGTCTGGTAACCTGACCATTTACAGTCCAAAACAAGACCCAGCAGCTCAGTATCAATGTATAATGCATGCCAAGGTGCTTGCTTGGAAGAACAATAGATCCAAACACTACACTGAATACCTGTACTACAACTCCGCCTAAGCAGTATATTCTGTGCTACTCGTATCTTATGTTTGTAAGTGGTGGGAATTGTTCAATTGTTAGATTATCATGTTGACTGTAAAAGGTTGTATTTACCATAATAAACATGATAAATACAAATAATTGCCGAACAATGAATTCAAGCAATAAGATGGGCCGTCTCTTCAACATGTTCAAATATACCATATTTGCTACACACATATTTCTGTAATGTGTTGTGACGAAGATCGTTGGTGTGATTAAAACTTGTAGGACACTGAAAAGATTGCCAGCGTGGCAGCAATTTCCTGGAGGAGACTTGCCCTGATCTACGACACAATCACGCTGGATGTCCGGGCGTTATGTGCCCATGTTTCCATGCAGTTTATACTGTGTTTATGTTGGAAATTCACCATAAAGCTCTGAAATATCGCCTGGCTAACACATCACCCCCAGAGACATAGGAATTCCACAAGCTGCTTCATTGCACCAGACATCAAAGGTTATCTGTGCTAAATTGCTCTGGAGCAGGATTTACATACGCAAGACTCAACAAAGTGTAAACAATTATGTCCAACAATAAACTGTAATCCCCAAAATCAGAACAAAGATCGTAAAAAGCCAGCCTGTCACGTCTTCTGGTAATGTCCATTGTGACGATAATCACAGACGCTGGCTATAATTTCATTTTACCCTGCAGCGTATCTGGGGACGCTCCCTCCCCTCCCTCACATAAACCACTGGTGACTTCACTCTTTATTGGCAATGACAATATTTGTCACACATGATGGAACCGTGCCTTGCGGGTGATTCCGGTTATACACATCCATTGTTCCATGACCATCTGACCCAGTCATACAGCCGTATACTGTGACACAAGCTCCTACCATGTAACACCCTCTCTATAGCTGTCACACTGCGGACAATCGTCAGTAAGAACATTTGATATCTTGCCATGCCGTAGCAGACTTCCCATCTGTATTCCACCCCACAGGGAGTCCGCTCCCTGCTTTCCAGCTGACTGACTCCCACAATAGCCCCCCTGTATCATGGTATCAGTGTGATGCTGGCAGACCCTGTACATACCCTACTCACTGTACATGCTATAAGCTACTCTAGAATATCATTGATCAGGGAATCTTTCGAGCAGAGAATTCTCGTCATCCACAGCGGGAATGTGCGGTAGCCCCGTGGTGATAGACTAGGGACAGTTAATGAAAGTTCAAGGAACAATTCCTGGCCACACTTTCTCTGAGTTACTGTGAGTCCCAGGACAGTGCCACTGTGGTCAGGCTACATCCCGCTCTCCAGCGGACTTAATTGCAACTCATACATCTCCATGTTTTACATGCGAGTGGTGACAGATCGCCATGGTTACGGCCCAGAGCGGGGCCACAGTCCCACACCCCTCAGGTTAATCACACCCAAAACAATTATCTGCTGCTCATGCTGCTTAACACAAATAACTTTCAGCACTTGCCTAATATCTACAGGAAATGACGGTAAGCTACAGCACACAATAACTGAGAACTGACAATATTCTTCCTGTTTGAAAAAAAGTTCTCAAAACTAAAATTTCAAGCCATATAAGGTATTTTTCACAATCATTCATAAAATGATCCTAACAAAGACCAATACACATACACTTGACACGAAACACATAACACAAGTCAATGAGGCTACACTGGACATAGCTAATATTGTCACCTTGATTATAACCCGACTTGCGGCCTCAATTCCGTAGATTTTAGCCACAGCGTGAATATCGTTGGAGTACAGACGATTGACGTCCAAGATGTCCTGGTAATTGAACATCTCCTGCAGGCGCAAGAACAGTCTTTATTGAAATCTGATATCTCAATTTTTATTGGGAACATTATTCTTTAACTACAATAACTACATTGCCATAGCACAAATATAGTTTGTATTTGAAAAGTTGAGTATTTGCCAGAAAAATTTCATCATTGAAGACATGAATGTTTGCAATTTACGTCTTAACATTCAAGATATATAAATGCAGGAACTACAAGTGAATAACCACACATACCGGAATGTTGACCCCGTCAGTTTTGAGGACAGTGCGCCCCTCTTCCCCGGGTTTTTTGCTCTGAGTCAGAAAGCCCTGGCGGATGCCGCGTGTTTGACTGACCACCGCACTCCGAGCCTCAGCATTCACCAGCGATGTCATGTCCAGCTTTTTGCTCGACAGCGGAAACTATGGCAACAGTGTGAAAACGGTGGCAGTTAATGAACAGACCATGCAGAATAACTTTTATGTAATAATACTTATGGATACTTTCTGTTAACTTTACATTGCATCCACTTTGCAGTCAAAGAGTGTGGGTACACACCTTGAAGGTGACTTCACACCACAGTTCATTGTCTGCGTCATACGTGTAATCAGACATATCGCTGACAGCACTCAAAACATACTGTTGGCAGAAACATGGGTGCCTTATGATGATGAAACATTTATGGTAGCATGATGATAGAGGTAAATATGCATTGCACGTTATGATCAAGCTAAAACAAGAACATGTCCTCTATTATGAAATGTCTTGATTCATGATTTATTCAAGACAGTGATATATCGCAAGGTTTTTCTGTTTCATGAAGTAAGGGAGTGGACTTACAGAGACACGTCTTTTGTCCATTTCTCTGTCAGACTGTGGTTTCTCCTTGTGCTTGTGTAATGCCTTCCCCTGAGTATAGCCATCTGCTTCTCCGTCACTGCTCTCTGCGTCTTCCAGCTCATTCAAAACCTCCTCCATGTCTGAAACAGACAAAAAGTTTCAATATTTCTATGATATACCAGCAGATGACTAGATGCAGCTAGGCCTATGATATTACGTTACTGAATACTGTACAGTGAGTTCTCTAAGCACCGGACTGAATTTCTAATTCTCACTATCTCCTGGGTTCGCCAATACTATTGTCCCTGTTGCTACAGTTACTTACTGCCATTGAATCCACTCTGACTTATACTGACATCATTGTCATCTGACTCTTGTCATTATTCTGCAATCAGTACTTTTCACCATTCATTTGTTGTTGTCATCACGGTCCTGTTGCCATGGTTACCTAACTCCTGTTCCTACACCTCCTCACTCTTATCCTCCTACTGTTGTCATGGTTACCTAACTCCTGTTCATCCACCACCTCCTCACTCTTGTCCTCCTACTGTTGTCATGGTTACCTAACTCCTGTTCATCCACCACCTCCTCCGTCTCGTCCTCCTACTGTTGCCATGGTTACCTAACTCATGTTCATCATCCACCTCCTCCCTCGCATCCTCCTACTGTTGCCATGGTTACCTGACGCCTGTTCATCTTCCACCTCCTCTGTCTCGTCCTCCTACTGTTGCCATGGTTACCTAAATCCTGTTCATCATCCACCTCCTCCCTCGCATCCTCCTACTGTTGCCATGGTTACCTGACGCCTGTTCATCTTCCACCTCCTCCGTCTCGTCCTCCTTCTGTTGCCATGGTTACCTAACTCCTGTTCATCATCCACTTCCTCCCTCGCATCCTCCTACTGTTGCCATGGTTACCTGACTCCCGTTCATCTTCCACCTCCTCAGTCTCATCCTCCTACTGTTGCCATGGTTACCTGACTCCTGTTCATCCTCCACCTAGTCCCTCTCGTCCTCCTACTGTTGCCATGGTTACCTGACTCCTGTTCATCCTCCACCTCCTCCCTCTTGCCCACTCAATGTTGCCATGGTTACCTGACTCCCGTTCATCTTCCACCTCCTCCGTCTCATGCTCCTACTGTTGCCATGGTTACCTGACTCCTGTTCATCCTCCACCTCCTCCCTCTTGCCCACTCAATGTTGCCATGGTTACCTGACTCCTGTTCATCATCCACCTCGTCCCTCACGCCCTCCTACTGATGCCATGGTTACCAACTCCAGTTCATCCACCACCTCGTCCCTCTTGCCCACTCACTGTTGCCATGGTTACCTGACTCCTGTTCATCCTCGACCTCGTCCCTCTCGCCCACTCACTGTTGCTATGGTTACCCGACTCCTGTTCATCCTCCACCCATCCTTTTGCCCTCCTACTGTTGCCATGGTTACCTGATCCCTGTTCATCCTCCACCTCCTCCCTCTCGCCCATTCACTGTTGCCATGGTTACCTGACTCCTGTTCATCCTCCACCTCCTCCCTCTCGTCTTCCTACTGTTGCCATGGTTACCTAACTCCTGTTCATCCTCCACCTCCTTCCTCTCGCCCATTCACTGTTGCCATGGTTACCTGACTCCTGTTAATCATCCACCTTATCTCTCTTGCCCTCTTACCTTTGCCATGGTTACCTGCCTCCTATGGATCGTCCATCTCGTCCCTCTTATATTTTTACTGTTGCCATAATTACCTGACTCCTGTTAATCATCCACCTCATCCCTCTCGCAATCTTATTGTTGCCATGGTTACCTGACTTCTGTTCAATCTCCAGCTTGTCCCTCTCGCCCTCTTATTGTTGCCATGTTTACCCGACTCCTGTTCACCCTCCACCTCATCCCTCTTGCCTTCTTATTGTTGTCACGGTTACCTGACTCCTGTTAATCATCCACCTCGCCCCTCTCCCCCTCTTATTGTTGTCACGGTTACCTGACTCCTGTTCATCCTCCACCTCGTTTCTCTTGCCCTCCTACTGTTGCCATAGTTACCTGACTGCTGTTCATCCTCCACCTCGTCCCTCTCGTCATACTGTTGCCATAGTTACCTGATTCCTGTTCATCCTCCACCTCGTCCCTCTCGCCCTCCTCTCCTTCATATTCCAGTTCCTCGTCCTGTCGCTGTCGAGACTTCTGTGCTGCAGCATCGTTGTCATGGAAATCATCATCTATGATGTCCTCAGCATCATCTTCTGCAGCTGCTGGAGTATCTTCCGTCTCTGCTGTTCTTGTTTTCTTCAGCTTGCTGTTGTGCAGCAGACTGTGGAAATCATGACATATTATGTCAAAGTTTACACTCAATTCAAGTCAAAATCAGTGAGAACTAAGTTGGGACTTCAGTATGCAACTATGCATGGTTTATAGTATAGACTTCATACGATAGCCTACCTAGAGTTGGCCATCTCACTCATCCTGTTTTTGATTGCGAGAGCCATTTTACTGAAGAAGGTTTTTTCCATGTAATTCAGGATGTTTGCTGGAGTAAGATAGAAATCATCTTTGTAGCTCTTGTGTGGGAGGAACTTGAACAAGATCTGGTACATCCTCGACTTATTGCTGCAAAAAATATTAAGTATGTTGTATATCATGTACACAGCAGGTCATAATTTGAATGCTTGCATCATTACTCAGTGCATCATTACAATATGATTGATGATACTCACCCTCGACTTTGTATGGATAAATACTCAGTGATTTCGACATCTTCCAGAACCTGAAAGAAGGAAGAGGGCATTGATTCATTGAAATGCATGTAGCATATTCCTGCATTCCATTCCATTTGTGGAATCTACTGTTCCGAACAGACAGCCCGGTAGATTCTAGTTCACACCTGATACAGATGAACCTTGTTGAATTTTTTCTGCAGCCGTTTGCCTTTTTTCTTGGCGCAAGAGTTGTTGAGCAGTGGTATGTCCATGCTGGGGGTTTTGATATTGATATTGGCAACGATCAGGATTTCTCGCAGTCGGGGAATCCCCAGAGTGACGTTCATCTCACCACGGCCGGCAAAATGAAAGGTGTTCAGCGTCATCTGTGTGGATGGCTCACCAATCGACTGAAACGGCACAAAAAGTCAAGTTTGTACCGTCTTGGTGCAATAACAAACTATGGTAGTCACTCAGCAGGTCGACAGTACACTCGACTTTATCTGTGCTACACGTGTTCACACCTGGGCGGCTATGAGCCCGACAGCCTCGCCCGGCGGACACAGAGACTCCAGGTACTTGAGGTTCAGAAGCTCCTTCAACTCCTCTGCGTCTATCGCCTGGTTATTTGTCAGCACCAACTGCAGATAGGAAACAGTGTCTGGTAATCTTTTGGTAATCATACTCCAATAAATATACCTTAAATCTCTTTACAAATGTTTTTATGTCTTACATAATAAGTTACTTAGCAATGTGTACTGGAAATGTATTCATGTTATTCATATTTTGATGTCCTTTTTTTTCTTTATAAGAACCAAACATTCGTAGAACTCAAGGTCATTTATAAGTTATCTGCATACTAGTACCTTGTCTCGGTCGGATTTTATATACTGCTCCACAATGTCTTCAAAGCGTTCGCTGGTCACTCCAAAGTGTCGATCTGGGCGCAGGAGGCTTGGAAAAGGGTCAGGAGGACAGCACAAAAACTCCAGGTCTCTGAGCCCAAAAACAGATTACAATTTGTATATTATTTCAATGATTGTTTACTAGTATGTTGTCCTTTCATGAAAACTATTCTATTTTCCAAACTATTGGGAATTATATCATGCTCCAACTGTAATCATGACATTCGCCACCAAGGCATATCAACCCACGTTTCGAGACCCGTGCGTTCAGGCTGTCCTAGGAGATTGTTCCACTTGTCGCAGGCGAGCGTGTCGGCTGTGTACCGCCCGGACCGATCACGCTCCTCTGGGTCGTCCAGGGACTGTCGTACTGTATTGTAGTGGTCCTCGCACCAGCTCAGGAACGGCGATGTCCGCAGCTTGCCTCCGTCCTCTGGCTGACAGCTCTGCCACCGCTTGAACTGATCGATATGACATGTGTCTCTGAATCAGGATGTCTTGTACAGGTAATAACATACTCTTGTACTATAATACCTTGTATTTTTTACTTTGGACTCCGTAATATTACTGGTACTATCATTCAGTGTTTACAATATTACTGACATTGGCAAACATTATCCCAATGTACTCACTCTCCTCCTCAGAAATCTGACAAGCTTCTTCAACTTCCTTGGAGGACACTGAATCAAATCAAAAAACATTTTATGGTTAATGAACAGGTATTGATGACCAAAATTTATGGTATTGATCATTCAAAGGAATTCCTAAACTGACCTTCAGATATTCTGGAAGGGAAATTTTGCCATCACTGCACAGCTTTTGCTTGACATCTTCTACCCGATCCTTACAGTCGATGACTTCCTTATTTTTGATAAGGAAAGGAAACTGATTCTTTCCAAGAAACTGCGTCTTTGTTACATTGATGCCATCTTCACCGTACTGAAACTGTATCCAGGACAGGCCATGATAACTGAGTGTAACCAGGGTAACTGAGTAACTTAATTAACCAGCCATCCATCTTGCTAGTACTATGTCCACATAGCACTGCCTATTAAGTTCAACACTCTGCTGA
Source organism: Terebella lapidaria (assembly GCA_949152475.1). Classification (NCBI taxonomy): domain Eukaryota; kingdom Metazoa; phylum Annelida; class Polychaeta; order Terebellida; family Terebellidae; genus Terebella; species Terebella lapidaria. The sequence goes on along the minus strand of OX424557.1, from coordinate 39,925,655 downwards.
TACTCTACCTGTATGACGCTGCCATCGCTGTCTCGGACCGTCATGTCGTATGCCATTACCAGACCCTCCAAGTGTTTGATGATACAGCGCTGTAAGTAGCCACTCCTACTGGTCTTCACAGCCGTGTCTATCAAACCCTGTCATAGGAGAGGACCCAATACATGGATATAATGTCATATAAACAATATCACATTCACATTTATCGTATTCAAGCCAGAGTTCAAGTCTCACAGCCAGCCATACAATGGTAGTAGTACTCACCTCACGGCCAGCCATACAATGGTAGTAGTACTCCTGGGGCCTGATGCCAGTCAGAAAGCGTCCGTCCACAAAGCCACCAGCCCGCGGCGATGTATCGTAAGCAAGGAAGGACGGTAGCGACTGGCCACTCATCTGCAGCGGTGGGCGTCTCCCCTCCAGTTCTATCTGACCCAGCAGGCACGAGATCTGCATACAATTCACCTGTAGACAACAGTAAGGGCAAAGTTGATTATGATTTCGTAATAAACTGTGGAGGAAAGCATTTGTGAATGAGGATAATGCATAAAAAGCTTTATGCAGTCTCATATCACGAATATAATATATTTAGACATCTGACAATTTCGAATTGATCGAGTGGAAACCAAGCTCAACCTACACTGGAACCTTTAGCTCCTGCTTGTACCATCAACTGTAGGTTGTTGTCAGGGAATCGTTTCAGTAACCCAATAGGCATAACACACCTGTACACAAGGATCAAATCATTTTATGCATGCGATATTGTCTGCTATTTATACCGTCAACTCACTTGATATCATGCGATGGAACTTTACTCACTGTGCGATCTGGTTCTGTATCTCGTCGGTTTTGTTTTTCATCTGTAGATCAAGCTCTTTCATCTCGCCCTCGTCTTTAGAGAACTGAATCTCCTCAAGTCGCTTCTTGAGGAGGACCGTGTCGTCTGGATCGTCCACTCCAGCAGCCGCAGCGGCTGCGTCCTTCCCAGTCAGCGCACCGTGACGCATCGCCTTCTTCCGACGCCGGTCGGCCTGCGACACAAGGATGATTGTAGATGGACAAGGAAGTGCTGTTTTTCACTTCAATACCTCCACCAAGTCTATAGTGAAACTTAATTGAACTCAAACGGAGACTCACCTTTGGCTTGACTAGGATGTCTGATACACCGAGTGTGAAACCAACCCACTGCAGAAACGTCGTGAATAGTCTGGCAAATGCTGTCAGCAGTTTGCCAGCGACAGGTCCTCCATACAACTGCAAGAGGATGGAGGTAGAAGTTAATATCAACACACTACCGGGTAGTTCATTGAGCCTGCATTTTACTAAAATCACAACCGATGACATTACACATCAAAGAAGCAGTCACCAACCTCGTACACACAATGCACAAGCCCGTAGGGTGTGTTTCCATAGTGACCCTTGTCGAGGACGCCGACCAGCAGCTCCCCCTGGTGGATGACGACTTGGCTCTCACTCATCTCGTCCCCCACCAAAGGGCTCCCTCCGGCCAGCCAGGGTCGCGCTTTGCCACTCTGCCAGTTCTGCAAACAAGTCACACTTTACGGTGTAGTCAATCGCTCAGTGGAATGTAAACAGTCCTCCGACTGTGACAATAACTTGATGAACTGTCAATGTCTACTCACCCTGCCAGCAGTTTTAGCTTTCCCTTCAAGGCTGAGCAACACACGATCTTCAGGAATCACATTCAGCATCACTGTTGATAACACCTGTAAAGAACAAACATAACATGATAAATACAGGCAAACAACAGCTTACATAGCTACAGCTTACATATCTGCAACTGTTTACATCCTGCATTTTATTTTCTGTCCAAACAAGATGAATGGATCTCAAAGTCACCACTTCTAGGTCATATTTGACTTAATACACGACATTGTCTACTAACATAGGGTGCTTGAAGAAGACGAGAAAACTTTGTGGATGAAGTGGTAAAATGCTGCGGTATTATAATGAGTCCAAAAACAGTATCTCTGGCTTGTCATCCGAAGACACAACTACAGCCAAGTTCTGTGTAACTTAAATCTGCACTACAAAATATCCAACGATACCTGACACACCTGTTTGCCAGACCAGAGGACCTGTGGTTTGATCATGCAGGGCGGCAGTAGTTTGACGCGACCCGGTGTGTCCGTCAGCGCTCCGTAGACAAGTTGGTGGTAGTCAGTCTGGGTGAGGTGTCGACCCCGGATCGTCAACTTGACCCCGGATACCATGTGATCCTGGATCAGTCCCGCTAGGGGAGTACCGTCCTTCGGCACCAGGTAGTTATAATCCGTACAAGCTGACCAGGGAAATATGAAATGCAATCTCTACATAGTACTTATGACGATATTGACACATGCAGTTCAATGTCTTTGCAAGTATAACCATTACTTATTCAGGCTCTAGTTGCATGGAAACCAATTAGAATCTTGATTAGTTTTCCATGTTTTTATGCAATATGGATATTTTAAACCCACCCAAGCTGTATGCCTCAGCTCTTCCTATTTCATTCTGTGGGAAATGAGCATTCATCTCGTCCCCATCAAAGTCAGCGTTGTATGCCTTACAGTTAGCATAGTGCAGACGCAGTGTTTTCTGACCTGGTAACACCCGCACCTTTGGGAAAAATGACATGAATTTGTATCATCATCAAAATACACAAGAAAGTGTAGCAGTTTTCTAACTTGATGATTATTAACTGACCTTGTGTGCCTGCATACTGGGTTTATGAAGCGTAGGCTGTCTGTTCAGCAGCATTACATCACCGTTCTTTATGTGTCTGAAAACCTGTGACCATACAACCAAGCAAAAAAAAATTTGCATGGTATATCTCCAATCCCTAATTTTGTGTAGCTTTTCATGATACATTGCGTAAATTGAATCCAAAATTTATTTTATCCACCTTTTTTGTGCGGCCAGGTTTCTTGTTGTTGGTGTCCGGGGTCAGCAGTTGTTTTGCTATGGCCTCTCGGTGGATTTTGTCACGACTTTTCAGGAGAATCACTTTGCCGTTCTCATTTTCAACCATCACGGCCCTATGTACCAACAAGACATCGATATCAACAAATTGTGTGCGCATAATACTAGCTATACAATATCAATGACCTTCCTCTCCTTTCCTTCCAAATGTTATTTTATTGCCCTGGTTTCCATGGTAACTGAAGTGGAATGTTGCCAATCTACAAACCTTGGCAATATTTTATTTCATAACAAGCACAAAGATTCACACACTGACCCAGGGTGTACATCCGGTCCGTTGATGACAGCCTGCTTCAGTTCATGGAAGTTCCACGGCGTGACGGGCTGTGGATACGTCAGGCGTTTGGCAAACACAAGTGGTAGTCCAATCTCATTGGTCGATATGTACGGATCAGGAGATATCACAGATCTAGCGGCGTAGTTCACTCGCTTGCCCATCATGTTCTTCCGAAACAGTCCACTCTTCTTCTCTAGAAGCTGTAAAAAATATTGTGAAGGTTGTGTGAGATCAGGATAATAATTTTATACACAATCATGCTACTCCAAATACAGACAACAAGATGTGTTGCTGCGACATTTGACTAGATTTACATGTATTGACATTCACTCAAGACACTTATGCTGACATCTTAACAAGCAGACAGTTTTTAAAATTTCACAGCAGGATTTTTATGACTTTTCCAAGGTAGCATGTTCAGTGAGCAGTGACCTGTTTGATGCCGGGGTGCTTGTCTCTGCTGAGTTTGTCAAGGTCACTGTCTATGACGATGTTGACGGCCCTTTGAAGGTTGAGCCAGGCTGATTGTAACTTCTCTTTGATTGATGCCCCAGGCACCTGTCGCAGGGCCGCCTGCGTGATGTAACACAATCAGGCAACTGGTCAGATTGGGGCTATGGAAATACAGCGAGTTGTGTGAACATACAATACACACACTTATTGTAAAATCTACACAACCACTTGAGATAAAGCAGGTGATATAGGAGTGGTATCACCAAGTTTACCAACTGAAAACATGATGATAAGACATACACTGGTGATTTCTATGTTTTCGCTCCCCTTGGACTCCTGAATCTGACCCAGTATTTCTCGAATCGTCCAGCAGTCTGCCACAACTTTGTTCAGGTTACTGGTCTGAGCGTTCTCAAAAATCTTGTCCTGCATCCTGGAAATCTACATCATCAACAGGAAAGTGTGATGTTATGACGAAAACGTTATTTCTGGTACATACTGTTCCCTCAATCAGCTCGGAATGAGAGAAATTGTGTCAGGACTTACTGGCCGGAACCTAGATGGTGGAACGGGAATGACATCCAGGAAGAAGATGTCTGTGCCGCAGCAGTCCTGGTCAGCGTGTGCATTGAAGGCGCCCATGATGCTGCAAAGGAGAGCCCTGTCTTTGGCCCAGACCTCACGCATGTGTGTCTGCACGTCCAGGGGAGTTAGGTACTGCTGGTCCACGAGTGACTTCTTCTCCGTGCCGTCTGGGGTCACGGCCTCGTCCTCGTTGTCCGACAAAGCCTCCATAAAGTCCTCCGCCACTTCAGCCTGCCTCCTGTAACACATGGAGCAGCAAATATGGCATACACTCTCAACACTCCCTGCTTACTGGTTCCTATACTGAACCAAGGCAAGTAGTGACAAAGACTGTACAGAATAAATTCCCCATCATGTGCATAAACATGATAAATGTTGTTTCCTACAATCATGACAACAAGCAATACTGATAGTCACGAATCACAGTCCTTGATGGTCATTGACAAGGCCTAAAACAAATGCTGGTATATGTTATTACATGCATAAGTTCATAGATACAAATTGGTACCGGTAGCTTGTGAATACTGAGCCATTACCATGATTACCATGACAACAACACAGCAGCCATTGTACCTGATCATTTCTGCCTTTTTCTTCTTCTTCTTCAGAGCTGCTGCAAGTTTCTGAGCTGACTCAGCTTTGTACGTGAAGAATATCTTGGCGCTGAGCTCAGTCCTGAGGGTTTTCTTAGCAGTGTGGCAGTGGCTGCAGATTCTGCTGAAGAAGTCTGCACGGAGAAAACGTTTGCTCAAAAGCTGCCGAGACTCAGTGATGTGCTTCACATTGGACCTTCTCTTAGCTTCCGTGCAGCCTTCAACACCTAGTTCATTCAAAAGGGTATATAAATCATGCAATGCTCAAGTATTTATGACAGGGAATGGTTTACAAGAAATTTAGTTTTCTTCAACTAACTTCATTTAGGCATTACCTTTCAGAGCATTTTTCGTGTAGAGCTCGAGTTCCGAGATCACTGTCATCTCCATTCCGTGGCCGAGTGTGTTGACAAGGCCGGTGAAGACATCGCTGAGTTGTTCTGCCTCACTGATGAGGCCGTGGTCCAGTAACCGAGCCTGACATTGGAAGAGCGACGACTCCCCCGGCTTCACCATAACCCGCTTACAAGTGAAACATGTCCCGCGCAGCAACTGCAAGTGATTGGGAATTGGTACAAAAATGTAGTGGGAAGACTGACAGATCTAGAGAAAAGAGTAGATTTGTAGAGCTACATCTAACACTTTGTTATGGGAGACCTTACATTGACGAGAGTTTTGAAGAGTACTGGGTTGTAGACTGGTAGTGGCAGTGTGATGTGACCCATGTGTCCGGGGCAGTGGAAGCTTCCCAGGCCACACGTCGAACACATGTCATTCCTCTCTTGTGGCCCTGAATAATGGAGTTAACAAAATAACTTGACACATCAGGTCTTGGGCTTTTTTCTTGTTATAAGTGGTATCCATAGTTTCAGAAGGAGTACAGTGAACATCAGCAGTCATCAGATCTACAACCAGTAAACAATATCCACAATGATGACAATATTACGAGTGTACAAACCAAGTGCCTGGTCATAGAGGCCGCCATACGTCGGGTGCATCAGTGCGTCAAACACTTGTGAGTTGGTTATCTCTTTGACACTTAGTGCCTTGATCTCCTTAGAGCTGTAGACTCCGAAGGACAAGTTGTCCACAATGTGGTGAGGCACGGAACTCTCCTCCACCATCCTCACTTCGTTGGGTAATTGTCAAACTCTGTAAACCAGAATAATGTAGTGAAATGAGACAAGGTATGTGATAAACCTTGCACCTGAATACCTGGATACAGTGCAAGCCCTGTGATCATGGTGATAAACAGAGATTGAGATATGAGCATTCTTGTATGCCTTGAATGTGTCTACATGAATCAATCATAGACAATGAAATAAAAAACATCAAAAATGCAATTCGAAGGTTGCATGGGAGTCTCAAAATGGGGATTGATAAACATGGCTGTAAATAAAAAAATTAGCCCAAAGGCTAAGATAGGTTACCGGACAATTTTGGTTTGGCCATGGCAGCATTGGCAGGTAACAGACCTTGAGATTTACCAATCAAGGTTCGCAGTGTAAACATATGACCTTGGGATTTACCAATCAAGGTCATCCGTATGAACCTCGATGTAACCATTACATGTATGTGTGCGGCATTTGATATTCTATATGTTGGGTGGAATCGTTTAGGCCGCTCAGGTCAATTTACACATTCCAAGTCAGACATTTGGCACTCAAGGTCATCTGACGTCAAGTTCAAGGTCATCATTAGTTGTGCCATATATGTCTTCCTATATGTTCATAATGCAAACATGAGCTCTATCTGCAAGCATTTCATCTACAAAGGCAAATCTGGGCATTTTTTGACCCCAAAATGGCTGTTTTGACCTTTCAAGGTCATCGAAGGTCAAATTCAAGGTCACCACACAAGTCGCCATATATGACTTCCCATTTGAAAGTGCCAATTTCTAAGCTCTATCTTCAAGCGTTCTATGAGTACAGTCCTGACAGCTCCCATTATGAAGGAAAAAAGTGCCGAAAATTTTCTAAGTCCAAAATTTTTTTCAAAGGGTGAAAATTTTTTTTTGCCTAGAAATGGCCCAAAATGGATAGTAATGTTATTTGGGGCGAAAAATTTTTTTTTCGCCGACTCGTCAAAAATTCAAAATGGCCGCCACACTGAGATCGGCGATTCAAGGGCAACAAAACTTATACACGTCACAGAGGTATATAAGAGGAATCTTTTTAAGAAAAAATCTCAAAACTGATCAGACAGTTTTTGAGAAAATACAGACCAGGTGCAAATTTGAGCGTTTTTCGACCCAAAAATGGCTGTTTTGACCTTTCAAGGTCATCCAAGGTCAAATTCAAGGTCACCACACAAGTCGCCATATATGACTTCCCATTTGAAAGTGCCAATTTCTAAGCTCTATCTTCAAGCGTTCTATGAGTACAGTCCGGACAGCTCCCATTATGAAGGGAAAAAGTGCCGAAAATTTTCTAAGTCCAAAATTTTTTTCAAAGGGTGAAAATTTTTTTTTGCCTAGAAATGGCCCAAAATGGATAGTAATGCGATTTGGGGCGAAAAAAAAATTTTTCGCCGACCCGCCAAAAATTCAAAATGGCCGCCACACAGAAACCGGCAGATTTAGGGCAACCAAACTTATACATATCACAGAGGTATATGAGGGGAATCTTTTGAAACCAAAAACTCAAAACTGATCAGACAGTTTTTGAGAAAATGGCCGTCAAAGTCCAAAATTGAGCGTTTTTCGACAAAAACGGCCGCCATTTTGAAAAAAATGCGAAAATCAAAAAACAAAAAAATACCTCCTTCTCAAGATATTTTTAGGCATTTTTGTGCAAAATTTCAGAAAGATTCGATCGTTAACTTTAAAGATAAAAATGTTAACGCCGGACGGACGGACGGACGGACGGACGGACGGACGGACGGCTAGACGGACGGACGGACGGACGGACGGACGGACGACGGACGCAACGCCATGCCAATAGGTTATCGGACCAAAGGTCCGGTAACCTAAAAATTTCTCTCGAAAATTCTGGATACGACTCAGATGACTCTGCACACAGAATCCTCAATTCCGTATTTATGTGCAATAATGTGAGTTATTCTAGATCTATTACTACTATTCCAAACTACATGTGTTAGATCTTGTCCCTGCTCATTGTTTATATGTCATTGATTTTTACGGAGCCGCTGAAAGGACAATTTAGAAGAAATATTTTTTGGACATTTTATTATTGTGTTCCCTCGCTATCTTATTGTGTTTCCTCGCATTCCGGACCATGTTCCCTCTCAATCTGGATCACGTTTCCTTGTGACCTTATTGCATTCCCTTGCAATCCGGATTGCATTCTCTTGCATTCTGGATCGCATTCCCTTGCATTAGCCTTCATTGTGCTGACGCATATGACTTCTCAGAAGGTTTGGCCATAAGATCGAAAGGGAATCAGATCCAGAATGCAAGAGAATGTGATCTGCATTGCGAGGGAACACGATCCGGATTGTGACATAATGCAATCCGAAATGCAATAGGGAACACAATAAGGTCGTGAGGGAACACGATCCGGACTGTGAGGGGATCCGATCCAGGGAAGGTGATCCGGAGTGCAAGGGAACGCACTAAGATCGCGAGAGAAAGCAATTACAATTTGCCAAAAATATTTCTTCCATGTCCCTTCAGCAGCTCCATAGTTTTTGGTAAAACAGTTTCTAAAAAAATCCACATGATAATCCACAACTTTTGATTTCGCCATTCCTGGGCGATGAATGAGCTGATTGTGTGTCTGCGCATGTGCGGCCACGCTGCCGAGCACAGCAAAAGATATCATTCAGTGATCCTTTTGCCGTGCTCGGTAGCATGGCCGCACATATATATATATATATATGCGCATGCTCATTTATCGCCCAGGATTCGGGAATGGCGAAATCAGACATTGTGATGCTTTGATCGGATAAACAAGCACACGACCAAGAAATTTGAGTAGATCAATGCAAATGGTTTCACTAGATATTGAAGAACATGGCAATAACGGGTAAATGAGGTTTGGTCATTTACTTCCCCATGCTTCCTGCTCGATGAGGGCACCTGGGTTATAGATCCAGACCCATGTCAGATGTCTAGGCCCAGTAATGTCAGCTGCCAACTTACTCAGTATTGATTCAGTATTGAAACATGTTATCAGTAGTTATACAGGTATACGCGTGGAAAACAATATTATAAGCAGCGATAAACATACTTTTGACACTCACCATGTGGTGGAAACTGGGATTTCCCAATCGTGTGTCGAGTCATTCGCCAGATGGCGCAATAAAACTATGACGCACGAATTAACTCAAAACTTGCGGAGTCTACAGCCCACACCGAGTTACACGTTTCATAATAACAATGTTGCGACGAGGAATTTTTATCTATACTCTGATTTTTCAAGTCAAGTCAAAATTATTTGATAGTGTAACACGTACAACCGTCAGGCCACCGCATAGCCAAAGGCTGTCTTCCTGTGGTCACTGGGTGGGAGCTTGCCCATGATTCTTGACGAGTCAACTCGGTAAAAATATTTCCTCGCAAGGGCTTTGCTCGGCAAAAATCTTTTGTCGCATGGGCTTTCAGATGCCCCTATGATTAAATATTTTTGCCGAGCAATGCTACTACGACGTAAGATTTTTACAGAGTTGACTCGTCAAGAATCATGGGCAAGCTCCCACCCAGTGGTGGTGCTACTCTGATTTTTCTAACTCGTTTACACTGTTTCTTGCCGATATTTTTTCGATGTTTAATGGTATCGTATTGTAACTTTGCATACTCCACCTGGAGATCAAACGGCATTTTTCTGCAAAATTTCAGACTTCTGCTCATTGAACTGTGAGAGTTAGCAATCTACTGCAATGATAAATTTTCCCTCAAATCCTGTCGCTTGCATGTCAACAAATATTGTTTTCCTTTGGCACGTGATGGGCGATTCTGTTCGGATAATTTGCATAGGGGCGAGGGTTAGGATTTGGGACCGCTCACGCAGGTAAACTGATTCGAAATGACTCGCACGTGCAGGCACCTTGACGACAACTGACAACCCGATCCCCCTATTATGACTAATTTGAACTTGTCCATTTGGATTCCGTCATCAGTTGTCGAGAACCAAGCAATATGTCGGCGCCCATGGTTCAAGCAAATCCTGGCTTAGATAAAACTTCTGTGTTTTGAAAGAAACAGATAGCGTTCCGGAAGGCAGGTTTGTGTGAATTAATTGCCGTTTGTACCACAGATATGCAATATTCAGTTGAATTGTTCGCTCGAAGTAACTTGACTGAACTAAAGGCAAAAAACGGTGTAAAAAATCAGAGTATAATTATGAGCATGTCAATATATTTTGGACTCTGTCTGCCCAAACATTGCTATTTCTCCCTCCATGGTAGTTGGTTATTTTAAAAAGCTTCATGCCGGTTGCGCCCCTGGTCCTGACGGTATTAAGTCTGATCATTTGAAGCATTCAAATGATTCAAAGCTTCCTCTGATAATCAGTAGTATGGTATCTCTTTGTCTCAGGTTTAGCATTGTACCTGACATATTTACTAAGGGCATACTAGTACCCCTGTTGAAGAAACCTACGTTGGATCCCTCAGCTCCTAATTGCTATTGGCCAATAACTTTGTCATCCGTGTTGTCAAAGATCTTGGAACATTATGTATTAGATGTCTCTGGTCAACATGATTTTAGTGATGCTCAATTTGGATTCGTGTCGGGTAGGGGCACCAACATGGCAGCCTTGTTGGCCAATGATGTTACTGTGTCCATAGGGGCTCCCCAGTTTTCACATGTTTACTGGATGCACAAGGTGCATTTGATGCAGTACCACATGAAATACTTTTTGTCAAAGTATTGGATGTTATTCCAGAACACCTCTGGGTAGTTATATTCTCGATATAGTTCAATTTGCGTTCAAGTAAAGTGGGGAAACTTGTTGTCTAACAGAATAAACATTCATAGAGGTACTAGGCAGGGTGGACTCTCTTCCCCATTCCTGTTTAATTTGTTCTACTGGGATTTGATTGAAATTTTATCATCTCGTCTAGATGGTGTAGCCATAGGAGATTCGACATATAGTGTTTTCTGGTATGCTGATGATAACTTACTTTGTAGTCTCACAGCCACAGGTCTCTCAAATTGATTGATACTTCTGAGATGTATATTAGGGAACATGGACTAGCATTCAATCCTAGTAAAACAAAATGTACAATCTTTGGTAATTGTCTCCTGCTTCCTCAACCAAACTGGAACCTGAATGGTGTTACCTTGCAGGAAAATGATACTGTCAATCATCTTGGTGTAAAATTATCTTCGTCCAATACTAATGCCCATATAGATGATCGATTAAACGCTTGGAGGTGCACAGAAGTGCCATCGTTCATTGGAATTCCTTTGCCAAGCGAGTTAATTTTATTCACCAGGGAATAAAATCGGTAAAAGGACACATCCTTGTTTCACTTCCACACTGATTTTCAAGAAGTCTGTTGTCTGCTATTCACTTTCATGCAACACTTGACATCCCTGTATTGCTATTAACCCGGTTGAATGCCTTTCAGAAGTATATAAATCCACAGTCGTTTAGTGTCGCTGCTGGGCAGGTGAAAAAGACGCTCCTGTTCTGTCCTCCAGAACTCTCTTTTCCTCTGTTGTACTTCTCTGTCGAAGTCTTTTTGTGCCTGTCTCCAGTTTTTTCTCGTCATTGATTTCTGTGAGGTATTTGCGACCACCTACTGATGTTCATTCAGTTTTACTTTATCCCAGAGTATAGTCAATTAGACCACCATAGTTTTCTGCAAGATGAGGGGTGGGTCTAACATTTCTACCACCAGGGTGAATAATCGAATCTGCAACTTGTATTTCATCTGCGTATGCAGCTCTTCTGAAAAATATGTGTAGCTGTTTTCAACAGTTTCCTGTGACAGACAGGTGTATTCCAAAAACTAAATTTTTCTTTGTATTGCCTGTTTTGGCGTCGTCACACATGAAATTTGCAGGGATACTTTTTAGATCAGATTTAACACGTGGTGTGCATGCAGGTGTGTCACTTTCGTCGGCGTTGTTCGACGGTGGGCGTTAGATATCCTTGATCTTCATAGACTAGTGTAACACAGAGTGATCGGAGAGAAAAAAAAAAATATCAACAAGAAAAAAATAGCTGAAAAAATATCAGCTAAAAAACCGGTGTAATTACGAGTTAGAAAAATCAGAGTATAATACTACAAATTTTATCGCAAGCCAAACATTCATAAGATTAACAACATTCACATGATATGAGTGTATGATAACATAATTATGGAGTGTACAATAAAAAGTGTATGGAATCGTGGAGTGTACAACAAAAAGTAACATTATGTCTACTGCATACATTTGTTATGGATACCAAATAAATTCAATCAACCAACATCTACACTAGGAACATAATCAAGGACATGGCCACAACTTGTATGCATTTTCTTCATTTGAAACAAGGTCCTGGTACAGCAGAGAGAAACAATTGTGAGCGAGACAAGTTCCCAAGCAAGGTCTTTATAAATATTTATACTCTGATTTTTTTAACTCGTTTACACCGTTTTTTGCCTTCAGTTCAGTCAAGTTACTTCGAGCGAACTATTTAACTGAATATTGCATATCTGTGATACAAACGGCAATTAATTTACACAAACCTGCCTTCCGGAACACTATCTGTTTCTTCCAAATCACAAAAGTTTTGTTTAAGCGAGGATTTGCTCGAACCATGGGCGCCGACATATTGCTTGGTTCTCGACAACTGATGACGGAATCCAAATGGACAAGTTCAAATTAGTCATAATAGGGGGATCGGGTTGTCAGTTGTCGTCAAGGTCAGGGGCGCAACCACGGTGTAAAAGTTGGGGGGTCGGTCCAATGTTTGGATAAAACATGATTTTCTAACGCTAGCCCCGAAGGAGTGAAGCAACACTATAGGGGGGTCTGGGTGCATGCCCCCGGAAATTTTTTTGAAATACACATGATAAATGGTGGTATTTGGTTTCATCTGATGGTTTTTTAGCATTAATTCTATGCACATATAACATTATATCTCCCACACAAAAAAAATGTCCCAAAGTTGGGGGGGTCACCACAAAGGTTGGGGGGGTCGTGACCCCCCCGACCCCCCCAGTGGTTGCGCCCTTGGTCAAGGTGCCTGCACGTGCGAGTAATTTCGAATCAGTTTACCTGCGTGGGCAGTCCCGATTCCTAACCCTCGCCCCTATGCAAATTATCGGAACAGAATCGCCCAACACGTGCCAAAGGAAAACAATATTTGTTGACATGCAAACGACAGGATTTCAGCGAAAACTTATCATTGCAGTAGATTGCTAACTCTCACAGTTCTATGAGCAGAAGTCTGAAAGTTTGCAGGAAAATGCCGTTTGATCTCCAGGTTTATATGAGTATAAAATCAATATTGGAAGAGCCAATGCGCTAAGCATTGAGCAGAAGATAGCTCGAAAATACATGGGGGCAATTATAAACTAGTAATACCGTAGGAACTTACAATTACACAGTAACACAGATTGTTGGCGTGAATTTAGGCCTACTATGATCTGCTGGTAATTGTATCCCCCGAACGTTCTTCCCGAAGTCCTCAGTGCTTTTTATCCCTTGATGCAAAGCGATCGCAGCGTACTCATAAATGTTCGAATCGAGCATAAACTTAGTCTAGGTCAGGGCAGAGGTAATTCTGGGTGGCGCACCAGAACAAAAGGAAAGCGGCTGCAAGTAGGCTACTGTCGCATGCTTGATTTATCCATCTAATCAAGCATAGTTTGTTTTTGTAGCTTATTTTTCTGAGAACACAGGCATATTTGTAGTTGATTTGGAACAAATAGTTTTTTTTCCCAATATCACTTTTAAAATCACGACACCGGTAAATAATATTTGAAACGTTTGGCGGCACATTGAAATTTTTGCGCCCTCTTGCGAATGTCATCCAGAAAATGAACGGGCCCCTGGGCATGTGTATCCGGGGAGCAGTGATTATTTCCGAAAATCATCATGGTGGTGAGAGTTTTAGTAAATTATTGCAAAAATGCACTTTCTTTCAGTTAATTGGAGTTGTCATGCAATATAAATGAAGTTATGGCTTACATGTTCGATTTCGTGGGCAATTTCATTCACAGTTGATTTCCTAGCCTACGGTCAAATCTGTAAATATGACAGTTGGCAAAGTTGCCTGAGGCTGAGCTGATCAAGCAGTACAAACACCCCTCCCCATCATCAGCAGATCAGCTGATGCTGTCTATTCTGATAATGTCTATGTTTGTTGTTTTCATTCAGGTTTATCTTTCCAATTCCCACTGCAAGCTATCTGCCCTGATTTCGCTGCATCCTAAATTCGCAAACAGATTTCATTTCTCCTTAGCTGTATACTAGTAGAGCCGTCTAGTAAGAGAGTTGTGACAAAGACCGTTCGAGATTTTAGCGTGATTCGCCATTTTTTGTCCAAAAGAAGCTTTGTATCGGCTGAAACGACCTTTCAGCCGAGGTATTCATGATATCAATGGAACTTTGTGTGGGGTATTGTTGTTTTCCGTCAAACGTGATTTGGACAAAAAATGGCGCCTATCACGTCATTGTCGTAACTCTCTTACTAGACGGCTCTGCTAGTATCTATTTATTCTGTTGACATTGATGTTGATGAAAAATCATACATTTCAATCTGCATCGAGTCGTGATTTTAGTTTAATGGTTGTCAACCAGCAAAATCGTTGGTCGGCGAACTTGATGGTATCGTTTTCCCCCCATAAATTTCAGAAAATAGGCTTGCAGCTGAACGTACAGTTGGAAAACCTGACAGAACTGAAGCCGGATGGCGAAGATTTCAGGTGGTACCTCAAAGTAAGTGGGCTTGAGTATTGGAGATTCCAGGTGGGTACCTCAAAGCATGGAATATAAGAGGTTCCATGGCTTGAGTATTGAAGATTCGAGGTGGTATCTTAGAGTGAGTCGAGTACAGATCATGGTGAAACTACTAATAAAACTATTGTATGAGGATGTGTAAATTTGAGGGCATGTTATCTTTTTAGATGAAGTGTGCCAACTGTGGTGATGAAACTCCAGAATTTGTATATCTGACACTTCTGGTGAGTTTGACAGAGAAAGAAATAACACTATCTAAGTTTTGTCAGACGAAAATATATAAAATATATTATTGATTACTTGGTGCTTCGAGCTGGGTTTGGGTGATGTTGTAGATGTGATAAAATGCCCTGTGTACTCTTTCAGGATTCACAGCCGCTGAAAGGAGGCCGAGGTCACGCCAGTCTCGTCCTCAAGTGTAAGCTCTGCTTCCGGGAAAACTCTATCGGTAGGCATTACAAATAGAGAATATTGTGTATACTTATCCAAGGTGTTCGCAAGAGTTGAGTCAATACACATAAAAATATACCTCTATCTCACTGTCTTAATTTTATGCATTGATCTTTCATTATTCAAAAGATGAAATATGTTACTGGCTTTTTGTTATACCTTGTAGATGTACATGTTTTACAATCTTCCTCAGACATCATCCGAGACAGCATTAAGCCAGTGATGGCTGATGACTCGAATTCATACAAAACGATTGTTGCATTTGACTGCAGAGGAACCGAGCCAGTTGAGTTTGACCCCCGGGTGAGAAATATGAGGATATATAGACAATTGATTAATGTGTTTAATTTGTATATTAGCGAATGGCCATGATTGACAGACATTCTGCTGCCAAATTATGAACATTATGATGTAACTGTACATTGTATATCATAACGGACCCAGACAATCATAAGTGAATAATTTATTCGAATAATAATTTTGAAACAACATCATAATGGTCTGAGGAGATGAAATGTGATACAGCATCATAATGCAGACTGATCATCATGAAGAACACTTGTATAATGAATGTTGGTTTCAGATTGGCTGGGTTGCAAAAGGTGCAGAAACAACGAGTACTTTTGAGGTTGATTTATCTCAATCGGTGAGGACGACACAAAAATACACGTTCATTTTTGTTCTGTTAGTTTTTTGTTTCCTCTCTGTTCGCCATATATGATATATTGTGTCTTGTTTTCAGGAGTGGGCAGATTATGACGAGAAAGCCAAAGAATCAGTCGGTGTTTATGAGATAAAACACCGCTTCGTTAAAGTCTGATCATGTTTTATGCACAGAGTGGTATATTTATGTGTAAATAAACTAATCTATACACACTTATGTATGATTGATGTCATCCGTGAACTTATAAAAGACAACCTCAACATGTTTACATTCCAGAAATACATATAGATACAGTTTGATTGTGCTTATATTCCTGGAGAACTCTAAGAAAATTATCATAAACACACAATTTTGATTTTTGCTGTAATGTTGAATTTGGGGGAGTGCAATTTTGACAAAATTTGTCAAATTCTATGCTCACATTTTTGCCAGTACATCATTTCTTTTGGTCTAATCCAATGCTGGATCATTCAAAATGATTTAATGTGGCTCGTTGAACTCATTTGCACAATCTTGATGTGGCATATTCGCTTGAAGTCGTACTGAGTGTAAAGGTATATCAGCAGGTATTCAAAATTTGCTTCAGAAGATTATTAGACTATGATGTTTGTGGGCATATATTTGTGAACTAGACTCCAAGCCTTGGGTTTATTGTTTAATCTATTGTTTTCGACTTAGCTTTCCACGAATTTTTGAGTAAAAGAAATGAATATCCAATATCATGGAAATATATAAACGCCATTTTGACACATTTTTGCAGACCTCCATCATGCTTACCGATCGTGGTCTCGCAGCACATACCTGACCACAAATAGAGTTCTGAGATTTAGTATACTACTATGGAACATTATTAGATACTCAAAGACATACCACAACAACGTTTGCATTCAGAGATTAATTGCATGTATATAAATTTTAGCTTTAATACCGGCCCATTACGGCCGATAAGCTTTTGTCGTGGTTCTTCGTCTGTCCGGCAAATAACTTTTTTGGCCTTGATGAATTTTTCCAAAACTTTACCAAAACAATCCTTAGGCTAAAATATGACTTCCTGAGACGTTTGTTTTTTATGCAATTGTTTCTGCCAATTTGGTGGCCATTTTTTACCGAAAAATGCCCAATTTGGGACTATGGTGTCCATTTCTAAGAAAATCTGATCA
Organism: Terebella lapidaria; assembly: GCA_949152475.1. Classification (NCBI taxonomy): domain Eukaryota; kingdom Metazoa; phylum Annelida; class Polychaeta; order Terebellida; family Terebellidae; genus Terebella; species Terebella lapidaria. Next base: position 39,908,635 of record OX424557.1, on the reverse strand, counting down.
GCTTTGAGATTTTTGTTTCAAAACCTGTTAACGGGGGTCATTGATGTTATGTATGAAGATGGAGTGCCTTGAACCGCTGGAATCACTGCCTGAAATCTATGCTCAAATGGACCAGAAATGCCCGAAATTCAGTTTTTTGGCTATTTTCTTGAGGTATAAGATCTCCGATTTTTGTTTTGAAAAATACCAACGGGGGTCCTTGACATTGTGTCTAAAAATTGGTTGGATTGAATCGCTCAAAAGGCCCGATACGTGGGCCCAAAAAGGCCCGACATGCACAAATTACTTTATAAGACAAAGTACATAGGCCATAGGGCTTAGGTTTATATTATAAGCATACATGAAGTCATATATGGTGCAGCTTTTGATAACCTTGAGGTTGACTTCAGACGACCTTGAAGGCTAAATCCCAAGGTCACAGATATTCGAAATGTGTAAATTGGCCTCTACTGACAACTCTGGGGCTAAAACACTTGCACATAGAGCTTAGGGTTGCATTATGAACTTATAGGAATTCATACATCTTCTGGTTACTTTGAGGCTGACCTCAAACGATTTCGAGTAGTAAATCCGAAGGTGACATATGACCTGAAATGTGTGAACTTGACTCTGCAGACAGAATATTAACAGAGTAGATGCTATGTTATGCTTTACGGGCATATATGGAATCATACAATGGTGGATCTGTTGGTGACCTTGAACTTGACCTCCGACTACTTTCAGTTCTATAGCTCAATACATGTACCATGTTTGCCGGTAAGCTACAGTACCCTTGGTGCTATGTTTTATTTGACGGTCCGTTTACTTTCCGTCCTCCCTCTTAGTTTAGTTTTCCAAAGGACGAGAAACAAAAAATTAATCAGGAGTGGCCTAACCCTGGGACACAATAGCTGGGGGATTATAGGGTGCCCTATCGTTCATGTTCTGGGAAAAGTGACTTTGAACGCTGACAGACGTTTATTTCAAATTTGCAGTGAAGGCAATGTAACAAATTTAAAGAAAAAGGTGAAAATTGAAGAATATCATAGCGATTATTGTTTTTGCTCTCAAACTACATTGATGTACTTATGACATACAACACATTCACAAAAATTACTCCGATTGCCTTCCTCCTACCAGAAGTTAAAATTCATATGCCAGCTCGGTTTCTTTTTGAGAGTCGTCCTAAGATGTGTGAGTTGGCCTTAGGGGATTATACTGAATACGTTTGTTTTTCATTGTCAGCTCTAATATCATAGGCGGATCCAGGGGAGGATGGGGGGGGGGGGATGTCCTGAAAAGTGTTGAAATATGTTAGGAAACAAGGTCATTTGAGTGTGCTTGTGAGTAATCTAAACTCAGGAGAGGCCAAGAAGCTACCAGATTGCCGGGCTCTGGTAAAAAAAGATCTCGGCTGCAATGGCCACCCATCGCTCGATTCTGATTCTTCGGGCTCGCTTTGCACCCGGTTCAGACTCTTCTCCCACCCCCCCCCCCCCTCCAAATTCCTGGATCCGTTCCTGAAAGTAACTTTTGCTGGATCTCTGGCGACCTGCAACTTGACATCCCGGCCTCTTGTTGTTTGGAGAATAGTTGCTTGGAAAGTAGTATTAGAAGTATGGGGACCATGTGTTTGTGACCTTGAGTTTTTAATGACCTTATACATTATGGTTCAATGTACCTCAGAATGTAATGAATTGTTGGAATGCGAGTTTTGAGTTTATGTTTTACTGTACGAGTAAATTTTAAATCGTGTGATTGATCGTGTAGATCGTGTAAAACGAAAATACTCCATCGTCTATATTCAGGCAACTGGGTACTATGTCTATGTGAATGCTACTAGGAAGCAGTGTTACTTTTTAGGTTAACCTACTTATGGTCCCATAACGTATTGCCATGGCGTTGCGTCCGTCGTCCGTCCGTAATCAATTTTATCTTCCAAGTTTAGGGAGGAGTCTTTATCTTCCAAGTGTAGGGACGATGAAATTTTGCCAAAAAATACTAAAAAAAATAGTTCCAGAGGTAGGTACTTTTTAGTTTGTTTAGTTTCGCATTATTTTTTCAAATGGCGGCCGTTTTTGACAAAAACGGTCGAATTTTGAACTTTGGCGTCCATTTCCTCAAAATCTGTTCAGTAACTTTTTCGTATGTACCCCTGTGACGTGTACAAATTTCATTATCCTTGAATCGCTCGAAGTGGGCCATTTTGGCCCAAATTTGGCCCAAATGGGACCTTCCCTTGTTGAATTCTCCTATGCTTTATAATGGGACACATTTTCTAAATATCTCACTTTAAATGATACAATGTATATGCTGAATATTCCTTGAATTCGACCTTTGATCTATTTTTCAAGATCACAGGACAAAACGGCTAATATCTCACTTATTATCGACTTTACAGCTTAGAAAATAAATTGTGAACATATAGGAAATGAAATGCTGAATATTGTTGTGACCTTGAATTTGACATCCTAATTTTCAAGGTCAGATGACAAAATGGCTAATATATTTCTTGTTATCGATTTATATAACAATATAAATCGATAACAAGAAATATTAATATAATATATTCCACTTATTATCGATTTCACAGCTTAGGAATCAATTGTGCACTTAGGAATGATGTATGCTGAATATTCTGATGACCTTGAATTTAACCTTCGATCTCATTTTCAAGGTCATATGACAAAATTGCTAATATATTTCTTGTTATCGAATTTACAGCTTAGCAATCAATTGTGGAGATATTGAGAAGGTTATATATGTATGCTGGATATTCTTGTGATGACCCGTGAACTCATTTTCAAGGTCATGGTAAAAATGGCTAACATCTAAAATATAAAATATATATTGTCCGGTAACCTGTCATAGCCTTTGGGCTACTTGGGAATGAATCCGTCCCTAAATTTACATGCAACATTCTACAACCATTCAAAAAGAGGAATTTATATCTAAACAATGAAGTAAAGTTTGTATTGAATGAATTGCATATTAAAGTTAGATATAATATGCTATATTATATAACATATATTGTAATACAATGCAATGGCCATGTTACTATTTATTCATTCCATGGGCTTTCATTATAAAAACATTTGCTTCCGGTATCGGCCTGGTTCATTTGCCAAATTATTTCATATACAATGTAATATGTTTTAAATTTGTGTAATGTATCAAGGTTGTATATAGAAATGCATGCCAAGATCATATACATGTATGTTTGATAAACTGAAAACATGTACGCAAGATGAAATGAATCGAATTGAATTGAATCTAGCAGGTGACTGCAGTGGAATACAATGTACCTGGTAATAAGCCAACATGGTGTTCTGCAACAAACGGTTGGTCTTATTTCTTGACTATGAAAAAAAAACCCCTGAACTGTACCCCCATTCGGCAAAGTTTCAGTCTTTACACGATATATTATATCAGGAGACGTGTTATTTGTTGTATTTGCCTTATAACTACATTATATAAAAATCCATGTTCCCCTAGTTTCTGAGACATGAAGAGGGATGAGACTCGAACTGTTACAACGACTTGTGGCCCTAGACTGGTGGCCAGAGTGCGAACGCCTCTCCAAAAACCTGTTGCGCTTATCTCAAAACGGTGGTGTTCAATGTTCAATACGAGTGAACTGATACCGTTTTCACCATGATATAGTATAGTCATATTTGGTGTTTTTCTTGTTATTACGATTATTAATTAGCTGCGAAGAACGATCTAGTTCTCTGAGGTGCGCGCGTACTGAGCTGAGAGTAGCGCGACCTTCGCCACGATCGCGCGATGTTTTGGTCTGACAAAGTTCAGACAGAAGAGCCCTTCTCTTCTCTGATAGCTGGATTATAGACCGGAATCAAAGTCAAACGAGATGACACATATGATTTGTGATAAGTGGTCGCTGGCTGCAAGCCATTGCCAGGGTGCGGTCCAGTGTTGGAGGACAGTGTGATCTACGGCTCTACGAGGTGTGCTCTACGGCGCTAGCTGGGTTCTGGGGGAATTTTAATATAGAATAGCTCTTATCAGCTCAGAGACACAGCCAGCAAATATTTCACAATCGTTTCATAAACGAATTTAAATGAAATTAAACAAAAATGATGTGTAGGCCTAGTATTCATATTGACGTATTCAAAGACACTTCCCAGTAGAATACACACAGGGTACATGTAATTATGGTGCAAAATGATTCAGCAATTTTTATTACACAAGTTAGTTCAACATAGGCTCAGCTAGCTTGAGAGATGGGAAAAACTATTCCTCTCCCAAAACAACATTATGCCTAGATTACATGCGACCTACATTGTACATAGCGCCAGAGCACAAGCCTAGGCCTACCTCTCGGACGCTGACCCGAGACCACAGGCTGCCTCTAGGTCAGGCCACGGCACGGAGCCAACAGAGGCCCGCTGAGGTGTGCCCCGTGTACTCAACAGACAGGCGGGACCAGGGTCTCCACTTATACCCTCCTCACGAGCTAAATGTCCCCAACCAATCCGCAAATGTCAACAATAAATATATATCAATCTGATATTTATCAGGTCAGTGAAGTGTATGCTGGTGATGCGCGCTTGCTCCTGTAGAGGTCGGGTTGGGACTTGTCTGGCCTTGGTACACGGATAGCAATTAACGATTTGGGGAGCTTGGCGTGTATTCAGATTGGGAACGCGACTGAAGGAATTAAAATCTGAAGATAATATTTCAGCCGGGCCTGCAATTTGTTAGGTTAATTTAACCGAGAAACATTCACAAACAGACACTTTTGTAGGGGACTTTTTTTGCGGACAAGAAGCAGTGAAACGTTGGACACACTTAGGGAGGCAGGATGGCAAGAGGACGGTGGTGCCTATGGGCGACTCTGTGTGCCGTGTCTCTGTTGCGGACCCCAGCCGCTCGGCAGTCGGACCTCGGAGATCCCGTACTCCGGGCGGCTGCCAATAGGCGCTACTCGGCCCATGATAATGACTACTCGCGCGCCTCGGCCGGCCCACAGGACGACCTGTTCTCCCTGAGTCGGGATGACCTCGCGCACATCAGGAAGGCAATGGCGAAGATCCCGGTGATGAAGGGATCGCCACTGGATGTCGTCAACACGATAGCGGCGCACGTGGAGCAGGACCCGAGCTACGAGTGGGAGGAGCTGGCGGCGCAGTTCGCTCAGCAGGACCTCGTGGAGCTCGCTCTCTGGGATGAGGACGTGCGGGAGTTGGTGGCCGAATACAGGCCACAGGTCGTCTCCACCTCAGGGTACGCCACACTCGGCGGCAGCACAGACAACGAGGAGGACGACACGCCGCCGCCCGAGGACCGGGAACAGACTCAGGGCTGGCTCGGCTGTCTCGCCGACTACGACGCCTACATCGGACCTTTCACCGACCAGTTCAGATACGAGCTACAACTCAAGATCCAGAACGCCGACAACGACACTGACGATGGTGTCAGACGTCCTATGCCCATCCCGTCATGGTCAAGGCTGTGTGAGTAAACAACGCGTTGTTATGAATCTGTTATTATTCATTCAGTTATTTCATGGACGCATTGAAAACTAATCTAAATACTGAATAAGTGTGTTCATGGACTGATGAATGATTTGCTCGTCGTGAATCCGATTTCACATTTCAGCAAATTACCGGTTTTATCTCCCAGATAAGTCTCGCATCCGACAGAGAACGCCTGCAAAGTATATACATGTGTTGTGGTATCATGTGTGTCTGTTTCGGTGCTGGGTTCTGTTTGTATCAGTGCTGAACATTGTTTGATCTTTGTCAGCGCTGTCTATTTCAATGGTGGACTTCGCTTTGAATGACTCAGTGCTGGACCTTTGTTGCCTGATTCTGTGCTGCACTTTTTGAATGCTTCACTGTTTGACTTTGTGTATTCATATTGAGTGCTGTTTGTACATTTAAGTGTTGGACTTTCAGTGTGATGCAGTACTGAACTTTTTTTCGAATTCATTTGATGCTACATTGTTGAACTTTGTTTTGTCTTCTCAAGTGCTCAATGCTGCACCCTGTGTGATGTCTATTCGTTGTTAGGCCCCTATAGTCTCTTTTGGTTGTTCCAGTGTTCGACTTTGTTTTCTCTGCTTCTCTGCTGGATTTTGTTTTTGACTGTTCTATGCTTTATCTGTTCCATTGCTTGGTCGTGTCTTGTCAGTCTTACTGCTAGATTTTTCTTCTTTTGTTCTAGTGATATACCTTGTTTCATATTTGTCCGTTTCAGTGCCCGACTGTGATTTGTTCCATATTGCACTCTGCATTATCGGTTTCAGTGCTGGACTCAGACGGCAAGCGGCCCACGGGGCTCAGTCAGGGCCGGAAGCACTGGGTGGGGGCGGCCGAACTGTGTGCTGACGTCATCATTCACCAGAACATCACGATGAATCCAACCTCTGATCCCAGAGAACGGTTCGAGGAGGAGCGCGTATTCAAGGGCATGTACGCCCGTCTGGACATGCCCATCGACCTCAGTCCGGTAGGCGACTCACACGGGCGATTCACTCCTTTTTGAGCTTTTGCTGATACAAGTTATACGTATACGTTTAGAGTCTCACATTTTTTGTAAGACGTGATTTTCTCCCATTAGCTGGGCTTGAATACTACATTGTCCTACCCATTTCAACTGGGAGTGTGTGTTCCGGACACTTGCAGCCCTGAGAACATCACCTACTACATAATGGAAGGTGGGCTTACAAACAGCTAACACCACCAGAGCAATACCAGGCAGCATAAAAATTGCGTCATAAAATGTGAAAAAAGGAGAAAAGGTCATCCTTAGCTAATTTACTGCGACTTAAAGACAAGCAGACTCGAATTCATCTTTCAAAGACACTTTTGAACATGCTTTCGCAGAGAATCGTCTTTTGAGTCTCATGTTCACCGGGGAGACTCCCGTCACTAGAAATGTGACCAACGTCTACCTGGGAAGCACGGCAGTGTTCTCAGAGGACCCGGCAGCCAAGGCCGCCATGTAAGTTCTCAGACCTAGCCAAGGCCGCCATGTAAGTTCTCAGCCCTGGTCACAAGTTCTCAAACTTAACCTAGGCTTCCATAAGATTCTCAGATCTAGCAAACGTCGACAGGTAAAATCTGAGACCTAGCCAAGGCTATCTTGTACTTCCGCACCCGGATACAGCTGCGATGTAATTTTCAGAATGCTCAATATGCATAGTCTATTTGAATACATCACTATTGTTCGAAGTTGTTATTTTGAAGTTCTTTACATAGAACGATAAACCATAAATTTCCTGGTTTGATTCCATCCAGTGGAATCGCTATTGGCGGTATCATCATCATTATATTCGCAACGTGCTATGACGGCTGGGGTCGACCTCAGGTCATCCGCAAAAAGATCAAGAAACACGTCACTGGTAGGAACTGAAATGTATGCACATGCTGATTCAATCACGTGAATTTACTAGTTGTTATGACTCGGGAATTTCGACTCGCAGGATCGACGAAAGGTAAACACGACCCTCTAACTGTGGATGAACTCAAGTGGGCCAAGGATTACCTCTACGAATCTCCAGGTGGGTTCACATCAACGACCACTGCGAGACAATGAAGAATTCACGACACTTATGTACTCAGTATCTTGTTGAGTAAGTTCCTCTCTTTGAACCACGATCGATGTGTAGACGTTCTGATTTTTACGATCCCGGCAGATACCGTGGACAAGTTAGAGGTGGGGTTCGCGGCCTACTCTCTGTACACGAGTTTCACGAACCTGTTCACGACCCGGCGGTGGGAGCACCGGGAGTTCCACGTCCCAGCCCTGGATGGACTCCGCGTGCTGCTCATCATGTGGATAATCAAGGGCATGACCTACGTCTACGGCATCGTCTACTTCGAGTGCTGGACCACAGGTAGGCCTACACTAGGGTGGGTGTGGGGGGTTCTGGATATGGGGACACACATGTAAGGATCGCACAGATTATAACTGCACAAGTTGCGCTTCTTCCATTGTTACATTCCTGTATTTGAGCTCGTCATTGTTCATGAAGTCACAGGCACCTTTCAATACTACCCAGCTGCTGCAGAGATCAAGCTGGGTCCAACGTGAATGTCTATTTATTCCAGATAACCTGATTACTGCGATACAGAGTTACACGAAGGACTGGCGGTTCATGATGATCCTGAGCATGTACCACGCTAACGCCGGACTTTTCTTCATCAGGTACCCACTGGCCTATTGTACTCCACTTGTAGCCTGTCAACACGTTCTGCAATGTATTCTGTAAAAAACGTTCTGCACCAAACATTACATAGTGCCATGAAAGTATCATCCAAGAGATGTTTTTGCCCTGTAACAATGCAGTACTGATTACTGTTATTTCTGGGACTGAATTGGTTGTAATCTATATTTCAGTGGGTTCCTTTGTGTGCAAATGTGGTACAAAGCGATATTCTTAAACAACGACAGAATGACGGTTGGATTGTGCATAAAATATGTCATACTGCGCTATATGAGGTAGGCTTCATGTTGAATTGGTTTATTTTCAACTCTGGCACATATTCTGACATTGCACAAGTTAAGACACAACCATGTATGCTATTATTACAGCCTGTTCCCGGTACTGATGGGCATGATGATGTTCTACACCTGCCTGTACACGTACCAGGAGGGTCCCCTGAACCCAAGCTACACGACTGATGCCGCCAACTGTCGAACCACGTGGTGGACCGTACTCGTTCTCTTCCACAACGTCGTCAAAACTGACCAACAGGTCGCTCACAGCAGCACTGACCACTAGCAATTGCCATGTAATCTGTGATTAATTTACTGTAGCATAGTTGTAGTACTATGAATAAAGTGATGATGCATGTTGTTGCAGTGTATGAGCTGGACGTGGATGTTCGCGGCTGTTTTCCAGCTCAATATCTTCTCTCTTTTCGTGATACTTATCCCACTCGCCCTGTGAGTTCCAGCGATCACTGATCCTTTAATTACTACTCCCGCTTTAACGAAAGCATGTTGGATATCGCTACCTCCTTAAAATGGGCCCGCTATTCATTTACAGAGCCCGGGTCGCTGCATACGTGTTACTGGCGCTGATGTATATCGCTCATATCACCATCCTAGTCATCTGGAACCAAAAAGTGTCAGTATTTTAACTAAAGTTAGTGAAATTTGATAATTTTGATGGTATATTTTGGACTTGTATGGCCCAGATCCATGACACAGTAAATATCCCTGTTGTTACGTGTGGACTTCAGCATGGATGATGAGCTGAGCTGGTACTACGACATCGTACAGACGCCATGGTGTAACGCCGGCCCGTACTGTATCGGTATGATGCTGGCCATGATCATGCACAAACACAAGCCGGACTGGTCCTCTGCCTGTCGGAAAGTACGTCATGTACTCACATCAAACACGAGTTGTTCTAGACATTCCGAGGAATTTAACACTGTTAATCCATACTTATGCGGGTCTTGACCTTGTAACTAGACCTTGACCTTGACCTTGCTGTGGCAGGCTGGACTGTTCTTCCTGTGGCTGTTCGCCTGGGCCGGGATTCTGATCTGCATCTACATGCGCTGGGACAAGTTCAAAGGGGAGTCCAAGAAGGACTGGAGCCGAGAGGGCGAGATCGCCTTCGACGTCCTGTCCCCACAGATCTTCTCACTCAGCCTCGCCTGGGTCGTCTACGCCTGTCACTATGGTTACGGCGGTAAGTACATATGAATTGTATGTGCCTGTCACTATCATTACGGTGGTGAGTGCTTACGGATCGTGTACGTCTGTCACTGTGCTTACGGTGTTTAGCTTGGCCTAATACATATATACCACATCAATATCATGTGTTGCATTGCAGGAATCTTTGGTAGCTTGTTGAACTGGCGAGCGTTCACTGCCCTATCCAAGGTCTGCCTGCCATCCGTAACCTTTATGGGCCCAGTCATGACTGGATATGTCTACGCCCGATACCAAACCATCTACATCCACGAGAACCACATGGTATTTACCGATTACAATCTCGTAATCAACTCCCTAGCTTCTACCAATGCGTTGTCGATCGTATAGAAAGTATATATAATGTGGTATCTAAACACACCATATATCTGTTGCCAGGGTAACCTGTATTACGGACACCTGGTCCACGTATTCATATTCGGGGTGTTTGCCGCGGTGTTCTACCATCACCCGATCGGCCGGTCTTTCAAGAAGCAGGGTAACGCCGTATCGCGTCTCGAGCTGTTCCTTCACTGCCGCCACCCTGAGATCTTGAACAAGTTCTCCGGCGTGTTCAAGGAGGACAAAGCGGCCTGGACGGCCCTCGAGGACGAACGGGATGACCGCGGGGAGAAGGGAGGCAAGGCTGGGGACCTGGGAGGCGGCGGGGGTCTGGGCTCGGGCATCGACATCATGCGGGGTCTGAAGCCCATCGGCGGGTACGTGCCGCACCAAGAGCTGGACGGCATTCCGGAAATCGGGGACAACTTCACCACCACCGCCGCCCCCGTCGCCAAGCCCGTCGTCGTCAATGGCGTCAAGGTGGTTCACGGGGACCTGCCGCCCAAGGATGGCTACGAAAACCGGGCGTACGTGCACGAGGCCAGCCCGCCTCGGTATCAGGAGGTGGACCCGGGACACACCAAGCACGTGGAGGTCACGGAGCTCTGAGGGTCGGGGTTGAGTCGTTGATAAAGGGCGACAGGAGCAAGTAGGGCTGCTGGCGAAATCTGAGTTACCAATGCAACATCCCGTTTCAGTGGGTGTCACCAGTCAACAAACAAAAACTGATATATTGGTGCATCATAGTATGCCATAGTTACTGATGATATATTATACTGAAAAATTTTGTATTCCTCTTATAAATGGCACTAGGCTTGGCAATACATCTATTGATTTTACACTATGCACCATCGTGGTCCGCATTTATAATTTCCTGTGTACTTCGGAAGATAGTTGAGATTCGCATCATGATAACGTGATGCTGGATTGCTCAAATAATGTTGATGACAATTTATATATTATGTAGAATCTTCTTGTATCTTAAGAAGTTGAGCCTTGTACAATTATTTATTTCAATGTTGTTACGACTGTCCATGTGTACATTATGTCCCGAATTATGAGAGTGCACGCATGGGTGATGTAAGACCGAAAATGTATGTATGTGTGATGTATATTTGAATAAAATACTTCAAATTAGACTGTCGTCTCTATATATTGAAGTTAGTCAACACATTCCTAATGCTTTGTAATGTGTTGCACTAAAATATGCATGCATAGTTACATAGATACAATAACCACAATTTTGAGAGTAAACAAGTTTTGAGATATTTTTTATGACAAATTTCCCCCACCTGTGTTCTGTACCTGACTTCTCAACAAAATTCACATTCCAGCGCAATGGGCACATTATTCATACATCTTTTCTCATTAAACTTTTAATGTATACCTGTAATCTATATGAACACTCCCTCCCGAGGGTCAGATTGTTTTGTCTGTTACACGGGCACCAGTCCATATTTTTATAATAGTAAATACTTGTGTGGAATAGATGTGCACGAATTCATGATCTTGTTACCTCTATATACTGGGTATACATTATAAATGATTGGAGAGCTCGAGGATTCAAGTTTTACATGCATTTTTATGTGCAATATCTTTAAAACACACTGAAATAGTGTATCTCAACTTGAAATATGCACCAAACAGTATTGCTTACATTGGCCAACAGACAAACGTTCATGTATAAAATTGCGTTCGTGTGTCGAGGGTCATCTTGAATCAAGTTCTTATATCAAGGTCACAAAGAATGCAATATCATATGTTTCATTCGGTCATATAATGTGATGTAAAAAGGTATAGGCTATCATCGAGCATTTGGTGATATACACTTAACAAATTATTAGACACTCAATTTTGTGCACCGACCTGATGTCAACTTCAAGATCAACAAAGGATGAGCCATATAGGCTTCCTCTATGCTATATACAAAATTAAGCCACGTCTCCAAGCATCTACCAGAGGTAAACTTACTTTCAGGTAGGAATATCCTCCAGTTGGTGCACTCAAAATCATCTGAGGTCAAGCTTAAGGTCATCAAGAAGTGTCCCATATAAAATATCAAACCGAACAATCCATACCAAATACCAACCAAATCTTCGATTGTTGGTCCCCATAAATAATGTATTTTATGCATTGATGGGCTATTTAGGCGTACAATTTGGGGTTCCAGAGCAATTCTTGGTTCTGAAAAGATGACGTTGATGGCTTCTTTATGAGCAACAAAGCGTTTATATGCCACATACATGTAGGTACCCATGGGGAATCCAATGTATTATTTGAGAAAAAGTAACTACAGGTTGAGAAAATTCCCAAAATGGTCATTCTAGACAAAAATTGCCGTTTTGACCTTTCAAGGTCATCTAAGGTAAAATCCAAGGTCACCACTATATATGATTGCCCATTTGAATGTGCCAATATCTAAGCTTCATTTTGGAGCAACTAATTCTATATAGTTGTTATGATATGCACACTTCCATCATAACGAGATGTTCACATGCAACCCAACCATAATGTTTGTTTAGAATTCGAGATGGCTACCTTGATGAATGTCGCCATCTTAAACATCAGCCTAGAATCTATACACATTAGCCCAACGTCTCAATTCCTTCGTGAAACCATTTTCTGAGTCTTTCATGTTTTTATCGTGGCCCAGGTAATCTATCGCTGGTAACCTTTGCCAAACCTTGGATAATTATTTATAATGTCCAAGATATAATTAATGATGACGTCTTCATTATTTCTCGAGCTGTCAATGTTGAATACTGGCTGTCTTTGGTTGCTTCGCAGCTGAATCATCGGGGCAATCATTAAATATTTATCACATCATAATCAATAGATTCGCTGCTCAAACACGAGGACGGCATTGAATTTGTTTAAACATACACCCTTATTCCTCATACGCAAACCCATTGCTTTCTCCTGGTCGAAATGATATTTTTTTTTCTGAAAATCTACAATATGTACTCAAGAATGGTTGAAATTGAAATCAATTTTAAAATCAGCCAAATTTAGCATTCTTGTTTGTCACGCAAACTTGAAAGTACATCTCGAGATAGTCGGGAATATATAGGAAATATGCATAGTTTGACAACAGGTATATCTATTCAGAAAATTGCCGTTAATCGTGCATGAACACAGTGGATAGAGAATGATCGGCCTGCCTACATTGCCGGTTGCCACTGTATCTAGACAATTACAATGACGTCACAAGTATAACGCCATGTTTTAGAAAACATGGCAGAAAAAAACCCGGCCCTTTTATGTGTACGTGTTTCCCATGGACTCACAAATCTGAATTCAACACATTCAATACACAATCAACACATATATATGAATAACTCACAACAATATTTGTACAGTTCATATAAAAAGTCACACAATCAGTCACATCAAAGTAAATGAAACAGGAAATTGTGCACACCCTCAGCCAACTTATCTCCCCCAAGTCCACTTAGATGTACGGTATCCTTGCCAGATCGCCAGTGCCAGTCTTTGGACCTAGCCGTCGGCAGCTCTGTTAAAAACATCCTACTAAATTCCTGCTCCATAAGTCGCCCAAGAATCTGGAAACTATCTTCTAGTTTAAAATCTCACATTCCCAATATGCCCCAAAACATCACCATAGGTTTAAAGCAGCTGCCTTCGAAACCAGTCATAATTTCTTGAAAATTATATTTCATACTAAACATGCTAAACTAACTGAATGAAATAAACTCACATGAAATGTAATGAAAATAACCAGTTCTCAGGGAAATTCTGCTCATTTGAACAGGCGGTTATCGCGTAGATACAGGAACTGTATCCATCACACGCAGATGTAAACAATGCATAGAAGTGCGAGATAGACCGACAATTCCACGCACATCATGGTATTTCACTGATTATTTTCTCACAACTGCACTATATATGCACACACGAACTGGAAAATGTACTCGATGTTGACTTTTAAGCACGATTTGAGCATTTGTTTACATTCGGGTTTGATGGATTCACTTCGTTTGTTTGTTTACAAAATCGGTACAAAATGGGCACTGAAACGCATGAAAAGACAACTCGGACGGACCGTAATCGTCAAAATCATTGAGGACACCTTTTCTTATATTGCATTAAATGTGTTTAACAAAAAATTGGTTTTCAAAAAAAAAATATTGCATACATTCGAAGGCAGCAGCTTTAAATATTCACCTAGAGGAGGCAGGATTTGATGAATAGGCCTAAAGTGTATGTGTACAGCCGTATTACAATGGATAGATGTCTAACCGATCCTGCACATTAGGCCCCTAGGCATATGTACAAAATTCCATAGCAGGGCTCATATAAAACTGGAATAAAGGTTATACCTATTGCCGGGTTTTTAAGTACCCGTGGTCGAAAGCACGGATTCGTCACGGCTTCGTTATGGCGGTCTTGGCTATTAAAGGCGATCGCGCTTGTGAAGCAACAAAATTTCTCATGCTTCAGTTTTATTATGCTACACGCTTGATCGCCCCACGAAAAATGACCTAACAGGCCTAATGCAACTGTAATAATTCGAAAAGATAATTTTAAACTATTCTCTGAAATGCTTACACCTAGTGTATCACTGTCTGTCGCTGCAATACAACATATTCTTAGTGATTACTTGTTGGCGTAGTTATATAACGCAGTGATTATATCTGGGGCGGTTCAAATATGAGAAGTTCCAAAATAACCGGCAGGAGAATCGGTAATTGCACTTGCGAATACCAGCCGAAAACTCATTTGAAACAGCACTTCTCATTGTCATTCAAATTCTTACTTTTAGTATAGTGATATCAGCAGTGTTTTTAAATCAGTTTAGCGGAATTTATCGGCTTTTATTGCAAATTCGCGAAACCAACACCAATGTATGCTGAATCTAAGAGAGTCGTCCGAGAGAGTCGGAAGACAGGAGATACATAGGGTGAGGTCAACGACAATCACATATACCCGGCCCTGAGGGGCCGGGAATGAGACTGTGTGTAGAACCCGCCCGCAAAGCAGGCCGCTTTGAGCAGGGCTTTGAGGAAAAAATTGGTGCGAGATTGGCCGGCCCGATTTTGAATCTTGATTTGGCAACTCAATTTAAGCACGTAATACACATTTTCAGACCCAAATTTGTACGATTTCTCATTCTATTGACAAAAGAAAGCTACCGCAGAATGAATAAATTTGGTCAATTCTAAAAGTGATCATAACTTTAAAAGGCTTTTGGAGCATGTCATATGTGTGATGGCGGGGAAGTGAAAACAGTAATCAGCTGACGAAGATCACGACCTAATAATACTGGTTATTTCAGTCCCAATTATAAATTTGAACATTTGGCGCAGTGAGGATGGCCGTTCCAGTCTGTCAGATCGAGACATAAGTTTTAAATGACTTGCAGTTTAAATTAAGTTTAAAATCGTATTTTCCCCCCAAATTTGTACCCATATAACCATATTGTTAGGAGTTGGGATATTATCAATAAATGCTGATCACATTTGGGCAATTAATGTTTCTATTGACCTACATATGCCAGTGGCTTACTGATTATGCAGAATCATCGAGAGCTTGATGTGGTTTGAGTGTTTGAGTGTTTCTGAGAAGTCAATCATTTGTCTCGAAATTTCTAACACATTTATCCCAATCTTGGAGAACTAATGTATGTAATGTACCAAGTAATGCAAACATGTCTAGGCTCCTTGAGCATTTGGCAAAATACATGTAACAATGTTTTATGTTGACATGCTTTTAGCTGATACTATCAAGTTAGTGTACTACGGCGGCCCAATGCTGCCATTATTCATGCGTGAGTGAAGAGTAGTTTTGAAATCATAGTTAGCATACAGTTATTTTCGGTTTTGAAACTAGTTTCTAGCAAGGCACAAGCCCTTTACACCTGGCACAAACCTTTCCAACAGGGCACACACGTTTTAGCAGGGTGCAAACTTTTCAAGCATGGTCCAAACCTTTTTAGCATGGCGCGAACCTTTATAACAGGGCATAAACCTTCTAAGCATGGAGCAAATCTTTATAGCAGAGCAAAAACCTTCTCAGCACGGCGCATACCTTTTAGCAGGGTGCAAACCTTTTAGCAGGGCACAAACCTTTTTAGCACCGCGCAAACCTTTATAACGGGGTGCAAATCTTTATAGCATGGGACAAACCTTTTTTTTTTTAGCACGGCACAAAACTTTATAACAGGACACAAATCTTATAGCAAGGCGCAAACCTTTATAGCATGGCACATACTTTTTCAGCATGGCGTGAACCTTTAGAGCAGGGCGCAAACCTTTATAACAGGACACAAACCTTTTTAGCATGGCACAAACCTTCATAGTAGGCCGCAAAACCTTTGTAGCATGGCACAAACGTTTTTAGCATGGCGCAAACCTTTAGAACAGGGCATAAACCTCTTTATCATTGAACAAACTTTTACAGCAGGGCGCAAACCTCTATGACAGGGGATGAACCTTCATAACAGGGCGCAAACCTTTATAGCAGGGCACATCTTTTTAGCATGGCGCAAAGCTTGTGCCTCAGTTTCTGAGGCTTATGCTGCGTTCAAACCAAGTTCTTAAGCACACCGCCGGTGACGTCGACTGTCACAGGCGGTGAGTGTTGATTTGAACGCAACATCATTAGCCACCGCCAGCTATTTCACTGACGGTGAAAATGGAGGCACTAAAAATTTTCCCACTTCACCGCTGGCAAACACCGTTAGTAACGTGGCTTGAATGCAAATCACTGGTGGTGAACTGGGAAACACCGTTTTCACAAGTTGGTTTGAACGCAGCATTATTCCCGACGAACAACCGCTACACGTGTGTGGGTTGAGGTAAGGATGGACTGCATATAAGGAACCAGAGACTGCAGAGAGCCAGCCTGCAGTTTCTCATTCACTTATCGATATCGACAAGAGTATGCGGCCCATTATCTCGATATTTCGTTATAAGACACTTGTATGTCCATGAATGATATCACTGGGATCGTACAAATTGATGATCAAAATTGTTCTTATTATTCACATTACACTCTTTGCCATCAGCTTGAGAAACAAACTGTTGTAGATATGTACACATACATGTACATATTTCTTCATCTCGACTTTCTGCGAGAGGAATACAATAATCGGAGCAAATCATTTCCTGACACGTTTTCGTGAACCCGAGCGCAACTCACCGTGAGCTTTACTATCATTACTGGTTGTTCGCAGTACAACCTAATCCTGCCGTTGGTCATGTTGTGAGTGCACTTCGTCTATGGAGAAATACGTAGGAAAATGAAATTTGGAAATGACGACTATCAGACATTTAACCATATTGAATAAATAGGCTTTAGTCCTGTTTTTAGAATTCGAAATGGCTGCCTTGATGATTGTCGTCATCTTAAACATTAGCCTAGAATTTATCGTGAACCAGGTAACCTTTACCAAACCTTGGATAATTATTTTGAATGTCCAAGATATAATTAATGATGACGGATTTATTATTTCTCGAGCTGTCAATGTTGGATACTAGCTGTCTGTGGTTGCTTCGCAGCTAAATCATCGGGGACAATCATTAAATATTTATCACACCATAATCAATAGATTCGCTGCTCAACCTCATCCACAAAGCACGCACACACAAAACACAAATCTGTGCAGACAAACATGTAGATGAGGTCACTAACCAAGGGGTGTCTTCTATTGAAGTTTGCAGTTTAATTTTGAGTTCAAAAGAGTTTTTTTTTCAAAATGTGTACCTGTATCTTAACCAAATTGTTAGGAGCTATAATATTATCAATAAATGTTGATCAGTTTGGGCAACTATTATTTCTATTGGCCTTACATATCAGTAACATACTGATTATGCAGAATCCACGAAAGCTTTCAAGCTGAGTGTTTCTGAGAAGTCGATCATCTGTCTTGAAATTTCTCTCTAGTCGCACATTTATCCCAATTTTGGAGACCTCATGTCATCTCACCATTCATATAATATATTCTCAGCACTAGGTCAGCTGGTGAGCCAAAAATAAATATTGGACATCTGCCCAAGTGTCCAAATATAACATCGGGATAAACCAAGTAAAGAATTGTTTGATATTGAAGGTAATATTATTTATAACCTTGGATAAGGTCAATACACTATGGGTATTTGGAATATATGCAGAAATATGTATACTCAATTTAAAGTAAGTTGTTGATCAATCATTCACCATCAAACTCAATGTTTAAAATTCATGGTTAGAATCCGCTTGGGACATAGGAATTAATGTCGAATACTTTCTTGAAAAATTACCGTAATTTCAAGTTTCAACTTTTATGGTACTAATTTTCCAATCCCAATGTTTCAAATATGAAATATATAGGTATACGAATCTACATGAAAATGTTGCCAGTGTGGTTGTGAGGATAAAAATTATTTCAATGAAACACCAAAGACCAAAAAAGTATGAAAAAGCATAACAAACTACATTGAAGCAAAAACAAAGTATAAAACTTGAAAAAAGATCACTCTGGCAGCACTGATAAATATACACAAAATAACTTTCATGTCAGTTTGCATGAATTATTATATAAAAACTGATCTGATTATTTCGAAAAAAGAACACCGTATGGTTGTATTTTTTATACATCAACATGTTCCAAACTAACTAGAGCTAAATGTACTCGAGTGAAATAAACACAATAAACTTGTTTGGGAATAGATATTTTAGCACTACATTTTGAAATACCTTTAGGAAAAACGTTAAATTTTAGTTAATTAACATCGAAATACCATGATTGAATATTTTGTTCCATTGATGCACATGTCAGAATAAATAATTCCGTGCCATGATAAGAAATGTCATTCGACTCTGAGAGTCAATGGCAAAACACAAATCACCTCTGTTGACAAGCTTGCAACAATAAATATCTTACCTGGCATTTAATGTTTGCGTACAGAATCTCAAACGTACGGAAGCCCATAGGTGACATGCGCGTAAAAAAAATTCTATGTCTTTTCCAGCAAAAAGCTAGCACGTTCGAACGTGGAAGCATTTAACACTATCACGTTCGCACGTGGAAACAGTTAAGGCTATTGCGTTCACACGTGGAAAGTCCGAAGTTACCACGTTCACACGTGGAAGTATTTAACGCTTCCACGTTCGCACGTGGAAACTTCAGCTTTGAAACTTTCTACGTGTGAACGTGGAAACCTACATCTTTCTACGTTCGAACGTGATAAGTTTTAAAGTTTCTACGTGCGAACGTGAAAGCATATAATGTTTCGACGTATGAACGTGGTAGCTTTGAAACTTTCTAGGGGTGAACGTGGAAACCTACATCTTTCTACGTTCCAACGTGATAGGTTTTCAAGTTTCTACGTGCGATTGTGAAAGCATATAATGTTTCCACGTGTGAACGTGGTAGCTTTGGACTTTTTACGTGTGAACGTGGAAGCTTAAAACATTTCTACGTGCGAACGTGATTGAACGTAACTTTCTAAAGTTACCACGTGCGAACGTGATAGCGCTAAATGCTTCTACGTGCGAACGTGGTAGTTTTGAACTTTCTACGTTCGAACATGCAAGGTTTTTAATAGAAAAAAAACACCAATTTTTTTTCCCGCACCTGTCACCTATGGGCTTCCATACAAACATACAACAATGTAGACGAGAACAATTATATACTGTGATACAGGAAAGAAAAAAAAAACTTGTAATCAATTAGATTTGCTATCGATTCTTGGTATTGCGCATCAGTTCCTCGAAAGCAAGAATATCCTGGATAGAAATGTTAATGGGCAGTAGATATTGATTTGTCAATGGGCAGTAGATATTGATTATTTGACAGGCGAAAACCTTGGAACTGACGGAAAGACCTCAGAATGGACAAAGCAAAAGAGTTTCATAAGCTGATTGTGATGTCCGCAAGAGTGCGTGAATAAATAGTCATGACTAAACTTAAGTCTATTTTAAATGCATTGAACACAGTTTTTCCGATAGTTCTCTGTATTTTTCCTGTCTCACTTGGCCTGGTTCAGGACGTGTCGCGTGACTATAACCTGGAGTACTCCTACTCCGCGGATTTCCCATCGGCCGATGAAGAGTACAGTGGAGGTCTCCGGACTTTCACGAAGGACGATTGGCACCGAATCCGGAAAGTTTTATCCTGGTTACGGGTGGAAGATACATCGCTAGAGCCGATATACGACATAGCATTCGGAAACTTTGCTCGTCTGGAAGAAACGCTGGAAAACTTTCTCGACAGCGCCGAGAGAGACTTCATAAACGATTTAACGCGAGATCCCAGACTCGACGCTGAGCTGTTCCGGGATCCCCTACTTCCAGTGACGTCACAATTTTCAGACGATGACGTCAACCTGGACCCGGGGGAAATCCCAGCGGTGGAGGAGAGGAACCAGACCCAGGGATGGGAGGGTTGTCTCCGGGACTACGACATGGTCATGCTGCCAGAGACACTCGACTACGAGAGAACACTGGCTTTGATAATCAACGATAGGAGGCGGCCCTCGCGGCCTCGAGTCCCCGTTCCGGAAGTTCCCCCAGCCAACCCCGTCGCCTTCCAGAGTAAGTATGAGAACAACAACACAATCTGGGAATTTTCATCTTACTGGGATAGTGACACAGAAATCTCATGGGACTACTTATGTTTATAGTTGTGGATTCGAACGCCCGGCGTCCGGCGGGGCTGTTCCAGGGCGCCTTCCACTGGGTGGGTGCCGCCGAGCTCTGTTTCACTATCGGCGTCCGGTACAGGTGGAACGGAACCGGAGAAACTCGACTCTTCAAGGGCAAATACGTTAGGCTAAACCTGCCCACTGTAAGTGGAATTCCACATTACATACATGAAAATCAAGATATCGTTAACTTGACCAGTCCGGCTCTGAAACCCCGTAGGACCTTTATGAGGCTCATGTGTCTTCATTGAACCTAAAAGTTCATTTATTGATGGCAATCGACCAGTTTTCCATAAAATGCAGCCTTTCCTTCATGAAACTCAACCTGTCGACTACACATCTTCATTCATTGATATGTACACGCACGAATATTGCAATGGATGAGCCAAATTAGAATCTATGAACCCATTCTATCTGAAATTCAACATGTTACACATGAAACACTGCCCACGTGAAACTCATACTGTTGTACATGAAACTCAAATTGCCGTTTATGAAACTCAACCCTGTCCGCCATGAATCTCAACCTGTCCTCTGCGGAACCCAACCCTGTCCGTCATGAATTTCAACCTGTCCTCTACGGAACCCAACCCTACCGTCATGAATCACAACCTGTCCTGTACGGAACCCAACCCTGTCCGTCATGAATCTCAACCTGTCCTCTATGGAACCCAACCCTGTCCGTCATGAATCTTAATCTGTCTTCTACGGAACCCAACCTCGTCCGTTATGAAACTCGATTCGTCCTCGATGAAACATAATAATTATGTTCTTTATGACAACTGTTTTTCATTCACGATTCTTCTCTCAGTTGAACATTCGGGCAGTTAGAAGATATGAGTCTGTCCTTATGGAATTTACAACGACGAAACTCAAATTATTCCCCGTGAAACTCGACCTGTTTGAGGCCCTCCATGAGATATAACTTGTCCTGTGCTGTTTCAGCTGCCAAGAATCAATGTTACCAACGTGTTCAAGCTGGCTATCGGCGTGTGCGCTCCTGACACGTGTACTAATGACGACATCGCTCGCTACGTCGGCGTCGGTCAGTCCTTCACGTTCGCCGAGGACAAATAAAGAACAATTCAATACTTGTGATGGTTTTCATATTAGTCAAGAAACTCTATATTTTTAGAAAATCGGGCGATGATCCGGAGCATAGTTCGTGGCGGGGTGTTGCCCCGTAACGTGACTTACGTGTACTCGGGACAGCAGACGCACTTCCCGACTGACACCAACGCCATCATCGTCGTGTGAGTGGCGGGGACGGGACATAGGGGTCAAATTGGCTCACTGTTTCCATGGAAATAAATGTGACCAATATTGTTTGATTCATTAAACAGGTCAATAATCGGAGTATTAGCTGCTGTCGTCGTCATCTCCACAATATATGATGGCTGTTTTCGGAAGAACATCATCAAAAACCGAATATTGAAGAAATCTCCAGGTGAAACAGAAACTCTGTCAAAAACGACTACTGGTATACATATATTAAAGAAATATGCATTATTTAGGAATTATTTCGCGTCGGTATTGATATTGCATGCATGATATGAAATAACATTTTTGCTCAACAATCAATATTATTTCTTGATTTTTTTTTCGAAAGGAAAAGGATTTAGAATCACCTCCTCACACTTGCATGATGCCGAAACCTTCCTGTATTCACGTCCAAGTACGTTATAACTCAAAATCAAAACAGCCAAATCGTACATTGAGATGCTTGCATGATTTGAACCGTTCACCTTCCTCCTCTGTGTCAGGATTATTGGACCGCCTAGAGACGGCTTTCTCTGGGTTCTCGGCCTACAGTAACATGGCCCGCTTCTACCGGATGACAGTCCCCGAGGACCACATCGCCTGTCTGAACGGCATCCGGGGTATCACCTACCTCTGGCTCGTCAAGGCCGCTTCCTTCCTCTACGGGGTCTACGTCTTCCAGTCTTGGACCACGCGTTAGTTAATACATATATAGCTTCACACAGCAAATTTAGTACATTTATGGTTTACGACCAATCGTGTCATTCGCAGCGCCTAGGTCAATTTACTAATGATTCTCGATTCAATCTAATGTTGTGAGTTTTCGTCTGATAGAGAACGGTCTGATGGCGTTGAGACATTACCTGGAGCAGTGGACCACAATGCCTCTTATTGCCATCTACTACACGAACGCCCCCTTCTTTTACGTCAGGTCTGCACCGAAAACATCCGTGTCAACGATTTTGATATAATGTTTTGATTGAGCAGCTAAAAAGTGGTTACTAACATCATTCTTTTCTATTAGAACGTTTAGATCTGTTCAGTGTATGTTATGGCCTTGTTGCACATGCATGTGCCCTTGTTGTTTCAGTGGTTTCGTTTGTGTCCGGATGTTCGTCAAGGCCTTTAAGGATAACGGCGAGCACCTGACTGCGTGGTTCTGTCTCCGCTACATACTCCGGCGCTTCTGGACGTCAGTGTTACTAACACATGATATATTTTTCTTTATCTATTTATTTTGGTCGTGTCCTGAATCTAAGTTCTAAATGAGTTGCGCGCACATGTATGCCATCAAGCCAATCAGAAACACCATGAAAACACAGAATCGTAATGGCCACACCGGTTGTCCATTTACCCCCGTCATGCAGTCTGTTCCCGACCCACGCCGTGGCCACCATGATCTACGCCTGGACGTACCGTTACCTGGTCGATGGCCCGCTTATGTCCCCAGACATCACTGACGCTGAGAACTGCAAGCAGATGTGGTGGCCCAGTCTGCTCATGGTCAACAACATCGTCGGGCTCGATCAACAGGTGGGGACCTTGT
Organism: Terebella lapidaria; assembly: GCA_949152475.1. NCBI lineage: Eukaryota > Metazoa > Annelida > Polychaeta > Terebellida > Terebellidae > Terebella > Terebella lapidaria. Next base: position 39,885,187 of record OX424557.1, on the reverse strand, counting down.
AGGCCTCCTGATACACTTGTATAATATTAAATGTACATGTACATTAGAGAACAAGCTGATGCGGATCTTTTGTACACAAACAATGATACATACAACACATTTCCATTAATAATCTTTGTGACATGTAAAGACTATCTTCAATCTTCGAACAGTGCATGCCGTGGACGTACTACTACTGCTGTCTGTGGCAGCTCGGGGCTGTCAGTATCGTGGTCTTGGTGCCTCTTGTACTGTAAGTAGTCATGCACACGGATGCACTAGCTTAGCTTCCAATGGTATCGTCGTTACATTGGCGTCTACCAGAATAAACGTCCTGGTTTATTGTCCTTTCAGACTGCCGATGGCGGGATATATAATGACCGCCCTAATGTACATTGCGCACATCATAACTTTCGCCATATTGGAAACACAATGGTTAGTGAAAATCGAAACGTCACAAGAAATGTGAAAAGCTGATCTTGTTAGGAAGGACGAACCTTATTAACGTCCTTTTCCGGATTGTCCACCAGTTATGACGGCAAGCGGCGCTGGTACTTCGATGTGCTCCAGACGCCATGGTGTCACGCGGGACCTTACGTTATCGGGATGGCCTTCTCCATGTTGATCCTCAGAGTGGACCGGCGCAAACAGTGGCATTGGGTATGGGGCCGTAAACAATGATCTAGGCGCTTTTATACAGTAAAGTATATATGTATGTGTTGAGACATATACCATGGATCCCTTGAATATATATATCGGGAAAAGCAACAGGATGATTTTGTAAAATATAAATCTACATCTACGTTGGATTATTTTCGTAAATTTGAATTATTATTTTTTGGTATATGACTTTAAATAAAGTTACGGTTATTATTTGCTTAATCTATCTGCAGTTGCCGATTACTGCCTTGTGGATGTGCGCCGTGACGGCGATCCTGTTTGTGATCTACGGTCCCTGGGACAACCTTAAGTCGGCGGACGGGGCCTGGACCAGGGAAGGCCAGATCATCTTCGACGTGTTGGCTCCACAGATGATGGCCCTCGCCATGGGCTGGGTCACCTTCGCATGCTGGAAGGGATACGGGGGTGAGGTGACATCTAGTGAAATACAGTTTGGAAGAGATCAACATGCTGCTGAACTTCCGTTAGTTCCATGTTGTCTGTTTTCCTATGACATTCCATGGACGTAAAAGAGACGTCCATGGAGATTCCTAAATTCCATCACAATACCATGAAAAAGACACCCACACAACGATATATTTAAGCAATATAGGAATATAAAGATATGATGTCAAGTCGCTGATTTTCACAATAGGAGTAATAGGAAGTCTGCTGGAGTGGGGTGTGTTCAAGTGGATGGGGAACATGATGCTGGCTCTGACCCTGTTCATGGGCCCCGCCATGCTCAGGATGTTCGCGTACATGTGGCAAATATTCTACGTCCACGAAACTCACATGGTAATGCAGAGTTGTCTTTATTAGTCTTTCTAATATCATTGATTATACAAAAGCTGCTAATTAACAAATGCTATTATTATCTGTTAACATTACATAGCTTACCAATGATCAAATGATATCATCAATGTCATTTTTAATCCAAAAAGATTTAGTACATATCCTGATTTTTAATGTTCTTGGTAATTCTGGCATTTCAGATGTACGTGTATTATGGTCACCTGATCAACATTTACGTTTTCGGACACATCGGTGCGCTGGTGTTTGTGTTCCCTCTATCTAACGGCGTGCTGGCGGCGACCAGAGCCCGGAATCGCCTGCAGACCTTCCTGTGGGCGCGACACCCGGACATACTGGACAGTCTGGGCCCCGGGACAGACACGAACGGGGCCGAGACGCCAGTGGCGGGAGACAGGGGTGGGGCTGCTGGCGATGATGAGGAAAAAGTCGAAGGAACTTTCAAGGAGAAATCCGCGACGTTCTCGACAATGGGTGTGCCGGACATGACGTCACATGATGACGTCACTTTCGGCTCGGGTACTTTCTCGCACAGTTCGAAGTCAGAGAAAGCTGCTGACAATTTAGCAGAGATACGGTTTTGAGAATATGAGATAAGAAATGCATTATGATCAAAGTTACTGTAACCTTGTAGCTGTGCAATTTGTTGGGCAGCACGTAAATATTATACACATAAAATAACATCGTACGGTATTTTGAATCGCATTGGAGAGAGATATATATTATATCCTATATGTTGACTGTATAGTTGTTATATTACTGTATCGGACGCAATTCGGCGTTCATGTACATGTAGCCGGTGTTTTTTAATGTGCATTTGAGTGAAAAAAATAAATGTTTGTTTTTCGTGTCTTCTTCGTGTTTGAATGCACCATACGGAAGAAATTTCAGAACACATTTAGCGATCAATCATAACCGATCGATATTAGATGACAAAATATTGTCATTGGCACTCTCGACCTCAGGATGCGTGGTACAATGTTCACGGTCCAGGCCAGCGTCCAAGTTCCGACACTCGACTCGGTCTTCTTGTACTGTGGCTCATCTCGTAGATAACCAATCCTGAATAAATCAAGCCTTATCCATTGCAAATCAAAGGTAGTACATTGTACTCTTGATAGTTGAACCATTACATACTAAACACTCTGACCTATATGTATAAGATATATCTATTAGAAGATAAATGGTAAATCTCAATTGTCATATGGATACTTTAATACAGAGAAGTAGGTGAATCCATGCAAACACAGACGGGAGACGATTACATATTGATATTTGAAGGACTCGAAAGATACAAATGCAGTGCATGCACTAATGAGTATGCGTGTCTAATACTACTGGAAATACATTTGATTTATCAAAATCGTGCATAGAGAAGTATATCAGTATGGAAATTTGTGTACAAACAAATCTATGAATCAAAACAAAAACAGACCGATCTCTGAACATTGGTTCATCGTGTGATAACGGAACGATTGTTTACACATATATAGACACGAAGAAATGGCCGCTGGAAAATATTTGCAGACAGCTAGATATTTTATACTAATATTTGTGTGTACAGTATTCAGCAAATTCGCGAACGGACGCCGCCAAAGCCTAGAAAGTGCTTTCTACCCGTATAGCTACAACACAGACAGCAATAGTGTGCCAGGGCTGGACGATCTGACGTTCTCAGATCTGGACCTGTATCGCTTCAGGAAACTGCTTCCCAAGTTACCAATCAAAGGTACACTTCTAGAACAACTGTACAATGTCGCCATCGGCAAGGAGGACTACAGTGACGTCGACGATGACCTCAGCGCCTCATTATCGCTCAACCTGCGAGAGGCAGTGGTCGAGAATCTCGCTCTGGACGACGAGACTTACCGAGATGTCCACCACTCGCGGGCCCAGGTTCGGGACGTGACATCACAGCGGTCAGAGCTGGACGAGAACATCGACCCCGAGGACATCCCGGCAGTGGAGGACCGGGATCAAACACAGGGCTGGGAGGGCTGTCTCCGGGACTACGACATGGTCATGCTGCCAGAGACCGTCGCCTACCAACAGACTCTGGTGCTCATAGCAAATAACGAGCGACCATTGCCCCCTGACATTCCCGTCCCTGAGGTACCACCTGCAAACCCAGTCGCCATACAGAGTATGTATTGTACCTATTGTGATGCTTCTGATATCGCAATGCTAAATGCTCCTTAACCAAAATATAGTTTTCCATACATTGTAGAATAGTAGGCCTACATGTACATTGAAACAGGAGGTTTTAGTATTGCAACACTGGATGTCTTGAATTTTCGGTGACCATTGGCAACAAAACTTAGCTATAGATGTTATAACCTAGCAAAGTTATGCTACTGAAGTCTTATTTCCTGCAGTGGTTGACGCGAACGGTCGGCGGCCGGCCGGATTCTGGCAAGGCGCCCTGTACTGGATCGGGGCTGTGGAGCTCTGCCTCACTATCGGGATCCGATACCAATGGAACGGGACTGGAGGAACGTCCGAGGTCCGAGAGTTCAAAGGCAAACCCGTCCGCGTCGATGTCCCATTGGTCAGCATTTCCACTGTTGCGACGATTTCCGGCGAAATGTTCTATTTGATTCTAATCAATATCGTTACAGACTGAGCCCTCCATAATGACATGCTTTTGTTTTCATGTGTGATGTCAGACCCAGCTGGTCAACCAGACTGCGGACTCACTCCTCAAGCTGGCGATAGGACTCTGTGCTCCCGACACGTGTACTGACGAGGATATCCAGAGATACGTCGGCGAAGGTATGTACATGTACTCTCTTTGCACCGAAATCCCTAACATGGCAAATGTTTTTTTAACTACCATATACACGTAATGAATACATACAAGTCATAGAAGCTGTTTCACGCGGTTTTCCCACAGAGAACCCGTACCTGCTCCCGAGTATAGTGGGCTCTGACGTCACACCCAGACGTAGTGTCACTTACGTGTACTCAGGTCAACACACGGACTTCCCCAACGACCCCCTCGCCATCTTCACCTTGTACGTGGTTCACTCCTGTTGCCGATATATAAATGTGATGTAAAAATACAAGACATTCCTTTGATAATCGCTCATAAAAGTTGGTACTAGCTTATGATTTAGGGACTATTGACGCTGTGATTACTTGCAGTACTGCTATAATGGCAGTGGCCCTGGTTGTGGTGATAGCCAGCTGTTACGACGGCTGGGCCAGAGAGACCATCATCCGCAGAAAAATACAGGCTCAAACGGGACGTGAGTACTTCAATGAAGTCAACATCACCATCCTAATTACACCCCGGATCATCGTCTAAGTTGAATTGATAATTGTTGATATACTTACAGGTAACAAGAAGCGACAGTTCTCGTACAAAGACATAAAAGAAGGGAGATCTTATCTGTTCAACAGCCCCGGTAAGTACACTGAAGGACTAGAGAGCTCGAATGTTTCAAAATTCCGTGTATCCATTGAGAAGAAAAGTCATGTGATACCGTCTGTAGATTTACTGGAGCGTGTCGAGACGATATTTGCGGGTTTCTCAGCGTACACGAACTTCCGACGGATGTACAGTACGGCCCGGCCCAGCTATCACGTGCCGGCCCTGGACGGCCTCAAATCTCTGGCGTACCTCTGGATCGTCTGGGGACTCACCCACCTCGTCGGCATCTACTACTTCGAGGCCTGGACCAACCGTCAGTATTCCATAGATCTTTGTGGTGTACTTGCCCATGATTATACAGAAAACTTGACTGGATTAGAAGACCGATGTTTAAATTGCTACATGTAACCAAGATTCTTGTTTCTGGTGCCTTACATGTAGGCTTATAATAGGTGACATTACGTCAAGCATCCAGTGGATCTGCGTACTCTCATAGACAAACAAGAAATTCGCTATACATGAGTCCAATACACGTTTTTAGATAACGGGATCTGGGCGCTGCCTAAGTACCTAGACCGATGGAATACCATGGTTGTAGTGGCTCTGCCTTATGCCAACGCCATCATGCTCTACGTCGGGTATGTGGAAAATAAATTCCTAGTCTTAGTATAATCTCCACCGCATTTAAACATTCTGGTTTCCAACTGTTATAGGACTGGATACTAGTAATACGCGGAAAATGTAATGGAAGTCCTAGTCCTCCTCAACTTTTACGGATTTCAATTGGTATTTTTCAGGGGTTTCGTGTGCGTACAGATGTTTTACAAAGCTTTCGACAGGAACGATCAGAAGATGTCGGTCTTGCTGGTGATCCGGTACTTCTTTTACCGCTACTGGAGGTAAAGTCGAGTTTCTGGTGGCACTTTGTCGTGAAACCTGAATTTTAGTTTTAGTTCGCTCGGGTTATGGTATCCAGAATGTGTCAAGAGACTGTTTTCAGATTAAAACTGACGGTCAATCCATCCAAAAATTCCTGATTAATGCCAAATGGAGAATAGTGATTTTTTTTCAACTCAACCACGAACTATGTCAAATACGAAACAACAAAATATCGTGTCTATTTACAACTCTGAAATATTCTCCTAATCATGACCTTCTGCTGTGAAGTAGGGATAGAAACAAAAACAATTGATGACGGAATTGATACAACGTGAATTTGACATCTGTTAAGTCACTGACCCTGACTCAGATACCATGATCTGTCTACTTTCATGCCTACCCTGGCAGCTCTATTGACCCTGTACACTGTTTGTCTTGATCTGTTCCAGTCTGATGCCGAGCCTGGCAGCTTTGCTGGCCCTGTACACTCTTTGTCTTGATCTGTTCCAGTCTGATGCCGAGCCTGGCAGCTTTGCTGGCCCTGTACACTCTTTGTCTTGATCTGTTCCAGTCTGATGCCGAGCCTCGCAGCTTTGCTGGCCCTGTACACTCTATGTCTTGATTTGTTCCAGTCTGATGCCGAGCCTGGCAGCTCTACTGGCCCTGTACACTCTATGTCTTGATCTGTTCCAGTCTGATGCCGAGCCTGGCAGCTTTGCTGGCCCTGTACACTCTATGTCTTGATCTGTTCCAGTCTGATGCCGAGCCTGGCAGCTCTACTGGCCCTGTACACTGTTTGTCTTGATCTGTTCCAGTCTGATGCCGAGCCTGGCAGCTCTACTGGCCCTGTACACTCTATGTCTTCATCTGTTCCAGTCTGATGCCGAGCCTGGCAGCTCTACTGGCCCTGTACACTCTTTGTCTTGATTTGTTCCAGTCTGATGCCGAGCCTGGCAGCTCTACTGGCCCTGTACACTCTATGTCTTGATTTGTTCCAGTCTGATGCCGAGCCTGGCAGCTCTACTGGCCCTGTACACTCTATGTCTTGATTTGTTCAAGTCTGATGCCGAGCCTGGCAGCTCTACTGGCCCTGTACACTCTTTGTCTTCATCTGTTCCAGTCTGATGCCGAGCCTGGCAGCTTTGCTGGCCCTGTACACTCTTTGTCTTGATCTGTTCCAGTCTGATGCCGAGTCTGGCAGCTTTGCTGGCCCTGTACACTCTTTGTCTTGATCTGTTCCAGTCTGATGCCGAGCCTGGCAGCTCTACTGGTCCTGTACACTCTGTGTCTTGATCTGATCCAGTCTGGTGCCCAGCCTGGCAGCTCTACTGGCCCTGTACACTCTATGTCTTGATCTGTTCCAGTCTGATGCCGAGTCTGGCAGCTTTGCTGGCCCTGTACACTCTGTGTTACCGGTATATCGCCGAGGGTCCCATCATGTCTCCGGACATATCTGACGCCGAGAAGTGTGACACTACTTGGTGGATCACCATGCTCCTGTGGCACAACGTCGCTCGCACCGATAACCAGGTAATAACGAGATAGCTATCCATAGCTAATACGCTGTTGTTGTTGTTGTTGTTGTTAGTATTACCGATGGCTATTATCATTATTTGTTCATGCAAGACGTGTAGATTTCATTCAAGAATTCAAATTTTCTTCCCCTTAGTGCATGGTCTACACATATTTTTTCGCTGTTATTTGGCAACTCAACCTCGTCAGTATTGTGGTCCTCGTGCCTTTAGTATTGTGAGTAAAGCGAATGGGTCTTGATCTATGAATTAATTGGTATATACTCCAATAATGTATTTTTTTCACTTCTTACTCAAATTGATTTTCCACGTAATATCGTCATCTAACACTAACAATAGTAATATATCTGTCCCTTTTTAAGGAAACCTGCGATTGGGTACATACTGACCGCTCTAATGTATATCGCGCACATAATCAGCTTCTCCATATGGTCTGCCAAATAGTGAGTTATCGACACATTTTGATATTTCCACCACACATTTCAACCAGTACGTGTTTTATTTGTGACAACTTGTTTACACGTGTTCCGTTCGTCTCTAGTTACGATGGCGAGCTGAACTACATCTACGACATCCTGCAGACCCCGTGGTGTCAGGCCGGACCCTACGTCATAGGAATGGTCTTCGCCATGATACTCAAACACACCAACAGAAAGGACAACTGGCACTGGGTCAGTAATATAACACTATTATTGTAGTATCATTAAGCATTGGCCCACTAGTCACAAAAAATATTCTCTCACGTTTCGCTACATATGGTGCCGTGATCAGGATATGTTCGAATCAACAGTCTTACGCTTCCCGGAGACAACCATAAGCAAACTTCTAGACACATTATATGCCTGAAAAATATATAATAATGAAACAATAGGTGGATATGGTGAATATTCTGGTCACTGATACATCATGTGTCACGAAGATTGCATCACCAAATGGCGCGCACTTTAAGTTATCCATGTATCCCTGGCACCCAGCTGGCGATAACGCTGATGTGGATGGCCTCGGTGGCGGCCGTGCTGACCGTGGTGTTCGCGCCTTGGGATCAGATCAAGGATCCTGGCCGGGAGTGGAGTCGGGCCGGGGAGATCGCTTTCGACGTGCTTGCCCCGCAGATGATGGCGCTCGCTGCCGGCTGGATCACTTTCGCTTGTCACAAAGGTTACGGCGGTCAGTACCGTATTAATAATAGACTTTCGGCGGGGGATTGGCTAGTTCAACCAGTTTTAGATAGGCAAATACATTGGAGGACAAGTTCGCTTAACGGTGTACCCATGAGAAGACTCCTCTGTTGCTAGGTGTGGTAGACAAGCTATTCCGATGGGGACTGTTCACGAGCATGGCGCGGATCATGCTGGCCCTGACTCTACCCATGGGACCCGTCATGCAGCTCTACTTCGTGGTCAGACACCAGCTCTACTACGTCCACGAAACACACATCGTAAGAAAAAAAATAGTATTCTGAATGGATCATAAGTGTGTAATTCCATGACCAATGTGTGTGCAGAATGAGCGCAAGTCCGACCGTTTTGTTTGAATTTATTTGTCGGTAGCAAATGACGTTTTACGCCCACCTGACGCGAATCTTCGTCGTCGGTAACCTGGTGGCGATACTGTTGACTTTTCCCCTTTCGAGGGCTGTTATAGCGGCAATGCGGGCCAAGAATCGCTTGGAGCTTTACCTGTACGCCAGCCACCCGGCACTCCTCGACAAGTTCACAGGCGACCCCGACGTCGACTCGCCGGTCCTACATAAGCTGGCGGAGGAGGAGCATAGGCGGCGGACGGATGGCGATCACCCTCCACGGGCTTCCAAGGCGGCGGCGTCCCTGAGCGGCGAGCAGGGACGAGAAGGCACGGAGACTGATGTCCCGGTATCGGTGGTGACAGACTCAATAGCCGCCCCCAACCACGATGTGGCGCCGGACTCATCGTCCGCGGACACCTCAGAGAAGAGTGTTCCGCCGTCCCGGAACAGCGCCATGGCCGCGCTCAAGATGCTGCTTGAGTCCGAGTGATGTGAGGGCATTCGTCAAGTCAAGGCATATGTGAAATGATCGGGACATGAACGATATCAATTTTGTTCCAACTAACTGAAACGAACTGTATTGATATGGCATATAAATATGACATTGCACTATATAGGCTACATAAATTGCGCGTTAGTGTGCCTATGATGTGCCTTGAACAGTGATAGTTGTTCGCACAAATTATGTTGAGATTATGATGTTTACGATCAGATGATCAATTTATATGGTGACATTTTACTTTGTACCTCTATATATAATACAGTACCTCTGTACGCAATGAATAAAACCTTTTATTATGTTAGAATGTTGTCAGTATCCGTGTTAGAATACACACTTAACCAGTGTTAACGTAGTCCGCTACAAACATGGAGGTAACGGAGAGTCAAAATTTAAAAGTCATTTCTTGAATATTATCTCTTCAAAATGACATTATTTTATAGAGTAAATGTTCAGCATCTTAATACTGAAAAGAAAATAGGGGGTCACCGTGCTCGTTTCTTCTACATATTCGATTAAAATCACACATATTTACCTAAAATGACATAAATGCTGGCATTTTTGCACATTTTTTTGTCCATATTCACATCTTGCATCGTGTTTTCCATGCGAACGGATACGGTGACCCCCTATTTTCTTTTCAGTTTTAGGATACTGAACAGTTACTCTATAAAATATATCATTTTGAAGCTCTAGATTATGTTGATACAGGTATTTATTTTAGAAAACCCTTTGACCCCCTTTCCTCACTGTTTGGAGCGGACTACCTTAAACTGTCGTCTATTTACACTATTGGTATACATTACAAGTTCTTCTAATGAACCTCCACTTCGCGTCAGGTTTTTGGAGGAACGGATGTAAACATGGAAATATAAGAAATATTATATTTCCATGGTATAATAATCAATCAATAAAAAAATATTTATTTCAATCCACAGTAGAAACGAGCCATAGCATTTCATAGGTTACCTTGTGTAATAGGACAAACTAAAGAAACTGATCACTCATAGTGAAACCTCTATGGAATATAACTGTATTATACACGAATATTCAAATCTACCTCATTCGCATATTCATTAGCTAAATGTAAAAAAAACCCAAAACAATTATTATATTTCATTCAAAACATATTGCAACCTTGAACAGATGTAAGAGTGATATAGTGATTTCACTATAGTTTTGTGAATCGGTAGTTTGACAGGCATTATTCAATATTTAAGGTTAATATAGTGGTCGATCTTATGTATACTCAAAATAGTTTTCAATATGAATAGTTATTTTCTTCTGTTTCCTGCTGTATGCAGTAAGAAACTTTTTACTATGAGCCTGTTATGCTGTGAGTCTATTTTTCAGCAAGATAATAAAAGTAGCTTGAACGCCACAGTTCAGAAGTGAAGGCGTACATCAAAATGATGTTTTTCTCTGAGAAAAAAACCCCTCTCAAATAATTTTATAACGGTGATGCTGATGGCTGACTTACATATTGACTGGCAATTGAATGTGTACTTGGTTTTTACTGACTTGTAAGTTCGAGCTCCTAATTAACCGGGCAGCGACACCCTCCAGAAACGACGGCGCCATTTAGTAGCATGCTAATTAGTGTGTGCCCAGTGTTACACGGGTGTAAAACATAATACCTTGTGTAACTATCCTATAGATTTGACTGGCGTTTGATGTTTAAACTCTATGGATTGACACATTGTTTATAGCATATTCATTACCATATATGAATGCGTGAATACATATTTGGGATAATTGCAATATAGAGTTCATGTAGATATGCACATATAAATACACCCCGTTCTCACCTATACGAATTTCTATGCGAATGCCATGCGAATATTAATTCCGACTGGTCGTGTGGGAGTCGTACAGGAGCCGCATGGGTTTCGTATAAAATTCGAACCATGTCGTGTTGCAGTCGGCAAAATTCGTCCTAATTCGTCTAACTTCGCATGACCATACGACCATTTTGGTCTGACCAAAATGGTCGTGTGGCATTCGTGTAACTTCGTGATCGTGTGGGGGTCGTATGGGAGTCGAACGGGTTACGTATAGGTTCGTGTGGAGGTCTTGTGGTATTCATATTGCTCGCACGGAAGTCGTGTCTTATTCTGATTATGTTCGCATAGCCGGCCCACGACACCCACAAGAATGTCATGCGACACCCAGCAGACCCCCGTAAGACTCCCGTACGACTTACTGGAATGCCATTCGACATCCACATGACTCCATGCGTTTCCCGTGAGAAGCCCACACGATGTTCCAAGATCATGATGCGTGAGCCATACGACTGCTAGTGTACTATCACTCAAACTCTCCAAAATCATATACAAGTTAGATCTCAGGATATGTATGGGTGAATCCACCTTGATGTGCATATTTTATATCGATTGATCAAATTAAGCAATGTCTCACCGGAGTCGTATGGAGTTCGTGTTAGTCGCGCGGGTTTCGCACGGCATGTGCATAGAATGCATGGGAGTCTCACTGGTGCCGTATGGAGTTCGCAAAGAGTCGCGTGAAGTCAAGTGGTAGTCTGGTGACTTGCGGGAACCACTCGTACCACAGTCGCATGACATTCGTGTAATAATCGTGAAAGTGAGACTGTGTCGGTTAAAACAAGACGGATTCGTGCTAACTTCGCATAGCCACACGAAAATTGGCAAAACCAATGATCGCATGGCATTCGCATAGAGATTTGGGCCCAAGTATCATATTCTGCGCCTTCCTCTATATTCAATAAGGATTAAAAAGGTGCGAGACGGATTAAATGGTATGTTTTCAGTGGACGAGTAGTATTAAGGAGCAGTGTATGATACTTGGGCCGAGATTTGTATAGGTGAGAACTAGCCATATGGCCCAAGTATCCTATCCTGCGCTTTCCTCTATACTCAATAAGGATTAAAAAGGTGACAGACGAATTAAATGGCAGTCATTCAGTAGGCGAGTAGTATTAAGGCGCACTGTATGATACTTGGGCCATGAAGATATTATGTAGGCCAACTAAAAAAAAACGTCTACGTCTGTTTTAAGTTTTAAAGTCATATTTACAGTATCAACTGGCTCTCAATTACGCCATCACAATTTATCATGTTGCACCTTATAAACGCGGTGAAGTAAAGGTCCTCCGGGATATCACTGTATGATACTTGGGCCATGAAGATATTATGTAGGCCAACTAAAAAAAAGTCTACGTCTGTTTTAAGTTTTAAAGTCATATTTACAGTATCAACTGGCTCTCAATTACGCCATCACAATTTATCATGTTGCACCTTATAAACACTCATGTTCTGTCAGATTTATCACCTGTCGATATCAGAAAAAATCGACAGTTCTCATGAAAGAATTTGGTACCATCAGATTGCTTGTACACAAACCCCGCCAAAATTGACCATGACAAAAGTATTATTGGTGATAGTAACTACATTTATTAGACGAATTATTTGGATAGTTGTCAAATTATGGACATTGGTAAGAAGTCCAAAGATATCCAGGTACGTTCCAAAGTCCGTGGTACGAAAGTCAACAGCAACCAATCAACCCGAGCAAATTTGAATTTATATCAATGGACGTGATACTCAGAAACAAAATAATCGCTCTGCTGCAACTTCAGTTAAGAAACGATGAAATAATCGAATAAAGAAAATAAAATGTCGTGCAAATAGGAAGGAGTGAAAAGACAATGGCGTCATATTCCGTACATTTGACTGTTGCGTCGTTTTTCGTGAAGTTGCTGATCTGTTATTCACGTGTATCCGGGGTGAGATGGCACCATCCTTCTGATGGCTACCTGCAGGACACCAGCCTGGCTGACGTGGTGGATGAGGTCCCGGAGGACCTTTACTTCACCGCCCGGGACCTGTACCGCTTGCGGACCGTGCTGCCCATGCTGCCGAGACGGAACCCGGACCTCGAGGCGTTGCTAGAGCTGGCCCGGCAGCGTCCCGAGGGCTTCAGGTTGGACTTCGAGGAGATCCTGGCCAGGGCGAGTGATGACTTCGTGGAGAGACTTCTGTACGACCCCGAGGCCAGGGACGAGTTCTTCTCTTCGTCGTCCTCGTCAGGGCAATCCCTGCCGATGACGTCATACAACTCTGACGTAGACGAGAAGGTGGACGTGGAGGATATCCCAGCGGTGGAGAAGAGGAACCAGACCCAGGGCTGGGAAGGTTGTCTCCGGGACTACAACATGGTCATGTTGCCGGAGACACTGGACTACGAGAGAACACTGGCCCTCGTGTTCAACAACGAGAAGAACCCACTCTTGCCCCCAGTTCCCGTGCCAGAGGTGCCGTCAGCCAATCCCGTGGCCTACCAAAGTAAGCAATTGGAAATATATGTAAAATCAACTCACGTTAGGATCGGTGTATGACGGATTCATCAATATTAACCTAAAAATCGTGCGTGGAATGGTCGTACATGTAGCTCGATTAGTTTGAAATTTTGAAGATAATTTTTAATACTGAATAAAGCCTTACATTCTAGCTCATGTGTATGACATGAGCGAGAAATATTAATAATTTGAACGAAAGTCTTTTGTCCTCAGTCGTGGACGCTATTGCCCGGAGGCCGCCCGGACTGGCTATGGGCGCCTTGCATTGGGTGGGAGCCGTCGAGCTCTGCGTGACCACGGGACTCCGGTACGAGTGGAACTCCAGCGAGATCCGGACGTTCAAGGGCAAGTACGCCAGGCTCACACTCCCTGTCGTAAGTACTGTCTACAGAAAGTATATTGAACGGTCGAATCACTGATAACTTTAATATTCTATCAGAAAGTAATCAGAAAATAATTTATTCTTCATATTCCTTATCCTGGATGATATTCAGCTGACTGATCACACTTTGTTTGTGATACATATCGGATATATCTTCGTGCAGCGCTCAGTGCTACTTTGCATATTACCGTATTGAATAAGAATATGTCGAGTAATATCCCATACATGTACGTCCGTCACACAGGTGGTTGAGAACACCACGACGCTCTGGCCGTTCAATATCGGCCTGTGTGCTCCGGACACTTGTACAGACGAGGACATCGTCCGATATGTCGTCACAGGTCAGCCACTGTAGCTGATATACAATTACATGGTGTTTCATTGTGATTCTCTTGCAATGAGAACATATGCTTATAAATGTAGGCATGGGCCTATTATGACAAGTGTTGCTGATTTATCAAGTTTGCTATTCTAATGTATTTTCCGAATGTATTCGATTTACTAATGTAATTGACATGATGTAATTCAGTGTTCATCACATTTTCCAATATTTCTCCCCCTCTATCGCCTTGGGCCAAAATGGAAGTCAAAGCCAGATTTGGAACATTACGTCACTAGAATTTTGATAATTTTTGTCTACTATAATAAACTGGATTTCGAAAACTTAATTGCTGACTCACCGCCACATAAATACGCTGCAGAGAACCAGGCGATGTTACCGTATTTGGTTGGGACTGGACGCCTGCGAAATGTCACCGAGATCTTCACCGGTTACAAGACTGACTTCGCTAACGACCCAGCCGCCAAGGGATGCGTGTGAGTGAAACCATCCAAGTACAAAACGCCATGGGCCACTTGCCTCCAGTTTAGTGAAGAATGCACCTCTATTCATACCATGCATGTATCCGTGTTTCAGAGCCCTGCTGATTATAGCCATTGTCCTGGTTGTGATATCCAGCTGCTATGACGGCTGGGGCAGGGATCTTGTGATTCGAGACAAGATACAGGACAGGATAGGCGGTAAGGGTACCACCTTATGTCTTAGTTAATGTCTGGTTCGGCAGTAACAGGTTTGAATAGGATGAACGAAGAGTTTGTCCTAACAGAAAAACACAAGACAAAGCTAAACATGTTTTTTGAGTTCGTCAATACATGTCAAATTCAATTCATTCATAACTTTCTCGAAGTTGATACCAAAAAATTATCATGCTTCTTTTAGGGCGGAAGGGAAAGGCTTTGAAGCTATCAGATATCGTGGACGCTGAGGATTATCTCTACGGAAAACCAAGTATATCATTTAATCCCCATTCTGATAATTTCATGCAAATATGTGTTTTCATGCATAATCGATTTGGGAACTAACCAATCAACGAAAGGGTATATCATATTTTATATGCATAATATCGTTGGGAAAAACAAAAAAATCGTTACTCTGTACCACCGTGCAGGTTTCGGAGATCGGGTGGAGACAGCCTGGGCTGGTTTCTCGTTCTACAGTAACATCCGCCACATGTACACCATCAAAACCCCGGCCGGCCACATCAAGGTCCTGGACGGCATCAAGGGCCTCTGCTACTTCTGGGTCGTCCGAGGCCTCGTCTACGTCTATGGACCCGTATACTTCGAAACGTGGACAACTGGTAAATATCGTAGGTTTCGATTGGCATGCATGTACATGTCATCAGAAACCCATGGTTTTCTGATGTCATGTAGATATATCTACGCCACGTAAAATTAAACGACGGGGCCAATTTCAAATTGTCAATAGCCTTGATAGGCATACCACTCACTAGCTATTCCAAAATGAATGAGGAAAACGTCAAGGACAACTCCTACTGTAGGCATTGTCTTATCCCAATCACTGTAGACGTAAGGGATAATTGTTTCATGAGTGAATGTTTACCTTATACAATCGGCAGATAACCTGCTGCACGCGTTGACACAGTACCTGGACGAGTGGCAGACCACCGCCTGGATATCCGTGCCCTACGCCAACTTCGGCTTCTTCTACGCCAGGTGACAACACAGTTTGTGTAATGCTATGGCAACCTACGACAGCTGCGATTTGACCTTAGCGAAAGCCATTGATGTTTCACTAGTTCACCCAATGTCCATAACTTTCCACCCAGTGGTTTCCTGTGCGTACACACATTTGTACGAGAGTACAAGCGCAACGGCGAACGGATCACTGTCTGGTTCATCTTTCGCTACTTCCTGCACAGATTCTGGTGGTCAGTAATAAAAAAGATACTCTGTATAATCTGGCCATGATGGTTTGGGCGAACGTTCTCCTTAATGTTTTATTGCAAGCATTACTTTTTTCACTGGCGAGTCAGTAATACCTGTCAATGGATTACGGAGTTCCCTGTTCTATATTGAGTGCCTCTTGTTACCTTATCTACATTAGGTTCGTGCCGACCATCTTGCTGGTTCTGATAATCTACTCGTGGTTCTACATGTACCTTGGTTACGGCCCGCTGTCCTCCCCCGTCGTTACGGACGCCGAGAACTGCAAGGAGACCTGGTGGCTGATCGGACTACTCTTCAACAACCTCTTCCAACTCGACACACAGGTGTGCCACATCACAGAAGCCGATGGCTTTCAAAACGAGCATAATCTAACCATGGTATAGTGTGATGCCGAAAATTGTATCTTTGGAACGCTCGTGCATGATAATAATTCAGGTATCAATATCTTTATTTTAGTAGTAATGTGTCTGTCATGTTTCAAGTGCTGGGGCTGGTCCTGGATATTCTGCTGTCTCTGGCAGTTGCACGTCATCAGTATATTTATCGTCGTTCCTCTCGTCCTGTGAGTCTCTAGTACCCCGTAGTAATGTATCTGAGATACATACATGTACATGTACCTTGCATATAGGCCCCTAGGTGTCTCAATCTTCCTTCGCTACTGACTTACTTTCAGGATACCGGCAGTTGGCTATGTGCTGACAGCTTGCTTGTATATCGCACACATCGTGATCCTCGCAGTATGGGAGCAGAAGAGGTAGGCTGCCCACGTATCGTTCTTTTCATTCTATGTATTTTTTTCCAATCGTGCAATGTGTACTGATTGTCCAATTGTGACTAATTGTGTGGCGATATTTGGTACAGTAAAACGAAAAGAGTTGATGGAATGTAATCATTCCTAGCATGTGTTAGCGATACATTATGTTACTGACGAGATAACTGTTGTTTTCCCAGCTTTGATGGTGTGGATGGAATCACGTGGTATAACGACATCCTACAGACGCCCTGGTGTAACGCCGGACCCTGGATCATCGGCATGGTATTCGCCATGATCTTGAAAAACGTCGATAGACGCAAACAGTGGCACTGGGTGGGTACATGACGTAGTCGGTTCACTCTGGGACTAATCACCGATCACACAATGTCATGGGGGAGATTACCGGCTTATGTCGGTCTGGATAGCCATTTAATAAATAAGATATATTTAGTGATATGCCTACGTTATAATGATCCAGGCACCGATCCTGTTATTGTGGCTGCTGGCGACGGCTGGGATCCTGACGCCGATATTCGTCCCGTGGGACAAGCTCAAGGACGGGGGCCAGTCGTGGACCAGGGCTGGGGAGATTGCCTATGGCACACTCGGCCCCCAGGTGTTCGCCCTGTCCCTAGGCTGGGTCACCTTCGCCTGCTGGAAGGGCTACGGAGGTAAGGAATGACGGTGACTAGGGACATTATTGTCGATTCTTACTGGTAGGCCTACAACTTTTTGTGCACCGAGAGTCCTTGAGCTTCCGTAAAGTTGATCCAACAGAAACTAGTGAGGTTGCACAAATGTATCACCCACGTCAGACTTATAACAGAGGTGATACACATTCTGTGTATTTATCTCTGCTCATAATTTGTTACAGGTGTAATTGGGGCGATATTACACTGGAAGTTCTTCACTTGGCTGTCAAACATAATGCTCTTATTCACGATATTCATGGCGCCACCAATACAACTTTTCTTCATGGGCCAGTTGAAACCTTTCTATCTCGATGAAGTCCATATTGTGAGTAGGCTACTGTATGTATTTATGACGTACTGAAATTATACAGATTCTCCGCCAATTATTGCTACCGCCCGCATTCATACGGGTTCTACAATCTATTCACTCCGACTGAACAGAAGTTCGAGGATCTGCTTTAGATCTAAACAATAGCACACTTCACATATTCATGCCTTGAAATAACAATTGACTTGCATCCTTTTCTCACACAGGGTCGGGCGTTTTACGCGTCACTGATCAACATCTTCCTGTACGCTAACGCGATCGGGGTGGTGTTCACGTATCCTTACACATGGGGCATGATAGCAGCGGCTCGGGCCAGGACCCGCCTAGAGGCCTTCCTGTGGGCCAAGCACCCGGCCATCCTGGACCAGCTGACAGGCGACCGCGCCACGGACCGGGCCCGTCTCGAGCGTCTGCTGGCTCGGGAGGCGAGGGACAGGGACGGGGGCTCTAGCGACAAGGTCCCGGGCCGGGAGAAACTCTCGGGACTCGCCGAGGCCGCGTCCGTCTACAAACCGGAGAAATACGGCTACAAACCGCCGTCCTACGACAGTGACGTCACCTCGCTCTAGAACAGTTCACCGTCACATTGGTAGCTATTGCTCTGGGACAGTGACGTCATATAGATGTGTTGGATTGACAATGACGTCCCATACAAGGACTGTGTCGTTATGTATTGCGACAGTTTCTTTCAGATATATCGGAACATTTATTTGTAGACTCGCTTGTACTCATACATTTTATTCCAGGTACTCATAGGGGATATTGACTATTTTAATATACGGCACGATTCCATATTCGCAATCTGTATTCTCTGTGGTAACGAGTAATTTATGACAATGGTTTGAACAATGACTGTGATTATACCGATAGGCTATGTGCACGCTCCATCACAAAGTCCTGCTGAAGCGATGTTGGAAACATATCAACTTGATTAGTTGGATCAACCGTGTACTTAGGTCGATAATATTAATAATAATAAAACATGGTGGAGTCCTTATCAGTTTATTCTTTGCATCAAGTGCTACATTTACGTTAACGACATTGAGGTTCCTGACATTTACATGAAATTAAAATGACTTTTACCTGATAATAAACGCATAATCATTCGCACATTGAACAAATGACACCATGTAAACTTGAATATATTTGAAGCCGTGCATATTTCAACAAATATCTCAAGACCTCGAAAGTATATACCACCTATCAATTAAGTATCAGCGACATATCAAGATTCTAAATGATAGATTATACATAAATCTACGACTGCATGGGTAATTTTTCACGTAAGCGTGGCACAATCGTTCGTTTTCATTTCTGACGAATTTGTCTGACGATCTATGTGACTGGAAACAGTGGCACAATCGGAAACGGAACAGCAATTACAGCGTCTACGGGACGCCGGGGGTTGCTAGGGCAACGTTTAGAGGATCCCATGGAAACACTTAGAGGCACAAATCCGGTGCTGTAGTTTGCACTGTAAGTATCCCTGTTCGGAGGTGGCTTGGTTACCACAGAGCAGCAGGTCCGGCACACATTCCTCGGCGTAACATCCTGCAAACAACAAAGGACATACCTCAATCATCGCCAATTGGACACGTGTCTGTGAACTCGTGACTTAGAACTGTCTTATTTACTTCCTTGAAGTATATACGAAATGAATTAAAGCGGATCACGCATCATGTAATTCGCGTGATGTTTACACTAACAGAGCTGGTGGAATATATATGGATATGTCTATCAATCGGTGTGCAGAGCGTGTGTTTGTAATACATGGTGTATGGTGATCATGCATGTGCTGTTCGTATTGAGTTAATTAATTGAGATGGACGAGCTACGAACCGATCAGAGTTCCCAGAGACGGTCTCTCCACACTGTCATCATCCCCTAGCTCTGTAACCAGGCAACAAGAATCAGGGTCTTCAGTGTTTATATTCACGTGTTTCAATTGATCGATTCATAATTTAGCGACACTGGTATGATTGTATACCGTTTATAAGACCTGTTTGAACATCGTTCTCACCGTTCTGAGCTGCGAATCCAGTCGACTTTTTGCTCCACCAGGCTGCAATCACAATTACAATCACTTATAGCCAGCTATAAAACACTTCAAATTAGTGCTTTTTTTGTTCATCAAATGAAAGGAAATTAATGACGTATTATATAACACATAGCAGTGTTATACGTTTATCTCCCATACTGAAAACCTTGACAATCTCCAATGTTAAAAATCAGTCTAAAATGTGATCTGGGGAATGTGAACAAACTCGGGGATTTGGCCAAGTTTTGAACCGGAAAGCACGATGCGTTGTATCTAGCTAAACGTACTGATATCAAATGATTGTACAGTCCAAAAATCAATCAAATACACAAAATCGTATTCGGAACCAGAAAGTCCACGATGCGGCTCTGATTTTTCTGATTACATACTTTTTGCCGATAGTTCAGTGACACTAAAAGCATTTTTGATGTAACCTGACGCACTTCATCTGGAAGTCAAATGACAATTTCGTCATAGTTTCGTACGTATAGCTAAAAAACTGAAAAATTTGCCAATCTACTTCATATCATTCTACAAGATATAATTTTGGGGTCCGCACACGTATATATATGCAATTGTCTGTTATTTCTGCAGTGCAATCTTTTAAGATCAGTATGTTGGCCAATGCCGAGAAATTGATAATATTTCAAATATCCACTTTTTGTAAGCCACCTCACGTACTACATTCAAACCCCTGTCACAAAGACAGACAGGGAGATAGGCAGATAGGCACGTGTACTAATTCGAGACAAAGAAATGGTCAAGTATAACAATGCAAATATCCAACGTGTAGAATATTGGTGTGTGATAGGCGGGTTATATTCATGATAAACAAAAAGTAATATTTGTAACCCTTTATTGAATTGACGGTAGAGCTAGTTTGTTGCCAAACATTTACTGCTAACGTGATTATGTCATTCTGGCTCCTTGACCTTCTTGAATTTTGCTGAACATTTAATCCGACTGAACACATGGATCGGAGTAAGTAAAATATAAAAGAACATTTGATAAATTGTAAGAAAATAGGACGGCCCTGCTATATAATAAAGGGTTTTGCTGTGCAGTAGGCTAGCTGGAGATGAAACGATCTATGTCATACATTAGGAATGATATATCATACGCGTGGGCAGTCAGGGAAAGACGTTACCACAGACAGCGCTTTCTCTATTGTGTGTATGACATGTGACCTTACAGGATACTGTGAGACATTAAGACAAATAGGAGAAGAAAACAACGGGCGGCCCCGCGATTATACAGCACCGGGCCTATCAATTTCCGGAGGCCATTCGTCCATGCAAAACGGAATCGATACAGGGTCACAAATAGGCACAACATTACTTTAATATGATCGTTTGTCGAGTTTAAATTATCAGCAATTTAGGCAAGCGACATTTATCGTCAAAGGCAGGTTGTCTAGTATTCGCACCATTCATTGTATTGGCCATGGATCTTGCAGTTGACAGCTGAGGGCATAAGTTTTAATGTGAAGTCGACATGTTTGAGAACATGCTGCATGTACAGAAAACCATTCGTTTTCAAATTGGTGCTAAATTATATCATTGAGCTAGGTTGCCGATTTACAGTTAAAGGGGTGAAACCTGTTGCTAGTTGGCAGAAAATTATCGGGATTTCAAGTCTATAAAATCAAACGACAGATTGTTAGGCAAATATATCACTGAGTAATGGAAATGTTCATCCGGTAATTTAAAAAAAAAAATGATGACAATATCAATATTTTTCTTGATCTCAACTTCAGTAGACTAATCTGTTCGACAGATCTTCATGCATTTCGGGTCATAAAGTGAAATGCTCGATTAAGATTGAGAAAAAAGTTTATATATTATGTACGGAAAGCCGGTGAGGACATGGGAATTGGGAATTGGGTATTGGGAACTCCGCAGTATTAAACCATGGTTTACTACGGAATAGCCCATATCTATATACTACGGAAAGCCGATGGGGGCATGGGAATTGGTATTGGGAATTTGGTTCAAACCAAAGTGTGACCCACACTAAAATCGTGATCAAAATCTTCGGCAAATTACGGAAGGAGTGCCTATTTGATTCAATATCTCGAATGCCATTAATTGTATTTGTAAAATTCGCTCGAAATCACTGAAACTTATTCATGATAGAGTAAATGAAAAGCACTTTCATCAGTATGCTACTAGGTCTTTAAACTATCGTTATGAGTGATTCTTGTTAAACTATATATAATTTAATAAGGAAAAGTCAGTAGCTACAATCACAACGTATGTATTTGACTGGGTTCCAATATTGTGCTTTCCTACGTTCGTTCGCGCCAAAAACGCCCATAATTCTCAAAACACAATTCCTATTACCCATTTCCCAAGTCCATACCGGCTTCCCGTAATATACGATGGAGACTTGGGAATTAGGAATTGGGAATTTCGCAGTATTAAACCATGGTTTACAACGACGGAATTTCCAATACCCAATTCCCATGTCCCCACCGGCTTTCCGTAATTATGATTGCCTATAAGCACTTACCATTTCTTTTGAACAGTACATTTTCATCTCGACCAAGTTGTCTTGCAGCGGCATCTGTGATGAAAGAGATTATTGAATTGACAAAGAACAACAATGCGAGCGCCGTGCTTGAAATTGGAAACCTTATGTATTAAACAATACTGAGTTCAATGTACCTCAGTTTACTGTCAAATTTAAGGATGGATCTTTGGTAGCCTGAGTGGCTGAGGAACGACCACATGATCAAAGACATTACTAAATTGCTTACTGTGTATGGTCCACAATGTCAGACTCAGTAGACATAAAGTTGCGAACTGTCGGGTCAGTGTCGTCATGGAAACCTGCAAAACACACCACATGCCCCAAATCAAATTATGCATGTCATTAACCAAAACCAGAAGACGCATGTCCCACACCAATGTTCAGTATGCGCATGCGCGTCTGTCGCGAGGACGAGATACAGTACGTCTAGCATGTTTGTCCAGTGATATTAATTATTCAAGCATTGACCAGGGGACCACTCAAAGTTACGCCAAGTTTGGAGAAGATAACTGACATGCTCACGCTACTACCCCAGCAATTACGTGTAAGACTCGTAATGGACTTTCCTTTTTCGCTTGGATGAGGGACGGTCAAACATTCTCACGGAGCATCAGAGGCGTAGACACCATATAATTATTGGTCCGGCCCTAATGACACAGCACATAGCGGTCTGGGGGTTCGGGGGGCGCCGTAAGCCCCCCGAGAAAAAAAAGAAAGAAATCTACTCTCTGTACGGTGCTCTTTGGTGTATGTCTGGGAGAGTAACGGCTGTTTTCTAGAAACTTTCAGAGCTGGTATCTTTTTTTGCATTATCGAGGAAAAGTAACTTTGAATATAAATAGTATTTATGCATAAAAAACTGCATGGTAAATAATACTTTTTTGACACATATAATCCCCAAGCATGCAATTAGCAAAAGATTATAGAATAGACAGATCGACACAAAATAGGCCTGCATTGGGCATGCAACCTAGTATTACACAGAGGCGGACACAAAATGTCCCAAAGGAGTGGACAGTTGGGTAGGCTAACGAATACAACAGGCGTGGGGTCTGGGGCCCGCATAGGGCCCCAGAAATCAACGACTTCTAGATACTCTTTGGTGAAATATGAAGCTCTCAGAGCTCGAAAATGTGCTGCTATCAAGCAGACACCTTTTTATTATTATCATACTTTCACATCAACAGTATTTTCATATTCATTAAAGTGAAAAATAACTATCAGAATAATATTCACTGCTAGAATCTCAACACATTAACAAGTGTGATGATTTTCTATTGCCATATACACTATACTCGTACGCACATATTGAACCCGTTTCTGTGCATATACTTCTTATATATTCCTAAATATGCCGTTGACGTTTATGAATTCAATAGCCTATCTCTAATTAAAAATATACAATTATTTCCAGGTTGATAATAATTGGCATGTATTTCTCCAAGTGAATATACAGGCATGTCAATCATAGGCTAATGCCCATTCTGACCTCATAAGTGGCATAAAGAACAAAAAAAAAATTACTTCACACGTTGTAATTCAATTGACAGAAGAATTAAGATTGTGTTTGATTAATACAACAAACAGGCGTGGGCTCTAGGCCCGCCTAGGGTCCCAGAAACCAACTACCTCTCGATGCTCGGTATCGAATTTTCAGGCTCTCAGAACTGGAAATGTGAAGAAACGTAAAGCAATTCCACCAGGGTGCTAAATAAAGATCCAGCAAAATACAACTTATAAAACGTAAAAGAGGGACAAAAATAGAGTATTTATGTCCTACAAAAAGATGACTTTGCCACATGCACATGTACATAAGAAAATAAAATTAGCCTATATAATATATTCCGTATGCAAATTTGCAATTAATATATTTCAGGGGAAAAAAGGAACAAAAGACACATATACAAAAATCGACCTAGATGCTGTCATCTGGGTCCTGAAATCGAAGGGGCGCGCACCTCTTGCTCCCGTTCCACTCAAAATCAACATTGCTACACGTATTTTATACCCAGAAGAAATAAGTAATGCTACTTCAATATTATCAATAGCGATTACTAGTTTATTTCTCATGAATTATTGAAATATGTAAAAACAATCTCCAAATTATTGGTCCGGCCATGGCCGGAGTGGTGTCTACGCCACTGCGGAGCATCTTGATAATTACATTTAGTGTGTTCGAGCTTTTGCAGTAATGTAAGATAATGTAAGTATAAGCACTTGTCAAAATGACGGAAAAATGACTTTCTGTTACAACAAGCGAAGGGCTGGTGCTGAGAACTGTTCAACAATTGCAAATCGCTTCGATAAGTTACATGTACGAATTATGCTTTTAATAATGGAGACACTCAATGTTATCTCTCTCTGTCTGATGTAATGGTCATTTATGGGTTCCTTGCTTCTACCGAAATTCATTTTGGGTGACAAAAACAACACACTTTCGACATAACTACACAATTTATGTCTCGATTTCCAACGAATTTCAGTCTGAATCAACAATCAACTAAGTGATTGCATACCTTCATTTGTTGTTTCAAACAATACAGACACGGGACGGTGGTCCTATCATAGTATTGACTAACTTTTTACTTAATAACATTTTCCGTAGCTTGATGAATCGATTGTCACATTGAAATAAACATGGACAGGTATAGGGTTGTTGACAAAGCTTTGTTTGCTATATAGTCCACATTATCTAATTACATGCTATCTATAGATTTAATCGATTCCGAATGAAATGTATTTGATAGAAATACCCGTGAGTCATTATGCCTGCAAACGATGTTATCCCATAACCAGTGTAATAAACCAATGACTCAGTATATGCAGAAATAACCAACCAGGCTATTTCCGTATTTGGAACTAGACATTTCCGGTCGCCTACGACCGCTTGGGTGTATCCCCCGTAGCCTTATCATCCCTGTTGCCCCAAATATATTACTGATAAGTATGAAAAATTACAGCAAGGGCTAAAAAAAATTACCAGAGAAATGTAAAATCTTAAGCCACAACTGTTTTGTTTTCCACCAAAATTGCTGCATTGATCTTTCAAGATTATTGAAAGTTGAATTCAAGATCACCTCCCAAATCATTGCATATGGATTTCCATTTTGACATGTTCGATGAAATAACGAAATTACAGCCAGATCAATCTTTTCACCAGAAGTTATATGTCAACACAGAATATTTGACAAACCTGGTTCAAAGTTGAAAATCAGCGTAAAAATTGACCAAAACTGCATTTCAAGATGAAGAAACTGGAGCCAGATTGAACTTTTCACCATAAACTAAATATTAACTCATAATATGTGCCGAACTTGGTTTAAAATTGAAATTCAGCGTAAAAATTGACCAAAACTGCATTTCAAGATGACGAAATTGGAGCAAGATCGAACTTTTCACCATAAGATATATTTCAACTCATAATATGTGCCAAACTTGGTTTCAGGTTGAAATTCAAACTGAAAGTTGACCAATACTACATCCCAAGATAACAAAATTGGTGCCAGATCGAACTTTTCGCCATAACTTATATTTAAACTCATGATATGTGCCAAACTTGGTTTCAAGTTTAAATTCAATGTTAAAGTTGACCAAAACTGCATTTCAAGTTGACGAAATTGAAGCCAGATCGCACTTTTCGCCATAACGTATATTTTATCTCATGATATGTGGCAAACTTGGTTTCAAATTGAAATTCAAAATAAAAGTTGACCAAAACTGCATTTCAAGATGACAAAATGGGAGCCAGATCAATGTTTTCACAAAAAGGTCTATTTTCACCTGAAATATGTTCCAAATTAGATTTGAATGTGAAATTCCATTACCTGGTTCAGCTCAATAATAAACATTTCCCGTCTTAACTATTTTTTTAGGTAAATAATACACTTAACTAGCAAAAATAATGACAAACTTATTCGGTTACAGCCATAAAACCTCTACTGAAAAGAACCTTTACCTTGTTGAGCACAATAATAAATATTTCTTGTCTTAACTATTTTTATTGTGGCCAATAATAGATATAACTAGTAAAAAATAATGTCAACTTTTTCGGTTACACCCATGAAATCTGTACTGGACAAAACCTTTACCTTGTTGAGCTCAATAAAAATGTTTCTCGTCTTTACTATTTACATTGAGGTCAATAATAGACTTAACTAGCAAAAATAATGTTAACTTATTTGGTTAAAGCCACAAAATCTCTACTGGACTTAACCTTTACCTTGTTGAGCCCAATAATAAATATATCTTGTCTTAACTATTTTTATTGTGGTCAATAATAGACTTAACCAGTAAAAATAATGTTAACTTATTTGGTTACACCCATGAAATTTGTACTGGACGAAACTTTTACCTTGTTGAGCGTAATAATAAATGTTTCTCATCTTAACTATTTTTATTGTGGGAAATAATAGACTTAACTAGTAAAACCAACGTTAACTTATTCAATAATATTGTTCTGTTTTCACCCAAAACATCAGTTCTCTATTCTGAACAAGAATCCATTGCCATTTACTTTCATAATACAGGGTATTGGAGTGAGCACAGATGTCAAAGTGGGTATTTTAAAGGTCGTAATAAGTCAGTCCATTCACTAATTAATATTTCTTTGATCATTCTGAAAAACGATAGTGTGGTGTGGTGGCGTGTGGTGTGGTGGCGTTTCGTGTGGTGGCCTTTCTCATCGAGCCTGTGCGATTTCATGATCATTCATCGAAAACTCCCACTCGTAGAGCGTTCACAAGCCATGTGTGTTAAACAGGCTAATTTGAGCACAAAATGTGTCGCCAATCGGCCAATTTGGTCGCTATAGCAACCAAAGTCGATTGGTGTCGGGATCTTACCCCAAAATGTGTCTGTATAAAAATTATCAGAATCGGTTAAGATTTGCAACCTGTAGAGCGTTCACAAGAAAATCTCTACGGCGGCGGCGGCGGCGCGACGGAGACAAATCCATAGTATCCGCCGAACTTCGTTCGGGGGATACAATAATTACATGAAAGTCGTTGTTGGTATAACGGGCTTGCTGTTGACGAAGTCTGACCCTGGGGAACGCCTTATTTCATGGACATTGGCGCAATATAATCCTTTCTATAAACGGATTTCGATTTGGTTATTTGTACTGGGTATGGAGAATAGTTGCGCAAAATATCTAGACACATAAACATTGATCTAGTGTTACAGTACATGCGTACTCGAGAGTTGATATTAAATAATTGCGGGATATATTTTGGGAGTGTGAAACCAGTGATTGCAGAAATAGTATGCTTTTTCGGATAAATATTCGACGAAAAAAACACACATCCAAATCTTCAATACTTAGAGTGAATAATCACATACTGCAATTCCACAAACAGACAAATTTGACTTCAAAAACTGTCTATAGCTACGCGCAACTAGCACAGGTCAATTTGTCGGTTGACCACAATTTTGCAGGTGAGAACATTTACGGGTAACTGGATATAGTCCAGAACCGAATATGTCCACGGTTTCAACCTTTTGCACGATGTCTGTCCGCATTGATCGCTGACCATGTCTGTTGCCCATGATTACAAATGATACGGTGTCCACTCCGCGGTCTTCTCACGACCAGCCGAATGATATAGGTTCAGGTGAGGAAAACATACGACAGCGTGCGGGCCATTGCTCAACATGATGCTATAGCATCGGAACACTTTACTTTTAGGGATTCGTCTGGAATTGGACGTATCCTCAGACTCGAAATTAACTTGAATTGTCAAGATCAACATCACTTCTGTCAATTGTGCCTCGGTACATTGTAAACGGCATTTCGCACCAATTTCAAATGTCACGGACATTTTAGAAATTTGAAGATCGTTTTATAGCATCGATGCATATCCTGATACATGAATACATCACCAGACTCATCTTCATATCGAGCTACACTGCAGAATCTACTATAGTACTAGTAATTCATTCATACCATCGCCGAAAATCTACCGAGATTTCAACAGACGGTATTTAAAATACCACTGCGTGTCTCGAAGACATGTACACGCAAGCTATACAAGCGATTAGATTTGTTTTGTGCGTGGAGTAACCGGACAATTCGTTTGTACGAATCATATTTCTGGGTCATCGATAACCAAATAGGTAATTCAGGTGTGGAATCTCCAACAGGCAAGGGCGCAAAGTTTCAGACTATTTTCACTCATACACGAGGGAAAGGTAACTCAATCAATATCCCCTACTATGGCAATACATTCTACACGGATGTCTAGGACCACGGTCGATCATGATATGATACAATAGATATCATCTTTCAAGCTACCAGTATTTTTCAGGAGTATTTGCGGTTGTGAGGTGAATTATTTCAGATCAAATTACACCAATCAACAAAATAAAGACCAACAAGATAGTGCATGGCTTCACACC
Source organism: Terebella lapidaria (assembly GCA_949152475.1). Taxonomy (NCBI): domain Eukaryota; kingdom Metazoa; phylum Annelida; class Polychaeta; order Terebellida; family Terebellidae; genus Terebella; species Terebella lapidaria. The sequence goes on along the minus strand of OX424557.1, from coordinate 39,856,222 downwards.
AATATTTTATGAATTTGTAATGATGAAGCATTGATTTTGTACAATATGTAACTTTGTATTTGATTACGTATTATGAAATTATTATGTAACCGAACCTATAAGCCTGAATCTATCGGTATGGCGTTGCGTCCGTCATCGGTCAATATTTTCATCTTCAAACTGAAACGGTCGAATTTTCCCGGAACTTTGCACAGAAACTCTGGAGAATAATTCAAGTGATTTGCGGGGAAAAAATAATCCAATGTGTGTTGCTGTTATTTGATATTTAAGCCAAAGAAAGGCCTATTATATTCCGGTCCGGTACCAGGCAAATACAAAAACAAAAGAACCTGCGGTGTATCAAGGACTCCGGACAATGTACATGTATTTCAGGCAAATAGCAATTTTTCACCGAAGCATATGTCATTAATCCTTTGAGGAATTCATAGTTCAGAAACATCAAAGTATTCAGCGAATAAAGAACTGTTCATATGTCTCACATTTCTTCTGGAATAGCATAATGATATCAAAATATGGCTCTTCAATCACTTCTCAGCATTGGTTACAAATTAAAATAGAGCTTGAACGATCCGTGATAGTTCACATTCCAGCATGCGCCCGTACCTATCATTCAGGAGTCTTCTATGGAAATGAACGATTTTTATACATCGCAGTGATACAGTTTGTTGAAGGAAATTTACGTGTTGTATATACTTGCATATAGTACGTTTGAAATATTGGGCTTATATGTACAGAACTAATCAGCACAACACGAACAATACGTACCATTGTGTAGATTAGCTACAAGCCCTTTGCTGTCTTCAAGTATCACTCGTGAACGTTCCAGGTGGAATTCCTGCTACTGTTGTGGCTAGAGCGAGTCTGGAGAGTTCACGCTGCCTGTCCACGCCCTGGAGTAAGTGTCTTATGTCCAGTCAGGGGTCTGGGGACTTGGACTGGAGGGTGACCGTCCCTAGTCGACTATGACGACAGAATCATGCAGGGGAGAGGGTGCATGGGGGTAGGAGGTGGGTGCGGGGGAGGACGCACGGGTGATGTTTGAAGGGGAGGGGGTTGTGTGGGGGTGATACATTTATAGTGGGGTAAGTGCTACCTACTGGTCAGAATTCATCACGGAAAGAGTCAGCAAAAGTATTCCCAAGTGAGGGATGGTGCTTGTGTCGGAACCTTACAAACACCGACCATCTGCAGACGGACACTTAAGTTCTGTTGTCTCGAATTAATAATGCATTCTGCTATATCCTGGTCTATGTCTGAACCCGTGTCATGGTGGAAAGTCTATTTACTGAGCAAATAACCTGATGAAAATTGTCAGCAAAATTAGAAATTTGGCAGGAGGTGGGCGCTTATTATGCGAACAGAGGGGTGGGCGACGGATCGGGGAAGAATTTGAACATTGTTTGATTTATTTTGTGAAAATGTGGCATATCACTACTCTGTATTTGGCACCAAGAAACTGCTTACGTCCTTTGTCACGTGGACCGGTAGTTGGGGTTGTGCTGCGCAATAAGTGGAAATAATTATTGACCAATCACATTCACGCTTGGAAAATAGGGTGAGGAAAAATGTTCACGTGTGAGGAAAACAGTGTTTGCTTTCAGACTTCCCCAGCACATGTCTTGCAATATGTTCGCGTTTAAACAGTATTATGAGGGGGACGTTTGATTACCGTTGATAAATAAGCCAACTCCATAGTTACGAACGACACGGGTAGTCGGGTAGTTTTATATTGGTCCTTGTTTCCGGAATCCCTGTGGTCCTTAATCCTCTCGGCAATCCTATGCGGTCCTATCGGACCATACCACCACCACACAGCATCTGACTTGTCCATCACACTGTCGTAGCTCTAACGACCCGACACATTAGTCAAATAACGCAGGTGATTCAGTTAGCAAGAACTAGTGATTGAAGTCTATCTGCTTCCGATTTCTAATGGCTTATCAATACCACTTCGTACGTGAACGTGTGCGTAATAAATATATGCAATGCACAGATGGAATTTCCATCTGTAGTTCAAACCATGGAAATATATGGGCTATATTATTCCTTTGGTGGTATTCTCATTGTAAGGACACTCCTGATTAGACGATTTGTACCACGTGACAATCCTACATACTCTATATTGGACGGCGAAAGTCTATATTGGACAGCAAAAATGTATATTGGACGATGTTGTCCAATCAGAACGCGTGTTACATGTGGGTTCTCCCCACTCTGGGTTTCTTCCAACAAAGGAAAATGTGGCTTTTGTTCGTTTTGACTCCGTGAATAATATAGCAAATGTCGGATGTTGAGAGGCAAATACAAAATGTCATATATGTCATATACTGACGCTTCGGCCAATATGACATTTTTTCATACCGTTAACTGTATATCGGACTCCTCAACATCCAATATTTGTATGCAGTGGCGTCGGAAGCCTTTGAATAGTGAGGGGGCCCAATATGTCCGGTCTGGGGGTTCGCGGGGCGCCGTAAGCCCCCCGAGAAAATTTTGGAATTTGGTGTTCTCTCAAAGCATTTCTGGCGTATACCTTGGGCCTAGTTCAATGTTATGTTTGTGGGCTATCAAGGGATTTAATTTTTCTTAAATTGGAAAATTATCATCTAAAATAGGCCCAAAGAAATTCAAACCCCTCCATCTTTTATAATCTTTATGAAAAGTTACTGAGCAGAACAGATGGGCGAGATCTAAAATAGGTAGATTTTATGTGTGCTCTATGTCTGTATTATGACTCAATTCAAGTTCATCTTCTCTTCAAGGGCAGCATCAGACCCCCGACATGGTGTCTGAGCTCCCTGTTGGAGGGGGTCTGAAATCAATATGTACACAAATCGCAACCGATCAGAGGGAGGGAGGAAGCCAGTGTACGGCGTGGGGTCTGGGGCCCGCCCAGAAGCCAGAGCTTTTTGGTGTCCTGAGGTTGATTCTGAACTTCTCCTGGCTCTTAACTGACCTTGTTTCCATTCCCGCGATTTCAGAAAAAACGTTTTAGAAAATTTCTTTTGACTTTATTTTCGATCATTCAGTGATTAAGCCCATATCGATCCTGTTTAATGTTTCGTGCTTTCTCCCACCCAAATTGTGTGTGAATTCTTACTTCGTGCTTTCATGTAGACGAAATATACTTGTATTTTTAAACATTTTTTTTTGAGATTCCAGACGGGGTTCACGATAAAATAATAAGAATACATCGTTTACATGATTGTTTTAACGACATTTTCCCAGACGGAGGTGTGGGTATGTAGCGCCCCTGAGCCCCTTTGCTGTTGCCCCTGCCTCACGGTACAGTGATCCACTCGCAGATCTACTTATTTTTCAGTTGTATATATATCGTTGGTTTCCCAAAGCTGGCTCAACTAGCAAGTTGCTGGTTGATGCAAGTTGTTAGTTGAGTCAGCTTTGGAAAACCTCGAGTGACTTTATCGTTACTCTTATTCTGTTTCACCTGCATAAAAACCGTTTTTATTCGATGTTTGTGTTATGTATTGCTTCAAAACAAACATTCACTTAATATACACCGACTGTGCCTTCCGACTCAAAATCAACGCAATAGGCTCATTCTGAAAGGGCATCAACATGATAAAAGCCCTGAATTTGATGGAATTTATTTGATCCCGTCATGTACTGAAATTTAACATTAGGGTAGATCGCAAACTTTTTTTCTCACTTTTTTAAAGATATAATTCTGATATTTGGTATAAAATTGCGGCATGACACCCAATTAAGACACACAACATTTCAAATTGATCCGATTATTTAAAACAAAACTATGGCCAATAAGCGTGTTTCACTGACAGATGAACTTAACACTATTCCCTAGGGTTTCTGAGACATACGGCTGTATGATTTTGCATTTAATTAAAAATATCTGTTGAAAATGGAAACTATAGGGAGCCGAAGTCATAGCGTAGAGTATTTGAATAACAAAAGATGTAATCCGCCTACGGGTTCTAAACTACTCAAATTCAATGGTAGGCCTACTGTTCACTCGAAACAAAGGCTGTACAGTTATTTAGAAAAAAATGTCACACTCCGGCACTATATATATTCAAAGAGGCTTTTTGGCTGATTTGTAATTTAATGCCAGTAAATTATGCAAAAATCTGGGGGGCCCAATCATACTCGAGCCCCCCTTTCAAAAAAGTCAGGGGGCTCGGGCCCCCAGAGCCCCCCCGGCTCCGACGCCAGTGTTTGTATGATATTTCTATGTTCAAACTTAGTTTAACCGGCCAGGTGGACCCACTCAGATTACCCCCGAAATACCTGACAAATAGGTCCTTTTTGGCCATTTTTACTGAAATCAGTTTTTAATACAAACTAATGCAAAACAAAATCTGATATTTTGCTTAATTATCAACGAGCCAGTGTACATGTTTTTGATACCAAACATATAGGGGTCACCGGCAATCCTGTGCGGTTTTCTCGGACCATACCGACACCACACAGCGTCTGGTCTGTCCACCACACTGCCGTAGCTCTGACGAGTTCAAAAGATAACTGAGTTTAATTTTAGTTTCAATGTGGTTTTATTATGTTTCATGTGGTTTTATCATGGTGTAAGTATCATATGGTGCACACCAATGAGTTTGAAAACTATAGCACTCACTGCGTATACGTAAAGTGACAGGTTCGGCACAATAATCGTCGTGAAGCATGGTTTTATATAAGATATAAAATTCGTTTGAAAACCTGCAGGTTTTACGGCGTAAACCTCACATGGATAAATATGGGTTTATACAAAATGTGAAATCCGTTTAAGAGCATAGTTAATAATGGGTTCCAATAAGCTTGTCATGAACTAGGTTTAAAGCAGGATTGAATCTTGTACCGAATTTCAAACTTCTACCACAAAAATTGAGACAATTTGCAGTCTAACAACACACTTTTCATGTCTGGAAGTTATCTGGGCAACATAATATATTTCGTTCAATTGTAATACTTATTATCAGGAAACATTCATTTTGGAAAGTATATTACTTTCATAACAAAAAAACCAAGCGCTTCGCGACCAAGAAATAACGACATCTTTCGTTCATTTTTCATCAGCACATTATTTCGTGATAAGAACGAGACATTGTATAAAAATATACCATACGCTGGCAATTTCGTGCCGAAATTTATTCAGCAGCTGGTGATAATATGAAGCCATACATCCGCATTCAATCTCAATTTGTTTTAATAGCAAAGTCGCGAAAGCATATCTCATCTTCCGCTGCTGAAAGGAGCATTCTGCTCCCGGGAGAAGTCTCGCTGTGTCGTGAGATTTTTTATGAGAACGAGCAACCCAACGTGCTGGCAGTACCCAGTAATTCATATTCAATGGGCTTAAGGAAATCAATCGAGGCTATGCATTCATAAGTTGATGCAAACGAACGTATTAAATTGATCGTCAATGTCACCATAATACTGTTTATATGGGCCTTTGTGAGGTGTATATTCAATACATACATTTTCATACAATCCGAGTGTTTCAAACGATCTGCGAAATTAATATGTGTCATGATTTTGAGGTAAATTGGAAAGACCAACGCAGGACTGAACCAACGACACGTGTGGGGTGTATCTATTAGAAGAATAATGTAGATGGTACTTGTTTTTTATTGTTGTATCCAAGCAATAGTGTATTATTCAAATACGACATATATGGTACAATGGGCGAATCCGATCGTGCATCTTACGACAGCATGTGTTTGAAATTGGTTTCAACAAAAAAGACCTACAGTGGTTGATTTCATACTCCAGGGTCTCGGGAAGCCGTTTATAATCTGTTCACACAGAAGACAGGTGGGCCTTCGGTGGTCCTGGAGAAGCGCGGTACTTGCAGACCAGGATTTTGGTTTTCACCGACTGGGTCGTCAGAACATAAGGTCTAGACGGGGTGGGGATTTTTCGATGATGCAGTGAGTGGTGTCCAGATACTTCAGAGAGTTCTTGTTGAAGGTATTTGTATGAGATTCAGTGTCAAGTGGGAGGCCATTGCCCGCTGCTTCACCAGGGCTTCCTATTGTTGTTTTTGTGGGTGGATCTTGTATGACCTCGCGGGCAGAAGGGAGGTCGTACTTCTGGAGGGTCAGTCTGAGGATTGCTGTCCAGTTTGGTTGCTTTGTCGCCAGCTGGCGGGAGATGAGTTCATGTTAAACAGTATTCGTATATCTGGTGATGCTCCCCAAAAACTGATGAGAGCCTCTTATCAATGGCGAAGTTTGATATCTGAGTAGACTTTTGTAGGCCTGATCGGCATGTTATAAAGAAAAAATAAACACATTAAAATTACAATAATACATTCAAAGAGTATCCTTTGTGGCGGATGCGATCAGTGGATTTTGGGTGCCTTCACTTTCGGAAATGACGAATTCATTGGACATTTTTATGTCGTTGTGTAATGATTTTCATATCCTTATTTCACCTTATCAAACAGTTGTATGTACAGTATCAATGCTTTGGGAGTTTAATGATTTTATCTTATTCAATCATATCATCAAGGTATTCAGGGATGAAATTATCAATACATTTATAGACCTTAACCAGCAAACACTGATGTCAATGACATTGATGTAATGCCTAATTTATCCATGGTGATATTATACAGAAATGCTAAAAATGGAGCAATATTGCAAATTTGTAATGGATCTGTTTTCGTCAAGCTTCCATATATACCGGTATATGATGGGTATGAAAACCAATTTTGCATCAATATGAACACCCGACAATTTCAAAACAGAATGAGAAATTACATTACCATGAACATTGCTAGATTCAAGTACCAAAATCACCACCGTTATATTCAATATACTGAAACTTATCACATTTTACGTTTTTATTATTTTGGTGTAACGATGCGTAGAGTATTTTTCGTAACGTAGTCCCAAAACAAAACTCTCCCACAAGTACACTAGCATTACATACACGCGGAGCCTTCCAGAACATGACCCACATACTTACAGTGCACCATGACATCAGATTGTCCAGGAACTAATTTGCATATCGATTAGGAACACGTGACTCGCTTACACCTATGACAACACTCCGCATACATCACATTCACATACACCACGCATACATTCCATTCACTTATTACATCAAGGACGCATCGAAAGTTATTGGATAAATTATAGATGATTACTTTGACAAATTTCATTGGATATTAAGAGCGCCTGTGAGATTGAGTGCGAGTCACAATTGGTCTTACCTTTATCATGTTTATGTGAAATAAATAGTTATGATCGAATGTAAGGATCAATCTATTGCCTCCAATACAACTAAATTTGGAATATAACAGTTTGCAATAGAAATAGCTTATCCAGAGACATACTGGCGTCATCAGGGGGAAGACAGTGTGTGAAATATAGTTGTTTCTAATGTACACCTGATGGAATTAGCATACAAATGCCTAATAACCAATGGAATTGAATCAGAAATCCGATACAATCCCCATGGAATAGATACCTGACAAGTACATAGGTACCTGATCACAAGCCCGAAGCCTACTGAGTTTATGATATCTGCAAATATTCATAAGATACTCATTTAAATACTCATTTACTCATAAAATAAGCCAGAGATTTGCAGGAGAAAAAATCTCTTACATTTGGTGCCGTGACAGGATACATTGGCTCTAGGCTCGATCCTGCGACCGAAGCATCCGTGACTAAAGTATTGATGTTGTCTCTCGAGAAGAAAAATTGCGCATCTGCCACATTCGTCCACAATGATATCCTAGCCCACCTACTTCCTACGAAGGGGTGTCCACTCCACGTTAACAATGACCACCCCGCAGACCTCCACAACACGAAGCTCCCGAGCGTCTTCAACACCAGTATTGACAATGCGATAGAAGTGAGCGGATCTCTGACGATGGGAATTCTACACTCTCCCATTCGATTTCGACCCACCACCACCACTGCCACTCTCTGAGCCGCACCATGACCAGCTGCCCACAATATACCAACCGGAATGCGAACTACTCATCTACGTAGATTAGTGAACCATAAACACCATCTTTGACTCAGGGTCACAGATTTCTCTCTTTCACCGTGACCAGCGGCACCATGTGCCAGCTGACAACCGTCAACTCCAACCAACAGTTGCAACAATATATGATGCCAATGGCAACCTGAACTCGATCGATGGTGCAACTGGAATGGCAATCCAGGTTGGTCCTAACGAAATGACAATGACATTTTGTGCTACCTCAATTTATGATGAAATGATTCATGGCATGTACTTCTCCCAGAAAGTAAGTGCTATTGTTATATAGAGCAAAAGAACTATACAAGTCGACAAGAAAATCCTGTTTGTCCACGAAGACTTTGAGGCTTACGTTGTGTGACTTTCCAGAGACGACCGGCCTCGTCATGGGACGAACATTAATGTCCCTGAACCGCAGGTGTATCAAGGTGACAGTCGTGAGTCCCACTGAACCTGAGTGACTCCCACCCACTCCGATCTGGTCGACATTGCCAGCCCGGTCGAGAACATCGCATGAGCTTTTACCAAGACCAGATGAAGAAACTGATCCTCACCAAACCTATGCTGAACACTACAACTTCACAACTCTCCAAAAACACGTCTGTCGTCTCAGGTTATCTTTATTCAAATATGGCGGGAAATATGAGTATAATGTGGAGGTCGTTAAGGATGTACGTGTTGTGATTGGTGTAGGCTTGTTTGGTAGCTGCTATAATTTGCATATTGTTGGCCTACTTATGAATATTGTGGCACGTGATTGTGCGTTGTCATGGTAATGTGATAGAATAGCATGGGATAGTGTAAGCATGCAGGGGGAACATGTCATGAACTCAGGTGTATGTTTGTAGGCCGGTAAACACTGGGATTTCCCGGCCAAGGTCAAGATCGAAGTACATGTGATGAGTGCGTGTCTGTGAATGGGGCTAGGTTTGGAGGGAGCGTGGCTGTCAAAAACATTCTACATTAATTTGAACGAACTGGTTGGACAGGACCCAACGGAAAACTATTCCACATATTTATAAGTAAGTTTGTGAAACTCACGGAATTTCTCTCCAGAATCTGCAGGGTTTAGTGGCTACTACTGGTTGGCAGCGCGCAGACCACCTGTTGGTGGACGTTATTGTGCGGCGCTAGCCGTACTATATCTGTTAGTGTAATTTTGACCCCATGGTACTACTGGTGAGGAACTTGTCCATGCGTGGACTTATTGCTACCGAATTAAGTCAGCGATGACATTATCCATATTTCATGTCACAATCTCAGATTACAACAAAGTTAAGTAGCAAATATTGAACAAAGAAAACATACACTTTTGTCATTTGTGGAAAGTGCAACTAAAACCCATTTTGGCAAGAATAATGGACGAATCGACAAACAAATGCGAGTAATAATCAATTTTCGCATGGACAAGCTCTGCACCAGTATTGTAGGTATTATGGTAGTGTAAGACCATCTACGAGAATTGTTCTCTGTGAGAGGGAAGTAGAGAGTTATTACAATACGAGTTCGAGTTACAATACGATTCGAGTTCATTGTTTCATATTGTTATCAAACTAATCAATAGGCTTTAAGTTGATTTGCAAATATTGTGTGAGTGAAAACACACACCATAGTCCTTTGTGGAAAGTTCAACCAAAACACATTTGGGCAAGAATAATGGGCAACTCAACAAAAGAGCAGGTGAGAATCAATTTACCCATGGACATCAAAATATTCGACAGGTTGTCATAACGTTCAGGTTCACAATTAGAATGTTTATATCACATGGAAACAAGACCCACAATATTTTGTTTGGTTGTTTAATCAAGAAATGTGTTTCGTGTCTACTTTGTGTTCACTCAGCCTCGAGTACTGGTTCTACTCTCCTTTGTCCCTGTGGCCGCACACGTAACCTCAAGTTCTGCTGTTGTGATGCTTGTGAGTTCTACTGGCAGTCCAATGGTGAGCCTTTGACCTGGACACAGTGGGGGGGGGGGGGGGGGGGGGGTTGGGGCACCAACCAGCCATCGGCAAATCAGCCAAACGATCACTGCGTACGAATACGGTTCAGCGGAAGTGGGACCTGGAACGACCGTGAATATTGAATATTTGTGTTGTTGTTGTTGCTGCTGTTTTATGGATTTTGTTATGATGGAGAAATAAATATATTTCTCAGAAATGTTAGTATTTTTGAAACGGATTCACGTTTTTGTCTGTAATTCATGTCACTCACCTTGCAGCTAGCCACCGAACGTTAATGAGCTAATTCCATTATGATGGGGTCAGGTTTTAATTGTGTTTTTGTTCTGCACAAGGTGTAAAATGGGAGTTGTGAGGAACAAACTCCCAGAATATTTTGAAATTGGAGCATTCAAATGGGAGATCACATTTAATTATTTCAGTATTGTCCTTGAATTTGATCTTGAGAGGTCAAAACGGCAATTTTATTGAAAAGAAGAAACAGTTGTGACTCAACAATATACGTTTTTCTGGTAGCCTATCTCAGCCCTTTTTCTCCATTATGTACATCCATCCTAGATGAGAATCGGTCGAGATAAATCCTCGGCCACTTAAGATCATGAGACATACGTGCTCCAACATTACGTTAAGTTTGCTGAGTTTCCTGTAGCATTTTTTTAATCATGATGCAACCATTTGTACACTACGGCCATGGATATCAGTATACTATAGTCAAATTCATCTGTCAGTGAAGCACGCCTTTTGGCGATAATTTTGTTTTGGATAATCGAATCAACTTGGAATTTTGCGTGTCTTAATTGGGTATCATGCCGTAATTTATCACCGAGTTTCAGAATTTTATCCAAAGAAATGAAAAAGTTAGCAATCTACCTCAATGTCAAATTTTAGTCCAAAATGGGATCAAACATATTCAGGGCTTTTATGATGTTTATGCCAGTACAGAATGAATTTATTGCTTTGATTTGAAGTCGGAAGGCATAGTGGCAGTGTATATTAAGTAAACATGTTTATTTTGAATCAGTATATAACTCAAACATCAAATAAAAGTCGTTTCTGTGTGCAGACCCTGAAATTCCATTGTGAGGCTGAAACACTGAGGTAGATTACCAACTTTTCAATTTTTAAGATAGAACACTGAAATTCGGTGACAAATTACGGCATGATACCTAATTAAGACAAACAAAATTTTAAGTTGATTCGATTATCAGAAACAAAACTACGGCCAAAAAGCGTCACAAGGGTGTCGAATAGCTTCAGATTGACGAACGCCCAGTTGATGTGTTTGCCTCTCAATATCCCTTGAATTTGAAAGCTGCCTTTGTTGCCTTGTTTTTCAGGTCTGCCATACACATCTTGAATGACCCATTGGATGCCAGTGTGAGCCGGAGGTAATTGAAGTGGTGGACATTGTGCAATTCTGCAGCTGCCTATGTGAAGGGGGTGGTGTTGATTTTGCCTCCATTTTTTAATACCATGACCTTGGTTTTCTCTGCGTTCACTTAGAAGCCCCATATCTTAAAGTGTCTTCAGGGCATCCAGTTGTTTTTGTAGACCATGGGGGTTCGTGGACATCAACAGCAATTCGTCAGCATACATGACACAGTTCAATGCTTTACCCTGGAGCTGTACCAGATCAGCTTCTAGAGCCCGAGTGTGTTGTCCACATCATCTACGGAGATGTTGACAAGTGTTGGGCTGAGCCCGTCAACTTGTCGTATGCCTTGGAGCAAATGGTATGTGTCTGTTATTCCTGCGGGGAGTTTCACAGCGCTGAGTGCGTCGTTCATCATGCTCTCAATAACTCTGAAGAATTTTCCACCGATACCTAGACATAGGAATTTCAGGTAAATGGTTTTGTGTGGGACACTGTCAAAAGCCTTTTTGAAGTTGCCGAAACAACAGTATACCCTCTTCCTGTGCTATTTCACGTACATATTGATTACTGTCTGCAGCATGAAGAGGTGGTCCATGGTACCATGTTCCTTGCAGAATGCAACCTGGAATCTGGACAGTTTTCCCCGTGGTTCCCAGGTATCCGTGCAGACGTGAATTCAGTGGATTTGTGAACGCTTTTCCGAGGCAACTTGTGATACTGATCCCTTCATAGTTGTTGCAGTCGAGCACGCTCCCTTTCTTGTGATTTGGCACTTGGTAGGCAGAACTCTAGGCTTTTGTGAAGCATCTCTTGTCAAGGATCAGGTAGAACAGTTGGTGATGATTGGTATCATGATGGGGGCTCAGGCCTTGAGCATCTCGTTTGTGATGAGATCATAAGATGAGGCCTTTTTGTTCTTGAGTGATTTGAGCGTGCTTTTAACTTCTGACATGGTGATTGGTGCATCGAGGGCATCCACTCCATCAGTAGTTCTCACAAGGTGGCACAGCTGAGTCTCTAGTTGTGGAGTGAGTGTGTTGGGGGAACTCTCGGCAAGACCTTCGAAGTGCTGGAACCATGTCAGGAGTTGTACGAGGCTCACATTGGACTCCTTGTTGGAGGGACTCTCTTATGAATCCTCCAGTGCCTGCCAGAAGTGCTGTGGGTCTGTTTCCCCAAGGTACAGGAGGTGCACCAACATCGACTGTTTGAATTGCTCCTCTTTCTGGTGGAGCAGTTTACTGGAGGTCTGGATGAGTTTTTGCCATATAGGCTGGATTGTATGGGTCCCGTGAGACTTTCCTGCGAAGGCTTCAAAGAGTTTCCATGTTTCCTTGCGATCTGTCAAAGCATTTGTGTCTCCGTGTAGGTGGCTTGCATGGCTTTTGTGAAGGGGCGAGGTGGAGACTGCCTTTGCCATCCTCGACCATGACAGCAGTTATTCCATCGACTGCATGTTCTACACTATTGGTGATGCACCTAAAATCAGTCGGTCAGGAGGAACACCAGTTGGGTTTGGGATGGTTCACAGAGAAGCTGCTATTGGTAAAGTTTGGCGCTGTCTCATGCCCATCGGAAGTTTCCATGCTTTGAAAAGAGTGTGCATATGCTTGTTGGCTCACTCACATGCCCTGTTGTCCTGGCATACAGAGTTAACAGTGCATGGTCAGACAGTTCCAGGAGTGGCTTGACTGTGAGGTACTGGATTTGGTGGAACATATTTGATTTTGCCAGGACATATTCAATGACACTGCCGCCTTCTCATGTTAAAACGTGCAGTAGCTTTTTGTATCGCCGAATGTGCGCCCATGGACAATCGGGTGCCCAGACTTGAAATACATTTTACGTGTTTGGTGATGGCATTGGTGAAGGCATGGAGGGTGTTGCCCAGGAGAGTGTGTTTGTCTTCTTGATTGTTTGATGTCCCTGGAGGCATTATGTTGTTAGCTGGGTGGTCATTTTCCGTTGCGTTTCTTCTGTTTCTGTATCTGTCGTGCTGGCCGTGATACTCTCGTCTGGATTTTCCGTTCCCATGGACATGAATTGGTGGGTTGCATTGCTGTGGTTTGTCATGCCCAGTAGTGGGTTTATCACGTTTTTCAGGCTTCTGATGAGGAATGATATTGACCTGTATTTGAGGCGGGTTCCATCGTGGGTATGCTCCATGATGTTGAGGTTTGTGTGGTGGATTATGCGGAGATTCGGCTTGTTCAGTGCTGAGTTCCGTCTGTTGAAGGAATGGGTTTGTTTGTTGACCTGTGCACTCGCTGAGTGGGGTAGGAGATGTGAGACCACAACCTGAACTCCCGGAAGATTCGATTGAAGGGAGTCAACCATGGATTCAAGACAGTTCACGGTGTAGTCATCCCATATTGCTGCACATCCTGGTCACCCATAATGACACACACGACTTTAGTGTTGGGTGAATCTGACTCCAGTATTGTTCGCTCAGCATTATTGAGGGTTGGGTTGGTATTCATTGTGTGTATTCCGACACGTTTGTATGCATGGATGCTCGTCGGGTGCAAGTCCTGCCCCATAATTGAACACAGTTTGAAGACGTCATGTGCCTTATTATTTTGTCTGCTGGGATTTCTTCAAGGAGACTGTGGTTTGAGGTGGTACTCCAACATGTGGGTGTTGAGGTTCCGTGGTGGTCGTGTTGGCGTGGGTCGTATCTGCAGGAGGCTGGCTGGAGGCTTGGGGGCTGTCGGCCTTGGTCGTATCTGCTAGGTATGGTTGGAGTCTTGGGGGCAGGAGACACTGCTGACGTTGGGTGGACGCAGTAACGGGTGCCAGATGTTTATTTTTTCTGGTGAGGGCAAGTGCTTCCAGCGATATCTGTATTGTTGCAATGTCTCCCTTCAGGATGTTGTTCTCTGCTTCGAGTGATGTGATCCGTTCTGCAAAAAGTTTGTTCTTTTCTTGAACAATCGATTGACGTAACTCACAGTCTTCGCATTTGTCAATGAACAGGGATTCCAGTCTGTGTACAAGGTCACTTGACTGAGTTAAGTTAAGAAAGATGGCATACTAACTTAACTTAACTAAACTTTCAAGTTATTGCCCCATGTCTGATGCTCACCTGGGAGCTCCACCGATATGAAAGCACTATGATAGCGCTATTGTGGCCTGGTGTGAATGCAGTATTATATTAAGCCTATCGTTTCTGGCAAAGTGTCTAACTTCTATTTCACTCTGTAAGTCTCAAGATGGCTGATTCTTCCTCAATGTCTCTGCTTCGAGTGTTGAATGTGCGGGCAAGTTCAGGTCAGGTGTGTACTATGCGAGTCATGCTTGACTGTGTGTGCTTTGCAATGTTATGTAGTCATGGTGCTGCGAGTGTCTGCATGGAGATATACTGCTTGTGAAAAGTGTGGTGTGATGTTGTATAAGTCTGTAAATGTCTATGTGAGTCGGTACGTCTATGTATTGCGGGAGTAGATGCAGAGACACGGTTTCGGGGGAGTGAAAATGTAGTATTTCCGGAGACTGGAACGGCCCGGACCCTTCCTTACACTTCAGTACGTTCGCACTCTACACATACTAGTATGCAACCACACAGTCACGCGCGCCATATATACAAGTACAATACAACCACACATACAGACATGACTCAGCAGATCACGTGTATACTACATGACATCGAGCCAATCACAGTGCATTCACCTACGTCACACCAACACACCACCTTCGCCCTGCACCCAGACAAGATTATGTACAGACACGTTACCCCGTTTGGCGGGGAAATACTCATACATACCCAGATACCCACATTTCCACGGGACTTCTAGATTTGACATTCATCAAGTGAACATGTCTTTTACTGTATTAATTAAGTTGTTGTTTCATTCACATTTTGATAGATTCCCTTGATTATTGTGTTTTAATTGGACTAGTGTCGTGCATCTGAGCCAAAGGACTATCATCGGGACATAGTAACAGTCGGAATAAATACTAGCATGCTGAGTATTTCATTCGGATATTCGTGCAGTGAATTTTCGTGCCAAATAAAGGATTTTGTGAGCTGGACACTGGAGTCGTGCTTTATACACAACACTCTAGTAACACTATACGTGCGATAGGCTTAATAGGGAGCCTGGGGAACTCCCTATTTTATTACAAGAAACATAGGCCCAAGGGACATGTAGCTTACCGGCTAGCCAATAGGTGATCGAACCGATCGTCCGGTAACTACAAGGTCACAAGTATATTCAGCATAATCATTTCCCATATGTCCACAATTGATTCCTAAGCTGTAAAGTTGACAACAAGAGAGATATGCGCCATTTTGTGCTCTGATCTTGAAAATGAGATCAAAGGTCATATTCAAGGTCACGAGAATATTCAGTATATATCATTTCTTGTATGTCCACAATTGATTCTAAGTCTCTAATCTCAATATTAAGTGATATATCAGGAACATTGTGACCCATTATAAAGCATAGGAGAATTTAACATGGGAAAGTCCCATTTGGGCCCCGTAGAAAACATCAAAACGGCTGCCACACACAGACCGACGATTCATGAGCATCGAAACTTACACATATTATGATGATATATGAGGGGAATATTTTGAAACTAAAATCTCAAAACTGATCAGACAGTTTTTGAGAACATATGTTGAAAACATGCAAAAACAGCCATTTTCGGTATAAAAATCGCCGCCAAAACCGCATAAACGATTCAATAAAAAACAAAAAAAACGTCTGGGGGGTATTGACCCAAGTTCCAACACATATTCACACAAACGTTACAAAGTCATCAGCCCGAAAAAAAGATAAAAAATGTTAACAGATGATGCGGCGGACGACGAATACGGACGAAAAACCACGACAATAGCTAATCGGCCCAAGCTAAAAACGATAAAAACTCTACAGTAATTACTGCCATATCTCGGTTTCGAATACTTTATTGTATATATACTGGTAATGTTAATACCACGCAAACCGTCTTACACGAGACGTGTGCGGTTATCAACTATTGGTTGTAATAAAGTCATTTGAAAACCTTCGCTGCATCAGAGAGATATTATATATGTATATATATCAAAAATGAACTTATTGCACTTGTCAGTTGCAGTACTGCTTTGGTGACTACACTGGTCAGTTGTATGCCTACGTGCGAACGTGATACCTCTGAATGTTTTCACGTTCCAATCAGGCAACGTTATAATAAAACCTCACCAAGTAAGGAAGGGTAGCTTTGAACAACCATTTAACTCTCCCTTGCAGCTCTTCAATAAGACATGTGAGATGTGAGACACATCCGCAAAAGCCACCAAAAGACATAATATTTGTCGATACGGATATGTTTCAAAAGAACAATACAGGTTTCAGAGGGTGCATCGGATGATCATATGGTGGAAGTTTTGGATCATTAAATGGATTGGCTGAAATATTACACCGGTAAATGCAACACAGTTGTAATGTTTTTAGGTTACCGACCTATGGTTCAATAACCTATTGTCGTGGGGTTGTGTCCGCCCACACTATCATCTTTAAAGTTTTACGCTGAACATTTTTGGAAATTTGGGACAAAATGCCCGGAAACAATTCAAGAGCAGTTTTTTCTTTAAAATCAAAAAAAAATCTGAAATGGCGGTCGTTTTCTTTGATAAATGCTCAATTTTGCACATTGCCAGCCTTCTTCTCAAAAACTGTCTGATAATTTTTTTTCTGATTTATGCATAATACTCCCCATAATATATAACTTTGTGATGTGTATAAATTTCGTTGCCCTTGATTGAATTGTCGGTCTGCGCGTGGCAGCCATTATTTCCAACGGGTCGTAACATTTTGGTCCCGAATCAAGTCATTATCTGTTTTGAGCCATTTCCGGCAAAAACATGCTGGCTTTAATTTTGTGTGTGTGTGTGTGTGACTTTTCGGCACATTTTCGGCAATAAAATCCGCTATTTTTTCTTTCATATTGGGAGCTGGCACCACTGTATGCCTGAAACGCTTGAAGATAGACCTTAGATATTGGCACTTCCAAATGAGAAGTCATGTACGGTGATGTGTACGATGTATTGCGATTTGTATGGTGACCTTGAATTTGACCTTGAAAGGTCAAAACATACATTTTGGGGTAAGAAAAAAATGCACAAATTTACTTCTACAGACGATATCCTCGTAGGTAGAGCTTATGTTTGCATTATGAACATATATGGAACAACTAATGATGACCTTGAGCTTGACCTTGGATGACCTTGAGTGCTAAATGTCTGACGTGGAATGTTTAAATTGACCTCGGAGGTTTAAATGTCGGAGACTCTTGCAGGTAGAGGTTGGGATTGTGTTATAAGCCTATAGGAAGAGATATGTACATGGCACATCTTTTGGTGACCTTAAACTTGATCTTAGACAACCTCGAAGGCCAAATCTGAAAGTTTCACCTGGCCTAAAATGTGTAAATTGGCCTCTACAAACAAAATACTTGTTGTTAGAGCTTATATGTTTTCATTATGAAGATGTATAAAGTAATACTCAACACACCTGATGGTGACATTGAATTTCACTGAGACGACCTTGATTGGTGAATCTCAAGGTTATATGTCACCTGCAATGCTCGAGCCAAAATTGCCCGGTAACCTATCTTAGTCTTTGGGATATTATTTTTTATTGAAAGAAAAAAATCATTACCACCCAGTGTTCCTATACCGTGGAATTAATGCCTGGTATTCTGTTCCAGATCGAAGAAAATAGAAAGTTTCATGCAATATAACACTATATCCTTATGCTCTAGTAAACTGCACTGCACTCCAGTGGCACGGGCAAAGGACGGACAAAATCAGAATGGCTCATTGGGTTGACAGCATAATATACCTGCTTTGCTAATTGCCGCTGTTGTTTTATATTGTCTGCGTGGTGATCAGCAATGCATATCGATGCCTCGGTTGAGCGAGTTATTCTACCAGAAAATACCGCTAAATGCTAAAGAGATACGTGCTGATAACAAAATGTTTCACATTGGACTTTTGATGC
Source organism: Terebella lapidaria (assembly GCA_949152475.1). NCBI lineage: Eukaryota > Metazoa > Annelida > Polychaeta > Terebellida > Terebellidae > Terebella > Terebella lapidaria. Next base: position 39,837,931 of record OX424557.1, on the reverse strand, counting down.
AGCTTTCGCTGTCGTTTCAACGTACATTTGTTTTCGCACAAACAAACGGATTATTTAGTTCAATCCACGGGGAGCACATTGTTTCGAGCCAGACTGCCTTTAATTCTCAGGCAGGTCTCTCTGAGATCGAGTGCGGATCTCTCTGTCTGAACAGTGCCGCGTGTGAAGGATTCAACTTGAAGAACATCTCCGCTGGTGTTGGGAAGTGTGACACACTGAGTGCTGTGACTAGGCCTTCTTTGAATCTAGTACAGCAAAACTCGTCCATCTATTGGGAAAGAATTGACCATCGTGAGTATTATTAGACTCCTTTGTGATTTTCAGTTGTTATTATAGCTGACAATGGTTTGCTGTGTTTTGTAGTATATATCTGAAAACGTAGTGAATACTTATTCCAACACATTGAAGTTACTCATGGAATGCCTTCAAATTGGTTTAACAGGACGCTGTACGAACCAGACGGTCTGTTACATATATGGGTATGATTTGACTTTTGATGAAGCTGTAGATATGTGTCCAAACATCAACCCGAAACTCCATCTGGCAGAAGTCCGTTCAGAAGAGGAAAATCAGATGTTTTTGGATTTGGCAGGTATGACCAATTTTTGTGAGGCTTTTCAACTTGTACCGAGCAGTCCCATTGTGTCTAGAACAGCAGTAATTCCAATAGTCACCACCTGGATGAATCGAAGTTTTCGATACCCTGTTACCGATGCGTGTTCGAAGTGTGATCTAAACAGACATTTGTTGTAATTGTTATTGTTTGTATGTGTACATATGGTGCAGTCTGTATGATATATAAAATAACTAATCAGACTGATGCCGGAAAGGGGTAACCACACCAAATATGTAATCCGGAATAAAAGTTTCAAAATCAAGGACATTACATATACACTTCACTAATATTAATCATGAAGGCATGCTCTTCTAGTGTCTGCAGGGTTCACTGGTTACCACTGGTTGGCAGCGCGCAGACCACCTGGAGGTGGACGTTATGAGTTCTACTGGCAGTCCAATGGTGAGCCTTTGACGTGGACACAGTGGGGTAGAGGCCAGCCACGTGCGGCTCAGCCAAACGATCACTGCATAAGGACACCATTTACTGGACGTTGGAAAGGAGTATGGAACGATCGTGACTGCGATGAGCGACACATGTACTTTTGCCAGTTCTGAATGTATTGTTGTTTTTAATAGCATGAATCTATTCATGATGAAGAAAATAAATGTATTCTGATAATGTTTTCGAGTCTTCGAAACTGTATATGCCAGTAACTCAATGCGGCTGACATTTTTATGACCTGACTTGTTATGATTCTCCTCATTGGTAGAGACGGCCAGCACGTGGGATCACAAGTGAGTGAGTGACACACACAGCAACCCTTTGGATTGTGATTGGGTTCTTATGTATTTACTAAAATAAAAGGGCTAGTAATAAAAAAACGTAAACATTCAGTTTGGTGGGATAATGAATGTACAAATGCAAAACTTAAAAAAGAAAATTTTGTTGAAAATGTATAGGCAAAACAGATCAAAGTCTACCCTTAAATTGTTTCTGTCCTCAAAAAAATAATTCGAAGCTTTATGCCGTAAGAAAAAAACATCAATATGCTAGTAAAACGTATGGACAATTACGTGATGCTATACAGTGTGATAAAGATGTGTGGTCCAGTATGAAGAAATTTACTAAAACGCATGGATTGAACAATCGATATCACGATCATCGTCATAGTTTCAGGCTTTACTGATTGATGAACCTATTATTGAAAATAATTTTCCCAGGTTGTTCATGAATATATGTCTGATCATGATGATTATGTCCTCAATACGTCACCCTTTGAAATGAATATCTTAGTATGTACATAAGGGAAGAACGAAATTTAGAAGAGATCTTCATTAAAATAATGAAATCTAAGGACAAGAATGTATCATTAATCTATGTAAGTTTTGTAGCACGCGTTTACTATGCAGAATGACAACCGCGCACTGTAAATGTTGCAGCACTGTGTTTTGCGAACTTTTGTATTCGCATGTGGGCCAGAGGCCTTCAATGAATAAAGGATATTCATTCATTCATTCATTCAATAAAATACATTCTATTGGGTTCGTTTCTGATTTCTAAATTGTTTTGATAGGTTGTTGTGCATTTGGCAGCCTCTAATCAGAGCGTAGACCATGTCCTCAGAGATTTGACACGCCACAAGCGATACATTAATGAATTATTAGAACCCTAATTAGGTGACGTTGCACCGTTATGTTGCTCACGAATGAAGTTTGATATTGTTGAAACCTCCAGTTCATACAGTCATAAGTACCGAACATATTGCGTTCAATATTTGGACAATATATATTTGTGGGCCACATCCGTGGGCGAGGGGCTATTTCTGAGACTCCTGTGAACAACTGGACAGCACGGGTTTGTACACTGGTAACTCGAACACTGCATCGAATCCCCGTTCTAAGGTATTATGGTCATCGGGACATAGTAACAGTCGGAATAAATACTAGCATGCTGAGTATTTCATTCGGATATTCGTGCAGTGAATTTTCGTGCCAAATAAAGGATATTGTGAGCTGGACACTGGAGTCGTGCTTTATACACAACACTCTAGTAACACTATACGTGCGATAGGCTTAATAGGGAGCCTGGGGAACTCCCTATTTTTAGGTTACCGGACCTTTGGTCCGATAACCTATTGGCATGGCGTTGCGTCCGTCGTCCGTCTAGCCGTCCGTCCGTCCGTCCGTCCGGCGTTAACATTTTTATCTTTAAAGTTAACGATCGAATCTTTCTGAAATTTTGCACAAAAATGCCTAAACATATTTTGAGAAGGAGATATTTTTTTGATTTTCGCATTTTTTTCAAAATGGCGGCCGTTTTTGTTGAAAAACGCTCAAATTTGGACTTTGACGGCCATTTTCTCAAAAACTGTCTGATCAGTTTTGAGTTTTTGGTTTCAAAAGATTCCCCTCATATACCTCTGTGATATGTATAAGTTTGGTTGCCCTAAATTCGCCGGTTTCCGTGTGGCGGCCATTTTGAATTTTTGTCGGGTCGGCGAAAAAATTTTTTTTCGCCCCAAATCGCATTACTATCCATTTTGGGCTATTTCTAGGGCAAAAAAAAATTTTCACCCTTTGAAAAAAATTTTGAACTTAGAAATTTTTGGCACTTTTTTCCTTCATAATGGGAGCTGTCCGGACTGTACTCATAGAACGCTTGAAGATAGAGCTTAGAAATTGGCACTTTCAAATGGGAAGTCATATATGGCGACTTGTGTGGTGACCTTGAATTTGACCTTGGATGACCTTGAAAGGTCAAAACAGCCATTTTTGGGTTGAAAAATGCTCAAATTGGCACCTGGTCTGTATTTTCTCAAAAACTGTCTGATCAGTTTTGAGATTTTTGTTTAAAAAGATTCCTCTTATATACCTCTGTGACGTGTATAAGTTTTGTTGCCCTTGAATCGCCGATCTCCGTGTGGTGGCCATTTTGAATTTTTGACGAGTCGGCGAAAAACATTTTTTTTGTCCCAAATCGCATTACTATCCATTTTGGGCCATTTCTAGGCAAAAAAAAATTTTCACCCTTTGAAAAAAATTTTGGACTTAGAAAATTTTCGGCACTTTCTTCCTTCATAATGGGAGCTGTCAGGACTGTACTCATAGAACGCTTGAAGATAGAGCTTAGAAATTGGCACTTTCAAATGGGAAGTTATATATGGCGACTTGTGTGGTGACCTCGAATTTGACCTTCGATGACCTTGAAAGGTCAAAACAGGCATTTTGGGGTCAAAAAATGCCCAGATTTGCCTCTATAGATGAAATACTTGCAGATAGAGCTTATGTTTGCATTATGCACATATAGGAAGACATATATGGCACAACAAATGATGACCTTGAACTTGACGTCAGATGACCTTGAGTGCCAAATATCTGACTCGGAATGTGTAAATTGACTTGAGCGGCCTAAACGATTCCACCCAGATATACCTTTGTATTATGAACATATAGAATATCAAATGCCGCACACATACATGTAGTGGTGACATCGAAGTTCACACAGATGATCTTGATTGGTAAATCTCAAGGTCATATGTTCACACTGCGAACCTTGATTGGTAAATCTCAAGGTCTGTTACCTGCCAATGCTGCCATGGCCAAACCAAAATTGTCCGGTAACCTATCTTAGCCTTTGGGCTAATTTATTACAAGAAACATAGGCCCAAGGGACCTGTAGCTTACCGGCTAGCCAATAGGTGATCGAACCGATCGTCCGGTAACTACAAGGTCACAAGTATATTCAGCATAATCATTTCCCATATGTCCACAATTGATTCCTAAGCTGTAAAGTTGACAACAAGAGAGATATGCGCCATTTTGTGCTCTGATCTTGAAAATGAGATCAAAGGTCATATTCAAGGTCACGAGAATATTCAGTATATATCGTTTCTTGTATGTCCACAATTGATTCTAAGTCTCTAATCTCAATATTAAGTGATATATCAGGAACATTGTGACCCATTATAAAGCATAGGAGAATTTAACATGGGAAAGTCCCATTTGGGCCCCGTAGAAAACATTAAAAAACGGCTGCCACACACAGACCGGCGATTCATGAGCATCGAAACTTACACATATTATAATGATATATGAGGGGAATATTTTGAAACTAAAATCTCAAAACTGATCAGACAGTTTTTGAGAACATATGTTGAAAACATGCAAAAACAGCCATTTTCGGTATAAAAATCGCCGCCAAAACCGCATAAACGATTCAATAAAAAACAAAAAAAAACGTCTGGGGGTATTGACCCAAGTTCCAACACATATTCACACAAACGTTACAAATTCATCAGCCCGAAAAAAAGATAAAAAATGTTAACAGATGATGCGGCGGACGACGAATACGGACGAAAAACCACGACAATAGCTAATCGGCCCAAGCTAAAAACGATAAAAACTCTACAGTAATTACTGCCATATCTCGGTTTCGAATACTTTATTGTATATACACTGTATACTGGTAATGTTAATACCACGCAAACCGTCTTACACGAGACGTGTGCGGTTATCAACTATTGGTTGTAATAAAGTCATTTGAAAACCTTCGCTGCATCAGAGAGATATTATATATGTATATATATCAAAAATGAACTTATTGCACTTGTCAGTTGCAGTACTGCTTTGGTGACTACACTGGTCAGTTGTATGCCTACGTGCGAACGTGATACCTCTGAATGTTTTCACGTTCCAATCAGGCAACGTTATAATAAAACCTCACCAAGTAAGGAAGGGTAGCTTTGAACAACCATTTAACTCTCCCTTGCAGCTCTTCAATAAGACATGTGAGATGTGAGACACATCCGCAAAAGCCACCAAAAGACATAATATTTGTCGATACGGATATGTTTCAAAAGAACAATACAGGTTTCAGAGGGTGCATCGGATGATCATATGGTGGAAGTTTTGGATCATTAAATGGATTGGCTGAAATATTACACCGGTAAATGCAACACAGTTGTAATGTTTTTAGGTTACCGACCTATGGTTCAATAACCTATTGTCGTGGGGTTGTGTCCGCCCACACTATCATCTTTAAAGTTTTACGCTGAACATTTTTGGAAATTTTGGACAAAATGCCCGGAAACAATACAAGAGCAGTTTTTTCTTTAAAATTAAAAAAAAATCTCAAATGGCGGTCGTTTTCTTTGATAAATGCTCAATTTTGCACATTGCCAGCCTTCTTCTCAAAAACTGTCTGATAATTTTTTTTCTGATTTATGCATAATACTCCCCATAATATATAACTTTGTGATGTGTATAAATTTCGTTGCCCTTGATTGAATTGTCGGTCTGCGCGTGGCAGCCATTATTTCCAACGGGTCGTAACATTTTGGTCCCGAATCAAGTCATTATCTGTTTTGAGCCATTTTGTGGCAAAAAAATGCTGGAGCAGTTTTTTCTTTAAAATTAAAAAAAATCTCAAATGGCGGTCGTTTTCTTTGATAAATGCTCAATTTTGCACATTGCCAGCCTTCTTCTCAAAAACTGTCTGATGATTTTTTTTCTGATTTATGCATAATACTCCCCATAATATATAACTTTGTGATGTGTATAAATTTCGTTGCCCTTGATTGAATTGTCGGTCTGCTCGTGGCAGCCATTATTTCCAATGGGTCGTAACATTTCGGTCCCGAATCAAGTCATTATCTGTTTTGAGCCATTTCCGGCAAAAACATGCTGGCTTTAATTTTGTGTGTGTGTGTGTGACTTTTCGGCACATTTTCGGCAATAAAATCCGCTATTTTTTCTTTCATATTGGGAGCTGGCACCACTGTATGCCTGAAACGCTTGAAGATAGACCTTAGATATTGGCACTTCCAAATGGGAAGTCATGTACGGTGACGTGTACGATGTATTGCGATTTGTATGGTGACCTTGAATTTGACCTTGAAAGGTCAAAACATACATTTTGGGGTAAGAAAAAAATGCACAAATTTACTTCTACAGACGATATCCTCGTAGATAGAGCTTATGTTTGCATTATGAACATATATGGAACAACTAATGATGACCTTGAGCTTGACCTTGGATGACCTTGAGTGCTAAATGTCTGACGTGGAATGTTCAAATTGACCTCGGAGGTTTAAATGTCGGAGACTCTTGCAGGTAGAGGTTGGGATTGTGTTATAAGCCTATAGGAAGAGATATGTACATGGCACATCTTTTGGTGACCTTAAACTTGATCTTAGACAACCTCGAAGGCCAAATCTGAAAGTTTCACCTGGCCTAAAATGTGTAAATTGGCCTCTACAAACAAAATACTTGTTGTTAGAGCTTATATGTTTTCATTATGAAGATGTATAAAGTAATACTCAACACACCTGATGGTGACATTGAATTTCACTGAGACGACCTTGATTGGTGAATCTCAAGGTTATATGTCACCTGCAATGCTCGAGCCAAAATTGCCCGGTAACCTATCTTAGTCTTTGGGATATTTTTTTTTATTGAAAGAAAAAAATCATTACCACTCAGTGTTCCTATACCGTGGAATTAATGCCTGGTATTCTGTTCCAGATCGAAGAAAATAGAAAGTTTCATGCAATATAACACTATATCCTTATGCTCTAGTAAACTGCACTGCACTCCAGTGGCACGGGCAAAGGACGGACAAAATCAGAATGGCTCATTGGGTTGACAGCATAATATACCTGCTTTGCTAATTGCCGCTGTTGTTTTATATTGTCTGCGTGGTGATCAGCAATGCATATCGATGCCTCGGTTGAGCGAGTTATTCTACCAGAAAATACCGCTAAATGCTAAAGAGATACGTGCTGATAACAAAATGTTTCACATTGGACTTTTGATGCAGCTTTCGCTGTCGTTTCAACGTACATTTGTTTTCGCACAAACAAACGGATTATTTAGTTCAATCCACGGGGAGCACATTGTTTCGAGCCAGACTGCCTTTAATTCTCAGGCAGGTCTCTCTGAGATCGAGTGCGGATCTCTCTGTCTGAACAGTGCCGCGTGTGAAGGATTCAACTTGAAGAACATCTCCGCTGGTGTTGGGAAGTGTGACACACTGAGTGCTGTGACTAGGCCTTCTTTGAATCTAGTACAGCAAAACTCGTCCATCTATTGGGAAAGAATTGACCATCGTGAGTATTATTAGACTCCTTTGTGATTTTCAGTTGTTATTATAGCTGACAATGGTTTGCTGTGTTTTGTAGTATATATCTGAAAACGTAGAATACTTATTCCAACACATTGAAGTTACTCATGGAATGCCTTCAAATTGGTTTAACAGGACGCTGTACGAACCAGACGGTCTGTTACATATATGGGTATGATTTGACTTTTGATGAAGCTGTAGATATGTGTCCAAACATCAACCCGAAACTCCATCTGGCAGAAGTCCGTTCAGAAGAGGAAAATCAGATGTTTTTGGATTTGGCAGGTATGACCGATTTTTGTGAGGCTTTTCAACTTGTACCGAGCAGTCCCATTGTGTCTAGAACAGCAGTAATTCCAATAGTCACCACCTGGATGAATCGAAGTTTTCGATACCCTGTTACCGATGCGTGTTCGAAGTGTGATCTAAACAGACATTTGTTGTAATTGTTATTGTTTGTATGTGTACATATGGTGCAGTCTGTATGATATATAAAATAACTAATCAGACTGATGCCGGAAAGGGGTAACCACACCAAATATGTAATCCGGAATAAAAGTTTCAAAATCAAGGACATTACATATACAATTCACTAATATTGATCATGAAGGCATGCTCTTCTAGTGTCTGCAGGGTTCACTGGTTACCACTGGTTGGCAGCGCGCAGACCACCTGGAGGTGGACGTTATGAGTTCTACTGGCAGTCCAATGGTGAGCCTTTGACGTGGACACAGTGGGGTAGAGGCCAGCCACGTGCGGCTCAGCCAAACGATCACTGCATAAGGACACCATTTACTGGACGTTGGAAAGGAGTATGGAACGATCGTGACTGCGATGAGCGACACATGTACTTTTGCCAGTTCTGAATGTATTGTTGTTTTTAATAGCATGAATCTATTCATGATGAAGAAAATAAATGTATTCTGATAATGTTTTCGAGTCTTCGAAACTGTATATGCCAGTAACTCAATGCGGCTGACATTTTTATGACATGACTTGTTATGATTCTCCTCATTGGTAGAGACGGCCAGCACGTGGGATCACAAGTGAGTGAGTGACACACACAGCAACCCTTTGGATTGTGATTGAGTTCTTATGTATTTACTAAAATAAAAGGGCTAGTAATAAAAAAACGTAAACATTCAGTTTGGTGGGATAATGAATGTACAAATGCAAAACTTAAAAAAGAAAATTTTGTTGGAAATGTATAGGCAAAACAGATCAAAGTCTACCCTTAAATTGTTTCTGTCCTCAAAAAAATAATTCGAAGCTTTATGCCGTAAGAAAAAAACATCAATATGCTAGTAAAACGTATGGACAATTACGTGATGCTATGCAGTGTGATAAAGATGTGTGGTCCAGTATGAAGAAATTTACTAAAACGCATGGATTGAACAATCGATATCACGATCATCAGCTTTACTGATTGATGAACCTATTATTGAAAATAATTTTCCCAGGTTGTTCATGAATATATGTCTGATCATGATGATTATGTCCTCAATACGTCACCCTTTGAAATGAATATCTTAGTATGTACATAAGGGAAGAACGAAATTTAGAAGAGATCTTCATTAAAATAATGAAATCTAAGGACAAGAATGTATCACTAATCTATGTAAGTTTTGTAGCACGCGTTTACTATGCAGAATGAAAACCGCGCACTGTAAATGTTGCAGCACTGTGTTTTGCGAACTTTTGTATTCGCATGTGGGCCAGAGGCCTTCAATGAATAAAGGATATTCATTCATTCATTCATTCATTCATTCATTCATTCAATAAAATACATTCTATTGGGTTCGTTTCTGATTTCTAAATTGTTTTGATAGGTTGTTGTGCATTTGGCAGCCTCTAATCAGAGCGTAGACCATGTCCTCAGAGATTTGACACGCCACAAGCGATACATTAATGAATTATTAGAACCCTAATTAGGTGACGTTGCACCGTTATGTTGCTCACGAATGAAGTTTGATATTGTTGAAACCTCCAGTTCATACAGTCATAAGTACCGAACATATTGCGTTCAATATTTGGACAATATATATTTGTGGGCCACATCCGTGGGCGAGGGGCTATTTCTGAGACTCCTGTGAAAAACTGGACAGCACGGGTTTGTACACTGGTAACTCGAACACTGCATCGAATCCCCGTTCTAAGGTATTATGGTCAGTATTTAAAGCTGCTGCATTCGAATGTATGCAATATTTTTTTTCAAAACCAATGTTTTGTTAAACACATCTAATGCAATATAACAAAAGGTGTGCTCAATGATTTTGACGATTACAGTTCGTCCGAGTTGTCTTTTCATCCGTTTTAGTGCCCATTATGTACCGGTTTTGTAAAAAAACAAACGAAGTGTATCCATCAAACCCGAATGTAAACAAATGCTCAAATCGCGCTTAAAAGTCCACATCGAGTAAATTTTCCAGTTCGTATGAGCATATATAGTGTAGTTATGAGACAATATTCAGTGACATACCATGATGTGCGTGGAATTGTCATTTTATCCATGTGATGGATACAGTTCATGTATTTACGCTACAACCGCCTGTTCAAATGAGCAAAAGTTCCCCGAAGACTGGTTATTTTCATTACATTTGATGTGAGTATGTTTCATTCAGTTAGTTTAGTAGGTTTAATATGAAATATAGCTTCAAAAAATATTGACTGGTTTCGAAGCCAGCTGCTTCAACAGCAAAACTATTTTACTCACCATGTGTCGGCATCAGCTTCCAAAAAGTTAGCCTTACAGCGTTGACATCACCTTGACCTGACCCCTAAAAATGAACTAGGGTCAACGCTCTATGCCATTTGACAGGCTGTGATGGTCTACTAGTAATTTGCATAATTTTCCATGTTCCCAGTCCATTCGACTTGATCTTCTGACTTTTAGTGGTCTGATTTGCTCAATTCGATCAGATGTTGATTCTAATCTCCCACCCGTACCCGATTGAAAATAAGGCCAATCTATGTAATGTAAACTTTTTGGATCTAAACTTTTTTTATAGACGAGATTTTTCGGTGTTTTTTTTTTCGGTTTTTACCACAAGAGGTACAAAACGTATTTTACAATAACACAAAAGTAGCCTACACAATACTGCACACGTGATTGCGTGTGTATCTATACCAACTCCAGTTGTCCGATTTCACCCGAGTACAGAAGACCCAAATAAAGAAGCTCATCGCGCTTGCCCAATTACGCTTAAAGTGTTGAATTATTTGGAATCTAGATAAATGTCGATTTCTATGTAAATCGACAGTTATATTTTCACCCCCAAGGCCCCAAATCAGGTCACTAGCCTAGTTGGCATGAATGGTCTTTATATTTGTTATGTCAGATGTGGTGCATGTCCTTTTGACTTCATGTTCGTTCGTTACTAGGTTTGAAGTCTTGTCCTTGTTGGTACCATGGGTACATTCACAGATGAATCATGATGAAACCATTTGTATCATAATGTGATATCAGTCTAATTGGACGGTTTTCCCTTCTAGGGGTCAGGTTAGCACTACTTCTTATTGATGAAAATATTAAACACCAAGTGTTGCATGTTTATTTCCGAAAAGATTCAGCAGCTTTTCTTAGAGCAGTGCTCCATACAAGGCAAAAGCTTCAGTGCGCACACGAATTGGTCTAAATTTGACACTGAAAATCGGATTTAAAAAATAGTTTCGGACGGTACGGTTCCCATGCAGTGATGCAAAATTAAAGAAAAATATATGAAAATATAAAAAAATACACATTCCTATCACTTGAAACTCGTATATGTATGGTATATTATAGTGGTGTAACCCCAAATATTGAGTTTGATTCTTATGTGTTGCGAATAACGACAATATTATGGACATTCATGTCTTTGTTTATGTTAGCGCAGATGTAAACAATTCGTTCACATCGTCCGTTTTTCCGGTATGTTCAAACTCCATTGCAAACTCCACTGCCTATATCCCCGTCATTAGTCGTGATTGAGACTGTAGACTGTAGCCATACAACACACACCCCCACCAGCCCAGTTATCACCCAGTCATCATTCGTGACAGAGAGCGCAGACTGTAGCCATACAACACACACCCCCACCAGCCCAGTTATCACCCAGTCATCATTCGTGACAGAGAGCGCATACTGTAGCCATACAACACACACCCCCACCAGCCCAGTTATCACCCAGTCATCATTCGTGACAGAGAGCGCAGACTGTAGCCATACAACACACACCCCCACCAGCCCAGTTATCACCCAGTCATCATTCGTGACAGAGAGCGCAGACTGTAGCCATACAACACACACCCCCACCAGCCCAGTTATCACCCAGTCATCATTCGTGACAGAGAGCGCAGACTGTAGCCATACAACACACACCCCCACCAGCCCAGTTATCACCCAGTCATCATTCGTGACAGAGAGCGCAGACTGTAGCCATACAACACACACCCCCACCAGCCCAGTTATCACCCAGTCATCATTCGTGACAGAGAGCGCAGACTGTAGCCATACAACACACACGCCCACCAGCCCAGTTATCACTCAGTCATCATTCGTGACAGAGAGCGCAGACTGTAGCCATACAACACACACCCCCACCAGCCCAGTTATCACCCAGTCATCATTCGTGACAGAGAGCGCAGACTGTAGCCATACAACACACACCCCCACCAGCCCAGTTATCACCCAGTCATCATTCGTGACAGAGAGCGCAGACTGTAGCCATACAACACACACGCCCACCAGCCCAGTTATCACCCAGTCATCATTCGTGACAGAGAGCGCAGACTGTAGCCATACAACACACACGCCCACCAGCCCAGTTATCACCCAGTCATCATTCGTGACAGAGAGCGCAGACTGTAGCCATACAACACACACCCCACCAGCCCAGTTATCACCCAGTCATCATTCGTGACAGAGAGCGCAGACTGTAGCCATACAACACACACCCCCACCAGCCCAGTTATCACCCAGTCATCATTCGTGACAGAGAGCGCAGACTGTAGCCATACAACACACACGCCCACCAGCCCAGTTATCACCCAGTCATCATTCGTGACAGAGAGCGCAGACTGTAGTCATACAACACACACTCCCGCCCGCCCAGTTATCACCCAGCCATCATTCGTGACAGAGAGCGCAGACTGTAGCCATACAACACACACTCCCGCCCGCCCAGTTATCACCCAGTCATCATTCGTGACAGAGAGCGCAGACTGTAGCCATACAACACACACTCCCGCCCGCCCAGTTATAACCCAGACATGAGTCGTGATAGAGACCGTAGACTGTAGCCATACAACACACACTCCCTCCCACCCAGTTATAACCCAGACATCAGTCGTGATAGAGACCGTAGACTGTAGCCATACAAAACACACCACCACCCGCCCAGTTATAACCAATACACCAGTTGTGATAGAGACCTTAGACTGTAGCCATACAACACACACTCCTTCCCGCCCAGTTATAACCAAGACATCATTTGTGATAGAGACCGTAGACTGTAGCCATACAACACACTCCCTCCTGCCCAGTTATAACGCAGACATCAGTCGTGATAGAGACCATAGACTGTAGCCATACAACACACACTCCTTCCCGCCCAGTTATAACCAAGACATCATTTGTGATAGAGACCATAGACTGTAGCCATACAACACACACTCCCTCCCACCCAGTTATAACCCAGACATCAGTCATGATAGAGACCGTAGACTGTAGCCATACAACACACACTCCCACCTGCCCAGTTATAACCCAGACATCAGTCGTGATAGAGACCGTAGACTGTAGCCATACAACACACTCCCTCCCGCCCAGTTATAACCCAGTCATCAGTCGAGATTGAGACTGTAGACTGTAGCCATACAACACACACCCCCACCAGCTCAGTTATCACCCAGTCATCATTCGTGACAGAGAGCGCAGACTGTAGCCATACAACACACACCCCCACCAGCCCAGTTATCATCCAGTCATCATTCGTGACAGAGAGCGCAGACTGTAGCCATACAACACACACTCCCACCTGCCCAGTTATAACCCAGACATCAGTCGTGATAGAGACCGTGGACTGTAGCCATACAACACACACTCCCACCTGCCCAGTTATAACTGAGACATCAGTCGTGATAGAGACCGTAGACTGTAGCCATACAACACACTCCCTCCCGCCCAGTTATAACCCAGACATCAGTCGTGATAGAGACCGTAGACTGTAGCCATACAACACACACTCCCGCTCAGTTATAACCCAGACATCAGTCATGATAGAGACCATAGACTGTAGCCATACAACACACATTCCCACCCGCCCAGTTATAACCCAGATATCAGTCGCGATAGAGACCGTACACTGTAGCCATACAACACACACTCTTGCCCGCCCAGTTTTAACCAAGACATCAGTCGTGATATAGACCATAGACTGTAGCCATACAACAGACACTCCCAAACACCCAGTTATAATCCAGACATCAGTCGTGATAGAGACCGTAGACTGTAGCCATACAACAGACACTCCCACCCGCCCAGTTATGACCAGACATCCGTCGTGATAGAGACCGTAGACTGTAGCCATACAACACACACTCCCTCCCGCCCAGTTATAACCCAGTCATCAGTCGTGATGGAGACCGTAGACCGTAGTCATACAACACCCACTCCCTCCTGCCCAGTTATAACCCAGTCATCAGTCGTGATAGAGACCGTAGACTGTAGCCATACAACACACACTCCCTCCCACCCAGTTATAACCCACACATCATTCGTGATAGAGACCGCAGACTGTAGCCATACAACACACACTCCCTCCCGCCCAGTTATAACCCAGTCATCAGTCGTGATGGAGACCGTAGACTGTAGCCATACAACACACACTCCCACCCGTCCAGTTATAACCCAGACTTCAGTCGTGATAAAGACCGTAGACTGTAGCCTTACAACACACACTCCCACCCGCCCAGTTATAACCCAGACATCAGATGGATAGAGACCGTAGACTGTAGCCATACAACACACACTCCCACCCGCCCAGTTATAACCCAGTCATCAGTCGTGATGGAGAACGTAGACTGTAGCCATACAACACACACTCCCTCCCGCCCAGTTATAACCCAGTCATCAGTCGTGATAGAGACCGCAGACTGTAGCCATACAACACACACTCCCTCCCGCCCAGTTATAACCCAGTCATCAGTCGTGATGGAGACCGTAGATTGTAGCCATACAACACACACTCCCACCCGTCCAGTTATAACCCAGACTTCAGTCGTGATAAAGACCGTAGACTGTAGCCATACAACACACACTCCCACCCGCCCAGTTATAACCCAGACATCAGATGGATAGAGACCGTAGACTGTAGCCATACAACACACACTCCCACCCGCCCAATTATAACCCAGACATCAGATGGATAGAGACCTTAGACTGTAGCCATACAACACACACTCACACCCGCCCAGTTATAGCCCGCCATCAGTCGTGATAGAGACCGTAGACTGTAACCATACAACACACACTCACACCCGCCCAGTTATAATCCAGACATCAGTCGTGATATAGACCGTAGACTGTAGCCATACAACACACACTCACACCCGCCCAGTTATAACCCGCCATCAGTCGTGATATAGACCGTAGACTGTAGCTGTACAGAAGACGTTGCCGTTGACCCAGTTGCTGGTACACGACTTGTCAAAGTTTGTGTCCCAAAGACAGCGGCTTGTGATCCTGAGGTCCTGGTTGTTCCGCTGGCCGATGTTGACGACACAGACGATTTTGTACCTATCCAGGTCCAGCTCCTTGACTCTGTCTTTGATCTCCTCGACCAGGAGCTTGCACATGGTTACGGCTCCCTCGGGCGAGTAGTGGAAGTTCTGCAGGCGCTGGCACATTACCTCGGACATCAGCTCCTGTTGGACAGACAGGGAATTCGTCTTGTTCAGGCTCAGATCGCCAAGCGTACTCAAGTCTAAGCTAGAATTGTTATGTAGACCCATCGTATGTTTTTACACATCAAAAGGATAGATAGAATCTGAACTTTTTAAATTGCATGCATGAATTAGCAAAGCTGCAGCAAAGTGAAGACTGAACTGTTTTCGAACCATACAGACTGAGGATGCCCCTCTGATCTGGTCCTGACCTGGAGCCGAGTTGTGTCGATGGTTTCCTGGGGCTGAAGCCTATAAGTCGGACCTTGAAGCCCATCATCTAGGACGCTGCCACTGGTGCTAGCGCGGCGAGCGATGGCCTTGTTGGCGAGGTGTTTCGCTGCCCGCTTGGAGCTGATCGTCCTCAACAAGGCATTGCCCGCCTGGGAGTTGGACGAAGAGGGCTTGGACACCTGTGTTTCGCCGGGGGTGACGCGTACCGTCTTAGAACTGCGCTTCTGTTCCGAGTCGTTACCTGCGGGTTCACGGATGAGGCCACCTCTTGGTGTCTTGGAGCTCCGTTGTTCCGGGTCTCCTTGGTCATCTGAGACTGTGTGCGTCTCCACGTGTGATGAGATATCGCTCGTTACCGACATTCCACTTTGGTAATAGGCTCCACTCTCAAAATCTGGTAATATTTCACTTTCAAGAATTCGCCCGTCTCTCTTTTGATGGAAAAAATCCTTAAAGGAAAAGCGGGTCCTGTCTCTACAAAATGGCACGCAAAACAAACCCGGAAGTTAATATTTCCCCCGAACCGCCGATATTTCCTTAATACTCGTCGCCAAGGAATTGTCACCAAACAGTTTCTTAATTATGGAAAACTCGCTATCCCACACATTGCATGACTGCCAAGATAGTAGTGAAACCTACACGTCACGCAAACGTTTCCCGATATATCCACCGCTAGGTGGCGTGAGTTGTGCGGAGGTCGATGAATTACGACTCGTGACATGCTTGTTTCTATAACGGGACGTAATCACGTCTGGTCTTATGATTCTGTCCGGCTATTGGACTCTTCAAGTCTTTGAATTCAGAAAGATTGTTAATTACTTGATCGATTGTATCCAGATATCGATGGATAGCGCTCAATGAATTGTAAAACAAACAGACGATTTATCTTTTCTGCTGGGAGGTAAGAGGAGTGTGACGGGGTTATAAAATACTGAATCGGTGGGCCCATACTTCGTAACACACCCGGATATTAAACCAATTATGACCAAAGTTGGCAGTGCTCAAATTAAATTTTGTGACAAGCAAAAATCACGAATAACTGAAATGGTTACATGTCCGATAATAGGCCTATACTGTGCAATCAATAAAATACACAATATGATTATGCATCGATACAACGGGTTGTTCACAATCTGGACTGTGTTTATTCGTACCAATTGTGATGCTACACAAAAAATTCTACTTAGTACAAAATTAATACAACACATAGTATTGTACATTAGATGTTACCACTCGGGAATGCCTCGATATCTAGGCCCGTAAGATACCAAGAAACACCATACTACATCATTCACCAGTGTCCGAGCATTGTGAAACGGAGGCATTCTTGGCAAATGGTAACTCCACATGCCTCATTGAGTACTGGAAATCCATCACGTCAATTAATTGAAGGAAATTTCCATTCCCGCGTAATAATGAATCTAATGCTTTCGTCAATAAAATGGGACAAGCTGTGTGGGCCTAATTAGGTAATGCGTTTTGATGTAGGAATGGGATGTCAGACAAACAATGCAATATAGTTTGATGATGTAGTCTATGGTTGCGTTGGAAAATAGATAGAATGAACTCACTATACTAACAATTCTCTAATCTTAAACTTGCCAATCTCCTGCCAACTAATTTCGCCGTACATGAAATGATGGCATACTATGTGCTACATTTTATAGAGGGCTACATTTCAGCCACGTTAAAAAAACCCAAAATAGTACAGTTCAATATCATCAAACACCAGACTTCGGAATTTCCAATTACGGAAGATGAAACCAGAGCTGAATTTATCGCGGAAATGCAATATTAGAAGATCTCCCTGATCATGCTGCTATTCAACTGACCGCGTTAGTTTCTGATCTTTGAAAACACGATCGATGGCTGCATCTTTCATGTTCGTCTGTCTGTAGCCTAGTGCAATATCATTGCCTGGTGTCTGGCACCCACTGTGTTGTCTGTCCCTGTTTTCTATCCCTAGTGCTCAGGATCCTGTTGGGTAACGAGGACCACGAAGATAACGGAGACGACGACCGTGGAGAGCCAGAAGAGCATGCGGTCCAGGACCTTGGCCACGGCACGCCACTCAGCCATCACGACGTCCCGAGCGTCTCGCGCCTTGGAGCGGTCAGTCAGGTATACCAGGTTGTCAAGGATCTTGGAGAGCCCCGCACTGGTCGCAGGCGTCTCACTGACTGGGGCGACCGTCCCTATTTTGCTAGTCTGGATAGGCGCAGGGGCATTGGCCGTGGTTATCGGGCTGTTTTCCACAGCTGCTGCTTGAACGTTGATCGTGGGAATAGGATCTGCGTTAGTTGTAACGCGTGGGGGAACCACGGGCGGAGGTACTGGGATACTCCCTGTAGCCGGGGCTGCATTCAGGCTCCCGTTCGCTCCGTCCGGACTCGCCGCTGTGACAGGTTCTGCATGGTCTAGGGCGACTGAATGCTTGGGAGTGACGGGGTTGTGACGCGAGGCCCGGGGCACGACACTGCGCATGCAGAGCAAGGGAGCCAGACAACGAAAGCAGAATGCCTTGATACAGGAAGGTACACGGCGAGAGCTGTCCTTGTGGTGTAGATACAGGACCCAAATTGACGTCAGCACGGAAACAGAGGACAGCGACATGATCGACAGCACCATCCGAGCTGAATGGCAAATGGTTTCATAGGATTGTAAAGAACTCGAAAATTTTTGAGAATATTAGGGAAATTCTAGAACAATTCCACCGTTTTTGAGTAGAATGTGATGTTTAATAATTCCATCAGATGGGCCTATACAGTGAAAAAGCAATATTAGACAGACTGTTTGTCCCTGCTGAACAGGCTAGTGTTTGGCTATTGGTTTCTATGAGGTGTTTATTGTTTTTCTCTCTATATATACCAAATTTTCCATTCATAATTCAACTATAAAGCAGATTAGTAACTGAGAGAATTGCGTATGTACACATTGTATAATACCGAGGATTGGCGTGAAGTCACTGTTGACAGGCGTCTGGTCGGCAATGACTAGTTGAAAGACTGAGAACGCAAGGAGAATGGTGACGCCGAGCGAGACTTTCTCGCCGGACTCGGCTGGCAGCCAATACACTGCCAGTGCCACGATGATGATCAGCGCACAGGGACATATCAGGTTTAAGATGTAGAACAGCGCCTTCCGTTGTAGGTACAGGGTGAAGCGCACTTGCGGTACCTCCTCGCCAGTCGTGTCGAAATACAACACCTGCAAAAACATTGTGTATATTTTGTACATATTGTGTTGAAACATGAATGAATACTCATGCATGACATCATATTCAGAGCAGGAGCCATTAGTAACACCCAATATCAAATATAGTGACATATATGTTTGATCAATTTGTTGGACTTGTTAAGGAAGATTTTTATTTTTATTATTTTGAAACGTGTATCACTAATAAATTTAATGAAACTTGTTGCCCACCTTTCGCACTGCGCTATCGTCAACAATGTTCCAGACGCCGTTCGGTTCGTACTCGCTCATTGAGATGTTGGGAGTCTTGGAGTAAAGGTTGACCTCGGCCTGGTCGTAGGCCCAGTTCTCGAGGCAGATGTCGCAAGCCTGCAGGTCGAACGGATAGAAGGTCATGTCCAGCTTGCACAAGGTCTGCAGCTCGCCACCAAATGACCACATCACCCATCCATCGTGGTGCAGTCGCACGCGGAAGTCTTTGAAGAATGTACTCTTGTAAAACTCCCCAGCACTAGTTCCGAAATACAATGAGAAAACAAGCATTGCACATACGAGAAACAATACTTCCGATCCACATATAATATTCATTTGTACCAGATCAACATTTTCATTTTCACGAGGTATATTGCGATACGTAATGTAGTGTAATTAGGCATTGCAAAATATACCTGTTTGCTAACCCAAAATCCGGCAGCCATATTTTAGAGGGAGGCAATACAAGAGTTTTGATGTTGTCGAAAAGTAACGGATCCCATTGAATACGCTCATCTTGCCACTCCTACATATGACAAAGAAACATGCATATTGATAGGCTATAGAAACAGTGTCCCTTACAAATTTAGTGGATTCATGGGGTTAAGATAAAGTGTTACCTACAGCAACGAAGAATCCAACCGATGTCATAACCTGAGTTTTCTCCTCCTACAAGATGTCAAAATCAAGTATAAGCCTAATTTAGTATAAATCAGGACAATTTATGGAAACAAATTTTAGCTATTTTGAATGAAATATATTATGAATATAATTATGAATTACAGTATGAAACGAACCTATTCTGATCGCTTACCACACTGATGATTTTGAGAAGTTCGAAACCAATGTGAACATCGAGATCCTGCTTGTGATCATGTTTGGGCCGTACGTGTGGTGTTAATGACGTCAGTTTACCGTTCCCTAGCAACCACTGGTACAGTTCATGCTCATCCTTCTGACCAACTGGAATTAGGTAAATTCTAAATGGTATTCAAATACTATTCGCTTAATGAACGCAACAGCAGCCATCCGCTGTCATTATGCGTTATTAGAATGATATTGTGCAAATATGTTCTCTCCAAGGGGTATAATGCAAGCTGTATTGAATAAGAAACATACCATCTGCATTAATACAATATACACATATCAGAACGAACCATGTGGCCTCACATCTTTCAGCTCGAACAACGAAATTGACTTGGATATAAATAATTCACAACATGCGTGTCTCCATATTGCGACTATTTGCAACACAGCTTTTTTTTTTAATCATGTCACGTTGTATTCGTGTATTGAAATCCCAGTAGATTCGGGACACAATGGTCATTCATCCCAGTCATATTCTATACATATTACAATGGAGTTATCAGGCTGGATTCACGGTGAAATAGGTCCTTTTTGTGTCCTCTGGATCAATCATCAGCCATCTAACCATAACCCTTATTTCACTGTATTCCAGTTACATAAGCACGCATAGCAAGTCAAATGTTAATGTTATACTTATTTTCACAAACCTGTTGGTAAAACACCAAGCATATTGGTGAGATATATATAACCGCAATGCACTGGAGACGAAAAGAGGATAATATATTATAGTCTACATGAAGCAAATGTCCGATGTCCTTTAAAAAACACTAAATATTCATGATATATGTAAAACGTGGCAAGGGAACAAAGTCATATATGCACACATTCCACCCTATTTGAGCAAACAAGCGAAATGCATCCATCAAAATTTGTATGAACAAAGGCTGAAGCGAAATGTGCAAACAGTGCGGTAATAGATTTTTGACGTTGTTTTAAATCGGATTATGAATCCGATTCATATCAACGCCGTGTCGATGCCGTTGGGCATTATGTCAACGCCGGTTTTTTTTTATTAATATGTGAGTCTGGAAAAAAATTACAAACACATTATCTGATGGCTGAAAATGCAAGAAAGACTGATGGTGATCTTTAGTACATGATTCAAACTGTTGGGTGTTTATATATTCGCGGTGGGTAGCTTTGAACCCTGGAAGTATCAAGGATTGCTTACCTGCATCATGCAGCTGGATGAGGAGGTACGCTCCACACAATATGTGGTACCAAATTGATGCCATTCTGTCGAACTACCTCGTGTGACACTCATATGACGTGACGGATAGTCTCACATATATGGTTTCACCAACATAATTCGCGTGCTCGTCGAAAGAGTCATTGTGGATTATCAGTACGTCCTACAAACATATACAACAGACCATCATCTGGAGATATTGAACACATCACGTGATATTGCACAAAGTATGATTGACTAGCCCGTAGTTTAATCACTATCACTCCGCTATTTATTCACAATCACGTTCCTTTCACGCAATTGACATGATGCATTTTTTCTCTCAAAAAATCCAAGTCCAAAACGATTAACAAATTCAATTCCAAACTCCTTGTACTTTCTCTGTACCATAACGTTGTTAGTCATCCCCCCCCGGAAAGACATGTCCAGCGTCACATCTCTTGCATTGTGAGGGGCGTCGTTCGCCAATGTGGCTGGGTGTCTGCCCCAGTAGGAACACCGCCTGCGATGACTTGCCCTATGTTTTATGTGATGGGTTTTGGAATGTCCATGGCGGGTGATATGAGCTCAAATCTCTCGAGAAACAAACACTTGGTGTATATTACATTTTAGAAAATAACGTTATTGCGTCGGTAATAATTAATGGAACTAAAAGGCTTTGGTACCTCCGGTATCCCACGTGGTCGTGGCCACCATTAGCCCAAGTGGGATGAGTCTGTAGTGGGCGGGGAGGAGGGGGGGGGGAGTGGGTAGTCGCAAGGAAACACTTTATTTATTGGGACACAGATGTGCACTGCTTGCTTGCTTTCCCAGAAACTATTTTCTATATCGGTATTTTATCTCAGCTATTACACGCTGTATAATTGGCACAGATTGCCAAGTTTGTACCAGGTTATTAGCAGCTGCATTAGGCCCACCGCCAAGGGATGTCGTTGTTGGGTGATTCACATACATGTTGTATGGGTACACTACATCATGTGTCCCTGGAGTGGGTGCGCTAGGGTGCTCTGGCGGATGATACAAGTCCTTCAAAATCTTGACCTTTTAGTGCACGACCGTCAGAACTAGTAAATGTCGCACCTGGACATAGACGATAATTTGATTATCTCAGTTCAGTCTATAATCTTAAATTATGAATATTCCCGAATTGATCATTGCTATCTCGGACATTCTTGATGAAGACCCCGAAAAACGTGGACAACTGTTGGTATTTTCTTATAAATGTCCAGAAACTTTATATATTGTTTAATATATTGCGACATCTTTGCATGGATTTCTATATAATTTGAACAATTTCCAAATACATTTTCAGCGGAATTATAAGTGTTTTTTTTAGAGGTAATATGTCTGTTTATACACGCATTGTAATGTCATGATGGTGTATTAAAAACAAATATATGCAGGGCCACACACGAATATAATGTACTTGTTTTCTGTGGACCACCAAGAGCCGACATTTCATCATAAGATATAAAGCTAATTGATATGTTCAAGTGCGGGAATACATATCTGCCAGTCGATGTATTATATAGCTGATGAAATATAGCACTGATCCACCATTGTTTGTCAGTTGAAATGAGCCGGGTCTATCGGACAAAATCGTGAGCAAACATTTCGTAATGGGGTTCAATGCAGCATGCGTTGATTATATCCAAGGGAGTCGGTTTAACGTTTACTGTTGACGGGACATTAGATTTCACTCACGCGTACATTATGATATGGACACAAACGGTAGAATCTGTCATACAGTAGAGCACTGATGGAGAAGAACATTGTAGAGCCAATAAAATTGCCGCGTATTTACACGACAGAACATTGTGACATCAAATTGTTTCATAGTAGCACTTTTTTGTGATCAACGTTCTCGGGCTCCAAACTAATTATACAACATTTGAATACGGTTTAAAGCATTAGAATAGGTGACATTTTTCAATATTATGATAAGGTAGGCCTACATAGTTGTGATATATCCATTTCCATGTCACAGATTTTTTTTATATAAAAGTTTGCAATGAGATTGGCATGTACAGAAAGCGATATTCATCCGAGATGTTACTTGTAGTGTTGCCAATCAACACTAAGGCCAGGGGTGAAGAGTAACTTCTTTCAGTTTTGGGAAAAAATACCATACGGAGAAAAATGCAGTATATTCTGATTTTTTTCACTCAATCATAGATGTCTCAACATATGTGTAGTGTGTTATTGTTTCATTTTGCGACATGATAATGTTCTGTTGTTCACGTTAATGTTCTATAAATGTTTAAAGATTGGCCACCATATCACCATTTCACTCTGCATCTAACACTGTCTGAAACATTACTATTGAGCATTTCAGGATCAATTTCCTGCACGCTTTTATACAGGAAACACAATGCTATTTTTTTATTCAGCATACAAATACAACAAGGGCGGCCGAACATAAGTTGATCTACAGAACGTTAACTGCGGTAGTAGAACGCTATACTTGACGTAATAATGTTGACTATATGGTATGTATACTAGTTGAAATAAACGAGGTCTGGATGCCGAAACAAGTCTCGCACGGAACACTACCAGATTGTAATTTATTGGCACCACTTACATGATTTACATATGAGATCACTATGTTTCCTCTGAGATGTGACCCGTATGAGTGCGGCATGGGTTTATCCCGGACCTGTACCAGTAATGGCAACATGTTGGCAGAGTGCGAGCATGCATGATACTGCATATTGCCAAACAACACTTATTGTGTATTATTGTCAGGAGGCGACATACTCAAATACGATTAAAACGACCCATGAATAGATGCGTTGGTCCGGTCCTGCAATAGTACCGCAGCATTAAAAAAAAAATAGTGTCAACAAGCAGATGGAGACAATCACTAAAAAAATATTCCAGTCAGATTGTGAAACGTTCTCAAATTTTCTTCATGCCTGACAACCGCAAAATATTGCGAGTACTTCGATAGATTTGACCGATCAGACAGCGGCTCTCCTGGAATTCCGTAGGCGTAGGGATGGCTTGTTGATCATCATGGCTTGAGCACTGTTCCAAAAGATGTCATTCTTGAATGAGAACGTATTGCCCACCATTCAAATTGTCGGGGAAAAAGTTTGACAAAAAATATTCATGCACATATCGGTTCCGTGGCGTACCTGTTATATTTTCCCGCTGGGGGGGGGGGGGGGGCGAAACTTGATCTATCTACTGACATATGCATGTTATGTGATGTTGTGCAGTACTGCAACTTGATGGATTTCTGAATTAGGGATTTTTAGAAAAAAAAATTGGGAGGATACAGCAAACACCCCCCCCCCCGCCCACACCCCACCACCCCAATCTAATCTCCTGGGTCTGAATAATACCTTGAGTCAGCAAAAAAATTGATTTTGGTTGCAATCCCTGCACATCGCCTTTACACAACTTCCGCTTTGGAATCCACGTATTGTTGTCGATACATTTTTAGTGTTGGTGTCAACGCATCACGAAGCATGCAACAAAGAGTTCCAAGCCGTATGATGCCAGTAAAGATTCTCGTTGAAACTTCCATACATGAATATAGACGATTTTGATGAACAGTGATATTATATTAACCCTGCGGCCTCGTGGATCATTGCTATCGATAAACATCACCAAGTAACTATTACCATGACAGAATGAATACGAGACTGTCAACTATAACAAGATTGATGTCCATTATTCGGTGGATCAATGCCAAAATCATTACCAGGTGTTCGATACCGAATTACTATCACCGTTAAATACGTCACATTTGTTGACTGGTAACGCGCAAACATGTAATTTATTGATGCCTTCTATTTGGAAGAGGAGTGTGGTGACAGGACATCTGACATCGACGTGGATGACGACAATTATTCTCATTCATCCGTCTCCAAGGATGGGACAATGGAGCCCACAACTGACCAGTGCTGGTAGTGATCAGTCTGTGGACATTGACTCCTCTACACGGTATCAGTATACTGGAAGCATATTATATTCATGTAATGGGAGAATAATTCTGTGCTTTTACAGCACAATATGAGTATGCATAAAGTATCAACCTCCTTACACGTATATTCATCTTTAATTGCTGTTGATTCTCTGGGTATTGTGTATTGTCAATAAACCAAACCCACTAGAGGCTATAAATAATACGTTCCTCTGCTGGGTGGCTTAATTTCCGACAAGGGACTGCACCTAAACGTGTCTAGTTATGAATGTGGTTATCCACACAAACTGATAAAAATGTTAGGATTCATAGAAGTCACGGCATTTGGTGAGTACACATGGAATATGAATAAACTCAAGTAAACTGTAATGTATTCGGTTGTTCAGTGTCCGCAAACCTTTAACCTCAATATTTGACAATTACACTACATACCTCAGAACAGACAGATTTGCTATTGTTGATATCTCGTTCCTCTTTATGGAGATCGTAGACTATGAGTAAATTCTCAATATGACGAAGAAGCTTATCACTGGTACCTTAAGTAGCCATGTAATATTACAGCTGCCTTGACAATATTTCACCCGGGTTCTGGGCAAACGGCACAAGACCTGGAGAGGAACCTTTTCCGGAACTATAGTACCAAAGTCCGGCCGAAGGTTCACTTCGAGGATCCGGTTGTCGTGGGTCTTAAATTTGAACTCACTCAGATCATCGAGCTGGTCAGTCCCCCACGTCTATTTGCCTAGATACATACTTGTCTTCTCCTCGAAGGACTGAAGTTCGAAATTCCTCCGCCTTTTGTAAAACAAACATCGAATATACTATAATTCTAAATTAGATATTGTCATCAATGTCGGCATACATTGATAATGACATGGACATTTTGTTGATCGTTTTGCAGGAAGAACAAAAACAGTTGCTGACAACCGCGGGATTTTTCGTTGCAGTAAGCATAGCAATGGACAGTTTACTTTATCCTTAACTTGATATTCAATGATACTCCCTCAAAGAAATTTGCGGTTGGTGTACATGTATATGTCACGTCTTATCTCTGTGTGTATCTGTTTTATAGCGATGGGAGGACGACTTCCTGGTTTGGGATCCCAGTCACTACGGGAACATCACCTCTCTCGTCTTACCGCCCCTCTCCGTGTGGCTACCGGACTTTGGTCTGGAAAACAGGTAGCAATTTGATTTTCACGTTGTTTTTTGTGCCTCCAACATGTGTTTATGTTTCTATTTGAGTTTCAAACCGATGTCTAGTGAACCGATGAATATCGAAGAAGTTGTTGTAGATTCTACTACATGTATATTAATTTGCACAGCGCGGGCGCTTTCTATGACGATACGTATCTACGTCACTTCCGAGTGCGTGTGTACCACGACGGCACAGTGCAGTGGTCATTCGGGGGCGAGTTCCTCACACTATGCCATTTGGACATGACGCTGTTCCCTTTCGACGTGCAGATCTGTGAGATCAACCTCGTCAACTGGGCCTACAATGGCAACGAAGTGGTTCTTGTGAACACGGATAACTTTGTCGAGAGTCAGGCACTGCAAAAGAACGGCATTTGGCGACTGGCGGCATCAGATGCAGAGAGCCATGATCACTACTATGCCTCGACAGGAAACGTCCCCTTTCCAGAAGTTGAATTCAAAATGTACCTCGAGCGAAAATCGCGTTTCTATACGCTGAACCTCGTGTTGCCGTGTTTCTTCACGAGTATGGTGGCTCTGGGCGTGTTCTTGGTACCACCGTCATCAGGAGAGAAGGTGTCTCTGGGCATTACGGTACTACTCGCCTTCTCCGTGTTCCAGCTAGTTCTGCAGGATCTGACGCCACCAAATAGCGACTTTATTCCAATCATGGGTAGGCAATCATTTGCAAAATCAGAAATGTAGTTGGGAATAAATTTATATTGTAAGCGGGAAAGAACCCCCCCCCCAAAACTACAAGTAGTCTTTTTACTCTCACAACATCTCACCTTACAGTAGTAAAAATATCATATTGTTCTTTTCTTGCAAAGGTCGGTTGGTGACTGTTGTAATGGGCCTGTCATCTGTGTCCGTTCTGACGGCTATTTTGGTGCTGTATTTCCACTACCGCGATTGTCACCACCGCGTGCCTCGGTGGCTGAGAATCGTCGCATTCCAAGGACTCGGCACCATGCTCTGCTTGAAGAAGCACATTCCCAAACAGACGTACGACAACAATACCGTCGAACCTAGCGACAGGAATCGTATGACCAGCATCACGGACATTGAAAGTGTGAATGGGAAGTCAGCATCCCCAACCACACTGGAAAAGTTCTTCTCGGACTGGCCATATCTTGAGCAGATTGCAAGAGATATCGGCTACATGACCACCCGACTGAGAGCCAAGGATGTAGACGAGGCAATACAGGCGGAGTGGACCGCCTTGGCCAAGGTCATCGACCGCCTGTTGTTCTGGATCTGCACCCTGGTCATCATAGTGATGGTGGGCTTGTTCCTGCAGTACCACAATCACACACATGATGGCAAGGGTCGCCCTGTGATATCAAATACTGGCTTCGGACAATGACCTATACTCTGATTCTTCTAACTCGTTGACACCGTTTTTTGCCATTGTTTCAGTCAAATTACTTCAAGCGAACTATTTATCTGAATATTACATGTCCATGATGCAAACGGCAATAGATTTTCACAAACCTGGCTTTCGAAACGCTACATGTTTCTTCCAAAATACAAATCTTCGATTTGAGTGAGGATTTTGCCATATTGCCCTGTTCATCATGAAATTCAAGTGGACAATTTCAAGTCAGGTACTATGGGGGCGTGCGCTGCAGTATATGTACCAATTACATGCTGGGACGGTCCCATTCCTAACCTGCACTCCCTGTGTATATCATCCGAATAGACGCGCTCAAAATACGTCACGCGCTCAAAATAACCAATGCCTGTTGACATGCAGACGAAAAGTCTTCAGGAGGAATTTATCATTGCAGTCGATTACTACTAACTTTATCAGTTTCATGGAGAGAAGTCTGAAAGTTTGCAGAAAATTGCCGTTTGGTCCCAAGGTGAGCTACGCCA
The DNA here is from genome assembly GCA_949152475.1 of Terebella lapidaria. Classification (NCBI taxonomy): domain Eukaryota; kingdom Metazoa; phylum Annelida; class Polychaeta; order Terebellida; family Terebellidae; genus Terebella; species Terebella lapidaria. Next base: position 39,809,590 of record OX424557.1, on the reverse strand, counting down.
AGTTATAACACGATACGATTTAGCATCGCAAAAATATCAGCAAAAAACGGTGTAAACGAGTCTGAGTATAGTCATTCGCTCAGTAGATTTCTGACCTGTACGAGTACATGTATGTATCGTGCGGATTTGGAAGGGCGGATTTCTCAAACAATATGGTTTTCATGTGCAACATGTCACAGCAACTTTACTGTATTGGTCATAACCTCTGACTACGACCATTCGAAGTATTCAAACATGCCTCGAAATCTAGTTTCCAGATGTAGCAGATTTACTTGGGCTAATTGCATGGTAGTTACTCATGCAATGCTACCCCTCATATTCAACTTAGCTGCTGTTCGCACACTCGTAGATGATACTCATAATTTTAGCAATGTGAATTAGTCCTACATGTATATGTCCATGTACATCGCCCAAAATAAATATGGGAACACTTTGCATTTGTTTGTAAGAAAGTTTTGGATGTAATTTAATCTCATATCATGCTAAGACAAAGCCATCTTTGTTGTATATTTCACCCTGAAACAGTACTGTATGTGGCCATACAGGGCACCAATCGTATGATATAGTCATATGACTTCATTATCCGATCTACAATGTAGTGGACCTCGAGTTTGAGTTAAATTGTTTTCCCTTAATTTCAATGCTTGGTGACTGAATTTAAATTTTGTCAATGGAAAGTTGTTGGTGTTCTTTTGGTTAGCTATAGCTGATTAATACATAAAAACGATGGGCATCATACAAGTATATAAGGTGCCATGAGCTACCTGAAAATCTTGGCCAAACCTGACGTTAAGGCTGGGATCGGGTATGGCATTACATGGAGCTAGCCACTCGCACATGCATATAACAATTCAAAACTGCTGCGTCAACTGCTATTTATACCGTCCTGAAGATCTTGATTCAGATAGACCCCGGTAAAGGGATGCCATTCAAGTCCAATCGTCGGCAGAACAGGAGATTGGTTCGGATGTCAAAACAAAACAGGCCCTGGATAGTGCCAGGCCAGTAGCGGGGAAAATGGGATCATCATTGTGATGCTCGAATCTCGGGTCAAACCATCAGGAACCGTTAAGGATTGTAGTGATTGAAATTTCGGTTTTTTTGCTCAGAGACCAATGCCCAAAACATTGAAATTATTTCAGTTCTGGTGCGTATTTGTGTGCGTACAGTGCACTTAATATATTTTCAGACTACATACTGCAAACATGTATGGTAGGATCGCTAAAATTAAGCCCATCACATCTGGTAGGATCCGGGACATCCACATTGGTGGTGGGTGTGACTGAGCACTTTAGAACTCGAAACAGTGATGGTGACTACAATGCTAGGAGACCGCTAATTCGTCTGCGAAGGTCCTATTGTTCTTGTTTGTCACATAGGAATATATAGAGCTCCGCCTCTTGTTATATTACACTCTTTGGTACATGGTTGGACGGCTGGTCAATGGCAGCATGCGATTTCAGACGAATCACGTTTCACAATGTTCAAGTGTGACAACAAGACAATCGTTTTGCCTGAAAAGCATGAGCGATATACCGCAGTTTGTCACCAATCACTCTTCAGATCGAAAAATGGAATCATGTTCTGGGGCTGTATTGGTTACCATGACTTTGGCGACCTTATAGAAGTTCCGCACTCTATGAACAGCGATACCTACATCACAATCCTTGAGCAAAACATTTTGCAATCTTTAGAGAACATCTTCGGGAACCAACGCCCCAACTTAATCTTATAATCTGATTTTCCTAGACTAGTTTACACTGCTTTTCGCTGATATTTTTTGCGATGATAAATGCTGTCGTTCTATAACTTGGCATACTTCACCTGAGAGTCAAACGGCAATTTTCTACCGAATTTCAGACTTCTATCGCGAAAATTAAGAAAAATATGGCAATCTACCTCAATGTTAAATTTAGTCTACCTTGAATTTCTGGGTCCTCATCTACATGTATATGTAGAATATTTATGACTGTTATGGCCCGAAACCCGTCCCTGACACATTCTCCCACTCGACATACACGGCACAGATTCATCACATGACTTCATACTTACTTACCTTACGTCACCGGGCACGCACCGTCCTCGCACCACATCTACATGTAAACAACACCGCTCACGCTATCACTTCCAACAATCCCACCAATCACCACATTCCCAGACACATGACTCCGCCCACACAGACATGACATCACTTTCCCGCCATTTTACATGAACACCTGCCACATTACGCGGGAAAACTCACACACATCATAGACTTAGCCCCGCGCTTTCCCACGGACAAGTTAGTTGTGTAAGATCTTTTGGATAGAGTAGTTGTGTAAAATCTGTTGAAGAGAGAAGTTGAATTGAGAGGTACTACGCCAAATATTGTGATTAGAAGATATCAAACTTATATTGGACTATTAATACTTCGGACTATTGTGGGGATTACGATTGAATGTGAGAGTGATCGTACATCGGACTAAATCATCCAATAAACTCGGATATTATTGAAACTTACGTCGGACTTCCTGTTGGTGTGTCAACGCACAACATACATCGAACTATTCGATCGGTGGGCGTAATAGCCGCCCGAAGAACTCCGCTATTCCGTCACATATATTTGTGCATTTGGTTGTTTTTGTAGCAGTACAATCTTCCGAAATCGACATGTCTATGTAGAATACACCCCAATGTGTATTCTGGTCCGAAATTACAATAATACTTCGAATGCTGGTGGAAGTAAACAGGACAAAATCCTCGAGTATTTTCAGATTCTCGAGAACCTGTTTTGGACTGGAATTTAACATTGGGGTAGATAGCTAACTTCTTTAATTTTGACGATAGAAGTCTGAAATTGGGTAACGAATTGCCGTTTGCCTTGCAGGTGAAGTATGCCAATTTATAGAATGATAACATTTAGCACCGCGAAAATATCGTCAACGACCGGTGTAAATGAGTTAGAAAAATCGGAGTATACAAGTCACCACTGTACACAAACCTGGTTGGACGGCCAAAACTTCCAAAATATCATGTTATCAAGCAACAATCATGACTAAATATCATAGAATGTGATTATCTGAAATCTATTACCAGCAATACTAGATTTTGATGATGCCAACAACAAACGTAAAATACAACATTTTGCAATAGAAACAAAGCCCGACCAATAAGCATATCCAAAGACACACTGGTGTCATCCAGAGCAGACAGTGTGTGAAATGTAGTTGTTTCTACTGTACACCTGATGAAATTAACGTCCAACTGCCCAACAACTATGAAACAATTTAGAAATCCAAAACAAATCCCATGGAATAGATACACGACAAGTGCATGTATATGTACCTACTCACAAGCCAAAAGTTACTGAGTTTATGCTATCCTCGGTCGAGGACAGATTTAACGTCCATCAGCAGTGACACCGGCTCAGTGGTATGAATGTAAGTATCACGCTATACCACCAAATCAACTAAGATACAACATTTTTTTTCTACTGTACACCTGATGGAATTAATATGTCTGGGATAAAATACATGTAGCTGGGATGGATGTTTATTTATTCCTGATGTTTATTTATTCCTGATGCATATTTATCCCTGTTGGAATAAATATGTCTGGGATAAAATACACGTAGGATAAAATAAAGAAGAGACTGTGGGTTGATCCACCAGCTAATATCAATGAACTCTGTACTAAACTTCAACTGATTTGGAACTCCATCACAGCAGAATCGCCGACCATCCTCATTTTCAATGAAGTACGGGCCGACGATTCCGTGTAGGCTACCGACAACGCGCACCAAACTGACCATTTCCGAGTGTAGTGGCCGGTGCTCACACTCGTCTGGTGTCTCTCAGCCAATAAATCGCATGTTCAGTTAGTTGACATACCCACTCAAAAGAATACGGCACTCATCAGATCATCATCAGTTGGAATAATCTCTCGGTATTCATAAAATTGAGCAAGAGTTCGTGCACAGAACCGCATCCCAGCTCGTTTGAGGGGACGAGACTGGAAGCTGTTCATTTTGTAAGACCTCACACCAAGATAATGGATGATCTAATAGGTACTGGGCGTTAGCTGATGTTGAGCTCACGGTATACTCCTCCCCTCCCCCCCTCATGCTTTTCCCTGGGGAGCTAGAAATCTTATTGAAGACCCGCACGGGATATCTTAATCATACTTTTCCTTGGGGAGTTTGTTCGTACTGATCTCTTTCGCCCAGAATATCCACTGTTTTTTTTTGGAAAAGATACCTCAAAATAATTCGAGAAGGAGGTATTTCTTTAGTTTTTTTATTTTTCGATTTTTTTCAAAATGGCGACCGTTTTCGTCGAAAAACGCTCAATTTTGAACTTTGAAAAAAAATCTGGCACTTTTTCCCTTCATTATGGGCGCTGCTAAGTCTGTATTCATCATGCTCATAGAACGCTTGAAAATAGAGCTTAGATATTGGTACTTTCAAATGGTCGTATATGCCGATTTGTGTGGTGAATTTGACCTTTGATGAACTTGAAAGGTCAAAAAAACCTTTTTTGGTTCAAAAATTGCCCAGATCTGCTCCTACAGACGAAATGCTGGCATGTACGGTTTATGTTTGCATTATAAGCACATAGGAGGTCATATATGGCACAACTAATAGTGATCTTGAGCTTGACATGTGACTTGAGTGCTAAATGTCTGACGTAAAATGTGTAATTTGGCCTCTGAGGATTAAACACTTGCACATACAGATTCGGATTGTGTATAAGCTACATCCTTGAACTTGAACTTAAACGAAATTTTGCCTGACTTGACATGTGTAACTTGGCCTTTACAGACAAGACACATATTGATATAGCTTATATGTTTGTATTATTAACAGATAGTGAAGTAGATTCTGAGAGGTATCAGATTTCGAGCAGTGTAGATTGACCATGACAAAATGCATTGTTTAGAAACGATTTGCGTCTGTACGCTTTGTTCTTATCAAATCAAAGAAATGTATGTGGATGCATTCATTTGCTCGTATGACAAAGGTGCACAAAACATGTCATACAGTACTAGAAAATACGGTATTATCAGCACTAAGCAGTCCATACAATACAAAGATTCACTGACGGCCAAAAATTACCAATGGCAATGTTGTAGGGTTAAAGATACCATTGGAATGTATGTTTAGAAGAATACGTTCAACAGCACTTTCATGACAAAATACTGGCAGATCTGGCGAGTCTTGTGGATCTATGAATTTGATTACAATGAAAAGAATTTAGTCAATGATTCATTATGATGATCATTGAGATAATATCTAATATAACGAACGTCACACACTGGCAAAATGTATTTATCGACTTCTTACCATTGATACTACATGCACGAGATTTTGATGATGTCATTGAAAACCTTTAGAAATCGTAATACATACAAAGCCTAATATATTTCAATCACGCAGCCCAACGAAAACACTACTACTTCCCGTTGCTCTGCACTTTTGGAATCATGAAGTGCTTGTTACCTGCAAGAGGTGGAGGTGATATCACACCTTACACTACTTAGTATTCATAACCTTGGTTCACGGCAGCAGTGGAGAGGAGAGCGATGCCATTCATGGTGTATCCTGTAGACGACAAAGCTTCCAAGGATCTTGTGTGGAGTGGGTTGCGGCAGTCCAGAGCCTTTTCCACACACAGACGACACTGATAAAGTCATGCTGTTATGGATATCGAGTGAAATCAGGCCGCAATGGTTGCACCAGACAAATCTCAGTTCGGCCCAAGTACCGTACACTGCTCCTTAATACTACTCGTCCACTCAAAACATACCATTTAATCCGTCTCGCACCTTTTTAATCCTTATTGAATATAGAGGAAGGCGCAGGGTATGATACTTGGGCCCTCAGGGCTTATGCAGACATGTTCGCCATGCTCACCTTCTCATCATTCCAATGTTAGGTAAATGTTAGGTGTTAGACTTCGGCCATATCTCGGAAGAATATCTCGGAAGTGGTGGGCCTGAAGGCTCGGTCCAGATTCAGAGACTCGTGCTAAGATGAACCCATCTCGCACTCAAAACAATGCCATATGCATATCATCTGGCACTCGGAACAATGCCAGTATTCATATATTCAAGAGTGGGAGCAGCTCGTGTATGAACAACTGTAGGCAACTTCGAAGGAAGGCCTTTTGGCTCAGCGTCCGCGCTTTGAGACCATGGCTCGACCCTGAGGTGGTAAGCACACGCTCTGGCAGCTCGTCAGCCTAACAGGGGATCTATCTCCTCATTGGACCTTCAGAGTCAGGTCAGCAACACGCCCAAGTGCTCCTTGGTTCTCGGTCTTGAGTACAACCGGGCTATTTTTAGTATTATATTTTTAGTACTGTAATGTGTAATAAGTTATGTCATGTATGAGTCGGACGTCGTCAAACGGAATCACACCTGTTTCGCATTTTACAGGAGTATTATCCACACTTTGCCATAACTGGAATGATACCGATCAACGATTCAAACACTTGTGTTGAAAGTATGGCATTTTGAGAACATATGAAACAATGATAAAGTCTGATAGGTTTACATTTAAAGCCTAAGTAAAGTCAAAATATATGTTTGAATTATATATTTTATATTGAGGAACACATTGAAATAAACACATTGGTTTTAATGAAATCGATTTATCTTCATTAGTTTTCGAAATATTAAACTGTGTGTGTGAAATTTAGGTCACATTATCATTGTGATATTTTGAATCATTGGCTATTATAATTAATATTCATGACGTCACACCACGATATTGATTTTAATTAGGGACTCAGAGTGTCATTCTGATGTTGATTTGCATGGTATCACAAATGTACATGTATATTATTGGAAGATGTAGCTATATAAATTTATACCATGATTTTGTAGAGTGGTACACCAGCATAGCAACCATTCCTTTGATACTGCCCCTAGCAACCATGGTTGCTCACAGCCTAAAAGCAAAATTGGTTTTAGAAAGCTTTGTATGAGATAAATAAATGAAGATATTTTCTTGAGCCACATAATAGAATATTAATGGCATACAGGCCCCTAGCAACCATGGTTGCTATGGGCTATGAGTTGAAACTATGGGCTTTAACAAAAGAATGGTTACCATGGTAACCAATTAAGATAACTAGATACTGCTTATAATTCATGTTGAACATTGAAGATATTGAATGAAACTGATATCTCTAATCAAATATTTGATTTCAAGACTTTCATATAGCTAATTAACATGTGTTCCCGTTGTGACGCCATGAATGTTCATTATAATACTTAATTAGGTATCGATTTTTGGTTAAAAATTGTAATAAAAATCCTCACAACTTTGGAACTAACTATGATAATGACATCCCGTAAAAACCACAATGATCAGTGCGATATCCTCTTTCGTGTGGTAAAAATGAGTTCTGAGACCTTACTTAGACTCTAAGAAGAATTTGATGCTCATTGCAATAATGGTTACACATTACTAGTAATATGATGTCATAAGGAAATGGATTTTTTTCAATATTTTTCCATGATTAAAGGAGGACTTCCTATCAATGTGTATTGGCTCCGACCCATGGTTTTACGGTTAACACTTCTATATAGCAAATACATTGTATATTTCAATGCATTTGAATGGAGAAGACTCTAAGCTTCGTTCACATATGAAATATAATATATGTATTTGTTCAGTACAAACGAATCGTACGGAGGATATAACATCAAAAACACCGACAGGCGGCTGCTGGAACCAAACTCAAAGATGCCGGAAATGCTCCGTTGCTCGGGCATCATCAAAACAGTGACGTCATCATTTGCTACTCATTCATTCTCCCCAGTTGAAGGGCGTTAGTTCCTTTTCGATTTTACATTCGATAGTAGTTTTAAAAATATAATTTCTTCGATTTTGAAGTCATCCGAATGAATACTTCATGTGCGTGAAACTAATATTCTACCAAATTCCGTTTGAAGTCCTCCTTTAATGTATATTAGAAATCATATTTACTGCCTTAAATTGTATCACTTGAATGTTACTGTGGCTTCGTTTACCTTTTTCTGAAACAACCCACCAGGCACAGTATGACGGTATAAGTATTATATAACCTATTATATAGACCGACCATATTACACATACTCTGTGCACGAATATGTGATGGGGAATTGTTAAATACCGGTATACATCATACTCTCGGTTTGTATTAGGCTGAATTGAGCTAAGCTATATGCCGTCTTACAAATGTACGGGAGCAAGTCATACTCCGTAATGTGCGCAATAGACACATTTGTTATCGCTATCAAGTCAAATGCTAGCATCATTCTCTCGACACATGCACGGGCCAATCTGATTCCATAACCCTCCACACGGCATGCACAGCGATGAGTCACATGAACTGTGTTGCAATGTGTATTCTTGTCGGCATTGGTAGTTAACACCATAATTGATTCGCATCAATCATACTTATTAGCACGACAGTATATAGAATTTTAATAGCCGTTTGCTTTGTAGATTTTGACAAAGAGATGACTGGTATTTGTCCGTATGCAGGGGTCAAGTCTGTATATAGGTGATAGAACGTGATGGTCCATGGATATGTGACACAAACCCAGTGTGTTTCGTTCGGGCGTTTTGTTGGCCTTGGGAATGAATATTTTATGGTCAATGGTATTGTCAGCATGATCAGTCAGAGGACGCTGTTGTACCTATTCCGTGCATTTTGATTAGATTGACTTCGTCGTTAGCAGTATTGTATTCTGGCTTTCACTCTGATCAAACGTCGATGGCAGATAATGATCAATCGTCATTCTTGTACACGGATGGAGCAGGGCGATACAATGTAACTCCCCGAACTATATATCCTTTTCTTGAACAGCTGTGATCGGCTTGGTCAGCCCTTTCCAAACAGTCCGAGACCTTGAGAAGAATCTGTTCAGTGGTTACAGCACCAACGTCCGGCCGAAGATCCACTTCGAGGACCCGGTTGTCGTGGGTCTCGAGTTTGAACTCACACAGATCATTGATCTGGTGAGCCTCAATTCAGTTTGATGCTTCTTCAAAAGATTACGGTATCTGAGATACCAACTGACTATATAATGCTGGTTGTAAAATAGTCATGGTTGTTCTGGCTTTGTTATATCAGACAACATGACATTGTAAAATACGTTACTGAACCATCACGTTTTCCCAGCCTCTGCGTGGTAATATTGTTGTGATTGCTCTGTATTTTGAAGGAAGAGAAAACACAGCTTCTGTCAACTGCAGGGTTCTTTGTAGCCGTGAGTAGTTCTAGATATTGGTCGGTTATGATACAAGCCAACTTATGACATGAAATATTTTCGACGAGGTCTGGTTACAGAAATAGATACCATAGACATATCAATTGGTTCCTATGCAGAGATGGGAGGATGATTTCCTGACGTGGAACCCTGAAGAATACCATAATATCACGTCTATTGTAATTCCACCCAACTTGATTTGGCTGCCTGATTTTGGTCTCGAAAATAGGTAAATTGTGCAAATATCAATTGATATGCGCGCGCATAAAATTAACGGAAACTTTATCTCATAGAACTAATCGTATTACGAACTAACACACTTCTTGTTGTTGCTGTTTCTTCCACCACAGCGCTAATTCTTTTTATCGGGATACGTTCCTCCGCCACTTCCGAGTGCGCGTGCATCATGACGGCAAAGTGCAGTGGTCGTTCGGGGGCGACTTTCTCACACTTTGCCACTTGGATATGACTCTCTTCCCCTTCGACGTGCAAATTTGTGAGATCAACCTCGTCAACTGGGCCTACAATGGCAACGAGGTCGTTTTGGTAAACTCGTCTGACCACGTAGAGACACAGGCACTGCAAAAGAATGGCATATGGGAGATAGCGGCTACCGAAGTGGAGGTACACAACCACTACTACGCAACCACCGGAAACATACCTTTCCCAGAAGTGGAGTTCAAGCTGTACATTCAGCGCAAGTCGCTCTTCTACACACTGAACCTCGTATTGCCGTGCTTCTTCACGATAATTGTGGCTCTGGGCGTGTTCTGGGTACCACCGTCCTCAGGAGAGAAAGTGTCTCTGAGTATCACGGTGCTACTCGCCTTCTCAGTGTTCCAGCTCGTTCTGCAGGATCTGACTCCCCCCAACAGTGACTTCATCCCAATCATGAGTGAGATAATGTGGCTTTTTCTTTCAGTGAATGATATATACATGTATATGACTTGGATGTATATTAGAAACCCGCCAGTTCACACTTCATTTCCATTCATTCTAATGACGCCATGTTATCTCATACATTAGGTCGGCTGGTGACTGTTGTCCTGGGTCTGTCCTCTGTGTCTGTGCTCACAGCTATTGTTGTGTTGTATTTCCACTACCGAGATTGTCACCATCGCGTGCCTCAGTGGCTGAGGATCATCGCCTTCCATGGACTTGGCACCATGTTGTGCCTGAAGAAGCACATTCCTGAGCTGGTCAGCGAAAGCACAAAGAGCAGCATCAAACCGGAAGGAAAGAACAGCGTGACTGGTCTTACTGACATAGAGAACCATGAAAGCGACAAAACGCACCCCAACCTTGAAAGTCTGAATTGTTTCTCCCAGTTGCCAGCTCTACAAGAGATCGCAAACGATATCAGTTACATGACCACCAGACTACGAGCCAAGGATGTGGACGAGGCGATCCATGCGGAGTGGGCAGCCCTGGCCAAGATCATCGATCGTCTACTGTTCTGGACCTGTACCGTGGTCATGATCGTCATGATAGGACTGTTCTTGCAGCACCAAGGCCACACACATGACGGTGAGGGACACCATGTGCTGCACAGCCCAAATGGAGGGCAGTGATTAGTGGCTTCAAACTGGATCATCTGCCGTACGTGTCATCAGATTTGATAACTGTTTCTGGAGCAGCCACCAACAGCAGGCAGAGTCATGAGAATTGGTCCTTAATGCATACATTGACGTAGTAGAATTGGTCTATCAGAAAATTGACCATTTCGGTAAATATATTCTGCCTCACTTTAAGTCACTCCACAGTGGGGATTGTGTATAGAGGCATGAAATAACAAATCATTGTTAAAAAAGTCTGCATCATGTTGAATAACCTCGTAGGTAGTATTTTTCGTTTTGTCTACTGTTTAGAGTCGATCACTCACATTGAAGTTTGTTTCGATATTCTGAAATTATTTCGATGTTCTTTTTGAACAGACATCTCTCGTCGCTATACATGAAACCACAAACTGTTGCTATTTACAACAAAAGTCAGGTGAAGTAGGAAGCATTTCAATGTAATCATGCTAACGAATAGTGTAAAAATAATGGAGGAAATGACACCAGGTACTTTAGATTCATAACCAATAATTCAAAGTTGTAATAATTTGATTTAAATTTACGGCCAATAAATATGTTTGCATGTGTACAAAACATTGGCGTCAATCTTATTCGTTGGGTTGCAGAAAAATCACGATTGTTCTACACGATCATTCTGTCATTACTGCCAGTTTTTTTTTCGGGAAGTGAGCTGTTCCTAGCAGCTTCTGGACAGCTTTTGGTCAGGTAACAGTAGATGCTGGAACCAAACGGACGTGACCATGATGACTCTGTCTCGTTTCGAGGTGATGCTTCTTAGGCCTGTATTCTGAAAGCTCACTCACACTCATCCTCCACTCATACTCAAGTGAGGTATACTCAAGTAGGGCTCAAGAAGCACTGGAGTGTGAGTTTAAGGTCAACCTCGATTTTCTGAGGTATTGCTCACAGTCAGTTGGTTTTACCTATACCAAAAGGGCTAAATCCAACTGAGTGTGAGCAATACCTCAGAAAAGCGAGGGTGACCTTAAACTCACACTCCAGTGCGAACCTAACTATTACATATTACAATGTCAGACATCGTAATATGTATTACGGTTATGAATCTCACAGACCGATTCCATTACACATTTCCTGTGAACGATATTATATATGTAATGGCGAATTGGTATTTACTACGGGTTGAAAATCTCCGAGTTGCATGGCGTCTTACATTGGCACATAAACCAGTTCGATCATACCCAATGAAAAAGCAAATGGGTTTGAATGGGTCGATCTATTCTTGGCTGTAACAAACATTACCAATTAACTAGAACTATTTCCGTTTCCATTTACCTATGATTTATGTTTTCATTCTGTCTTTACGTTAAAGAATAATTCCATTTACTAGGTTTGTTCACACTTCAGTTGTGGTGAAACTGTTTCCCTGCAGTTGAAAGATTGTATGGCTATGTATTGTTATTAAATTGAGATTGGTGTGACAATGTTTTTTTTTGTTTAGCATAATTTTGTGGGATTCTTATTTTGGCTGCGAATGCATTCATATGCAGCAGACTTGAACTGGTTGGGACAATATAATTGCCACAATGCCTCAAAGCATGACCACTTTGATTCACAATCCACAGGGTGTTCATCACTTGCGTTTCTGTTTCACAGAACAACACAAACAAATTGAACACACAATTAGATACAGAGGCGCCCAAAAAATAATGCACGTATCACTTCATTGATTGTACATTCTATTCGACATAATGTAGTGATAGTTCATACCACAGATCTGTCACAAGAAGTTGTAACAAGCAAACAATGATGGTATGTCATTGTGCTCACAATGATATGTCATTGTGCTAACAATGAATCCATGGAATTTGTTATCTGTTGGACGACCATCTGGTCAGCCACAAGCGTGAGGGCGGGGGGGGGGGGGGGTTGAGGAATGGGGCTGGGGTTCAGGCATAATTGAGATGTTCTGCATGCAAGAAAGTGTAATTAGAAAATTTCTAGTGACAGATAACAGCAGCTTAACAGTTCATAACGGTACGCATACGTGAAATCAGAGAGAAAATTTCTGAATCGATTTCGAGCAAATTGCATAAGTACAATTTTGGTCTTTTTGCCATTTTGGGTCTACATTTTGGTTCTTTTGAGCAATCCAAGGGATTTCATTTTATACACCTTGCAGATGGCTTGGTATTTCATGCTTTCACAAAAATAGAAAAAAAACCATCGATGTAAAAAAATGTCTCTTTTTCGTCCAAAATGGTAGCCATGTCGAAAAAAAAAGCGAAAATGAAAAAGGTAAAAATACCCCCCTCTTGATATATTTTCATGTATTTTTATGCGAAATTACCAAAAGTTTCGAACGTAAACTGTAAAGATGAATATATCATCCTATCAGAGGTTCGGTGACCGAAAGACAGTATCAACTGAATTGATCGTTTATCGTTTTAATTTAGTATTTATAGAGATGCACCTACGGTGGCTCATTACCGCCAATTACGTTCGTGTATTTCTCACCCGATTTATAATTACCACCTCACAATATTCAACGCGTTTATAATTTCCACCCCGTTCATAATTATCACCTCAGAATTGTCACCGCGTTTATAATTTCCACCCCGTTTATAATTATCACCTCACAATTTCCACCCCGTTTATAATTTCCACCCCGCTCATAATTATCACCTCAGAATTATCTTGATAAAGGGCCGTCTCCTTATAAGTGAACATGTTTTGAATTTTCGATATATTTTGAAAATGCACAACTCCACAAATAAGGATCTGTCCTTATATGCGCTTCAATGCGGTAGCTATAGAGGCGTGTCCATAAGCATCTTGTTGCTCTTGGGCTGCATATGCTCATGAAGTGAGGTGATAATTATAAACGGGGTGGAAATTTTAAACGCGGTGATATTTATGAGGTGATAATTATAGATGGGGTGGATATTTTGAACACGTTGAATATTGTGAGGTGATAATTATAAACGGGGTGGAAATTATAAACGCGGTGATAATTCTGAGGTGGTAATGATAGATGGGGTGGATATTTTGAACTTGGTGAATATTGTGAGGTGATAATTATAAACGGGGTGGAAATTATAAACGCGGTGATAATTCTGAGGTGGTGATTATAGATGGGGTGGATATTTTGAACTCGGTGAATATTGTGAGGTGATAATACTAGACGGGGTGGAAATTATAAACGCGGTGATAATTCTGAGGTGGTAATTATAGATGGGGTGGATACTATAAACTCGGTGAATATTGTGAGGTGATAATTATTGATGGGGTGGATATTATAAACGCGGTGAATATGGTGAGGTGATAATGATAGATGGGGTGGAAATTATAAACTCGGTGAATATTGTGAGGTGATAATTATAGATGGGGTGGATATTTTAAACGCGGTGAATATTGTGAGGTGATAATTATAGACGGGGTGAGAAATGCACGAATATAATTGGCGGTAATAAGCCACCGTATGCACCTAGTCATAAGCCAATTCCTCCCCTAACAAGTTCGACTGATAATATTGTCTTCTCTGGTCAGCGAAATGGGTAATTGGGACGTAATATTACGTATGTATTATAACTATTATATGTATTCACCTCAGAGCTACTGACTCAAGTCACTTTTGCGTTATAAGGTGTACAATGTGGAAAAAAAATACATTTAATAAATATTATGCTGTCGAATGATGTATTGTTAAATAAACCATATGTACTGGTGTTTGTGGTGACCTATTACCACCAATAAAGCAAGATGTCGATGGTCTGAATAGAAAACGTGAAACAATTTTTGAAACAGAAGTGTATATGTTGACTCATTATCAATAGAAAAATTCAACACATGAATTTTCGGCTGACGAAGCCGACTAACGTACTTGTGAGTTGATTCCTTCACAATCGACCTATTCATAAGTCAACCGATACGTCAATAATTAAAACGATCATTTATATAGTACATGACATTTTATTCAAAATTCGTTGATATGTTTCACATACACACTTGAATATTATATATTACACAAAAAAAATATTGACAACCAGTGCAGAGGATGTCATGCTTTACAAATGTGAAGTTCATGTACAGGGCATGTACAATGTCAGAAAAATCCTGATACAATTATCAAAATGCAAAATAAATTTTAAAAAACACAGGACCAAGTTCCATATGGCTCATTGGCATGCCAGACCATACGTTGCAACATATATGATTTCACATATGTCCATGATACAAACTAAGCTATTATCGTCGAGAGTTTCCAAAAACACATTTGATAAATTTGAATGTTCAAGTTTATCGCAGGGCAAGTTCGATGTTTACCAAAAGATGCATATTTATGATGCATAATATTAAACCGCCTCTGTGGCCGAGTGGATTGGACTGGTGGCTCTTGAAGCAACGAAGCTAAGAGGTGGTAGGTGACTCGGGTTCAATCCCCGTCACCAGCACAAAGTAGGTGGAGTTTTCGACCTGGCAACGCAACGGTTCCTCCATTCGAATGTGCTTTCCAAATTCAGAATTGTCACCCGACGGGGAATTGTTATTATTATTATAACCTATTCCAAAAATTTAAAAAGAAAAACCTAAATTCTATGCATGTATAATTGTGTCTCTAAAGACAATCTACATATTTGTTTTAAGCTTCAGTGTCAAAGCTCGTCGTAGATCAGATTCAAGATTCCCAAAAGAGACGCATATTTTGTTCGTATGGCAAAACATATTACACAAAAAGGTTTAGGAAAAATTAGGTTTTGCGGATTGTCCCAAGTGCATTTCAATTGGAATTATAAAAAAATCAAAATGTATCACCTCCATAGTATCACCATGCGAAGTTTAAGAAAACTCCATCAAGCTTTTCGAAGGTGACAACGATTAATGAGTTCGCCGAACAATCTGTAAAATTTTCCATTATAAGCAAATTTCAAATTTTCAAAGTGGAAAAGAAAAACACACCAAAAACATAAATCTTTTAAAAAAGGTATTTTTGTGTGGACTTCGATCGTGTCATACAATGTCTCAAACAAAATGTTCCTTCGAGTGTTCCCGGAGGAGAGAATACGTTTGAAAATTTGCTAACGATAACGAAGATGACTTTGGCCGGACACCGTGCTATGACAATAGCACGACGGCCTTTGGCGGCGGGCTTGGAGTTTAAGAGTATAGAATTAAATCCAGATGAAAAGTGTATACACATTGTGGTATTAGTTATTTGATAGCTATAATGTATTAATTATATACACGCCACATGTCAAGCTAGTTCAAAACAACATTTACTGGCACTGACTATTAGCAGTCATGTAAAAATATATCTAATTTACATTACAGTGGTTTACAAATGTTTGTTGTGCTTTCCTCTCCCTTGCCAGTTTGAGATCCTTTTTTACTTCTGAATTTCGTCATAGACCGCCATCTCATGATTCTGCGTCTGAAAACAATTTGTGAATCTATATTAAGAATTGGCAATATGGTTAATTGAGGTTACCAGAAAAATGTACGGTGTTCAGCTATATATGATTTCCTATCCTATCCCTCCATGATAATAACCTTACGGTATACCTTCAATGCAACTACTCAGCCGCACACAGTCTACACTGTACATACTTTTCCAATATGAGTAATTTACCGGTTTTCAAAGTCAAACTTTATTTTTGAAAAAAAAATCAATTTGTTTATTCAAATTCAGAATTATAAAATCAGCTTGTGGGGAATATCCCATCGTATCACCATGCAAAGTTTCAAGATTCCATTCATAGATCTTGGCGTTAAAGATAACTTGATTTCCTCCCATTATGAACGAATGGTAATTTTCAGAAATATGAATAAATAAAATTCTAAAAAAAAATTATGCGGACTATCCCGTAATATCATCACACAAATCAAGATTGCATCAAGTGGTCTCAGAGGACAAAACGTTTGAAATTCCTCGCATTATAATTAAATGACATATTTTTATCATCCATCAAGATTGCATCAAGTGGTCTCAGAGGACAAAACGTTTGAAATTCCTCGCATTATAATTAAATGACATATTTTTGAATGGGAAAATAAGTTTGAAAAAAAAATCATCAAAAAAGAAAAAAAAAATATAATTTTTAAAAAATATCCCAAAGTACCATCATACAGAATTTCAGAAGATTCCATCGAGTGGTCTCAGAGAAGAAGAAATATCTCCCAATATATGAAAAAATGAATATAGGTAAATGGTTTAAAATTTATAGCAAAAAGTTTTAATAGTTCTTTAAACCCCCCCCCCCCCCCAAAAAAAAACATGGAAAAATATCAAAATTCTGAAAAAAAATTGTGGAGACCATCCCATAATATCACCATTCAAAATTTCAATAGATTTCATCAAGTGTCCTCGGTGGAGAAGACGTTTGAAGACTTCAAAGTACAAAATTGGGAATTTTTACAAGTCGGAAATAATGGCTGCGATAAAAGGCTAAACCATACCTCTCTCTTGATCTATTTTTAAGTATTCTTGTTAAAAATTTCAGTAAGACATTAAAGAGGTTATTGGACCAAAGTTTTAGTAACTTAAAATGAACATATCACATTGTATCGTATATTTTGTACACGTAAGCAACCGTTTACCTCCAGTTGCATGGTCTCGTAGCCAGCAGTCAGTGAAGGATCTCGCTCGAACTTCCTCCTTCCTGTGTCATCTGCTGGCTGTGAACTTTGATTACCGCCATCGTTGGCAGCAGCTGAGTTCAGAGATCTCCTACAGCAGAAATATTCAGCACAGTGAATGATCAAAGATAAATGAGATTTGTCCAAGGGCACGGTCACAGCTTCCTCAGAAGGTGCACCTAGACTCATCATATCAGATATTATGAAAACATCATATGTAGTCTCTTCTGATCGTTCCCTATGGTACAACAACTCGGGTAATTTTATTAATATTAGAGATTGCAAAATCAAACTTCCAGATATAATGAAGGCAGAGGGTGATGATTGTCAATATAGTATTAATAAATGTAGAGCTAAAAACTGCAAGACTTGTGATATATTAATTACAGATTCACAGTTCACAAGTTCACTTACCAAACGTACATATACTAGTAAAAGTTATGAAAACATCCATTGCAAGACCAGCAATATCGTATATGGAATTGAGTACACTATATGTGGTCTCGTATATATTGGAGAAACCAAAGGACAGCTTAACAAGAGAGTTAATGGTCATCGTTCCAACATCTAATCAACTACTTTATCAACATTTTAATCAGGATGACCATTCTATTTTGTCAATGAAAGTTCGAGTCATTGAAAAAATATACCACCATACTAATAGTCCCTCAGTGAGTACACCCACCCGCAGGAAACGAGAAGAACATTGGATACGTGAACTAGGCACAGCCACACCTTATGGCTGTAACGATAATATCAATTCAGTGGGAAACCTGACAAGCCCAGGATGCAGTTCAGTCAATGTAATGAATTTATTTACATCATTTAAACGTAGGAAACGAAGCCATGGACAACGACATTATAATCGACCATCTATTCATAATATTTCCTTTGATGATCTACTTGGAATATTGAAACAACCACTAGGACTACACTATGTTCGCACTAAATTATTTGCCATACCTCATGTTAAACTTAAAGAACTAGATGTCCTACCCACTATATCAGAAATACCAATAGCTATGAATTTCGTCTGTATTCCATTATCATGGATATTGTTTATCATCGGCTTTATAAGCCAACACAGACTTCCGAATATATACCACCCAAACGGTCTTTTCTGAAGATAAAATTTGCCAATAAAGGTATCGATGCAATTAACATCAGTAATATATTACAGCATAAGTCTGTTCAGTCCCAGGTACCATCATACTTCACAGACACGGCCGCTCCATCTATATCCTACTCATATACCAAATCGGTTGCTTCCAAGATATTCAACTACAAACAAACATTGAATGATTTGGATATTGATGATCTCTTACATATCCCACCCTCCTGGACTTGCATTAACTCTCCGTTCATACACGATCCAGTTGGGCATGTTTTTTCAGGCGACCTCAATATAGTGGAGAATGAATCATTGAAAGACATTTTGTCCAAAGGTCCCAAATATAGAGAGCCCACGTCGTTTTCATGGAGATACAATTTCAAGTTAATCATGGATGCAGTTGAGGAGCATGCCAGAAAATGGACAAAGCGAGAAAAGGCAGAAACTGATTCTCTGTCAGAATGGGTCAAACAGATTAGGTCATTGGTAAACAAACGCATTAATGTTTTGTCAAAGTCAGTTAGTACTAAATACAGCTCTGTCTTCAATGATCCCGTGGTTACTAATAGTTTGTTGAAACTTCAAGAAAGGTTCGTCATTGTCCCTGCAGATAAAGCTTCTAATAATGTTGTTTTTGTTTGTAAAGCATACTATATACAGTGTCTGTTTGTCGAACTGGGTATTGCCAACAATACTAATTCCAATAGTACATACCAAGCCATTACCGTGCCCAAACAGGATATCTTATCAAATCATGTGTCTGTATTGCATTCGTTTGGTATTACTACCTCATGTAAAGATTCTAATCTACCAAACTTATATTGGATCCCAAAGTTGCACAAAAATCCACACAAACAAAGATATATATTTCAGGTTCAGCGTCATGTTCTACCAAAGCCCTTTCTAAAATATTAACTGTTATATTGTCTAAAATTAAACAGGGTATCCAAAAGTACTCTGAAACCATCTATTCTAGAAGTGGTATAAACCAAATGTGGATATTAAAAAATTCCAAATCTTTATTGGAATACCTACATGCTCACACACTTTCAAAAGTAACGTCTATCAAAACATTTGATTTCTCCACTTTGTACACAACTATACCTCATTCTGAACTGAAGTCTCAGCTTAAAAAACTAATCAATAATTCATTTTTCTCTAAAAAGGGACAACGTCGGTACCACTATATTGTAGTTAAATATAATACCGCTTATTTTGTTAAAGGCGACTCTGATGCCCCATACAAATATACTGAAATAGATGTGGTAAATATGGTTAATTTTCTGATTGATAATATTTTTGTGGAATTTGGTGGTCAAATATTTCAACAAACTATTGGTATTCCCATGGGTACAAACTGTGCACCATTATTGGCAGACCTGTTTTTATACTCATATGAATCAGATTTTATCCAACATTTACAACGAGGAGGTTCTAAGAAACTAACCTGTAATTTTAATTTCACTTTCCGATACATAGATGATGTATTGTCGCTAAATAATCCCACGTTTGGTGATTATTTGGATGTCATATATCCTAAGGAACTTGAAATTAAAGATACCACAGACTCACAGACAATTTTTCCAACTATCTAGACCTGAGGTTGGAGATTGATAATGATTCTAACCTGTCAACTAGATTATATGACAAACGTGATGATTTCAATTTTTCCATAGTCAATTTCCCTTTTCTAAGCAGCAACATTCCTATGTCACCGGCATATGGTGTGTTTGTTTCTCAACTTATACGCTATTCCAGAGCTAGTTGCAAATATGAGGACTTTGTCTATCGAAGTGCCCAGCTAGTCTCTATACTGCTGCGACAAGGATATGTTTTACCAAGACTTATAGCTGCGTTTAAGAAATTCTATGGACGTCATCATGATCTTGTTGATAAATACAGCAAATCCATGTCTGCCATGCAACTAGATCTATTTTCATGTTAATTTCGGGGAATTCATGACGGGTGCCACTAGTGGGGCAGGAAATGCTCACTCTTTCCGGAACACCTGATTTCACCTCCTAATGGCCATTTTTGGGGGGTTCATGAGTTTCCCTGTCATTTTTGTTTTCTCTCACTTCGTATGCCTGATATGACTTTCTGTCCCCGGACTATGAGATTGGATAACGGACCCTGTTTTTTTTGCTCGGAATACTTAATACTGGGTATTGATTCCACGTCTATTTGCCATGGAAAATCGATATCTTGAAAGACCTACCTGTGACGAATCACGAGGATTGATGTCACGATGACAGAGATGGCGACCACAACAAGTGATGCCACAGTGGCTGACACAATGATCACCAGCTGTTCTGTGTCGGCACCTGTTACTGGAGCAAAAGTAATACGTATACATTGAAAACATGTTTACGAATACTGTATTTTGTGCAAATGTGTCATTAAGTCTTGTCGGTCAAGTACCTACACGTTAACCCCTCTTGTCAGCCAAGTACCTACACGTTAACCCCTCTTGTCAGCCAAGTACCTACACGTTAACCCCAAGGTGATAAATTGTCTAACTGCATGGTTGTAAACTGACCAGCGTTAGACACGCAATGTTTGCCAGTGACAACGAGCTGAGCGTCAGATCCAGCTTCCCGGTTGGCATTGTTGACGGCCACCAGTCTGATCTCGCGAGGGTCGTCACCTGCTGACAGGTTCACTCTGTAGTTAGAAGTCGTCACTAGTACAGAGACACTGACCCAGTCCATGCCGTCATTAGGTCGGTATTCCAACCTTAACGCTGTCATCATGTCACATTGGCTTGATATAGATGTTGCAGATACATACTAGAAATAAAAGATGCAAGAGATAACTGTAAAGTTCGGCGGGCGCCCGCTACAGGGCGTCCGGCACTACTCTACGGATCACTACAACCAGGTACAGTCAGCCTGGAACGAGTCCGGCCGTCATACACTACGACATAACACATGCATCTCACCAACTCCTTAACTACAACATGCATATTACATAGTTATGGTAATGTAGCCGTATGTAGAGCCCGAGATGCCATGGGAGCGGCACCACGGAACCCGTACACGTGGGCATGTTACTGGCCGGCCTCGCCGAAGGCATTGTCGCAGAGATGGAACTCTGAGCCAGCCCGACGGTCTGCCAGAGCATGTGTCACACCACCCCAGGTGGTAAGAAACCGGTGATCCACAGGGCGTGAGCCCCCGAGTCGGCAACGGTCACCCCAACTGGGCCCCCAATGGAAATCGTCCCCAGGGCCCGCGAGGGCTTACCCAAGACACAGGGACGTAAAGCTCATGGCGAGCCTCTCGTCCTGCCTCTCAGCTTGCTCTGGGACAATCTCACAGACCAAGCCAATGCTCGCGTATATATCGAACCGAGAGGCGGGGGGAGAGACTAGGTCAAACCATTGTTATAGTTTACTGGGCGCGATTGAGTACAGTGCGTTGCTGGGCAACGCACGCTCCGAACTGGAGTGATCTAAAAATAGGCCGTATAACTGGTTAGTGTTTTGCAAAGACTCCTGCCGCGATCTTTGAGCAAAATCGCCACATAACATAATATATTTTCATTAGATTTGAGATGGATTTGGTATTTGTGCAAAGAAACTATCGAATTACACACATCCCACGTGAGTAGAAGGAAACTCTGGTTCGAGTAGGGGATGACGTAGGCAACAACATTCTCAGGAGCATCGGGACCTGGGGATAAACATCAGAATTGAAGTTTTCCGTGATGATTACATACAAGTACAACGCATTTGATGGAAGAGCAGGTGACTCACTGCCGCATGCCGTGATCGCTGTTACACTCGGGTAGGGAGATCCTTCCACTGTCTCTCCATAGTGTCTGCTGTAGGGCACGACCCGGATCATGTATCGTGTGTTTGGCTGGAGATTTTCAAGGACGACAGAGTTGTCTGTCACTGATGTGACCTCTGGTCCAACAGCGTATATGGTATCGGTTTCGGTTTTGTATTGGACTTCATATCCATAGTATGATGTGTATTCCACTGGGATTGACGTCAACTGCTGCCATGTCACCCGAACGGAGGAGTCTGTGAGGTCACTGACAGCCGTCGTTTCCGAAACCCACTCTGGTCGAACTGAGATTATAAGGATTCGTTAGACGTTCTAACCAGATTAATGGTTTGAAGAGTACCGAATCGTAAAATATAAAATATCAGTGTTTAATTATTATTGGTTGTATTTTCATTTGAAAATTATACCGATTTGCCAGTCACAAGTTCGACCTGCCCACCAGATCTGACAACCCTGAGAACAAACGCCATCCTGTGGATTACAGTGTTGTTTCTGGACACAACGGCCACACTGACTCGCACAGTTCAGGCCATAATAACCAGCAGGGCACGGCTCACACTCGGGTCCTAACCCCCCAGGGCCACACTGGACACAACCCCGCTCCCCACTACAGTTGGGTTCAGATCCATCTCCCAGCGGACATCGGCTACAATCTGTTCAGGTGGAATTCGCAGCAAAAATGTTGACTAATTTTTTTGCAATTGTTAGAACCATCTCATCTATTTCAGATAATCAAAACAATCACAACTCACCGTATGGCCTCCTTCCTGTAACCTCGACCTCACATAGTAACAGGCGATGGATATCCATCCCTCCAAACCTCGTGATGTGCACAAAGCGCCCCAATATCACACAGCTGATTGTGGCGGGTCCACTCTGTGGAACCTGTCCCGGATGACGGCCACACTCTTGGAGTCCTGACAGACTCGGCCCCACACTCACCACAACGTCAGTCAGACGGGACTCGCCTGGTGGTTACATTGAGTGTACGTGTGAACAGAAGTGTGGGTATGTATTACCTGGTTACTAGGGGGTGGGGTGGGGGCTACATGTACAATATACAATATACACGTACATGTTTGTCTCTCGAACCACGAAAACAATGATAAAAGTCAGTGTACATGTACCCACCACCCGAATCAGTGGGAGTGTTGTAGAGCTTGACGCCTGTGACGGTGTAGGACTCCTCCAGATCCACCCACCACTCCCCCGGCTGTCCTTCAGAAGCATTAGTGAGAGAGCAGTTAGGCCAGAGAAAATAACCGTCCACAGCGTGACTGGGCACTGCATAACCAAGCCAGACTCCTGTCTGGTTTGTCGGCTTATCCCTTGCGATGTTACCTGAAAAAAAAACGTATATTTTTTTATGTTTTAGTGTATGAGCAACAAATAATAGCACAGACATAAAAGACGATCTCACCTTGTGCTATGACATTGGGAAGCTCCTTCAAGCCGCTCAGAACGACGACGTAGTACAGTGCAAGTCTCTGATACATAGCTGGATTCAGCACTGTAGGCTAAGCTTCCGACGAGAAAACAGATGGGATCAGGATCATTATATGAAAATGGATCAGCCTCTAGAAAGAAAACATCTGATCCATTAGAATCTGCTTACTCTACCTGTATACAGCAGCGAGGGATTTGTGTATTAATGTTAACACTCGCTGTATATTTAATTGCACACTTACTCTCAATACCAGAATTTCGCATTTCACTCTATAAAGTCGCTATATCCACTTGCACAGTTCCTTTGTGTATGGATTGATATAGACAGTCTTTCGATAAAAGTATATTCACAATCACTGAAAGCCAAATGTCCATTCACGTAACTTCTTGCTTCATTTTCTGAATAGGCCTATTTTAAACTTGATCCACCTAGGTAACATGGCAAATATAATGTTTGCACGAAGGTAAATCTTTGGACTATGTACACACTGTACTGAGTGTAAGGGTTTTCAGATTTTTACCGGTCTCAAATATTGTTCCACTTTTCGTTACACGTTATGTCCACCGAGAAATAAACATTTGCTTTTGATTGAACCTATTATTATCACATTGTGTTTCTCTAATTCTGTTTTTTTTTACTAGAAATGGTTAATATTGGCAATATAACATTGTTGGTTTTGGTGTTGGTTTGCCGTTTTCGCTATGGAATTTAAAGGTCAATACCCGTTGCTGTTTTCGATACGGAATTTAACGACCATATCCCCACATAATGCTCAAATTCCCGAGATCCCATTTGAGCTGAAATTCAACATTGGAGTAGATTGCCAAATTTTTCAATTTCCGCGATAGAAGTTTGAAATTTAATAGAAAATTGCCGTTTGACACCCCGATATGAGCAAAAAACGATATAGACGAGTTAGAAAAATAGTATACAATTTGTTTTTACCAACAAAAATCTTGTATGATGATATTGTCAATGGAGAACTCAGACATGTATATTCGTACAAGAAAAAAACAACTGGCTAATGAAACCAACGAAATAACAGATGTATTTGCAAGTTGTTTATTTACAAATGGTATATTCATATGTCAAACTATACATCAAGAATGAAAGGAGTTACTTTATATGAAACATGGGACTTTTTCACAACTCTACTTGCATACTATCTCATCCACAAATATTATTGACTAATATTACAGTGGGTTTTATGCTTTACTCAATAGAAGTTCATTTAGTAAATGCCCATGTGAAAAAAGCCTTACAATATTCAAATTGGGTTAATAAATTTAAAAGAACCCGTAGCTCATTCGGCATGTCAGGCGAAATGGTACAACATATATGATTTCCTATAATACAAGCCTAGGTATTATCTGTAAGAGGTATGTCAGCAGAGGCCAATTTGATCAAATAATATTATCTCAAAGTAAATTTAATATCACCAATGATGCATCTTTCATGACTTCATATATATATTCATAATACAAACTTCAGGCCTATCAACATTCTGGGTGCCCATAAGGTCGAGCACCCAACATCTGCAAATTCTATAAAATCTGCAAATTCCAGATCACCAGAAGAAGCGTCATCTATGATATTAATAGCACAAACGTAAGCTCTATCGTCAAGCGTTTTGCCTCTGAAGACCAAAGAGCTCTTTGCAGAAGACCACTTCACACTGGACATAATATTGTGTAGAATCCTCGCCCCCCTGCACACGTATTCTCACATGACATCACAATCAATACACGATCAATACTCACATAACTACACATAACCACACATTCAATCAATACACTTCACGTGCTCTCACACTCACCCCACGGACACATGCACCAACTCAAGTACAAGAGAACTCGCAAAGACATGCTCCTATAACGTGCACAGACATGTCACAACATGCACAGGAAACACCACCCCACCCCGCATGACATCAGCAAACACGGCCAATCACACAACCCCGTGATCCACAAGGCCGGAAAATCCACCCACAAATAATTCGGCCTCGCGCACTTGACGAGAAATATTCAACGAGAACGGACGTGCTCGTATAATAGAGACAATTTAGATTAAGATAATTAGACAGGGAAATCATCGGACATAAAACTATAATCGGCAAGAATGAATGCGGCATCGAACTTTATCGCCCCAATAAACAGTTTGACTGAAACTGCCGGCTTGTGAATTATATGTCGCTCCACTAACTGTACGGCAAGATAACGGCGTGATATGAGCCGGTGAATTATAATATCACAATTGAGTTGTTGTATCCAGTGTTCTCGTACGTCAAACTCAAAGTCACTAAAATAGATATCAAATGTGAATTCACACGAATTCATGATGCACACCGAGTAGTATCTTTGAGATATTGAAAGATCAATTTACACCTGTGGTAGACAGAACCTTGAATCCTGTGGTAGACAGAACCTTGAATCCTAGTACTCGAGGAGTTTTACGTCAATTCGAAGTCAACAATACAGATATGTGCGTTTATCTGCAACATTCTCTACAGACCAACGTACAAAATAAAGGATGACATCATAGTATATGACTTCATAGTATATATTATCGTAGTGTACTTCTTCGTAGTACATACATGAGATGTGTATTAAGGATGTGTCTTCAAAGTTCAAGGACTAATTTACTCACACATTGTGTTGGACATAACATTGGGATCTGAGTACTCATTTTCACCGTAGGTCACTTTCAAGGTCAATACACGATGCATCCATGACGAAAACCCAAGCTCCATTCTCAAACTTTTTGTCTCAGAAGACCACTTTAGTGTCATACGATGTTCTTTATAATGGAGGACGACGGGGATGACAATATGACCGTACACGGAATTACGAAAATAACTCAACGGACGGAAAGATGAAGATTATGCAACTAATTGCTACTTATCCATTTAAACAAAAAAGTACAACACATTGTGGCATTATATTATTGATAATTATAACATATTATTCATATAAAGAGCCATATGTCAAGTTACTCAAAATCAAAATATACGGGCACGGACTGATGTTGACATGTAAAAAACTCGGAAACTATATGTCCAAAAATATCCATGTCTTATTTACATTACAGTGTCCTTTTACATAGGTTTGGTGTTGCTTATTGTTGTGAGTGTGAGATTCCGTTTCGAATTTCGTCATAGACAGCGATCTCGTGATTCTGTGTCTGAAAACAATTTGAGAATCTATATTCATAATTAAAAATTACCACAAGGGCTAAAAAAGGTTACCAGAGAAATTAATAGTGTTGCGCCAAAACTATGATTAGTCCGATAACCCATTGCCAATGCAGTGTATCTATCGTCCATGGGCTTTGTCGTCATCGGCGTCGATCTAGGCCTATATTTATATCTTTAGGCTTCACGGTAGATTTTTTTTTGAAAATTTGCACAAAAGTTCCTAAAAATATTTCAAGAGGAAATATTTTCTTTTTTCGATCTTCACATTTCTTTTTCAGAATGGCGATTACTTCCGACAAGGAAGGGCAATTTCTTACTTTGACGGCCATTTTCTCAATTTGGATCTTGGACGTCGTGTATAGAGAGATGGAGTGCCTTGAATCACTCGAAAGGCCCGAAATCTAAGTTCAAAAGATCCAACAACGTCCCAAATTCAGCTTTTTGCTGCTTTCTTATCAGTTTGACCTCCAGGCTCAAAAGGCCACCAAAGGCCCAAAATTCAGTTTTTGACTGTTTTCTCCAAAACTATCTGAAATGCCTTGAGTCGCTGAGAAAGGCGATTTTTCTCAATTTGGATCTTGGACGTCGTGTATAGAGAGATGGAGTGCCTTGAATCACCCGAAAGGCCCGAAATCTAAGTTCAAAAGGCCCAAGAACGTCCCAAATTCAGCTTCTTGCTGCTTTCTTATCAGTTTGACCTCCAGGCTCAAGAGGCCACCAAAGGCCCAAAATTCAGTTTTTGACTGTTTTCTCCAAAACTATCTGAAATGCCTTGAATCGCTGAGAAATGCCTGATATGTGGACTCGAACGATCCCCCAATATGCAAATTATGCCGTATGGGGCCAAAACGCTTCTACTGTACATAGGGCTTAGATTTGTATCATAACCATATATGGAACCATATATAGCGCATCTTTTGGTGACATTGAGGTTGACTTCAGAGGACCTTGAACGCTAAATCCCAAAGTCACGCCTGCTTCGAATTATGCTATATGGCCTCTACAGACAAAATGCTTGTAGATAGAGATTATGTTTGTACTATGAGCATAGTGGAAGTCATATATGCTTAAAACCAAAATGTGCAGTAGCCATTCTTAGCCCTTGAGATATTTTTTGTTTTGTTTTTACCAATACTGCCGTTTTGATTTTTAAAGGTCACTCAAGGTCACCACTGAAATCAATATATAATTCCTATTTGAATATGTCGATATCTAAGGCCTATAAAAAATAATTTTCTGTTTCTCGTCCTCCTATTTTTCAAAACTGGGTAGGGAGGGACTTTTTATTTTTTACTTTTCATTTTTTATTTTGCAAAAAATACCGTCCTCAGCTCAAGAGAAAATTGGCTAGGGAGGCACTTTTTATTTTTTATTTTTGGTGGTACGACATTTCAAACATGAAAATAAATTTGATTTGTTGATTGATTAAAAGAAACACTTGCGCACAGACGCATTCAAGCCCAAATAAATCAAGCCTTTTTATATTGAAATCATGTGTAACACATGACTTCAATGATTTCATTTCTAGAGGCTTGATTTATTTGGGCTTGAAACCTCTTGGCCGGGCACATTGGCACTATCGGTGTGCCATCATTATAGCAGTCAGCACAAACAGGATGATTCTGTGTTCTAGTAGTAGTATTATCAAAAAACGTCATTTGATAATATATTTCAATGATGAGTAATTGTTGAGAACCGTTCTATCAGTTAATATGTCCTTTGAAGTATAACATGAGGAATATAGTAAATCAATTCTCGATCACAATTGTATATGTATTATTACATACACGTAACAACATAGAATAACTGTTTTTGAAAACTGGTAGCGTCTTTGTCTCATTTTTAGGAGAGTGAAAACAAGGAGGTAAGTTGAATATAAGCCTAAGTTGCATGCTGTGATTCGGTTTCTCGAACA
The DNA here is from genome assembly GCA_949152475.1 of Terebella lapidaria. NCBI lineage: Eukaryota > Metazoa > Annelida > Polychaeta > Terebellida > Terebellidae > Terebella > Terebella lapidaria. The sequence continues at coordinate 39,780,719 of OX424557.1, read as the reverse complement.
TTCACTATTCTCAAAATAGGGCGGGAACACTTTTTATTTTTTAATTGAGAATCGCAAATAAAAAAATCCGGGAGGCTGCCTTTGAACACAGGCGGGCGGGGACGAGAAACAGAAAATTATTTTTTTAGGCCTAAGCTCTATCTTACAGTATTATAGGAGCTTAATTAGCACGATTCCCATTATGAAGAGAGAAATGAACGAAAATGTTCGAGTCCAAAATATTTTTTGATGGCGATTTTTCGTTTGTTTGGCTGGAAATTACTGAAAACAGATAGTGACTTCATTTTGGTCAATTTTTGACTTAATTTTCTCGACTGGTGGTTCGAGAACAATGAAACTTATACAAATCACAGGGGCACACATAAGAAGTTTTATTCAATACATAGGAGAAAATTCACTGAACAGATTCCGAGAGAAAAGGCTGCCAAATTCCAGAAAGCATCGGTGTTTTTACAAAAAGGCTTTTACCCTTTCGAGGTCATTGAAAGTCAAATTCAAGGTCACCATTGAAACCGCAGTATATGATTTCCCTATCGAATGTGCTAATATTTAGGCTCTAGTGTTCTGATGGACCAGAGTCAGGCGTGAGTCAGGAGTTTATACCATACACTTCCCATTATGAACATGATGAAGGTAAAAGTGTATAAAGTTGTTCAAGCCCAGAAATTCTTGCAATATCGATTTTTTTGCTGGAAATGGCTCGAAAAAATTACTGACTTGATTTGGGACTAACATTTTTGGCAGACTCATGGAAAAATAAAATGGCCGTAATATGCTCACCTGTGATTCAGGGGCAAAGAAACTTATGCACGCCACAAAGGTACCTTTTTGAAGTGCCAAAACAGTTTTGGGAAAATGACCACCGAAGTCGTGAAAAAGGCCGCCATTTTAAACAAATGCGAAAATTCCCACCAAAAAAATATTCATTTTCCTCCTAAAAAAATTTTAAGTATAGGAAATCTTATTCATTCAAAGAAAAGTCCGACCGCAAACTTAATGCCATGCCAGTAAGCTATCAGAGCAAAGGTCCGATTACCAAACATAATAGGCCATATATTTTGTGAGCAATCGTTTACCGTAAGCAAACGTAAGCAATTGTATACCTCCAGCTGCATGTTATCGTAACCAGCAGTCATTGACGGATCTCGCTCGACGCTTCTCCCTTCAGTGTCGCCTGACGGCTGTGAACTCTGGTTATGGGCATTTTGGGCAGCAGAGTGCTGAGATCTCCTGCTAGAAAAACATTCAGCAGTGTGGATAGAAAAATGTATACAAGACTCATATCTTTTTCTGGACAATCAATATCTAAATAGGTTCACCTGTAACGGATCACGAGGATTGATGTCACGATGACAGATATAGCGACCACAACGAGTGCTGCCACAATGGCTGACACAATGATCACCAGCTGTTCTGTGTCGACATCTGTTATTGGAGCAAACTTGATAGGTAAAAATTGTACACATATTTGTGTTTATGTGTCATTGAATCTTGTATGACAAATATCTAAAGCGACAACTAAATCACACCAAGGCCGGACTTGCTCCGGGTGGCCCCGGACGAAAAGATACTTCGACCCTTGGTGATCCAAGCTATCCTCAAAAAAAATCGCTCGACGGTGACTCGATGGTCAAAAAAAATGTTCACCTCCATACCATCCTGGATCTACCCTGAATGACCCGGATCACCAAAGACTGACCGAGGACCACCCCGGACTGACCCTGAACGCGCCACGGACGATCTCGGGCCACCCAGGCCTCACCCTTCACCAACCAGGACTACCCTGGACGGCCCATGACGGCCCATGATGGCCCCAGACTAAACCAGGACTGCCCCGGACTGCCCCCAGACTCACCCCATACTAACCACGGACTGTATATAACAGAGACCATTTCTGGATCATTATCATTGTCGTGGTGTGTCCGGGGGGAGCCGGGGTTATCCTGGGTGATTACGCCGGATGTTTAATGATGAGCCAGGACCAACTACAGACCTTCAGGATCTTAAAAAACCCACCCGGGATAAACTCGGACTGTCTAATTCAAACATCTAAAATGGTCGGGGTGACACCCCGGATGACCCAGGACCGCCCAGGATGTTCCAGGGCCTTCCTGACTCACACAGGATCACCCAGGACTCTCTCCTGGACCTGACCCCGGATATGTCAAATGGCAATCCGGGAACACCAAGTCCGGCTTGGTGTGACTGATACTTAATTCACGTTAACCTGAAGGTCAGTAGCCATGTTTAACTTCATACGTGTAATTGAATTGTCAATTCTGTATGACTGGAAAATTGACCAGCGTTAGGCTCACATTTAACGTCGGTGATAACGAGTTGAGCTTCAGACCCAGTTTCCATATCAGCATCGTTTACGGTTACAAGCCTGATCTGTTGGGGGTTGTCACCAGCTGACAGATTCACTCTGTAGTTAGAGTTCGTCATTGGAACAGAAACAGTGACCCATTCTCTGTCGTCATCAAGTCGGTATTCCAGCCTTATCGCTGTCATCATGTCGCACTGGCTGGACAAGGATGTCACATCCTGGAAAGGTAAGATACAATCATTCGAGGGAACATACATATACCATGTCCATCTTCGGAGGAATGAATTTGTTATTTTCTCAAATAAAGATATCAAAAAACACACACATCCCATGTGATCAGAAGTATAGTCTGGTTCGAGAAGGGGATGATGTAGGCAACCACATTCTCAGGAGGGTCGGGACCTGGAACCAAAAAGTTATATCTCATGATGCATAAGAGTACAACCCATTTATTGGAAGAGCAGGTGACTTACTGCCGCAAGCCGTGATCGCTGTCACTGAGGGGTAGGGAGATCCTTCCATAGTCTCTCCATAGTGTCTGCTGTAGGGCACGACCCGGATCATGTATTGTGTATTTGGCTGGAGATTTCCAAGGACGACAGAGTTGTCTGTCGCTGATGTGTGATCGACTTCTGGGCCAACTGAGTATGTGATATCAGAGTCTGTTTTGTATCGGACCTCGTACCCGTAATATGATGCGTAGTCAGCTGGGATTGAAGTCAACTGTTGCCACGTCACCCGAATGGAGTACGCTGTGAGGTCGCTGACAGCCATCGTTTCCGAAACCCTCTCTGGTCGCACTGAAATTATGAGGATTCGTTAGCTGTTCCAACCAGGGTCGTGGTCTAAAAATTAACAAATCGTGAAAAACTAATATATATATATATTATTTATTTCGTACAATGCACGTACAGATTATGTGAACATGATAGAATATATATATATATATATATATATATATATATATTATTTATTTCGTACAATGCACGTACAGATTATGTGAACATGATAGAAATTAATTTACACACATATACACAAGTAATATGTCAATAAATTATTTCGAAAATTGTTGTATAATATACCCATCTCTCATATTGCATAGCTCTTTAATGGTCGATGCAACAGCCTGACATTCATAATCACATTGAAAACAATCAAATATGACCCTTTCTATGGACTATTTTGTCCACGTTACAATATTATCATCCAGCCGTATTGTTGACATTGATCAGTTTTTTTTTATAGTTTCTACTAACATGACTATTCGAGAGTACACATCTTCCTGCACATTGTGATCAGACCATTCCACTGTTAAGAAGAAAAATATAAAACATTGCAAACCTGTATAACATTCGAGCCTAAATAGACATTTCCTCAAATAAATGCTTTAAATATCTCTCATACCTGAATACATTTTCTCCGTTTTCTGGAAATGTGAGGATAACTCAATTTCCATAAACAGCAAAACAGGAGCAATGTATTCACTTTAATTTTCGTCTTTTAATCATGGTCCTGTCACACAGAAGGACCATTTTTTTGGACCCAGGCCATACTAATAGTAGACTAACGTAGTATGTTCGGAATATAACATCTTTTTCACTTCATTGTTACATGCACAGAACTTGAAGCGATCCAGGACATAATTGTATATGTATATCAGATCCTGAATGATCTTGTTCACACATAATACATATTGTTCTCTACCAAAGTGTAATACGCTTTTGGATACAGGAATATTGTCTCCGTTCAAAGCAATGTCACCAATCGATGTATAATTACCAATTGGTATTTTCGTTTTAACCTTTTCGCTCCCTACTGACCTACCCCTCAGCCTCCATACTGAGCCGATTCATGTATGAATTGATAAGATTTCTATATGTTCGTTCATGTCTATTTTAAAGATATTGCAGAATAAGTGTGTGAAAGTAAAGCCATATTTGTGTGTGATATTTATATATAGTATCTTTTTCAACCCCGTGCCATTGGTTACCATGGAAACAAGAAAGAATTCTAGCGACCAAACATTTTAACTTGTGATGGAGTGAATCTCGTGGGTGTTGACAGTTTTTATATCATGTCAATATCTTGATTAGTTATGAAGATATTGAAGTTTTAGTGAAAATTGTCTGTAGTCGAATTAAGTAAAAAGGTTAAAACTATACGGATTTGCCAGTCACAAGTGCGACCTGCCCACCAGATCTGACAGTCCTGAGAACAAACGCCATCCTGTGGGTTACAGTGCTTTTTTGCACACAGCGGCCACACTGACTCGTACAGTTCAGGCCATATTATCAAACAGTACATGGCTCATACTCGGGTTCTAACCCCCAGGGCGTCATTAGACACAACCCCATCCCGGCTGCAGTTTAGTTCAGATCCCTCCCCCAGCGAACATTGGCTACAGTCTGATCAGGTGGAATTTCCAGCCAATATGTTGACATTAATACAAAACCGGAAAAAATCAGAGCTAATTCAGTACTAATATTTGATATTCTAGATAATCAAAGCAATTCCAATCACCATACGGCCTCCCTCTTGTCACCTCGACCTCACACAGTAGCAGCTGATGAATCCTGCTCCCTCCAAACCTCGTGATGTGCACGAAGCGCCCCACGATATCACAACTGAATGTGGCGGGTGTAGTACTCCGTGAAACCTGTCCCTCATGACGACCACACTCCTGGAGTCCTGACAGACTCGGTCCCACACTCACCACGACATCCGTAAGACGAGACTCACCTGGTAGTTACACGTAAGTGTACGGGTGAACAGAAAGGTGAATGTGTATTACCTGGTTATGATCAATATTACATATAATACTCATAAACGTACATGTAAGTCATTTGTGAAAACAATATTAAAAACTAATGTAAATGTACCCACCACCGCTATGAGTGGGAGTGTTGTAGAGCTTGACGCCTGTGACCCTGTAGGAGTCCTCCAGATCCACCCACCACTGCCCCGGCTGTCCTTCAGAAACATTAGTGAGAGAACAGTTCGGCCAGAAAAAATAACCGTCCACAGCGCGACTGGACGCTGCGCTACCCCACACTCCTGTCTGGTTTGTCGGTTTACCCCTGGCGATGTTATCTAAATGGACGTACATTTTTTAATTTTCTAACACACGAGTAAGAAATTCAGCAAATGTATATGAAACGTGATCTCACCTTGTGTCATGACATTGGGCAGATCTGTCAAGCAGCTCAGAATGACGACGTAGAACAGTGCGAATCGCTGATACATAGCTGGAATCCGCATTGTTCAGCCTCTGACAGCAAAATACGATATAGACAGGATCGTCCTATTGTCTACAACATCAACGATTTTGATGAAATTGTATTAACTTTTCAACTCGCTTGTATGGATTAATCCCACACTTCACTGTATGCAGTCGTACATCCACTTGCATACTTCCTGTATGTATAATTGTATAGAAGCAGTATCTTGATATTGTGGTGATCATCCGTCGACTTCCAATTCTCCAGTAAAATATTTTATTGGTTTGTTTTATAAATACACGTAACCTCAACCATCTCGGTTGGATGACAAATATAATGTTCACCCAGCATTCAATTGTGAATGTGGAAAAAACTGTGGAGTACGTAGGCTAAACAATGTAGGGGTGTAAGGGGTTTCAGACTTTTACTTTCTATAACCTTTTTTCACTCTAGACGACATCGTTACATTTTGTGTCCACGGAGCGGTAGACACATCTATAAAATACTCCAGTTTGGTTTTGTTTCGAGCCATTATCAGATTGTATTTCTCTTGAAAATGTGATACACTAAGAATGGCCTACATGCGTTGCGAATTTTCTCGGTCTGATGCATTTTCCTATAGGCTACACATGTAAAAACAACAACATTTTATGGGGTTTATGTGAGTGAAAACATGTTTTTTCTTCGATTAATTTTTGGTGATTTGTCATTTTGCTGATGTTACTGCAACGTCCGTTTCAAGTCAGTGCAACACGATGACAACCCTATGTTTGGAGTACCGACTACTGACACCGGAGATTGGGTCACTCTCTCTGTACCACCGACGACTTCTAATTACAGAATGAATCTGTCAGTTGGTGACGGTCTTCACCACAGCAGGCTGGTGGCCGTCAACTATGCTTGTGTCGAAATGACGTCCTGAGGGTATATATTTTTTTATTTGTGCAATTTCGTTTCAAACCGGCGCCCTCTTCGACGAAAAACTATGATCAGTTGTGGACTTTGATGGCGATTTTCTTGAAATCAGTACAGTAACTTTTTTATATTCACGCAAGCATGATCGAGGCAACCCTTATATAAGGTATATAAAGATGGTATGAAATGCCTTGAATCGCTCGAAAGGCATGAAATGTCGGCCCAATGGATCAAAATTCTTTGGCACTTTGCTCGAATTCTATTCGATAGTAATTTCTAACAAGATTTTTCTGTTTCTAACAAGAATTTTTCTTTATTTCCAACAAGACTTTTTTTCGTCTTCAACAATTTTTTTTTTTCGTTTCCAAAAAGATTTTTTTTTGTTTCTAACAAATATGTTTGCTTCCAACAAGATTTGTTTTGTGTTTGCTGAGATATTTCATTTTCTAACAACTTTTTTTTCCATTTCCAACATTCACTTTTTTACTCGAAATTTGCTCGAAACGTTTCTATCTAACTTCACGTATGCATGGCATAACGAACATTTTATATTATAGTGTGTTTTCAATGATAAAAATATGGAGTAAGTACACAATGTACCGTATGTATAGGGTTTCAGAATTTTACCGGTCTCAGATTTTGTTTCAATTCAGAGGACCTCGTTACATGTTGTGTCCACGAAGAGGTAGGTACATGAAAACAATATCCTTATTTGCTGTCGCTTTGACCATAAGGTGTTTCCTGATGTTCTTTACTAAAAATTGCTTTTTACGGTGTTACAGTCACCCCTCTTCCCCACCCACTACCAAACACTTACACACACATGTCTTGTTGTTCGCATTATATAATGACAATTTTGTTTGAGAATCATAATACATTGAAGGAAAACGCTACACGTACCTACAATGATTGACACACATGTATATTATTACAGGACCAATTGCATCAAGAATACAATGGCTAACAAAGGCGACTAAACAACTGGCGTACTTGTAAGTCCTTTATTTACAATTGGCCTGTTCATATTAAAGTCAAACTATATATCAAGAATGAAAATGGTTATGATAAATGATTATGATTTTCGTTTTTTTAATTGTTGATTTATTTATAAACAGACTTGAATAGTATATATTACTCGTATGTAGGGATTTATATTTCATAAAATGAGAGAACATGCAAAAGAAAGGCTACCGTAGAAATGTACAGTGTATGCCTAATGAAAATGCAAATGGGTTTGAATTGGTCGATCGATTCTTGGCTATAGCAAACATTACCAATTTACTAGAACTACTTCCGTTTCCATTAACCTATGATTTATGTTTTCATTCTGTCTTTACGTTAAAGAATAATTCCATTTACTAGGTTTGTTCACACTTCAGTTGTGGTGAAACCTGCAGTTGAAAGATTGTATGGCTCTGTATTGTTAGGAAATTGAGATTGGTGTGACAAAATTGTTTATTTTCTTTAGCATAGTTTTGTGGGATTATTATTTTGGCTGCGAAGGCAATCATATGCAGCAGACTTGAACTGGTTGGGAAAATATTGCCACAACAGTCAAGCATGACCACTTTGATTCACAATTCACAGGCTGTTCACCACCTGCGTTTCAAATTGAACACACATTTAGATACAGAGGCACCCCCAAAATATGCACACATCACTTCATTAACTGTACATTCTATTTGACATAATGTAGTGATAGTTCATACCACAGATCTGTCTCAAGAAGTTGTAACAAGCTAACAATGATGGTATGTCATTGTGCTAACAATGAATCCATGGAATTTGTTATCTGTTGGACGACCATCTGGTCAGTCATAAGGGTGAGGGGGGGGGGGGGGGGTGAGGAAGTGGCTGGGGTTCAGGCATAATTGAGATGTAATGCATGCAAGAAGTGTCATTAGAAATGTATTGGTGACAGATAACAGCAGCTTAACAGTACATAACCTCACGCATACGTGAAATCAGAGAGAAAATTTCTGAATCGATTTCGAGCAAATTGCATAAAAGTATAATTTTGGTCTTTTTTGCCATTTTGGGTCTACATTTTGGTCCTTTTGAGCAATCAAAGGGATTTCATTTTATACGCCTTGCAGATGGCTTGGTATTTCATGCTTTCACAAAAATAGAAAAAAGCCATCGATGTAACAAAATGTCTCTTTTTCGTCCAAAATGGTCGCCATGTTGAAAAAAAAAAGCGAAATTAAGAATACCCCCTCTTGATATATTTTTATGTATTTTTATGCGAAATTACCCAAAGTTTCGAACGTAAACTTTTAAGATGAAAATATCATCCTATCAGATGTTCGGTAACCGAAAAACAGTATGAACTGAATTGATCGTTTATCGTTTAATTTAGTATTTATATAGATAACCTAGTCATAAGCCAATTCCTCCCCTAACAAATTCGACTGATAACATGGCCTTCTCTGGTCAGCGGGATGGGTAATTGGGACGTAATATTACGTATGTATTATAACTATTATATGTATTCACCTCAGAGCTACTGACTCTGCATTATAAGGTGTACAATGTGAAAAAAAAAATTAATAAATGTTATGCTGTCGAATGATGTATTATTATATAAACCATATGTACTGGTGTTTGTGGTGACCTATTACTACCAATAAAGCAAGATGTCGATGGTCTGAATTGAAAACTTGAAACAATTTTTGAAACAGAAGTGTATATGTTGACTCATTATCAAATAAAAAATTCAACACATGAATTTTCGGCTGACGAAGCCAACTAAGCAACTAACGTACTTGTGAGTTGATTCCTTCACAATCGACCTATTCATAAGTCAACCGATACGTCAATAATTAAAACGATAATTTATATAGTACATGACATTTTATTCAAAATTCGTTGATATGTTTCACATACACACTTGAATATTATATATTACACAAAAAATATTGACAACCAGTGCAGAGGATGTCATGCTTCACAAATGTGAAGTTCATGTACAGGGCATGTACAATGTCAGAAAAATCTTGATACAATTATCAAAATGCAAAATAAATTTTAAAAAACACAGGACCAAGTTCCATATGGCTCATCGGCATGCCACACCATACGTTGCAACATATATGATTTCACATATGTCCATGATACAAACTAAGCTATTATCGTCGAGAGTTTCCAAAAACACATTTGATAAATTTGAATGTTCAAGTTTATCGCAGGGCAAGTTCGATGTTTACCAAAAGATGCATATTTATGATGCATAATATTAAACTGCCTCTGTGGCCGAGTGGATTGGACTGGTGGCTCTTGAAGCAACGAAGCTAAGAGGTGGTAGGTGACTCGGGTTCAATCCCCGTCACCAGCACAAAGTAGGTGGAGTTTTCGACCTGGCAACGCAACGGTTCCTCCATTCGAATGTGCTTTCCAAATTCAGAATTGTCACCCGACGGGGGATTGTTATTATTATTATAACCTACTCCAAAAATTTAAAAATAAAAACCTAAATTCTATGCATGTATAATTGTGTCTCTAAAGACAATCTACATATTTGTTTTAAGCTTCAGTGTCAAAGCTTGTCGTAGATCAGATTCAAGATTCCCAAAAGAGACGCATATTTTGTTCGTATGGCAAAACATTTTACACAAAAAGGTTTAGGGAAAATTAGGTTTTGCGGATTGTCCCAAGCGCATTTCAATTGGAATTATAAAAATATCAAAATGTATCACCTCCATAGTATCACCATGCGAAGTTTAAGAAAACTCCATCAAGCTTTTCGAAGGTGACAACGATTAATGAGTTCGCCGAACAATCTGTAAAATTTTCCATTATAAGCAAATTTCAAATTTTCAAAGTTGAAAAGAAAAACACACCAAAAACATAAATCTTTTAAATAAGGTATTTTTGTGTGGACTTCGATCGTGTCATACAATGTCTCAAACAAAATGTTCCTTCGAGTGTTCCCGGAGGAGAGAATACGTTTGAAAATTTGCTAACGATAACGAAGATGACTTTGGCCGGACACCGTGCTATGACAATAGCACGACGGCCTTTGGCGGCGGGCTTGGAGTGTAAGAGTATAGAATTAAATCCAGATGAAAAGTGTATACACATTGTGGTATTAGTTATTTGATAGCTATAATGTATTAATTATATACACGCCACATGTCAAGCTAGTTCAAAACAACATTTACTGGCACTGACTATTAGCAGTCATGTAAAAATATATCTGATTTACATTACAGTGGTTTACAAATGTTTGTTGTGCTTTCCTCTCCCTTGCCAGTTTGAGATCCTTTTTTACTTCTGAATTTCGTCATAGACCGCGATCTCATGATTGTGCGTCTGAAAACAATTTGTGAATCTATATTAAGAATTGGCAATATGGTTAATTGAGGTTACCAGAAAAATGTACGGTGTTCAGCTATATATGATTTCCTATCCTATCCCTCCATGATAATAACCTTACGGTATACCTTCAATGCAACTATTCAGCCGCACACAGTCTACACTGTACATAGTTTTCCAATATGAGTAATTTACCGGTTTTCAAAGTCAAACTTTATTTTTGAAAAAAAAATCAATTTGTTTATTCAAATTCAGAATTATAAAATCAGCTTGTGGGGAATATCCCATCGTATCACCATGCAAAGTTTCAAGATTCCATTCATAGATCTTAGCGTTAAAGATAACTTGATTTCCTCCCATTATGAACGAATGGTAATTTTCAGAAATATGAATAAATAAAATTCTAAAAAAAATTTATGCGGACTATCCCGTAATATCATCACACAAAATTCCATCAAGATTGCATCAAGTGGTCTCAGAGGACAAAACGTTTGAAATTCCTCGCATTATAACTAGACGCTTCCGGTCGCCTACGACCGCTTGGGTGTATCCCCCGTAGCCCTATCATCCCTGTTGCCCCAAATATATCGCTGATGTACATTGTGAGTGTGAAACCTTTCAAGCTTATTGAAGGTCGAATTCAAGATCACCACTAAAATCACTGCATTCGAATTTCCATTTCGACATGTTCGAAAAAAATAACGAAATTACAGCCAGATAAAAGTTTTCACCTAAAGCTATATTTCAACTCAGAATATTTGACAAACTTGGTTCGCAACTAAGTTGCGAGATGACTAAATTGGAGCCAGATCGAACTTTCCACTGTAAGTTATATTTCAACTCATAGTATGTGCCAAACAACTCATACTATGTTCCAAGTTGAAATTCAAAGTAAAAGTTGACCAAAACTACATTTTAAGATGACGAAATTGGAGCCAGATCAACTTTTCACCATAATTTAAATTTTAATTCATAATATGTGCCAAACTTGGTTTCAAGCTGAAATTCAAGTAAAAGTTTACCAAAACTGCATTTCAAGATGACGAAATTGGAGCCAGATCAATCTTTTCACCATAAATTATATTTTAATCCATAATATGTGCCAAACTTGGTTCCAAGTTGAAATTTGAAGTAAAAATTGATTTTACTGGTAAAAATAATGTTAACTTATCCAGTTACACCCATGAAATCTCTACGGGACAAAACTTTTAAATTGTTGAGTTCAATAATAAATGTTTCTTGTCTTAACTATTTTTCTTGAGGTCAATAATAGACTTAACTAGTAAAAATGATGTTAACTTATTCGGCTACAGCCATGAAATCTCTACTGCACAGAAGCTTTACCTTGTTGAGCCCAATAATAAATGTTTCTTGTCTTAACTATTTTTATTGTGGCCAATAATAGACTTAACTAGTAAAAATAATGTTAACTTATTCGGTTACACCTGTGAAGTCTCTACTGGACAAAACTTTTACCTTGTTGAGCTCAATAATAAATGTTTCTCGTCTTAACTATTTTTATTGTGGTCAATAATAGACTTAACTAGTAAAACCAATGTTAACTTATTCAGTAATATTGTTCTTTTTTCCCCAAAAACATCAGTTCTGTATTCTGAACGAGAATCCAGTGCAATTTGCTTTCATAGTACAGGTTATTGGAGTGATCACACATGTCAAAGTAGGTATTTTAATTGTCGTAATAAGTTAACCTCTCAAACTTATTAATATTTATTCGATCATTCTGAAAAACAATAGGTTTTGTGTGATGGTCTTTCTCATTGAGCCTGTGCGATTTCATCATCATTCATTGAAAACTCCCACCCGTAGAGCGTTCACAACCCATGTGTGTTAAACAGGCTAATTTGAGCACAAAATGTTACGCCAATCGGCTATTTTGGTTGCTATGGCAACCAAAATCGATAAGTGTCCAGATCTCACCATAAGACATGTCCGTATAAAATATTATCAAAATCAGTTCATATTTGCAACCTGCAGCGCGTTCACAAGAAAGTGTCTGCGGACGCGGACGCGGACGCGGCGGCGGCGGCGGCGGCGGCGCGACGATCGTAAATCCATAGTATCCGCCGAACTTTGTTTGGGGGATACAATTAAATGACATATTTTGGAATGGGAAAAAAAGTTTGAAAAAAAAAACATCAAAAAAGGAAAAAAAAATATAATTTCTAAAAAATATCCCAAAGTACCATCATACAGAATTTCAGAAGATTCCATCGAGTGGTCTCAGAGAAGAAGAAATATCTCCCAATATATGAAAAAAATGAATATAGGTAAATGGTTTAAAATTTATAGCAAAAAGTTTTAAAAGTTCTTTAAACCCCCCCCCCCCCAAAAAAAAAAAAAACAGGGAAAAATATCAAAATTCTGAAAAAAAATTGTGGAGACCATCCCATAATATCACCATTCAAAATTTCAATAGATTTCATCAAGTGTCCTCGGTGGAGAAGACGTTTGAAGACTTCAAAGTACAAAATTGGGAATTTTTACAAGTCGGAAATAATGGCTGCGATAAAAGGCTAAACCATACCTCTCTCTTGATCTATTTTTAAGTATTCTTGTTAAAAATTTCAGTAAGACTTTAAAGAGGTTATTGGACCAAAGTTTTAGTAACTTAAAATGAACATATCACATTGTATCGTATATTTTGTACACGTAAGCAACCGTTTACCTCCAGTTGCATGGTCTCGTAGCCAGCAGCCCGTGAAGGATCTCGCTCGAACTTCCTCCCTCCTGTGTCATCTGCTGGCTGTGAACTTTGATTACCGCCATCGTTGGCAGCAGCTGAGTTCAGAGATCTCCTACAGCAGAAATATTCAGCACAGTGGATGATCAAAGATAAATGAGATTTGTCCAAGGGCACGGTCACAGCTTCCTCAGAAGGTGCACCTAGACTCATCATATCAGATATTATGAAAACATCATATGTAGTCTCTTCTGATCGTTCCCTATGGTACAACAACTCGGGTAATTTTATTAATATTAGAGATTGCAAAATCAAACTTCCAGATATAATGAAGGCAGAGGGTGATGATTGTCAATATAGTATTAATAAATGTAGAGCTAAAAACTGCAAGACTTGTGATATATTAATTACAGATTCACAGTTCACAAGTTCACTTACCAAACGTACATATACTAGTAAAAGTTATGAAAACATCCATTGCAAGACCAGCAATATCGTATATGGAATTGAGTGCACTATATGTGGTCTCGTATATATTGGAGAAACCAAAGGACAGCTTAACAAGAGAGTTAATGGTAATCGTTCCAACATCTAATCAACTACTTTATCAACATTTTAATCAGGATGACCATTCTATTTTGTCAATGAAAGTTCGAGTCATAGAAAAAATATACCACCATACTAATAGTCCCTCATTGAGTACACCCACCCGCAGAAAACGAGAAGAACATTGGATACGTGAACTAGGCACAGCTACACCTTATGGCTGTAACGATAATATCAGTTCAGTGGGACACCTGACAAGCCCAGGATGCAGTTCAGTCAATGTAATGAATTTATTTACATCATTTAAACGTAGGAAACGAAGCCATGGACAACGACATTATAATCGACCATCTATTCATAATATTTCCTTTGATGATCTACTTGGAATATTGAAACAACCACTAGGACTACACTATGTTCGCACTAAATTATTTGCCATACCTCATGTTAAACTTAAAGAACTAGAGGACCAATGTCCTACCCACTATATCAGAAATACCAGTAGCTATGAATTTCGTCTGTATTCCATTATCATGGATATTGTTTATCATCGGCTTTATAAGCCAACACAGACTTCCGAATATATACCACCCAAACGGTCTTTTCTGAAGATAAAATTTGCCAATAAAGGTATCGATGCAATTAACATCAGTAATATATTACAGCATAAGTCTGTTCAGTCCCAGGTACCATCATACTTCACAGACACGGCCGCTCCATCTATATCCTACTCATATACCAAATCGGTTGCTTCCAAGATATTCAACTACAAACAAACATTGAATGATTTGGATATTGATGATCTCTTACATAACCCACCCTCCTGCACTTGCATTAACTCTCCGTTCATACACGATCCAGTTGGGCATGTTATTTCAGGCGACCTCAATATAGTGGAGAATGAATCATTGAAAGACATTTTGTCCAAAGGTCCCAAATATAGAGAGCCCACGTCGTTTTCATGGAGATACAATTTCAAGTTAATCATGGATGCAGTTGAGGAGCATGCCAGAAAATGGACAAAGCGAGAAAAGGCAGAAACTGATTCTCTGTCAGAATGGGTCAAACAGATTAGGTTATTGGTAAACAAACGCATTAATGTTTTGTCAAAGTCAGTTAGTACTAAATACAGCTCTGTCTTCAATGATCCCCTGGTTACTAATAGTTTGTTGAAACTTCAAGAAAGGTTCGTCATTGTCCCTGCAGATAAAGCTTCTAATAATGTTGTTTTTGTTTGTAAAGCATACTATATACAGTGTCTGTTTGACGAACTGGGTATTGCCAACAATACTGATTCCAATAGTACATACCAAGACATTACCGTGCCCAAACAGGATATCTTATCAAATCATGTGTCTGTATTGCATTCGTTTGGTATTACTACCTCATGTAAAGATTCTAATCTACCAAACTTATATTGGATCCCAATGTTGCACAAAAATCCACACAAACAAAGATATATTTCAGGTTCAGCGTCATGTTCTACCAAAGCCCTTTCTAAAATATTAACTGTTATATTGTCTAAAATTAAACAGGGTCTCCAAAAGTACTCTGAAACCATCTATTCTAGAAGTGGTATAAACCAAATGTGGATATTAAAAAATTCCAAATCTTTATTGGAATACCTACATGCTCACACACTTTCAAAAGTAACGTCTATCAAAACATTTGATTTCTCCACTTTGTACACAACTATACCTCATTCTGAACTGAAGTCTCAGCTTAAAAAACTAATCAATAATTCATTTTTCTCTACAAAGGGTACCACTATATTGTAGTTAAATATAATACCGCTTATTTTGTTAAAGGCGACTCTGATGCCCCATACAAATATACTGAAATAGATGTGGTAAATATGGTTAATTTTCTGATTGATAATATTTTTGTGGAATTTGGTGGTCAAATATTTCAACAAACTGTTGGTATTCCCATGGGTACAAACTGTGCACCATTATTGGCAGACCTGTTTTTATACTCATATGAATCAGATTTTATCCAACATTTACAACGAGGAGGTTCTAAGAAACTAACCTGTAATTTTAATTTCACTTTCCGATACATAGATGATGTATTGTCGCTAAATAATCCCACGTTTGGTGATTATTTGGATGTCATATATCCTAAGGAACTTGAAATTAAAGATACCACAGACTCCGCTAATTTTTCCAACTATCTAGACCTGAGGTTGGAGATTGATAATGATTCTAACCTGTCAACTAGATTATATGACAAACGTGATGATTTCAATTTTTCCATAGTCAATTTCCCTTTTCTAAGCAGCAACATTCCTATGTCACCGGCATATGGTGTGTTTGTTTCTCAACTTATACGCTATTCCAGAGCTAGTTGCAAATATGAGGACTTTGTCTATCGAAGTGCCCAGCTAGTCTCTATACTGCTGCGACAAGGATATGTTTTACCAAGACTTATAGCTGCGTTTAAGAAATTCTATGGACGTCATCATGATCTGGTTGATGAATACAGCAAATCCATGTCTGCCATGCAACTAGATCTATTTTCATGTTAATTTTGGGGAATTCATGACGGGTGCCACTAGTGGGGCAGGAAATGCTCACTCTTTCCGGAACACCTGATTTCACCTCCTAATGGCCATTTTTTGGGGGTTCATGAGTTTCCCTGTCATTTTTGTTTTCTCTCACTTCGTATGCCTGATATGACTTTCTGTCCCCGGACTATGAGATTGGATAACGGACCCTGTTTTGTTTGCTCGGAATACTTAATACTGGGTATTGATTCCACGTCTATTTGCCATGGAAAATCGATATCTTGAAAGACCTACCTGTGACGAATCACGAGGATTGATGTCACGATGACAGAGATGGCGACCACAACAAGTGATGCCACAGTGGCTGACACAATGATCACCAGCTGTTCTGTGTCGGCACCTGTTATTGGAGCAAAAGTAATACGTATACATTGAAAACATGTTTACGAATACTGTATTTTGTGCAAATGTGTCATTAAGTCTTGTCGGTCAAGTACCTACACGTTAACCCCTCTTGTCAGCCAAGTACCTACACGTTAACCCCTCTTGTCAGCCAAGTACCTACACGTTAACCCCTCTTGTCAGCCAAGTACCTACACGTTAACCCCAAGGTGATAAATTGTCTAACTGCATGGTTGTAAACTGACCAGCGTTAGACACGCAATTTTTGCCAGTGACAACGAGCTGAGCGTCAGATCCAGCTTCCCGGTTGGCATTGTTGACGGCCACCAGTCTGATCTCGCGAGGGTCGTCACCTGCTGACAGGTTCACTCTGTAGTTAGAAGTCGTCACTGGTACAGAGACACTGACCCAGTCCATGCCGTCATTAGGTCGGTATTCCAACCTTAACGCTGTCATCATGTCACATTGGCTTGATATAGATGTTGCAGATACATACTAGAAATAAAAGATACAAGAGATAACTGTGAAGTTCGGCGGGCGCCCACTACAGGGCGTCCGGCACTACTCTACGGATCACTACAACCAGGTACAGTCAGCCTGGAACGAGTCCGGCCGTCATACACTACGACATAACACATGCATCTCACCAACTCCTTAACTACAACATGCATATTACATAGTTATGGTAATGTAGCCGTATGTAGAGCCCGAGATGCCATGGGAGCGGCACCACGGAACCCGTACACGTGGGCATGTTGCTGGCCGGCCTCGCCGAAGGCATTGTCGCAGAGATGGAACTCTGAGCCAGCCCGACGGTCTGCCAGAGCCTGTGTCACACCACCCCAGGTGGTAAGAAACCGGTGATCCACAGGGCGTGAGCCCCCGAGTCAGCAACGGTCTCCTCCACCTGGGCCCCAAATGGAAATCGTCCCCAGGGCCCGCGAGGGCCTTACCCAAGACACAGGGACGTAAAGCTCATGGCGAGCCTCTCGTCCTGCCTCTCGGCTTGCTCTGGGACAATCTCACAGACCAAGCCAATGCTCGCGTATATATCGAACCGAGAGGCGGGGGGAGAGACTAGGTCAAACCATTGTTATAGTTTACTGGGCGCGATTGAGTACAGTGCGTTGCTGGGCAACGCACGCTCCGAACTGGAGTGATCTAAAAATAGGCCATAAAACTGGTTAGTGTTTTGCAAAGACTCCTGCCGCGATCTTTGAGCAAAATCGCCACATAACATAATATATTTTCATTAGTTTTGAGATGGATTTGGTATTTGTGCAAAGAAACTATCGAATTACACACATCCCACGTGAGTAGAAGGAAACTCTGGTTCGAGTAGGGGATGACGTAGGCAACAACATTCTCAGGAGCATCGGGACCTGGGGATAAACATCAGAATTGAAGTTTTCCGTGATGATTACATACAAGTACAACGCATTTGATGGAAGAGCAGGTGACTTACTGCCGCATGCCGTGATCGCTGTTACACTGGGGTAGGGAGATCCTTCCATAGTCTCTCCGTAGTGTCTGCTGTAGGGCACGACCCGGATCATGTATCGTGTATTTGGCTGGAGATTTTCAAGGACGACAGAGTTGTCTATCGCTGATGTGTGGTTGACCTCTGGTCCAACAGCGTATATGGTATCGGTTTCTGTTTTGTATTGGACTTCGTAGCCATGGTATGATGCGTATTTCACTGGGATCGACGTCAACTGCTGCCATGTCACCCGAACGGAGGAGTCTGTGAGGTCGCTGACAGCCGTCGTTTCCGAAACCCTCTCTGGTGGCACTGATATTATGAAGATATGTTAGATCTCAAACGTAATGAACGTTTCGTAAAATATTTATCAATGTTTATTCAATTATTGTATTTTCATTTGAAAACTATACCAATTTGCCTGTGACAAGTGGCACCTGCCCACCAGATTTGACAGCCCTGAGAACAAACGCCATCTGGTGGGTTACAGTGTTGTTCTTGGACACAGCGGCCACACTGAATCGTACAGTTCAGTCCATAATAACCATCGGAACACGGCTCACACTCGGGTCCAAACCTCCCAGAGTCACACTGGCTACAGCCAAACTCCCCGCTACAGTTCGGTTCAGATCCATCTCCCAGTGGACATCGGCTACAATCTGTTTAGGTGGAATTTGCAGCTAAAATGTTGACTAATTTTTTTGCAATTATTAGAACCATCTCATCTTTTTCAGATAATCAAATCAAGGACATCTCACCATACCCCGTTTTTTTGTGGAGGTTTCATGCCAAACTATCTACGCCCGTTTTGGGGCGTAAACGTTTGCATACCTACTTCGAATGAGGATTTTCTTCGTCCTTGACATAAAATCTCTCGATTTGATGGCAAGCTTTGAATATTCCGCAGATATATAATGCATAAATCGATGTGTTATGTTTGAGAAAATTACGCAAAATGCTCAGCTCGTCTGAAAAAACGTCAAAATGGCGGAGCAGATGGGAATTCACGTTCCCAGAATGCAAAGCAAATTTTACCGCAATGACGCGTATTTTGGAAAGCACAATTTTCGGTGCAGCATTTCGTGCATGCATGTACATGGAACCTTGCTTGTGGCCTTCTTTAGCGTAATGAAGGAAACACAGAGATTCGTTTGCGATACCACGACTACGTTTACCGTAATTTGACGTATGTTATCACATGACAAGGTGTTCCATGTTGGGTTGCGAAACCTTTTTATTCTAAACCGGTCTTTCAATTTTCCCAGTATGCATGTGTTAGCTATATCATGATATCAGATGCAGATATTCCTCATAGTTTCCAATATTTTAAGGATATTTTATTGAGGTTGAATATCATTTTATCAGGTGTATCTGTTTCATTGAGTTCAAAATAAATGTTTATAGGAATATGATTGAAGTAGACCTATGTGTTTCCTCATAATATACGGGAATGAATTGGAATCATGTGGGGGAGGATATGGTCCATTATTATTTTTTTGCGGGGGGGGGGGGGGTAACGTTATGTAAGATACATTCAGCTTTCGTGGTTCTGGTGATATGCTCGAGCTCTAATGTCGTCTCCCGCAGTTAGCTGCATTTTCTTGTTGCTGATTTGGCTGGCAACAAATCAAACACAGTTGCATATATGTATAGAAGTCATGACAGTTTGATCAGCATTGTTACCGGCAACAGGAATATGATGTATATAGCATCCACGAATTCGTGATTTTCAATAATCTTCAATACTTTGATAACTTCAGACTTCTGATATATTTTTGATATACATTTCTCTGATCACATCACCTTGATGGTGATCGTGTAAGTTGAGCTGATAATTTTACTTGACGAGATGATCTTGAACTCTCCATTTGGTCACAGCATACAGAAAAACACTCCCGAAATGCACCTGTTGCGTTTACGATATTATATGGAATTTAGTAGTTCACAAACAAAGTTATCCGCTACATGCACGAAGATTGCGTGTGCATCACTTCGGAAATTAACATGGTAAAATGGTTTCTGGAGGGCATGATTATTTTTAGAAATTAATTATTCACACCAGAACTATAAAATTATACCATAAAATTCACATGCAGCTGGCTAACGAAGCCAACTAAATAACTGATGTATTTGTAAGTTGTTCATTTACAATTGGTATATTTATATGTCATATTAAACATCAAGAATGAAAGAAGTCACGCTATATGAAACACGGAACTTTAATGTTTGAAATATTTCGCAAACCTACTTTGATACCATTCCATCGACAAATAATGTATTACTGACTACCAGTGTAGTGGGTTTTATGCTTTACTCTATAGAAGTTTACGTAGAGTACATCCCCTGGTAAGAATAAATACCCGATGCAATATACACAATGGGTAAATAAATTTAAAAGAACCCGCAGCTCATCTGACAAGTCAGGCCAAATGATTCAATATATATGATTACCTGTAAGATCAAAATAAAAACCTTATCTATTCACCAGAGGTCAATTTAATCCATCTATATTATCTCAGGGTAAATTTAATTTCACCAAATGATGCATCTTTCATGACTTCGTATATATATATATATATATATCAACAATACCGATATGTTCGTAATATACACATAAACATTACCTGCAACATTCTTTACTGACCAACGTACAAAATCTGGAGTCCAAACACTCTCTACTGTATAATCGTGGATCAAGTACAATATTGAAGTGAAATGAAATTATTTATTTTCTGATATGGCTAATTATATTATTATTACATGATTATAAGTGTCTACAAAATTGTTGATACCACTGGGATGTGTATTCATAGTCTGTGTTATTGTCAAATTTGCCAATGGGCATTCGTATGGGTAAATTCCTGTATTATCGCTCATATATCAATCGGACTGTTTATCTTGTAAATGGGGTTTAGTAACCGTGTAAGAATTGGAATTTTGCCCTCCCCAACGGTAAGATCCAACCCACCACGCCACAGGTAAATAACCTAGTACTTCAGCATATTTGAAATTAAAATTAAACATAAAATCTTTTACTGAACCATGTTTCTAATTAATTACAGATCTGATGTGCCAGGGGAGACCACCCCCAAAGACCGTGACTGTGACCACGCCTGCCATCGTGCCAACAACTTATCATCACGCAGACGTTATCGCAAGGACTACGGACGTTACGCAAGCACCCCTCGGACGACAGACGATGACAACATCTGGATAAACACACAAGATAAATCCTAATCAGCCGCGCGGAACCCCAGGACAGGACACAAAGGATTAAGCCGTGTCACATCAAACGGACTGTTATTACACCATACAAGATACCGGCGATAACAAGAACCCCAAAGACAATACCCAAATTAATGACTACTTCAATAAACCTTTTGATTGCAATTTAAATAAGTAATTCGAACTATTTCATTCAAACTCTTGAATTAAACTATGTACCTGTGGTGTGTGTGTGTGTGGAGGCCACCGGCCTAGTGTCGGTGGCAGACTGATTGCTGACCCGTGATGAGGCCATCCACTCACGCCGTGACCGGCCCCCAGGGCCGAGCGGACGTCCTGATTGGACCCTCGGAGGCCTTGGTCCCTTTGGAGGTGTGCGCCACCGCCTTGGGACCAAGGGGATGCCGTGTATATATATTGCCGTCTTAAGTTTAATAAATGATGATTTTCTTGTCTCAACCCAAAACGAGTTGCTCTCTGAGTCCACCAGAAATTACTGAGTAAAACCTACCTGAGGAATGTGAACTCATTAAGTTGCATTTAATTCAGTAGAGTACGTGTAAGTGAATACAGTGAAAACTTACAACCGCTTCAGACGTAGGCCTATACCACGACAAAAGCTTTGATTTCTTAACCTAACTATTACCATAATTCACCAAGACCTGCTTTATCTGTGTAGGAATTATCCATTGGATGATTGAAATGTTTGACCTGTTGCCAGACCAGTTTTCATGGAGTTGGCCATATTATTGTACTGTGTTTAGTTTCGCACGATTGTACTCGCTATGTTCTAGGCCTCGTAAATTATCGTCGGCGAGTGGAGGGTACTTGTCAATTATATTGTGTTATATTAGCTCTGTTTTATGATTTTTGAGACATTAATTTCTATGATTTGCCAATGTAATTTGCGTTGCTAGGTTAAACTAAATAACCAGGGCAAAGTTCACTGCCCGCTTTCGTCACCGAATCTTGTCAACTAGGAAAAACAGGCTTCGAATTGTATAAATACAGTTTAACGTGCTGTTTTCTTTATTTGATCTGAAAGAATAGTCATTTTTCTAATTTTTCAACGATGTAATTTGAAGTGGTAACTCCTAGTATTTTGTAAGATATTGCCGTCTGAAGCGGGCTGGGGGTTGATCATTTTCGTTGACAAAAGGTCGAGATTGTTTTGGTCACGTGACCGCGGTACAAGTATTTAAGCGGGTCACCGCGGAGAAACGGATCACTGGTACTTCGAGCTTCAACGCGACAACATCAAGAGCAGATTGTCCGATATTGACCTATACTAGGTACAATTGTGTTGACAATTTCGGGGAAACTTAGCAGCTGTACATAGAGTTGAAGCCAATCTGAATAGGAGATGCACTAGTGAGCAAGACTGCTGTTGAGTCATATCAGTTCATGTGCTGATAGCTAGCAATATCACGTACTCAGCCCATTCAAACCTGTGTGTATAGCACAGTGGTAGTAACTTCGTTGCTGAGACATAGTCAATATCGGTATCTCCTACTTCTGTTAGATCTCAAATTGGTCTATGAGGTATATCCACACTGAAGATTATCAAGAAGTCACTGTGACTCATGATCATGACAAGTTTGATCAACCACCTGATCAACTAGAGGTTAATCTTAGAGTCTGATCAACTACCTGATCAACTAATGCTGAATCTCAGAATTTGGTCAACTATCTGATCAACCATTGATGAATCTTGGAGTTTGATCAACTACCTGATCAACTAATGCTGAATTTTAGAATTTGGTCAACTATTTCAATCGCTGAATACGATAATTCAGTCACAGATCGGATCAGCTATGGTGGCATCTCATATATCGATCAAATACAGCTGAATGATGGTGAATCTTATAATCTGACCAACCTCTACTGTCAACACTACGCTCTCGCAGTCCGGTTCTGAGTACAGTATGCGGTCACTTGCTTTTGTCAACTATCTGATCTACAATTTATGAGCAAAGCTGGGGAAGGGATGAGTTGGGATATGACTTCAATGATACATGTACCGAGTGTGTTCCCAGAGTATTGAGCAACAGGCTGTATATTTAAAGTGAGACTTCCAATAAATTATTAAACTGTACAAATGATCTTTCTATCCTGACACATACGCCGTAGTGAGGCCAGATTTCAGCCAACCTCCACTTGAGTTGCATCAAAACGTAACAATATCAATAAAGGATGACACCATAGTATATGACTTCATTATCGTAGTGTACTTTTTCGTATTACATACCTAAGGTGTGTATCAAAGATTTCTGTCTCCAAGGACTAATTTACTCACACATTGTGTTGGACATAACACTGGAACCCGAGTACTCATTTTCACCGTAGGTCACTTTCAAGGTCAATACACGATGCATCCATGACCAAAACCTAAGCTCCATTCTCAATTTTTTTTGTCTCAGAAACCACTTTATTGCAAATTGTGTACGCGATCATCTTGAATAAAATTGCAAAAAGATGCACTATAGCCATGTATACATTTCTATAATTCTTAAAGCTGCTGCCTTCGAATGTATGCAATATTTTTTTCAAAACCTTTTTTTTTGTTAAACACATCTAATGCAGTTCATCCGTTTTAGTGCCCATTTTGTACCGGTTTTGTAAATAAACAAACGTAGTGTATCCATCAAACCAGAATGTAAAGAAATGCTCAAATCGTGCTTAAAAGTCCACATCGAGTACATTTTCCAGTTCGTATGTGCATATATAGTGTAGATGTGAGAAAATAATCAGTGATATACCACGATGTGCGTGGAATTGTCAGTCTATCTCACACTTCTATGCTTTGTTTACATCTGCGTGTGATGGATACAGTTCCTGTATTTACGCGAGAACCGCCTGTTCAAATGAGCAAAATTCCCTGTGGACTGATTATTTTCATAACATTTTATGTGAATATGATTCATTCAGTTAGTTTAGCATGTTTAATATGAAATATAGTTTTTAAAAAATATTGACTGGTTTCGAAGGATCTTATCAGTTTGACCTCCTGACTCAAAAGGCCACCAAAGGCCCAAAGGCCCAAAATTCAGTTTCTGACTGTTTTCTCCAAAACTATCTGAAATGCCTTGAATCGCTGAGAAAGACCTGATATGTGGACTCGAACGATCCCCCGATATGCAAATTATGCCATATGGGGCCATAACGCTTCTACTATACATAGGGCTTATATTTGTATCATAAACATATATGGAACCATATATAGCGCATCTTTTGGTGACATTGAGGTTGACTTCAGAGGACCTTGAACGCTAAATCTTAAAGTCACGTCTTAAAGACATCAGTCGAGACAGAGACCGTAGACTGTAGCCATACAACATACACTCACACCCGCCCAGTTATAACCCGCCATCAGTCGTGATATAGACCGTAGACTGTAGCTGTACAGAAGACGTTGCCGTTGACCCAGTTGCTGGTACACGACTTGTCAAAGCTTGTGTCCCAAAGACAGCGGCTTGTGATCCTGAGGTCCTGGTTGTTCCGCTGGCCGATGTTGACGACGCAGACGATTTTGTACCTATCCAGGTCCAGCTCCTTGACTCTGTCTTTGATCTCCTCGACCAGGAGCTTGCACATGGTTACGGCTCCCTCGGGCGAGTAGTGGAAGTTCTGCAGGCGCTGGCACATTACCTCGGACATCAGCTCCTGTTGGATAGACAGGGAATTCGTCTTGTTCAGGCTCAGATCGCCAAGCGTACTCAAGACTAAGCTAGAATTGTTATGTAGACCCATCGTATGTTTTTACACATCAAAAGGATAGATAGAATCTGAACTTTTTAAATTGCATGCATGAATTAGCAAAGCTGCAGCAAAGTGAAGACTGAACTGTTTTCGAACCATACAGACTGAGGATGCCCCTCTGATCTGGTCCTGACCTGGAGCCGAGTTGTGTCGATGGTTTCCTGGGGCTGAAGCCTATAAGTCGGACCTTGAAGCCCATCATCTAGGACGCTGCCACTGGTGCTAGCGCGGCGAGCGATGGCCTTGTTGGCGAGGTGTTTGGCTGCCCGCTTGGAGCTGATCGTCCTCAACAAGGCATTGCCCGCCTGGGAGTTGGACGAAGAGGGCTTGGACACCTGTGTTTCGCCGGGGGTGACGCGTACCGTCTTAGAACTGCGCTTCTGTTCCGAGTCGTTACCAGCGGGTTCACGGATGAGGCCACCTCTTGGTGTCTTGGAGCTCCGTTGTTCCGGGTCTCCTTGGTCATCTGAGACTGTGTGCGTCTCCACGTGTGATGAGATATCGCTCGTTACCGACATTCCACTTTAGTAATAGGCTCCACTCTCAAAATTTGGTAATATTTCACTTTCAAGAATTCGCCCGTCTCTCTTTTGATGGAAAAAATCCTTAAAGGAAAAGCGGGTCCTGTCTCTACAAAATGGCACGCGAAACAAACCCGGAAGTTAATATTTCCCCCGAACCGCCGATATTTCCTTAATACTCGTCGCCAAGGAATTGTCACCAAACAGTTTCTGAATTATGGAAAACTCGCTATCCCACACATTGCATGACTGCCAAGATAGTAGTGAAACCTACACGTCACGCAAACGTTTCCCGATATATCCACCGCTAGATGGCATGAGTTGTGCGAAGGTCGATGAAATACGACTCGTGACATGTTTGTTTCTATAACGGGACGTAATCACGTCTGGTCTTATGATTCTGTCCGGCTATTGGACTCTTCAAGTCTTTGAATTCAGAAAGATTGTTAATTACTTGATCGATTGTATCCATATATCGATGGATAGCGCTCAATGAATTGTAAAACAAACAGACGATTTATCTTTTCTGCTGGGAGGTAAGAGGAGTGTGACGGGGTTATAAAATACTGAATCGGTGGGCCCATACTTCGTAATACACCCGGATATTAAACCAATTATAACCAAAGTTAGCAGTGCTCAAATTAAATTTTGTGACAAGCAAAAATCACGAATAACTGAAATGGTTACATGTCCGATAATATACTGTGCAATCAATAAAATACACAATATGATTATGCATCGATACAACGGGTTGTTCACAATCTGGACTGTGTTTATTCGTACCAATTGTGATGCTACACAAAAAATTCTACTTAGTACAAAATTAATACAACACATAGTATTGTACATTAGATGTTACCACTCGGGAATGCCTCGATATCTAGGCCCGTAAGATACCAAGAAACACCATACTACATCATTCACCAGTGTCCGAGCATTGTGAAACGGAGGCATTCTTGGCAAATGGTAACTCCACATGCCTCATTGAGTACTGGAAATCCATCACGTCAATTAATTGAAGGAAATTTCCATTCCCGCGTAATAATGAATCTAATGCTTTCGTCAATAAAATGGGACAAGCTGTGTGGGCCTAATTAGGTAATGCGTTTTGATGTAGGAATGGGATGTCAGACAAACAATGCAATATAGTTTGATGATGTAGTCTATGGTTGCGTTGGAAAATAGATAGAATGAACTCACTATACTAACAATTCTCTAATCTTAGACTTGCCAATCTCTTGCCAACTAATTTCGTCGTACATGAAATGATGGCATACTATGTGCTACATTTTATAGAGGGCTACATTTCAGCCACGTTAAAAAACCCCAAAATAGTACAGTTCAATATCATCAAACACCAGACTTCGGAATTTCCAATTACGGAAGATGAAACCAGAGCTGAATTTATCGCGGAAATGCAATATTAGAAGATCTCCCTGATCATGCTGCTATTCAACTGACCGCATTAGTTTCTGATCTTTGAAAACACGATCGATGGCTGCATCTTTCTTGTTCGTCTGTCTGTAGCCTAGTGCAATATCATTGCCTGGTGTCTGGCACCCACTGTGTTGTCTGTCTCTGTTTTCTCTCCCTAGTGCTCAGGATCCTGTTGGGTAACGAGGACCACGAAGATAACGGAGACGACGACCGTGGAGAGCCAGAAGAGCATGCGGTCCAGGACCTTGGCCACGGCACGCCACTCAGCCATCACAACGTCCCGAGCGTCTCGCGCCTTGGAGCGGTCAGTCAGGTATACCAGGTTGTCAAGGATCTTGGAGAGCCCCGCACTGGTCGCAGGCGTCTCACTGACTGGGGCGACCGTCCCTATTTTGCTAGTCTGGATAGGCGCAGGGGCATTGGCCGTGGTTATCGGGCTGTTTTCCACAGCTGCTGCTTGAACGTTGATCGTGGGAATAGGATCTGCGTTAGTTGTAACGCGTGGGGGAACCACGGGCGGAGGTACTGGGATACTCCCTGTAGCCGGGGCTGCATTCAGGCTCCCGTTCGCTCCGTCCGGACTCGCCGCTGTGACAGGTTCTGCATGGTCTAGGGCGACTGAATGCTTGGGAGTGACGGGGTTGTGACGCGAGGCCCGGGGCACGACACTGCGCATGCAGAGCAAGGGAGCCAGACAACGAAAGCAGAATGCCTTGATACAGGAAGGTACACGGCGAGAGCTGTCCTTGTGGTGTAGATACAGGACCCAAATTGACGTCAGCACGGAAACAGAGGACAGCGACATGATCGACAGCACCATCCGAGCTGAATGGCAAATGGTTTCATAAGATTGTAAAGAACTCGAAAATTTTTGAGAATATAAGGGAAATTCTAGAACAATTCCACCGTTTTTGAGTAGAATGTGATGTTTAATAATTCCATCAGATGGGCCTATACAGTGAAAAAGCAATATTAGACAGACTGTTTGTCCCTGCTGAACAGGCTAGTGTTTGGCTATTGGTTTCTATGAGGTGTTTATTGTTTTTCTCTCTATATATACCAAATTTTCCATTCATAATTCAACTATAAAGCAGATTAGTAACTGAGAGAATTGCGTATGTACACATTGTATAATACCGAGGATTGGCGTGAAGTCACTGTTGACAGGCGTCTGGTCGGCAATGACTAGTTGAAAGACTGAGAACGCAAGGAGAATGGTGACGCCGAGCGAGACTTTCTCGCCGGACTCGGCTGGCAGCCAATACACTGCCAGTGCCACGATGATGATCAGCGCACAGGGACATATCAGGTTTAAGATGTAGAACAGCGCCTTCCGTTGTAGGTACAGGGTGAAGCGCACTTGCGGTACCTCCTCGCCAGTCGTGTCGAAATACAACACCTGCAAAAACATTGTGTATATTTTGTACATATTGTGTTGAAACATGAATGAATACTCATGCATGACATCATATTCAGAGCAGGAGCCATTAGTAACACCCAATATCAAATATAGTGACATATATGTTTGATCAATTTGTTGGACTTGTTAAGGAAGATTTTTATTTTTATTATTTTGAAACGTGTATCACTAATAAATTTAATGAAACTTGTTGCCCACCTTTCGCACTGCGTTATCGTCAACAATGTTCCAGACGCCGTTCGGTTCGTACTCGCTCATTGAGATGTTGGGAGTCTTGGAGTAAAGGTTGACCTCGGCCTGGTCGTAGGCCCAGTTCTCGAGGCAGATGTCGCAAGCCTGCAGGTCGAACGGATAGAAGGTCATGTCCAGCTTGCACAAGGTCTGCAGCTCGCCACCAAATGACCACATCACCCATCCATCGTGGTGCAGTCGCACGCGGAAGTCTTTGAAGAATGTACTCTTGTAAAACTCCCCAGCACTAGTTCCGAAATACAATGAGAAAACAAGCATTGCACATACGAGAAACAATACTTCCGATCCACATATAATATTCATTTGTACCAGATCAACATTTTCATTTTCACGAGGTATATTGCGATACGTAATGTAGTGTAATTAGGCATTGCAAAATATACCTGTTTGCTAACCCAAAATCCGGCAGCCATATTTTAGAGGGAGGCAATACAAGAGTTTTGATGTTGTCGAAAAGTAACGGATCCCATTGAATACGCTCATCTTGCCACTCCTACATATGACAAAGAAACATGCATATTGATAGGCTATAGAAACAGTGTCCCTTACAAATTTAGTGGATTCATGGGGTTAAGATAAAGTGATACCTACAGCAACGAAGAATCCAACCGATGTCATAACCTGAGTTTTCTCCTCCTGCAAGATGTCAAAATCAAGTATAAGCCTAATTTAGTATAAATCAGGAAAATTTATGGAAACAACTTTTAGCTATTTTGAATGAAATATATTATGAATATAATTATGAATTACAGTATGAAACGAACCTATTCTGATCGCTTACCACACTGATGATTTTGAGAAGTTCGAAACCAATGTGAACATCGAGATCCTGCTTGTGATCATGTTTGGGCCGTACGTGTGGTGTTAATGACGTCAGTTTACCGTTCCCTAGCAACCACTGGTACAGTTCATGCTCATCCTTCTGACCAACTGGAATTAGGTAAATTCTAAATGGTATTCCAATGCTATTCGCTTAATGAACGCAACAACAGCCATCTGCTGTCATTATTCGTTATTAGAATGATATTGTGCAAATATGTTCTCTCCAAGGGGTATAATGCAAGCTGTATTGAATAAGAAACATACCATCTGCATTAATACAATATACACATATCAGAACGAACCATGTGGCCTCACATCTTTCAGCTCGAACAACGAAATTGACTTGGATATAAATAATTCACAACATGCGTGTCTCCATATTGCGACTATTTGCAACACAGCTTTTTTTTTTAATCATGTCACGTTGTATTCGTGTATTGAAATCCCAGTAGATTCGGGACACAATGGTCATTCATCCCAGTCATATTCTATACATATTACAATGGAGTTATCAGGCTGGATTCACGGTGAAATAGGTCCTTTTTGTGTCCTCTGGATCAATCATCAGCCATCTAACCATAACCCTTATTTCACTGTATTCCAGTTACATAAGCACGCATAGCAAGTCAAATGTTAATGTTATACTTATTTTCACAAACCTGTTGGTAAAACACCAAGCATATTGGTGAGATATATATAACCGCAATGCACTGGAGACGAAAAGAGGATAATATATTATAGTCTACATGAAGCAAATGTCCGATGTCCTTTAAAAAACACTAAATATTCATGATATATGTAAAACGTGGCAAGGGAACAAAGTCATATATGCACACATTCCACCCTATTTGAGCAAACAAGCGAAATGCATCCATCAAAATTTGTATGAACAAAGGCTGAAGCGAAATGTGCAAACAGTGCGGTAATAGATTTTTGACGTTGTTTTAAATCGGATTATGAATCCGATTCATATCAACGCCGTGTCGATGCCGTTGGGCATTATGTCAACGCCGGTTTTTTTTTATTAATATGTGAGTCTGGAAAAAAATTACAAACACATTATCTGATGGCTGAAAATGCAAGAAAGACTGATGGTGATCTTTAGTACATGATTCAAACTGTTGGGTGTTTATATATTCGCGGTGGGTAGCTTTGAACCCTGGAAGTATCAAGGATTGCTTACCTGCATCATGCAGCTGGATGAGGAGGTACGCTCCACACAATATGTGGTACCAAATTGATGCCATTCTGTCGAACTACCTCGTGTGACACTCATATGACGTGACGGATAGTCTCACATATATGGTTTCACCAACATAATTCGCGTGCTCGTCGAAAGAGTCATTGTGGATTATCAGTACGTCCTACAAACATATACAACAGACCATCATCTGGAGATATTGAACACATCACGTGATATTGCACAAAGTATGATTGACTAGCCCGTAGTTTAATCACTATCACTCCGCTATTTATTCACAATCACGTTCCTTTCACGCAATTGACATGATGCATTTTTTCTCTCAAAAAATCCAAGTCCAAAACGATTAACAAATTCAATTCCAAACTCCTTGTACTTTCTCTGTACCATAACGTTGTTAGTCATCCCCCCCCGGAAAGACATGTCCAGCGTCACATCTCTTGCATTGTGAGGGGCGTCGTTCGCCAATGTGGCTGGGTGTCTGCCCCAGTAGGAACACCGCCTGCGATGACTTGCCCTATGTTTTATGTGATGGGTTTTGGAATGTCCATGGCGGGTGATATGAGCTCAAATCTCTCGAGAAACAAACACTTGGTGTATATTACATTTTAGAAAATAACGTTATTGCGTCGGTAATAATTAATGGAACTAAAAGGCTTTGGTACCTCCGGTATCCCACGTGGTCGTGGCCACCATTAGCCCAAGTGGGATGAGTCTGTAGTGGGCGGGGAGGAGGGGGGGGGGAGTGGGTAGTCGCAAGGAAACACTTTATTTATTGGGACACAGATGTGCACTGCTTGCTTGCTTTCCCAGAAACTATTTTCTATATCGGTATTTTATCTCAGCTATTACACGCTGTATAATTGGCACAGATTGCCAAGTTTGTACCAGGTTATTAGCAGCTGCATTAGGCCCACCGCCAAGGGATGTCGTTGTTGGGTGATTCACATACATGTTGTATGGGTACACTACATCATGTGTCCCTGGAGTGGGTGCGCTAGGGTGCTCTGGCGGATGATACAAGTCCTTCAAAATCTTGACCTTTTAGTGCACGACCGTCAGAACTAGTAAATGTCGCACCTGGACATAGACGATAATTTGATTATCTCAGTTCAGTCTATAATCTTAAATTATGAATATTCCCGAATTGATCATTGCTATCTCGGACATTCTTGATGAAGACCCCGAAAAACGTGGACAACTGTTGGTATTTTCTTATAAATGTCCAGAAACTTTATATATTGTTTAATATATTGCGACATCTTTGCATGGATTTCTATATAATTTGAACAATTTCCAAATACATTTTCAGCGGAATTATAAGTGTTTTTTTTAGAGGTAATATGTCTGTTTATACACGCATTGTAATGTCATGATGGTGTATTAAAAACAAATATATGCAGGGCCACACACGAATATAATGTACTTGTTTTCTGTGGACCACCAAGAGCCGACATTTCATCATAAGATATAAAGCTAATTGATATGTTCAAGTGCGGGAATACATATCTGCCAGTCGATGTATTATATAGCTGATGAAATATAGCACTGATCCACCATTGTTTGTCAGTTGAAATGAGCCGGGTCTATCGGACAAAATCGTGAGCAAACATTTCGTAATGGGGTTCAATGCAGCATGCGTTGATTATATCCAAGGGAGTCGGTTTAACGTTTACTGTTGACGGGACATTAGATTTCACTCACGCGTACATTATGATATGGACACAAACGGTAGAATCTGTCATACAGTAGAGCACTGATGGAGAAGAACATTGTAGAGCCAATAAAATTGCCGCGTATTTACACGACAGAACATTGTGACATCAAATTGTTTCATAGTAGCACTTTTTTGTGATCAACGTTCTCGGGCTCCAAACTAATTATACAACATTTGAATACGGTTTAAAGCATTAGAATAGGTGACATTTTTCAATATTATGATAAGGTAGGCCTACATAGTTGTGATATATCCATTTCCATGTCACAGATTTTTTTTATATAAAAGTTTGCAATGAGATTGGCATGTACAGAAAGCGATATTCATCCGAGATGTTACTTGTAGTGTTGCCAATCAACACTAAGGCCAGGGGTGAAGAGTAACTTCTTTCAGTTTTGGGAAAAAATACCATACGGAGAAAAATGCAGTATATTCTGATTTTTTTCACTCAATCATAGATGTCTCAACATATGTGTAGTGTGTTATTGTTTCATTTTGCGACATGATAATGTTCTGTTGTTCACGTTAATGTTCTATAAATGTTTAAAGATTGGCCACCATATCACCATTTCACTCTGCATCTAACACTGTCTGAAACATTACTATTGAGCATTTCAGGATCAATTTCCTGCACGCTTTTATACAGGAAACACAATGCTATTTTTTTATTCAGCATACAAATACAACAAGGGCGGCCGAACATAAGTTGATCTACAGAACGTTAACTGCGGTAGTAGAACGCTATACTTGACGTAATAATGTTGACTATATGGTATGTATACTAGTTGAAATAAACGAGGTCTGGATGCCGAAACAAGTCTCGCACGGAACACTACCAGATTGTAATTTATTGGCACCACTTACATGATTTACATATGAGATCACTATGTTTCCTCTGAGATGTGACCCGTATGAGTGCGGCATGGGTTTATCCCGGACCTGTACCAGTAATGGCAACATGTTGGCAGAGTGCGAGCATGCATGATACTGCATATTGCCAAACAACACTTATTGTGTATTATTGTCAGGAGGCGACATACTCAAATACGATTAAAACGACCCATGAATAGATGCGTTGGTCCGGTCCTGCAATAGTACCGCAGCATTAAAAAAAAAATAGTGTCAACAAGCAGATGGAGACAATCACTAAAAAAATATTCCAGTCAGATTGTGAAACGTTCTCAAATTTTCTTCATGCCTGACAACCGCAAAATATTGCGAGTACTTCGATAGATTTGACCGATCAGACAGCGGCTCTCCTGGAATTCCGTAGGCGTAGGGATGGCTTGTTGATCATCATGGCTTGAGCACTGTTCCAAAAGATGTCATTCTTGAATGAGAACGTATTGCCCACCATTCAAATTGTCGGGGAAAAAGTTTGACAAAAAATATTCATGCACATATCGGTTCCGTGGCGTACCTGTTATATTTTCCCGCTGGGGGGGGGGGGGGGGCGAAACTTGATCTATCTACTGACATATGCATGTTATGTGATGTTGTGCAGTACTGCAACTTGATGGATTTCTGAATTAGGGATTTTTAGAAAAAAAAATTGGGAGGATACAGCAAACACCCCCCCCCCCGCCCACACCCCACCACCCCAATCTAATCTCCTGGGTCTGAATAATACCTTGAGTCAGCAAAAAAATTGATTTTGGTTGCAATCCCTGCACATCGCCTTTACACAACTTCCGCTTTGGAATCCACGTATTGTTGTCGATACATTTTTAGTGTTGGTGTCAACGCATCACGAAGCATGCAACAAAGAGTTCCAAGCCGTATGATGCCAGTAAAGATTCTCGTTGAAACTTCCATACATGAATATAGACGATTTTGATGAACAGTGATATTATATTAACCCTGCGGCCTCGTGGATCATTGCTATCGATAAACATCACCAAGTAACTATTACCATGACAGAATGAATACGAGACTGTCAACTATAACAAGATTGATGTCCATTATTCGGTGGATCAATGCCAAAATCATTACCAGGTGTTCGATACCGAATTACTATCACCGTTAAATACGTCACATTTGTTGACTGGTAACGCGCAAACATGTAATTTATTGATGCCTTCTATTTGGAAGAGGAGTGTGGTGACAGGACATCTGACATCGACGTGGATGACGACAATTATTCTCATTCATCCGTCTCCAAGGATGGGACAATGGAGCCCACAACTGACCAGTGCTGGTAGTGATCAGTCTGTGGACATTGACTCCTCTACACGGTATCAGTATACTGGAAGCATATTATATTCATGTAATGGGAGAATAATTCTGTGCTTTTACAGCACAATATGAGTATGCATAAAGTATCAACCTCCTTACACGTATATTCATCTTTAATTGCTGTTGATTCTCTGGGTATTGTGTATTGTCAATAAACCAAACCCACTAGAGGCTATAAATAATACGTTCCTCTGCTGGGTGGCTTAATTTCCGACAAGGGACTGCACCTAAACGTGTCTAGTTATGAATGTGGTTATCCACACAAACTGATAAAAATGTTAGGATTCATAGAAGTCACGGCATTTGGTGAGTACACATGGAATATGAATAAACTCAAGTAAACTGTAATGTATTCGGTTGTTCAGTGTCCGCAAACCTTTAACCTCAATATTTGACAATTACACTACATACCTCAGAACAGACAGATTTGCTATTGTTGATATCTCGTTCCTCTTTATGGAGATCGTAGACTATGAGTAAATTCTCAATATGACGAAGAAGCTTATCACTGGTACCTTAAGTAGCCATGTAATATTACAGCTGCCTTGACAATATTTCACCCGGGTTCTGGGCAAACGGCACAAGACCTGGAGAGGAACCTTTTCCGGAACTATAGTACCAAAGTCCGGCCGAAGGTTCACTTCGAGGATCCGGTTGTCGTGGGTCTTAAATTTGAACTCACTCAGATCATCGAGCTGGTCAGTCCCCCACGTCTATTTGCCTAGATACATACTTGTCTTCTCCTCGAAGGACTGAAGTTCGAAATTCCTCCGCCTTTTGTAAAACAAACATCGAATATACTATAATTCTAAATTAGATATTGTCATCAATGTCGGCATACATTGATAATGACATGGACATTTTGTTGATCGTTTTGCAGGAAGAACAAAAACAGTTGCTGACAACCGCGGGATTTTTCGTTGCAGTAAGCATAGCAATGGACAGTTTACTTTATCCTTAACTTGATATTCAATGATACTCCCTCAAAGAAATTTGCGGTTGGTGTACATGTATATGTCACGTCTTATCTCTGTGTGTATCTGTTTTATAGCGATGGGAGGACGACTTCCTGGTTTGGGATCCCAGTCACTACGGGAACATCACCTCTCTCGTCTTACCGCCCCTCTCCGTGTGGCTACCGGACTTTGGTCTGGAAAACAGGTAGCAATTTGATTTTCACGTTGTTTTTTGTGCCTCCAACATGTGTTTATGTTTCTATTTGAGTTTCAAACCGATGTCTAGTGAACCGATGAATATCGAAGAAGTTGTTGTAGATTCTACTACATGTATATTAATTTGCACAGCGCGGGCGCTTTCTATGACGATACGTATCTACGTCACTTCCGAGTGCGTGTGTACCACGACGGCACAGTGCAGTGGTCATTCGGGGGCGAGTTCCTCACACTATGCCATTTGGACATGACGCTGTTCCCTTTCGACGTGCAGATCTGTGAGATCAACCTCGTCAACTGGGCCTACAATGGCAACGAAGTGGTTCTTGTGAACACGGATAACTTTGTCGAGAGTCAGGCACTGCAAAAGAACGGCATTTGGCGACTGGCGGCATCAGATGCAGAGAGCCATGATCACTACTATGCCTCGACAGGAAACGTCCCCTTTCCAGAAGTTGAATTCAAAATGTACCTCGAGCGAAAATCGCGTTTCTATACGCTGAACCTCGTGTTGCCGTGTTTCTTCACGAGTATGGTGGCTCTGGGCGTGTTCTTGGTACCACCGTCATCAGGAGAGAAGGTGTCTCTGGGCATTACGGTACTACTCGCCTTCTCCGTGTTCCAGCTAGTTCTGCAGGATCTGACGCCACCAAATAGCGACTTTATTCCAATCATGGGTAGGCAATCATTTGCAAAATCAGAAATGTAGTTGGGAATAAATTTATATTGTAAGCGGGAAAGAACCCCCCCCCCAAAACTACAAGTAGTCTTTTTACTCTCACAACATCTCACCTTACAGTAGTAAAAATATCATATTGTTCTTTTCTTGCAAAGGTCGGTTGGTGACTGTTGTAATGGGCCTGTCATCTGTGTCCGTTCTGACGGCTATTTTGGTGCTGTATTTCCACTACCGCGATTGTCACCACCGCGTGCCTCGGTGGCTGAGAATCGTCGCATTCCAAGGACTCGGCACCATGCTCTGCTTGAAGAAGCACATTCCCAAACAGACGTACGACAACAATACCGTCGAACCTAGCGACAGGAATCGTATGACCAGCATCACGGACATTGAAAGTGTGAATGGGAAGTCAGCATCCCCAACCACACTGGAAAAGTTCTTCTGGGACTGGCCATATCTTGAGCAGATTGCAAGAGATATCGGCTACATGACCACCCGACTGAGAGCCAAGGATGTAGACGAGGCAATACAGGCGGAGTGGACCGCCTTGGCCAAGGTCATCGACCGCCTGTTGTTCTGGATCTGCACCCTGGTCATCATAGTGATGGTGGGCTTGTTCCTGCAGTACCACAATCACACACATGATGGCAAGGGTCGCCCTGTGATATCAAATACTGGCTTCGGACAATGACCTATACTCTGATTCTTCTAACTCGTTGACACCGTTTTTTGCCATTGTTTCAGTCAAATTACTTCAAGCGAACTATTTATCTGAATATTACATGTCCATGATGCAAACGGCAATAGATTTTCACAAACCTGGCTTTCGAAACGCTACATGT
This sequence comes from Terebella lapidaria, assembly GCA_949152475.1. Taxonomy (NCBI): domain Eukaryota; kingdom Metazoa; phylum Annelida; class Polychaeta; order Terebellida; family Terebellidae; genus Terebella; species Terebella lapidaria. The sequence continues at coordinate 39,743,029 of OX424557.1, read as the reverse complement.
TTCTTCCAAAATACAAATCTTCGATTTGAGTGAGGATTTTGCCATATTGCCCTGTTCATCATGAAATTCAAGTGGACAATTTCAAGTCAGGTACTATGGGGGCGTGCGCTGCAGTATATGTACCAATTACATGCTGGGACGGTCCCATTCCTAACCTGCACTCCCTGTGTATATCATCCGAATAGACGCGCTCAAAATACGTCACGCGCTCAAAATAACCAATGCCTGTTGACATGCAGACGAAAAGTCTTCAGGAGGAATTTATCATTGCAGTCGATTACTACTAACTTTATCAGTTTCATGGAGAGAAGTCTGAAAGTTTGCAGAAAATTGCCGTTTGGTCCCAAGGTGAGCTACGCCAAGTTATAACACGATACGATTTAGCATCGCAAAAATATCAGCAAAAAACGGTGTAAACGAGTCTGAGTATAGTCATTCGCTCAGTAGATTTCTGACCTGTACGAGTACATGTATGTATCGTGCGGATTTGGAAGGGCGGATTTCTCAAACAATATGGTTTTCATGTGCAACATGTCACAGCAACTTTACTGTATTGGTCATAACCTCTGACTACGACCATTCGAAGTATTCAAACATGCCTCGAAATCTAGTTTCCAGATGTAGCAGATTTACTTGGGCTAATTGCATGGTAGTTACTCATGCAATGCTACCCCTCATATTCAACTTAGCTGCTGTTCGCACACTCGTAGATGATACTCATAATTTTAGCAATGTGAATTAGTCCTACATGTATATGTCCATGTACATCGCCCAAAATAAATATGGGAACACTTTGCATTTGTTTGTAAGAAAGTTTTGGATGTAATTTAATCTCATATCATGCTAAGACAAAGCCATCTTTGTTGTATATTTCACCCTGAAACAGTACTGTATGTGGCCATACAGGGCACCAATCGTATGATATAGTCATATGACTTCATTATCCGATCTACAATGTAGTGGACCTCGAGTTTGAGTTAAATTGTTTTCCCTTAATTTCAATGCTTGGTGACTGAATTTAAATTTTGTCAATGGAAAGTTGTTGGTGTTCTTTTGGTTAGCTATAGCTGATTAATACATAAAAACGATGGGCATCATACAAGTATATAAGGTGCCATGAGCTACCTGAAAATCTTGGCCAAACCTGACGTTAAGGCTGGGATCGGGTATGGCATTACATGGAGCTAGCCACTCGCACATGCATATAACAATTCAAAACTGCTGCGTCAACTGCTATTTATACCGTCCTGAAGATCTTGATTCAGATAGACCCCGGTAAAGGGATGCCATTCAAGTCCAATCGTCGGCAGAACAGGAGATTGGTTCGGATGTCAAAACAAAACAGGCCCTGGATAGTGCCAGGCCAGTAGCGGGGAAAATGGGATCATCATTGTGATGCTCGAATCTCGGGTCAAACCATCAGGAACCGTTAAGGATTGTAGTGATTGAAATTTCGGTTTTTTTGCTCAGAGACCAATGCCCAAAACATTGAAATTATTTCAGTTCTGGTGCGTATTTGTGTGCGTACAGTGCACTTAATATATTTTCAGACTACATACTGCAAACATGTATGGTAGGATCGCTAAAATTAAGCCCATCACATCTGGTAGGATCCGGGACATCCACATTGGTGGTGGGTGTGACTGAGCACTTTAGAACTCGAAACAGTGATGGTGACTACAATGCTAGGAGACCGCTAATTCGTCTGCGAAGGTCCTATTGTTCTTGTTTGTCACATAGGAATATATAGAGCTCCGCCTCTTGTTATATTACACTCTTTGGTACATGGTTGGACGGCTGGTCAATGGCAGCATGCGATTTCAGACGAATCACGTTTCACAATGTTCAAGTGTGACAACAAGACAATCGTTTTGCCTGAAAAGCATGAGCGATATACCGCAGTTTGTCACCAATCACTCTTCAGATCGAAAAATGGAATCATGTTCTGGGGCTGTATTGGTTACCATGACTTTGGCGACCTTATAGAAGTTCCGCACTCTATGAACAGCGATACCTACATCACAATCCTTGAGCAAAACATTTTGCAATCTTTAGAGAACATCTTCGGGAACCAACGCCCCAACTTAATCTTATAATCTGATTTTCCTAGACTAGTTTACACTGCTTTTCGCTGATATTTTTTGCGATGATAAATGCTGTCGTTCTATAACTTGGCATACTTCACCTGAGAGTCAAACGGCAATTTTCTACCGAATTTCAGACTTCTATCGCGAAAATTAAGAAAAATATGGCAATCTACCTCAATGTTAAATTTAGTCTACCTTGAATTTCTGGGTCCTCATCTACATGTATATGTAGAATATTTATGACTGTTATGGCCCGAAACCCGTCCCTGACACATTCTCCCACTCGACATACACGGCACAGATTCATCACATGACTTCATACTTACTTACCTTACGTCACCGGGCACGCACCGTCCTCGCACCACATCTACATGTAAACAACACCGCTCACGCTATCACTTCCAACAATCCCACCAATCACCACATTCCCAGACACATGACTCCGCCCACACAGACATGACATCACTTTCCCGCCATTTTACATGAACACCTGCCACATTACGCGGGAAAACTCACACACATCATAGACTTAGCCCCGCGCTTTCCCACGGACAAGTTAGTTGTGTAAGATCTTTTGGATAGAGTAGTTGTGTAAAATCTGTTGAAGAGAGAAGTTGAATTGAGAGGTACTACGCCAAATATTGTGATTAGAAGATATCAAACTTATATTGGACTATTAATACTTCGGACTATTGTGGGGATTACGATTGAATGTGAGAGTGATCGTACATCGGACTAAATCATCCAATAAACTCGGATATTATTGAAACTTACGTCGGACTTCCTGTTGGTGTGTCAACGCACAACATACATCGAACTATTCGATCGGTGGGCGTAATAGCCGCCCGAAGAACTCCGCTATTCCGTCACATATATTTGTGCATTTGGTTGTTTTTGTAGCAGTACAATCTTCCGAAATCGACATGTCTATGTAGAATACACCCCAATGTGTATTCTGGTCCGAAATTACAATAATACTTCGAATGCTGGTGGAAGTAAACAGGACAAAATCCTCGAGTATTTTCAGATTCTCGAGAACCTGTTTTGGACTGGAATTTAACATTGGGGTAGATAGCTAACTTCTTTAATTTTGACGATAGAAGTCTGAAATTGGGTAACGAATTGCCGTTTGCCTTGCAGGTGAAGTATGCCAATTTATAGAATGATAACATTTAGCACCGCGAAAATATCGTCAACGACCGGTGTAAATGAGTTAGAAAAATCGGAGTATACAAGTCACCACTGTACACAAACCTGGTTGGACGGCCAAAACTTCCAAAATATCATGTTATCAAGCAACAATCATGACTAAATATCATAGAATGTGATTATCTGAAATCTATTACCAGCAATACTAGATTTTGATGATGCCAACAACAAACGTAAAATACAACATTTTGCAATAGAAACAAAGCCCGACCAATAAGCATATCCAAAGACACACTGGTGTCATCCAGAGCAGACAGTGTGTGAAATGTAGTTGTTTCTACTGTACACCTGATGAAATTAACGTCCAACTGCCCAACAACTATGAAACAATTTAGAAATCCAAAACAAATCCCATGGAATAGATACACGACAAGTGCATGTATATGTACCTACTCACAAGCCAAAAGTTACTGAGTTTATGCTATCCTCGGTCGAGGACAGATTTAACGTCCATCAGCAGTGACACCGGCTCAGTGGTATGAATGTAAGTATCACGCTATACCACCAAATCAACTAAGATACAACATTTTTTTTCTACTGTACACCTGATGGAATTAATATGTCTGGGATAAAATACATGTAGCTGGGATGGATGTTTATTTATTCCTGATGTTTATTTATTCCTGATGCATATTTATCCCTGTTGGAATAAATATGTCTGGGATAAAATACACGTAGGATAAAATAAAGAAGAGACTGTGGGTTGATCCACCAGCTAATATCAATGAACTCTGTACTAAACTTCAACTGATTTGGAACTCCATCACAGCAGAATCGCCGACCATCCTCATTTTCAATGAAGTACGGGCCGACGATTCCGTGTAGGCTACCGACAACGCGCACCAAACTGACCATTTCCGAGTGTAGTGGCCGGTGCTCACACTCGTCTGGTGTCTCTCAGCCAATAAATCGCATGTTCAGTTAGTTGACATACCCACTCAAAAGAATACGGCACTCATCAGATCATCATCAGTTGGAATAATCTCTCGGTATTCATAAAATTGAGCAAGAGTTCGTGCACAGAACCGCATCCCAGCTCGTTTGAGGGGACGAGACTGGAAGCTGTTCATTTTGTAAGACCTCACACCAAGATAATGGATGATCTAATAGGTACTGGGCGTTAGCTGATGTTGAGCTCACGGTATACTCCTCCCCTCCCCCCCTCATGCTTTTCCCTGGGGAGCTAGAAATCTTATTGAAGACCCGCACGGGATATCTTAATCATACTTTTCCTTGGGGAGTTTGTTCGTACTGATCTCTTTCGCCCAGAATATCCACTGTTTTTTTTTGGAAAAGATACCTCAAAATAATTCGAGAAGGAGGTATTTCTTTAGTTTTTTTATTTTTCGATTTTTTTCAAAATGGCGACCGTTTTCGTCGAAAAACGCTCAATTTTGAACTTTGAAAAAAAATCTGGCACTTTTTCCCTTCATTATGGGCGCTGCTAAGTCTGTATTCATCATGCTCATAGAACGCTTGAAAATAGAGCTTAGATATTGGTACTTTCAAATGGTCGTATATGCCGATTTGTGTGGTGAATTTGACCTTTGATGAACTTGAAAGGTCAAAAAAACCTTTTTTGGTTCAAAAATTGCCCAGATCTGCTCCTACAGACGAAATGCTGGCATGTACGGTTTATGTTTGCATTATAAGCACATAGGAGGTCATATATGGCACAACTAATAGTGATCTTGAGCTTGACATGTGACTTGAGTGCTAAATGTCTGACGTAAAATGTGTAATTTGGCCTCTGAGGATTAAACACTTGCACATACAGATTCGGATTGTGTATAAGCTACATCCTTGAACTTGAACTTAAACGAAATTTTGCCTGACTTGACATGTGTAACTTGGCCTTTACAGACAAGACACATATTGATATAGCTTATATGTTTGTATTATTAACAGATAGTGAAGTAGATTCTGAGAGGTATCAGATTTCGAGCAGTGTAGATTGACCATGACAAAATGCATTGTTTAGAAACGATTTGCGTCTGTACGCTTTGTTCTTATCAAATCAAAGAAATGTATGTGGATGCATTCATTTGCTCGTATGACAAAGGTGCACAAAACATGTCATACAGTACTAGAAAATACGGTATTATCAGCACTAAGCAGTCCATACAATACAAAGATTCACTGACGGCCAAAAATTACCAATGGCAATGTTGTAGGGTTAAAGATACCATTGGAATGTATGTTTAGAAGAATACGTTCAACAGCACTTTCATGACAAAATACTGGCAGATCTGGCGAGTCTTGTGGATCTATGAATTTGATTACAATGAAAAGAATTTAGTCAATGATTCATTATGATGATCATTGAGATAATATCTAATATAACGAACGTCACACACTGGCAAAATGTATTTATCGACTTCTTACCATTGATACTACATGCACGAGATTTTGATGATGTCATTGAAAACCTTTAGAAATCGTAATACATACAAAGCCTAATATATTTCAATCACGCAGCCCAACGAAAACACTACTACTTCCCGTTGCTCTGCACTTTTGGAATCATGAAGTGCTTGTTACCTGCAAGAGGTGGAGGTGATATCACACCTTACACTACTTAGTATTCATAACCTTGGTTCACGGCAGCAGTGGAGAGGAGAGCGATGCCATTCATGGTGTATCCTGTAGACGACAAAGCTTCCAAGGATCTTGTGTGGAGTGGGTTGCGGCAGTCCAGAGCCTTTTCCACACACAGACGACACTGATAAAGTCATGCTGTTATGGATATCGAGTGAAATCAGGCCGCAATGGTTGCACCAGACAAATCTCAGTTCGGCCCAAGTACCGTACACTGCTCCTTAATACTACTCGTCCACTCAAAACATACCATTTAATCCGTCTCGCACCTTTTTAATCCTTATTGAATATAGAGGAAGGCGCAGGGTATGATACTTGGGCCCTCAGGGCTTATGCAGACATGTTCGCCATGCTCACCTTCTCATCATTCCAATGTTAGGTAAATGTTAGGTGTTAGACTTCGGCCATATCTCGGAAGAATATCTCGGAAGTGGTGGGCCTGAAGGCTCGGTCCAGATTCAGAGACTCGTGCTAAGATGAACCCATCTCGCACTCAAAACAATGCCATATGCATATCATCTGGCACTCGGAACAATGCCAGTATTCATATATTCAAGAGTGGGAGCAGCTCGTGTATGAACAACTGTAGGCAACTTCGAAGGAAGGCCTTTTGGCTCAGCGTCCGCGCTTTGAGACCATGGCTCGACCCTGAGGTGGTAAGCACACGCTCTGGCAGCTCGTCAGCCTAACAGGGGATCTATCTCCTCATTGGACCTTCAGAGTCAGGTCAGCAACACGCCCAAGTGCTCCTTGGTTCTCGGTCTTGAGTACAACCGGGCTATTTTTAGTATTATATTTTTAGTACTGTAATGTGTAATAAGTTATGTCATGTATGAGTCGGACGTCGTCAAACGGAATCACACCTGTTTCGCATTTTACAGGAGTATTATCCACACTTTGCCATAACTGGAATGATACCGATCAACGATTCAAACACTTGTGTTGAAAGTATGGCATTTTGAGAACATATGAAACAATGATAAAGTCTGATAGGTTTACATTTAAAGCCTAAGTAAAGTCAAAATATATGTTTGAATTATATATTTTATATTGAGGAACACATTGAAATAAACACATTGGTTTTAATGAAATCGATTTATCTTCATTAGTTTTCGAAATATTAAACTGTGTGTGTGAAATTTAGGTCACATTATCATTGTGATATTTTGAATCATTGGCTATTATAATTAATATTCATGACGTCACACCACGATATTGATTTTAATTAGGGACTCAGAGTGTCATTCTGATGTTGATTTGCATGGTATCACAAATGTACATGTATATTATTGGAAGATGTAGCTATATAAATTTATACCATGATTTTGTAGAGTGGTACACCAGCATAGCAACCATTCCTTTGATACTGCCCCTAGCAACCATGGTTGCTCACAGCCTAAAAGCAAAATTGGTTTTAGAAAGCTTTGTATGAGATAAATAAATGAAGATATTTTCTTGAGCCACATAATAGAATATTAATGGCATACAGGCCCCTAGCAACCATGGTTGCTATGGGCTATGAGTTGAAACTATGGGCTTTAACAAAAGAATGGTTACCATGGTAACCAATTAAGATAACTAGATACTGCTTATAATTCATGTTGAACATTGAAGATATTGAATGAAACTGATATCTCTAATCAAATATTTGATTTCAAGACTTTCATATAGCTAATTAACATGTGTTCCCGTTGTGACGCCATGAATGTTCATTATAATACTTAATTAGGTATCGATTTTTGGTTAAAAATTGTAATAAAAATCCTCACAACTTTGGAACTAACTATGATAATGACATCCCGTAAAAACCACAATGATCAGTGCGATATCCTCTTTCGTGTGGTAAAAATGAGTTCTGAGACCTTACTTAGACTCTAAGAAGAATTTGATGCTCATTGCAATAATGGTTACACATTACTAGTAATATGATGTCATAAGGAAATGGATTTTTTTCAATATTTTTCCATGATTAAAGGAGGACTTCCTATCAATGTGTATTGGCTCCGACCCATGGTTTTACGGTTAACACTTCTATATAGCAAATACATTGTATATTTCAATGCATTTGAATGGAGAAGACTCTAAGCTTCGTTCACATATGAAATATAATATATGTATTTGTTCAGTACAAACGAATCGTACGGAGGATATAACATCAAAAACACCGACAGGCGGCTGCTGGAACCAAACTCAAAGATGCCGGAAATGCTCCGTTGCTCGGGCATCATCAAAACAGTGACGTCATCATTTGCTACTCATTCATTCTCCCCAGTTGAAGGGCGTTAGTTCCTTTTCGATTTTACATTCGATAGTAGTTTTAAAAATATAATTTCTTCGATTTTGAAGTCATCCGAATGAATACTTCATGTGCGTGAAACTAATATTCTACCAAATTCCGTTTGAAGTCCTCCTTTAATGTATATTAGAAATCATATTTACTGCCTTAAATTGTATCACTTGAATGTTACTGTGGCTTCGTTTACCTTTTTCTGAAACAACCCACCAGGCACAGTATGACGGTATAAGTATTATATAACCTATTATATAGACCGACCATATTACACATACTCTGTGCACGAATATGTGATGGGGAATTGTTAAATACCGGTATACATCATACTCTCGGTTTGTATTAGGCTGAATTGAGCTAAGCTATATGCCGTCTTACAAATGTACGGGAGCAAGTCATACTCCGTAATGTGCGCAATAGACACATTTGTTATCGCTATCAAGTCAAATGCTAGCATCATTCTCTCGACACATGCACGGGCCAATCTGATTCCATAACCCTCCACACGGCATGCACAGCGATGAGTCACATGAACTGTGTTGCAATGTGTATTCTTGTCGGCATTGGTAGTTAACACCATAATTGATTCGCATCAATCATACTTATTAGCACGACAGTATATAGAATTTTAATAGCCGTTTGCTTTGTAGATTTTGACAAAGAGATGACTGGTATTTGTCCGTATGCAGGGGTCAAGTCTGTATATAGGTGATAGAACGTGATGGTCCATGGATATGTGACACAAACCCAGTGTGTTTCGTTCGGGCGTTTTGTTGGCCTTGGGAATGAATATTTTATGGTCAATGGTATTGTCAGCATGATCAGTCAGAGGACGCTGTTGTACCTATTCCGTGCATTTTGATTAGATTGACTTCGTCGTTAGCAGTATTGTATTCTGGCTTTCACTCTGATCAAACGTCGATGGCAGATAATGATCAATCGTCATTCTTGTACACGGATGGAGCAGGGCGATACAATGTAACTCCCCGAACTATATATCCTTTTCTTGAACAGCTGTGATCGGCTTGGTCAGCCCTTTCCAAACAGTCCGAGACCTTGAGAAGAATCTGTTCAGTGGTTACAGCACCAACGTCCGGCCGAAGATCCACTTCGAGGACCCGGTTGTCGTGGGTCTCGAGTTTGAACTCACACAGATCATTGATCTGGTGAGCCTCAATTCAGTTTGATGCTTCTTCAAAAGATTACGGTATCTGAGATACCAACTGACTATATAATGCTGGTTGTAAAATAGTCATGGTTGTTCTGGCTTTGTTATATCAGACAACATGACATTGTAAAATACGTTACTGAACCATCACGTTTTCCCAGCCTCTGCGTGGTAATATTGTTGTGATTGCTCTGTATTTTGAAGGAAGAGAAAACACAGCTTCTGTCAACTGCAGGGTTCTTTGTAGCCGTGAGTAGTTCTAGATATTGGTCGGTTATGATACAAGCCAACTTATGACATGAAATATTTTCGACGAGGTCTGGTTACAGAAATAGATACCATAGACATATCAATTGGTTCCTATGCAGAGATGGGAGGATGATTTCCTGACGTGGAACCCTGAAGAATACCATAATATCACGTCTATTGTAATTCCACCCAACTTGATTTGGCTGCCTGATTTTGGTCTCGAAAATAGGTAAATTGTGCAAATATCAATTGATATGCGCGCGCATAAAATTAACGGAAACTTTATCTCATAGAACTAATCGTATTACGAACTAACACACTTCTTGTTGTTGCTGTTTCTTCCACCACAGCGCTAATTCTTTTTATCGGGATACGTTCCTCCGCCACTTCCGAGTGCGCGTGCATCATGACGGCAAAGTGCAGTGGTCGTTCGGGGGCGACTTTCTCACACTTTGCCACTTGGATATGACTCTCTTCCCCTTCGACGTGCAAATTTGTGAGATCAACCTCGTCAACTGGGCCTACAATGGCAACGAGGTCGTTTTGGTAAACTCGTCTGACCACGTAGAGACACAGGCACTGCAAAAGAATGGCATATGGGAGATAGCGGCTACCGAAGTGGAGGTACACAACCACTACTACGCAACCACCGGAAACATACCTTTCCCAGAAGTGGAGTTCAAGCTGTACATTCAGCGCAAGTCGCTCTTCTACACACTGAACCTCGTATTGCCGTGCTTCTTCACGATAATTGTGGCTCTGGGCGTGTTCTGGGTACCACCGTCCTCAGGAGAGAAAGTGTCTCTGAGTATCACGGTGCTACTCGCCTTCTCAGTGTTCCAGCTCGTTCTGCAGGATCTGACTCCCCCCAACAGTGACTTCATCCCAATCATGAGTGAGATAATGTGGCTTTTTCTTTCAGTGAATGATATATACATGTATATGACTTGGATGTATATTAGAAACCCGCCAGTTCACACTTCATTTCCATTCATTCTAATGACGCCATGTTATCTCATACATTAGGTCGGCTGGTGACTGTTGTCCTGGGTCTGTCCTCTGTGTCTGTGCTCACAGCTATTGTTGTGTTGTATTTCCACTACCGAGATTGTCACCATCGCGTGCCTCAGTGGCTGAGGATCATCGCCTTCCATGGACTTGGCACCATGTTGTGCCTGAAGAAGCACATTCCTGAGCTGGTCAGCGAAAGCACAAAGAGCAGCATCAAACCGGAAGGAAAGAACAGCGTGACTGGTCTTACTGACATAGAGAACCATGAAAGCGACAAAACGCACCCCAACCTTGAAAGTCTGAATTGTTTCTCCCAGTTGCCAGCTCTACAAGAGATCGCAAACGATATCAGTTACATGACCACCAGACTACGAGCCAAGGATGTGGACGAGGCGATCCATGCGGAGTGGGCAGCCCTGGCCAAGATCATCGATCGTCTACTGTTCTGGACCTGTACCGTGGTCATGATCGTCATGATAGGACTGTTCTTGCAGCACCAAGGCCACACACATGACGGTGAGGGACACCATGTGCTGCACAGCCCAAATGGAGGGCAGTGATTAGTGGCTTCAAACTGGATCATCTGCCGTACGTGTCATCAGATTTGATAACTGTTTCTGGAGCAGCCACCAACAGCAGGCAGAGTCATGAGAATTGGTCCTTAATGCATACATTGACGTAGTAGAATTGGTCTATCAGAAAATTGACCATTTCGGTAAATATATTCTGCCTCACTTTAAGTCACTCCACAGTGGGGATTGTGTATAGAGGCATGAAATAACAAATCATTGTTAAAAAAGTCTGCATCATGTTGAATAACCTCGTAGGTAGTATTTTTCGTTTTGTCTACTGTTTAGAGTCGATCACTCACATTGAAGTTTGTTTCGATATTCTGAAATTATTTCGATGTTCTTTTTGAACAGACATCTCTCGTCGCTATACATGAAACCACAAACTGTTGCTATTTACAACAAAAGTCAGGTGAAGTAGGAAGCATTTCAATGTAATCATGCTAACGAATAGTGTAAAAATAATGGAGGAAATGACACCAGGTACTTTAGATTCATAACCAATAATTCAAAGTTGTAATAATTTGATTTAAATTTACGGCCAATAAATATGTTTGCATGTGTACAAAACATTGGCGTCAATCTTATTCGTTGGGTTGCAGAAAAATCACGATTGTTCTACACGATCATTCTGTCATTACTGCCAGTTTTTTTTTCGGGAAGTGAGCTGTTCCTAGCAGCTTCTGGACAGCTTTTGGTCAGGTAACAGTAGATGCTGGAACCAAACGGACGTGACCATGATGACTCTGTCTCGTTTCGAGGTGATGCTTCTTAGGCCTGTATTCTGAAAGCTCACTCACACTCATCCTCCACTCATACTCAAGTGAGGTATACTCAAGTAGGGCTCAAGAAGCACTGGAGTGTGAGTTTAAGGTCAACCTCGATTTTCTGAGGTATTGCTCACAGTCAGTTGGTTTTACCTATACCAAAAGGGCTAAATCCAACTGAGTGTGAGCAATACCTCAGAAAAGCGAGGGTGACCTTAAACTCACACTCCAGTGCGAACCTAACTATTACATATTACAATGTCAGACATCGTAATATGTATTACGGTTATGAATCTCACAGACCGATTCCATTACACATTTCCTGTGAACGATATTATATATGTAATGGCGAATTGGTATTTACTACGGGTTGAAAATCTCCGAGTTGCATGGCGTCTTACATTGGCACATAAACCAGTTCGATCATACCCAATGAAAAAGCAAATGGGTTTGAATGGGTCGATCTATTCTTGGCTGTAACAAACATTACCAATTAACTAGAACTATTTCCGTTTCCATTTACCTATGATTTATGTTTTCATTCTGTCTTTACGTTAAAGAATAATTCCATTTACTAGGTTTGTTCACACTTCAGTTGTGGTGAAACTGTTTCCCTGCAGTTGAAAGATTGTATGGCTATGTATTGTTATTAAATTGAGATTGGTGTGACAATGTTTTTTTTTGTTTAGCATAATTTTGTGGGATTCTTATTTTGGCTGCGAATGCATTCATATGCAGCAGACTTGAACTGGTTGGGACAATATAATTGCCACAATGCCTCAAAGCATGACCACTTTGATTCACAATCCACAGGGTGTTCATCACTTGCGTTTCTGTTTCACAGAACAACACAAACAAATTGAACACACAATTAGATACAGAGGCGCCCAAAAAATAATGCACGTATCACTTCATTGATTGTACATTCTATTCGACATAATGTAGTGATAGTTCATACCACAGATCTGTCACAAGAAGTTGTAACAAGCAAACAATGATGGTATGTCATTGTGCTCACAATGATATGTCATTGTGCTAACAATGAATCCATGGAATTTGTTATCTGTTGGACGACCATCTGGTCAGCCACAAGCGTGAGGGCGGGGGGGGGGGGGGGTTGAGGAATGGGGCTGGGGTTCAGGCATAATTGAGATGTTCTGCATGCAAGAAAGTGTAATTAGAAAATTTCTAGTGACAGATAACAGCAGCTTAACAGTTCATAACGGTACGCATACGTGAAATCAGAGAGAAAATTTCTGAATCGATTTCGAGCAAATTGCATAAGTACAATTTTGGTCTTTTTGCCATTTTGGGTCTACATTTTGGTTCTTTTGAGCAATCCAAGGGATTTCATTTTATACACCTTGCAGATGGCTTGGTATTTCATGCTTTCACAAAAATAGAAAAAAAACCATCGATGTAAAAAAATGTCTCTTTTTCGTCCAAAATGGTAGCCATGTCGAAAAAAAAAGCGAAAATGAAAAAGGTAAAAATACCCCCCTCTTGATATATTTTCATGTATTTTTATGCGAAATTACCAAAAGTTTCGAACGTAAACTGTAAAGATGAATATATCATCCTATCAGAGGTTCGGTGACCGAAAGACAGTATCAACTGAATTGATCGTTTATCGTTTTAATTTAGTATTTATAGAGATGCACCTACGGTGGCTCATTACCGCCAATTACGTTCGTGTATTTCTCACCCGATTTATAATTACCACCTCACAATATTCAACGCGTTTATAATTTCCACCCCGTTCATAATTATCACCTCAGAATTGTCACCGCGTTTATAATTTCCACCCCGTTTATAATTATCACCTCACAATTTCCACCCCGTTTATAATTTCCACCCCGCTCATAATTATCACCTCAGAATTATCTTGATAAAGGGCCGTCTCCTTATAAGTGAACATGTTTTGAATTTTCGATATATTTTGAAAATGCACAACTCCACAAATAAGGATCTGTCCTTATATGCGCTTCAATGCGGTAGCTATAGAGGCGTGTCCATAAGCATCTTGTTGCTCTTGGGCTGCATATGCTCATGAAGTGAGGTGATAATTATAAACGGGGTGGAAATTTTAAACGCGGTGATATTTATGAGGTGATAATTATAGATGGGGTGGATATTTTGAACACGTTGAATATTGTGAGGTGATAATTATAAACGGGGTGGAAATTATAAACGCGGTGATAATTCTGAGGTGGTAATGATAGATGGGGTGGATATTTTGAACTTGGTGAATATTGTGAGGTGATAATTATAAACGGGGTGGAAATTATAAACGCGGTGATAATTCTGAGGTGGTGATTATAGATGGGGTGGATATTTTGAACTCGGTGAATATTGTGAGGTGATAATACTAGACGGGGTGGAAATTATAAACGCGGTGATAATTCTGAGGTGGTAATTATAGATGGGGTGGATACTATAAACTCGGTGAATATTGTGAGGTGATAATTATTGATGGGGTGGATATTATAAACGCGGTGAATATGGTGAGGTGATAATGATAGATGGGGTGGAAATTATAAACTCGGTGAATATTGTGAGGTGATAATTATAGATGGGGTGGATATTTTAAACGCGGTGAATATTGTGAGGTGATAATTATAGACGGGGTGAGAAATGCACGAATATAATTGGCGGTAATAAGCCACCGTATGCACCTAGTCATAAGCCAATTCCTCCCCTAACAAGTTCGACTGATAATATTGTCTTCTCTGGTCAGCGAAATGGGTAATTGGGACGTAATATTACGTATGTATTATAACTATTATATGTATTCACCTCAGAGCTACTGACTCAAGTCACTTTTGCGTTATAAGGTGTACAATGTGGAAAAAAAATACATTTAATAAATATTATGCTGTCGAATGATGTATTGTTAAATAAACCATATGTACTGGTGTTTGTGGTGACCTATTACCACCAATAAAGCAAGATGTCGATGGTCTGAATAGAAAACGTGAAACAATTTTTGAAACAGAAGTGTATATGTTGACTCATTATCAATAGAAAAATTCAACACATGAATTTTCGGCTGACGAAGCCGACTAACGTACTTGTGAGTTGATTCCTTCACAATCGACCTATTCATAAGTCAACCGATACGTCAATAATTAAAACGATCATTTATATAGTACATGACATTTTATTCAAAATTCGTTGATATGTTTCACATACACACTTGAATATTATATATTACACAAAAAAAATATTGACAACCAGTGCAGAGGATGTCATGCTTTACAAATGTGAAGTTCATGTACAGGGCATGTACAATGTCAGAAAAATCCTGATACAATTATCAAAATGCAAAATAAATTTTAAAAAACACAGGACCAAGTTCCATATGGCTCATTGGCATGCCAGACCATACGTTGCAACATATATGATTTCACATATGTCCATGATACAAACTAAGCTATTATCGTCGAGAGTTTCCAAAAACACATTTGATAAATTTGAATGTTCAAGTTTATCGCAGGGCAAGTTCGATGTTTACCAAAAGATGCATATTTATGATGCATAATATTAAACCGCCTCTGTGGCCGAGTGGATTGGACTGGTGGCTCTTGAAGCAACGAAGCTAAGAGGTGGTAGGTGACTCGGGTTCAATCCCCGTCACCAGCACAAAGTAGGTGGAGTTTTCGACCTGGCAACGCAACGGTTCCTCCATTCGAATGTGCTTTCCAAATTCAGAATTGTCACCCGACGGGGAATTGTTATTATTATTATAACCTATTCCAAAAATTTAAAAAGAAAAACCTAAATTCTATGCATGTATAATTGTGTCTCTAAAGACAATCTACATATTTGTTTTAAGCTTCAGTGTCAAAGCTCGTCGTAGATCAGATTCAAGATTCCCAAAAGAGACGCATATTTTGTTCGTATGGCAAAACATATTACACAAAAAGGTTTAGGAAAAATTAGGTTTTGCGGATTGTCCCAAGTGCATTTCAATTGGAATTATAAAAAAATCAAAATGTATCACCTCCATAGTATCACCATGCGAAGTTTAAGAAAACTCCATCAAGCTTTTCGAAGGTGACAACGATTAATGAGTTCGCCGAACAATCTGTAAAATTTTCCATTATAAGCAAATTTCAAATTTTCAAAGTGGAAAAGAAAAACACACCAAAAACATAAATCTTTTAAAAAAGGTATTTTTGTGTGGACTTCGATCGTGTCATACAATGTCTCAAACAAAATGTTCCTTCGAGTGTTCCCGGAGGAGAGAATACGTTTGAAAATTTGCTAACGATAACGAAGATGACTTTGGCCGGACACCGTGCTATGACAATAGCACGACGGCCTTTGGCGGCGGGCTTGGAGTTTAAGAGTATAGAATTAAATCCAGATGAAAAGTGTATACACATTGTGGTATTAGTTATTTGATAGCTATAATGTATTAATTATATACACGCCACATGTCAAGCTAGTTCAAAACAACATTTACTGGCACTGACTATTAGCAGTCATGTAAAAATATATCTAATTTACATTACAGTGGTTTACAAATGTTTGTTGTGCTTTCCTCTCCCTTGCCAGTTTGAGATCCTTTTTTACTTCTGAATTTCGTCATAGACCGCCATCTCATGATTCTGCGTCTGAAAACAATTTGTGAATCTATATTAAGAATTGGCAATATGGTTAATTGAGGTTACCAGAAAAATGTACGGTGTTCAGCTATATATGATTTCCTATCCTATCCCTCCATGATAATAACCTTACGGTATACCTTCAATGCAACTACTCAGCCGCACACAGTCTACACTGTACATACTTTTCCAATATGAGTAATTTACCGGTTTTCAAAGTCAAACTTTATTTTTGAAAAAAAAATCAATTTGTTTATTCAAATTCAGAATTATAAAATCAGCTTGTGGGGAATATCCCATCGTATCACCATGCAAAGTTTCAAGATTCCATTCATAGATCTTGGCGTTAAAGATAACTTGATTTCCTCCCATTATGAACGAATGGTAATTTTCAGAAATATGAATAAATAAAATTCTAAAAAAAAATTATGCGGACTATCCCGTAATATCATCACACAAATCAAGATTGCATCAAGTGGTCTCAGAGGACAAAACGTTTGAAATTCCTCGCATTATAATTAAATGACATATTTTTATCATCCATCAAGATTGCATCAAGTGGTCTCAGAGGACAAAACGTTTGAAATTCCTCGCATTATAATTAAATGACATATTTTTGAATGGGAAAATAAGTTTGAAAAAAAAATCATCAAAAAAGAAAAAAAAAATATAATTTTTAAAAAATATCCCAAAGTACCATCATACAGAATTTCAGAAGATTCCATCGAGTGGTCTCAGAGAAGAAGAAATATCTCCCAATATATGAAAAAATGAATATAGGTAAATGGTTTAAAATTTATAGCAAAAAGTTTTAATAGTTCTTTAAACCCCCCCCCCCCCCCAAAAAAAAACATGGAAAAATATCAAAATTCTGAAAAAAAATTGTGGAGACCATCCCATAATATCACCATTCAAAATTTCAATAGATTTCATCAAGTGTCCTCGGTGGAGAAGACGTTTGAAGACTTCAAAGTACAAAATTGGGAATTTTTACAAGTCGGAAATAATGGCTGCGATAAAAGGCTAAACCATACCTCTCTCTTGATCTATTTTTAAGTATTCTTGTTAAAAATTTCAGTAAGACATTAAAGAGGTTATTGGACCAAAGTTTTAGTAACTTAAAATGAACATATCACATTGTATCGTATATTTTGTACACGTAAGCAACCGTTTACCTCCAGTTGCATGGTCTCGTAGCCAGCAGTCAGTGAAGGATCTCGCTCGAACTTCCTCCTTCCTGTGTCATCTGCTGGCTGTGAACTTTGATTACCGCCATCGTTGGCAGCAGCTGAGTTCAGAGATCTCCTACAGCAGAAATATTCAGCACAGTGAATGATCAAAGATAAATGAGATTTGTCCAAGGGCACGGTCACAGCTTCCTCAGAAGGTGCACCTAGACTCATCATATCAGATATTATGAAAACATCATATGTAGTCTCTTCTGATCGTTCCCTATGGTACAACAACTCGGGTAATTTTATTAATATTAGAGATTGCAAAATCAAACTTCCAGATATAATGAAGGCAGAGGGTGATGATTGTCAATATAGTATTAATAAATGTAGAGCTAAAAACTGCAAGACTTGTGATATATTAATTACAGATTCACAGTTCACAAGTTCACTTACCAAACGTACATATACTAGTAAAAGTTATGAAAACATCCATTGCAAGACCAGCAATATCGTATATGGAATTGAGTACACTATATGTGGTCTCGTATATATTGGAGAAACCAAAGGACAGCTTAACAAGAGAGTTAATGGTCATCGTTCCAACATCTAATCAACTACTTTATCAACATTTTAATCAGGATGACCATTCTATTTTGTCAATGAAAGTTCGAGTCATTGAAAAAATATACCACAATACTAATAGTCCCTCAGTGAGTACACCCACCCGCAGGAAACGAGAAGAACATTGGATACGTGAACTAGGCACAGCCACACCTTATGGCTGTAACGATAATATCAATTCAGTGGGAAACCTGACAAGCCCAGGATGCAGTTCAGTCAATGTAATGAATTTATTTACATCATTTAAACGTAGGAAACGAAGCCATGGACAACGACATTATAATCGACCATCTATTCATAATATTTCCTTTGATGATCTACTTGGAATATTGAAACAACCACTAGGACTACACTATGTTCGCACTAAATTATTTGCCATACCTCATGTTAAACTTAAAGAACTAGATGTCCTACCCACTATATCAGAAATACCAATAGCTATGAATTTCGTCTGTATTCCATTATCATGGATATTGTTTATCATCGGCTTTATAAGCCAACACAGACTTCCGAATATATACCACCCAAACGGTCTTTTCTGAAGATAAAATTTGCCAATAAAGGTATCGATGCAATTAACATCAGTAATATATTACAGCATAAGTCTGTTCAGTCCCAGGTACCATCATACTTCACAGACACGGCCGCTCCATCTATATCCTACTCATATACCAAATCGGTTGCTTCCAAGATATTCAACTACAAACAAACATTGAATGATTTGGATATTGATGATCTCTTACATATCCCACCCTCCTGGACTTGCATTAACTCTCCGTTCATACACGATCCAGTTGGGCATGTTTTTTCAGGCGACCTCAATATAGTGGAGAATGAATCATTGAAAGACATTTTGTCCAAAGGTCCCAAATATAGAGAGCCCACGTCGTTTTCATGGAGATACAATTTCAAGTTAATCATGGATGCAGTTGAGGAGCATGCCAGAAAATGGACAAAGCGAGAAAAGGCAGAAACTGATTCTCTGTCAGAATGGGTCAAACAGATTAGGTCATTGGTAAACAAACGCATTAATGTTTTGTCAAAGTCAGTTAGTACTAAATACAGCTCTGTCTTCAATGATCCCGTGGTTACTAATAGTTTGTTGAAACTTCAAGAAAGGTTCGTCATTGTCCCTGCAGATAAAGCTTCTAATAATGTTGTTTTTGTTTGTAAAGCATACTATATACAGTGTCTGTTTGTCGAACTGGGTATTGCCAACAATACTAATTCCAATAGTACATACCAAGCCATTACCGTGCCCAAACAGGATATCTTATCAAATCATGTGTCTGTATTGCATTCGTTTGGTATTACTACCTCATGTAAAGATTCTAATCTACCAAACTTATATTGGATCCCAAAGTTGCACAAAAATCCACACAAACAAAGATATATATTTCAGGTTCAGCGTCATGTTCTACCAAAGCCCTTTCTAAAATATTAACTGTTATATTGTCTAAAATTAAACAGGGTATCCAAAAGTACTCTGAAACCATCTATTCTAGAAGTGGTATAAACCAAATGTGGATATTAAAAAATTCCAAATCTTTATTGGAATACCTACATGCTCACACACTTTCAAAAGTAACGTCTATCAAAACATTTGATTTCTCCACTTTGTACACAACTATACCTCATTCTGAACTGAAGTCTCAGCTTAAAAAACTAATCAATAATTCATTTTTCTCTAAAAAGGGACAACGTCGGTACCACTATATTGTAGTTAAATATAATACCGCTTATTTTGTTAAAGGCGACTCTGATGCCCCATACAAATATACTGAAATAGATGTGGTAAATATGGTTAATTTTCTGATTGATAATATTTTTGTGGAATTTGGTGGTCAAATATTTCAACAAACTATTGGTATTCCCATGGGTACAAACTGTGCACCATTATTGGCAGACCTGTTTTTATACTCATATGAATCAGATTTTATCCAACATTTACAACGAGGAGGTTCTAAGAAACTAACCTGTAATTTTAATTTCACTTTCCGATACATAGATGATGTATTGTCGCTAAATAATCCCACGTTTGGTGATTATTTGGATGTCATATATCCTAAGGAACTTGAAATTAAAGATACCACAGACTCACAGACAATTTTTCCAACTATCTAGACCTGAGGTTGGAGATTGATAATGATTCTAACCTGTCAACTAGATTATATGACAAACGTGATGATTTCAATTTTTCCATAGTCAATTTCCCTTTTCTAAGCAGCAACATTCCTATGTCACCGGCATATGGTGTGTTTGTTTCTCAACTTATACGCTATTCCAGAGCTAGTTGCAAATATGAGGACTTTGTCTATCGAAGTGCCCAGCTAGTCTCTATACTGCTGCGACAAGGATATGTTTTACCAAGACTTATAGCTGCGTTTAAGAAATTCTATGGACGTCATCATGATCTTGTTGATAAATACAGCAAATCCATGTCTGCCATGCAACTAGATCTATTTTCATGTTAATTTCGGGGAATTCATGACGGGTGCCACTAGTGGGGCAGGAAATGCTCACTCTTTCCGGAACACCTGATTTCACCTCCTAATGGCCATTTTTGGGGGGTTCATGAGTTTCCCTGTCATTTTTGTTTTCTCTCACTTCGTATGCCTGATATGACTTTCTGTCCCCGGACTATGAGATTGGATAACGGACCCTGTTTTTTTTGCTCGGAATACTTAATACTGGGTATTGATTCCACGTCTATTTGCCATGGAAAATCGATATCTTGAAAGACCTACCTGTGACGAATCACGAGGATTGATGTCACGATGACAGAGATGGCGACCACAACAAGTGATGCCACAGTGGCTGACACAATGATCACCAGCTGTTCTGTGTCGGCACCTGTTACTGGAGCAAAAGTAATACGTATACATTGAAAACATGTTTACGAATACTGTATTTTGTGCAAATGTGTCATTAAGTCTTGTCGGTCAAGTACCTACACGTTAACCCCTCTTGTCAGCCAAGTACCTACACGTTAACCCCTCTTGTCAGCCAAGTACCTACACGTTAACCCCAAGGTGATAAATTGTCTAACTGCATGGTTGTAAACTGACCAGCGTTAGACACGCAATGTTTGCCAGTGACAACGAGCTGAGCGTCAGATCCAGCTTCCCGGTTGGCATTGTTGACGGCCACCAGTCTGATCTCGCGAGGGTCGTCACCTGCTGACAGGTTCACTCTGTAGTTAGAAGTCGTCACTAGTACAGAGACACTGACCCAGTCCATGCCGTCATTAGGTCGGTATTCCAACCTTAACGCTGTCATCATGTCACATTGGCTTGATATAGATGTTGCAGATACATACTAGAAATAAAAGATGCAAGAGATAACTGTAAAGTTCGGCGGGCGCCCGCTACAGGGCGTCCGGCACTACTCTACGGATCACTACAACCAGGTACAGTCAGCCTGGAACGAGTCCGGCCGTCATACACTACGACATAACACATGCATCTCACCAACTCCTTAACTACAACATGCATATTACATAGTTATGGTAATGTAGCCGTATGTAGAGCCCGAGATGCCATGGGAGCGGCACCACGGAACCCGTACACGTGGGCATGTTACTGGCCGGCCTCGCCGAAGGCATTGTCGCAGAGATGGAACTCTGAGCCAGCCCGACGGTCTGCCAGAGCATGTGTCACACCACCCCAGGTGGTAAGAAACCGGTGATCCACAGGGCGTGAGCCCCCGAGTCGGCAACGGTCACCCCAACTGGGCCCCCAATGGAAATCGTCCCCAGGGCCCGCGAGGGCTTACCCAAGACACAGGGACGTAAAGCTCATGGCGAGCCTCTCGTCCTGCCTCTCAGCTTGCTCTGGGACAATCTCACAGACCAAGCCAATGCTCGCGTATATATCGAACCGAGAGGCGGGGGGAGAGACTAGGTCAAACCATTGTTATAGTTTACTGGGCGCGATTGAGTACAGTGCGTTGCTGGGCAACGCACGCTCCGAACTGGAGTGATCTAAAAATAGGCCGTATAACTGGTTAGTGTTTTGCAAAGACTCCTGCCGCGATCTTTGAGCAAAATCGCCACATAACATAATATATTTTCATTAGATTTGAGATGGATTTGGTATTTGTGCAAAGAAACTATCGAATTACACACATCCCACGTGAGTAGAAGGAAACTCTGGTTCGAGTAGGGGATGACGTAGGCAACAACATTCTCAGGAGCATCGGGACCTGGGGATAAACATCAGAATTGAAGTTTTCCGTGATGATTACATACAAGTACAACGCATTTGATGGAAGAGCAGGTGACTCACTGCCGCATGCCGTGATCGCTGTTACACTCGGGTAGGGAGATCCTTCCACTGTCTCTCCATAGTGTCTGCTGTAGGGCACGACCCGGATCATGTATCGTGTGTTTGGCTGGAGATTTTCAAGGACGACAGAGTTGTCTGTCACTGATGTGACCTCTGGTCCAACAGCGTATATGGTATCGGTTTCGGTTTTGTATTGGACTTCATATCCATAGTATGATGTGTATTCCACTGGGATTGACGTCAACTGCTGCCATGTCACCCGAACGGAGGAGTCTGTGAGGTCACTGACAGCCGTCGTTTCCGAAACCCACTCTGGTCGAACTGAGATTATAAGGATTCGTTAGACGTTCTAACCAGATTAATGGTTTGAAGAGTACCGAATCGTAAAATATAAAATATCAGTGTTTAATTATTATTGGTTGTATTTTCATTTGAAAATTATACCGATTTGCCAGTCACAAGTTCGACCTGCCCACCAGATCTGACAACCCTGAGAACAAACGCCATCCTGTGGATTACAGTGTTGTTTCTGGACACAACGGCCACACTGACTCGCACAGTTCAGGCCATAATAACCAGCAGGGCACGGCTCACACTCGGGTCCTAACCCCCCAGGGCCACACTGGACACAACCCCGCTCCCCACTACAGTTGGGTTCAGATCCATCTCCCAGCGGACATCGGCTACAATCTGTTCAGGTGGAATTCGCAGCAAAAATGTTGACTAATTTTTTTGCAATTGTTAGAACCATCTCATCTATTTCAGATAATCAAAACAATCACAACTCACCGTATGGCCTCCTTCCTGTAACCTCGACCTCACATAGTAACAGGCGATGGATATCCATCCCTCCAAACCTCGTGATGTGCACAAAGCGCCCCAATATCACACAGCTGATTGTGGCGGGTCCACTCTGTGGAACCTGTCCCGGATGACGGCCACACTCTTGGAGTCCTGACAGACTCGGCCCCACACTCACCACAACGTCAGTCAGACGGGACTCGCCTGGTGGTTACATTGAGTGTACGTGTGAACAGAAGTGTGGGTATGTATTACCTGGTTACTAGGGGGTGGGGTGGGGGCTACATGTACAATATACAATATACACGTACATGTTTGTCTCTCGAACCACGAAAACAATGATAAAAGTCAGTGTACATGTACCCACCACCCGAATCAGTGGGAGTGTTGTAGAGCTTGACGCCTGTGACGGTGTAGGACTCCTCCAGATCCACCCACCACTCCCCCGGCTGTCCTTCAGAAGCATTAGTGAGAGAGCAGTTAGGCCAGAGAAAATAACCGTCCACAGCGTGACTGGGCACTGCATAACCAAGCCAGACTCCTGTCTGGTTTGTCGGCTTATCCCTTGCGATGTTACCTGAAAAAAAAACGTATATTTTTTTATGTTTTAGTGTATGAGCAACAAATAATAGCACAGACATAAAAGACGATCTCACCTTGTGCTATGACATTGGGAAGCTCCTTCAAGCCGCTCAGAACGACGACGTAGTACAGTGCAAGTCTCTGATACATAGCTGGATTCAGCACTGTAGGCTAAGCTTCCGACGAGAAAACAGATGGGATCAGGATCATTATATGAAAATGGATCAGCCTCTAGAAAGAAAACATCTGATCCATTAGAATCTGCTTACTCTACCTGTATACAGCAGCGAGGGATTTGTGTATTAATGTTAACACTCGCTGTATATTTAATTGCACACTTACTCTCAATACCAGAATTTCGCATTTCACTCTATAAAGTCGCTATATCCACTTGCACAGTTCCTTTGTGTATGGATTGATATAGACAGTCTTTCGATAAAAGTATATTCACAATCACTGAAAGCCAAATGTCCATTCACGTAACTTCTTGCTTCATTTTCTGAATAGGCCTATTTTAAACTTGATCCACCTAGGTAACATGGCAAATATAATGTTTGCACGAAGGTAAATCTTTGGACTATGTACACACTGTACTGAGTGTAAGGGTTTTCAGATTTTTACCGGTCTCAAATATTGTTCCACTTTTCGTTACACGTTATGTCCACCGAGAAATAAACATTTGCTTTTGATTGAACCTATTATTATCACATTGTGTTTCTCTAATTCTGTTTTTTTTTACTAGAAATGGTTAATATTGGCAATATAACATTGTTGGTTTTGGTGTTGGTTTGCCGTTTTCGCTATGGAATTTAAAGGTCAATACCCGTTGCTGTTTTCGATACGGAATTTAACGACCATATCCCCACATAATGCTCAAATTCCCGAGATCCCATTTGAGCTGAAATTCAACATTGGAGTAGATTGCCAAATTTTTCAATTTCCGCGATAGAAGTTTGAAATTTAATAGAAAATTGCCGTTTGACACCCCGATATGAGCAAAAAACGATATAGACGAGTTAGAAAAATAGTATACAATTTGTTTTTACCAACAAAAATCTTGTATGATGATATTGTCAATGGAGAACTCAGACATGTATATTCGTACAAGAAAAAAACAACTGGCTAATGAAACCAACGAAATAACAGATGTATTTGCAAGTTGTTTATTTACAAATGGTATATTCATATGTCAAACTATACATCAAGAATGAAAGGAGTTACTTTATATGAAACATGGGACTTTTTCACAACTCTACTTGCATACTATCTCATCCACAAATATTATTGACTAATATTACAGTGGGTTTTATGCTTTACTCAATAGAAGTTCATTTAGTAAATGCCCATGTGAAAAAAGCCTTACAATATTCAAATTGGGTTAATAAATTTAAAAGAACCCGTAGCTCATTCGGCATGTCAGGCGAAATGGTACAACATATATGATTTCCTATAATACAAGCCTAGGTATTATCTGTAAGAGGTATGTCAGCAGAGGCCAATTTGATCAAATAATATTATCTCAAAGTAAATTTAATATCACCAATGATGCATCTTTCATGACTTCATATATATATTCATAATACAAACTTCAGGCCTATCAACATTCTGGGTGCCCATAAGGTCGAGCACCCAACATCTGCAAATTCTATAAAATCTGCAAATTCCAGATCACCAGAAGAAGCGTCATCTATGATATTAATAGCACAAACGTAAGCTCTATCGTCAAGCGTTTTGCCTCTGAAGACCAAAGAGCTCTTTGCAGAAGACCACTTCACACTGGACATAATATTGTGTAGAATCCTCGCCCCCCTGCACACGTATTCTCACATGACATCACAATCAATACACGATCAATACTCACATAACTACACATAACCACACATTCAATCAATACACTTCACGTGCTCTCACACTCACCCCACGGACACATGCACCAACTCAAGTACAAGAGAACTCGCAAAGACATGCTCCTATAACGTGCACAGACATGTCACAACATGCACAGGAAACACCACCCCACCCCGCATGACATCAGCAAACACGGCCAATCACACAACCCCGTGATCCACAAGGCCGGAAAATCCACCCACAAATAATTCGGCCTCGCGCACTTGACGAGAAATATTCAACGAGAACGGACGTGCTCGTATAATAGAGACAATTTAGATTAAGATAATTAGACAGGGAAATCATCGGACATAAAACTATAATCGGCAAGAATGAATGCGGCATCGAACTTTATCGCCCCAATAAACAGTTTGACTGAAACTGCCGGCTTGTGAATTATATGTCGCTCCACTAACTGTACGGCAAGATAACGGCGTGATATGAGCCGGTGAATTATAATATCACAATTGAGTTGTTGTATCCAGTGTTCTCGTACGTCAAACTCAAAGTCACTAAAATAGATATCAAATGTGAATTCACACGAATTCATGATGCACACCGAGTAGTATCTTTGAGATATTGAAAGATCAATTTACACCTGTGGTAGACAGAACCTTGAATCCTGTGGTAGACAGAACCTTGAATCCTAGTACTCGAGGAGTTTTACGTCAATTCGAAGTCAACAATACAGATATGTGCGTTTATCTGCAACATTCTCTACAGACCAACGTACAAAATAAAGGATGACATCATAGTATATGACTTCATAGTATATATTATCGTAGTGTACTTCTTCGTAGTACATACATGAGATGTGTATTAAGGATGTGTCTTCAAAGTTCAAGGACTAATTTACTCACACATTGTGTTGGACATAACATTGGGATCTGAGTACTCATTTTCACCGTAGGTCACTTTCAAGGTCAATACACGATGCATCCATGACGAAAACCCAAGCTCCATTCTCAAACTTTTTGTCTCAGAAGACCACTTTAGTGTCATACGATGTTCTTTATAATGGAGGACGACGGGGATGACAATATGACCGTACACGGAATTACGAAAATAACTCAACGGACGGAAAGATGAAGATTATGCAACTAATTGCTACTTATCCATTTAAACAAAAAAGTACAACACATTGTGGCATTATATTATTGATAATTATAACATATTATTCATATAAAGAGCCATATGTCAAGTTACTCAAAATCAAAATATACGGGCACGGACTGATGTTGACATGTAAAAAACTCGGAAACTATATGTCCAAAAATATCCATGTCTTATTTACATTACAGTGTCCTTTTACATAGGTTTGGTGTTGCTTATTGTTGTGAGTGTGAGATTCCGTTTCGAATTTCGTCATAGACAGCGATCTCGTGATTCTGTGTCTGAAAACAATTTGAGAATCTATATTCATAATTAAAAATTACCACAAGGGCTAAAAAAGGTTACCAGAGAAATTAATAGTGTTGCGCCAAAACTATGATTAGTCCGATAACCCATTGCCAATGCAGTGTATCTATCGTCCATGGGCTTTGTCGTCATCGGCGTCGATCTAGGCCTATATTTATATCTTTAGGCTTCACGGTAGATTTTTTTTTGAAAATTTGCACAAAAGTTCCTAAAAATATTTCAAGAGGAAATATTTTCTTTTTTCGATCTTCACATTTCTTTTTCAGAATGGCGATTACTTCCGACAAGGAAGGGCAATTTCTTACTTTGACGGCCATTTTCTCAATTTGGATCTTGGACGTCGTGTATAGAGAGATGGAGTGCCTTGAATCACTCGAAAGGCCCGAAATCTAAGTTCAAAAGATCCAACAACGTCCCAAATTCAGCTTTTTGCTGCTTTCTTATCAGTTTGACCTCCAGGCTCAAAAGGCCACCAAAGGCCCAAAATTCAGTTTTTGACTGTTTTCTCCAAAACTATCTGAAATGCCTTGAGTCGCTGAGAAAGGCGATTTTTCTCAATTTGGATCTTGGACGTCGTGTATAGAGAGATGGAGTGCCTTGAATCACCCGAAAGGCCCGAAATCTAAGTTCAAAAGGCCCAAGAACGTCCCAAATTCAGCTTCTTGCTGCTTTCTTATCAGTTTGACCTCCAGGCTCAAGAGGCCACCAAAGGCCCAAAATTCAGTTTTTGACTGTTTTCTCCAAAACTATCTGAAATGCCTTGAATCGCTGAGAAATGCCTGATATGTGGACTCGAACGATCCCCCAATATGCAAATTATGCCGTATGGGGCCAAAACGCTTCTACTGTACATAGGGCTTAGATTTGTATCATAACCATATATGGAACCATATATAGCGCATCTTTTGGTGACATTGAGGTTGACTTCAGAGGACCTTGAACGCTAAATCCCAAAGTCACGCCTGCTTCGAATTATGCTATATGGCCTCTACAGACAAAATGCTTGTAGATAGAGATTATGTTTGTACTATGAGCATAGTGGAAGTCATATATGCTTAAAACCAAAATGTGCAGTAGCCATTCTTAGCCCTTGAGATATTTTTTGTTTTGTTTTTACCAATACTGCCGTTTTGATTTTTAAAGGTCACTCAAGGTCACCACTGAAATCAATATATAATTCCTATTTGAATATGTCGATATCTAAGGCCTATAAAAAATAATTTTCTGTTTCTCGTCCTCCTATTTTTCAAAACTGGGTAGGGAGGGACTTTTTATTTTTTACTTTTCATTTTTTATTTTGCAAAAAATACCGTCCTCAGCTCAAGAGAAAATTGGCTAGGGAGGCACTTTTTATTTTTTATTTTTGGTGGTACGACATTTCAAACATGAAAATAAATTTGATTTGTTGATTGATTAAAAGAAACACTTGCGCACAGACGCATTCAAGCCCAAATAAATCAAGCCTTTTTATATTGAAATCATGTGTAACACATGACTTCAATGATTTCATTTCTAGAGGCTTGATTTATTTGGGCTTGAAACCTCTTGGCCGGGCACATTGGCACTATCGGTGTGCCATCATTATAGCAGTCAGCACAAACAGGATGATTCTGTGTTCTAGTAGTAGTATTATCAAAAAACGTCATTTGATAATATATTTCAATGATGAGTAATTGTTGAGAACCGTTCTATCAGTTAATATGTCCTTTGAAGTATAACATGAGGAATATAGTAAATCAATTCTCGATCACAATTGTATATGTATTATTACATACACGTAACAACATAGAATAACTGTTTTTGAAAACTGGTAGCGTCTTTGTCTCATTTTTAGGAGAGTGAAAACAAGGAGGTAAGTTGAATATAAGCCTAAGTTGCATGCTGTGATTCGGTTTCTCGAACATTCACTATTCTCAAAATAGGGCGGGAACACTTTTTATTTTTTAATTGAGAATCGCAAATAAAAAAATCCGGGAGGCTGCCTTTGAACACAGGCGGGCGGGGACGAGAAACAGAAAATTATTTTTTTAGGCCTAAGCTCTATCTTACAGTATTATAGGAGCTTAATTAGCACGATTCCCATTATGAAGAGAGAAATGAACGAAAATGTTCGAGTCCAAAATATTTTTTGATGGCGATTTTTCGTTTGTTTGGCTGGAAATTACTGAAAACAGATAGTGACTTCATTTTGGTCAATTTTTGACTTAATTTTCTCGACTGGTGGTTCGAGAACAATGAAACTTATACAAATCACAGGGGCACACATAAGAAGTTTTATTCAATACATAGGAGAAAATTCACTGAACAGATTCCGAGAGAAAAGGCTGCCAAATTCCAGAAAGCATCGGTGTTTTTACAAAAAGGCTTTTACCCTTTCGAGGTCATTGAAAGTCAAATTCAAGGTCACCATTGAAACCGCAGTATATGATTTCCCTATCGAATGTGCTAATATTTAGGCTCTAGTGTTCTGATGGACCAGAGTCAGGCGTGAGTCAGGAGTTTATACCATACACTTCCCATTATGAACATGATGAAGGTAAAAGTGTATAAAGTTGTTCAAGCCCAGAAATTCTTGCAATATCGATTTTTTTGCTGGAAATGGCTCGAAAAAATTACTGACTTGATTTGGGACTAACATTTTTGGCAGACTCATGGAAAAATAAAATGGCCGTAATATGCTCACCTGTGATTCAGGGGCAAAGAAACTTATGCACGCCACAAAGGTACCTTTTTGAAGTGCCAAAACAGTTTTGGGAAAATGACCACCGAAGTCGTGAAAAAGGCCGCCATTTTAAACAAATGCGAAAATTCCCACCAAAAAAATATTCATTTTCCTCCTAAAAAAATTTTAAGTATAGGAAATCTTATTCATTCAAAGAAAAGTCCGACCGCAAACTTAATGCCATGCCAGTAAGCTATCAGAGCAAAGGTCCGATTACCAAACATAATAGGCCATATATTTTGTGAGCAATCGTTTACCGTAAGCAAACGTAAGCAATTGTATACCTCCAGCTGCATGTTATCGTAACCAGCAGTCATTGACGGATCTCGCTCGACGCTTCTCCCTTCAGTGTCGCCTGACGGCTGTGAACTCTGGTTATGGGCATTTTGGGCAGCAGAGTGCTGAGATCTCCTGCTAGAAAAACATTCAGCAGTGTGGATAGAAAAATGTATACAAGACTCATATCTTTTTCTGGACAATCAATATCTAAATAGGTTCACCTGTAACGGATCACGAGGATTGATGTCACGATGACAGATATAGCGACCACAACGAGTGCTGCCACAATGGCTGACACAATGATCACCAGCTGTTCTGTGTCGACATCTGTTATTGGAGCAAACTTGATAGGTAAAAATTGTACACATATTTGTGTTTATGTGTCATTGAATCTTGTATGACAAATATCTAAAGCGACAACTAAATCACACCAAGGCCGGACTTGCTCCGGGTGGCCCCGGACGAAAAGATACTTCGACCCTTGGTGATCCAAGCTATCCTCAAAAAAAATCGCTCGACGGTGACTCGATGGTCAAAAAAAATGTTCACCTCCATACCATCCTGGATCTACCCTGAATGACCCGGATCACCAAAGACTGACCGAGGACCACCCCGGACTGACCCTGAACGCGCCACGGACGATCTCGGGCCACCCAGGCCTCACCCTTCACCAACCAGGACTACCCTGGACGGCCCATGACGGCCCATGATGGCCCCAGACTAAACCAGGACTGCCCCGGACTGCCCCCAGACTCACCCCATACTAACCACGGACTGTATATAACAGAGACCATTTCTGGATCATTATCATTGTCGTGGTGTGTCCGGGGGGAGCCGGGGTTATCCTGGGTGATTACGCCGGATGTTTAATGATGAGCCAGGACCAACTACAGACCTTCAGGATCTTAAAAAACCCACCCGGGATAAACTCGGACTGTCTAATTCAAACATCTAAAATGGTCGGGGTGACACCCCGGATGACCCAGGACCGCCCAGGATGTTCCAGGGCCTTCCTGACTCACACAGGATCACCCAGGACTCTCTCCTGGACCTGACCCCGGATATGTCAAATGGCAATCCGGGAACACCAAGTCCGGCTTGGTGTGACTGATACTTAATTCACGTTAACCTGAAGGTCAGTAGCCATGTTTAACTTCATACGTGTAATTGAATTGTCAATTCTGTATGACTGGAAAATTGACCAGCGTTAGGCTCACATTTAACGTCGGTGATAACGAGTTGAGCTTCAGACCCAGTTTCCATATCAGCATCGTTTACGGTTACAAGCCTGATCTGTTGGGGGTTGTCACCAGCTGACAGATTCACTCTGTAGTTAGAGTTCGTCATTGGAACAGAAACAGTGACCCATTCTCTGTCGTCATCAAGTCGGTATTCCAGCCTTATCGCTGTCATCATGTCGCACTGGCTGGACAAGGATGTCACATCCTGGAAAGGTAAGATACAATCATTCGAGGGAACATACATATACCATGTCCATCTTCGGAGGAATGAATTTGTTATTTTCTCAAATAAAGATATCAAAAAACACACACATCCCATGTGATCAGAAGTATAGTCTGGTTCGAGAAGGGGATGATGTAGGCAACCACATTCTCAGGAGGGTCGGGACCTGGAACCAAAAAGTTATATCTCATGATGCATAAGAGTACAACCCATTTATTGGAAGAGCAGGTGACTTACTGCCGCAAGCCGTGATCGCTGTCACTGAGGGGTAGGGAGATCCTTCCATAGTCTCTCCATAGTGTCTGCTGTAGGGCACGACCCGGATCATGTATTGTGTATTTGGCTGGAGATTTCCAAGGACGACAGAGTTGTCTGTCGCTGATGTGTGATCGACTTCTGGGCCAACTGAGTATGTGATATCAGAGTCTGTTTTGTATCGGACCTCGTACCCGTAATATGATGCGTAGTCAGCTGGGATTGAAGTCAACTGTTGCCACGTCACCCGAATGGAGTACGCTGTGAGGTCGCTGACAGCCATCGTTTCCGAAACCCTCTCTGGTCGCACTGAAATTATGAGGATTCGTTAGCTGTTCCAACCAGGGTCGTGGTCTAAAAATTAACAAATCGTGAAAAACTAATATATATATATATTATTTATTTCGTACAATGCACGTACAGATTATGTGAACATGATAGAATATATATATATATATATATATATATATATATATTATTTATTTCGTACAATGCACGTACAGATTATGTGAACATGATAGAAATTAATTTACACACATATACACAAGTAATATGTCAATAAATTATTTCGAAAATTGTTGTATAATATACCCATCTCTCATATTGCATAGCTCTTTAATGGTCGATGCAACAGCCTGACATTCATAATCACATTGAAAACAATCAAATATGACCCTTTCTATGGACTATTTTGTCCACGTTACAATATTATCATCCAGCCGTATTGTTGACATTGATCAGTTTTTTTTTATAGTTTCTACTAACATGACTATTCGAGAGTACACATCTTCCTGCACATTGTGATCAGACCATTCCACTGTTAAGAAGAAAAATATAAAACATTGCAAACCTGTATAACATTCGAGCCTAAATAGACATTTCCTCAAATAAATGCTTTAAATATCTCTCATACCTGAATACATTTTCTCCGTTTTCTGGAAATGTGAGGATAACTCAATTTCCATAAACAGCAAAACAGGAGCAATGTATTCACTTTAATTTTCGTCTTTTAATCATGGTCCTGTCACACAGAAGGACCATTTTTTTGGACCCAGGCCATACTAATAGTAGACTAACGTAGTATGTTCGGAATATAACATCTTTTTCACTTCATTGTTACATGCACAGAACTTGAAGCGATCCAGGACATAATTGTATATGTATATCAGATCCTGAATGATCTTGTTCACACATAATACATATTGTTCTCTACCAAAGTGTAATACGCTTTTGGATACAGGAATATTGTCTCCGTTCAAAGCAATGTCACCAATCGATGTATAATTACCAATTGGTATTTTCGTTTTAACCTTTTCGCTCCCTACTGACCTACCCCTCAGCCTCCATACTGAGCCGATTCATGTATGAATTGATAAGATTTCTATATGTTCGTTCATGTCTATTTTAAAGATATTGCAGAATAAGTGTGTGAAAGTAAAGCCATATTTGTGTGTGATATTTATATATAGTATCTTTTTCAACCCCGTGCCATTGGTTACCATGGAAACAAGAAAGAATTCTAGCGACCAAACATTTTAACTTGTGATGGAGTGAATCTCGTGGGTGTTGACAGTTTTTATATCATGTCAATATCTTGATTAGTTATGAAGATATTGAAGTTTTAGTGAAAATTGTCTGTAGTCGAATTAAGTAAAAAGGTTAAAACTATACGGATTTGCCAGTCACAAGTGCGACCTGCCCACCAGATCTGACAGTCCTGAGAACAAACGCCATCCTGTGGGTTACAGTGCTTTTTTGCACACAGCGGCCACACTGACTCGTACAGTTCAGGCCATATTATCAAACAGTACATGGCTCATACTCGGGTTCTAACCCCCAGGGCGTCATTAGACACAACCCCATCCCGGCTGCAGTTTAGTTCAGATCCCTCCCCCAGCGAACATTGGCTACAGTCTGATCAGGTGGAATTTCCAGCCAATATGTTGACATTAATACAAAACCGGAAAAAATCAGAGCTAATTCAGTACTAATATTTGATATTCTAGATAATCAAAGCAATTCCAATCACCATACGGCCTCCCTCTTGTCACCTCGACCTCACACAGTAGCAGCTGATGAATCCTGCTCCCTCCAAACCTCGTGATGTGCACGAAGCGCCCCACGATATCACAACTGAATGTGGCGGGTGTAGTACTCCGTGAAACCTGTCCCTCATGACGACCACACTCCTGGAGTCCTGACAGACTCGGTCCCACACTCACCACGACATCCGTAAGACGAGACTCACCTGGTAGTTACACGTAAGTGTACGGGTGAACAGAAAGGTGAATGTGTATTACCTGGTTATGATCAATATTACATATAATACTCATAAACGTACATGTAAGTCATTTG
Source organism: Terebella lapidaria (assembly GCA_949152475.1). Lineage (NCBI taxonomy): Eukaryota > Metazoa > Annelida > Polychaeta > Terebellida > Terebellidae > Terebella > Terebella lapidaria. Next base: position 39,708,625 of record OX424557.1, on the reverse strand, counting down.
TGAAAACAATATTAAAAACTAATGTAAATGTACCCACCACCGCTATGAGTGGGAGTGTTGTAGAGCTTGACGCCTGTGACCCTGTAGGAGTCCTCCAGATCCACCCACCACTGCCCCGGCTGTCCTTCAGAAACATTAGTGAGAGAACAGTTCGGCCAGAAAAAATAACCGTCCACAGCGCGACTGGACGCTGCGCTACCCCACACTCCTGTCTGGTTTGTCGGTTTACCCCTGGCGATGTTATCTAAATGGACGTACATTTTTTAATTTTCTAACACACGAGTAAGAAATTCAGCAAATGTATATGAAACGTGATCTCACCTTGTGTCATGACATTGGGCAGATCTGTCAAGCAGCTCAGAATGACGACGTAGAACAGTGCGAATCGCTGATACATAGCTGGAATCCGCATTGTTCAGCCTCTGACAGCAAAATACGATATAGACAGGATCGTCCTATTGTCTACAACATCAACGATTTTGATGAAATTGTATTAACTTTTCAACTCGCTTGTATGGATTAATCCCACACTTCACTGTATGCAGTCGTACATCCACTTGCATACTTCCTGTATGTATAATTGTATAGAAGCAGTATCTTGATATTGTGGTGATCATCCGTCGACTTCCAATTCTCCAGTAAAATATTTTATTGGTTTGTTTTATAAATACACGTAACCTCAACCATCTCGGTTGGATGACAAATATAATGTTCACCCAGCATTCAATTGTGAATGTGGAAAAAACTGTGGAGTACGTAGGCTAAACAATGTAGGGGTGTAAGGGGTTTCAGACTTTTACTTTCTATAACCTTTTTTCACTCTAGACGACATCGTTACATTTTGTGTCCACGGAGCGGTAGACACATCTATAAAATACTCCAGTTTGGTTTTGTTTCGAGCCATTATCAGATTGTATTTCTCTTGAAAATGTGATACACTAAGAATGGCCTACATGCGTTGCGAATTTTCTCGGTCTGATGCATTTTCCTATAGGCTACACATGTAAAAACAACAACATTTTATGGGGTTTATGTGAGTGAAAACATGTTTTTTCTTCGATTAATTTTTGGTGATTTGTCATTTTGCTGATGTTACTGCAACGTCCGTTTCAAGTCAGTGCAACACGATGACAACCCTATGTTTGGAGTACCGACTACTGACACCGGAGATTGGGTCACTCTCTCTGTACCACCGACGACTTCTAATTACAGAATGAATCTGTCAGTTGGTGACGGTCTTCACCACAGCAGGCTGGTGGCCGTCAACTATGCTTGTGTCGAAATGACGTCCTGAGGGTATATATTTTTTTATTTGTGCAATTTCGTTTCAAACCGGCGCCCTCTTCGACGAAAAACTATGATCAGTTGTGGACTTTGATGGCGATTTTCTTGAAATCAGTACAGTAACTTTTTTATATTCACGCAAGCATGATCGAGGCAACCCTTATATAAGGTATATAAAGATGGTATGAAATGCCTTGAATCGCTCGAAAGGCATGAAATGTCGGCCCAATGGATCAAAATTCTTTGGCACTTTGCTCGAATTCTATTCGATAGTAATTTCTAACAAGATTTTTCTGTTTCTAACAAGAATTTTTCTTTATTTCCAACAAGACTTTTTTTCGTCTTCAACAATTTTTTTTTTTCGTTTCCAAAAAGATTTTTTTTTGTTTCTAACAAATATGTTTGCTTCCAACAAGATTTGTTTTGTGTTTGCTGAGATATTTCATTTTCTAACAACTTTTTTTTCCATTTCCAACATTCACTTTTTTACTCGAAATTTGCTCGAAACGTTTCTATCTAACTTCACGTATGCATGGCATAACGAACATTTTATATTATAGTGTGTTTTCAATGATAAAAATATGGAGTAAGTACACAATGTACCGTATGTATAGGGTTTCAGAATTTTACCGGTCTCAGATTTTGTTTCAATTCAGAGGACCTCGTTACATGTTGTGTCCACGAAGAGGTAGGTACATGAAAACAATATCCTTATTTGCTGTCGCTTTGACCATAAGGTGTTTCCTGATGTTCTTTACTAAAAATTGCTTTTTACGGTGTTACAGTCACCCCTCTTCCCCACCCACTACCAAACACTTACACACACATGTCTTGTTGTTCGCATTATATAATGACAATTTTGTTTGAGAATCATAATACATTGAAGGAAAACGCTACACGTACCTACAATGATTGACACACATGTATATTATTACAGGACCAATTGCATCAAGAATACAATGGCTAACAAAGGCGACTAAACAACTGGCGTACTTGTAAGTCCTTTATTTACAATTGGCCTGTTCATATTAAAGTCAAACTATATATCAAGAATGAAAATGGTTATGATAAATGATTATGATTTTCGTTTTTTTAATTGTTGATTTATTTATAAACAGACTTGAATAGTATATATTACTCGTATGTAGGGATTTATATTTCATAAAATGAGAGAACATGCAAAAGAAAGGCTACCGTAGAAATGTACAGTGTATGCCTAATGAAAATGCAAATGGGTTTGAATTGGTCGATCGATTCTTGGCTATAGCAAACATTACCAATTTACTAGAACTACTTCCGTTTCCATTAACCTATGATTTATGTTTTCATTCTGTCTTTACGTTAAAGAATAATTCCATTTACTAGGTTTGTTCACACTTCAGTTGTGGTGAAACCTGCAGTTGAAAGATTGTATGGCTCTGTATTGTTAGGAAATTGAGATTGGTGTGACAAAATTGTTTATTTTCTTTAGCATAGTTTTGTGGGATTATTATTTTGGCTGCGAAGGCAATCATATGCAGCAGACTTGAACTGGTTGGGAAAATATTGCCACAACAGTCAAGCATGACCACTTTGATTCACAATTCACAGGCTGTTCACCACCTGCGTTTCAAATTGAACACACATTTAGATACAGAGGCACCCCCAAAATATGCACACATCACTTCATTAACTGTACATTCTATTTGACATAATGTAGTGATAGTTCATACCACAGATCTGTCTCAAGAAGTTGTAACAAGCTAACAATGATGGTATGTCATTGTGCTAACAATGAATCCATGGAATTTGTTATCTGTTGGACGACCATCTGGTCAGTCATAAGGGTGAGGGGGGGGGGGGGGGGTGAGGAAGTGGCTGGGGTTCAGGCATAATTGAGATGTAATGCATGCAAGAAGTGTCATTAGAAATGTATTGGTGACAGATAACAGCAGCTTAACAGTACATAACCTCACGCATACGTGAAATCAGAGAGAAAATTTCTGAATCGATTTCGAGCAAATTGCATAAAAGTATAATTTTGGTCTTTTTTGCCATTTTGGGTCTACATTTTGGTCCTTTTGAGCAATCAAAGGGATTTCATTTTATACGCCTTGCAGATGGCTTGGTATTTCATGCTTTCACAAAAATAGAAAAAAGCCATCGATGTAACAAAATGTCTCTTTTTCGTCCAAAATGGTCGCCATGTTGAAAAAAAAAAGCGAAATTAAGAATACCCCCTCTTGATATATTTTTATGTATTTTTATGCGAAATTACCCAAAGTTTCGAACGTAAACTTTTAAGATGAAAATATCATCCTATCAGATGTTCGGTAACCGAAAAACAGTATGAACTGAATTGATCGTTTATCGTTTAATTTAGTATTTATATAGATAACCTAGTCATAAGCCAATTCCTCCCCTAACAAATTCGACTGATAACATGGCCTTCTCTGGTCAGCGGGATGGGTAATTGGGACGTAATATTACGTATGTATTATAACTATTATATGTATTCACCTCAGAGCTACTGACTCTGCATTATAAGGTGTACAATGTGAAAAAAAAAATTAATAAATGTTATGCTGTCGAATGATGTATTATTATATAAACCATATGTACTGGTGTTTGTGGTGACCTATTACTACCAATAAAGCAAGATGTCGATGGTCTGAATTGAAAACTTGAAACAATTTTTGAAACAGAAGTGTATATGTTGACTCATTATCAAATAAAAAATTCAACACATGAATTTTCGGCTGACGAAGCCAACTAAGCAACTAACGTACTTGTGAGTTGATTCCTTCACAATCGACCTATTCATAAGTCAACCGATACGTCAATAATTAAAACGATAATTTATATAGTACATGACATTTTATTCAAAATTCGTTGATATGTTTCACATACACACTTGAATATTATATATTACACAAAAAATATTGACAACCAGTGCAGAGGATGTCATGCTTCACAAATGTGAAGTTCATGTACAGGGCATGTACAATGTCAGAAAAATCTTGATACAATTATCAAAATGCAAAATAAATTTTAAAAAACACAGGACCAAGTTCCATATGGCTCATCGGCATGCCACACCATACGTTGCAACATATATGATTTCACATATGTCCATGATACAAACTAAGCTATTATCGTCGAGAGTTTCCAAAAACACATTTGATAAATTTGAATGTTCAAGTTTATCGCAGGGCAAGTTCGATGTTTACCAAAAGATGCATATTTATGATGCATAATATTAAACTGCCTCTGTGGCCGAGTGGATTGGACTGGTGGCTCTTGAAGCAACGAAGCTAAGAGGTGGTAGGTGACTCGGGTTCAATCCCCGTCACCAGCACAAAGTAGGTGGAGTTTTCGACCTGGCAACGCAACGGTTCCTCCATTCGAATGTGCTTTCCAAATTCAGAATTGTCACCCGACGGGGGATTGTTATTATTATTATAACCTACTCCAAAAATTTAAAAATAAAAACCTAAATTCTATGCATGTATAATTGTGTCTCTAAAGACAATCTACATATTTGTTTTAAGCTTCAGTGTCAAAGCTTGTCGTAGATCAGATTCAAGATTCCCAAAAGAGACGCATATTTTGTTCGTATGGCAAAACATTTTACACAAAAAGGTTTAGGGAAAATTAGGTTTTGCGGATTGTCCCAAGCGCATTTCAATTGGAATTATAAAAATATCAAAATGTATCACCTCCATAGTATCACCATGCGAAGTTTAAGAAAACTCCATCAAGCTTTTCGAAGGTGACAACGATTAATGAGTTCGCCGAACAATCTGTAAAATTTTCCATTATAAGCAAATTTCAAATTTTCAAAGTTGAAAAGAAAAACACACCAAAAACATAAATCTTTTAAATAAGGTATTTTTGTGTGGACTTCGATCGTGTCATACAATGTCTCAAACAAAATGTTCCTTCGAGTGTTCCCGGAGGAGAGAATACGTTTGAAAATTTGCTAACGATAACGAAGATGACTTTGGCCGGACACCGTGCTATGACAATAGCACGACGGCCTTTGGCGGCGGGCTTGGAGTGTAAGAGTATAGAATTAAATCCAGATGAAAAGTGTATACACATTGTGGTATTAGTTATTTGATAGCTATAATGTATTAATTATATACACGCCACATGTCAAGCTAGTTCAAAACAACATTTACTGGCACTGACTATTAGCAGTCATGTAAAAATATATCTGATTTACATTACAGTGGTTTACAAATGTTTGTTGTGCTTTCCTCTCCCTTGCCAGTTTGAGATCCTTTTTTACTTCTGAATTTCGTCATAGACCGCGATCTCATGATTGTGCGTCTGAAAACAATTTGTGAATCTATATTAAGAATTGGCAATATGGTTAATTGAGGTTACCAGAAAAATGTACGGTGTTCAGCTATATATGATTTCCTATCCTATCCCTCCATGATAATAACCTTACGGTATACCTTCAATGCAACTATTCAGCCGCACACAGTCTACACTGTACATAGTTTTCCAATATGAGTAATTTACCGGTTTTCAAAGTCAAACTTTATTTTTGAAAAAAAAATCAATTTGTTTATTCAAATTCAGAATTATAAAATCAGCTTGTGGGGAATATCCCATCGTATCACCATGCAAAGTTTCAAGATTCCATTCATAGATCTTAGCGTTAAAGATAACTTGATTTCCTCCCATTATGAACGAATGGTAATTTTCAGAAATATGAATAAATAAAATTCTAAAAAAAATTTATGCGGACTATCCCGTAATATCATCACACAAAATTCCATCAAGATTGCATCAAGTGGTCTCAGAGGACAAAACGTTTGAAATTCCTCGCATTATAACTAGACGCTTCCGGTCGCCTACGACCGCTTGGGTGTATCCCCCGTAGCCCTATCATCCCTGTTGCCCCAAATATATCGCTGATGTACATTGTGAGTGTGAAACCTTTCAAGCTTATTGAAGGTCGAATTCAAGATCACCACTAAAATCACTGCATTCGAATTTCCATTTCGACATGTTCGAAAAAAATAACGAAATTACAGCCAGATAAAAGTTTTCACCTAAAGCTATATTTCAACTCAGAATATTTGACAAACTTGGTTCGCAACTAAGTTGCGAGATGACTAAATTGGAGCCAGATCGAACTTTCCACTGTAAGTTATATTTCAACTCATAGTATGTGCCAAACAACTCATACTATGTTCCAAGTTGAAATTCAAAGTAAAAGTTGACCAAAACTACATTTTAAGATGACGAAATTGGAGCCAGATCAACTTTTCACCATAATTTAAATTTTAATTCATAATATGTGCCAAACTTGGTTTCAAGCTGAAATTCAAGTAAAAGTTTACCAAAACTGCATTTCAAGATGACGAAATTGGAGCCAGATCAATCTTTTCACCATAAATTATATTTTAATCCATAATATGTGCCAAACTTGGTTCCAAGTTGAAATTTGAAGTAAAAATTGATTTTACTGGTAAAAATAATGTTAACTTATCCAGTTACACCCATGAAATCTCTACGGGACAAAACTTTTAAATTGTTGAGTTCAATAATAAATGTTTCTTGTCTTAACTATTTTTCTTGAGGTCAATAATAGACTTAACTAGTAAAAATGATGTTAACTTATTCGGCTACAGCCATGAAATCTCTACTGCACAGAAGCTTTACCTTGTTGAGCCCAATAATAAATGTTTCTTGTCTTAACTATTTTTATTGTGGCCAATAATAGACTTAACTAGTAAAAATAATGTTAACTTATTCGGTTACACCTGTGAAGTCTCTACTGGACAAAACTTTTACCTTGTTGAGCTCAATAATAAATGTTTCTCGTCTTAACTATTTTTATTGTGGTCAATAATAGACTTAACTAGTAAAACCAATGTTAACTTATTCAGTAATATTGTTCTTTTTTCCCCAAAAACATCAGTTCTGTATTCTGAACGAGAATCCAGTGCAATTTGCTTTCATAGTACAGGTTATTGGAGTGATCACACATGTCAAAGTAGGTATTTTAATTGTCGTAATAAGTTAACCTCTCAAACTTATTAATATTTATTCGATCATTCTGAAAAACAATAGGTTTTGTGTGATGGTCTTTCTCATTGAGCCTGTGCGATTTCATCATCATTCATTGAAAACTCCCACCCGTAGAGCGTTCACAACCCATGTGTGTTAAACAGGCTAATTTGAGCACAAAATGTTACGCCAATCGGCTATTTTGGTTGCTATGGCAACCAAAATCGATAAGTGTCCAGATCTCACCATAAGACATGTCCGTATAAAATATTATCAAAATCAGTTCATATTTGCAACCTGCAGCGCGTTCACAAGAAAGTGTCTGCGGACGCGGACGCGGACGCGGCGGCGGCGGCGGCGGCGGCGCGACGATCGTAAATCCATAGTATCCGCCGAACTTTGTTTGGGGGATACAATTAAATGACATATTTTGGAATGGGAAAAAAAGTTTGAAAAAAAAAACATCAAAAAAGGAAAAAAAAATATAATTTCTAAAAAATATCCCAAAGTACCATCATACAGAATTTCAGAAGATTCCATCGAGTGGTCTCAGAGAAGAAGAAATATCTCCCAATATATGAAAAAAATGAATATAGGTAAATGGTTTAAAATTTATAGCAAAAAGTTTTAAAAGTTCTTTAAACCCCCCCCCCCCCAAAAAAAAAAAAAACAGGGAAAAATATCAAAATTCTGAAAAAAAATTGTGGAGACCATCCCATAATATCACCATTCAAAATTTCAATAGATTTCATCAAGTGTCCTCGGTGGAGAAGACGTTTGAAGACTTCAAAGTACAAAATTGGGAATTTTTACAAGTCGGAAATAATGGCTGCGATAAAAGGCTAAACCATACCTCTCTCTTGATCTATTTTTAAGTATTCTTGTTAAAAATTTCAGTAAGACTTTAAAGAGGTTATTGGACCAAAGTTTTAGTAACTTAAAATGAACATATCACATTGTATCGTATATTTTGTACACGTAAGCAACCGTTTACCTCCAGTTGCATGGTCTCGTAGCCAGCAGCCCGTGAAGGATCTCGCTCGAACTTCCTCCCTCCTGTGTCATCTGCTGGCTGTGAACTTTGATTACCGCCATCGTTGGCAGCAGCTGAGTTCAGAGATCTCCTACAGCAGAAATATTCAGCACAGTGGATGATCAAAGATAAATGAGATTTGTCCAAGGGCACGGTCACAGCTTCCTCAGAAGGTGCACCTAGACTCATCATATCAGATATTATGAAAACATCATATGTAGTCTCTTCTGATCGTTCCCTATGGTACAACAACTCGGGTAATTTTATTAATATTAGAGATTGCAAAATCAAACTTCCAGATATAATGAAGGCAGAGGGTGATGATTGTCAATATAGTATTAATAAATGTAGAGCTAAAAACTGCAAGACTTGTGATATATTAATTACAGATTCACAGTTCACAAGTTCACTTACCAAACGTACATATACTAGTAAAAGTTATGAAAACATCCATTGCAAGACCAGCAATATCGTATATGGAATTGAGTGCACTATATGTGGTCTCGTATATATTGGAGAAACCAAAGGACAGCTTAACAAGAGAGTTAATGGTAATCGTTCCAACATCTAATCAACTACTTTATCAACATTTTAATCAGGATGACCATTCTATTTTGTCAATGAAAGTTCGAGTCATAGAAAAAATATACCACCATACTAATAGTCCCTCATTGAGTACACCCACCCGCAGAAAACGAGAAGAACATTGGATACGTGAACTAGGCACAGCTACACCTTATGGCTGTAACGATAATATCAGTTCAGTGGGACACCTGACAAGCCCAGGATGCAGTTCAGTCAATGTAATGAATTTATTTACATCATTTAAACGTAGGAAACGAAGCCATGGACAACGACATTATAATCGACCATCTATTCATAATATTTCCTTTGATGATCTACTTGGAATATTGAAACAACCACTAGGACTACACTATGTTCGCACTAAATTATTTGCCATACCTCATGTTAAACTTAAAGAACTAGAGGACCAATGTCCTACCCACTATATCAGAAATACCAGTAGCTATGAATTTCGTCTGTATTCCATTATCATGGATATTGTTTATCATCGGCTTTATAAGCCAACACAGACTTCCGAATATATACCACCCAAACGGTCTTTTCTGAAGATAAAATTTGCCAATAAAGGTATCGATGCAATTAACATCAGTAATATATTACAGCATAAGTCTGTTCAGTCCCAGGTACCATCATACTTCACAGACACGGCCGCTCCATCTATATCCTACTCATATACCAAATCGGTTGCTTCCAAGATATTCAACTACAAACAAACATTGAATGATTTGGATATTGATGATCTCTTACATAACCCACCCTCCTGCACTTGCATTAACTCTCCGTTCATACACGATCCAGTTGGGCATGTTATTTCAGGCGACCTCAATATAGTGGAGAATGAATCATTGAAAGACATTTTGTCCAAAGGTCCCAAATATAGAGAGCCCACGTCGTTTTCATGGAGATACAATTTCAAGTTAATCATGGATGCAGTTGAGGAGCATGCCAGAAAATGGACAAAGCGAGAAAAGGCAGAAACTGATTCTCTGTCAGAATGGGTCAAACAGATTAGGTTATTGGTAAACAAACGCATTAATGTTTTGTCAAAGTCAGTTAGTACTAAATACAGCTCTGTCTTCAATGATCCCCTGGTTACTAATAGTTTGTTGAAACTTCAAGAAAGGTTCGTCATTGTCCCTGCAGATAAAGCTTCTAATAATGTTGTTTTTGTTTGTAAAGCATACTATATACAGTGTCTGTTTGACGAACTGGGTATTGCCAACAATACTGATTCCAATAGTACATACCAAGACATTACCGTGCCCAAACAGGATATCTTATCAAATCATGTGTCTGTATTGCATTCGTTTGGTATTACTACCTCATGTAAAGATTCTAATCTACCAAACTTATATTGGATCCCAATGTTGCACAAAAATCCACACAAACAAAGATATATTTCAGGTTCAGCGTCATGTTCTACCAAAGCCCTTTCTAAAATATTAACTGTTATATTGTCTAAAATTAAACAGGGTCTCCAACAGTACTCTGAAACCATCTATTCTAGAAGTGGTATAAACCAAATGTGGATATTAAAAAATTCCAAATCTTTATTGGAATACCTACATGCTCACACACTTTCAAAAGTAACGTCTATCAAAACATTTGATTTCTCCACTTTGTACACAACTATACCTCATTCTGAACTGAAGTCTCAGCTTAAAAAACTAATCAATAATTCATTTTTCTCTACAAAGGGTACCACTATATTGTAGTTAAATATAATACCGCTTATTTTGTTAAAGGCGACTCTGATGCCCCATACAAATATACTGAAATAGATGTGGTAAATATGGTTAATTTTCTGATTGATAATATTTTTGTGGAATTTGGTGGTCAAATATTTCAACAAACTGTTGGTATTCCCATGGGTACAAACTGTGCACCATTATTGGCAGACCTGTTTTTATACTCATATGAATCAGATTTTATCCAACATTTACAACGAGGAGGTTCTAAGAAACTAACCTGTAATTTTAATTTCACTTTCCGATACATAGATGATGTATTGTCGCTAAATAATCCCACGTTTGGTGATTATTTGGATGTCATATATCCTAAGGAACTTGAAATTAAAGATACCACAGACTCCGCTAATTTTTCCAACTATCTAGACCTGAGGTTGGAGATTGATAATGATTCTAACCTGTCAACTAGATTATATGACAAACGTGATGATTTCAATTTTTCCATAGTCAATTTCCCTTTTCTAAGCAGCAACATTCCTATGTCACCGGCATATGGTGTGTTTGTTTCTCAACTTATACGCTATTCCAGAGCTAGTTGCAAATATGAGGACTTTGTCTATCGAAGTGCCCAGCTAGTCTCTATACTGCTGCGACAAGGATATGTTTTACCAAGACTTATAGCTGCGTTTAAGAAATTCTATGGACGTCATCATGATCTGGTTGATGAATACAGCAAATCCATGTCTGCCATGCAACTAGATCTATTTTCATGTTAATTTTGGGGAATTCATGACGGGTGCCACTAGTGGGGCAGGAAATGCTCACTCTTTCCGGAACACCTGATTTCACCTCCTAATGGCCATTTTTTGGGGGTTCATGAGTTTCCCTGTCATTTTTGTTTTCTCTCACTTCGTATGCCTGATATGACTTTCTGTCCCCGGACTATGAGATTGGATAACGGACCCTGTTTTGTTTGCTCGGAATACTTAATACTGGGTATTGATTCCACGTCTATTTGCCATGGAAAATCGATATCTTGAAAGACCTACCTGTGACGAATCACGAGGATTGATGTCACGATGACAGAGATGGCGACCACAACAAGTGATGCCACAGTGGCTGACACAATGATCACCAGCTGTTCTGTGTCGGCACCTGTTATTGGAGCAAAAGTAATACGTATACATTGAAAACATGTTTACGAATACTGTATTTTGTGCAAATGTGTCATTAAGTCTTGTCGGTCAAGTACCTACACGTTAACCCCTCTTGTCAGCCAAGTACCTACACGTTAACCCCTCTTGTCAGCCAAGTACCTACACGTTAACCCCTCTTGTCAGCCAAGTACCTACACGTTAACCCCAAGGTGATAAATTGTCTAACTGCATGGTTGTAAACTGACCAGCGTTAGACACGCAATTTTTGCCAGTGACAACGAGCTGAGCGTCAGATCCAGCTTCCCGGTTGGCATTGTTGACGGCCACCAGTCTGATCTCGCGAGGGTCGTCACCTGCTGACAGGTTCACTCTGTAGTTAGAAGTCGTCACTGGTACAGAGACACTGACCCAGTCCATGCCGTCATTAGGTCGGTATTCCAACCTTAACGCTGTCATCATGTCACATTGGCTTGATATAGATGTTGCAGATACATACTAGAAATAAAAGATACAAGAGATAACTGTGAAGTTCGGCGGGCGCCCACTACAGGGCGTCCGGCACTACTCTACGGATCACTACAACCAGGTACAGTCAGCCTGGAACGAGTCCGGCCGTCATACACTACGACATAACACATGCATCTCACCAACTCCTTAACTACAACATGCATATTACATAGTTATGGTAATGTAGCCGTATGTAGAGCCCGAGATGCCATGGGAGCGGCACCACGGAACCCGTACACGTGGGCATGTTGCTGGCCGGCCTCGCCGAAGGCATTGTCGCAGAGATGGAACTCTGAGCCAGCCCGACGGTCTGCCAGAGCCTGTGTCACACCACCCCAGGTGGTAAGAAACCGGTGATCCACAGGGCGTGAGCCCCCGAGTCAGCAACGGTCTCCTCCACCTGGGCCCCAAATGGAAATCGTCCCCAGGGCCCGCGAGGGCCTTACCCAAGACACAGGGACGTAAAGCTCATGGCGAGCCTCTCGTCCTGCCTCTCGGCTTGCTCTGGGACAATCTCACAGACCAAGCCAATGCTCGCGTATATATCGAACCGAGAGGCGGGGGGAGAGACTAGGTCAAACCATTGTTATAGTTTACTGGGCGCGATTGAGTACAGTGCGTTGCTGGGCAACGCACGCTCCGAACTGGAGTGATCTAAAAATAGGCCATAAAACTGGTTAGTGTTTTGCAAAGACTCCTGCCGCGATCTTTGAGCAAAATCGCCACATAACATAATATATTTTCATTAGTTTTGAGATGGATTTGGTATTTGTGCAAAGAAACTATCGAATTACACACATCCCACGTGAGTAGAAGGAAACTCTGGTTCGAGTAGGGGATGACGTAGGCAACAACATTCTCAGGAGCATCGGGACCTGGGGATAAACATCAGAATTGAAGTTTTCCGTGATGATTACATACAAGTACAACGCATTTGATGGAAGAGCAGGTGACTTACTGCCGCATGCCGTGATCGCTGTTACACTGGGGTAGGGAGATCCTTCCATAGTCTCTCCGTAGTGTCTGCTGTAGGGCACGACCCGGATCATGTATCGTGTATTTGGCTGGAGATTTTCAAGGACGACAGAGTTGTCTATCGCTGATGTGTGGTTGACCTCTGGTCCAACAGCGTATATGGTATCGGTTTCTGTTTTGTATTGGACTTCGTAGCCATGGTATGATGCGTATTTCACTGGGATCGACGTCAACTGCTGCCATGTCACCCGAACGGAGGAGTCTGTGAGGTCGCTGACAGCCGTCGTTTCCGAAACCCTCTCTGGTGGCACTGATATTATGAAGATATGTTAGATCTCAAACGTAATGAACGTTTCGTAAAATATTTATCAATGTTTATTCAATTATTGTATTTTCATTTGAAAACTATACCAATTTGCCTGTGACAAGTGGCACCTGCCCACCAGATTTGACAGCCCTGAGAACAAACGCCATCTGGTGGGTTACAGTGTTGTTCTTGGACACAGCGGCCACACTGAATCGTACAGTTCAGTCCATAATAACCATCGGAACACGGCTCACACTCGGGTCCAAACCTCCCAGAGTCACACTGGCTACAGCCAAACTCCCCGCTACAGTTCGGTTCAGATCCATCTCCCAGTGGACATCGGCTACAATCTGTTTAGGTGGAATTTGCAGCTAAAATGTTGACTAATTTTTTTGCAATTATTAGAACCATCTCATCTTTTTCAGATAATCAAATCAAGGACATCTCACCATACCCCGTTTTTTTGTGGAGGTTTCATGCCAAACTATCTACGCCCGTTTTGGGGCGTAAACGTTTGCATACCTACTTCGAATGAGGATTTTCTTCGTCCTTGACATAAAATCTCTCGATTTGATGGCAAGCTTTGAATATTCCGCAGATATATAATGCATAAATCGATGTGTTATGTTTGAGAAAATTACGCAAAATGCTCAGCTCGTCTGAAAAAACGTCAAAATGGCGGAGCAGATGGGAATTCACGTTCCCAGAATGCAAAGCAAATTTTACCGCAATGACGCGTATTTTGGAAAGCACAATTTTCGGTGCAGCATTTCGTGCATGCATGTACATGGAACCTTGCTTGTGGCCTTCTTTAGCGTAATGAAGGAAACACAGAGATTCGTTTGCGATACCACGACTACGTTTACCGTAATTTGACGTATGTTATCACATGACAAGGTGTTCCATGTTGGGTTGCGAAACCTTTTTATTCTAAACCGGTCTTTCAATTTTCCCAGTATGCATGTGTTAGCTATATCATGATATCAGATGCAGATATTCCTCATAGTTTCCAATATTTTAAGGATATTTTATTGAGGTTGAATATCATTTTATCAGGTGTATCTGTTTCATTGAGTTCAAAATAAATGTTTATAGGAATATGATTGAAGTAGACCTATGTGTTTCCTCATAATATACGGGAATGAATTGGAATCATGTGGGGGAGGATATGGTCCATTATTATTTTTTTGCGGGGGGGGGGGGGGTAACGTTATGTAAGATACATTCAGCTTTCGTGGTTCTGGTGATATGCTCGAGCTCTAATGTCGTCTCCCGCAGTTAGCTGCATTTTCTTGTTGCTGATTTGGCTGGCAACAAATCAAACACAGTTGCATATATGTATAGAAGTCATGACAGTTTGATCAGCATTGTTACCGGCAACAGGAATATGATGTATATAGCATCCACGAATTCGTGATTTTCAATAATCTTCAATACTTTGATAACTTCAGACTTCTGATATATTTTTGATATACATTTCTCTGATCACATCACCTTGATGGTGATCGTGTAAGTTGAGCTGATAATTTTACTTGACGAGATGATCTTGAACTCTCCATTTGGTCACAGCATACAGAAAAACACTCCCGAAATGCACCTGTTGCGTTTACGATATTATATGGAATTTAGTAGTTCACAAACAAAGTTATCCGCTACATGCACGAAGATTGCGTGTGCATCACTTCGGAAATTAACATGGTAAAATGGTTTCTGGAGGGCATGATTATTTTTAGAAATTAATTATTCACACCAGAACTATAAAATTATACCATAAAATTCACATGCAGCTGGCTAACGAAGCCAACTAAATAACTGATGTATTTGTAAGTTGTTCATTTACAATTGGTATATTTATATGTCATATTAAACATCAAGAATGAAAGAAGTCACGCTATATGAAACACGGAACTTTAATGTTTGAAATATTTCGCAAACCTACTTTGATACCATTCCATCGACAAATAATGTATTACTGACTACCAGTGTAGTGGGTTTTATGCTTTACTCTATAGAAGTTTACGTAGAGTACATCCCCTGGTAAGAATAAATACCCGATGCAATATACACAATGGGTAAATAAATTTAAAAGAACCCGCAGCTCATCTGACAAGTCAGGCCAAATGATTCAATATATATGATTACCTGTAAGATCAAAATAAAAACCTTATCTATTCACCAGAGGTCAATTTAATCCATCTATATTATCTCAGGGTAAATTTAATTTCACCAAATGATGCATCTTTCATGACTTCGTATATATATATATATATATATCAACAATACCGATATGTTCGTAATATACACATAAACATTACCTGCAACATTCTTTACTGACCAACGTACAAAATCTGGAGTCCAAACACTCTCTACTGTATAATCGTGGATCAAGTACAATATTGAAGTGAAATGAAATTATTTATTTTCTGATATGGCTAATTATATTATTATTACATGATTATAAGTGTCTACAAAATTGTTGATACCACTGGGATGTGTATTCATAGTCTGTGTTATTGTCAAATTTGCCAATGGGCATTCGTATGGGTAAATTCCTGTATTATCGCTCATATATCAATCGGACTGTTTATCTTGTAAATGGGGTTTAGTAACCGTGTAAGAATTGGAATTTTGCCCTCCCCAACGGTAAGATCCAACCCACCACGCCACAGGTAAATAACCTAGTACTTCAGCATATTTGAAATTAAAATTAAACATAAAATCTTTTACTGAACCATGTTTCTAATTAATTACAGATCTGATGTGCCAGGGGAGACCACCCCCAAAGACCGTGACTGTGACCACGCCTGCCATCGTGCCAACAACTTATCATCACGCAGACGTTATCGCAAGGACTACGGACGTTACGCAAGCACCCCTCGGACGACAGACGATGACAACATCTGGATAAACACACAAGATAAATCCTAATCAGCCGCGCGGAACCCCAGGACAGGACACAAAGGATTAAGCCGTGTCACATCAAACGGACTGTTATTACACCATACAAGATACCGGCGATAACAAGAACCCCAAAGACAATACCCAAATTAATGACTACTTCAATAAACCTTTTGATTGCAATTTAAATAAGTAATTCGAACTATTTCATTCAAACTCTTGAATTAAACTATGTACCTGTGGTGTGTGTGTGTGTGGAGGCCACCGGCCTAGTGTCGGTGGCAGACTGATTGCTGACCCGTGATGAGGCCATCCACTCACGCCGTGACCGGCCCCCAGGGCCGAGCGGACGTCCTGATTGGACCCTCGGAGGCCTTGGTCCCTTTGGAGGTGTGCGCCACCGCCTTGGGACCAAGGGGATGCCGTGTATATATATTGCCGTCTTAAGTTTAATAAATGATGATTTTCTTGTCTCAACCCAAAACGAGTTGCTCTCTGAGTCCACCAGAAATTACTGAGTAAAACCTACCTGAGGAATGTGAACTCATTAAGTTGCATTTAATTCAGTAGAGTACGTGTAAGTGAATACAGTGAAAACTTACAACCGCTTCAGACGTAGGCCTATACCACGACAAAAGCTTTGATTTCTTAACCTAACTATTACCATAATTCACCAAGACCTGCTTTATCTGTGTAGGAATTATCCATTGGATGATTGAAATGTTTGACCTGTTGCCAGACCAGTTTTCATGGAGTTGGCCATATTATTGTACTGTGTTTAGTTTCGCACGATTGTACTCGCTATGTTCTAGGCCTCGTAAATTATCGTCGGCGAGTGGAGGGTACTTGTCAATTATATTGTGTTATATTAGCTCTGTTTTATGATTTTTGAGACATTAATTTCTATGATTTGCCAATGTAATTTGCGTTGCTAGGTTAAACTAAATAACCAGGGCAAAGTTCACTGCCCGCTTTCGTCACCGAATCTTGTCAACTAGGAAAAACAGGCTTCGAATTGTATAAATACAGTTTAACGTGCTGTTTTCTTTATTTGATCTGAAAGAATAGTCATTTTTCTAATTTTTCAACGATGTAATTTGAAGTGGTAACTCCTAGTATTTTGTAAGATATTGCCGTCTGAAGCGGGCTGGGGGTTGATCATTTTCGTTGACAAAAGGTCGAGATTGTTTTGGTCACGTGACCGCGGTACAAGTATTTAAGCGGGTCACCGCGGAGAAACGGATCACTGGTACTTCGAGCTTCAACGCGACAACATCAAGAGCAGATTGTCCGATATTGACCTATACTAGGTACAATTGTGTTGACAATTTCGGGGAAACTTAGCAGCTGTACATAGAGTTGAAGCCAATCTGAATAGGAGATGCACTAGTGAGCAAGACTGCTGTTGAGTCATATCAGTTCATGTGCTGATAGCTAGCAATATCACGTACTCAGCCCATTCAAACCTGTGTGTATAGCACAGTGGTAGTAACTTCGTTGCTGAGACATAGTCAATATCGGTATCTCCTACTTCTGTTAGATCTCAAATTGGTCTATGAGGTATATCCACACTGAAGATTATCAAGAAGTCACTGTGACTCATGATCATGACAAGTTTGATCAACCACCTGATCAACTAGAGGTTAATCTTAGAGTCTGATCAACTACCTGATCAACTAATGCTGAATCTCAGAATTTGGTCAACTATCTGATCAACCATTGATGAATCTTGGAGTTTGATCAACTACCTGATCAACTAATGCTGAATTTTAGAATTTGGTCAACTATTTCAATCGCTGAATACGATAATTCAGTCACAGATCGGATCAGCTATGGTGGCATCTCATATATCGATCAAATACAGCTGAATGATGGTGAATCTTATAATCTGACCAACCTCTACTGTCAACACTACGCTCTCGCAGTCCGGTTCTGAGTACAGTATGCGGTCACTTGCTTTTGTCAACTATCTGATCTACAATTTATGAGCAAAGCTGGGGAAGGGATGAGTTGGGATATGACTTCAATGATACATGTACCGAGTGTGTTCCCAGAGTATTGAGCAACAGGCTGTATATTTAAAGTGAGACTTCCAATAAATTATTAAACTGTACAAATGATCTTTCTATCCTGACACATACGCCGTAGTGAGGCCAGATTTCAGCCAACCTCCACTTGAGTTGCATCAAAACGTAACAATATCAATAAAGGATGACACCATAGTATATGACTTCATTATCGTAGTGTACTTTTTCGTATTACATACCTAAGGTGTGTATCAAAGATTTCTGTCTCCAAGGACTAATTTACTCACACATTGTGTTGGACATAACACTGGAACCCGAGTACTCATTTTCACCGTAGGTCACTTTCAAGGTCAATACACGATGCATCCATGACCAAAACCTAAGCTCCATTCTCAATTTTTTTTGTCTCAGAAACCACTTTATTGCAAATTGTGTACGCGATCATCTTGAATAAAATTGCAAAAAGATGCACTATAGCCATGTATACATTTCTATAATTCTTAAAGCTGCTGCCTTCGAATGTATGCAATATTTTTTTCAAAACCTTTTTTTTTGTTAAACACATCTAATGCAGTTCATCCGTTTTAGTGCCCATTTTGTACCGGTTTTGTAAATAAACAAACGTAGTGTATCCATCAAACCAGAATGTAAAGAAATGCTCAAATCGTGCTTAAAAGTCCACATCGAGTACATTTTCCAGTTCGTATGTGCATATATAGTGTAGATGTGAGAAAATAATCAGTGATATACCACGATGTGCGTGGAATTGTCAGTCTATCTCACACTTCTATGCTTTGTTTACATCTGCGTGTGATGGATACAGTTCCTGTATTTACGCGAGAACCGCCTGTTCAAATGAGCAAAATTCCCTGTGGACTGATTATTTTCATAACATTTTATGTGAATATGATTCATTCAGTTAGTTTAGCATGTTTAATATGAAATATAGTTTTTAAAAAATATTGACTGGTTTCGAAGGATCTTATCAGTTTGACCTCCTGACTCAAAAGGCCACCAAAGGCCCAAAATTCAGTTTCTGACTGTTTTCTCCAAAACTATCTGAAATGCCTTGAATCGCTGAGAAAGACCTGATATGTGGACTCGAACGATCCCCCGATATGCAAATTATGCCATATGGGGCCATAACGCTTCTACTATACATAGGGCTTATATTTGTATCATAAACATATATGGAACCATATATAGCGCATCTTTTGGTGACATTGAGGTTGACTTCAGAGGACCTTGAACGCTAAATCTTAAAGTCACGCCTGATTCGAATTGTGTTATTTGGCCTCTACAGACAAAATGCTTGTAGATAGAGCTCATGTTTGTACTATGAGCATATTGGAAGTCATATATAGACGTGGAATCAATACCCAGTATTAAGTATTCCGAGCAAACAAAACAGGGTCCGTTATCCAATCTCATAGTCCGGGGACAGAAAGTCATATCAGGCATACGAAGTGAGAGAAAACAAAAATGACAGGGAAACTCATGAACCCCCGTAAATGGCCATTAGGAGGTGAAATCAGGTGTTCCAGAAAGAGTGAGCATTTCCTGCCCCACTAGTGGCACCCGTCATGAATTCCCCAAAATTAACATGAAAATAGATCTAGTTGCATGGCAGACATGGATTTGCTGTATTTATCAACCAGATCATGATGACGTCCATAGAATTTCTTAAACGCAGCTATAAGTCTTGGTAAAACATATCCTTGTCGTAGCAGTTTAGAGACTAGCTGGGCACTTCGATAAAGTCCTCATATTTGCAACTAGCTCTGGAATAGCGTATAAGTTGAGAAACAAACACACCATATGCCGGTGACATAGGAATGTTGCTGCTTAGAAAAGGGAAATTGACTATGGAAAAATTGAAATCATCACGTTTGTCATATAATCTAGTTGACAGGTTAGAATCATTATCAATCTCCAACCTCAGGTCTAGATAGTTGGAAAAATTAGCGGATTCTGTAGTATCCTTATATATATATGCTTAAAATCAAAATGTGCAGTAGCCATTCTTAGCCCTTGAGATATTTTTTTTTGTTTTTACCAATACTGCCGTTTTGATCTTTAAATGTCACTCAAGGTCACCACTGAAATCAATATATAATTCCTCTTTGAATATGTCGATATCTAAGCTCTATCTTACAGGATATTCTAGGAGCTTACTCAGCACGACTCCCATTATGAAGAGAGAAATGAACGAAAATGTTCGAGTCCAAACTATTTTTTACTGGCGATTTTTTGTTTGTTTGGCTGGAAATTACTGAAAACAGATAGTGACTTAATTTTGGTCAATTTTGGACTAAATTTTCTCGACTGGTGGTTCGAGAACATGAAACTTATACACATCACAGGGGCACACATAGGAAGTTTTATTAAATTATTAGGAGAAAATTCACTGAACAGATTCCGAGAAAAAAGGCTGCCAAATTCCAAAAAGCATCGTTTTTTAACAAAAAGACTTTTACCCTTTCGAGGTCACTGAAAGTCAAATTCAAGGCCACCATCGAAACCGCAGTATATGATTTCTCTATCGAATGTGCTAATATTTAGGTTCTAGTGTTCTGATGGACCAGAGTCAGGCGTGAGTCAGGAGTTTATTCCATACAGTTCCCATTATGAAGGTAAAAGTGTATAAAGTTTTTCAAGCCCAGAAATTCTTGCAATATCGATTTTTTTGCTGGAAATGGCTCGAAAAATTTACTGACTTGATTTGGGACTAACAGTTTTTTTTGGCAGACTCATGGAAAAATAAAATGGCCGTAATATGCTCACCTGTGATTCAGATAAACACATTTGATAAACTTATGCACGACACAAAGGTACCTAAAACACATACTTCTTTTTGAAGTGCAAAAACAGTTTTGGGAAAATGGCCACCAAAGTCGTGAAAAAGGCCGCCTTTTAAAAAAAAATTGAAAATCCCAAAAAATTAAATATTTATTTTCCTTCTAAAATATTTTCAAGTATAGGAAGTCTTATTCATTCAAAAAAAGTCCTACCGCAAACTTAATGCCATGCCAATAAGCTATCAGAGCAAAGGTCCGATTACCAAACATAATAGGCCATAGATTTTGTAAGCAATCGTTTACCGTAAGCAAACGTATGCAATCATATACCTCCAGCTGCATGTTATCGTAGCCAGCAGTCATTGTCGGATCTCGCTCGATACTTCTCCCTTCGGTGTCACCTGACGGCTGTGAACTCTGCTTATGGGCATTTTTGGCAGCAGAGTGCTGAGATCTCCTGCAGGAAAAAACATTCAGCAGTGTGGATAGAAAAATGTATACAAGACTCATATCTTTTTCTGGACAATCAATATCTGAATAGGTTCACCTGTAACGGATCACGAGGATTGATGTCACGATGACAGATATAGCGACCATAACGGGTGCTGCCACAGTGGCTGACACAATGATCACCAGCTGTTCTGTGTCGACATCTGTCATTAGAGCAAACTTTATAGATAAAAATTGTATACATATTTGTGTTTATGTGTCATTGAATCTTGTATGACAAATATCTAAAGCGACATCTAAATCACACCAAGGCCGGACTTGCCCCGGATGGCCCCGGACGAAAAGATATTTCGACCCTGGGTGATCCAAGCTACTTGGTAAAACATCGCTCGACGGTGACTCGACGGTCAAAAAAAAATGTTCACCTCCATACCATCCTGGATCTACCATGGACGACCCGGATCACCAAAGACTGACCCAGGACTGCCCCGGACTGACCCTGAATGCGCCATGGACGATCTCGGGCCACCCAGGCCTCACCCTGCACCAACCAGGACTACCCCGGACGGCCCATGACGGCCCATGATGGCCCCAGACTAAACCAGGACAGCCCCGGACTGCCCCAGACCCACCCCAGACTAACCACCGACTGTATATAACAGAGACCATTTCTCGATCATTATCATTGTCGTGGTGTGTCAAACTATATATCAAGAATGAAAATAGTTATGATAAATGATTATGATTATTTTCGTTTTTTTAATTGTTGATTTATTTAAAAACAGACTTGAATAGTATATATTACTCGTTTGTAGGGATTTATATTTCATAAAATGACAGAACACGCACAAGGAAGGCTACCGTAGAAATGTCGATCAATTCTTGGCTATAGCAAACATTACCAATTTACTGGAACTATTTCCGTTTCCATTTACCTATGATTTATGTTTTCATTCTGTCTTTACGTAAAGAATAATTCCCTTTACCAGGTTTGTTCACACTTCAGTTGTGGTGAAACCTGCAGTTGAAAGATTGTATGGCTCTGTATTGTTAGGAAATTGAGATTGGTGTGACAATATTGTTTTTTTCTTTAGCTTAGTTTTGTGGGATTATTATTTTGGCTGCGAAGGCAATCATATGCAGCAGACTTGAACTGGTTGAGACAATATTGCCACAACAGTCAAGCATGACCACTTTGATTCACAATCCACAAGGTGTTCATCACTTGTGTTTCTGTTTCACAGAACAACACAAACAAATTGAACACACATTTAGATACAGAGGCACCCCAAAAATATGCACACATCACTTCATTGATTGTACATTCTATTTGACACAATGTAGTGATAGTTCATACAACAGATCTGTCACAAGAAGTTGTAACAAGCTAACGTTGATGGTATGTCATTGTGCTAACAATGAATCCATGGAATTTGTTACCTGTTGGACGACCATCTGATCAGTCATAAGGGTGAGGGGAGGGGGGGGGGGGTGAGGAAGGGGGCTGGGGTTCAGGCATAATTGGGATGTAATGCATGCAAGAAAGTGTCATTAGAAATGTATTGGTGACAGATAACAGCAGCTTAACAGTACATAATCTTACGCATACGTGAAATCAGAGAGAAAATTTCTGAATCGATTTCGAGCAAATTGCATAAAAGTATAATTTTGGTCTTTTTGCCATTTTGGGTCTACATTTTGGTCCTTTTGAGCAATCAAAGGGATTTCATTCTATACACCTTGCAGATGGCTTGGTATTTCATGCTTTCACAAAAATAGAAAAAAGCCATCGAAGTAACAAAATGTCTCTTTTTCGTCCAAAATGGTCGCCATGTTGAAAAAAAAAACGAAATGGAAAAGGTAAAAATACCCCCTTTTGATATATTTTCATGTATTTTTATGCGAAATTACCAAAAGTTTCGAACCTAAACTTTAAAGATGAAAATATCATCCTATCAGATGTTCGGTAAACGAAAGACAGTATGAACTGAATTGATCGTTTATCATTTAATTTAGTATTTACAGAGATGCACCTAATCATAAGCCAATTCCTCCCCTAACAAATTCGACTGATAACATTGCCTTCCCTGGTCAGCGGAATGGGTAATTGGGACGTAATATTACGTATGTATTATAACTATTATATGTATTCACCTCAGAGCTACTGACTCAAGTCGCTTTTGCGTTATAAGGTGTACAATGTGAATAAAACAACATTTAATAAATACTATGCTGTCGAATGGTGTATTATTTTATAAACCATATGTACTGGTGTTTGTGGTGACTTCTTACCACCAATAAAGCAAGATGTCGATGGTCTGCATAGAAAACTTGAAACAATTTTTGAAACAGAAGTGTATATGTTGACTCATTATCAATAGAAAAATTCAACACATGAATTTTCGGCTGACGAAGCCGACTAAGCAACTAACGTACTTGTGAGTTGATTCCTTCAAAACGACCTATTCATAAGTCAACCGATACGGCAATAATTAAAACGATAATTTATATAGTACATGACATTTTATTCAAAATTCGTTGATATGTTTCACATACACACTTGAATATTATATATTACACAAAAAAATATTGACAACCAGTGCAGAGGATGTCATGCTTTACAAATGTGAAGTTCATGTACAGGGCATGTACAATGTCAGAAAAATCTTGATACAATTATCAAAATGCAAAATAAATTTTAAAAAACACAGGACCAAGTTCCATATGGCTCATCGGCATGCCACACCATACGTTGCAACATATATGATTTCACATATGTCCATGATACAAACTAAGCTATTATCGTCGAGAGTTTCCAAAAACACATTTGATGAATTTGAATATTCAAGTTTATCGCAGGGCAAGTTCGATGTTTACCAAAAGATGCATATTTATGATGCATAATATTAAACCGCCTCTGTGGCCGAGTGGATTGGACTGGTGGCTCTTGAAGCAACGAAGCTCAGAGGTGGTAGGTGACGTGGGTTCAGTCCCCATCACCGGCACAAAGTAGGTGGAGTTTTTAACCTGGCAACGCAAAGGTTCCTCCATTCGAATGTGCTTTCCAAATTCAAAATTGTCACCCGACGGGGGATTGTTGTTATTATTATTACCTATTCCAAAAGTTTAAAAATAAAAACCTAAATTCTATGCATGTAAAATTGTGTCTCTAAAGACAATCTACATATATTTGTTTTAAGCTTCAGTGTCAAAGCTCATCGTAGATCAGATTCAAGATTCCCAAAAGAGACGCATATCTTATTTGTATGGCAAAACATTTTACACAAAATGGTTTAGGAAAAATTGGTTTTTTGCGGATTGTCCCAAGCGTATTTCAAATGGAATTATAAAAATATCAAAATGTGCGAACTATCGCATAGTATCACCATGCGAAGTTTAAGAAAACTCCATCAAGCTCCTCGAAGGTGACAACGATTGACACACCAAAAACAAAAATCTTCTAAAAAGGTACTTTTGTGTGGACTTCGATTGTGTCATACAATGTCTCAAACAAAATGTTCCTTCGAGTGTTCCCAGAGGGGAATACGTCTGAAAATTTGCTAACGACAACGAAGATGATGGTGGCCGGACACCATGCTATGACAATAGCACAACGGCCTTTGGTGGCGGGCTTGGAGTTTAAGAGTATAGAATTAATTCCAGATGAAAAGTGTATACACATTGTGGTATTAGTTATTTGATAGCTATAATGTATTACTCATATACACGCCACATGTCAAGCTAGTTCAAAACAACATTTACTGACACTGACTACTAGCAGTCATTAAAAAATATATCTGATTTACATTACAGTGTTTTACAAATGTTTGCTGTGCTTTCCTCTCCCTTGCCAGTTTGAGATCCTATTTTACTTTTGAACTTCGTCATAGACCGCGATTTCGTGATTCTGAGTCTGAAAACAAATTGTGAATCTATATTAAGAATTAGCCACATGGCTAAGTGAGGTTACCAGATAAGTGTACAGTGTTCAGCCATATATGATTTCCTATCCTAACCCTCCATGATTAAAAAACTTCACTGTATACCTTCAATGCAACCTTTTAGCCGCACACAGTCCACACTGTACATACTTTTCCAACATGAGTAATTTACCGGTTTTCTTTGAAAAAAAAAATCAATTTGTTTTTTCAAATTCAGAATTATAAAGATCAGTTTGTGGGGAATATCCCACCGTATCACCATGCAAAGTTTCAAGATTCCATTCATAGATCTTGGCGTCGAAGTTATCTTGATTTTCTCCCATTATGAACGAAAGTTAATTTTCAGAAATATGAATAAATAAAATTCTAAAAAGAATTTATGGGACTATCCCTTAGTATCCCCACACAAAATTCCATCAAGATGGCATCAAGTGGTCTCGGAGGACATAACGTTTGAAATTTCTCGCATTATAATAATGACATATTTTTAAATGGAAAAAAAAGTTTAAAAAAAATCATAAATAAGATAAAAATATAATTTCTAAAAAATATCCCAAAGTACTATCATACTGGATTTCAGAAGATCCCATCGAGCGGTCTCAGAGAAGAAGAAATTTCTCCCAATATATGAAAAAAAATGAATATAAGTAAATGGTTTAAAATTTATAGCAAAAAGTTTCAAAAGTTCTTTAAAAATCCCCCCCAAAACAGAGGAAAATATCAAAATTCTGAAAAAAAATTGTGGAGACCATCCCATAATATCACCATTCAAAATTTCAGTAGATTTCATCCAGTGTCCTCAGAAGAGAAGACATTTGAAGACGTCTAAGTACAAAATTGGGAATTTTTACAAGTCGAAAATTAATGGCTGCAATAAAAGGCTAAAACATACCTCTCTCTTGATTTATTTTTAAGTATTCTTGTTGAACATTTCAATAACCTATTTTCCTAATTTCCAATAACCTATTTAAAGACTTTAGATAGGTTATTGGATCAAAGTTTTAGTAACTTAAAATGAACATATCACATTGTACCGTATATTTTGTACACATAAGCAACCGTTTACCTCCAGTTGCATGGTCTCGTAGCCAGCAGTCAGTGAAGGATCTCGCTCGAACTTCCTCCCTCCTGTGTCATCTGCTGGCTGTGAACTTTGGTTACCGCCATCGTTGGCAGCAGCGGATTTCAGAGATCTCCAACAGCAGAAATATTCAGCGTAGTGGATTATCAAAGATAAATGAGATTTGTCCAAGGGCACGGTCACAGCTTCCTCAGAAGGTGCCCCTAGACTCATCATATCAGATATTATGAAAACATCATACGTAGTCTTTTCTGATCGTTCCCTATGGTACAACAACTCGGGTAATTTTATTAATATTAGAGTTTGCAAAATCAAACTTCCAGATATAATGAAGGCAGAGGGTGATGATTGTCAATATAGTATTAATAAATGTAGAGCTAAAAACTGCTAAACTTGTGATATATTAATTACAGATTCACAGTTCACAAGTTCACTTACCAAACGTACATATACTAGTAAAAGTTATGAAAACATCAATTGCAAGACCAGCAATATCGTATATGGAATTGAATGCACTATATGTGGTCTCGTATATATTGGAGAAACCAAAGGACAGCTTAACAAGAGAGTTAATGGTCATCGTTCCAACATCAATAATAATTCTAATCAACTACTTTATCAACATTTTAATCAGGATGACCATTCTATTTTGTCAATGAAAGTTCGAGTCATAGAAAGAATATACCACCATACTAATAGTCTCTCATTAAGTACACCCACCCGCAGGAAACGAGAAGAACATTGGATACGTGAACTAGGCACAGCTACACCTTATGGCTGTAACGATAATATCAGTTCAGTGGGAAACCTGACAAGCCCGGGATGCAGTTCAGTCAATGTAATGAATTTATTTACATCATTTAAACGTAGGAAACGAAGCCATGGACAACGACATTATAATCGACCATCTATTCATAATATTTCCTTTGATGATCTACTTGGAATATTGAAACAACCACTAGGACTACACTATGTTCGCACTAAATTATTTGCCATACCTCATGTTAAACTTAAAGAACTAGAGGACCAATGTCCTACCCACTATATCAGAAATACCAATAGCTATGAACTCGTCTGTATTCCATTATCATGGATATTGTTTATCATCGGCTTTATAAGCCAACACAGACTTCCGAATATATACCACCCAAACGGTCTTTTCTGAAGATAAAATTTGCCAATAAAGGTATCGATGCAATTAACATCAGTAATATATTACAGCATAAGTCTGTTCAGTCCCAGGTACCATCATACTTCACAGACACGGCCGCTCCATCTATATCCTACTCATATACCAAATCGGTTGCTTCCAAGATATTCAATCACAAACAAACATTGAATGATTTGGATATTGATGATCTCTTACATAACCCACCCTCCTGCACTTGCATTAACTCTCCGTTCATACACGATCCAGTTGGGCATGTTATTTCAGGCGACCTCAATATAGTGGAGAATGAATCATTGAAAGACATTTTGTCCAAAGGTCCCAAATATAGAGAGCCCACGTCGTTTTCATGGAGATACAATTTCAAGTTAATCAAGGATGCAGTTGAGAAGCATGCCAGAAACTGGACAAAGCGAGAAAAGGCAGAAACTGATTCTCTGTCAGAATGGGTCAAACAGATTAGGTCATTGGTAAACAAACGCAATAATGTTTTGTCAAAGTCAGTTAGTACTAAATACAGCTCTGTCTTCAATGATCCCGTGGTTACTAATAGATTGTTGAAACTTCAAGAAAGGTTCGTCATTGTTCCTGCAGATAAAGCTTCTAAAAATGTTGTTTTTGTTTGTAAAGCATACTATATACAGTGTTTCTTTTTGACGAACTAGGTATTGCCAACAATACTAATTCCAATAGTACATACCAAGCCATTACCGTGCCCAAACAGGATATCTTATCAAATCATGTGTCTGTATTGCATTCGTTTGGTATTACTACCTCATGTGAAGATTCTAATCTACCAAACTTATATTGGATCCCAAAGGATCCCAAATCCACACAAACAAAGATGTATTTCAGGTTCAGCGTCATGTTCTACCAAAGCCCTTTCTAAAATATTAACTGTTATATTGTCTAAAATTAAACAGGGTCTCCAAAAGTACTCTGAAACCATCTATTCTAGAAGTGGTATAAACCAAATGTGGATATTAAAAAATTCCAAATCTTTATTGGAATATCTATATGCTCACACACTTTCAAAAGTAGCGTCTATCAAAACATTTGATTTCTCCACTTTGTACACAACTATACCTCATTCTGAACTGAAGTCTCAGCTTAAAAAACTAATCAATAATTCATTTTTTCTCTAAAAAAGGACAACGTCGGTACCACTATATTGTAGTTAAATATAATACCACTTATTTTGTAAAAGGCGACTCTGATGCCCCATACAAATATACTGAAATAGATGTGGTAAATATGGTTAATTTTCTGATTGATAATATTTTTGTGGAATTTGGTGGTCGAATATTTCAACAAACTATTGGTATTCCCATGAATATTTTATCTAATCAGATTTTATCCAACATTTACAACGAGGAGGTTCTAAGAAACTAACCTGTAATTTTAATTTCACTTTCCGATACATAGATGATGTATTGTCGCTAAATAATCCCACGTTTGGTGATTATTTGGATGTCATATATCCTAAGGAACTTGAAATTAAAGATACCACAGACTCCGCTAATTTTTTCAACTATCTAGACCTGAGGTTAGATAATGATTCTAACCTGTCAACTAGATTATATGACAAACGTGATGATTTCAATTTTTCCATAGTCAATTTCCCTTTTCTAAGCAGCAACATTTCTATGTCACCGGCATATGGTGTGTTTGTTTCTCAACTTATACGCTATTCCAGAGCTAGTTGCAAATATGAGGACTTTGTCTATCGAAGTGCCCAGCTAGTCTCTAAACTGCTGCGACAAGGATATGTTTTACCAAGACTTATAGCTGCGTTTAAGAAATTCTATGGACGTCATCATGATCTGGTTGATAAATACAGCAAATCCATGTCTGCCATGCAACTAGATCTATTTTCATGTTAATTTTGGGGAATTCATGACGGGTGCCACTAGTGGGGCAGGAAATGCTCACTCTTTCCGGAACACCTGATTTCACCTCCTAATGGCCATTTTTGGGGGGTTCATGAGTTTCCCTGTCATTTTTGTTTTCTCTCACTTCGTATGCCTGATATGACTTTCTGTCCCCGGACTATAAGTTTGGATAACGGACCCTGTTTTGTTTGCTCGGAATACTTAATACTGGGTATTGATTCCACGTCTATTTGCCATGGAAAAATCTTGAAAGACCTACCTGTGACGAATCACGAGGATTGATGTCACGATGACAGATATGGCGACCACAACAAGTGCTGCCACAGTGGCTGACACAATGATCACCAGCTGTTCTGTGTCGGCACCTTTTATTGGAGCAAAAGTAATACGTATACATTGAAAACATGTTTACAAATACTGTATTTTGTGCAAATGTGCAAGTACCTACACGTTAACCCCTCTTGTCAGCCAAGTACCTACACGTTAACCCCTCTTGTCAGCCAAGTACCTACACGTTAACCCCAAGGTGATAAATTGTCTAACTGCATGGTTGTAAACTGACCAGCGTTAGACACGCAATTTTTGCCAGTGACAACGAGCTGAGCGTCAGATCCAGCTTCCCGGTTGGCATTGTTGACGGCCACCAGTCTGATCTCGCGAGGGTCGTCACCTGCTGACAGGTTCACTCTGTAGTTAGAAGTCGTCACTGGTACAGAGACACTGACCCAGTCCATGCCGTCATTAGGTCGGTATTCCAACCTTAACGCTGTCATCATGTCACATTGGCTTGATATAGATGTTGCAGATACATACTAGAAATAAAAGATACAAGAGGTAACTGTAAAGTTCGGCGGGCGCCCGCTACAGGGCGTCCGGCACTACTCTACGGATCACTACAAGCAGGTACAGTCAGCCTGGAACGAGTCTGGCCGTCATACACTACGACATAACACATGCATCTCACCAACTCCTTAACTACAACATGCATATTACATAGTTATGGTAATGTAGCCGTATGTAGAGCCCGAGATGCCATGGGAGCGGCACCATGGAACCCGTACACGTGGGCATGTTGCTGGCCGTCCTCGCCGAAGGCATTGTCGCAGAGATGGAACTCTGAGCCAGCCCGACGGTCTGCCAGAGCCTGTGTCACACCACCCCAGGTGGTAAGAAACCGGTGATCCACAGGGCGTGAGCCCCAGAGTCAGCAACGGTCTCCCCACCTGGGCCCCCAATGGAAATCGTCCCCAGGGCCCGCGAGGGCCTTACCCAAGACACAGGGACGTAAAGCTCATGGCGAGCCTCTCGTCCTGCCTCTCGGCTTGCTCTGGGACAATCTCACAGACCAAGCCAATGCTCGCGTATATATCGAACCGAGAGGCAGGGGGAGAGACTAGGTCAAACCATTGTTATAGTTTACTGGGCGCGATTGAGTACAGTGCGTTGCTGGGCAACGCACGCTCCGAACTGGAGTGATCTAAAAATATGCCGTAAAACTGGTTAGTGTTTTGCAAAGACTCCTGCCTTGATCTTTGAGCAAAATCGCCACATAACATAATATATTTTCATTAGATTTGAGATGGATTTGGTATTTGTGCAAAGAAACTATCGAATTACACACATCCCACGTGAGTAGAAGGAAACTCTGGTTCGAGTAGGGGATGACGTAGGCAACAACATTCTCAGGAGCATCGGGACCTGGGGATAAACATCAGAATTGAAGTTTTCCGTGATTATTACATACAAGTACAACGCATTTGATGGAAGAGCAGGTGACTCACTGCCGCATGCCGTGATCGCTGTTACACTGGGGTAGGGAGATCCTTCCATAGTCTCTCCGTAGTGTCTGCTGTAGGGCACGACCCGGATCATGTATCGTGTATTTGGCTGGAGATTTTCAAGGACGACAGAGTTGTCTGTCGCTGATGTGTGGTTGACCTCTGGTCCAACAGCGTATATGGTATCGGTTTCTGTTTTGTATTGGACTTCGTAGCCATGGTATGATGCGTATTTCACTGGGATCGACGTCAACTGCTGCCATGTCACCCGAACGGAGGAGTCTGTGAGGTCGCTGACAGCCGTCGTTTCCGAAACCCTCTCTGGTGGCACTGATATTATGAAGATATGTTAGATCTCAAACGTAATGAACGTTTCGTAAAATATTTATCAATGTTTATTCAATTATTGTATTTTCATTTGAAAACTATACCAATTTGCCTGTGACAAGTGGCACCTGCCCACCAGATTTGACAGCCCTGAGAACAAACGCCATCTGGTGGGTTACAGTGTTGTTCTTGGACACAGGGGCCACACTGAATCGTACAGTTCAGTCCATAATAACCATCGGAACACGGTTCACACTCGGGTCCGAACCTCCCAGAGTCACACTGGCTACAGCCGAACTCCCCGCTACAGTTGGGTTCAGATCCATCTCCCAGTGGACATCGGCTACAGTCTGTTCAGGTGGAATTTGCAGCTAAAATGTTGATTATTTTTTTGCAATTGTTAAAACCATCTAATCTTTTTCAGATAATCAAAACAATCACAACTCACCGTATTGCCTCCTTCCTGTAACCTCGACCTCACATAGTAACAGGCGATGGATATCTCTCCCTCCAAACCTCGTGATGTGCACAAAGCGCCCCGTGATATCACAACTGATTGTGGCGGGTGCTATTTGAGAAACCTCTCCTGGATGACGACCACACTTCCGGAGTTCTGACAGACTCGGCCCCACACTCACCACAACATCCGTCAGACGGAACGCGCCTGGTGGTAACATTGAAAGATACATGTGAACAGAAGTGTGAATGTGTAATATCACCTGGTTATTGCATAACACATACATTTATACATGTTTGATTTTTGTCTCTTGCGCCACGAAAAAAGGTGATGATAAAAGTTAATGTAAGTGTACCCACCACCGCTACCATCTTGAGTGTTGTAGAGCTTGACGCCTGTGACCCTGTAGGAGTCCTCCAGATCCACCCACCACTCCCCCGGCTGTCCTTCAGAATTATTAGTGAGAGCACAGTTCGGCCAGCGAAACAAACCATCCACAGCCCGACTGGATACAGTAACTGTGCTTGCGGCCCATGTGCTTGTCTGGTTTGCCGGTTTACCCCTGGCAATGTTACCTGAATGAACGTATATTATTTGATGTTCGAACATATGAGCAACAATTATAGCATACGGATAAAAACAATCTCACCCTGTGTCATGACTTTGGGCAGCTCCGTCAAACCGCACAGAAGGACGACGTAGTACATTGCAAGCCTCTGATGCATAGCTGTATTCAGCACTGTAGGCTTAGCTTCCGACAAGAAAACAGATGGGCACAGCCTCTAACATGAAAACATCTGATCCAAGAGAATCGTCTTACTCTCTACAGCAGCGAAGGTTTTGGTCACTGTGTTTTGATACACTAGCTGTTTATTTAACTACGAACACACTTACTCTCAATACCAGAGTTTGTTTCCCATTTCACTATATGAAGTCGCTATCTCCACTTCCACTCGTTTGTTCTCCACTCTTTTGTATATGGATGCATATGTATATAAATAATTAGTTTTTCGATAATGATATTCTGTTGAAATACAAACACACAAATAGTGACACACATCTCGGCCAATTGTCCGTTCACGTAACTTCCTGGTTTATTTTCTGAACATATCGAACTTGGTCCACCTCGGTAACATGGCAAATATAATGTTTGGACGAACGTTTGAATGGTTGAATCTTTGGAATATGTACGCACTGCACCGAGTGTAAGGGGTTTTCAGGTTTTTACCGGTCTCAACTATTGTTCCACATTTTCGTTACATATTATGCCCACCTAAAAGTATACACATTAATATGTAAATGTAGACTTTATTAGTTTTAGGGGGATTCCCCACAGTCGTAGCCACTAGGGGGTCTCCTCCGTGCTCTGTACAACAAGTGCAGGAACATATATACAATAATGAACAGAACATATTATACCAGTTAACTTTTTACAGTGGACACCAGTGGAATTACAAACAATTTCATGGGATGCTAATGACATATATGTTTATATCGAGAAGAGTTTAGTGATAGAAATGAAGTGTTGAACAAATTGGATTCAATCTTATCACCATCGAGAAGCGTTTAGTGATAGAAATGAAGTGTTGAACAAATTGGATTCAATCTTGTTACCATAGTATTAAAGATCAGGAGAACCATGTAAAATACATTTTATGAAATGTTTCTTGTCATCGGTGGATTCTGGCAAAAACAATGAATAATACACACCTGGTGCTAGGCGACTGGCAAGCTCTATAGCCAGAATGCGTCTCGCATCTGAGTAACTTGGACAATCGAGCAGGAAATCGGGTGTGTGTCTTCAACTGGATGACAACATTTTGGACACTATAAATAGTCAATAAAAAATATATTGATGTCTATGTGCATTTAAAGCACTTAAGCCGAGTCTGAGTTTAGTTTGGTTTATGCGGCCATATCCTTGACCGTACGAATATAACACATTCGCTTTATACTGTGATAACTTTCTGAGTCTACTTCTGAAAGATTTGGGAAAAATGGCACTCTTCAATTCGATATCTAAATTATTCCATTCACGAATATTTAAGGGGAAAAAATAATTCATAAATGTTGTTGTCCGGGTGGGAACATTCCTCAAATTAGCGTTACTACGAAGGTTGTATGGTAAAACATCCCCTGTTGCCGATGGACATATATCACACAAATAATTTGGGGGCAATCCCGTTTGAATTTTGTACATGATACATAATCGATGACGTCGACGACGGCGCGACGCAATGAGAGCGGCTCCCATCCCAATTCGTGTAACAGTGCTTCGTGTGATGTATGTCTGTACGCGCCAGTAACAATTATCGCACATTCCCGTTGAGCCTTTTCAAGCTGAGTTAAGCTGAGGTATAAATTTGGCGCAGAATCAAACAATACATCTCCATATTCTGATAATGGTCTTACGAGGGATTTATAAAGTGTGTCCAAACATGAACGCGGAACATAATATGCCCGGCGCAACAGACCAGTGGACCTAATTACCTTGCGATTCAGATCGTAAATATGGTCAACCCATGAGCCTTAGCTATTGAAAGTTACGCCGAGATGTTTATGCGTGCCGACGAGCTTGATATGAGTATTATTTAACATCAGAGGCGGATCATTAGCGACATGTCTTTAGCGCGATACTTTCATATATTCTGTTTTATTTCTGCATTAAATGTGACCACAGGCGTACGGCACCGATCAAGTGCGGCCATCACCTCATATCACGTATCGCCAGAGTCCCAGCTTCAATTCAAATGCCAATAAAATCATATTGCTTTGTTCCCCACATACATACGATACCTACTTTTATTCCATATACATCACTCTTCCAAAATGTGGTGTGCAGATCCACCTCTTCGCAATGTAGATCCCAGAATTACACTTTGACACATGATTTCAACTTTCTAGACAACCTCTACGATTATTTTCATTCAGTTTCAAGACTGACTCGCCAGGTGGCTCTGTTCTTGAGTACAACTCATGTGCGGCATGTGGTTTAGCCTGGGTTGCACCGTAACACTGAGTATTTCAAACATTGAAATGAACATACAGATTTTGAATTAAACTGTCTTGTGTGTCAAAACCCTGTCAAAATGCTGCGTACATTTGTGTTGAGACGTGATAGTAACATTGTCAGCCTTCACGCCTGTCCCACTGAGTCATCTGTTCGGCAGCTTATCCCGTCAATTCAATCTTCACTCCTTTCACTAGTTCGACAACAAACAGAGATTGACGCCAGTTATGGATAAGTTTCAACCGGCGATTGCAAATAAATTTACCACAACTTTAACGTGCAGTAGCGCCTCCGTTCATGTCTCAAACGATTCACAGGGAATATAGCAATGTTTTTATGTAGTTAGCACAACGTACTCAGGCACATAATACCTATTTTTCACAGCTTCACAAATTCTACAACTTGTCCATCTTCCAGACCAGCCGCCATTGCCAAGGTGAAGGTCAGGAGACACGTTTTTGGTAAAATGCGCACTGTGAGTTATTTTGAGTCCTGCCAATTCAACCAGAGACGAGTTGAGAAATATTTCAAAATTTTCAATGAAAATCACGTGAATAAAGGGTGTCATAAATCCCATACACAGACATATATGAAGACAGTGAGTCCAAATGTATCAGCGTGTCCAAGTATACAGACAGTGACAGCCACTCCCAAAAGAGTACTTCATGTACCAAGACACCAGTACAAAATGCCCCCAAAAATGTCTCAACTCACATGTTTGGTGCATACAAATATGACGCCCGTTTGCGCTATAAAAGAACATGAAATCTGGCTGCTTGTCATTGCGGATCGCATTCACAACACAAGGACCATGGATGTCGATAAGATGTACACAGCCATTCGACAAGGGAATAATCTTCCACCAAGTTTGAGACCATGGCAACGGGAAGTGATAGGAAAGACTCTGCATAGGAAACACACACTGGCGGTTTACCCTACTGGATCCGGCAAAAGTTTAACATATGCCGTGCTACCATACTTGTGTGATAAGGTACACATATATGTATCCATAATAACCATTTATTATTACTACTTTTATGTTATCGTTTGTCATCAACACATATGATGGTATGCCTATATGATTTGTACATTGACCATATTTCGCAGATGGATGACACTATCTCCCACTTGGCTTTAGTTGTGAGTCCACTTAAAGCGCTGATGAGGGACCAAGTTAAGACATGGACGGAAGCAGGCCTGTCAAGTGGCGCAATTATGGCTGAAGAAGATATGCCAGTCGGCGAAGTCGAAAGTGAATATAATTTTGTACATCGGTGTTCGTTGGGAATACTTGTCAAAATCAATTGTTTAGCCTTCAAATTTCAAGTTCGAAACTGTTCTGTAAATATATGCTGTTTATTTCAGATATCCTTGAGGGCAAATGCAAGATTGTGTTCACATCCCCAGAGGCCATTCTTACCGCCAAGTGGCGATTCTTCCTTATACACAATAAGAAAAAGATCTGCATGGTGGCTTGCGATGAAGTGCACTGTGTCCCGCTGTGGTATGTATACATAAATTGATTCCAAAATCTATTGCGCATTCATATGATGAGATGGAATCTCATGGCCATTTGTATTCCTCATGTAGGGGCCACAAGTTCAGGGATGCATACATTCATCTCCAGCAACTCCGTAGCCTGGTAAGCTGTGAAATATTTCTCAACTCGTCACTGGTTGAATTTGCAGGACTCAAAATAACTCACAGTGCGCATTTTACCAAAAACGTGTCTCCTGATCTTCACCTTGGCAATGGCGGCTGGTCTGGAAGATGGACAAGTTGTAGAATTTGTGAAGCTGTGAAAAGTAGGTATTATGTGCCTGAGTACGTTGTGCTAACTACATAAAAACATTGCTATCTTCCCTGTGAATCGTTTGAGACATGAACGGAGGCGCTACTGCACGTTAAAGTTGTGGTAAATTTATTTGCAATCGCCGGTTGAAACTTATCCATAACTGGCGTCAAACTCTGTTTGTTGTCGAACTAATCTCTGACTATTCACAGGTCAAATGTTACTTTTAAATTCTGCAACATATAACTGATTGTATATGGTAGCATTATACAGAGGCCCTGCTAAACATTTTCCTCCTATGCAGATCAATTCACTTAAAGAAATTACATATTGATATGATCACTTCGAGATAATTGTCATAGATAGTTGGTGAACGTTATTGACTTTCACCGATCCATGGGGATTTCAGATACGTATGATTTGAATGCACGTCCTGCTCGTATCACTGTAACCCGGGTCTCTAACTTTATTCAATTGGTCGGTTATGTATATGAGTTGTATATATGGCCTAGTCCATTTTTTTAATCCCGAATTTCTCTATATGAGTAAGTTATTGTCTATACAAAATTGATACAATACAAATTAAAAAAGAAGTTTCTCCTGAACTTTGGAAACAAATGGCAACAAGGCCACTGGTCTGTAGTTCGATTTCACTGACTTTTCGCCTTTTTTTTATAAACTGGGGTGATATTAGATGACTTCCATTTTTCAGGTACTTTACCAGTCGCAAATGATTTTCGCGTTCCCTCGTGATATTATCGCGTTCCCTCGCGATATTATCGCGTTCCCTCGCATTCCGGATCGCGTTCCCTCGCGATCTTGTAGAATTGAAGATCCTGAAGAGTGCAAAAAAACTCAAGGATCGTCAACCACCCGTGTTCATAAACGAACAGTTCCCCATCGATGTCGAAAAGCGCCGATCAGTCCTCAGACCTCTGCTCAAAATGGCCAGGGCCCAGGATTTGAAAGCTACATTGGTGGCAGACAAGTTGATAATAGACGGAATATCCTACTACGTCGACACCATCGACACCATTCCACTTGACACTGCCAAATGTTCAACTGTTTCTCATGATGACAAGCTTTTCTTCCATGGGCGTTTCACTCCTCTCAGCAACTTCTTCAAATGCACGTTCTCCATTGGCGGCATCAAATATTGTTGTGCAGAACAATTTTTCCAACGTTCAAAGGCAATTGAACTGGGCAACCCTACAGTAGCTGCACAGATTCTCCTCACGTCAGATCCAGCGCAAATGAAAAAACTAGGGGACAGTCTAAAATCTGATGACAAATGGACTTCTACAGTCTCTATGGACTTCATGGACCAAGCCCTCCGAGCAAAATTCGGTCAAAACCCCGACCTACTCCAGGCCTTGAAGGACACGGCTCCCAATCAACTCGTAGAGGCCAATGCGCGCGATGATTTCTGGGGCACTGGCATTGGTCTGCATGACAAAAACCTGTTTACGGCCGAGTGGAAAGGCGAGAATCAACTGGGTCAACTCCTAGGCACCCTCAGAGACACTGTGTTCATCTAATGTCTTCCAGAGATACTGTGTCCACCTGTTTATCTCAATGTGTTCCTTGCTTATCTTCATTGCTGTTCTCCTACGTGCTGTCGTGTTTTCCTAGATGTGCATGAACATGTATAAATTTATATAAACCATTAATGAACGGTTCTCTGTAAAATTAACTTAAGTATGTGTACCAATGTCATGCCAGTGAAATGAAATGCATTACTTTCTGAACTAATAGTGACAATAATTGCTTGTTAGCCGACTAAAATATATTGTAACTATTCCAGTGTACTCCTTATCTTTGAAGGCATGTGCTCTGTAGTATTAGACCTTCTGGGCAAATTTGCCATTTATAAATATGTGCCACATATGCCCAAATGTGATTATGTGATTGTAGTGAATAAGTATGTTTTGTGTGTAGGTGAGTGTGTGTGTAATGTATGTGTATAAATATATATGCATGTATGCATGTTATATATAAATGTGTGTATTTGTACATGTGTGGGTATGTGTGTATGTGTCTGTATATGAAGACATTTATGTGTATATAATTGTAATGCAAGTCCAAAGTGTTTTATATTATCTTGAATAGAAAATATATTGCACACTCACATACAAGGCATATGATCCAGCTTAATCTGATATGCTGTTTATATATTAACATAAAGTTTCACTGTATGTTTGGCACAATATATTACGGTCACAATTGATATACTGTGATTACAAATTGACATTTTCATTTAACTGTATTCACCTTGTGTGTCCTAGAGACACTTTGTCCACCTGTTTATCCTCATTGTGTTCCTTATTGATCCTCATTATGTTCTCTTACTTGCTATCATGCTCTGTTATGTGCCTGATTATGCATGATATTATATGACTATAAATAGATACGTTTTTATCATTGAGCAACTGAATGCATGTGTACTGATGCTAAAGTCAATATAATAGAGTGCATGTACATATAGGCTGCTTTGGGTGCTAATAGTAAAACAATTGCTTGCTAGCAGACCAAGACATATTGCAACTATTTCTGTATACTCGGTAACATTCACAGGCATGTGCTCTGTAGTATCATAGCTTCTGGGAAAATTTGCCATTTATAAATATGTGCCACATATGCTCAAATGTGATTATATGATTGTAGCAAATAAGTATGATTTGTTTGTAGGTGTGTGTGTACTGTATGTGTACGAATATGTATATGTATGTGTGTATGTATGTGTGTGTGTATGTATGTATATATGTATATGTTTTGGAGAGAATAAAAAATGCACTGGCACAAGATAATTGTAAGAGTAACACATAACATAAAACAGCAATAAAAATTCAATGAGCGACATTGAACAAATTTTGTTGGATTATTTAAGTCTGCTTCTGACTAAAAGTTCTTTAAGGTTTTGATGCTTCTTGTAAGCTGTTGCTATTTTAATATCACCATCAGTATTTTTGTTGAGTTGTTTCATATGCTTTTTAACAATTTGGGCCGAAAGAGCACCTGTTTTTGAGAAGGGTACTATATACACCAGGTCGAATTTATTTTTACTTTTGTTCAAAGGGTCATACTTTGTAAATTTTTGAACGTTGAGGCCATGAGGTTCGAAAGTGCCTAGAGTATCAATCCAACAATATTCCCTTTCAAGTCGCCATTGTTTGTTTAAAAGTTCATCACCAAGATCGGAAACCTGTTCAATTGGTAAAAGAGAAAAACATTCGATGGAAAATTCAGTTTTGCTGTGAAATTTAGATAGATGACTGTATAATGCATTTTCCTCATTGCAGCTAGTTATTGCAGCACGGTGACGATTGTTTCTGAATTTGAGTGATTTACCGGTTTCACCTACATATTGTTTTTCGCAAAGCTTACAAGTGTATAGATAAATTATATTTTCTGAGTTGCAATCCAAAGCTGAGTTGATTGAGTAGGTTTGTTCAAAAACTGATCCCGAGAAATTTTGACAATTTGGAACTAAATGACATGTCTGACATTGTCTAGAATTACAAGGTTTTGAGCCAGACGAGCTGGAAGTGGGCAATTGAAAATCAGAACCTAATCTTTCCTCACTGTTCAAAATTCTCAATGTTTCATTCTTGATTTTGCGAAGCCAACGTTTTGAATAGTTACGTTTCGAAAGTGCCTTGAATAATATTTGACAAGCTGATTCAACATCATCTGGATATGAGCAAATTTGGAAAAATCGAAAAACTTGGGACTTGATTAGTCCTTTATAAGTGTGTTTTGGATGAAAAGAGAGCTTATGCAACAACTGATGAGTATCCGTTGGCTTGAAGAAAACTTTTGCTTCTAATGTGTTTTCTTTGCTCCTGAACAAAGTAGTATCCAAAAAATTAACTGAATCAGTACTAATTTCAGCTTTGAACTTGATTGATGCCCTATGAGAATTGAATATTTCGAGAAACTGATTAAATTTGGAAATGCCGTGTGGCCAAATGAGGAAAATGTCATCTAAATACCTATAATAGCAATCTGGTTGGAATGGACACTTTTGTAATGCTTGCTTTTCAAATTCAGCCATATAAATATCTGCATAATGAGGTGCATATTTCTGACCCATGGCTGTACCTGAAACTTGTAGGAATGTCTTACCGTCAAATTCAAAGTCATTACATTTAAGTGAAATTTCCAATAATTCTATTATACCTTTGAATAGTTCATTGTTTTTCAGAGTCGGGAATGCATTTTTAATTGCTTGGATACCTTCTTCATGATTTATATTAGTATACATACTTTCAACATCTAAAGTGATTAGTAACGAATTTGGATCTAGTTCAAGCCCTCTAACTTTATCTAAAAAGTCATACGTGTTTTTTATATATGACGGATGTTTATTTGCTTGATCTTTTATATATGAATCAATATACATAGCTACTTTTTCAGATTCACTGCTGCAGTCAGATACAATTGGGCGCCCTGGAGGCATTACATTTGGAATTGGCCAGGAGTCTTTGGGTTTATGAATTTTAGGTAGCATATAAAATCTTCTTTGACGAGGGCGTTCTGGTGGTAAAAGAAATTGGAATACTTTTTCAGAAAGGCATCCAGAACTGCGTAATCCTTTTAAAATTTTTGTTATTTTTTCTGAATTTTCTGGGTAAAGAGGAGTGTCAATTTCTCTGTAATGAGCTGGATTGTATAATTGACGAAGGCCTTCATTAATATAATTTTGCCTAGCCATAATTACGACTGCACTACCTTTATCTGCTTTTTTGATTACCAAGTCTACGTTATTTTGTAAATCCTTTATAGTTTTATATTCCATTTTCGTTAGGTTTTTGGTTTCTGGTTGAATTTTCAAATTTTCAATTTCTTTAGATATTGCCGAGATGCAATCTAAAACAGGCTTGTCAATCATGGAACTGGGTGGAGTCCAGGTAGATTTTGGAGTGAATTTGGATCTATTTGTAAATGAATTTGGACGGTGAGAAAAATAATTTTTAAGTTTGAGTTTTCTACCAAAATCTTGCACAGCCTGTTCAATTGGATCCAATGTTATTTTGGGTGTGGGAACAAAAGTCAAACCACGATTTAGAAGAGCGATTTGTGTGTCCGAAAGTGTAAATTTGGAAAGGTTTACAACATTATTAGTCGTACTGGAGTTCGGTGGACTCTCAGAATGATTTAGTTTAAATGACTGAGCCAGCATTTCAACATTTCATTGGCCGTTTGTTCCGTCCAATGAATGTTATCTGGCTGTGTAGAGAACCTGATTGGATCCAATTGTTTAACAACTGTGAGATTGCTGAAACGTGAACTCATGTCATCCAAAGCCCTGTTAATCATATCCAAGTTGCGTTTCTCTACAGACGGAAGATTGTCTGAGTAGTTAATTTTTGGAATAAGAATTTTGGAGTGGGGGAAGATTCGGAAAGCACTGCTGAGCATATTCCTCAGCTCTGGAATTGAGGTAACACTTGGTTTGGAGCTTCGATTGTTCAGGCCAACACTTAAGATTAAGTTTTTGGGGGCATCAAATGATTTTTTACAGGCCGTGAACATCATTCTGAGATGGTTGAACAAAGCTCCAGGATAAGACACAACTTGGATATCACTGACGGGGGATTTGGTGATGCGAGAGAGGTTAGAAGAGCCGAGGACGACAGTGGAGGAGGTTAGTCTAGGAAGGGCCCAAAGAGTTTTGGGCCCTCTGATAGTGGAAGGAGAGACATGGAAAGTGGTGTTAGGAGAGTTTTTAGGAGAGGCAAACCGAGAGCCGAGTGGAAAGGCGAGAATCAACTGGGTCAACTCCTAGGCACCCTCAGAGACACTGTGTTCATCTAATGTCTTCCAGAGATACTGTGTCCACCTGTTTATCTCAATGTGTTCCTTGCTTATCTTCATTGCTGTTCTCCTACGTGCTGTCGTGTTTTCCTAGATGTGCATGAACATGTATAAATTTATATAAACCATTAATGAACGGTTCTCTGTAAAATTAACTTAAGTATGTGTACCAATGTCATGCCAGTGAAATGAAATGCATTACTTTCTGAACTAATAGTGACAATAATTGCTTGTTAGCCGACTAAAATATATTGTAACTATTCCAGTGTACTCCTTATCTTTGAAGGCATGTGCTCTGTAGTATTAGACCTTCTGGGCAAATTTGCCATTTATAAATATGTGCCACATATGCCCAAATGTGATTATGTGATTGTAGTGAATAAGTATGTTTTGTGTGTAGGTGAGTGTGTGTGTAATGTATGTGTATAAATATATATGCATGTATGCATGTTATATATAAATGTGTGTATTTGTACATGTGTGGGTATGTGTGTATGTGTCTGTATATGAAGACATTTATGTGTATATAATTGTAATGCAAGTCCAAAGTGTTTTATATTATCTTGAATAGAAAATATATTGCACACTCACATACAAGGCATATGATCCAGCTTAATCTGATATGCTGTTTATATATTAACATAAAGTTTCACTGTATGTTTGGCACAATATATTACGGTCACAATTGATATACTGTGATTACAAATTGACATTTTCATTTAACTGTATTCACCTTGTGTGTCCTAGAGACACTTTGTCCACCTGTTTATCCTCATTGTGTTCCTTATTGATCCTCATTATGTTCTCTTACTTGCTATCATGCTCTGTTATGTGCCTGATTATGCATGATATTATATGACTATAAATAGATACGTTTTTATCATTGAGCAACTGAATGCATGTGTACTGATGCTAAAGTCAATATAATAGAGTGCATGTACATATAGGCTGCTTTGGGTGCTAATAGTAAAACAATTGCTTGCTAGCAGACCAAGACATATTGCAACTATTTCTGTATACTCGGTAACATTCACAGGCATGTGCTCTGTAGTATCATAGCTTCTGGGA
The DNA here is from genome assembly GCA_949152475.1 of Terebella lapidaria. Lineage (NCBI taxonomy): Eukaryota > Metazoa > Annelida > Polychaeta > Terebellida > Terebellidae > Terebella > Terebella lapidaria. The sequence continues at coordinate 39,664,576 of OX424557.1, read as the reverse complement.
AAATTTGCCATTTATAAATATGTGCCACATATGCTCAAATGTGATTATATGATTGTAGCAAATAAGTATGATTTGTTTGTAGGTGTGTGTGTACTGTATGTGTACGAATATGTATATGTATGTGTGTATGTATGTGTGTGTGTATGTATGTATATATGTATATGTATGTATGTATGTACATATATATGTATGTGTATATGTATGTATGTGTGTACGTGTGTATGTATGTGTATATGTATGTATGTGTATTGTATATGAATGTGTGTATTTGTATCTGTGTGGGTATGCGTATATGTGTTTGTATATGAAGACATTTATGTACATATAATTGTAATGCTGATTCCTGAAATTGAGTGTCATATCTTACCTTTCTTAAATCTTGAACAGAAACTTTATTGCACACTCACTCACATACAAGGCATATGTTCCAGCATAATCTAATATGCTGTTCATTCATGTATATGATAACATAATGTTTCACTGTATGTATGGCACAATATATTATGGTTACAAATGATGCACTGTGATTACAAATTGACATTTTTATCTGACTGTATTCACCTTGTGTGCCCTAGAGTCACTGTGTACACCTGTTTATCCTCATTGTGTTCTCTTACTTGCTATTCTGTTATGTGCATGAACATGCATGATATTATATGACTAAATGAATAGTTCCTTGAACATTGAGCAACTAAATGCATGTGTGCTGATGCTAAAGTTAATGAAATAGAGTACATGTACATTTAGGGTGCCAATAGTAAAACAATTGCTCGCTAGCAGACCAATATGTATTGTAACTATTTCAGTATTTCATAACATTTACAGGCATGTGCTCTGTGGTACCAGACCTTCTGAGCAAATTTGCCACTTACAAATATGTGTGCAGCCTAATCTAATATACTGTTCATCCTCATATATTTTAACAGCATGTTTCCCTGTATGTGTGCCACAATATATTATGGTTACAAATGATACACTATGGTTACAAATTGACATTTTCATTGAACTGTGTTCACCATGTGTCTCCAAGTTTATCCTCATTGTGCTCTATCACGAGATCTTTTGTTCGGTTATGTGTATGAATAGCATGATACTATATGACTATAGAAGTATATTCCCTTGAACACTGAACAATTTAAATATGTGTACCAATAGCTAATGTTAATGAATTTGAGTACATGACCTTGGGAGGCTGATGGCATATAGATTTATCCTTAGGAGATCTATATATATTGTTTCTATTTTAGTCTATTTTGATGGTAAAATTTGACATTCATGGACGTGTTGCTTATCACATTAGTGTGTACTAGAATGTGAATACAATGCCAATTATATGACTGTATTGGTGTATATATGTGTATGTATGAATGGGTGTGTAGGTGTGTGTGTGTGTGGGGGGGGGGGGGGGAAGGGGGTGGGTGTGTGTATTTGTGTGTGTGCACCTATATACATATATGTATAACGTCCCATACACAAGTTTATTGAAATTGTTTACAAATTTCACATGTGACACATTCCAATCCGGATAAGGTATATGTTAGATTACACTTTTATAGAACATGGATCAATTATTGCTCATAAACCTATTGTTGTATAATCCATATTCTATAAGCCCCCTTACCTACATGCATAACTATTGTATTATCTGGAATTATTTGCCAACTGCATGGTGTAACACATTTTAATGTATGTATATGTATATATATGTATATGTGTGTGTATGTGTGTGTGTGTATATATATATCCATGCGTAGGCGTGTGTATGTATATGAGTGTGTATGTGTATGTATGTGTATACGTGTATTCCAATTTTCTGTGAGTTAAAATGTATTGCAAGGTGTGTGTAATGCATGTAGTTTTTGACGAAAGTCATGAATAAGCTCTATCTAATATACTTAGTCTGAATGTAATCTGACTGAGAATAACTACATCCTCATACATGTACTGACTGTGCGGCTCATCGAGTACATATTCACTGAATAACTGGCACTATATATTATATCCATAAATTGATAGTTTTGTTAAATTGAACAATTGTTACTATCCATTAGCCAATACATAGATGCATATCTGTTGGAGTAATTGGACTTGTTTGATACTTATATAGTTCACAATGAAACACATTTAAACAAGCAAGTGTTCAATGGACTGAAATACATTCAAATATGTGTGTACATGTATGTATGTTTTGGAGAGAATAAAAAATGCACTGGCACAAGATAATTGTAAGAGTAACACATAACATAAAACAGCAATAAAAATTCAATGAGCGACATTGAACAAATTTTGTTGGATTATTTAAGTCTGCTTCTGACTAAAAGTTCTTTAAGGTTTTGATGCTTCTTGTAAGCTGTTGCTATTTTAATATCACCATCAGTATTTTTGTTGAGTTGTTTCATATGCTTTTTAACAATTTGGGCCGAAAGAGCACCTGTTTCTGGTACTATATACACCAGGTCGGATTTATTTTTACTTTTGTTCAAAGGGTCATACTTTGTAAATTTTTGAACGTTGAGGCCATGAGGCTCGAAAGTGCCTAAAGTATCAATCCAACAATATTCCCTTTCAAGTCGCCATTGTTTGTTTAAAAGTTCATCACCAAGATCGGAAACCTGTTCAATTGGTAAAAGAGAAAAACAATCGATGGAAAATTCAGTTTTGCTGTGAAATTTAGATAGATGACTGTATAATGCATTTTCCTCATTGCAGTTAGTTATTGCAGCACGGTGACGATTGTTTCTGAATTTGAGTGATTTACCGGTTTCACCTACATATTGTTTTTCGCAAAGCTTACAAGTGTATAGATAAATTATATTTTCTGAGTTGCAATCCAAAGCTGAGTTGATTGAGTAGGTTTGTTCAAAAACTGATCCTGAGAAATTTTGACAATTTGGAACTAAATGACATGTTTGACATAGTCTAGAATTACAAGGTTTTGAGCCAGATGAGCTGGAAGTGGGCAACTGAAAATCAGCACCTAGCCTTTCCTCACTGTTTAGAATTCTCAATGTTTCATTCTTGATTTTGCGAAGCCAACGTTTTGAATAGTTACGTTTCGAAAGTGCCTTGAATAATGTTTGGCAAGCTAATTCAACATCATCTGGATAGGAGCAAATTTGGAAAAATCGAAAAACTTGGGACTTGATTAGTCCTTTATAAGTGTGCTTTGGATGAAAAGAGAGCTTATGCAGCAACTGATGAGTATCCGTTGGTTTGAAGAAAACTTTTGCTTCTAATGTGTTTTCTTTGCTCCTGAACAAAGTAGTATCCAGAAAATTAACTGAATCAGTACTAATTTCAGCTTTGAACTTGATTGATGCCCTATGAGAATTGAAAATTTCGAGAAACTGATTAAATTTGGAAGTGCCGTGTGGCCAAATGAGGAAAATGTCATCTAAATACCTATAATAGCAATCTGGTTTGAATGGACACTTTTGTAAAGCTTGCTTTTCAAATTCAGCCATATAAATATCTGCATAATGAGGTGCATATTTCTGACCCATGGCTGTGCCTGAAACTTGTAGGAATGTCTTACCGTCAAATTCAAAGTCATTACATTTAAGTGAAATTTCCAATAATTCTATTATACCTTTGAATAGTTCATTGTTTTTCAGAGTCGGGAATGCATTTTTAATTGCTTGGATACCTTCTTCATGATTTATATTAGTATACATACTTTCAACATCTAAAGTGATTAGTAAAGAATTTGGATCTAGTTCAAGCCCTCTAACTTTATCTAAAAAGTCATACGTGTTTTTGATATATGACGGATGCTTATTTGCTTGATCTTTTATATATGAATCAATATACATAGCTACTTTTTCAGATTCACTGCTGCAGTCCTGAGAATAACTACATCCTCATACATGTACTGACTGTGCGGCTCATCGAGTACATATTCACTGAATAACTGGCACTATATATTATATCCATAAATTGATAGTTTTGTTAAATTGAACAATTGTTACTATCCATTAGCCAATACATAGATGCATATCTGTTGGAGTAATTGGACTTGTTTGATACTTATATAGTTCACAATGAAACACATTTAAACAAGCAAGTGTTCAATGGACTGAAATACATTCAAATATGTGTGTACATGTATGTATGTGTGTATGTATATGTATGTATATGTATATGTGTGTATATGTATGTGTATATGTGTATATATGTGTATATATGTATGTATGTGTATGTATGTATATATATATATGTATGTGTATGTGTATGTATGTGTATATGTGTATGTATTTATATATGTATATATACATGTACAACGATGAATTCGTGGCGTAAATTTTGACGAAATTTACGTATGAATATTACACAATTTTCAAAATCAATGTCTATATTGAAGTGATCTGCTGCATATATGTGATTCAATTATTCTCCTGCAGTCCCAGTGGTTTTTGTTCATAACATATATGAAGTATAGTGTTACTCTAAATGTAAACGGTGTTGATTTCGTTATATATGACCTCTCTGTTTCTCACATGTTGTATCCTTGACCTAATTCTTTGATTATATGTAAGATAGTTATTTCGGGAGTGAATATTCTCCTGTTTCTTTCTGTAATTAATGTTATTTAAGTTCTACTTTCATTTAGAGATGGTGAGTGTGCGGGTGCCTCAGTGGATGTCGGGACGTCGATCGCCTCGGGTTTGCGCCTCTGCAGTCGGTCCTGGCGTGGGATCGCGGGTTGTTCTCCTCTGTCGTGCTGGCGGTGTTTGGTCGAGTATCCTTTGTTCTGACTTACACAACAACTATCTAAATGGCGCATAATAACGTACCCGTACCACCGGACAGTGATAAAGATACAAATGTTAATATAGATCTAACTGACAATAACCTTACTGATCAACTACTCTCTAATAACTTAAGTGAAACACTTGAACTTCACATCGCGTCCAGATATTGCGACGTTGGCAACATATCTATAGAAGAACAATACGACGAAACTACAAAGCAAAAACATAAATACAATGTACTGCATCTAAATATACAAAGTTTACCTGCAAAATTTGATGATCTAAATCTGTTAATACATGAACTGAGTGACAAATCTATCGAACTAGATTTCATCTTGTTGTGTGAAACTTTTCTAAATAATTCAAATAGTAACAGATACAACATTCAAGGCTACAATTTAACTTTTAAAAACAGAGACAATTCCAAGAGAGGTGGCGTTGCTATTTATGCTAATGAGAAATACAATATCACTACAATAAACGATATCATGGTTAACAAATCAGGTGTCTTTGAATCTATTTTTATTGAAGCTCGTTTGAATCAATTCCGTATTATTATAGGAGAGATTTACCGTGTACCTAACACAAGTGAACCGCATTCTATTGAACTTTATGAAAAAATAATACACAATCTCCGTAATTACAAGTGTGACATAATTATAGGTACTGACCAGAATTTTGACTATATGAAAATAAACAGACATAATAGTGCGCAAAAACTATTGGAAACATTTGTAACCAATAACTATATACCTACTGCTACTAAACCCACCAGGATTACACATTCGTCGGCGACATTAATCGATAACATATATATATCCAGTAAAAAATCAGCCAAGATGCAATCGCTCATCCTAACCAGTCATATATCCGATCACCTTCCAGTGTTACTGAGTGTTGAAACTGACAAACCTATAAATATTAAAGAACCCAAGATAATAACCACAAGAAATATGAATAATGTGAATATGCAAAAAATAGCTGAGAGATTGAGAACAATAAACTGGGATTCACTCGAACACCTAGACGTAAATCAGGCTTACGAGCATTTTTTGAATACCATGAATAATATTATAAACGAAGAAGCACCATTAAAAACTAAAACTATATCTGCCTCACGAGTTAAACGCGATCCTTGGTATACCACAGGTCTGATAACCTCATCACGCAACTTGCACAAACTACATAAAAAGCAACTGGGTCATTCTAAAGAACATATCCGCCACATTAAATTCCAACAATACAGAACACTATTCAACAAAATAAAACGCGCAGCCAAAAACAATTATTATCAAGCAATACTATATGAATATCGACGTGACATTAGAAAAACGTGGGGCGTTATTAACTCATTGATAGGCAAATCGAGTAAATCCACAATACCTGATATATTTAACATAAACAACAATCCAGTAAATGACCCTAAAATTATTGCCGAAGAATTTTGTACTTTTTTCACCAATATCGGAGCCGATTATGCTAATAAAATACCAAAATCTGAAATCACATACAACCACTATATGCAGCCACAATCTACTGCCAATATGTTTATGGCTCCAACTGATATTTTTGAAGTTAGTAACCTAATATCCAAGTTAAAGAGTAAAAATAGCTCAGGGCATGACAATATTTCTCCGATATTACTCAAATTCATTAAGGTAGAGATAGCCACACCCCTAACCATATTGATTAATAAATCTCTTAGTACAGGTATTGTTCCGGATTCTTTGAAACTTGCAAAAGTTATTCCTATCTATAAGTCGAAAGAAAAAGATATACTAAATAACTACCGCCCTATTTCTCTCTTACCAACCGCATCTAAAATACTTGAAAAAATTGTTCATAAAAGGCTCTATACCTTCCTTTGCTCCGAAAATGTATTCTACCATAGCCAATATGGGTTTCGTCCTAAACATTCCACATCTCATGCTGTTAACGAATTCGTAGATTATACTGTCCAGTCAATTGAAAGTAAAATGAATACCATAGGTGTGTTTCTGGACCTCTCCAAGGCCTTTGATACCATTGATCACACAATCTTATTAAATAAACTTAACTGGTATGGCATACGAGGGAAGGCCTTGGAGTGGTTCAAAAGCTACTTATTGAATCGTAAACAATTTGTTGAATTTAAATCGCATAAATCAGAAACACAAAATATCCCTTTTGGGGTACCACAGGGTTCGGTACTGGGACCCCTATTGTTTATTATATACACCAATGATCTCTCAAACTGTCTTGTTCATTCTAAAGCCATATTATTTGCAGATGATACAACAGTCTATTTAAGTTCTAACAACACTGATGATTTATACAAAAAGATTAATTATGACCTTGATACCTTAGTTGAATGGTTCCGTGTTAACAAACTATCTTTGAATGTGACTAAAACAAACAGTGTGTTCTTCAAAAATAAAGCTGATTTACCTCCGACAGGTCACAAAGTAAAAATCAACAATGATGAAATAGAAAACAAAAATTATGGTAAATTTCTTGGGATAAATATAGACTCGTCCCTTAATTGGCATGAACATATTAACCATGTGAAAAAGAAACTGAATAGCTCAATGTATGCTCTAAATAGAGTGAAACATATTTTACAGCGTAAACATTTGCTCACCTTGTACTATTCTCTAATATTTCCATATCTTGATTACGGTATAACTCTATGGGGCGCAACGCATTCCACCCACATTAATAAGCTAGCTATTATACAAAAAAGAGCTGTACGAATAATATGTGGGGCAAAGCATAATGAGCATACGAATCACTTGTTTAAAGGATTAGGATTATTAAAGCTAACTGATATGTATAAATTACAGATTGCAAAATACATGTACAGTATAAAAACGAATAACATACCCACTCCTTTGATTGACTTAATTGTAACTAATTCGGGCGTTCACCATCACAATACTAGAAACATACACAACCCTCATATTGATAATAGACGAACTACTATAGCTGCCAATACATTAAGACATAAAGGTCCGGACTTATGGTACACAATTCCAGAATTAATACGTAAAAAAAAGTCAATAAAATCATTCAGTAATTCATATAAATATCATCTGATCAAGGGATATTAGATCAACCGCCGCTAGTCCGCTTTGGTCGGTCACCCCGCCGCCTGCTCTTGGCCTGTCTGTCTGGGGTGCGTGCCTGTTTGGTACCGGTGTCCCGCCATCATTGGGGCTCTCGGGGCTCACCGTCTCGACCATTTTCATTTCTTTTCCTTTCTAATAGGTGACACAGGAAGACAGCCATGCGGCTATGTGTCACCTAGGATAGCATACTATTTATTCATGTTTGTATATATGTTTATGTATCTTGATTGCTATCCGAATAAATTTATCGTATCGTATCGTATCGTATCGTATCGTAACCTTCTCAGAAGTCATTGGCGTCAGCACAATGCGAGGGAACGCGATCCGGAATGCGAGGGAACGCAATAAGATCGCGAGGGAACGCGATCCGGAATGCGAGGGAACGCGATCCGGAATGCGAGGGAACGCGATCCGGAATGCGAGGGAACGCAATAATATCGCGAGGGAACGCGATCCGGATTGCGAGGGAACGCGATAATATTGCGAGGGAACGCAATAACCATATGTCCAAAAATATTTCTTCCATGTCCTTTCAGCGGCTCCGTAGTATGGAAGCCCATAGGTGACATGTGCGGAAAAAATTAGATGTTTTTAGGTTACCGGACCTATGGTCCGATAACCTATTGGCATGGCGTTGCGTCCGTCGTCCGTCGTCCGTCGTCGTCCGTCGTCGTCCGTCGTCGTCGTCGTCCACATTTTTATCTTTTTTGTTTACAGGCGAATTTTTCTGAAATTTTGCACAAAAATACTTAAAAATAATTCAAGAAGGAGGTATTTTTTAGTTTTTTGATTTTCGCATTTTTTTCAAAATGGCGGCCGTTTTCGACGAAAAATGCCTGATTTTGGACTTTGGCGGCCATTTTCTCAAAATCTGTTCAGTAACTTTTTAGGTTACCGGACCTATGGTCCGTAACCTATTGGCATGGCGATGCGTCCGGCGTCGTCCGTCGTCGTCCGTCGTCCGTCGTCGTCGTCCGTCAACAATTTTATCTTTAAAGTTTACAATCGAATTTTTCTGAAATTTTGCACAAAAATGCCTAAAAATATTTCGAGAGGGAAGTATTTTTTAGTTTTTTGATTTTCGCATTTTTTTCAAAATGGCGGCCGTTTTCGACGAAAAATGCCTGATTTTGGACTTTGGCGGCCATTTTCTCAAAATCTGTTCAGTAACTTTTTTTTTTATTGATGCATAACACTCCTCATATGTACCCCTGTGACAAACTCGGCCCAAATGGGACTTTCCCATGTTAAATTCTCCTATTCTTTATAATGGGACACATTAAAGCCTAATATCTCACTTAATATTGAGATTAGAGACTAAGAATCAATTGTGGACATATAGGAAATGATATATGCTGAATATTGTCGTGACCTTGAATTTGACCTCTGACCTTGGTTTCAAGGTCAGAGCGGCCGTTTTCGTCGAAAAATAGCCAATTTTGGACTTCGACGGTTGTTTTCTCAAAATCTGTTCAGTAACTTTTTTTTCTTATTGATGAAAAACACTCCTCATATGTACCCCTGTGACATGTATAAATTTCGTTGCGCTTGAATCGCTTGAAGTGGGCCATTTTGGGCCCAAACTCGGCCCAAATGTGACTTTCCCATGTTAAATTTTCCTATGCTTTATAATGGCACACATTAAGCCTAATATCTCACTTAATATTGAAATTAGAGACTAGGAATGAATTGTGGACATATAGGAAATGATATATGCTGAATATTCTCGTGACCTTGAATTCGACTTTTGACCTCATTTTCAAGGTCACAGGACAAAATGGCTAATATCTCGCTTATTATCGACTTTACAGCTTAGGAATCAGTTGTGAACATATAGGAAATGATATATGCTGAATATTCTTGTGACCTTGAATTTGACCTTTGACCTCATTTTCAAGGTCACATGACAAAATGGCTAATATCTCGCTTATTATCGACTTTACAGTTTAGGAATCAATTGTGAACATATAGGAAATGATATATGCTGAATATTTTCGTGACCTTGAATTTGACCTTTGACCTCATTTCCAAGGTCGCAGGACAAAATTGCTAATATCTCGCTTATTATCGACTTTACAGCTTAGGAATCAATTGTGAACATATAGGAAATGATATATGCTGAATATTCTCGTGGCCTTGAATTTGAGCTTTGACCTCATTTTCAAGGTCACAGGACAAAACGGCCAATATCTTGCTTATTAGCGACTTTACAGCTTAGGAATCAATTGTGAACATATAGGAAATGATATATACTGAAAATTCTCATGACCTTGAATTTGACCTTTGACCTCATTTTCAAGGTCACATGACAAAATGGCTAATATCTCGCTTATTATCGACTTTACAGCTTAGGAATCAATTGTGAACATATAGGAAATGATATATGCTGAATATTCTCATGACCTTGAATTTGACCTTTGACCTCATTTCCAAGGTCACAGGACAAAATTGCTAATATCTCGCTTATTATCAACTTTACAGCTTAGGAATCAATTGTGGACATATAGGAAATGATATATGCTGAATATTCTCATGACCTTGAATTTGACCTTTGACCTCATTTTCAAGGTCACAGGACAAAATGGCCAATATCTTGCTTATTAGCGCCTTTACAGCTTAGAAATCAATTGTGAATATATATGATATATGCTGAATATTCTAGTGACCTTGAATTTGACTTTTGACCTCATTTTCAAGGTCAACAGGACAAAATGGCTAATATCTCGCTTATTATCGACTTTACAGCTTAGGAATCAATTGTGAACATATAGGAAATGATATATTCTGAATATTTTAATGATATTGAATTTGACCTTTGACCTAAATTTCAAGGTCAGTCATTTTATTTTCAAAGTCAGATTACAAAATGGCTTATATCTCGCTTATTATCAAATTTACAGCTTAGGGGTCCATAGTGAACATATAGGAAATGATGTATGCTGAATAGTTGGGTGATCTAGAATTTAACCTTTGATCCCATTTTCAAGGTTAGAGATATGGCGATTTCAGTGGTCACCTTGAATTTGACCTTCAACTTTCTCGGCTTAACTCTGTATATTTCTCCGGTAACCTTTCTAGCCCATTGGGCTAATTTTTCTAGTAAAAACCTTGCACGTTCGAACGTAGAAAGTTCAAAGCTACCACGTTCGCACGTGGAAGCATTTAGCGCTATCACGTTCGCACGTGGTAACTTTAAAACTTATCACGTTCGCACGTAGAAAGGTTTTAGGCTTCCACGTTCACACGTACAAACAATATATGCTTTCACGTTCGCACGTATAAACTTTAAAACCTATCACGTTCGAACGTAGAAAGATGTAGGTTCCCACGTTCACACGTAGGAAGTTTCAAAGCTACCACGTTCACACGTGGAAACATTATATGCTTTCACGTTCGCACGTAGAAACTTTAAAGCCTAACACGTTCGAACGTAGAAAGATGTAGGTTTCCACGTTCACACGTAGAAAGTGTCAAAGCTACCACGTTCACACGTGGAAGCATTTATACCTTTCCACGTTCGCACGTAGAAAGATTTAGGTTTCTACGTTCACACGTAGAAAGATTCAAATCTACCATGTTCACACGTAAAAATCATTTGATGCTACCACACGCAAATCTTTGCACGTGCGAACGTGGTAGCTCCTGAATTTTCCACGTGCGAACGTGGAAGCGTTAAATGCTTCCACGTGTGAACGTGGTAACCTAGGACTTTCCACGTGTGAACGCAATAGCCTAAACTGTTTCCACGTGCGAACGTGATATTGTTAAATGCTTCCACGTTCGAACGTGCTAGGTTTTTGCTGGAAAAGGCATAGAAATTTCTTAAGCGCATGTCACCTATGGGCTTCCGTAGCCTCTTCTACATGCTTGAAAAGATCTCGACCAAGTTCAACTCTCCCGTACCAACGAGTGATGCACACGATGCGGCTCAGGATGTCAAGTGACTGAAGAACACGAAGGACATTAATATGATACTGACATTTGCTCTAGATTCAACCTATTATTACATGGTGTTTATCTGATGCCCCTATTCCACACCGAAAACGAATCCCACGAATCGCCTCGAATTGATAAATTTTAGGATTCGTGAGGAATCGTGGAATTTCGCAAATTTCTTGTCCCAATCGTGACGCTTTACGATTCTGTTACCACACAGGTATGATAGCATTACGACTATTCGTGTAATTCTGCTGGAGTAACGGAAAATATTGCCAAGAATCAACTCCGATTTACAAGAATCGATTACAAATACTGCAAGAACGTTAGGAATAATGTATATAATGTGTATTCGTGGGATTCGTGACAGTATTCGTATCCAATTCGTGGTCTAGCCACAAATTCTCGAACCACGAATGACTTAAGAATACCTACGAATGTCTACGAATCTATTACGATTCAGTTACGAAGCCTAAGAAGCCCAAGAATGAACTACGAGTTGGTTACGAATTAACTACTATATTTTGGAATCGGGAGTTCGTGGCCAGAATTTTGAACAGCTCAAAACTTTGGCCACGAATTCCCGATCGCTCACGAATTGCAAGAACGGACTACGAATACGAACCAGTTAAAAACTTCACGAACTGATTACGATTCAACTACCAATCCCAAAAATTATCAATTCGTAACGATTCGTGGGATTCTTGGTCGGTGCGGAATAGGGGCATAATTGTGTTCTTTGCTGAAAATGGTTTATAATGTGGCGATATATTTTTTTTCGGTCTGGTGCATTCACCTACATGTAACATATACGGGGTTCGTGTGAATGAGAATGTTTTCTTTTGAGTCATTTTTGCTGATTTGGCTGGCTACGAATCAAACACGGTTGCATATCACCCTGCCAAATGGCATAGAGCATTGTCCAGCCTAGTTCTTTTGTTTGGGTTTCAGGTCATATTGTTGTCAACGGTGTAATGCTAACTTTCTGGCAGCTGATGCCGACACATGGGGAGTAAAATAAAATTTCTACCAGATCGGGGATACGATGTAGTGTAAGAGATACAAATGGACAAATATATAATGCCCAGTTATCCATAGGAGACTGATTTGTTCAGAAATAGCCTCTCGCCCACAGATGTGGTCCACAAACGAGTTGTGTCCAAACATTGATCACAATGTGTTCCAAACTTATGGACCATGTACAGCAACACTGTATGAACTGAAGGTTTCAAATGCTCTAAATTTACTTCAATCGTGAACAATATAAAGGCACAACGTAATAGGGCTCTAATAGTTTATAATTGTAATGCTTGTGGCGTGCCAACCCTCTAAAGACATGGTATACGCGCTAACGCTGCCTGGTCAAAGTTACATAGACCTTCTCCACGAAGTATAAACAGCCATGAAGAATGTTTTGTAGTTGTTTTGATGCACAATAACCATCCTCTGAAGCGTTCCATGTCAAGTTTCCACCGAAAAGACTACCCATTACTGCGAAAATATGACCGATAATTATCGATAATTATATCATAATATAATGACATGTTGACATGTAAAAAAATCGGAAACTATATGTTCAAAAATATATTCATGTTTTATTTGCATTACAGTGTCCTTCCACATAGGTTTGATGTTGCTTGTTGTTGTTAGTGTGAGATTCCATTTTGAATTTCGTCATAAACAGCGATCTCGTGATTCTGCGTCTGAAACAATTTGAGAATCTATACTTAAAATTAAAAATTACCACAAGGGCTAAGAAAGGTTACCGGAGAAATTTATACTGTTGTGCCAACACTAATATTATGCTATCGACCCTATGTTCAGATAACGTATTGCCAATGCATTGTGTCTATCGTCCATCGGCTTTGTCGTCGTCGGCGTCGATCTATATCCTATCTTTAGGCTTTTTGAAAGTTTGCACAAAAGTTAAGATAAAAAAAATAAAGATTCCTATCTTTATTTTTTTAAACTTTGCACAAAAATACCTAAAAATATTTCAATATTTCATATTTTCTTTTTTCGATCTTCACATTTTTTTTTCAGAATGGCGGTTACTTCCGACAAAGAAGGGCAATTTGTTACTTTGACGGCCATTTTCTCAATTTGGATCTGCCTTGAACCACTCGAAAGGCCCGAAAGTTCATACGGTCCAAGAACGTTCCAAATTCTGTTTTCTGTTGCTTTCTCAAAAACTATCTGATCAGTTTTGAGTTTTTATTTTAAAAACACGCTACTGTTATTGAGGTCCTTAACATTAGTGCCTTGAATCACTCAAAAGGCCTGGCCTCTAGGCTCAAAACACCACCAAAGGCCCAAAATTCAGTTTTTGACTGTTTTCACCAAAAGTATCTGATCAGTTTTGACACTTTTGTCTCAACACATGCTAATTGGTGTCCTCGACTTCTGTATAAAGATGAAATGCCTTGAATCACTGAGAAAGGCCTGATATGTGGACTCGAAAGGTCTCCCGATATGCAAAAAAATGTCGTATGGGGCCAAAACGCTTGTACATATGACTTAGGTTTGTATTATAAGCATATTATATCGAGCCACATATAGCATATTTTTTGGTGACCTTGAGGTTGACCTCAGCAGACCTTGAACGCTAAATCTCAAAGTCACGCCTGACTCGAATTGTGTTATTTGGCCTCGGCAGACAAAATGCTTGTACATAGAGATTATATTCGTATATGCTTGTAGATGCCTGTAGATAGAGATTACGTTTGTATTATGGGCATATAGGAAGTCATATATGATTAGAACCAAAATGTCCAGTAAACTTACTTAGCCCTTTAGATATTTTTGTTTTACTGATACTGCCGTTTTGATCTTTAAAGGTCACTCAAGGTCACGACTGAAATCAATATATATATATATATATAAATATCTAAACTCTAACTTACAGTATTCTAGGAGTTTACTCAGCACGACTCCCATTATGAAGAGAGCAACGGACGAACATATTCAAGTCCAAAAATTTTTTTTGGCGATTTTTGTTCCTTTGGCTGGAAATTACTGAAAACAGATAGTGACCTAATTTTGGACAGTTGTGGACTTAATTTCCTCGACCGGTGGTTCGAGATTTTTGAAACCTATAAATCACAGCGGCTCATATAGGAAGTTTCATTCAATAATTAGAAGAAAATTCACATTCACTGCACAGATTTGGAGAGAAAGGCTACCAAATTCCAAAAAGCTTCGTTTTTCTACAAAAAGGCTTCTAATATTTCAAGGTCATTGAACGTCAAATTCAAGGTCACCATTGAAATCGCAGTATATGATTTCCCTATCGAATGTGCAAATATCTAGGCTCTAGTGTTCTGATGGACCAGAGTCAAGCGTGAGTCAGGAGTTTATTCCATACACTTCCCATTATGAAGGTAAAAGTGTATAAAGTTTTTCAAGTCCAGAAAATCTTGCAATATCGATTTTTTGCTGAAAATGGCTCGAAAAATTTACTGACTTGATTTCAGACTAACTTTTTTTTTTGCAGACACATGGAAAAATAAAATGGCAGTAACATGCTCACCGGTGATTCAGGGGCGAAGAAACTTATGCACGCCACAAATGTACCTAAGGGGAATCATTTTGAAGTGCCAAAACAGTTTTGGGAAAATGGCCACCGAAGTCGTGAAAAAGGCCGCCATTTTTAAAAAAATGTGAAAATCCCCCAAAAATTAAAATATATTTTAACGGATCTGGGGGTCAACCGGAGTTGACGGAAAATTCGGGACTACTTGCTACACGGTTAATACGGCCAGAAGTCTCTGAGGGTTGGTAGCGTCGTCTGGAATGGACCTCCAACCGTTTCCGACTGCAATCTGCAACTGCACCTGAAATTTAGATTCCGGTTGCGTTTCCGCTTCCGGTACTGCAACTGCTTCGTCAGGTACCATCTCTGCAACTGCTCCGTCGTTTCCGTCTCTGCAACTGCTCCGTTAATTCTGCCTCTGCAACTGCTCCGTCAGGTACCGTCTCTGCAACTGCTCCGTCGGGTACCGTCTCTGCAACTGCTCCGTCGTTTCCGTCTCTGCAACTGCCCGGTTAATTCCGTCTCTGCAACTGCTCCGTCAGGTACCGTCTGTGCAACTGCTCCGTTGATTCCGCCTCTTCAGCTGCTCCGTTGATTCCGTCTCCGTCTTCCTTCTCTGATGATCTGGGTTCTGGATCACCCTCAGACGTTATCAGCTTTATCTTAACCGACTGTTAACTTGTATGTCTTTTCTCCGTATTACTCTCTTTACCGGTTATCATTACTTCATCATTCTCCAAGTTTCTTCAGGAACACGGAAAAATAACCCGGATGATATTTTCAAGTTTATTTTCTAAGTGAACAGTCGGAAGACATAACTTGTAATCATCTGCATGACCTAAGCCGGAGCCCGGGAGTACTCTGCTCTGGGAGAAGGGTCTGACTGGGTCGACGTCAGGACACCAACTCCAGTGACCCTCGCCGGAGCGAGGGCTTTTATAGACCTCAGACCCGGTGTCACGTGACCAACCGATCGTGACGTCACAGACCGACAAAACACTGATTTTTCCGGAATTTCCAAAAAACATGCTAGAAAATGAGGCTGATCACATGACCTTCGGATATTGCGTAGTTTGACGTTTTTGTACTCCGGGGTCTCCGGCTCAACCGTGAGGTGTCCGGCGTTTCTGTCTCATCCGTTTAAAAATTATTCTAAGTTCTAAGCCGGAACACCTCTCTAATACCACCAATATGAAACCGTATGAACTGTTAAACACATATACATTTTAATGAACTGTTATTGAACCGTAATATCACGAAATAATGTACGAAATACCTTGGGGAACGATTGGGAATACCCCAAATCCGTTACACTATATTTTCCTCCTAAAATATTCTTAGGTATAGGAAGTCTTATTCATTCAGAAAAAAAATCCGACCATAAACTTGAAGATAATGCCATACCCATAAGCTATCAGACCAAAGGTCCGGTTACCAAACGCAATAGGCCATATATTTTGTAAGCAATCGTTTACCGTAAGCAAACGTAAGCAATCGTATACCTCCAGCTGCATGTTATCATAGCCAGCAGTCATAGACGGATCTCGCTCGACGCTTCTCCCTTCGGTGTCACCTGACGGCTGTGAATTTGGGTTATGGGCATTTTCGGCAGCAGAGTGCTGAGATCTCCTGCAAGAAAAATATTCAGCAGTGTGAATAGGAAAATGTATACAAGACTCATATCTTTTTCTGGACAATCGATATATAAATAGGTTCACCTGTAACGGATCACGAGGATTGATGTCACGATGACAGATATAGCGACCACAACGAGTGCTGACACAGTGGCTGACACAATGATCACCAGCTGTTCTGTG
Source organism: Terebella lapidaria (assembly GCA_949152475.1). Taxonomy (NCBI): domain Eukaryota; kingdom Metazoa; phylum Annelida; class Polychaeta; order Terebellida; family Terebellidae; genus Terebella; species Terebella lapidaria. The sequence goes on along the minus strand of OX424557.1, from coordinate 39,647,433 downwards.
TTACATTCATGAACGACAACTGTAATTGTAGCAGAATCAATACGTATACATTGTACATATATATGTTTTGTAAGACGAGTACAATCATTGTAGATCTACCACATTCAGCCTAACTACTATACATGTAGAAGGCATTGCCAGCCTCGCCCAGCACGCGGTGTGAGAATCAGACAAGTTTTCTAAAACTGACGCCATGACCGGTTCATGTTGAGGGTTCATTTCGTTTGCTTTATGAAATTAGTCAACTAATGTATGACCCAACCACATTTTGTGAAATTTGGAATTATGGCTCTGGAAGAAATGAACATCGATGTGATATTTCCACTTGTGAAAGTAACCAGAAACTTGAAATACCAGTTGAATAAATAACTGCTCTCGGCACATATTTTCTGTCTGTGACACAAACATGTCCGAGTCCAAAAACATCACTTCAATATTGAAATTATTCGTTTGACAATGTTTGTGATGAACAATGGACACATTTTTGCTGTGAAATTATGGATGTATGTATAATCCACACATTATTAGTTAATAGCACAATCTGTACAATCTCGTGTTACGAACATTGAAACTGTACAATCTCGTTTTTCAAACATTGATGTAGAATATTTGTGACTGTAACCACCCAAAACCCTCCCTTATACGTTCTCTCACTCCACATATACGTCATAGAATCAATACAAGTCCATACTTACGTCACACGGACACGTGCACCTGCACAGCTGCCACGGACCTCGAACACGTGCTCAGAACATGACACCGCACCACTCAGCCAATCAGACATCAACACTACACGATTCCAGACATGACATCACATTCAACCAATCATACACAACTTCCGTTACTCGAGGCAGGGAACTGTACAGACACCACGAACAAATCCCGCGCTCTTAGTGAGTTGAAGAAAATATCCTGCGGAGGCTAGACGTGTTAGAGAGTTAAAGAAGAAATATAGAAGATATCAGATATTTTGACCATTGCACGCCAAGAAGAATTGTGTCGGATTATCTGTGCTACAAGTGAATGTGGACGTGATCGTTGATCGGTTCTATCATCCCAATAAAGTGGATTAATTGAACGTCGGACTATTGCTGTGTCGTGCAGCACAACACTTACGTACACTATACGAAGTTCAAGGTCTGATACAGACCTGAAGAACTATATTCGTCTCATTGATAACTGGCCAGACTCGCACTGCTTGCTCTGCGAGGCTGGCAGTACCACCTAATGTATGTGTTGTATTTATATTTGACTAAAATTGGGTCCAATTTAGATAAGATTTCTGTGTTCAATATGCATGGTTTGAAACAAACCGGCGTCAGGCACGAAGTTTGCGTCAATTACAATGAGTTGAGCATAAGACGCGGTTTCCAGATTGGCATTGTTGACAGCTACCAGCCTGCTCTGTTGGAGGTTGTCACCAGCTGACAGATTCACTCTGTAGTTGGAAGTCGTCAGTGGTAAAGAGACAGTGACCCAATCTCCGGTATCAGTAAGTTGGTATTCCAATCTTAGCGCTGTCATCATGTTGCACCGACTTGAAATGGACGTCGCATCAACATACTGCAAGTAACAACTACAAACTCATTCAAAAGCACATAATGTAATTTGTTATTTCTACAATAAAAAATTAGCCAAAGGGCTAAAAAAGGTTACCGGACAACTTATATTTTAGATATTAGCCGATTGTCCCATGATGTTGAAAATAAGGTCATTGGTGAATTCAAAGTCACGAGAATGTTCAGCATATATCATTTCTAGTATGTCCACGATTGATTAGTAAGGTGTGAGGTCGTTAATAAGTGAGATATTAGCCATTTTGTGATCTGACCTTAAATATGAGGTCGAAGGTCAAGTTCGAAATCATGGGAGTATTCAGCATATATTCATTTCCTCTATGTTCACAATTGATTCCTAAGCTCTAAAATCGATAATAAGTGAGATATTAGTCATTTTGTCCTGTGACCTTGAAATTTAGATCAAAGGTCAAAATCAAGGTCACGAGATTATTCAACATATATCATTTCCTATATGTCCACAATTGATTCCTAGTCTCTCATCCCAATATTAAGTAAGATATTAAGCATAATGTGTCCCATTATAAAGCATAGGAGAATTTAACATGGGAAAGTCGCATTTGGGCCGAGTTTGGGCCAAAATGGACCACTTTGAGCGATTCAAGGGCAACAAAACTTATACACTTCACAGGGGTACATATGAGGAGTGTTATGCATCAATAAAAAAAAGTTACTGAACAGATTTTGAGAAAATGGCCGTCAAAGTCCGCCATTTTGAAAAAGGGGAAAATAAGAAAAATAAAAATTAGCCCAAAGGCTAAGATAGGTTACCGGGCAATATATAATAGCAATTTTGTTCCGTGGCCTTAAAAATAAGGTCACTGGTCAAATTCAAAGTCACGAGAGTATTCCGCATACCAGTATATGATTTCCTATAGGCTCATTATATTAGCCATTAGCCTTCAATATTGGCCATTTTGTGCTCTGACCTTGAAAATATGTTCGAAGGTCAAATTCAAGGTCACAAGAATATTCGGCATAAGTCATTCCCTATATGTGCACAATTGATTCCTAACCTGTAAAGTCGATAATAAACGAGATATTAGCCATTTTGTGCCTGACCTTGAAAATGAGGTCAAAGGTCAATCAAGGTCATCAAAATATTCAGCATTCATCATTTCCTATACGTAAACAATTTAGTCCCAAGCTGTAAAGTGGATAAGCGAGATATTAGCCATTTTGTTCTTTGACCTTGAAAATGAAGTCAAAAGTCAAATTCAAGGTCATCAGAATATTCAGACTATATCATTTCCTATAATGTTCACAATTGATTCCTGAGCTGCAAAGTCGATAATCAGCAAGCTATTAGCCATTTTGTGCTCTGACCTTGAAAATTAAGTCGAAGGTCAAATTCAAGGTCACGAGAATATTCAGCATATATCACTTCATATATGTCCACAATTGATCCCTAAACTATAAAGTCGATATTAAGTGAGATAATACCCATTTTTATTCTTTGACCTTGAGAATTAGGTCAAAGGTCAAATTCAAGGTCATCAAAATATTCGGACTATATCATTTCCTATATGTGCACAATTGATTCCTAAGCTGTAAAGTCGATAATAAGCGACATATTAGCCACTTTGTGCTTTGACCTTGAACATGAGGTCAAAGGTCAACTTCAAAGTCATCAAAATATTCGGACTATATCATTCCCTATATGTGCACAATTGATTCCTAAGCTGTAAAGTCGATAATAAGCAAGATATTAGCCATTTTGTGCCTGACCTTGAAAATGAGGTCAAAGGTCAATCAAGGTCATCAAAATATTCAGCATTCATCATTTCCTATACGTAAACAATTTAGTCCCAAGCTGTAAAGTGGATAAGCGAGATATTAGCCATTTTGTTCTTTGACCTTGAAAATGAAGTCAAAAGTCAAATTCAAGGTCATCAGAATATTCAGACTATATCATTTCCTATAATGTTCACAATTGATTCCTGAGCTGCAAAGTCGATAATCAGCAAGCTATTAGCCATTTTGTGCTCTGACCTTGAAAATTAAGTCGAAGGTCAAATTCAAGGTCACGAGAATATTCAGCATATATCACTTCATATATGTCCACAATTGATCCCTAAACTATAAAGTCGATATTAAGTGAGATAATACCCATTTTTATTCTTTGACCTTGAGAATTAGGTCAAAGGTCAAATTCAAGGTCATCAAAATATTCGGACTATATCATTTCCTATATGTGAACAATTGATTCCTAAGCTGTAAAGTCGATAATAAGCGACATATTAGCCACTTTGTGCTTTGACCTTGAACATGAGGTCAAAGGTCAACTTCAAAGTCATCAAAATATTCGGACTATATCATTCCCTATATGTGCACAATTGATTCCTAAGCTGTAAAGTCGATAATAAGCAAGATAGTAGCCATTTTGTGCTCGGACCTTGAAAATGAGGTCAACGGTCAAATTCGAGGTCATCAAAATATTCGGACTATATCATTCCCTATATGTGCACAATTGATTCCTAAGCTGTAAAGTCGATGATAAGCAAGATATTAGCCCTTTTGTGCTCTGACCTTGTAAAGTCGATGATAAGCAAGATATTAGCCATTTTGTGCTCTGACCTTGAAAATCTGATCAAAGGTCAAATTCAAGGTCATGACAATATTCAGAATATAACATTTCGTATAGGTTCACAATTGATTCCTAAGCTGTAAAGTCGATAATAAGCGAGATATTAGCCATTTTGTGCTCTGACCTTGAAAATGAGGTCAACGGTCAAATTCAAGGTCATGACAATATTCAGAATATAACATTTCCTATAGGTTCACAATTGATTCCTAAGCTGTAAAGTCGATAATAAGAGATATATTAGCCCTTTTGTGCTCTTGACCTTGAAAATGAGGTCAGAGGTGAAATTCAAGGTCACGAGAATATTCAGCATATATCATTTCCTATATGTCCACAATTGATTCCTAAGCTGTAAAATCGATAATAAGTGAGATATTAGCCATTTTGTCCTGTGTCCTTGAAAATGAGGTCAAAGATCAAATTCAAGGTCATGACAATAATCTGCATATATCATTTCCTATATGTTTATAATTGATTCCTAAGCCGTAAAGTCGATAACAAGCGAGATATTAGCCAAATTTTCCTGTGACCTTGAAAATGAGGTCAAAGGTCAATTCAAGGTCATCAGAATATTCAGCATATATCATTTCCTATATGTCCACAATTGATTCCTAAGCTGTAAAGTTGATAATAAGCGAGATATAAGCCATTTCGTGCTCTGACCTTGAAAATGAGGTCAGAGGTCAAATGCAAGGTCACGAGAATATTCAGCATATATCATTTCCTATATGTCCACAATTGATTCCTAGTCCCTAATCTCAATATTAGGTGAGATATTAGGCATAATGTGTCCCATTTTAAAGCATAGGAGAATTTAACATGGGAAAGTCCCATTTGGGACCCGTCGAGAAAATGAAAATGGCCGCCACACACAGACCGGCGATTCAGGGGCAACGAAACTTATGCACATCACAGAGGTATATGAGGGGAATCTTTTGAAATAAAAATCTCAAAACTGTCTGAACAGTTTTTGAGAAAATGGCCGCCAAAGTCAGAAATTGGTCGTTTTTCGTCGAAAATGGCCGCCATTTTGAAGAAAACGCGAAAATAAAAAAACTAAAAAATACCCCCTTTTTGAATTATTTTTAGGCATTTTTGTGCAAAATTACAGAAAAATTCACTCGTAAACTTTAAAGATAAAAATGTGGACGGACGACGCCGACGACGCCGACGACGCAGACGACGCCGACGACGCCAACGACGCCGACGACGGACGACGGACGCAACGCCATGCCAATAGGTTATCGGACCATAGGTCCGGTAACCTAAAACACACCTCCCTCTTGAAATACTTTTAGGCATTTATGTGCAAAATTTCATAAAGATTCGACCGTAAAAAATTAATTACGACGGACGACGGACGGACGCTGGACGCATCGCTATGCCAATAGGTTATCGGACCAAAGGTACGGTAACCTAAAAAATCAAATCACGCACATCCCAATTGAGAAGCAGGACAGTCTGGTTCGAGGAGCGGATGACGTAGGCAACAACATTCTGGGATGGATCGGGACCTGGAAATAAATATTATAGTTGACATTTACGATAATTACATACGAGTACAATTCATTTGATGGAAGAGCAGGTGACTCACTGCCGCATGGCGTGATTGCTGTCACTGATGGGTAGGGAGATCCTTCCATAGTCTCTCCGTAGTGTCTGCCGTAGGGTACGATCATGATCATGTATTGTGTGTTTGCATTGAGATTTTCAATAAAAACAGAGTTTTCTGCCGCCGATGTGTGGTTTACTTCTGGTCCAACTGAGTACATGATATCGGTTTCTGTTTTGTAGTGGATTGCATAGCCATAGTATGATGCGTATTCCACTGGGATTGACGTCAACTGCTGCCATGTCACCCGAACGGAGGAGTCTGTGAGGTCGCTGACAGCCATCGTTTCCGAAACCCTCTCTGGTCGCACTGAGATTATAAGGATTCGTTCGATATTCTAACCAGATTCGTGGTCTGAAATGTACTGAATTTTGAAATATCTATCAATTTTCAATTATTATTTGCTGTATGTTAATTTGAAAACTATACCGATTTGCCAGTCACAAGTGCGACCTGCCCACCAGATCTGACAACCCTGAGAGCAGACACCGTCTTGGGGGTTACAGTGATGTCCCTGGTCACAGCGGCCACACTGACTTGTACAGTTCAGTCCATGATAACCAGCGGGGCATGGCTCACACTCGAGTCCGGACCCTCCAGGGCCACACTGGACACAGCCCCACTCCTTGCTACAGTTGGGTTCAGATCCGTCCCCCAAAGGACATCGGCTACAGTCTGTTAATCAAATTTTTGACTAAAATTGTGACTAATTATTTGTATCAAAACCGAATATCATTTAATCCGAACCATTTCAGTGCTTTCAATTTTCGATAATCAAAACAACGACAACTCACCATAGGGTCTTCCTCCTGTCACCTCGACCTCACATAATAACAGTTGATGGATGCGAATTCCACCAAACCTCGTAATGTGCACAAAACGCCCCACGATCACACAACTGATTGTTTTGGGTGTTCTCTGTGGAACCTGTCCTTCATAACGACCACACTCCCGGAGTTCTGATAGACTCGGTCCCACACTCACCACAACATCCCTCAGACGGGTATGGCCTTGTTTATGTACATATGAACAGAAGTGTGAAAGTGTAATACAGTAACTATAGGCCTACGCGTATCTTTTGCAGCTCGAAAACAAGTGCTGATGAAAGGTGCTGTAACATAATGTACCCACCACCCTGATCAGTGGGAGTGTTGTAAAGCGTGACGCCTGTGACCCTGTACGAGTCTCCTAGATCCACCCACCACTCCCCCGGCTGCCCTCCAGAAGCTTCAGTGAGAGCGCAATTCGGCCATTGGTATTGACCATCCACAGCCTGACTGGACACAGCAGAGCCTTGAAACGCCCCTGTCTGGTTTGTTGGTTTACCCCATGCGATGTTAGCTAAAGAATATACATTCAATATTATTATACAAACATACGAGCAAGTAATTGAGCATAGGTATAAAATGTGCTCTCACCTTGTGTCATGACTTTGGGCAGCCCCGTCAAGCCGCTTAGAATGACGACATAGAACACTGCAAGTCTCCGATACATAACTGGAAGAAGCACTGTTCAGCCTCAGGCAGAAAACGCCCAACGCAGATATGATCGTCCTGCTGTCTACAATAGTAACGAATTTGATGAAATTATGTAAACTGTTCTGCTCGCTGATACGATTGAATCCCACATTTCACTGTACTCACTAGTTGCACACCCCTTTGTACATATATTTAAACAGAGCTGTGTTCTGATATGTTGAAATCATCCATCGACTTCCAATTCTCCATTGAGCTAGCTTCCTGGTTCACTTGGTTCCTGGTTCTTCTCGGTATAAGATGCCAAATGTAATGTTCACACTAACATTTAATGGTAAAAATTCTCTTACCATTTGTAAGGGTTTTCAGAATATAATCTCACCGCTTTCAAATCGTGTTTCACTCCAGAGGGCCCACTCTATATGTTATTTCAAAGAGAGGCAGATACATTAATAAAATACTAACATTGCTCTCGATTCACTTTTTTGTGAAGACACGAATGAGGCGCCATACATTATTTTCTTACTTACATACATAAAAAAACAGTTACATACGTGCGTAGAAGTTATGACAGATTCATGACAATTGTAACCGGCGAAAGAAATGAGATGGAAATAACTTATAAGGAGTGCCCGTGAAATTGTGATTTTAACCAGCCTCCAATTACCATGTATTAGATATAATATGTGAAATATATTTCTGTAATCACACCACCCTCATGGTGATAATGGGATCTGAGAGACATTTAGTCTGCATGGTTGCACAACTATATATTCGCATCTTTATTCATATTTATTACTACGGTAACCATGTTAGCATTACTTTTAACCTCTTCACCGCTTATAGCGCAGGAAATATCCGGCGCAAAACGTAATTGTGTGACGCTTATGTGCCGGAAATATCCGGCGCAAAACGTAATTGTGTGACGCCTATGTGCCGGAAATATCCGGCGCAAAACGTAATTATGTGACGCCAATGTGCCGGAAATATCCGGCGCAAAACGTAATTGTGTGACGCCTATGTGCCAGAAATATCCGGCGCAAAACGTAATTGTGTGACGCCTATGTGCCGGAAATATCCGGCGCAAATTCCTCTCCTCATTTCTTCCTGTACGGCCTAAATTCTCTAGTCAAAAGTTCCCACACAGCTTCCGTATACTGATAACTTTGTTGTAGTGTAAGTTTACAATCGTTTTTGGAGCAAAAATAGTTTATCTATACAAAGGGAATGCATGTAATCCGAAGAGAAACTGTTGGGTTTTCCCTGGTGTTGTCGTCTGACAGATGTATGTATGTGTTAGAGTATGCTGAGCAAAATTATTCTCCAGTGAATTCATTGTCATCTGTATCCGTTTTATTATGGATTTAACATCAACAAACCGGTTGTTGAAAGAACCTGAGTTGCATGTGTCTTATTCAGAATCAACGCATGGGGATATTAATATTCTGTGAAAGCATGCTTTCGTGTATACTATTTTATGATTGTGTGAAATGTTGAAGAATTTGTGGTTGTTGTGAGGTTGTTGATGTCGGCCCTCGTTGTGAAAGGCCCTCGTGCTGTTTGCATAGGCTAGATACGTTTTCACATTGGTTTAATTAATTCAATCAACAGTGGGTCTTTCTTTAAAAATATAATTGTCATGATATATATTTTGCAATTTTCCCCAGAAAGATGCCCGGCGTGGGACAATTTCTCAGGTCTGGCGGTTAAGAGGTTAAATATGTGCAGATTTATAAGTTCAGCTGTTCATGTCATTTGACATCACTAGATGGTCCTCATCTCTCGATTTCTCAGAACAGACAGAAATGCACTCCCAGAATGCGCATATTGCTGTTTACAACATGGAATTCAAAGTATTATAAACATGTCTTTTATATCAACTTTGTGCACCAACTTTGGAAAGTTGGAAAGTCTTTGGAAAGTCTTCTTCCCGCTTGTGATGAAACGAAAATTAAAAAAAAGTAAACAACATGTCTGTCTACAATAATATTAGTGATAGGCTTGTGGGAACTACCTGGAAGCATTCGATTACATTTATCATCAGTTGATCAATCACTAACGGATAATATGAACGTGTCATCACCTTTGAGATACGACATAACTGCGAAAACCAATTAATCACGGTTGCAGGTGATGGATGTGCATAATTGATATTTGCAGGTGTGTGCTTGTTTGTTGATGACACTTCGGATCAAAACAATGTTCGAACCCTGAAACATCTAACGCAGTCTAGATGTGTATATAAAGTTATGGCTACATCCCAGTTCATTGCATTTGCTTGGAAGAACTAAATTTGGGCATTTACTCTTGAATGAATGAACTTGGAATAGAAAATGTTCTCAGAAAGACAGGTCATTAGCGGAACAGCGGCGTGTGTTTTTGTCGCAATGTTGTTACTGGTGATTTTCATACCTCATTCGACTCGGAACTATGACCGACACTTGCTGAGGTACTTTGACAGAGTGTCCGAGGTCTGTCAAGAAAAAGACCCACTGGCCCTGAGAGCCACCAAACCGCTCTGTCCGTGTGTGCCGCCTAACCTGAAGGGCCGAGTGGTTCCGGACACCACGGCACTGATGGATCTGACCTGGGACGCTGCAGAGCGTCTGGTTCCCAACAAACACCTCCAGTCGGGTGGTCACTGGACGCCAGACCACTGCGAGCCCCGCCGGCGTCTGGCCGTCGTCATCCCGTACAGAGACAGGGAACGCCATCTGCGGGCCTTCCTGGCGCACACCCACCCCATCCTGCAGAGACAGCTGCTCGAGTACAGGATCTTTGTCGTCGAGCAGGACTACCCCTACGTCTTCAACAAAGCAAGCATAATGAACATTGGATACATTGAGTCACAGAACATCTTCAGACACGACTGTGTCTTGTTCCACGACGTGGATTTGTTGATGGAGAACGATCAACACATCATGGCTTGTGGTGCTCATGTACACCACATTGGAGCTTATATCGATGCTTTTGTGACGTTTGGTAATGACTTGTTTTCGGTGTGGCCCAAAAAACCTGGTTTCTCTGATCGTATAGACTTTATGTAACTCCCGCTCGTTGTGATTCGAGAGCCGTCACTAAATTGGTGTCCCCCAACGCTGGTGTATCATCACTCCGTAGCTCACCGGCTTCACTTAGGCAAGAAGCAACTCAGATGTAAATAAATTGAAGATTTATATACATCAAATCAACTTACAATTGTATGGCTGGTCACCCACGTGACGTACAAATATGAAGTTCAGACATGGAGCACTGTATGATCACATTTCAAAAATAAATAGTGCACGAGGGCACAACTAAAAAGAGTTCTTAGCCGGCGGCGTCTCTCTGTCCCTTCCCGTTGAAGTTTCCCGTCCCGCTTAGTCGAATGGTTTCTCCAGGTAGTCGGTCTAAATCCCGGTTGACTCTAAGGCCCTGAAGAAGGAGTCGTCCGCACGGAGTTCGTCGAGTCCCTTGGCTGTGGCGGTGACGATCTCCCCACGGTCGATGTCGCTGTTGCAGTGCTCTCAGAGCGGCCGTCCGCTCTCCCTTATATAGCCAGGGTGGCTGCGCGCGCATCTTCGTCCGCGAACGTATCTTCCGCACTCTTCTCCACGTGGTGAAGACTGCGTCCGCGAACGGTTCTTCCGCGGAGGCTCCTCTTCCGCGAACGGTGCTTCCGCGACTGATGCTTCCGCTGATGATGCTTCCGCAATCGTGCTTCCGCGAACGGTTCTTCCGCGAACGATGCTTCCGCTGATGATGCTTCCGCAATCGTGCTTCCGCGAACGGTTCTTCCGCGAACGGTGTCTTCGCAAGTGGACTTTGTAGATCACGTGACCGTTCCTAACGAACGTTTCAGCGCGGCAGTTGCATGGTTTTGTTACAACTCCACCCTTTCTGGAGATCAACGTCCCCGTTGATCCTTTCTCTCTCTTCTTTTCTCTTCTTCCTCCTTCTTCGTCTTTTCCTGCCTGTCTGATGTTTACAGGGCTCTCTCCCTCCACTTCACTGGCGATCCACCTCGCTTTCGGACGTCTCCGCCAGCCTGTCTCGAGTGTCTGTATATGCTCGGAGCTGTTCCCGGAGCAGCTTGGTCTCTCGGACGTGGGCTCGCAGCTCCTTCCGGTGGCTCTTCTCTCGTTGAGAGGCCTCCCCTCGCAGCTGCAGCACCTCGGCCTCGAGCTGTCTCTGCTCCTCCTTGGCTTGGAGCCGAGCCTCCGCTTGGGTGAGGTGGCGTCGTCCCATGGCTATCGTGGATGCCAGGTCCTCCAGGGCCTTCTCTCCGGCAGTGACCGCTCTGCCCAGGCCCTCCACATACGGTCGCAGTTGGTCCTCCTCCTCCGGAACGGGCTTGAGGTACCAACTCAGGTCTAGGGGCTTGTAGGTAGGGGCCGAGTCTCTGGGAACGGGGGGTCCGTCGTCCTCGGGGGTGGGGGCCTCCGGGGATTCCGCCTCTCTCCGCTCCTGCTGAGACTCCGGTTCCTCTTCGCTATTCGGGGGGTCGTCCTCGGGGTCTGGGGCGTCCTCTGACCTGGGGGCGTCCTCCCGGGGGCTTGACGGCGTGGAGCTGGTCGTCCCGCTGGCCGCAAAGCTGACAGTCTTCAGCTCAGGGGCAGACACAGTAGTCGGACCATCTCGGGGGTCGGACACGGGCGTGTCGGTCGTCGTCCTCCTCCGTCCTGGCTTGAGGGTGTTGCCGCTGGCATGCGACGTCTCATGCCGGTCTCTGTCAGCTCGGCGGGCGAATCGCTGGCTGCACATCTTGCAGAGGTGCCGCCCCTCCTTCTGCGTGTGTTTGGTCGCCACGTGTCGGCTAAAGTTGGATGCCGTCACGTGGATCCGGCAGGGGCTGCACCAGCGTCGCCCTCTCTCGGTGGACAACTTCCGGGCAGGGGACCGTCGACCTCCTCGGGGCTCCTCACGACGCTCCCGGCTCCTCGAGCGCTCCCGCTTTCGGTCAGGCTTGTCTATCTTGGTAGGTGGGTCGCTCATCTTGTCGACTTCAAGGGGCAGAAAGTCAGCCAAGTCGAAATCTGGAACGTCCCCGAAATCTTCGTCTGCAAATGCGGGTATCTCAATGATCTGCAGAGTTGGTGTGTTCATGGTTGAAGTGATGACGGAATCGTAGGCCGGCCTGCTTATATAGAAAAGGCGCGGACCAGGGATCTGGGGGAAAAAGCATTGTCGTGGAACGAAATAACGTTTTTCGCTTGCTTCCGCGAACGGTTCTTCCGCGAACGCTGCTTCCGCGAACGTGCTTCCGCGAACGGTACTTCCGCGAACGCTGCTTCCGCGAACGCTGCTTCCGCGAACGGTTCTTCCGCGAACGCTCCCGTCATCGTTTACATCGTTTGGACTGCATTCCCGCTGTTTTCCACTCGTCCCTCGTCATCACTGGGGGTCCGGACTGGGGTCACATCGTCCGGATTGGGTATCCAGGCGTCGGTTTCAGGGGTGAACCAGCACCTTTTTATATTGTCAATGTGGACATCTTTAATCTTGCCACCGGGTCGATCTTGTATGGACACCATCCATCCGAGATGAGACTTCACAACGAGATAAGGTCCCGTCCACCCTAGTCCTAGTTTTGGTCTAGCCTTTGGAGGGTACCAATACATCACCCAGGTGCCCACCGGAAAATGTCGAGCGGCTGATTTTATGTCATGATGGCGCTTTTGTCGCACCGTAGCCGTCTTCAGGCACTCTCGGGCAGTCTCGTGAGCTTGTATGGTGGCTTCCTTCACCCATTCGACGTATTCGGACGCACACTCGGGGACTGGTCCTCCCAAATCGTCCGGTTTCGTCCGGTACCTCAGGTCCAATGGGGTGGTTGCCTCCCGTCCCATCATCATTCGAAATGGTGTACACCCGGTGCTTTCGTGTACTGATGTTCTATAAGTCGCCATCACGTAGGGCAGATGGTCGTCCCAGTCGTCATGGTTCTCGTCCACGACCACGGCCAGAAGGTTCAGCAGGGTCCGGTTGAATCGCTCGACCATCCCGTCTGATTTGGCGTGATAAGGGGTCGTCCGAGTCTTCTCCCCTCCTAGGATCTTGATCATCTCAAGGAAAAGCTTACTCTCGAACTCTCGTCCCTGGTCGGTGTGTATCTTGGCTGGCATTCCCAGGCGGCACACGAACTCAGTCACAAAGACGTCCGCCACCGTCTGAGCCTCATGGTTGGGTAGAGCGTAGGCCTCAGTCCACTTGGTGAAATAATCACCCACGACCAGTATATACCGGTTCCCAGAATTGGTGATCGTTCCAGGCTCCAAAATGTCCATGGCCACCCTTTCTAGCCGATCGCCTACCGGTAGATTTCCCATGGGGTGGTACTTGGGCCCCGGTCGCGGCTTTCTCCCACTACACTTCAGGCACTCCCGGCACCAACGCTCCACGTCCTTCGTCATACCCGGCCAGTACATTCTCGCTTTTAGTCGGTGGACTGTTTTGGTGATTCCCTGGTGACTCATCAGCTTGCCGGTGTGGACCTCCTTCATGACGGCGCGTCTCAGGACCTGTGGAACGACCAGTTGATGGATTGGTGCGTTCTGGCAAGCCGCTTGGTACCGCCGGTACAGAAGCCCATCACGTAGCTCCAGCTGGTCCCACTGTTGCCACAGAGTCTTCATTTGCTGACTTTTTGTTCTGACTTCGGGCCATGCAGGTCTCTCAGTGAAAATATTCTTCCACCCGAGGATGCCTCCAACTTCAGGGTCGGCTCGTTGAAGGGTCACTAGGTCCTCCTGGGAATAACCATTCAGGACCTGGGCCTCCGGGGCTCCCTCCATCGGATTCCGGCGTCCTCCCGTAGCCATAGCCCGCGTGACAGCTAGCATTTGTTTGTCTGGATCTCGGAGCACAGGGTTGGGGCATGGGTCCAGGAAGGGCTCCTCTCGGCAGCGCATCCACACGTCGGCCGTCGCGCCGATCGCTGCTCCGGCCACAACCTCCGGTCCCAAACCATGCAGTGCGAGGAGCATCATCAGGAGAAACCAAACCCAGGCAGAGGGGCGGAGCTGATGCAGGGTTCTGCAGACGCTCCTGGCTCCTTCCTCCGTCTGTGGGGGGCTCCGGTCAGGCAGGCATTCCTCGGTCGGCTGGGTAGTCGTCCTCGGGTCCTCCTGGCAGCGCACCTCCCAGATCTGGAATATCCCGACTCCATCTCCGCAATAGTAGTCCTCCGTCCAGGGCTCCACAGGGACCTCCCGCAAGATGTTAACTTGAGGTCCTCCGGGGCTCCATCCTTCTCCGCTGATCGGTGGAAGCAGATCCTCGTCAGAGAGGTCCTCCAGGGGTAGGGGACACTCCTCCTGAGTCGGACAGGCCTCCTCTTCTCCTTCGGGTCTTGTGGTGTGGCGAGGGGCGGGACAATCCGGTCTCCGGCACTGTCGGCATCTGGACATCCCGTCTGCATTCCCGTGTTGTACTCCCGGTCGGACCTCACACCTGAAGGCGTAGCTGGCGATGCGAGCTGCCCATCTAGCGATCATTCCTTCCGCATCCCGAAAGTTCAGTAGCCACTTGAGAGAGGCGTGGTCGGTTCGTAGTAAGAACGCTCTCCCCCACAAGAAATGTCTGAAATGGTGTATCATACTGACGACGGCCAGGAGCTCCCGCTTGGTGGTGCAGTAATTCCGCTGGGTGTCCCTCAGGGTTCTGGAAGCATAGGCGATCACCCGCTCTCGTCCGTCCTGCACTTGGGATAAGACGCCTCCCACTCCGTAGCCGCTAGCATCAGTATCTAAAATAAATTCTTGGTCCATGTCAGGGTACACCAGCAGGGGGTGCTCGGTCAGGGGTTGACGCAGCGCCTCGAACGCCTGCTGATGAGCCTCGCTCCAATGGTAGTTGACTTCCTTCTTTAACAGGTGGTTGAGGGGTCCCGCTCGGGTGGCAAAGTCAGGGATGAATCTGCGGTAGTACCCCACGAACCCAAGGAAGCTCCTTAGTTCTGTCAAGGTGGTCGGAGGAACCATTTTTGTTACAGCTTCGACCTTGGCAGGGTCGCACTGGATGCCTCGGTCGGACACGACATGGCCCAGGAAGTTGACCTGTTGTCGAAACAGCTCACACTTGGCGGGTTTCAGCTTCAGCCCGGCAGCCTGCAGTCTCCGGAACACGTCCTCGAGGTTGTCCACGGCTTCTTGGAAAGTCTTTCCAAGACAGACGACATCGTCCAAATAAATTAGACAACGCTTCCATTGGAGTCCCCTCAGTGCCAGCTCCATTAGACGTTCAAAAGTAGCCGGGGCCGTCGCCAATCCAAACGGCATCACTTTAAATTGATAGAGTCCACTACGGGTAGTGAACGCCGTCTTCTCCTTGTCCCTGTCGTCCATCTCGACCTGCCAGTAACCACTAGCCAAGTCTAGCGTCGAAAAATATCGTCCTCCTGACAAGGTATCAAAACTCTCGTCGACTCGAGGCAGGGGGTACGCATCCTTCCGGGTGACATCATTTAGACGGCGGTAGTCGACGCAAAATCTCAGTGCACCATCCTTCTTTTTCACTAGCACGATGGGAGACGACCATGGACTGTCACTTGGCTCCACAACGTCAGCTTTCAACATCTTGTCGACCTCGTCCTCGATCAGCTCTTGTTGGTAGTACGGGGCTCTCCTCAGAGGCTGCTTGATCGGGGGGTGATCTCCCGTGTCGATGACGTGTTTCGCCAGGGACGTCCGGCCCAACCTCCCATCTGGTCCCATAAAGACCTGCTGGTGGCGTCGAAGGAGATCGCTGACGACCTCCACCTCCTTTTCCGTCAAGTTCGGATGCATTCCCTCCAGGAGCGGTTCTAAATGCTCCGGGCACTCTGGTGTCTTCGTCGACGATTCTGCGTGCATGGCGTGCACTCTGGTTTCGGGCTGCTCAGGCGTCCGGTTCCGCCACTTGGTGGAGTTTGGTGTAAGGGGCTCATGCTCCCTCCCGCTCTCCTCCCGGTACCACTGTTCCCTTTTAGGTTCATTCTGGGTTGTTTTCCCTCCATCGGGACGAAATCCCAGGTCGATCACGGCCTCTATTCCGTGAAGCTCGGCTAGGATGGTCCCCATCAGCACAGTGCAAGCTCCAGCGCCGGCGTTCAGAAGTACCACCGGTACCAGGCGTCCTCGGGGTCGTACCAGGGCTCGTCCCACTACGAGGGGGTCGTCCTCCAACGGCTCTCTTGCGGACTGCACGAGGCCGGCCTTCGGAACTCCTCCCTCACTTCCTGTCAGCTTGAGGTCCACCATCATCTCTGAAAAGGGTGGCAAGACGACCGTCTCCTCCGTCACCAGTGTGTAGACGGCGCCCTCGTGGCCCGAGCTCATCACTACGGTAGTGTCGCCCACCTGCCACTCGCCCTTACGCAGATCCAGCTGTCCCCCAATCTGTTGAAGTACATCAAGCCCCAACACTCCCGGGATCCCTAGTTTGGCTACCAGTACATCTGCCGACACGAGTCGTGTGCCCAGTAGAAGTTGAACTGTCATCTCTCCTTGAACCTGTAAGTAGTCTCCGGTTGCTGCCCGTAACCTTATTCTCGTCTGCCTTATCATTGCTTTATGTTCGTCATCCATTTGGTCGAAGAGACACTCGTCCAGAACGGTGGAAGAGGCACCCGTGTCCACCAACATACGAGTCGCCTTCCCCATAACGTGGCACGCCGCATACCACGCCAATGTGCCTCGGGCACCGGCTGACAGCGACACCACCTGGCCATTTCTGTCAATCTTAAGAGAGCTGCCACTCTCCTCAGGGACGCCGCCCTGGATAAGTACTGAGTCGTCCACCCACAGTGATGCACCACCCTGGTCCTCTCTGTCAGTCTTAAGGGAATCACTCCCCTCGGAACCGCCGCTCCGGATAAGTAATGAGTCGTCCACCAGCAATAGCTGCTGCGCTGGCCCCTTGGTCATTCCGCTCCACCGGCCCTCCGTCTCCTCTTTCACGGCCGCTTGTGGTTCAGTTGCATAGGGGGGTCCCTGCTGTTTCGCAGCCTCCAGCCTCAAGGTTGTAACCTGTTGGTTCTCCTTGCTGCTAGCAGAAACCTCGTTGATGTCTCCGTGGGTCCCCAGACGCTCCACGGCTCCATCGGTCTGCATTTCGTCGACGTCTCCGCGGGTCATTAGACGCTCCACGGCTCCATCGGTTTGCTGTACATTGGCACTCCCGTCTGTGTTGACAGGCTTGCCCTCCAAATAGTCGAGAATTCGATCCTCGAGCTCCTCCTGCGCCCATCCAGTTACTTCGGATGCACACCGGAAAAACCTATTAAAAATCTGTGAAACTAAAAATTCCCCCCTGGCAATGTGTTCTTCACGTCTTCGTCGAGCTTCTCGCCTGTGAAGCCGTGCACACACCTGCCAATGGCCCATACGGTTGGGGGCTGGTATGAGCCCTACTGGTTTTCCGACACCTCGTCTGTCAAACTGTTCCGCTCACCAATCTCCTCGATTAGTCGACTCAAGCGCTCCTCCTTGGTCCGAGGTGGCGGCCGATCTGGACACTGGTACTTCCGATGACCCGGCTTCCCACAGTACCAACAGTCATCTGGTCCCGGCCTAGCGCTTGGTCCCTTGTTCTCAGCAGTGGCGGCCCTCGGCTTGATGGATAGCACCTGCTCACACAGCTCGATTAGTCGATCCAGCTTCCTGTCTTGGCTCTCAAAGAGCCCCTTGAAGTAGGGAAGTCTGGGTAGACCCGCTACGTTCGGCTGGTTGCTCTGCTGCCCACTGGTGGTAATCTCGCCTCCCTGCTGGTTCTTCAACAGCTGTAGGACCCGTCCTAGAGCTGGCTCGGAGTCCTCCGACTCTATGGACATTACCGGCTTCCCAGGCTTGGGTTTGACACATTCGTACTGGGTCACGAACGCTATGGCCTCCTCCATGGTCTTCATCTTCCTCATGAGCGCCATCACCTTCATGTCCCCATCTGGATGGCCCTTCCAGAAGTGGTCTAAGGCGATAGCCTCCTGAGCTGCGGAGTTCAGATCCGGATAACCACGGCCGGCCAGTCGCTGCAACTCATAGCCGTACTGCTGGGGTGTCTCTGCCTTCCTGCGGGTTCTTTGTCCCAAGGTCGCCTTGTAGGACTCCTCCTGACAGTCAGGGTCGAATCGTAGGGTCAGCTTGTCGGTCAGAACGTCGATGTCCCTCCGGTCTGCAGGACTCAGGCTGGTCAGCATTCGTCGCGCCTCTCCTGTCAAGCTCCCGGCTAAGTAGACGCCCTGTTCCCGCTTGCTCCATCCGTTGACCTCTGCGATGACGTCAAAGTGGGCCCGGTACACCGGCCACTCTATGGAAGTCCCATCGAACTTGTCAGGGGTCAGCATCTTCCGGTTCCTTCTGCCGTTCTGATTCCAGACTGTGCTGTCCTCGGACGACGAGTCCTCCTGCCTCCGTCTCGGCCTAGGGCTTCGTCGGTGCAGCGGCGGTCCCCGCCTCGGTGGTCTCCTCCCCCGTCCTGGGTAACCATGGCTGCTGTCGGTCCCTCCATCAGATGAAGGCCCCTCATCGCCCGATGATGAGAAAGGGTGCTGTCTCCGGCCTCCCTGGGTGACTGAAATAGAAGCTGGATTTCTCCAGGAGGCTGGCTGTCTCGGTTGTCGACTGGGTGAAGACCTCCCTCTTCCGCGAACGCTGTCTTCCGCGAACCCTCCGCGAACACTGTCTTCCGCGAACCTTCCGCGAACGGACTCCTCCGCCAACAGCTCCCGAAGAAGTTCTTCCGCGAACAGGCCTCTTCCGCGAACGCCGTCTTCCGCGAGTCTTCCGCGAACGGGCTCGTCCGCCAAGATGTCTCGGAGACGTCCCTCCACAAAAGATGCACGTCCGCGAACGCCATCTTCCGCGAGTCTTCCGCGAACCGGCTCATCCGCGAATGGTCTTCCCCGTCTATTCTGAAAAACTGGAAAGGAAGATTGGTCGCCTGGATCACTCCTTTCGTCGAGCCGCCGTCTGGGTGAAGACTCCTCTCTTCCGCGAACACTCTCTTCCGCGAGTCGTCCTCGTCCGCGAACGTGGTCGTCCGCGAAGGGCCCTCCCCGGTCACAAGCGTCCTCGTCACCAAAGACTCCCCCTCGCCCACGAGCCCGTTCATCCACGAAGGATCCCCGGCTGCAAGCGTCCCTGTCGCCGAAGAATGCCTCTCGTCCGCGAATGTTCTCTTCCGCGAAAAGTCCTCTCCCTCTCGAGCTGCTCTCTTGGGTCGGAGCCCAAGTAACCCGTCCTCCAGTCACTCCCGTTTGTCGACTCGTCACACCCGACCGCTGCCCTGTTGCACCAGACTGCTGCTCTGTTGCACCAGACTGCTGCTGGGACTGGTCCCAAAGCCGTCTCAATGCTGCATTCTCTGGAGGTGCCACACTTGGACTCTGCTCCGGTAGCTGTAGCCGATCCCTCCTCGCCCAGATTTCGCCGTCCTCCTCGTCCAGATTGACGCACTCCGGTCCCAGCACTCGTCGGAACTCGGGGCCCCTCCTAACGCTCTCAAGGTAGGTTGACCTCTCCCTGTCTCGATCGTGCTGCCACCCAGAGTCGTGTCTGAAAAGAAAACGGTTGTCGGGTGTCTGGCTCCGGGGTCTCTGTTGACTAGTCGACTGGCCCATGGAAGGTCTCGACCTCCCTGGTTGCTCCTCACTCGTCGAAACGTCCCGTCTACCCCTGGCTGTGAAGCTGCTCTTCCGCGAACGGTCGTCTTCCGCGAACGTTGTCTTCCGCGAACGGTCGTCGGCCTCTTCCGCCAAGGTCGTCTTCCGCGAACGGTTGTCGTCCGCGAACGTCTTCCGCGAACGGTCGTCTTCCGCGAACGTCTTCCGCGAACGGTCGTCTCCCTCTTCCGCAAAGGTCGGCTTCCGCGAACCGCTGTCTTCCTCGTCCGCAAGTGAGGCCGTCCGCGAAGAGTCTTCCTCTTCACCTCCTGTCTTCCCTGGGGCAGTTTCGTCGTTTTCGCCGGACATGAGTGATGCTGAGGTTCGTTCCCTGGCAGTAGACCCTCGGGGATCCTGGTCACGTGCACCAAGTTGTGACGTTTGGTAATGACTTGTTTTCGGTGTGGCCCAAAAAACCTGGTTTCTCTGATCGTATAGACTTTATGTAACTCCCGCTCGTTGTGATTCGAGAGCCGTCACTAAATTGGTGTCCCCCAACGCTGGTGTATCATCACTCCGTAGCTCACCGGCTTCACTTAGGCAAGAAGCAACTCAGATGTAAATAAATTGAAGATTTATATACATCAAATCAACTTACAATTGTATGGCTGGTCACCCACGTGACGTACAAATATGAAGTTCAGACATGGAGCACTGTATGATCACATTTCAAAAATAAATAGTGCACGAGGGCACAACTAAAAAGAGTTCTTAGCCGGCGGCGTCTCTCTGTCCCTTCCCGTTGAAGTTTCCCGTCCCGCTTAGTCGAATGGTTTCTCCAGGTAGTCGGTCTAAATCCCGGTTGACTCTAAGGCCCTGAAGAAGGAGTCGTCCGCACGGAGTTCGTCGAGTCCCTTGGCTGTGGCGGTGACGATCTCCCCACGGTCGATGTCGCTGTTGCAGTGCTCTCAGAGCGGCCGTCCGCTCTCCCTTATATAGCCAGGGTGGCTGCGCGCGCATCTTCGTCCGCGAACGTATCTTCCGCACTCTTCTCCACGTGGTGAAGACTGCGTCCGCGAACGGTTCTTCCGCGGAGGCTCCTCTTCCGCGAACGGTGCTTCCGCGACTGATGCTTCCGCTGATGATGCTTCCGCAATCGTGCTTCCGCGAACGGTTCTTCCGCGAACGATGCTTCCGCTGATGATGCTTCCGCAATCGTGCTTCCGCGAACGGTTCTTCCGCGAACGGTGTCTTCGCAAGTGGACTTTGTAGATCACGTGACCGTTCCTAACGAACGTTTCAGCGCGGCAGTTGCATGGTTTTGTTACACTTTTAACTACACGGTACTATATCCATCACTGGTTGGTGGCGCCGTATTGATGTCCAGACCGACATTCAGTGATCTGAACGGATACTCCAATGACTACTACGGCTGGGGCGGGGAAGATGATGACCTGGAGAGAAGAATGAGATGGCAGAACAAAAAGATGGAACGTGCTCCCAGAAAGGTTGCATCTTACTCCAGTCTCTCACATCGACCAGACGCGGGAAACCCCAAAGCAGACGACAGGCGTAAAGCTTTTGTACACCGACCCGAGCTCTATCAGAAAGATGGACTGAACAACCTGAAATACTCCGTCGTTCAAACTAAGGACTATCCTCTGTACACATGGATACATGCGAGGTTAGAGAAACAGGCGACATACGCAAATTTCTTCAACACGTCTGCTGACTTCAGCGTGCAGAACGCCGGATGTTCGCCGGAGCCGGACGGCACGCGACTGGAGCTGTCTCGTGCCACGTGCAAGTTCACGTGTGAGCGAGACACGAGCTGTGTGGGGTTCTACTACAAGTCTGACCCCAAACAAGTCTCCTACTGCATCATGCTCAAGGAGAGGTGTCAAAATATCGTACCCAGCAACACGGAACAGATATATATGAAAGCAAGAACATTATGAAAGGTGCTTCCCCTTTGTGTTTCGCAAGGATTTATTAATCAATAAATTTATTGTCAATGTTATCTTCTGGTCAATTTCTTTTGTGTTTTGTATTTGGATACTCCATGAGTTGAATTTTATGCAAGAAATAAAATGTTTCATCAGTCAGGATGAACTTGCTTAAATAAGTGCTAGAAATGATAATTGAGTAGTACGGCTTGCCCAACTATTTTGTCTAACTAATACTAAATTTTCTGCAATACCAAATGGCCACAGGAGTACAATTCAGCCAAATCACAAACATTTCTTGTCAAACTCATATACAAAGCAGGTTTTATATACTGAAACAATTGCATGAAATATTTGTCAAGATAAATTAATATGAATTCAGTACACGTATTCCTTTTGGTTTTCTTGTGTAACTCATGGTAACTGTATCCCAGTTATTCCTTAATGAGTCCGACCGCCATCGATTCTCAACTGGAAGCAGCAAGGTCATGCTGACAGTGACGTTCTGGCCAGGATGGAAATGGTTGGTAGTGCTAAGTATTCACTGCTTGAATGATAGTTGACCGACGCAGGTGCACCTGGAAGTCCAGGACTTTCATATAGGGCAGCTGAAAACAAGAGCCCATAGGAGTGATTGCTTGGCGGTGTGCTGAGTAGAGCATGCGCCGTCTGAGTGTAGTCGTCCAGTCGTGGGCCGGAGAGTTTAACGCCAGGACTCATTGCTGGTTCTTGCCAGCTGGTGGAGCGACTGATTCAGCACGATTTTTTACCAGTCGAGCTTGTTTTGTGGCTATTCGAATTTTTTCTATACAAGTTTGAGAACAACATTCCTGATTTCTTGCTTACACGAGATTCCAGGGGTTTCACCTGGTTACAATACTATTCCAAATGAGTAGCGTCCTGGTCTAATTAAGCACCGGTGAGGAGAATATACACCTGTCACCAATTCTGGCGAAGATACAGGCCTGTATTCTGAAAGCTCACTCACACTCATCCTCCATTCATACCCAAGTGAGGTAGACTCAAGTAGGGCTCAATGAGCACTGGAGTGTGAGTTTGAGGTCAACCTCGCTTTTCTGAGGTATTGCTCACACTCAGTTGGATTTAACACTTTTGGCATTCACAGAGGTCGCTCAAGTGTTATTCACTGGAGGGAACCTTTAGTGCAACAGGTTCGGTTGTGAATGCGCCAAAATTGGTACGATTCAGACTGAGTACATACATGTATATTGATTATAGCTACAATACCCAAACCAATTTTGCTCAATTCCAGAAATATCACGAAAATCTAAGATGATTACCATCGCCTTTGACCAAATAGGGCCTATTGAGATGGTCATACATCTCCTAATATTTGACAGATCAAGACCAACATGATGTCTATTCCTTTTTCTTTTCCTCACCCGAGGAAACCAACTAGACACTCAGATTCTATATATACAGTTATACGGAAGGCGCCAATTTCCCAAATGACCCACCAAAACACATATTTTTAAACTTCAGAATTTATAACTCAGCTAATGAATGTTCTCCTAGCAAACGATGATCACTTGTTAGTAAATTGCGACAGAATATATTCCCATACAATCTGTTCATAATATCTCCTGAAAATCACATATGCAACGTTATTAATTTGCATAAATACAAGATACACACCACAATATAGTTTCCGTTCATTTCCCGGGTACGAGATGATCCTTTTGACGACAACAATGTGGAAAATGTTAAATATTATTATTACTATTTTTTTCAAATATGTATTAATTCTGTTCCGCTTACGACACTGTGGAATGTGTAATATGTATGTAATAGAGGATGTACCACATATCCTGTTCCAGTGTTCGTATGTGTTAAATTCTATCTGTGGTTTTTGGAAGGCGCTCAAAACTGTCGCACCAAAAATGTTATTCTTAGAAATGATAAACATGACTCCAACGGAGCTCACAATCTTCTGTCTATCTGGGTTCAAATGTAAATATGTTCCGGAATGGGATGACATCTACTCTGTTGTGTGTAAATATATCCATGTCACTTATAAAGAACGTCATAATATTATTACACAAACCATCCATCAATAATTGTTCTGTCCGTTATTGTACATATGTTTGATATTTCATGTGTTGATTTTTGATTTGTAAATTATACCATGTGCTCTCCCGTGTGGAGGTAATAAACACATTATTATTATTGGTTACGATAAACGTTATCAATAAAATAAATATTTAAGTATGAGTGGATATAATTACACCACAAATGCCAAGAATCTGTTGGAAATGTAACTTCATTATGAATATACGAAAAAAAATTTCCTCAATACTGTTACAGTAGGAAACACTCTGATATTGTAGAATTTCGAAACTGTGGGATCTATTTACGTATAAGGCGAAACACATCATTGTATCAACAAATTTCCACAAATATTTTAAAGTTGAAAGGTACCTGTACCATTGAAACGAAACGTTACCAATAATTGTGTCTGTGCTGGAATTGGATTTCCACAATCCAGCAATTGGATTATGTGGCTCTTTACCTGACGATACAAGTTCCAACAGCCCCTGAAAGGTGTCTTTCGTTATCTCGTACCAGAACTGCTCATCGTTGACCTTTCGAAGTTAAAATAAATATACTCTTTTCTCAAATTACTAGCACTACCTTCCAAAAGATGACATTTGTAAGCCTGTTCTATCAACTATCGGCCATGATAGAACACAAACAAATGATTCAGAAGTGAGGATGGCTCAATGCATGTGTACCTGCTCCTCAATCTTTTACTCAAAACTGTTCACTCAGTTCGTATCTGAATGCCTGTAGGGGAAGGTCGACCTTCCACTCGCTGAGGCCGACCTTACACTCAATAAGGATGAGGTGAGACTCAACAAGTGTGAGGTGAGACTCAATGAGTGTGAGTGTAAGTGAGCTTTCAGAATACAGGCCATATTTTTGAACTTCGTCATCCAAGCTTTACTCAAAATCGTGCATTCAATTAGTATGAGAGACATCTGTGAATGTTCTGAGGGTGAGGTCGACCTTTCACTCGCTGAGTTGGACCTTACACTCAATAAGGATGAGGTGAGACTCAACAAGTGTGAGGTGAGACTCAATGAGTGTGAGTGTAGTTCTGCGGTTGCGATCAATCAGTCCCACGAATAGCAGACACAACTACTAGATATCCCTAAACAATCACCTCTACTAAATCATGCGTGCTACTTGAAGACTACGTCAGAACCGAACCAAAACATCAAGGGCACGTGTGAACGCCACTTGTCCTGTCAGAGTGACGTTGGTAGGAATGATGGGAGCTCAGAACGTGAAAATACCTGTTTTGGCTAGCACACGAAATTACCACTTTTGTAACGAATAATATACAATGAAATCTTACAGAAGTAGGTCTGCATTGTCTTGGTTATTATTGATCTTTTCTTGAAGCAATGTGAGTATCCGGTGAGTCAGTGGTTTGATTTACAAATTCATTTTGAAATATAAAAATGACATGAAATTGCAAAAGCATGCAGATTTTGAGGACTATATGTTCAGAGATCAATTGTTCGGTAAGTTACAAACCATTTTTACACCCAAGCCGATTGTATTATTTTTATGGTCGAAGTGATAATTGGGCCAGGATAGCTACTGCTTGTTCTTTATGATTGTAGAATATTTATGACCGTAAGCTCCCAATGCCCCTCTCTTACACGTTCCCTCACTCCACATACACGTCACATGATCAATACAAATCTATACTTACACATTACTTCACAAGAACACGTGCACCTGCACAACAGGCACAGACCGCGAGCACGTGCTCAGAACTAGACATTGTATCATTCAGCCAATCAGCATACTTCCTGACACCATCAACACATGATTCAAGACGTGACATCACATTCAACCAATCCAACACAGTTTCCGTTACTCGAGGCGGGAAACTTTCCAAACACTCATGCACATGTCCCGCGCTTTCTGGGAGTTGGTGAAAAGTCTCTGTAGGAGATAGACGTGTCGAGAGAAGTTTTATGAAGAATTTACACGTGTTATAGATTTAAAGATGATATATATATTGAAGTGTTGCAAACTGTGATAATATACATATCAGAAGAAACCTGACGGATTGAATTGTGATCGGACTATATATGTAGTTATGGGATGTATTTGGGGAACGAGCGAATGTGACCTTGAGCGTCATCGGAATCTATCATTCCAAATAATTGGATAAAATTACACGTCGGACTATTTCTGTGTTCAAGCACAACATACAAGAACTATTCACGCCGTCATGGGGTTGATCGGCCCTGAAGAACCACGATTCGTCACATGATATTCCAATGAACATAAGAAATACACTGAACTATTGTGCCCATGGGCTCATTTATAACAACAATATGACTTTCACTTACAATACATGTAATTCGAAAGGAAATGACAGTGTATACGCTAACATTAGTCGAGTCTTTGGTTGTTACACCTTAGAAATATAAGCCAAGAAAAAAAATGTCCAGTGGATATTTGTGGAACTATTGCTAGTGATATTACTGGATAAACTAACACTATTTCTGGACAAGTATTATTGGATTAAAGTTCAAAATTATTTAATGACTGCAACAATAATTCTGTGGCAACCCATTGCTTGTCAGATATCAGATGGATATAAAGAAGTTAATGAGTTAACTGATTGTAATATATCCATATATCATTTGCGGTCATGTGATCCTTCCAAACTGCCTGTAATTTGAATGTTACAGAGCTATATTTCCACGAAACGAAAATATTTCATTCAGTAAATAGCGTGAATTTCACAATTAACATGTAAACCACCGTGAATAAGTGAAGCTGTTAAATGTCTATTATCGACTTTTAAATGAAGTTTTAAGACGGTGCAGTAGCAGGAATAATAATTAGTCAATATTGCTAACTCCTTACAACATATAGAACATACTCAATACTGGCTAAATGTGAGTATTATTTTAAAGTGATATTGGCAAAAAAAAATTCTAAATCAATTACACAAGTATGCCGGTGGTCTCAGAAAAATAGGTTACAAAACAAACTATGCTTGATCAGATGGATAAATCAAGCATAGCAGCCGCTTTTCTTTTGTTTTGTGCGCCACTCAAAATTACCTCTGGCCTGACCTATAGTTCACGCTCAATTGGCTCGAACATATACGAGTAAGCTGGAATCGCATTGCATCGAGGGATACAAAGCACCGAGAATGGCGGTAATGTAAACGAATTCAAACTGTCTCCACCAGAAATTCGCAACGAAATCAATTAGAAAGGGGAATCTGTTTGGGCATACAAGTGCAGATATATAACTGATATATTTTCTTCGTTCGACCAGAAAGATATGGCAAAATCCACAACTTTCTGCCAGTGTCACTTTAACTAATCATGGCCAGAATTCAACAAGTATAGTGAAATCTTGTGGCAAGCTTTCGGGAAATATTATGTTAATTGTTATAGGGGCGAGGATGTACAATAACGTGGGCAATTTTATTACCAACTAATTTCCCATACTTAGGATCCGGAATGACAATCGGCTATGATAGAAAAGTGTTCTTTATTACACACCAGATGTTCTTCTTATCTGTGTTCATCATTTTGTGCCACTGATTAACTCATCAATGTCATTCATTATCATAGAGAAACAGGTTTGCCCAATAAATTGTACATGTGCTCCGTTATAGGTATTGTTGCATGTGATGAGAATAGATAAGGTCGGACATACGTATTGCTGATATTGATGAATGACACTTTCTGGATTGTGAATATTCTGTCTATATCAACATATTTTGGGCGACACGGGTAAATGGGATACACGCACGTGAGTGCCAGCGACCAGAAGCGTCTAGTCAATAAGTGCAATGGCCCAGGCATGTTGTGATCTTGTGTAAATGTACCAGATCATACCAGTTATATTCTCAGTTCGAGCAGTACTCCAAGGTACAAGCCACTAAGTGTACATGTATAATATCGTGTCACGACTAGACCATATTTAGCTTATCCACAAAGATATTTACATGGCACAATTTATTGGTTCACTGCTATCGCTCAGTTTCGTAAGCGAATCAAATGACTCGTAAGCATGACGGGGCACTGAGTAAAAAAGACGGCCCAAATACCTTGTACTGCTCCATATTACTACTCGTCCGTTGAAAACATACCATATAATCCGTTTGACACCTTTTAAGCCACATTGAATATAGAAGTACAACGGGTACTTGGACAAAAAAACACGTGCAGTTCGCCTCATCGTTTATTTCGGTTTTATAATCTATTGAAGCTCTTGAATACAGCAGACTGAGTCGGGAGCTCTAGTGTGCCGGCTTTCCAAGTGGTCAGTGTGTGTCACCAATTACCATGGCCACGAATGCCCCGCCAATGTACAACCACCGAGTATAAAAGCTTTGTGTTGTTTTACAGGTGCGCATAAAATAGTACACAAAAGCTGCATTACAGGATACGAATGATCTTGCACGTAAGTATATACCCAATACACTAGTCGTATGACACGCAATACAACTGTACTTAAAAAGTAGTACTACCGCAGATAGTATCAACATCAGTTAGAATGGCGTCAATGGCGAGGAGATCAAACAGCCGGGCTGTCACACGTACATCCAGAGATGAAAATGCTCCCGTGGCGCCGGGAAAGGTGGTCAGAATGCCTACTGAACAGAGACAAACCGAAGGAGCCGTCACCAGGAGCTGTGCGGTAAGGGAGTAGCATTCCGATCAGATTTTTAAAACGTTTGTCGCGTTCTTTGTAGTACTCTCCTGTCGTGTTTGCCGACGCCTGATAATTGATAATGATATATTTATTTATCATATCTCTAGAAGCGCGCCTTCGAAGACCAGGCCGGTGCTGCGAAGCACGAAATAAACACCAAGCGAATGCGGGCCAGCGGCCAAGTTCGATCCATGGTGCCGAAACCTACTGCAGAGAAGAAAGCGGTAGCCACCGTCAAACCGACCACCCTCCAGCGTCAGAAACCGGTGTCGTCCTCCAACAAACGTAAGCATCTGTCTACCGTCAACCAAGTTTTTTTTTACGAAATTCAATCAATCCATTCATGACTCTTATCGCCATTTTTTCATTGATGACATACTCTCCAGCCGCGCTTGCTACTACCAGATCTAGGATACCCTCTCGTTCAACTCGATCCAAGACTGCTAAAGCACAAACGGGTAAATCCCATAAACTATGTTGCAATTAACGACTCTTTAGTTCACATTTGGGATAGTGTATGTTATAATGATATGTTGTCTTTTACACGTAGAATGTAACCTCACCATGACGGACATGGGAAAGGCCCTGGATGCCCTGAGCGATACACACCCTCCCGGGGTCAGGGACATAGACAAAGGCGACCCGGATCAAACACACTGCGTGGTGTATGCGAGGGATATTATCGCCTACGGAAAAGTATTGGCACTAATACTCCATAGATGTGTTTTCAACAAGAGAAAACTACTTTAATAACAATGGTATTGAAGTCTCCTTCGGTATAGTTTCGATTTGAATCTGGTTTCTTTCCGTAGAGTTTGGAGGAAACCTGGCAATATCCCCATTCGTTCGTTGAATCGTTTCCCATCAAACCAAACACTCGAGCTATCTTGAACGATTGGATCATACAAGTTCAGGTGACTAAATATTCGGGTTGTTGGATAAATTTTGCTAATCCGCTTGAGTTATTTCATAGATAATCTACAGTTTCACACAAAATGACATTCCAATCCATGTTCCACACAGAACCACCTGGACATGGCCCAAGAGACGTTGCACATGGCCGTGGCGATGATAGACCACAGTCTGGCACGGATGACCGTTACCCTGAGCAAAGTACAACTCCTCGGCATCACCTGCCTCTTCATAGCCGCCAAGTTCGAGGAGAGGTTCCCGCCAACCGTGAGTAAATCTTTCATGTCTGCACCAAAGTATGCCCTTTTGATGTTCGTCTGTGCGATATAGTTCTACCATCTAAGCGTTTATTTGGACAAAACATATCGGAAGCTAATCGATATTCATTGGATAATAGGCTTGTTTATGATAATGTTCCAGCTTGTAGAACATGCCATGCACCTACCGTGTATATATTGAATGGTGCCTGCAGGTGGACAAGCTACTGCACTTAACTGACAACTCGTATGACTACAACGATGTGATCCAGATGGAGTTGCAGGTGCTCAAGGCGCTGTCCTTCACCCTCAGCATCCCCACGCCCATCTACTTCCAGGAGCGGGCCATCAGGGTCGTCCGACAACACGCTTCTCAGAGGACCACCAAAAACGTACTCATTTTGCACAGTGTTTCAGTAGTCAAAAGTACTATAATGGACATGGAACGCAGCTTATGTATAATAGGCCTTTTGATGTAATATAGGGTGTTCTAAGAAAAAGTACCCCCAAACTTTCTGACCAGGTAAGTGTACATTGCAATCATTAAAATTACCCCGGACGGGGAAAAATGACACGTAAAAACTGTAGAGTTGCTGTGTTGGAATATCGTGAAATATTTTGATCCACACTCCTGAAACATGGTCTCATCGCCGTGGTAATAGACACAACCCCAGATGTTTACAAAAATGCAAATCATTTCACAGTCTGAAGTGTAGCCTAGACGGGAGGAACACAATTGGATCATCTATGAATCTTAGTTGAACATCGATAAAATATTGCATGGGTCAGCCAGTTTGGTGAAGACACTGTTTGAAAAAAAAATTAGCAAGAAAACGACTATCAACATAAGTGTCCGATGTCCGAGGGCACCCTGAGGTTATCTGAACTAGAGATCCCGAAGAAAAACTAACTGTTTGAATGAGGACCTGTTACCTTCATGTATGGTTTAGAGCTATATTGTTTTTTAGTTTCACACCTGTACGAAATGTTTTGACAGGGTAAAACAGGAACATATTTGCTATGCATAATGGAATACTTAATTTCATGGTTTTTTTTAATGGGGTACTTTATTTTGGAACACCCTTATAATACGGTCGGTATCACGTGACTATATGTTTTAACTTGGGACAGTTACAACACCTGAGCAGTTACCTGCTTGACATGACGCTCCCCAACCTGAAGATGTTGCAGTTCGAGCCGTCCCTGAAGGCGGCGGCGGCCGTGTACCTGGCCTCGCGGCTGCTGTACGGCGTAGACGACGGGGACACGGACTGTCCCGTCCTCCCCGCCCTCGCCTACCACCTAGTCCTGCCCATCCTCGACATCAAGCGCTGTGCCAAGCACTTTGGCAAGATGCTCGAGAGGGCGGAATCTGACAAGTTTCAGGTAGCAACGAATTTCCTCTGCCGCGATATAGAATAAATCTGTCTCGAGAATAGCGTGAAAAAATCACAAGCTGGATGCATTTAGTCTTGGCCCCCAAATACAATAATTATGATCGTATTAACGAGTAGAATGTTTTTTGGGTAATTTCGAAACGCATCTTTTTCTACCATAAAAATGCAACGGTATGGTGTTGACATGAATGTAAAATCGGGCCGTTTCTGTAATGTACTGACATAACTCATAATGCGGCTCATGTGTTGCAGGCGGCCCGAGAGAAGTACTCGAGCAGGACATTCTGCAGTGTCGCCAAGCTGCCGTGTCTGCGAGGGAAATCTCTGTCCGAATTCACAGCGTGCAGATAAACCTAGTCACAAACTGAATCGTACTAATCACTGTGCTACCACTGTATTTGTATTTGTAATGATTTTAGACAATTATACATGTTTGATTTGACAAACATATTTTTTTATATGTGTACCATTTATACAAATGCTAAATTATTGCTTTTACTTAATTTAAGTAATTTAAAAAGTTACTGTTACTTTGCACGTTGTTATTCTATATTATTTTTGCACAATAAATGATCTGATCATTAATCACTTGTCATTCGTCCTTTATAAGATACGATTTTTTGTAACGTAAGTTCACAGTGTTTATACATTTTGTTTTTAAACACACATGTATATTGAATTATTGCAGTTAGATTTGAATTTCTACGAGTCAAAAATTGATTGGAACACCAAAACTTGGGTCGTTCCTGTAATTGACGAAGACTTCCCCTAGATAATTCACATGCGGGGCATGTGTACAAACGTACAGTCGGTCCTATGGGGGAGGCCTTAATAATATTCATTTACTCCCGGCATCTGTCCTCCCATTTGTGAATCATAATGCATCAAAACTGAAGAATTCACTGACAAGGGAATGGACACATTTTGGGCGATATAAAATAGTTTGAACATGCTGCAAGATTTCCTCTGCAAAATGTAACTATGAGAATCATATTCCGGAAACATTCAGAATCATAACACAATGAATACAAAAATGGGCAAATATTTAGCCAATGTTCTACACCCATAAGAACCATTTACCGAAAAATATCGTAAATGTGCACATAAAAAAAACAAATACTCTTCTGTTATAAATATCTTCTGTACATGTGGTTCTGTATTGCATGTTTTCATAGCCTGGGTGCGTCTATCAACTTGTTTTGTATAATACTCTGATTTTTCTAACTAGTTTACATCGTTTTTGTTGTTGACACTAAATGTTGCCATACTATAAATAGGCATACTTCACCTGATAGTCAGACGGCACCTTACTACAGAATTTCATATTTCTATCGCAAAATTTGAAAAAAAGTTGGCAATCTTCTCCAATGTTAAATTTAGCATCACTGAATTTATGGGTCTGCTTTCGATTTCAGGAACTTGTTCGTTTTCGTAGTGTTGCATTTTTTTCAAATCCGCATGTTTGTGTAAAATACACTCCAATGTGAATTCTGGTCCAAAATTACAACAATACTTTGAATTCTGAAGGATGTAAACTCGACCAAATACCCGAGCAGAACACGTTTTGGGCTGAAAATTAACTTTGGGGTAAATTACTAACTTTTTCCATTTTTGCAATAGAAGTCTAAAATTCGATAGAAAACTGCCGTTTGACTACCAGGTGAAGTTATAATACGATACCATTTGACATCGCCGAATTGTCAACAAAAAACGGTGTAAAACAAGTTAGAAAAATCAGAATATACTATTACTAATGTTACAAGAATCATACCTGGTGCAGAGCACCAGATCTCCTCGGATAAAAGGAGTCAATAGCGCGATCATTTCTAGGACTGTTTTCAAATCAATTTCTTGCTTAAATATACGCTGCCCGTGCAGGACGGATATCAGTGTAAAAGGAATGATAGTCAGTCCTTGATCGAGTACGCCCATCAAAAATACCAAAGTATCAATAAAATGCAGCATCGTTTTCAATTCGGCCCGGAATATTTTCGTCAAAGTTGATATTGATCAACATTGTGCGAATAAACGATTATATATGCCCATATGAGAAGTGTCTACAAAATGTGAGTACCTTCGGAATAGCTATAAGCAAACCATATTCAACTGTGGGAGTCGGTTGATGAACTCGTGACCCATTGCAACTTTTACACATTGTCACCCATCAATACCACGGTTCTGAACATTCCACGCTCTACGATCGAAAAAGTAGCTCGTTTTGGGACAGCGAAAAAATAACTGCATTTGATTGTTAGAATAACGTTGCAAGTTGAATATGAGACGGAACAAATACTGTAATATTCCTGCTCCAAAACAATAAAAATTAGGCACTAACATACATTATTATATACTACTAAGAATTCCCATGTTGCCATTGCTTAAAAGCTGGGCACGTGTCTATGCATAAAAGTGCATAATCACCAGAACAACAGGTCAAGTTTTTTTTTCATATTCCCCGATCGGTCCATATCACATATATGTACCTCTCGCCAAAGAGCTATTCAAATGATTTTTCATGTTTGTTTTTTTTTCTGCTAGGCCACACCAAATTGTAATGTTGGTCGATGGGATCGCCGCATTTTCAAGAGTGATTTTCACTTTCTATCAAAAAAATCGCCGCTACGATTTTTCACACCAATTTTTTTTGACATTAGAGCGTTGGGGGCGAAGCCCCCAACTCTCTACATGTCTATGTGCTGACTCTTTTATGGAGGTTTCATGCCAACCTATCGACGCCCGTTTTCGCATGTAAACCTTTGTACACCTACTTCAAATGAGTATTTTCTTCGTCCTTGACATAAAATTTCTCGATTTGATGGTAAGCTTTGAATATTCCACAGATATATAATGCATAAATCGATGTGTTAGGTTTGAGAAAATTACGCAAAATGGTCAGCTCGTCTGGAAAACGTCAAAATGGCGGAGCCGATGGAAATTCACGTTCCCAGAATGCAAAGCAAATTTTACCGCAATGACGCGTACTTTGGAACGTACAATTTTCTGTGCAGCATTTTGTGCATGCATGTACATGTAACCTTGCGTGCGGCCTTCTTTGGCGTAATGAAGTAAACACAACGAATCGTCTACGGTACCACGACTACATTTACCGTAATTGGACATATTTTATCACATGACAAGGTGTTCCATGCTGGGTTGCGAAACCTTTTTATTTTAAACTGGTCTTTTAATTTGCTCAGTATGCATGTGTTATCTATATCATGATATCAGATGCAGATATTCCTCATAGTTTCCAATATTTTGAGGATATTTTTTTGAGGTTCAATATCATTTTATCAGGCGTATCTGTTTCATTGAGTTCAAAATAAATGTTTATTCATTAGGAATATGATTGAAGTAGGCCTATGTGTTTCATCATAATATACGGGAATGAATTGGAATCATGTGGGACATGATATGTTTCAATTTTCTTTTTTTGTAAGGGGGGGGGGGGGTGTAAGATATATTCAGGTCTCGTGGTGCTGATGATGTGCTCGAGCTCTAATGTCGTCTCCCGCAGTTAGCTGCATTTTCTTGTTTGTATAGCGGCCGGATTTGTAAAATATGGCGCCCCGTTCGTGCCACCAAAAGGGGAAGTTATTTTTTTATTTATCTCATACGTATGAAATAAAAAGTCATACGTAGGAGATACTAACACATACGTATGAAATACTAAGTCATACGTAGGAGATACTATGACATACGTAGGAGATACTAAGTCATACGTATGAGACACTAAGTCATACATAGGAGATACTATGTCATACGTATGAGATACTAACTCCTACGTAGGAGATACTAACTCATACTCATACGTATGACTTATTATTTCATACGTATGAGATAGTATCTCCTACGTATGACTTATTATCTCATACGTATGACTTTTTATCTCATACGTATGACTTTTTATTTCATACGTATGACTTAGTAACTCATACGTATGAGATACTATCTCATACGTATGAGTTAGAAAAAAAAAATTCTCTTTTTTGTGGCACGAACGGGGCGCCATAGTAAAACGACAAGGAACGATCGCCTTGAGAGAAAACCACTGTACGAAATTCGGAATAGGTGTGCAAGAAGATGGGTAATAGCTATAGTCCTGCAAACGGAGGCCCAAAAGAGGCTTAGAAATGAAGATACATCAACCGGAAGAGTAACAGGACGAGCCATATACCAAAATGACCGGGGAAGTCTCTAGTTTCCGGAAATGTCTGAAATACTTTTCAACTCCAATGGCAATCTGAGAAATTCGGGTTTAAGTAACATGTGTATGTTTCACCGAATTTGAGTTTTTTGGTGTCTTTTTTTAGAACGCGCATACACAAAATGTATGATTCCGGTTTGAAATATTCCAAATATTTCCCCTTGTGCTCCATGAACTTATATAAATGGAAGCTAAACAACATTACATGCATTTGCAATTATGCGCTTACGGTGGGTGATATCGTGTATGCAGTTACCATGGTAACGATTAGCAAATGGAACCCACATGAACTTCTGCAGAATTCCCACCACTAAATGTGTATGGAATTGTCCTCATCAATGGCTTTCATGTATCAATTCAAGTTGATATTCAAGTTGAAAGATAATATGATTAAATTAAATGATACTTATCACAATAAAAGTTGAATCTATTACATGTTACCTTGGCAACCAACTGTTGTATGACAAATGTCTTAACTTTGTTCCAATTATCATCCGCACATGGAACCAATTTTGTAGTCCGTCTACCTCACAAGAAAGCTGCAAATATCCTCATAATTCAGCATTAATTGTAAATACTAAGTATATTGTTGTTCCCATAGCAATCACAATGGACATTTTCGATGTCATCAGTAAATCTGTATCATCCTTTTCAGTGCAATTGTAAATAATCAACGTGTCCGTTTAAAGTCCAACTAAAAAAACTTATTTTTGACAAATAAGGGGGGTAAATGTTATGGATAGTTTTTACAGCATAAAATTATATATTACAGTTCTAACAGCCTACTCAATTAACATTACGAGTGCTCATGACATCACTACGGAAGCGTAGAAGGGCCACCCAGGAAAATTATTTTTTTTAAATTCCCGACTCAGTAACTCGATAATATCGACTTAGTATCTCGATAATATCGACTTATAATTCGAGTACTACGGAAGCGTAGAAGGGCCAACCAGGAAAATTCTTTTTTTTTAAATTCCCGACTCAATTACATAGTAGAGTTCTAACAGTATTTGACTCTCATATAAAATCAGTAATGTTTATTTGTTTTCTCATTATGTATATGCACAGGCAGACTATACATAATGTGCTGTGGTTTAAGTCGAGATACCAAGTCGATATTATCGAGTTACTATGTCGATATTATCGAGATAATAAGTCGATATTATCGAGTTACTAACTCGATATCATCGAGTTACTAAATCGATATTATCGAGTTACTAAGTCGATATTATCGAGTTACTAACTCGATATTATCGAGTTACTAACTCGATATTATCGACTTACTAACTCAGGAATTTGAAAAAATAAATCTTTCTGTGCCTGATCCATTCTTAAGTCGATATTATCGAGATAATAAGTCGATATTATCGAGATACTAAGTCGATATTATCGAGTTACTAAGTCGGGAATTTTAAAAAAAAAAATTTCCTTCCGTACATCACGAGGGTAGAACAAGTTTTCAACCATATTTTCAACCATATATAATTACATATATGCACTTTAGCATGTACATTGCTAGCATGAGGTATTTCCAGTGTTCAATTAGGGGCCGGTCATTATTTATCAGGTGGGGGGGGGGGGTAAAAACTGGGGGGGGGGGGGGTCACACTTTCATTTTCAACATTATTGGGGGGGTCATACTTTTATTTTCAATGGAACTGGGGGGGTCGGAGTTCGAATTTTAGTTAATTTGAGAAAAATTTTATATTGAAATAGTGAATTGGGTGAAAACAATCCACTCAACCTGGACTGATGGTTCACGGGAGTATACAGCATTTGGAAACCATCCTTTTGTCACATTATCAGTGAAACTATAGTTCCGCCAAAATTTGATCCTAGAAAGGACCATCCAGGAACACCCAAAATCAGGAGATGTCGTGAATCGACAACCGCTCATCACCCACAGACTGAAACACTG
The DNA here is from genome assembly GCA_949152475.1 of Terebella lapidaria. Lineage (NCBI taxonomy): Eukaryota > Metazoa > Annelida > Polychaeta > Terebellida > Terebellidae > Terebella > Terebella lapidaria. Next base: position 39,610,266 of record OX424557.1, on the reverse strand, counting down.
TCACCACGGATCAACTATGGACCTTAGTAGAACACAGCAGCACTGAAGCTGAATAGGGTGCCAGTCAGGATGATCAACATGCAGGGCACTGTCACAGACTAACAATGGATCACCCGGCCCATACCATGCTGACCAACATGCCATAACATCCAATGACCCCGAACCAGCATGTCAAAATCACAGACCGATTTTCCACTCAACACGTTGCCAACACAGGAACCCCGGCCACTGAGGATAATCCTCGATGAGCTCAGGACTGTCCTGGACCACCATGAACAAAATATGGACATTTCCATCCAGGATTGCAAAATAGTCCTGGATCGTCCCAGATGATGATATAGTGAATCTGATTTACCTGACTTTCTTGGTGGCCAGGACATTGCTAGACAATCGCGGATCATCACGGAACATTATGAACCCATCATGGAGCTAGTTCATGCTCCGAACGTGGGATAATACCCACGTTCTGAGCATGAACTATCATGGAGCCAACACAGATTTGATTCAAGGTCGGGAAAGTACCAGTCCAGGATGGCCTGATTCATCAATGATATGTGGAAGAGTCATAATTTTTCCGAGTTCACTCGGAGGCTGTCATTACCATACCGATATAATATGCCCACAAATAATAACTAAATCAGTTGTAATGGCACAAATTCATAATATCCACTTACGTTTTAAGAAAAAGAAATTGCGACAAAAGTCACAAATGTTTTAATAGAGATGTGAATGAAGTGTAAAAATAGCATTTAGATATCATACTGGTTCCTTATAATTGTCATCAATTGCGTATTATGGCCTTGTATATGTACTTGGGGATTGGGGGGGGGGTCACACTTTTATTTTTGATCTTGGTGGGGGGGTCATACATTGTTTTTCAATATCGGTGGGGGGTCAAACTTTGAAAACTCATTTCTCGGAAAATCCATCCAACCCCCCCACCCGATAAATAATGACCGGCCCCTTACTAGAAATGGTTTCCAAGGTAAATACTCTTGAATGAAACATATCCCATAGCAATCATTGTTGCTAGGAGTCCAATGATCATTTCGAGTTGGGGGAAAATGAAACTGAAACCCATAGCAACCAACATCGAATCAACTGCAGTTTGCTATGGGCCGTAAGTAGAGTGTTGTTGCCATGGTGAACAGATACATGAGTATGAGTATGGTATTTGAGTATGAATATGGTATATTATGAATATGAGTATGATATATTTTCTATCATCAGGCTTCATTTCGCATTATTCAGCAATTCTATGTCCAGGTGGTTCGGAAAAAGTTCTAAAAGTAGCTATATAAAACAATCTACTCATAATGTATGTCGTCGTGGAAAGTCATTTTGAAGGGGAAGCGAAGCAAAAAAAAACTTTTTGACAGTATGAAAAATCTGTTTTCAAGGACTCCGATGCTTCTGACAGAACCAAAATATCTTGATTTGTTCCAAAGTTATGACCATGTTTGTTTTGCTCCTCTGGGAGTCCTCGAGGCAATTCATTAGTTACGCGTGACGTCATCGATTGGGTTTCATTTAATTAGATTTTTTATTACTCTGATTGTAAGTACATTATTAGTCATTGAGCGTGTTTTATACTTGTAATCAAGTATATAATGCAAATGACCCACGAATCTGTCAAAAAGTTTGATATCATGGTAACTATACTCCTGTTCAGGCCCAACTCTTAAAGATTGTCGACTTTGTCAAGGTATAAAATCAATTCCATAGACAGTCCTCAACCTTATAATATTGCCCGTTTGATTTAGTCGTTATTTTTGTATTTGCGGTCCGGTTTACTTACTGTACTTCTGATACATATTTGACCATGCTATTATATATTTGATATATAAAAATTCGCTTTAAATATATAAATATATATTTACATTGGCGGATCCAGGACGGAGAGTGAGAGAGAGAGAGAGAGAGAGAGAGAGAGAGAAAGAGAAAGAAGGGAAAATATATTATGTTATCTAGATAATATGAAAGTATTATCTGAGGTAAAGAGCTAAATAAAAGGCTAAATAAAATGTTGATCTACGTGCAGCCCTATGGCTGTTACTTAATTTAATTTAACTTTTTCCTAACCACAATCACGGATCGGCTCAGATATTTAGCTTTGGCGGCTGCACATACTACTATGAAACTGAATGACCGCACACTGGCGGCAGAAATCTCTTATGTATTTTGCTGGCGAGCGTGTATAGTTGATTATATCGTCGATCAACGCTACTCACACCATGGAACCAAGAATTCTATACACCCTATTTAGCACAAGAAATAGGCATCCAATATTCTCAGAAGTATCCAGAAAACATCAAAAACATCAAAATGCAAAAGTCTCCAGAAATTGATCCCAAGATCTCTCAGAATAACACCAAAATACCAAAAAATAACAAAAATGCAACAATCTCCAGAATGCATCCCAAGTGCTCTCAGACAACATCAAAATGCAGAATTTTGTCAGGGTGCATCATGGAACCGAGAATCGTGTGCATATATTCGCCTCTGTTTAGCACATGAAATATGCCTCTAATATTCCCAGAACAGTCTCCAGAAAGCACCCCAAGTGTTCTCAGAAAACACCAAATTGCTAAATTTTCTTGGAGGGGTAACGGCGCCACCAACCCCCAGACCGCTTTTAGGGTATTTGCCCCCCCCCCCCCATTCTATCAGATTTCTTGGATCCGCCCCTGAATTAAGATATTTGGGTTTGTCTCCCTGCACAAAGATAGTCTGTCTATCTACAGATAGTCCGTTTGTTATCCCGATTAATTATGCAATTATCGTGATAAACAAGGCATGTATTTTTTTATGAACGACTATTTGTGAGCTTTGGCAATGCAGAATAATACGATGGTCCTTTTGTTACAATGCCACGCCATGTAACTTTTCACCCCTAACGAACACAAGTGGAACTATATTATTGTTTAGTTTGTAAGAGGACTAATGTATGAAATTTAATTTTCTATTGAAATGTTTTTTTGGCCATTTGGTGGCCATTTTGATGTGACAATATTTAAAACTTCAAAAAATATATATTCTCACAATTGACAAATTAACTATTCAATTATGTACAGTCATGATTTTAATGTATTTGTACTGTGTATAAAATGGTAAACCTTGAATTGCTCAGACGGCTGGAAACATAGGCTCAAAATGCCCAAAATGGACTCGAGTGCACACATTGGTCTCTCCGGACAGAATTCATCAACACAGTGCTAAGTTTTCTATAATGAGCATTCAGAAAGTCGTATTAGGTTGATGATCATGTGGTATCGTTGAAATTTACCTCTGATGACCTTGAGTGGTAAACCTCGAGGTCACGTCAGGCCTGAACTGTGAAAATTGGCTTGTGCAGACGTTATTCTTGTAAATAGAACTTAGTAGTGTATTATTAATTCCCCATTATAGTCCCAAGGTCAACAATTTGGGGTCACGATTTTACGACATTTGAATGTTCTGATATGATTCATGTTTTCAATCATTTTAAACCGTTTCCGTTCAGGAGATATGCCTTGATAATAGAAACAATGCTCAGAAGTTTTTACAGCTCAATATTGACCGACAAGGTCAAGATCACAGAAAAGGTCAGAATAAAAAAATTGCAATAACTCTTAATAATTTTTCCCATTAATTTCGTATTTTTCCTATGGTCAATTCCCTATCATATATGCTACATGACCGATGGTCGTACAATTGAAAATCCATTATCGCCCAAGGTCGGAAATGTAAAGGGCACCAGTTGGAATCACTGATTCGTAATATTTCAAGTAGTAGTACTGTCAGGGATAAAACCCCTGACGATATTCAATAGAATATTGAACATATAGTATGCTGTATGAATCTCAGAGAATTTTCGAAGTTTTGGAGGACAGTGTCAAGAAATCATTTCCTGGTCGAGAATATGGTCAAAATAGAAAAAAAAATCGCATGAACCGCACAATGATTTTTGCGTTATTCTATTGCCAATTCCCCACGATTTGCAGTATTACAAATAGTCGTGCGACCCAAATCCCCGATATCGCCTAGGTCGAAAATGTAAGGGTCATCAGGGTAATTTTGAGAACTAAATCTGAAGGGGTGAAGATCTGCAATCTCTGATTGTCTCTTTTCAGCTGCTATTGATTGCAACCTTTAGAACCTCAAGTCGGTCAACAGCCAGAGAAACTTAACGATATCACCAGTAGATTATTCGTCACCAAAGACATGGGTGTAGACACCAATATTTTTTTTTTCATATCTGCCATAGAAGCCAGATTATAGCCCAAAATGAGATTTCAGGAATTTTGACGGCCATGATGAAAAAGATGTCACACACGTTGGACTTCCACAATTGGTGATGGGGCATCTGCACCTCTATTGTTCGAGAGGGCCAAGTGAAGTGCTGATTGAAGTGATTGGTTGAAAAAGTGTCAATTCCCCATGATTTTCACACAAGTATGTTCTGCCAAAGAAAAATGGTGATTTTTGCATGTTTCGATGACAGCCATTTTTAATTGAGAGACAAACAACAGTCAGAGTGCCTCAATAATACTATCAATGAACCCATTGACATCTAAACTATGGGTGTAGACACGAAAATCTTGTCTCCATCTACAGTAGAAGCAGATTTATAGCTCAAAACAGGATTTCACAAATTTTGGCAGTCATTTCGAGAACGACTTCATTAAAAAAAGTTGATTTTTCCAGGTTTTGATGGCAACTATTTTGAATTCTGAAGTAGCCAAGCGAACAAACAGTCATAGAGAATCGACAGTGTCAGCATTAGATTCCTTGTCATCGAAAACATGGGTGTAGCCACCGAAATCTCCTCTCTATCTGCCATAGAATCTGAGTTATAGGTCAAAACGTGGTTTCACGAATTTGGTGGCGGCCATTTTGAAAATGATGTCACACAGCTATTTCATCTTAATTTATGAAGGTGGCACTGATTTGGGGGGAAGGTTGTGAAAAGAAAGCGAAAACAAGTCCTTATATCGTCTTGTGGAGGTGCACAGGGATCTACCTAGCTCATGGAATTTATCATAAGTCTCTTACTATACTAAATGTTTCGTCGTTGTCATAGTCACCTTGGTTGCCATGGCAACGACGCATTCAAAATTCATCTTATTCATGTCAAAATATATTTGTTTTATCAGACTTGTAGCATTTCACAAAAAATGGCGTTTCTGTCAAAATTTGTTATATATTTATTCCTAGATGCCTGCAATGCCTAATATGATTTCGATATTCGCATAGCTAAAAGCTTGAATTCGGTGAAACAGACACATGTTACTAAACCCCGAATTTTTCAGATTGCCATTGGAGTTGAAAAGTATTTCAGACATTTCCTGAAACTAGAGGCTTTCCCGGTTATTTTGGTATATGACTCCTGTTACTCTTCCGGTTGAGGTACCTCAAAAAATTGGACCCCGGTTTGCAGCACTATAACAAGCAATAAAATTGTGTGATTGTTATGTAGAATGTGCCGTAGAAAGGACAGACGCACAATAGATAACAGTTCTTGGATGACAGATAACAAGTTACGTTGAGAGCCTTATGATTTTAATGAGACTTGAATTTCTCCTTAGACGCTCCCAAAGTCCACGCTAATTAGCGCAATGAACACTGAGTCGGATGGTTCTCGAAAGTATATGCAAAATACTAGTTACTTTGCACACACATGAGCACGTTCATGATCTATTTATGAAGATATATATATATAAGGCCACACCAATTTGTAAAGTTGGTCTATGGATATTTGTCCGAAAACAATCGTACGTGGGAGCGAATTTTACATTTAATATTAAATTTTCTGTCTTTGGAATATTTCACTTCGAAAATGGTACGAGCGATATATTTTTTTTTACTAATAATTTCTGTCTTTGGAAATTAGATTGCCAAAACTTGTGCGAGGTATTTTATTTTAAATGGTAACTTATGTATTTGCTGCTTATTTTGATATTGTATTCGACCGTCATGACCTTAAAAAATCAAATTGGCCAGTTTGGAGCGAAAATAGGATAATTTAAACCAATTATAACCTGCTCTTTTCTCTGTTAACCCGTTTTTATATCTACGTCGTATGGGTAATTTTTGGTAGATAAACAATTCAATATGTATTCTGTGCAATTTTTCACAGTAAAGCCGTCTTGTATTAAGAATTTGTTCAGCGTTCACCAGATTTCGAAAAGTTATCAGGCAGCACAGAATATTAACACACACACAGATTTCAACACAAGCCAATTTACAACACACGACTCATAAATTCGTGTGGAAACCTATTCTATCGACGCTAGAACAAAAGGAGAAAAACCCTGCACGATATATTAGAAAGAAAATATCGTTTTATTGCTCATTAATTATCCCACATTGAAGTCAAGAGAATTTTGAAGAACAACTACTGGAAAATATCGTCAAATGGCCGAGATTTCCTGTGTGTGTTAGTGCCAAATTTCGTGGAAAAGCTGCCAGCACACGGACGCCAAACAAACTAAGCACAAGGATGGTGATAGACTGACAAAGAAAATCTTCGGATGGGCAGATAGAGTGAGCAACAAAAATTGGGTGTACTTTGTAAGACGGGAGTACGTCAATCTCGAGATTGACTATCTGAGCAATTCTGAGTCTCTGGATACACGTACTGGACTGTCACTGGTGGGAGACCGGATACGGGACAGTGTTACAGCAGAGTGGCGGAATGACCTCCAGCGGGTGACAGCGGTGCGCGGTGATGGACTGAATAAACTGAGGACCTATCGTCTGTTCAAAACGGAATATACTTGTGAAGCCTATCTCACGCAAAGGATTCCGTGGAGGCATAGACGGATACTGAGCCAGTTCCGATGTGGGGTCGCACCTATACGCCTAGAGACAGGTCGATACGAAAGGCTTAGTGTGAACGAGCGCACCTGCTATAACTGCCCAACAAGTGTTGAAGATGAGCACCACGTTATCAACCAGTGCCCTGTGTATCGTGAATTGAGGAATGAACTGTACGACAACTGTCGATCCATTCTGACTGACTTTGACACACTAAGTGACGTCGAAAAACTTTGTTTTATTCTGAGCAACGCCGAGGTCGCCAAAACTGCTGCCAGGATCCTATTCCTTTGTTTGGAAAAGCGTAAACATTTTATATACAACAATGGTGTTTAGATTGTGAATCGCATACTTTTTGTTGCCTTTTGGCCGGTATGTCTACTTTTATATACTTTGTATTTCCCGTCTCTCGTAACTCAATCTGAGTGGCCGGTTGGGTTCACTATATTTGTATGTATATTTTAAAGTGTTTGTAACTTTTATGAGTACTCACCGGGTGAGACGTAAATAAATAAATAAACGAGAGCCCCTAGGGCACCCACTTGCCGGAACGCATACTCATGATATTTGACAGGTTTCAATGAATTTGAAATTTCCAACTGTATCCTATTCAATATGGTGCACTGATGTTTCCAACTGTATCCTATTCAATATGGTGCACTGAACTTTGTACTCGACCTTGATATTGACTTGTGGCGAACCTCTCAAGGTCAAGGTCAAAGGTCACATTCAAGGTCACTCATGAAAGGCCTTTTAATATGCCACAATATGGCCTTAGTTTGAACTCTCTGCGACGATTAGTTCCGAAGTTATGGCCATTTATGTGATTTTGACCTTTCTCTTGACCTTGACCTCGACCTTTGACCTTGAATCACGAAAATTGTGCATTGTCTGTGTATGAAGACATATATTTTACCTGTATAATTCCATCAGAATCGAACAAGGTTTGTGGACACTATGACCATTTGAAAGTTCGAAAAAATTACGTTTATGACGTCATTGTGACGTCAATAAACGTCACATCTCAAAACTGATGAGAAAGTATGTACCAGGGAGTCAAGACCTTTCATTTGATATACTACTTGATAGGTTTCAGTTAGTTTTGAAATTTGACCTTGAAGTTTTCCTCATATGACTTTATTTTCCTGACCAAGTTCAAGGTCAATCATGAAATTGACATATACGCTCGATTGCTATGTCTCTTCTGAATGATATGGTTCGAATTTCATGAACCTACAACAATTAAAATGGATGTTATTACCGGAAACGTGTTTTTCTGGGATTTCGATGACCTTGACCTTGACCTTTGACCTTTGTACTTTAGTTACTAGAGGTCATTACTGTCAATATGCACATCAAGTTTTAAGAGATTCCATACAGTATTGACGATGTTATGGCCTTTTGAAATTTCGGAAATTTGACGTTTATGACGTCATTGTGACGTCAGTGTACGTCGCAGCGCCGAAAATAAGGTATCACTGCAATCAGGGGGCCAAGACCTTTCCAACGATATACTACTCGATATGATTCGCTGACCTTCGTACTTGACCTTGACATTCACCTCATGGCGAACTTCTCAAGGTCAAGGTCAAATGTCAAGGTCAAGTCACAGAAGATAGAACTCGAGTTTATCTACAATATGAACTTAATTTGAAGTCTCTAGGACCATTAGAACCGAAGTTATGGCCACTTATGTGTTTTCGACGTTTTGCTTGACCTTGACCTTGACCTTTGACCTAGACACTCCAAAATAGGACGTTTTTTGGCCATTATCCTAGAGAATATGCACACGAATTTTTGAAGAATTCAGTGAAGAATTGTGGACGCTAGAGCGCGCACAAACAAACAAACAAACGAGAGCCCCTAGGGCACCCACTTGCCGGAATGCATACTCATGATACTTCTGTAGGACTAATACTTTCATATATATATAGCCCCATTTTGAAAATTGATGTTTTACGTCATGACGTCATTTATGTTGCATGTAGCGTGTCGAAACTCTTTATATTGCTGGGTATTAATATTCCGCATACGTGTTCACAAATACAGTCCAATATCTTCAAATTTGAGTGCACTGTAGCTGTTTGAAAGTTTGCTGAAAAGTCGAAAATTTGGTATGACAGGCGTTACGTTTATGACGTCATAGCGGAAAATCTATCATGGCGGAAAAGTATCGGACAGTACTCTCCTAAACCAGAATTCAACGAGCTTTCCAATGGTGCAATCCGCTTTTCTTAACGACAAATACTTTACGATATATAGCCCCATTTGCGAAATTGACGTTTGACGTCATGACGTCATTGTCGTTGTGCGTAACGTCTTGAAACTCAATATATTGTTGGGTAATAATATTCCACGTATGTCCTCATGATTACGGTCAAATTACTTCAAATTTGAGAACACTGTGGATGTTTGAAAGTTTCCTGAAAAGTCGAAAATTTGGTATGACAGGCTTTACGTTTATGACGTCATAGCGGAAAATCTATCATGGCGGAAAAGTATCGGACAGTACTCTCCTAAACCAGAATTCAACGAGCTTTCCAATGGTGCACTTCGCTTCTCTGTACGACAAATACTTTTTGATATATAGCCCCATTTTCAAAAGTGACGTTTTACGTCATGACGTCATTGACGTTGCACGTAGCGTGTTGAAACTTGGTATGTGACGGGGTATTATTATTTCACATACTTTCTGATAATTACAATTCAATATCTTCAAATTTGAGTGCACTGTGGATGTTTGGATGTTTGCTGAAAAGTCGAAAAATTGTTATGACAGGCCTTACGTTTATGACGTCATAGCGGAAAATCTATCATGGCGGAAAAGTATCGGACAGCACCCTTCTAAACCAGAATTCAACGAGCTTTCCAATGGTGCAATTCGCTTCTCTGTACGACAAAAACTTTTTGATATATAGCCCCATTTTCAAAAGTGACGTTTTACGTCATGACGTCATTGACGTTGCACGTAGCGTGTTGAAACTTGGTATGTGACGGGGTATTATTATTTCACATACTTTCTGATAACTACAGTTCAATATCTTCAAATTTGAGTGCACTGTGGATGTTTGGATGTTTGCTGAAAAGTCGAAAAATTGTTATGACAGGCCTTACGTTTATGACGTCATAGCGGAAAATCTATCATAGCGGAAAAGTATCGGACAGCACCCTTCTAAACCAGAATTCAACGAGCTTCCCAGTGGTCCAATCCGCTTCTCTGTACGACGAATACTTTTTGATATATAGCCCCATTTTAAAAATTGACGTTTTACGTCATGACGTCATCAACGTTGCACGTAGCGTGTTGAACCTTTTTAGGTGGCTGGGTAATATTATTTCACACATGTTCTGATAAATACAGTCCAATATCTTCAAATTTGAGTGCACTGTGGATGTTTGGATGTTTGCTGAAAAGTCGAAAAGTTGTTATGACAGGCCTCACGTTTATGACGTCATAGCGGAAAATCTATCATGGCGGAAAGGTATCGGACAGCACCCTTCTAAACCAGAATTCAACGAGCTTCCCAGTGGTGCAATCCGCTTCTCTGTACGACGAATACTTTTTGATATATAGCCCCATTTTAAAAATTGACGTTTTACGTCATGACGTCATCAACGTTGCACGTAGCGTGTTGAAACTTTTTAGGTGGCTGGGTAATATTATTTCACACATGTTCTGATAATTACAGTTCAATATCTTCAAATTTGAGTGCACTGTGGATGTTTGGATGTTTGCTGAAAAGTCGAAAAATTGTTATGACAGGCCTTACGTTTATGACGTCATAGCGGAAAATCTATCATGGCGGAAAGGTATCGGACAGCACCCTTCTAAACCAGAATTCAACGAGCTTCCCAGTGGTGCAATCCGCTTCTCTGTACGACGAATACTTTTTGATATATAGCCCCATTTTAAAAATTGACGTTTTACGTCATGACGTCATCAACGTTGCACGTAGCGTATTGAAACTTTTTACGTGCCTGGGTAATATTATTTCACACAGGTTCTGATAATTACAGTCCAATATCTTCAAATTTGAGTGCACTGTGGATGTTTGAAAGTTTGCTGAAAAGTCGAATAATTGGTAAGACAGGCCTTACGTTTATGACGTCATAGCGGAAAATTTATCATGGCGGAAAAGTATCGGACAGCATCCTCCTAAACCAGAATTCAACGAGCTTTCCAGTGGTGCAATCCGCTTCTCTGTACGACGAATACTTTCTGAGATATAGTCCCATTTCAAAAATTGACGTTTTACGTCGTGACGTCATTGACGTTCGTTTGATCCAAACAAAACTTCGCAGTTTGATGGACGATATCATCATATATCGATGTGTTACATTTCAGAGGTATCGGACTAAATATGACTCCTGTGTGAATTTTTAAAAATTCGCTAATGATGAGAGATAGGGATTTTTCGAGTTTTTAAAAAATTTTGGTGACGTCATCAATGGACCGATTTTTTCCAAAAACGTGCGGTCTCGTCCTTGGGCGAATACCTAAGTATAAAAAAAATTTCATGATGCTAGCTCAAAAACTGTGGACGCTAGAGGGCGCACAACCAAACAAACAAACAAACGAGAGCCCATAGGGCACACACTTGCCGGAACCAAAATATATGTCATATGCCAATGACATGACATATGGATTTGAACAAATTGACTAAAATTTCTTCCCTACTTACTACGTTTACTTACTTACTTTACTTCATTTTACTTTAGTTTACTTCACAAACTACTCTTACTATCAATGTTACCTCATTGAACGTCACAGCACCAAAAATAAGACATCAATGGACTCAGGAGACCAAGAACTTTCTAACGGTATACTACTCGATATGATGAGCTGAACTTCGTACTTGACCTCGATATTGAGCTCATCACAAAGTCTCAAAAACAATGTCAAATGTCATATTCAAAGTCAAATAAGAAAGACTTCTCAATATGCTGCAATATGGAGAGTCATAACTCTCTACGGCGATTAGTTTCGAAGTTACTGCCATTTATGTGATTTTCACGTGATTATGACGTCATTTGTGATCATTTCTATGCTGCAAACTTACTGTGAATGGATGTTTCTTTAATATACATGTTAAAATCGTGTTTATATATGTTATAGTATCACCAGACAAGATCATAATATCTTCAGATAATAAGTTTCCCTTGAAATTTTATCGATTTGTTGCCACAAAAACGTCAATTACGTCAAAATAGATATATCAATTGAGCTAAAAATTGACAGAGCATCACAGGCCGAATCCACATCGTCTGCAGGTGTTAGATCTGCAGTAAATGTTATAAGTTTACACACCTGACACTTAAAAGACCTGAATATCAGTCTGGAATCACGTTTGACGTCATTATGACGTCAATAGACGTCCGATTCCAAAAATGAGAACAGATTTGAAAAGTACTTTCGAAGACCTTTCAAATGAGCTACTACTCGATATATTCACAAAAGGTCAAGGTCAAGGTCATTTTTGAGGTCAACTTTGACCTCAGGCGTCATAGTCAATGGTCACATTGAAGGTCACCTAAGAAAGGCCTTTTGATATGCTACAATATGATCCTAGTCTGAACTCTCTACGACGATTAGTTCCGAAGTTATGGTCAATTATGTGATTTTGACCTTTTCTTTGACCTTGACCTTTACCTTTGACCTTGGGTCATGAAGATTGTGCATTGCCTGAGCATGGAAATATATATTATACTTGGATATTTTAGTCACAATCGAACAAGAATTGTGGACACTATGGCCTTTTGAAATTTCAAAAAATTGACGTTGATGACGTCATTGTGACGTCAATAAACGTCAAATCTGAATATTAATGGGATAGTGTGTGTCAGGGTATAAAGACCTTCCATTTGATATACTAATTGATAGGTTTCAGTTAGTTTGGAAATTTGACCATGAGGTTTTCCTCATGTGACCTCATTTTTCCGACCAAGTTCAAGGTCAATCATGAAATTGACATATACGTCTGATTGCCATACCTCTTCTGAATGATATGGTTCAAATTTCATGAACCTAAGACGATTCCAACAGATGTTATTAACGGAAACGCGTTTTTCTGGGATTTCGATGACCTTGACCTTGACCTTTGACCTTTGTACTTCAAGTCGTAGAGGTCAATGATGTCAATATGCATATCAAGTTTCAATAGATTCCATACACTATTAACGATATTATGGCCTTTTGAAATTTCGGAAATTTGACGTTTATGACGTCATTGTGACGTCAGTTTACGTCGCAGCGCCAAAAATAAGATATCACTGGAATCAGGGGCCCAAGACCTTTCCAACGATATACTACTCAATATGGTGCGCTGCACTTCGTACTTGACCTTGACTTCGACCTCAGGCGAACTTCTCAAGGTCAAGGTTAAAGTTCAAGGTCAAGGTCACGGAAGATAGAACTCGAGTTTATCTACAATATGCACTTGATTTGAAGTCTCTATCCCGATTAGAACCGGAGTTATGGCCATTTATGTGTATTCATTGTTTTGCATGACCTTGACCTTGACCTTTGACCTAGAATCACCAAAAGTGTGCGGTCGCGACCCATGAACCCACGGAATACGCACACGAAGTTTGGAAGAAATCGAGTGAGAAATGTGGACCCTAGAGGGCGAACAACCAAACAGACAAACAAACAAACAAACATACAAACACATAAACAAACCAACCGACCAACATACTTGCCGAAATCGTAGATTCCGGCAAGTAACAAACATACGAGAGCCCATAGGGCACACACTTGCCATTTATGTGTATTCATTGTTTTGCATGACCTTGACCTTGACCTTTGACCTAGAATCACCAAAAGTGTGCGGTCGCGACCCATGAACCCACGGAATACGCACACGAAGTTTGGAAGAAATCGAGTGAGAAATGTGGACCCTAGAGGGCGAACAACCAAACAGACAAACAAACAAACGAGAGCCCATAGGGCACACACTTGCCAGAACCAAAATATATGTCCTATGCCAATGACATGACACATGGAATCGAACAAATTGACTACATTTACTTACTTACTTTACTTCATGTTACTTCATTTTACTTCACAAACTACTCATAATGTCATTATTACCTCATTGAACGTCAAAGCGCCAAAAATAAGACATCACTGGACTCAGGAGACCAAGAACTTCCTAACGATATACTACTTGATATAGTGCACTGAACTTCGTACCTGACCTTGACATTGACCTCTTGTCAAACTCTCAAGGTCAAGGTCAAATGTCAAGGTCGAGGTCACAGACAATAGAACTCGAGTTTATTGTCCACAATGGAAATTGCAGAGTATTAATATTCTACATGTGTTGTCAGAATTACAGTCGAATAGCTTCAAATTTGAGTGCAATGTGGATGCTTGAAAGTTTGCTAAAAAGTATGACTGGCCATACGTTTATGACATCATATCGAAAAAAATTATGATGGGGCAAAGAACCACACGTGGGCTACTTTAAGCAGAATTGAACGAACTTTCCGACTGTGTAATTTGTTCCACTCTAGGATGAATACTTACCGAGATACAACCTTATTTCGAAAGTTGACGTTTGACGTCATGACGTCATTGTCGTTGCACGTAACGTCTTGAAACTCAGTAGATGGCTTGATACTAATATTCCACATATGTCCTTATGATTACAGTCCAAAAGCTTCAAATTTGTGTGCACTGTGGATGTTTGAAAGTTTGCTGAAAAGTCGAAAAATTGATATAACATTACGTTTATGACGTCATATCGGGAAATCTGTCATGGCGGAAAGGTATTGGACAGTGCTCTTCTAAACCAGAATACAACGAGCTTTCCAACGGTGCAAGCCGCTTCTCTGTGCAACAAATACTCTCCGATATATAGCCCATTTTGAAAATTGACGTTTTACGTCATGACGTCATATATGTTGCATGTAGCGTGTTGAAACTCGGAATATAGCTGCGAATTGATATTCCACATATGTTCTCACAATTACAGTCCAATACCTTCAAATGTGAGTGCGATGTAGATGTTTGAAAGTTCCCTGAAAAGTCGAAAAATTGGTATGATAGGCCACACGTTTGTGACGTCATAGTGGAAAATCTATCATGGCGAAAAACTATCGGAGAGTAACCCCCTAAATGAGAATTCAACGAGCTTTCCAAAGGTGCAATCCGCTTCTCTGTACGACAAATACTTTCCGATATATAGCCCTATTTCGAAAATTGACGTTTTACGTCGTGACGTCATTGACGTTCAGCCGATCCAAGCAAAATTTCGCAATTTGATGGACAATATCAACAAATATTAAGGAATTGAATTTCAGAGGTACTGCTATAAAATTGACTGCTCTGTGAATTTTTAAAAATTTGCCCCTTGTTAAAGATAGGGATTTTACGATTTTTCAAGAATTTTTAGTGACGTTTTCAATTAACTGACTTTCTTCAAAAACGTGCAGTGCCGTAACAGGCCGGATAGCTATACATCAAAAAAGTTTGGGGATGCTAGCTCAAAAATTGTGGACGCTAGAGTGCGAAAAGACGAAAGAGTGAATCATGCAATTTTGCTTATGATGGGAGCGATTTGTTGCCACGCATATCTGGTGCATGCGCAGGATCTTTGGTCCTGAGACAAATTAATGCTAAAAACCGGGAATGGGGCCGGTTGCTATGCCGGTTCGTCACCCCCGTTATCCTACAGAATATGCACACGAAGTTAGGAAGAAATCGAGTGAGAAATGTGGACCCTAGAGGGCGAACAACCAAACAGACAAACAAACAAACAAACAAACAAACACATAAACAAACGAACCGACCAACATACTTGCCAAAATCGAAGATTCTGGCAAGTAATAAAGTTCTGATATAAAGTGGCCTGTCGCTTGACCCAGACTGTATTTAGACATGAGTTTTAGACTTTATTATACCAGTTTCGGATATATATATGATATACTGTACTCGTTATCGTTTCTACAGCTTATTGTTGTGTGAATGAATTGAGAATCAGATTCACCCCACTGCTATTTCTACTTTGATATCTCGGCGAGTTTTCAATTTATTCCAAATGTGAAAAGTGGACCATAAACTAGAAATAACACTGCAACTGACCGCATGAAAAGATTTAGAATTGAATGTTCAGTAAATTTTTAAAAATTGGAGCAATGAAAACATAAAAAATATCTGTAAAATCCAAAATCCTCATAGAGTCCTGATTTGGTTTTGTCAGATTATAGACAAAGTTCGAGGTCAATCATGGAATTGACATATTTGTCTGATTGATATACCTCTTCTGAATGATATGGTTCAAATTTCATGAGCCCACGATGATTCAAACGGATGTTATTACAGAAAACGTGTTTTTCTGGGATTTCGATGACCTTGACCTTGACCTTTGACCTTTGTACTTGAGTTCGTAGAGGTCAATGCTGTCAAAATGCATATCAAATTTCAAGGGATTCCATACACTATTGACGATGTTATGACCTTTTGAAATTTCGGATTTTCGACGTTTATGACGTCATTGTGACGTCAGTTTACGTCGCAGCGCAAAAAATAAGATATCACTGGAATCAGGGGCTCAAGACCTTTCTAACGATATACTACTCAATATGCTGCGCCGACCTTCGTACTTGACCTTGATTTCGACCTCAGGCGAACTTCTCAAGGTCAAGGTCAAATGTCGAGATCAAGGTCACAGAAGATAGAACTCGAGTTTATCTACAATATGAACTTGATTTAAAGTCTCTAGGATCATTAGAACCGAAGTTATGACCACTTATGTGTTTTCAACGTTTTGCATGACCTTGACCTTGACCTTTGACCTAGAATCACCAAAAGTGTGCGGTCGCGAGCCATTATCCTACAGAATATGCACACGAAGTTAGGAAGAAATCGAGTGAGAAATGTGGACCCTAGAGGGCGAACAACCAAACAGACAAACAAACAAACAAACAAACGAGAGCCCATAGGGCACACACTTGCCGGAACCAAAATATATGTCATATGCCAATGACATGACATATGGATTTGAACAAATTGACTAAAATTTCTTCCCTACTTACTACGTTTACTTACTTACTTTACTTCATTTTACTTTAGTTTACTTCACAAACTACTCTTACTATCAATGTTACCTCATTGAACGTCACAGCACCAAAAATAAGACATCAATGGACTCAGGAGACCAAGAACTTTCTAACGGTATACTACTCGATATGATGAGCTGAACTTCGTACTTGACCTCGATATTGAGCTCATCACAAAGTCTCAAAAACAATGTCAAATGTCATATTCAAAGTCAAATAAGAAAGACTTCTCAATATGCTGCAATATGGAGAGTCATAACTCTCTACGGCGATTAGTTTCGAAGTTACTGCCATTTATGTGATTTTCACGTGATTATGACGTCATTTGTGATCATTTCTATGCTGCAAACTTACTGTGAATGGATGTTTCTTTAATATACATGTTAAAATCGTGTTTATATATGTTATAGTATCACCAGACAAGATCATAATATCTTCAGATAATAAGTTTCCCTTGAAATTTTATCGATTTGTTGCCACAAAAACGTCAATTACGTCAAAATAGATATATCAATTGAGCTAAAAATTGACAGAGCATCACAGGCCGAATCCACATCGTCTGCAGGTGTTAGATCTGCAGTAAATGTTATAAGTTTACACACCTGACACTTAAAAGACCTGAATATCAGTCTGGAATCACGTTTGACGTCATTATGACGTCAATAGACGTCCGATTCCAAAAATGAGAACAGATTTGAAAAGTACTTTCGAAGACCTTTCAAATGAGCTACTACTCGATATATTCACAAAAGGTCAAGGTCAAGGTCATTTTTGAGGTCAACTTTGACCTCAGGCGTCATAGTCAATGGTCACATTGAAGGTCACCTAAGAAAGGCCTTTTGATATGCTACAATATGATCCTAGTCTGAACTCTCTACGACGATTAGTTCCGAAGTTATGGTCAATTATGTGATTTTGACCTTTTCTTTGACCTTGACCTTTACCTTTGACCTTGGGTCATGAAGATTGTGCATTGCCTGAGCATGGAAATATATATTATACTTGGATATTTTAGTCACAATCGAACAAGAATTGTGGACACTATGGCCTTTTGAAATTTCAAAAAATTGACGTTGATGACGTCATTGTGACGTCAATAAACGTCAAATCTGAATATTAATGGGATAGTGTGTGTCAGGGTATAAAGACCTTCCATTTGATATACTAATTGATAGGTTTCAGTTAGTTTGGAAATTTGACCATGAGGTTTTCCTCATGTGACCTCATTTTTCCGACCAAGTTCAAGGTCAATCATGAAATTGACATATACGTCTGATTGCCATACCTCTTCTGAATGATATGGTTCAAATTTCATGAACCTAAGACGATTCCAACAGATGTTATTAACGGAAACGCGTTTTTCTGGGATTTCGATGACCTTGACCTTGACCTTTGACCTTTGTACTTCAAGTCGTAGAGGTCAATGATGTCAATATGCATATCAAGTTTCAATAGATTCCATACACTATTAACGATATTATGGCCTTTTGAAATTTCGGAAATTTGACGTTTATGACGTCATTGTGACGTCAGTTTACGTCGCAGCGCCAAAAATAAGATATCACTGGAATCAGGGGCCCAAGACCTTTCCAACGATATACTACTCAATATGGTGCGCTGCACTTCGTACTTGACCTTGACTTCGACCTCAGGCGAACTTCTCAAGGTCAAGGTTAAAGTTCAAGGTCAAGGTCACGGAAGATAGAACTCGAGTTTATCTACAATATGCACTTGATTTGAAGTCTCTATCCCGATTAGAACCGGAGTTATGGCCATTTATGTGTATTCATTGTTTTGCATGACCTTGACCTTGACCTTTGACCTAGAATCACCAAAAGTGTGCGGTCGCGACCCATGAACCCACGGAATACGCACACGAAGTTTGGAAGAAATCGAGTGAGAAATGTGGACCCTAGAGGGCGAACAACCAAACAGACAAACAAACAAACAAACATACAAACACATAAACAAACCAACCGACCAACATACTTGCCGAAATCGTAGATTCCGGCAAGTAACAAACATACGAGAGCCCATAGGGCACACACTTGCCGGAACCAAAATATATGTCATATGCCAATGACATGACATATGGATTTGAACAAATTGACTAAAATTTCTTCCCTACTTACTACGTTTACTTACTTACTTTACTTCATTTTACTTTAGTTTACTTCACAAACTACTCTTACTATCAATGTTACCTCATTGAACGTCACAGCACCAAAAATAAGACATCAATGGACTCAGGAGACCAAGAACTTTCTAACGGTATACTACTCGATATGATGAGCTGAACTTCGTACTTGACCTCGATATTGAGCTCATCACAAAGTCTCAAAAACAATGTCAAATGTCATATTCAAAGTCAAATAAGAAAGGCTTCTCAATATGCTGCAATATGGTCATAGTTTGAACTCTTTACGGCGATTAGTTTCGAAGTTACTGCCATTTATGTGATTTTCACGTGATTATGACGTCATTTGTGATCATTTCTATGCTGCAAACTTACTGTGAATGGATTTTTCTTTAATATGCATGTTAAAATCGTGTTTATATATGTTATAGTATCACCAGACAAGATCATAATATCTTCAGATAATAAGTTTCCCTTGAAATTTTATCGATTTGTTGCCACAAAAACGTCAATTACGTCAAAATAGATATATCAATTGAGCTAAAAATTGACAGAGCATCACAGGCCGAATCCACATCGTCTGCAGGTGTTAGATCTGCAGTAAATGTTATAAGTTTACACACCTGACACTTAAAAGACCTGAATATCAGTCTGGAATCACGTTTGACGTCATTATGACGTCAATAGACGTCCGATTCCAAAAATGACAACAGATTTGAAAAGTACTTTCGAAGACCTTTCAAATGAGCTACTACTCGATATATTCACAAAAGGTCAAGGTCAAGGTCATTTTTGAGGTCAACTTTGACCTCAGGCGTCATAGTTAATGGTCACATTGAAGGTCACCTAAGAAAGGCCTTTTGATATGGTACAATATGATCCTAGTCTGAACTCTCTAAGGCGATTAGTTCCGAAGTTATGGTCAATTATGTGATTTTGACCTTTTCTTTGACCTTGACCTTTACCTTTGACCTTGGGTCATGAAGATTGTGCATTGCCTGAGCATGGAAATATATATTATACTTGGATATTTTAGTCACAATCGAACAAGAATTGTGGACACTATGGCCTTTTGAAATTTCAAAAAATTGACGTTGATGACGTCATTGTGACGTCAATAAACGTCAAATCTGAATATTAATGGGATAGTGTGTGTCAGGGTGTAAAGACCTTCCATTTGATATACTAATTGATAGGTTTCAGTTAGTTTGGAAATTTGACCTTGAGGTTTTCCTCATGTGACCTCATTTTTCCGACCAAGTTCAAGGTCAATCATAAAATTGACATATACGTCTGATTGCCATACCTCTTCTGAATGATATGGTTCAAATTTCATGAACCTAAGACGATTCCAACAGATGTTATTAATGGAAACGCGTTTTTCTGGGATTTCGATGACCTTGACCTTGACCTTTGACCTTTGTACTTCAAGTCGTAGAGGTCAATGATGTCAATATGCATATCAAGTTTCAATGGATTCCATACACTATTAACGATATTATGGCCTTTTGAAATTTCGGAAATTTGACGTTTATGACGTCATTGTGACGTCAGTTTACGTCGCAGCGCCAAAAATAAGATATCACTGGAATCAGGGGCCCAAGACCTTCCCAACGATATACTACTCGACATGGTGCGCTGACCTTCAAACTTGACCTTGACATTCACCTCATGGCGAACTCTCAAGGTCAAGGTCAAATGTCAAGGTCAAGGTTACAGAAGATAGAACTCGAGTTTATCTACAATATGCACTTGATTTGAAGTCTCTAGCCCGATTAGAACCGGAGTTATGGCCATTTATGTGTATTCATTGTTTTGCATGACCTTGACCTTGACCTTTGACCTAGAATCACCAAAAGTGTGCGGTCGCGAGCCATGAACCCACGGAATACGCACACGAAGTTTGGAAGAAATCGAGTGAGAAATGTGGACCCTAGAGGGCGAACAACCAAACAGACAAACAAACGAGAGCCCATAGGGCACACACTTGCCGGAACCAAAATATATGTCATATGCCAATGAAATAACATATGGATTTGAATAAATTGACGTAACTTTATTCCGTACTTACTACGTTTACTTACTTACTTACTTTACTTCATTTTACTTCAATTACTTCACAAACTACTCATACTGTCACTGTTACCTCATTGAACGTCACAGCGCCAAAAATAAGACATCACTGGACTCAGGAGACCAGGAACTTTCTAACGGTATACTACTCGATATAGTGAGCTGAAATTCGCATTTGAATTTGACATTGAGCTCATTGCAAAGTCTCAAGAACAAGGTCAAAGGTCACATTCAAATCCAAATAAGAAAGGCTTTTTGATATGCTGCAATATGGTCCTAGTTTGAACTCTCTACATTGATTAGTTTCGAAGTTATGACCGTTTATGTGAGCTTGACGTAATTATGACGTCATTTGTCGTCAATTCTATACGGCAAACTTACTGTGAATGGATTCTTTTCATTATGCATGTTAAAATCGTGTTTATATATGTTATACTATCACCGGACAAGATCATAATATCGTCAGATAACAAGTTTCCTTTGAAATTTTATCGATTTGTTGCTACAAAAACATCAATTACGTCAAAATGGATATATCAATTGAGCTGAAAATTGACAGAGAGCATCACAGGCCGAATCCACATCGTTTGCAGGTGTCAGAACTGCAATAAATAATATAATCTTGCTCATCTGACACTCGATATGTCTAAAAATCAGTGAAAAATCATGTTTGACGTCATTATGACGTCAATTGACGTCCGATTCCAAAAATTGTGACGTATTTGGAAAGTAGTCTCAAAGACCTTTCAAACGAGTTACTACTCGATATATTCGCAAAAGTTCGAGGTCAATTTCATTTTTTAGGTCAACTTAGACCACAGGCGCTCGCGAAGGCTATTGGTCATTGGTCTTAAATGTAACACAAAAGTTGTTAGGCTAAGTGAGTGCAACACTTTTGATTCAATTCCGTGTTTCTATATCTTTTAGTTCCTGAGATATGGTGACATACATGATTTTCACTTGCATGTCAATATTGACCTTGACCTTTGACCTTCGACCTTGAAATTTCGTGGGCTAGAAGAACTTTCTCTTGTTTATGAAATGGTTTACCACTAGATTTTTACCGATATTATTCACGTTGTCATTGGCATTGACAGTTTGAAGAAAAACAATTTCACTGAATCTGTGTGTGTAATGTAGTTTTCAATGTTAATTTCAAGTGGCTGTCAAATCAGTAATCCGGATCGGATCCTGGTCAAACTTATGGTTTCTATAGAAGTTGTCATTCTTCACGAGTGACTAAAATTTGAAAACAATTTAATGAAAATTAAGCAAGTTATGAATTTTTGAAAATTCGCCCATATTAAAGAGTTTTCAAGAATTTTCTGCCTAGTTACGCCCCTGCCTCGCGCCACCTAGCGAATGACTCGGCATCTTCAGAATGGATTTTAGTTTCCGGTGAGTACAGTAATGTTTTCCTTTCGATCGAGAAATTTTCGTGTAGAAACTAGTTTTAATTGTTGAAATTGTCACATCGATATGATGTTTAGGTGCGCAAAGGTCTATAGATCGGTGTTCCGTATTTGAACTTTGCGTCAAGATTGTTTTGAAGTAGGAATGCGACCGATTGTGAACAGGAGCCAATCGCTCAAAAACGTACTCGCGTGGGCCGTGGCATGATGAGACTGGCGTGCCTTGAGGCGTGGTTTTGTGCATGCGTGCGTGGTTATGGCGATGGCCGCTGAAACCTGTGTGGCTAGGATGCACAATAACGTGGGCAATTTTATTACCAACTAATATCCCATACTTAGTATCCGGAATGACAATTGGTTATGATAGAAAAGTGTTCTTTATTACAAACTAGATGTTCTTTTTATCTGTATTTATCATTTTGTGCCACTTATTAACTCATCATTGTCATTGATTATAATATAGGAACAGGATTGCCCACTAAATTGTACATGTGCTCCATTGTTTGAAAACCCCACAGAATAGTTGTTTGTGGTTTATTTCCTAACGGCGCCACACAATATTTTCCAGGATAAATTTGTCCTAGGAAGTTGGGAACCAATTTTTAGGTTACTGACCTATGGTCCGATAACCTATTGGCATGGCGTTGCGTCCGTCGTCTGTCGTCGTCCGTCGTCGTCGTCCACATTTTTATCTTTTTTGTTTACGGGCGAATTTTTCAGAAATTTTGCACAAAAATACTTAAAAATAATTAAAAATAATTCAAGAAGGAGGTATTTTTTAGTTTTTTGATTTTCGCATTTTTTTTAAAATGGCGGCCTGATTTTGGACTTTGGCGGCCATTTTCTCAAAATCTGTTCAGTAACTTTTTTTTCTTTTTGATACATAACACTCCATATATATATGTACTTCTATGATGTCTATGAATTTCGTTGCGCTTGAATCGCTCGAAGTGGGCCATTTTGGCCCAAAGTCGGTCCAAATGGGACTTTCCCCTGTTAAATTCTCCTATGCTTTATAATGGGACACATTATGCCTAATATCTCACTTAATATTGAGATTAGAGACTAGGAATCAATTGTGGACATATAGTAAATGATATATGCTGAATATTCTCGTGACCTTGAATTTGACCTCTGACCTCAGTTTCAAGGTCAGAGCACAAAATGGCTTTTATCTCGCTTATTATCAACTCTACAACTTAGGAATCAATTGTGGACATATAGGAAATGATATATGCTGAATATTTTGATGACCTTGAATTTGACCTTTGACCCCTTTTTCAAGGTCATAGGACAAAATGGCTTATATCTCGCCTATTATCGACTCTACAGCTTAGGAATCAGTTGTGGACATATAGGAAATGATATATACAAATTATTGTCATGACCTTGAATATGACTTTTGACCTCATTTTCAAGGTCACAGGACAAAGTGGTTAATATATCTCACTTATTATCGATTTTACAGCTTAGGAATCAATTGTGGACATATAGGAAATGATGAATATTCTCGAGACCTTGAATTTGAACTCTGACCTCATTTTCAAGGTCCAAGGACAAACTGGCTCATATCTTGCTCCTCTATTGACTGTATGGTTTGGGAATCAATTGTGGACATATGGAAAATGATATACACTGAATATTTTGATGACCTTGAATTTGACCTTTGCCTTCATGTTCGAGGCCACAAAATTGCTAATATCTCTCTGATTATTGAATATACAGCTTAGCAATCAACTGTGGACATGATATATGCTTAAAATTATATATGCTGAATATTCTCTTGACCTTGAATTTAACCAGTGACCTGACTAACATCTAAAATATTAAACATTGTCCGGTAACCTATCTTTTAATTTGTTATAGCAGTTTATGCTTGAATCACTCGTATGAATGTGGCAACAATTAAGATTATCAGACAGTTCAGTGATTGAAATGGTATCAATGCAGTGTCAGCATTCCATTCTGTTCAGAAAGTGACCATGGCAGTGTAAAACTAGTTTCATATATTTCTGGAGCAGTTCATTTGTATGAAAATGTGATGGTCATTTCCTTATGTCATTTACCAATGACTTATGGAAGCTCGAATATTTGTTCCGTTTGGATGAGCATGCTCCATGCCTGGAACTTCGTTATGATCATCAGAAACAAATGACAAAATTACATCAATGTTTTTCTTTTCTGTTTCAGGAGTGTTTTCGTTGGAGGCCAAAACCCTGTTACTTGTTGGTATGTAAATGTTGTAGATTGTGGTCTGTTTATTGCAGAAATTATTGGTGAATCTTAGCTTCAATGCCTCGTCATATTTTCTTTTTTTGCATTTCAAGGATTGTATTCGTGTGACATGATTTTTTTCTTCAAAAACTAACATTTTTTCCAGACTGTGTTGACAACTTGTGTCTGCTGTCTGTTTGCTTCGTTGGTCTGGACCTGCTCACTTTGTTGTGAAGGTAACAAATTACACTAAAATTAAACTCTATATTGTTTTGCATAATGTTTATCATTACATCACAGTGACAGCATACTATCTATATTCTACATTCTATTCTTGTGTTGTTTTGGAAATTACTACGGATTCCATTATGACAGTGATAAGTCATTTAGTTTCTATTCTGTTTCAATACACCCATTGCACCATTGAAAAAATCAGTATTTTCACCTATTTTTCCCCGACCAACTTGGCCTTGACATTGCTCAAAGAACCTTTGAGCCCCTTTCAACTCATCTCAGCAACTCAACAAAATTGAGTTATCAAACGCACTGCTCACATCGGGAACACCTTCGTTGTGCAATTCGGTCTTCCACTTTCAGTAAGACTTAAATTAAGAGACTCATTACATGAGTAGTATCAAGCAGCTACAAACCCTATTTAAGTCTTCTGGACGATCAGCAGTTTGGGCAATGTCAAGGCCATGTTGGTGGAAAAACCAAGAGCGAGAACTTTCCAATAGTGCAATGGGTGTATGGAGACACTCAATGCTATTTGACAGAATGTTTATTTTGGCATATGTTTTTCAGCGAATCACTCTGTATATCCAAGTGTGGTATCACTATGATTAAATGATGTACATTTGTTTGTTCCTCATCCTACCCCTACCCCCTGTGTTCTCCAGCACCTCTCGTCGACCGTTGTGTTACCCAGCACCTCTCGTCGAACTCTGTGTTCCTGAATCACCTGTCGTCGACCTCGGTGTTCCTGAAGCACCTCTCGTCGACCTCTGTGTTCCTGAAGCACCTCTCGTCGACCTCTGTGTTCCTGAAGCACCTCTCGTCGACCTCTGTGGTCCTGAAGCACCTCTCATCAACCTCTGTGTTCCCCAGCACCTCTCGTTGACCGTTGTGTTCCCCAGCACCTCTCGTCAACCCCTGAGTTCCTCAGCACCTCTCGTCGACCTCTGTGTTCCTCAGAACTCCTCGTCGACCGCTGTGTTCTTCGTCACTCCTCGTCGACAACTGCCGCACCCAGACGCTTGTCTTCTCCAGTGCAAGCCCCTCGGGTGCCTCAGCTCAGCATCTGACAAAACCACTTGTGGTATGTAGTATCCAGTTCAAGTGAACTAAGCATGAAACACTTCAGCTCTTATGACATTAATCAGTTTGGTTTCTAGACCAAATCTTCATGATATAATAATTTTATGTGAATGTAGTGTCATGTTTATGGAACAAAAAAATCATATGTACTGTTTACCTTTCTGGTATCCAACATAAATCAAATTGTATGGATTCTATTGAAATGACAAAATATATACAATGTATTTATGATAAATAACTACATAACAAACTACAACGTAGACCTGAGTGTATCTGATAATACCTGATGTGTACATGTATTTATATCGAATATTTTCTCTATGCAGATTCGCGCATTCCATTGGTGACTTGTTGCAGCACCAGCCAAGTAGCTTCACCAAGGAGAATCTACTTGTTTCACTCGTGGTACTGAATGTTATTTTCATTTTGTAATTGTAACCCCCGAACCAACTTCGGCGGATTTGCTCCCCTCGCTCCACCACCGTCTTATAGCTCTACAGGTTTCAAATCTGAACCGGTTATGATAATTTTTTGGAGGGACATGGCTTTTGGTGAGATCGCCATATCAATCGATTATGGTTGCCATCGCAACCTGATTAGCGACACATTTTGTGCTCAACTCAGACTGTTCAACACACATGGTTTGTGAATGCTCTATGGGTTAGTTTTTCACTAATTCAGTCTATTACTGACCATATTAAAACTAGTTTAAAACATTATTATTGAGCTTAACAGGTTGAAAACTTTGTCTAGTAGAAATGTCATGGCTTTAACTGAATAAGTTAACATTAGTTTTACTAGTTAAGTCTATTATTGGCCATAATAAAGATAGTTAAGACAAGAAACATTTATAATTGAGCTCAACAAGGTGAAATTTTCTGTCCAGGAGAGATTTCATGACCAAATATTATAGCATTATTCTCAGTAGTTAATGAAAATAGTTGGGATGAGAAACATTATTAGCTCAATAAGGTAACAGTTTGTCCAGTAGAGGTTTCATGGCTGTACCCATAATGTTTGGGAATTCAGCAAGGTTATCCATTCCTGTGAGAAGCTCCTGGAAAGTATTTGCTGAGAAATAATAATAAGGTAATGAATATTTTAGCTGTTATGAGTATTACTGCATGGAATAAAAATGGAATAAAAATAGTTGAGGCCCCAAACTTTCATTACTGATAGAGATGAAACAAACTGGCCTGGCAGTAATGATATTTTGTTTGAATTAACATATTTTGAGCAATAGGGATGATAGGGCTTCAGGGGGATACACCAAAGCGGTCGTCGGCGACTGAATCATTCAGTTACATTCAATCTCAATGTCATCTCTTGTCATAGTGATAGTACATGGTACCTGATAAATGAATGCTGTTTTATCTCAAAGTTGCTATCTTTTAGTATTCAAATGGACCTGGCGATTGTGTAAAACTGTTGATTTCTTTTTGACCTCATGCCACTGAGAAAAAAAGTGAAACGATTTAGTTTAAACATTCGTCTACAATGATTCAATAATCCCACAATGTTGAACCTGTCTTAAATTTCTTTATTTCAAATGACTTTGATTTTTACAATATTTCTTATACTATCTTCCTTTCTTTGTTTCAGGTTGTGTATGAAAAGTCCCAAGTGGCATAAACTAAAGTCCCAAGTGGCATAGCAAAAGTCCCAAGTGGCATAAACTAAAGTCCCAAGTGGCATAGCAAAAGTCCCAAGTGGCATAGCAAAAGTCCCAAGTGGCATAGTGAAAAGTGTATGAAAAGTCCCAAGTGGCATATGAAAAGTCCCAAGTGGCATGTGAAAAGTATATGAAAAGTCCCAAGTGGCATAGTGAAAAGTCTCAAGTGGAATAAGAAAAGCACACTGAGTTTGAAGTATTACGATTCCTGTCCTGATAACGAATACTGATAAATCAGGGACTTGGCTTTTGTGTTTCTTGACAGAAGCTCAGACACTGATTTGCAAAATTGAACTTGGCACTGAATTTCTTTTGCAAATCTTGCACTTGCCAAGTTTGGTAATAAACTCAGAATTACAGTTTGGGTCGCGCTGTGGCTGCTGTTGGAAGATCGATTGAACCCACGACAACCATTATTATTATCCAATCAGTTTCTTGTTTTCCTGTGGTTTTCATTTAGTTTTGTTTTCCACGCTGTATATTTAGGGAATATATTACTTGTGAATAATTACCTCCTTGGAGAACAATTTCATAAGAAAGTAGACTACATAGAAGTTGTTGTGTATTGATATAGTTCCAAAATATAGAAACATTACTGCATTCTGTGACTGAGTACACTATAGGTTTGTGTTTTGAAGAGCAGTGAATAACGAAGTAAAAATCTCCCTGTTTCATTACAAATACACTTTCAGATAGCTTATGAATTTGTAGCTAGACACAAAAGTTATTAGCAATCTTTAACAGTTGTATTGTTGTTTTCTGTAGTCCTTGTGATCGGATATCTTTTGCTGTTGAGCTTTGTCAAGAAATTATCTCCAAAACAATAAAAAATACCAACCTGTCTGCATCCTAACTAATAAGTGTGTTTGGTATTGAATTATTCGAATATTCAATATTGCTATTTTGTGTTTGTCTTGAAATTTGTCTCTGATCCTTGTCAATTTCATAAGTGTGTCTGTGTTTTTGTGTTTGAAAAATCATATAAACTGAGGTAATAACTAACATACACTTATTGTACTGATACTAATATCAGCTATCAAATAAGTGAATAGTCTTGTTTTGTAGTATAACTTGTCAATAAATAGTTTGCTGCATTTTTTTTGTTAGCTATATATATTTGGTATTGGCCACCTCACACCGCAAGCTACCAAACGAAGACCAGACGGACGCATATCATCGTAGTGTACCAGAAGGACTATAAAGGTCGTTGTTCTGTGGTAAAAATTGTTCTGCAACACATCTGTTTCACTGAAGAAACCCAAATCTGAGATTGATTGAATTGAAAACGTAATATATTTTCAATTGAGAAGCGAGAAATCGCAAATATACTTGTTTGTGTAGTACTGAACACATCGTACCTGAGGACCACGGGACTGGAATAAAGTTTGAAACGTGAACACCTCATAAATATATAGGGCTATTCCATTTATATTCTTGTGATCACGAACTGTAGTAGCTGGCGACATATAACTTGTGAATTATTCTACTGTTTGTATCTATATCTTGTAGAATAAATAATTGTACTGCAGTTGGTGATTGATTGACTACATTCATTCATATTTTGTGAGATCCAAGCTGATACCACCCGAGGGAGTAACTGAGACACAACAATAACTGTTTCACACGCATAACTTGATTGACATATTTTTTGGCGCATGATATAAAACAGACCTAACCACTCCCATATAATAGTAATTAGTATATTAGCGAGATTCATTTTCGAGAAATAATAATTACCAAACACATTGTATGTGGTGTATGTTGAAGACGGCCTCTGAATATCCACATATTGGCACACTTCGAATAATTACTCTTGCATATACGAAATTTGTATTCACAGGTTTGAAGTTCATCGAATTTTGTGGTAACAAAAGTGCATATTCATTTTACTAGAAAGGAGGGCGTAATAGTTAGAGCACCATATTTCAAGCAAATATTGATCTGAAATAGATTAATTTGTCAATAGGAACATTTCACAAGACTATAACATCACAGTAAGTGTGCCGTAATTTTACATAAATCGGTAAGTGTTGAGAAGTGTCTTATTTACATACAGAGAAAGTAGTAAAAATGGCCAAGCGAAAGAGTGCAGAACAGAAAAGAAAGGAAAAAAAGATTAGAATGAGGGCAGTGCGAGAAAATGAAACGTCAAATGAAAAAAGTGAACGATTGGAAAAGGAAAGAAAACGACGTTCAGCAGTTCGACAATCTGAAAAGCCAGAGGAGAAAAAACAGAGAGTTGTGCGACAAGCGAAGAGTCAAAGGGAATTAAGAGTTAAAGAAACAACAGAACAAAAACGAAAGAGACTTGATACACAATCAGAAATTCAGAGGCAATTGCGAGATGTAGAAACAACAGTACAAAAACGGCAGAGACTTGATACACAATCAGAAATTCAGAGGCAATTGCGAGATGTAGAAACAACAGTACAAAAACGGCAGAGACTTGATACACAATCAGAAATTCAGAGGCAATTGCGAGATGTAGAAACAACAGAACAAACATTGAAAAGACGTGATAAAGATGCAAAATTTAAGAGGAACATGCGAGCAGAAGAAACTGTAGAAAAGAAAAGGCAGAGACTCGATACACAAGCCAAAATTCAAATGGAATTTCGAGACAAAGAAACAGCAGAACAAAAAAAGTTAAGACTTGACAAAAATCGTTGGAAAGAAACAGAAAGGATTGGAAATGAAACACCCGAAAAGAAAAAGTGTAGGCTTGAGAGAAAACGTAAAATTCAGAAGGATAAAATGGAAAAAGAAACACCAGTACAGAAAAAGGTGAGAACTGCTGACCAGCGTGAACGTCAGAGAACTTTGCGTGAGATTAATAATAATACAGATAAGGATGTGGTATGTAGTTTTCTCAATAAAGTTAAGGATTCTGCTAATTATATATGTTGTTCATGTCATAGATTGCTGTTCCGGATGACAGTCATTCGTCTGAACAGTGAAAAATACAAGAAATGTTCCAAAGCTCTGTTGAGTGAGGTGCTCTCATTTCGACTTAAATCATATGATGACCATGAATGGATTTGCAGAACATGCCATTTGACACTAAAAAAAGGAAAGTTACCTGCGCAGTCCAAAGCTAATAATTTGACATTAGTTGAACAGCCACGAGAACTGAAAGACCTAAATTCGTTAGAATTGAGACTTCTGTGCCAGAGAATTCCATTCATGAAGATGGTTGCATTACCAAGGGGCAAGCAACATGGGATACATGGACCAGCAGTTAACGTGCCTTCAAAACTAGATGCAGTTTGTCAATTGTTGCCGCGGTTGCCATCAGAGTCCCAAATCGTCCCGATGAAGCTCAAGAGACAACTGAAACATTCTACTCATTACATACATGAACATGTAAGACCTGATGTATTGATGAATGCACTCAGATGGTTGAAGAAAAACAATCCACATTATAGCACAGTAGAGATAAATGAGAGTTGGCTTGAAGACGCTAGAGATGATGATAATGAGCTGTGGCAAGCAATCAGTCTGGACGGTAGCCAAAAAAACGTCGAAAACGAGCAAGGAGCTAAGGATAAATATCTGCAAGAAAGCACATCCAATACACAGAAAGTAGATGGTCATCAAGTAATGTCTGACAACAACGCATTTGAAGTTGTGTCTATGGCTGATATAAGCAAGTCCAATCGGAATGATTATGCTAAACTAGCTATGATGGCACGGCAAAATGATATGAATATAATCGATGTACCCGGAGATGGAAATTGTATGTTTTATGCAATTTGGCACCACCTTGAAAGACTTGGTATTACCGGTACAAATGCTACTTTGTTGCGCTTCCAGGTTTCTGAATTCATGCGGCAAAATCGAGAACACTACATAGATTTCATATCAGCAAGAATTGAAAATCACGATTTGTCCAATGCTGACACAGAACAACCAACTATAGAGGACATGGTTATCAGTGCCATAGATGACCGAGATTCACAAAAAGAAGTACAGTGGGTGAGATATCTTGATGAACTTGAAAATGGAAGTCTTTGGGGTGACAATGTGATATTGCAAGCTCTTGCAGACATGCATTCTTTGACAGTGAATGTCCATGCAACTTCATCTGAAGTGGTACATATTGTCAAACCGAGAGCTGGCAACAATGGTTCACGTGTAATCCACCTTGGATTGATTGCACAATCACATTATGTGGTTTTTGAACCATGCATGTCCTCTGAAATTCGTGCCAGCTGCAAAAATGAGACAGAAATAAGATTAAGAGATTTTGATAGCGATGAAGAGACTGATGAAATGGTAGCTGACGATGAACGAGCATTTGAAGAAGCTTCAAAAATACGTGGATTACCATACGAAACGAGCATGGTGAATGACGACCCTGAACTGTTGAACAAAGAAATCAGTGTGGCACCAGCGGAAGGCCAGAAACCGACGCCATTTCTCAGTGATCCTAACTTTGAAGAACTCTCGAATCCAGACAAATATCCGGATGGGGCAAATGCAATGACAGCTAAGCGTCCCTGTGAATTGACACCACGAAGGTATTTCAACCAAAGATTACTTGATTTTGATGGTCGATTTGGGTCGATAGAATACATCCTTAGTGCACAGTATGCCACAGAATGCAAGCAAGTAACTAGTGACATCAACCACTACATTTTCCGGAGAGCTAGTGGAAAGAATTTCCAAGGGAAATCTCTAACGGCTGGAATGGTTAAGAGTGTTGAACAAATGAAAGGTTACATGAAAGCTGATCATGCATATAGAATGTTGAAAAACGTAAGAGGAACGCCAGCTTACTTTCAAACTGTCTTTTATGATGTGTTGGGTATGGTTCGACAGCTAGGGATACCAACTTGGTTCTTCACAGTGTCTGCTGCTGACATGCAATGGCCCGATGTTATACAAACGATTGCAAGACAGTATGGGACAATTTTGAATGATCAAGATGTGAAAGAAATGTCATTCATTGAAAGGTCACAATGGTTGAGAAGGAATCCCGTGACTGCTGCGAGACAGTTTCAGTACAGATTGGAGCTCTTGTTCAAGGATGTTTTGAAATCTAATGCACAACCATTAGGAGAGATTGTTGACTATGTCATTCGCATTGAATTTCAAGCTCGCGGATCTCCTCATGCTCACACTCTTCTCTGGGTGAAAAATGCACCGAAGAGTAATGTAGATTCGGATGAACAGATTGCATCTTTCATTGACAAACATATTTCTTGTGAAATTCCTGAAGAGGATCCTTGTCTGGAAGAGTTGGTGAAGAAGTTGCAGACACACACTCATTCGTCGTACTGCAAGAAAAAAGGGCATTGTAGATTCAACTACCCGAGACCACCAGCTCCTGTTACAATCATTGCAAGAGAACCAGACGATCCTGAGACGGCGAATCATCAGAAAGAGCATGCTTCAGACGTTCTGAATAAAGTCAAGAATGTCGTTTGTGATCCAAACACCCCAAAAGATAGCAATATGAGTGAAATCTTGGCAAAAGCAGAGGTTTCTTTGGAAAATTACACACAATCATTACAAGTTTCAGAGAGAGGCACAACTGTAATTCTAAAAAGATCTCCCCAGGAAACATGTGTTAATACCTACAATCCCACTGTATTGAAAGCTTGGCAGGCAAACATTGATGTGCAATATATAATCGATGCTTATGCGTGTGTTATGTATGTAGCTGCATATATGACAAAGAACGAAAAAGGCATAGGAGACCTTCTCAAACAAGTTTGTAAAGAGCATAAAGATCAGGAAGTAAAGACTATGCTACGGCGTGTGGGTTCTGTATTTCTGAACCATCGTGAACTCAGTGCTCAAGAAGCTGTCTATCGCATTTTGTCCATGCCAATGAAGAAATTCAGCAGAGAAGTATTGTTTGTGAATACTGATCAAGTGTGTGACAGGGCAGCAGTTCTCAAGCCGCAAAAACAACTTGATGAACTGGAGGATGCTGATGAAAATATTTTCCAGAGTAACATTGTTGAAAGATACTCACTGAGGCCAGACTCTGTTGATAACATGTGTCTTGCAGATTTTGCTTGTAACTACAAAGTTAGTTATGCAAACCCAGACGAGTGCACGGATGACAGCCTTCCTATTGTATTAGAAATTGAAGATGATGGAGACAACCGTAAACCACTCCCCAAGTATATCCGGTTGAAAAAATCTGGGGGCGTCATGCATAAACGAAAGCGTGAGGCAGTCATCAGGTTTCGCAAATTCAGTCGTGAAAAAAATCTGAGTGACTTCTATCGAGCAAAACTGATGTTGTTCCTCCCATGGAGAAATGAAAACACTGACTTACTGGCCCAATATCCAGACTATGCATCACATTATTTCGCAGTTGAGGAATCCATCCATGAAAATGAAACAAAGTTCACAGAAAATTTGGAATTGATAGACCAAGCTGTCGAAAACAATGAAAGACTTGGGCCACCAGAACATGTGTGGGCAGATATTGCACCAGGCGCTGAACATGAAAATTTGCAAGACATCAATGAGGGAATTAACGTTGAGAGAGACATTGACCAGGAAGATCTTGATGATAATGCAGCGATGATAGAACGACCTGATGGTCAACATGTGTCCGAAATTACTGCACGTTATCAAGCTGAGGCTGAAAAACAGATAATAGAGGATGACGAGTACAGACGTATGGTTCGTGAGTTGAATGAAAAACAAGCAGAAATTGTATTCTACAACAGGAAATGGTGTAAGGAAACAGTGATAGCTCTTAGGGAGAACAAGCCAGTCAAACCGTATCACATATTCGTTAGTGGACCTGGTGGTGTTGGGAAATCACACGTGATCAAACTGATACAGTCAGATGCAAGAAAATTGCTACGAATGTCCAACACCATATTGCCATACGATCTCGTGGTACTATTGCTTGCTCCAACTGGTGTAGCTGCATACCAGATAGGTGGCATGACAATTCATTCTGCACTGATGTTGCAAGCAACAAAATATGGGTGTGACCAAATATCATTTGACAAACTGAATAGTTTGAGATCCAAATTTGAGAACCTTTATCTGCTGATCGTTGATGAAATATCTATGGTAGGATCAGATATGTTGCTAGAAATTCACAAGAGATTGGCGAAAATCAAGGGTGTAACAGGAGACTCAGTCTTTGGGAATGTATCAGTGCTAGCAGTTGGAGACATGTATCAACTTCCACCAGTGAAGCAGTCTAACATTTTTCAACCTGTCCGTGATCCTGTTGAGCGGTTAAATGGCAATATATGGAAAGACCACTTCAGACTGCATGAATTAGATGAAGTTATGAGACAAAAGGATGATGGTGCTTTTGCTGAAATGCTTTGTCGTATCAGAGTAGGAAAACATACTGATGCTGATATTGCAATGTTGCGAACACGTGAGATAGCCGAGGATGACCCTTCTTATCCAAATGATGCACTACATGTTTTTGCATACAATGCTGATGTTGATAACAGAAACGAGACAAAACTAAGAGAATTAGAGCCAAATGAAGAAAAACTTTCATATATTCACGCATCAGATGACAAGACTGATAGTACCGGTCAGCTTGATTTGGACAAGATTCGTGCATCAGCAAAACGTTCAGAAACGGCAGGCTTGCATACAGTTTTGATACTAGCAGAAAATGCAAGGGTCATGTTAACATATAATGTGGACACTGCAGACGGTCTTGTAAATGGTGTACTCGGAACAGTGGAACGTATTGTGAAAAATGTGGGTGGAAAGACGCAAGTTATTCTCGTTAAATTTGATAATGACACAATTGGTAGAAATGCTATTCGCACCAGCCAATGGAAAAATGAATACCCAAATGCAGTTCCAATACAGAGACATGAAGGGAGGTTTGAAAAAGGTAACAAGAAAGGCGCTCAAATTGCGAGAAGGCAGTTCCCTCTTACGCTGGCATGGGCTGTAACAATTCACAAATGTCAGGGTCTTACAGTCGATGCAATAGTTGTCAATATGAAAGGAGCAAAACGCTTTGGCAAAGGACAAGCGTATGTGGCATTTAGCCGTGTGAAGACGATGGAAGGTTTAT
Organism: Terebella lapidaria; assembly: GCA_949152475.1. Classification (NCBI taxonomy): domain Eukaryota; kingdom Metazoa; phylum Annelida; class Polychaeta; order Terebellida; family Terebellidae; genus Terebella; species Terebella lapidaria. The sequence continues at coordinate 39,574,552 of OX424557.1, read as the reverse complement.
ATATTGTGAACTTTGATGCTGTTGGGATCAAAGCCAATGACAGAGTAGAAACTGAAATGGAACAAATGCGAAGTAACACAATACCGACAGATAGCTTGAAGCTAATGGATGTCGAGAAATCTGACTATAAAACAATAGGACATTTAAATGTGCGGTACTTTTTGAAGAAGCTCCCGGATTTACTGAGTGACAGATATAGTGACATATTACAACGTGTGGATGTTATGTGCTTTACGGAAACGTATTTGGCTAAAGAGCACAATATTGACACCTTCTGTCAGAAATACAGTTACAGTACCTTCAGACAAGACGTTCCATCTATAGTCGCACATGGTGGGATGCATGGTATCATGATTTGTGGAAAATACGGACTGCAAGGAAAGGATATCACGCCTGAGAACACTGAGGGGTTGGAATGCAAAGTTGTAACATTTGAAGCTGTTCAGCTGACCGTGGTTCTTGTCTACAGAAAACCATCATGTCATTTGGAAAATTTTCTCAAGAAGCTCAACACTGTAATGCAAAAGTTGCCATTAGATACACCGATAGTTGTTCTTGGTGATTTCAACGACGATCTTAGTGTCAATCCTGAAAGCAAATTGACGAACCTAATGACAGAGCTAGGATTTGATCAACTTGTGACAACACCAACCACAGACAGAGGCACGTTGATTGACCATATATACTACAATAGGTGCACATTGGATGGCTCATTTATTCATGTACAGGACACTTATTTTTCTGATCACGATATGACATTCCTGTCCACAAAATAGTGAAGTTTAATTAATTAGTGAAGTTTAAATCCAGTTTGCATTTCAACAAAGATATAAACTATGATTGATATATTATTCATTCTAATAACTGTTCATTTGTTGAATTTATTGGTACTCGTTACAATGATCAGTGTTTAACAATCCTATTCCTTTCTCGAATGAGAAGAAATGAAATCTATTGATATGTTATTTATTGGTATTTGTTGCATTCAATGGAGTATTGAAGATTGTTTTTCTCAAAGATACCGGTCTTTGCCACATTTACTCATTGAAACATCTTGATTGATTCACATGACAATTATTGTTTTGATCACGAGATAAAATTACTGTGCACAAAGTGTCCTTCGAATTCATTGTTTTCATTTTGCATACTAATCGAAAGATGTCACATGGATATTTTGTTTATTGTATTTATTGTTGTTCCCTTTCATATTTGCTATATTTTGTTCATTGTATTACCATTGCTCATCACAGTCATCAGTATTTATAGTGCATGTATGGAATTTGATGTTGCCGACATCACTGACATAACTGTTTTTGTGAATTGAACAATTCTACTACATTTTTTTATGGGAATACATATATATCAATTATGTATTTATTGCGTTTAATGGCATTTCATTGATACACGTTGTCACTTGTAGTGGTAGGCAATATTGCCCAAAAAGGGGTTTTAATTGTTGTGTTATGGTAATCACTCGAACGTTTTGAGTCACATTCTAACTTTGTGTCACAACCTAACACCATTTGTGTCAGGTTTGCATGAAGTTCGCTTGTACCAATTGAATAAATGAAAAAAAGTGTTATTAACATTCCTTTCAACAATGTTTCATCAATTATCCATTTTATTTAATTTACAAGTCACTTGAACAATTTACTCGACGATAGTGATTATTAGTGATAACTATTATCTCTGCTGATGTCTTATCCTCTGATATTTACATGACTGTAGATTACATTTTGTTCGATCAGACTGTATTAAATCCACAGTTCAGACGGGGATGATCCATTTGGTGATGAAGCCCAAGGTAATCATGGATACACATAGGTTCGTATCGTTCACTGTGATGTTCAGTAATCAATGAACCTGCAATCAATTCTCGGGTTGTGTTTCATTGAGAACTTGGCAAGATAACATTCCAAAGAATGAAATCTATCATTGTATATATCACTGAATATGCGGTTTTCTGCATTATAGGATGATTATATGTCAGATTATTGTATATAAATATAAATACCAAATGGTAAGATTGAAGTGGTTTGTGAGCTGATTTTCTGTGAGATACACAACTTGCAAAGGGTTCGCCCTGTGCAAGCTCTATATATGGGGAATGAGGGGGGGGGGGTTAAGGGGTGCCTGCAATATAAATGTGCGTTCAGTAAATGTTTTAGTTTTGTTTTATTAGGAAAAAAAATAATATTCTGCTTCCCACCAAGACGTGTGTGAATTCTTATATGTGAGGATAAATAAATAGACATTTCTTTGATTTGTATTTAGGATTTTTATCCAACATCTGTAGAGAAAATGATCTGCACGTACAATATCTACAGCAATATCTATCTATTTTTAAATATTAAAGTAATGAAATAATACGCATGTTTCATTCATGGAGAATGTTTAACAATTCCTGCGATAAATGTTTAGTATGTTTGTAATAATGATATAGCTTTAGTGCCTAAACCGACCCTCTACTTTTTGTTCAATTTTCTACACAATGGTTCAAGGTGTACATTGTGTTCGTGTGTATTTTATGTGTATGTGTTGTGACAGGTTTAACATGCTCAATCGAAGAAATGATTTCACCAATGCGAACGCCATTGAGGTGGGATAACCTTAATAAATACCAGTACATGAATATCGAGTTGTGAAAATAGTATATACTTGAGTGAGTAGGGTCTCTTTCTCAAATCTGGTAGTCTGGCATGCTGTTCCTGAATCCCAATCTTGTCAAATTGCTCGTGTTCGGTTCATATATGATTATACATGTACAAAATGATATACAATGTGACACGTGAAGAAATATATGTGTCCGGAAATATATAAGACCATGATAGTACTGATACTACGTATCAATGGCTGAGTAGACTAAAAATAATGTCATAAAAATGATGTTTGTATGCGAAACCCTTCGGGTAGTGAATTGACATTTAAATTTATAATAATGTTATAAATAAGGTTATGTATCGGGGAGATAATATCCATAACAAGATGTCTTGTGACAGCCATAGATCGTTAAAAAATCTGGCACCATTATGCAAATACTGCACTGTTGGTCTGCAGGTACATGCAATTACTACTCGAGGCAAGAACATTACCACACGAGGCGAAGCAGAGTGTCATAATGTTCTTGGCTGCGAGTAGTAATTGCATGTACCTGTAGTGCAACAATGCAATATTTGTTTCACTATACAGAAATAATAATAAGTTTATCAACATCTGTTAAATCAAAAGCTAAATGATGGAAACTGTTTGCTGTTCTTCGACATTTCCTTCATTCTGCATCACAAGCTGTGGATGTCAAGCATATTCCGTCATCAATACAAAAGCTAAGTTACGTTGAGGTATATCAAATTACTGCACAGCGAGTAATCGATATACGGGAACATGTACTGGTAGGTAAAATTGTTCAATGCTGATTTATGACACAGAGCCCATTACAAGAATTGTATTGATATATGTAATATAATTTGTCCATGTATCCATTGTGATGTCTATTTGTCACACTGTCTGTTATGGATAAGGGCCGTAGGTGTTGTTGAACAGGCACACGTACAAGATTGAATATTCAATTATTCTAGTTTAAGATATGAAATAATTTGCAGAAACTTTATCATTGATCTTTAATCTTACTGCACTAAGTAACGATCCATATTGTAGTTGTTGGTGTCAGTGAAAATAAATTGGGCTTTATAATCTATGCATTTGTATAAAGTTTGTCAGCAGTTTTTTCAGTAGAGTGTATGATCAGTAATGAATATGATCTAACCCACAATATTTCGTTGGTAAGTCCTACGATTGGATGATCGTTCATGTACATGTATGTGTTACTTTTCAAATATGCACATCAAGCCTCTGGCGTGGCATTGGGTTGCCCTTAACCAAAAAGAAATAGAATTCTTATAGGATTTGTTTATAATAAAAAAAACTACGGAAAAGGCCAGCATATTTGTAGTTATTGTAGACACCTATAATTATTGAATAACTCATTCGACAATGTAAAACATAGGAGAGAAAACGTTTGACTCGCTGTCTCAGACGAACAAGCAATGTGTTTTATTTGTTTTCAGTTGTTCATATTGTTAAAATGTGTGTTTGTAAACTTTGTACAATAAAACACCATCAAATGTGCATATATTTCAGTGTTATTTATCTGATAACAGTTTGTCCATTCTGGACAAACATGTAGCGAATCATGGCCACAACTACTCTGTTCAAGTTAAACTTATGATTACCTTATTATACAGCTAACTGTATAATAACTGTTATACGTCCAAAACTATTCAGGATGGAAATATCCTCAAACTTACTCGTCTTGATTCCCAGTTCAAATATAGGCACATAGATTTTGAATATATCTGAAACATAAGCATGAGGCTCCAGTGTAAATACAAGTTGCTATACTAAATATATGCAACATTCTGGCTTTACTAATGCGTTTCTATTTTCACAGTTCATTGAGATACAGAGACCTCAATTTTCGTTTTCTCCTCGAAATCGACCTTGAACTTAGGCATTGATATACGATGGGACCAGGATTGTTTATGTGTTGCTGTAGAACTGTCAATTACATATCACCAGCTCATTAAATCATATTGAAAACTGATATGCTTATTGAGAGACTATTCTTATTTCTACATTGAAAGTTCTGAGGTTCTTGGCAAGAACAATCTGACTAATAAACAGTAGGAAGATTAAAAAAAATATAGACATGCACTTGAACTTCAATTCCTTCATGATTAATCCGATCATACTAAAAATGGCAAACTACTCGAGTAATTATGGCTGGATGATTCAAATTTATGAGCCCATGATTATTGAAACAGAAGCTATTACCAAAAATGTGTTTTTCTGAGATTTTGCTGACCGAGTGGGCACAAACAAACAAACAAACACATCCACAAACCAACTTTTGAAGACCTTTCAAATGAGCTACTACTCGATATATTCACAAAAGGTCGAGGTCAAGGTCATTTTTCAGGTCAACTTTGACCTTAGGCGTCCAAGTCAATGTTTCCATTCAAGCTCGCCTAAGAAAGGCCTTTCGATATGCTACAATATGATCCTAGTCTGAACTCTGTACGATGATTAGTTCCGAAGTTATGGTCGTTTATGTGATTTTGACCTCTTCTTTGACCTTGACCCTTGACCTTGGTTCACGAAAATTGTGCCTTGTCTGAGCATGGAATTATAGATTATACTTGAATATTTTATCCACAATCGAACAAGAATTGTGGACGCTATGGTCTTTTGAAATTTCGAAAAAATTACGTTGATGACGTCACTGTGACGTCAATAAACGTCAAATTTGAATATTAATGGGATAGTGTGTGTCAGGGGAAAAAGACCTTCCATTTGATATACTACTTGATATGTTTCAGTTAGTTTTGAAATTTGACCTTGAAATTTTCCTCATGTGACCTCATTTTTCGGACCAAGTTCAAGGTCAATCATAAAATTGACATATTCATCTAATTTTTATACCTCTTCTGAATGATATTGTTCAAATTTCATGAGTCTACGACGATTCCAACGGATGTTATTACCAGAAAGGTGTTTTTCTTGGATTTCGATGACCTTGACCTTGATCTTTGACCTTTGTACTTCAAGTCGTAGAGGTCAATGCTGTCAATATGCATACCAAGTTTCAAGAGATTCCATTCACTATTGACGATGTTACGGCCTATTGAAATTTCGGAAATTTGACGTTCATGACGTCATTGTGACGTCAGTGTACGTCGCAGCACCAAAAATAAGATATCGCTGGAATCAGGGGCTCAAGACCTTTCCAACGATATACTACTCGATATGCTGCGCTGATCTTCGTACTTGACCTTGACTTCGTCCTCAGGCGAACTTCTCAAGGTCAAGGTCAAGGGTCAAGGTCAAGGTCACGGAAGATAGAACTCGAGCATATCTATGATATGCACTTGATTTGAAGTCTCTACGATGATTAGAACCAGAGTTGTGGCCACTTATGTGTTTTCGACATTTTGCGTGACCTTGACCTTGACCTTCGACCTTTACACACCAAAATAGGACGTTTTCTTGCCAGTATTTCACGGAATATATACACGACTTTTGAAAGGTTTCAATCAAGAATTGGGGACGCTAGAGTGGGCACAAACAAACAAACAAACAAACAGACAAACACATCCACAAACCAACTGACCAACATACTTGCCGAAATCTTCAGATTCCGGCAAGTAACAAACAAACATACAAACACATAAACAAACCAACCGACCAACATACTTGCCGAAATCGTAGATTCCGGCAAGTAACAAACACATAAACAAACGAACCGACCAACATACTTGCCAAAATCGAAGATTCTGGCAAGTAACAAACGAACCGACCAACATACTTGCCAAAATCGAAGATTCTGGCAAGTAACAAACATACAAACACATAAACAAACCAACCGACCAACATACTTGCCGAAATCGTAGATTCCGGCAAGTAACAAACTGACACACAAACGAGATACCATTGGCCTAAAGGCCAAACTTGTCGAAATCTCTTTCTACATGCGTGGCCTACTTTAAGCATAATTGAATGAGGTTTCCGAGGGTGTAATCCATTTCATTAAGAATTAATCCTTAGCCAGATACAATCCTATTTCGAAAATGGACGTTTGACATCATGACGTCATTGTTGTCGAATGTAACGTGTTTCAACTCTGTACATGGCTTGGTATTAATATTCGATATAGGTTCCCATAATTACAGTCTAATAACTTCAAATTTGAGTGCACTGTGGATGTTTCAATGTTTGCTGAAAAGTCGAAAAATTGGTACGGCAGGCATTACGTTTATTACGTCATAGCGGAAAATCTATCATGGCGGAAAAGTATTGGACAGTACCCTCCTAAACCAGAATTCAACGAGCTTTCCAATGGTGCAATCCGCTCTTCTGTACGACAAATACCTCTCGATATATAGCCCCATTTTAAAAATTGACGTTTTACGTCATGACGTCATCGACGTTGCACGTAGCGTGTTGAAACTTGGTATATGGCTGGGTATTATTATTTCACATATGTTCTATTAATTACAGTCTAATACCTTCAAATTTGAGTGCACTGTGGATGTTTGGAAGTTTGATGAAAAGTCGAAAAATTGGTATGACAGGCCATACGTTTATGACGTCATAGCGGAAAATCTATCATGGCGGAAAAGTATCGGACAGTACCCCTCTAAACCAGAATTCAACGAGCTTTCCAGTGGTGCAATCCGCTTCTCTGTACGACGAATAGTTTCCGAGATATAGCCCCATTTTTAAAATTGATGTTTTACGTCATGACGTCATTGACGTTCAACCGATCCAAGTAAAATTTTGCAATTTGATGGACAATATCAACATATATTGGTGGACAAAATTTCGGAGGTACTGCTGTAAATTTGACTGCTGTGTGAATTTTTGAAATTTTGCTCTATGTTAAAGATAGGGATTTTCCGAGTTTTCAAGAATTTTTAGTGACGTTATCAATAGACTTATTTTTTTTCAAAAACGTGCAGTGCCGTCATAGGGCGAATAGCTATACACCAAAAAAGTTTGGGGATGCTAGCGCGAAAATTGTGGACGCTAGAGTGCGAAAAAACAAAAGAGTGAAGCATGCAATTTTACTTATGATGTACAGGATCATTGGTCCAATTACCGGTAAAAACCGGGAATGAGGTTGATATCTACGCCGCCGGTACACCGGCGGTTCGTCACCCCCAAAAGTTCTGATATAAAGTGGCCTGTCGCTTGACCCAGACTGTATTTAGACATGAGTTTTAGACTTTATTATACCAGTTTGACATATTCGGATATATATATGATATACTGTACTACTAAGCGACCGAGTGTGTATATTTAGAAAGGGACATGTCCAGAGTGGGTAAGCGTTTCTACAGCTTATTGTTGTGTGAATGGATTGAGAATCAGATTCACCCCACTGCTCTTTCTACTTTGATATCTCGGCGAGTTTTCAATTTATTCCAAATGTGAAAAGTGGACCATAAACTAGAAATACCACTGCAAATGACTGCATGAAATCCTTTAGAATTGAATGTTCAGTAAATTTGTGAAAATTGGAGCCATGAAAACATTAAAAATATCTGTAAAATCCAGAATCCTCATAAGATTCTGATTAAGTTTTGTCAGATTATAGACAAAGTTCGAGGTCGATCATGGAATTGACATATTTGTTTGATTGATATACCTCTTCTGAATGACATGGTTTAAATTTTATGAGCCCACGATGATTCAAACTTATGTTATTACCAGAAACGTGTTTTTCTGGGATTTTGATGACCTTGACCTTGACCTTTGACCTTTGCACTTAAATTCGTAGAGGTCATTGCTGTCAATATGCATATCAAGTTTCAAGAGATTCCATACAGTATTGACGATGTTATGGCCTTTTGAAATTTCGGAAATTTGACGTTTATGACGTCATTGTGACGTCAGTTTACGTCGCAGCGCCAAAAATGAGATATCACTGGAATCAGGGGCTCAAGACCTTTCCAACGATATACTACTCGGTATGGTGCGCTGACCTTCGTACTTGACCTTGACATTCACCTCATGGCGAACTTCTCAAGGTCAAGGTCAAATGTCAAGGTCAAGGTCACAGAAGATAGAACTCGAGTTTATCTACAAGATGAACTTGGTTTGAAGTCTCTAGCACAATTAGAACCGGAGTTATGGTCATTTATCTGTTTTCATCGTTTTGCGTGACCTTGACCTTGACCTTTGACCTAGAATCACCGAAAACGTGCAGTCGCGAGCCATTATCCTAGAGAATATGCACACGAAGTTTGGGAAGAATCAAGCGAAAACTGTGGCCGCTAGAGCGCGAACAAACAAACAAACGAGAGCCCATAGGGCACACACTTGCCGGAACCAAAATATATGTCATATGCCAATGACATGACATATGGATTTGAACAAATTGACTAAAATTTCTTCCCTACTTACTACGTTTACTTACTTACTTTACTTCATTTTACTTTAGTTTACTTCACAAACTACTCTTACTATCAATGTTACCTCATTGAACGTCACAGCACCAAAAATAAGACATCAATGGACTCAGGAGACCAAGAACTTTCTAACGGTATACTACTCGATATGATGAGCTGAACTTCGTACTTGACCTCGATATTGAGCTCATCACAAAGTCTCAAAAACAATGTCAAATGTCATATTCAAAGTCAAATAAGAAAGGCTTCTCAATATGCTGCAATATGGTCATAGTTTGAACTCTCTACGGCGATTAGTTTCGAAGTTACTGCCATTTATGTGATTTTCACGTGATTATGACATCATTTGTGATCATTTCTATGCTGCAAACTTACTGTGAATGGATTTTTCTTTAATATGCATGTTAAAATCGTGTTTATATATGTTATAGTATCACCAGACAAGATCATAATAGCTTCAGATAATAAGTTTCCCTTGAAATTTTATCGATTTGTTGCCACAAAAACGTCAATTACGTCAAAATAGATATATCAATTGAGCTAAAAATTGACAGAGCATCACAGGCCGAATCCACATCATCTGCAGGTGTTAGATCTGCAGTAAATGTTATAAGTTTACACACCTGACACTTAAAAGACCTGAATGTCAGTCTGGAATCACGTTTGACGTCATTATGACGTCAATAGACGTCCGATTCCAAAAATGACAACAGATTTGAAAAGTAATTTCGAAGACCTTTCAAATGAGCTACTACTCGATATATTCACAAAAGGTCAAGGTCAAGGTCATTTTTGAGGTCAACTTTGACCTCAGGCGTCATAGTCAATGGTCACATTGAAGGTCACCTAAGAAAGGCCTTTTGATATGCTACAATATGATCCTAGTCTGAACTCTCTACGACGATTAGTTCCGAAGTTATGGTCAATTATGTGATTTTGACCTTTTCTTTGACCTTGACCTTTACCTTTGACCTTGGGTCATGAAGATTGTGCATTGCCTGAGCATGGAAATATATATTATACTTGGATATTTTAGTCACAATCGAACAAGAATTGTGGACACTATGGCCTTTTGAAATTTCAAAAAATTGACGTTGATGACGTCATTGTGACGTCAATAAACGTCAAATCTGAATATTAATGGGATAGTGTGTGTCAGGGTATAAAGACCTTCCATTTGATATACTAATTGATAGGTTTCAGTTAGTTTGGAAATTTGACCTTGAGGTTTTCCTCATGTGACCTCATTTTTCCGACCAAGTTCAAGGTCAATCATGAAATTGACATATACGTCTGATTGCCATACCTCTTCTGAATGATATGGTTCAAATTTCATGAACCTACGACGATTCCAACAGATGTTATTACCGGAAACGCGTTTTTCTGGGATTTCGATGACCTTGACCTTGACCTTCGACCTTTGTACTTCAAGTCGTAGAGGTCAATGATGTCAATATGCATATCAAGTTTCAATGGATTCCATACACTATTAACGATATTATGGCCTTTTGAAATTTCGGAAATTTGACGTTTATGACGTCATTGTGACGTCAGTTTACGTCGCAGCGCCAAAAATAAGATATCACTGGAATCAGGGGCCCAAGACCTTTCCAACGATATACTACTCGATATGGTGCGCTGAACTTCGTACTTGACCTTGACTTCGACCTTAGGCGAACTTCTCAAGGTCAAGGTTAAAGTTCAAGATCAAGGTCACGGAAGATAGAACTCGAGTATATCTACAATATGCACTTAATTTGAAGTCTCTACGACGATTAGAACCGGAGTTATGGCCACTTATGTGTTTTCGACGTTTTGCATGACCTTGACCTTGGCCTTTGACCTAGAATCACCAAAATCAAACCCGACCTGCCCGTTATCCTACAGAATATGCACACCAACTTTGGAAGGACTCCAGTGAGAAATGTGGACGCTAGAGTGCGAACAAACAAACAAACAAACAAACAAAAAATCGGCCATAGGCCAAGCTTGACGAAATGATTTACACATTTGCTTACATGTGAAACATTTACACAATATTTACACATTTATGACATCTCAGGAGCAACCTCAAGCATTGGAAACTGACAAATTTAAAACATCTATTAATCAATGTGTGTAACTGTCCACAGCACAAAATTTTGATGATGTCATTATTTAATTATTACAAACTGATAACTTTCCTGATGACGCCAGTGTGTCTTTAGAAAAAACTATTTGGTCTGGGTTTGTTTCTATTGCAACGTTGTATTTTACGTTTGTTATTAGCATCATCAAAATCTGGATGTATTGGTGGTAAATAGATTGAAACTTACTTCAATATCATAGTGTTGCATCTTCGAAGAACAATCCAATGAGTTCAAGCAGACAGTGATGGCCGATTTTGTATGCCATACTGGTATTATATATACAGTAGGGACGACAATTTTTGCACGCCATAATCGTACCAGATGATAATTCAACAGAGTATATAATATATCAAAACACACTGCAAAAAAAGTTATTGGAAAAAACCACTATCATAATGAAGGTACTGGATATTCTAAAAGAGCAAAGAAAAGTATTTACCAGCATGTAGATTCGAACTTGCAGTATCACAAACCTATGTGTTTGGAAGCGAGTGCTATAACCACTCGGCCACCGAGCGATTACACTATCACTTGCCATATTTCCCTTTCCCATAGAGAACAACTATGACCGCATGCATGTCGGCCTGACTGCGCGAAGAATCCCAAAACAAAAGTAACTTTACAACTCAAACTAGTAATGATAACCAACTCAATTGAGGGATTAGGGCAAATAATATCCACATTTTATAGTTCTATATTCAAACCTGCATCTCCGATAAAATTGGCAAATTACATGAGGTAATTTTGTGGCCACTACTCTAGAACTACCACTATGCAACTTGCACATGACCCCCGGATTTTCGACCTCGGGCGATAATCGGGAGTTTTGGTCGTACGACCATCGGACATACACCATTCAACGCCGAATTGACCATATAAAAATACAAAAATACTAACAAAAATTAATCTTGATCAAAAGCGGAGTTATTGCGATTTTTCAGTTTTGTCCTTTTGCTTAACCTTGACCTTAATGTTTAACCTTGGCCACCCAAAAGTTAATCACTTGGTCACATATAGACTGCGCATATTGTGGCTAACTTTCATACTCCTAGGATAAAAAATGTGACCTCTAGAGCACTAACAAACAATCATACAGTGTATATTCATCTGATCGACATGCAGTAAAATCGGCCATAGGCCAACACTTGACGAAATGACTAAACATTTGTTTACATTTAAAACATTTACCCATAATTTACACATTGAAAAGATTTACTGAACAACTCCTCGAAATTTGAAGAAAGATACTTTTTTCATGAAATTTTTACGTTGGGCAAACTTTTCAAGGTCAAGGTCAAAGTGCACATTCAAGGTCAGCGGACAAAGACCTTTTGATATGCTACAATATGGTCCCAGTTTGAACTTTCTATGACGAATAGTTCCGAAGTTATGGCAATTTTTGTGATTTTGACCTTTTCTTTGACCTTGACCTTGACCCTTGACCTTGGGTCACGAAAATTGTGCATTGCCCATGCATGAAGATATAAATTATACTTGAACAATTCCATCAGAATCGAACAAGAATACCGGACACTGTGGCTTTTCCAAATTTCGAAAAATTTACGTACATGAGGTCACTGTGACGTCAATAAACGTCACATTTGAAAACTGATGGGAAACTATTTATCATGGGTTCAAGGCCTTCCATTTGATATATTACTTGATAGGTTTTAGTTAGTTTGAAAATTTGACCTTGAAGTTTGCTCATGTGACCTCATTTTTCCGATCAAGTTCAAGGTTAATCATGGAATTGACATATAAGTCTGATTGCTATACCTCTTCTGAATGATATGGTTCAAATTTTATGAGACTACAACGATTCAAACAGATGTTATAACCGAAAAGGTGTTTTTCTGGGATTTCGATGACCTTGACCTTGACCTTTGACCTTGTATTTCAGTTCATAAAGGTAAATGCTATTAATATGCATGTCAAGTTTCAAGGTATTCCATACAGTATTGACGCTGTTATGGCCTTTTGAAATTTCGGTAATTTGACGTTTATGGCGTCATTGTGACGTCAGTGTACGTCGCAGCGCCGAAAATAGGGTATCACTGCAATCAGGGGCTCAAAACCTTTCCAACGATATACTATTCGTTATGGTGCGCTGACTTTCGTACTTGACCTTGACATTCACCTCATGACGAACTTCTCAAGGTCAAATGCCAAGGTCAAGGACACAGAAGATAGGACTCGAGTTTATCTACAATATGAACTTGGTTTGAAGTCTCTATAACAAATAGAACCGGAGTTATGGCCACTTATGTGTTTTTAACATTTTGCGTGACCTTGACCTTGATCTTTGACCTTGAGTCACGAAAATTGTGCATTGCCTGTGCATGAAGACATATATTATACCTGTGTAATTTCATTAGAATCAAACAAGATTTGTGGACACTATGACCATTTGAAATTTCGAAAAATTAACGTTTATGACGTCACTGTGACGTCAATAAACGTCACATCTCAAAACTGATGAGAAAGTATGTACCAGGGAATCAAGACCTTTCATTTGATATACTAATTGATAGGTTTCAGTTAGTTTGAAAATTTGACCTTGAAGTTTTCTTCATATGACCTTATTTTCCTGACAAAGTTCAAGGTCAATCATAAAATTGACATATACACTCGATTACTGTACATCTTCTGAAGGATATGGTTCAAAATTCATGAACCTACGACAAATCAAACGGATGTTATTACCGGAAACGTGTTTTTCTGGGATTTCGATGACCTTGACCTTGACCTTTGACCTTTGTACTTTAATTCGTAGAGGACATTGCTGTCAATATGCATATCAAGTTTCGAGAGATTCCATAAAGTATTGACGATGTTATGGCCTTTTGAAATTTCGGAAATTTGACGTTTATGACGTCATTGTGACGTCAGTGTACGTCGCAGCGCCGAAAATAGGGTATCACTGCAATCAGGGGGTCAAGACCTTTCCAACGATGTACTACTCGATATGGTGCGCTGACTTTCGTACTTGACCTTGACATTCACCTTAGGCGAACTTCTCAAGGTCAAGGTCAAATGCCAAGGTCAAGGTCACAGAAGATAGAACTCGAGTTTATCTACAATATGAACTTGGTTTGAAGTCTCTAGGACAATTAGAACCGGAGTTATGGCCATTTATGTGGTTTTATCGTTTTGCGTGACCTTGACCTCAATATTTGACCTTGACCTTCCAAAAATGAACTCATCCATCTATAATTGATTGCACATCTTATGACCTAATTCCATGATTCTACGATCAAAATTGTGACCTGTGGAGCGCTAACACACAAACAAACAAACAAACAAAAAATCGGCCATAGGCCAACACTTGACGAAATGACTAAACATTTGTTTACATTTAAAACATTTACCCATAATTTACACATTGAAAAGATTTACTGAACAACTCCTCGACATTTGAAGAAAGATACTTTTTTCATGAAATTTTTACGTTGGGCAAACTTTTCAAGGTCAAGGTCAAAGTGCACATTCAAGGTCAGCGGACAAAGACCTTTTGATATGCTACAATATGGTCCCAGTTTGAACTTTCTATGACGAATAGTTCCGAAGTTATGGCAATTTTCTGTGATTTTGACCTTTTCTTTGACCTTGATCTTGACCCTTGACCTTGGGTCACGAAAACTGTGCATTGCCCGTGCATGAAGATATAAATTATACTTGAACAATTCCATCAGAATCGAACAAGAATTCCGGACACTGTGGCTTTTCGAAATTTCGAAAAATTTACGTACATGAGGTCACTGTGACGTCAATAAACGTCACATTTGAAAACTGATGGGAAACTATTTATCATGGGTTCAAGGCCTTCCATTTGATATATTACTTGATACCTTTTAGTTAGTTTGAAAATTTGACCTTGAAGTTTTGCTCATGTGACCTCATTTTTCCGATCCAGTTCAAGGTTAATCATGGAATTGACATATAAGTCTGATTGCTATACCTCTTCTGAATGATATGGTTCAAATTTTATGAGACTACAACGATTCAAACAGATGTTATAACCGAAAGGGTGTTTTTCTGGGATTTCAATGACCTTGACCTTGACCTTTGACCTTTGTATTTCAATTTTTAAAGGTCAATGCTATTAATATGCATGTCAAGTTTCAAGGTATTCCATACAGTATTGACGCTGTTATGGCCTTTTGAAATTTCGGTACTTTGACGTTTATGACGTCATTGTGACGTCAGTGTACGTCGCAGCGCCGAAAATAGGGCATCACTGCAATCAATGGCTCAAAACCTTTCCAACGATATACTAATCGATATGGTGCGATGACCTTCGTATTTGACCTTGACATTCACCTTAGGCGAACTTCTCAAGGTCAAGATCAAATGCCAAGGCCAAGGTCACAGAAGATAGGACTCGAGTTTATCTACAATATGAACTTGGTTTGAAGTCTCTATAACAAATAGAACCGAAGTTATGGCCACTGATGTGTTTTTAACATTTTGCGTGACCTTGACCTTGATCTTTGACCTTGAGTCACGAAAATTGTGCATTGCCTGTGCATGAAGACATATATTATAAATGTGTAATTTCATCAGATTCAAACAAGATTTGTGGACACTACGACCGTTTGAAATTTCGGAAAATTAACGTTTATGACGTCACTGTGACGTCAATAAACGTCACATCTCAAAACTGATGAGACATTATGTACCAGGCAATCAAGACCTTTCATTTGATATACTACTTGATAGGTTTCAGTTAGTTTGAAAATTTGACCTTGAAGTTTTCCTCATATGACCTTATTTTCCTGACCAAGTTCAAGGTCAATCATGAAATTGACATATACGCCCGATTGCTATACCTCTTCTGAATGATATGGTTCAAATTTCATGAACCTACGACAATTCAAACGGATCTTATTACCGGAAACGTGTTTTTCTAGGATTTCGATGACCTTGACCTTGACCTTTGACCTTTGTACTTAAATTCGTAGAGGTCATTGCTGTCAATATGCATATCAAGTTTCAAGAGATTCCATACAGTATTAACGATGTTATGGCCTTTTGAAATTTCGGAAATTTGACGTTTATGACGTCATTGTGACGTCAGTTTACGTCGCAGCGCCAAAAATAAGGTATCACTGGAATCAGGGGGTCAAGACCTTTCCAACGATATACTACTCGATATGGTGCGCTGACATTCGTACTTGACCTTGACATTCACCTTATGGCGAACTTCTCAAGGTCAAGGTCAAATGTCAATGTCAAGGTCACAGAAGATAGAACTCAAGTATATCTACAACATGAACTTAGTTTGATGTCTCTAGGACAATTAGAACCGGAGTTATGGCCATTTATGTGTTTTTGACGTTTTGCGTGACCTTGAACTCAATATTTGACCTTGACCTCCCAAAAATGAACTCATCCATCTGTATTTGATTGCACATCTTCTGACCTATTTGCATGATTCTACGATCAAAATTGTGACCTGTGGAGCGCTAACACACAAACAAACACACAAACAAACAAACAAACAAACAAACAAACAAACAGACAGACAAACGCGACTGACCAACATACTTGACGAAATTTAATTTCGTCAAGTAACAAACAGACAGACAAACGCAACTGACCAACATACTTGACGAAATTTAATTTCGTCAAGTAAAAATCGGCCATAGGCCAACACTTGACGAAATAATTTACACATTTAAACATGTACACAAAATTTACACATTGAAATCATTTCCTGAACAACGCCTAGCATTAGAAATCGAGATATTTAAGCCATCTCCTGAACATCATCCAGCAGTATAGTCTACAATTTTAGACATTAGACGTGAGAGTTGCTTCATTTTCACCGTGACCTTGGCCTTAATTCTTGACCTTGAGGTCTGAAATTTCAAACTTTTGTTGGAATTGATGAGGCACAACTCCTGAGTACAAATCATAAAAAAAGATATTGAAACTTGGTTAAAAAACATAGTCCAAAACGTTGGGATCCCCAAAAACGAAAATCTTGACCCCCGAATTTTCGACCTCTGTCGCAAATCGGCAGTTTTGGTCGTACGGCCATCGGACATATATCATATGATAGGGAATGGACCAAATAAAATTACAATAATACTTTAAAAAATTAGACTTGATTAGGAGCGGAGTTATTGCAATTATTCGATTTTGACCTTTTCATTGACCTTGACCTCAATTTTCGACCTTGACCTCCCAAAAGTGAACTCATCCGTCATATGTTGACTGTGCATCTTACGACCAGTTTTCATGATTCTGGAATCAAAATTGTGACCTCTAGAGCGCTAACAAACAAACATACATTGTATATTCATCTGATCGACATGCAGTAAAATCGGCCATAGGCCAACACTTGACGAAAAAATTTACACATCTGTTTACATGTAAAACATTCACACAGAATTTACACATTTATGACATTTCCTGAGCAAGACCGGCATTTGAGACTGACTCATTCAAAACATCTAGTTAATGTATCAAAACAATATGTACTAGATCTACTAACAGCACAAAATTTTGATCATGGCAATATCAGAACACCCTAAAATATAGCACTGTTATAAATACTCCTTACTACAACGTGGAAACTTCCCTATCATGGTCTTGCATCTTTGGAGAACTATCTAATGACTTCAAGCAGATGGTGATAGTCATTTCGGCATGCCATACTGGTATTACAGGACAGTGGGGATGACCGTTTTGCACGCCATATTCGTACCACATGATAATTCAACAGTGTATATTCATAATATATCAAAACACACTGCAAAAAAGTTCTTGGATAAAACCACTTTTATGTATAATGATGGTACTGGATGTTCTAAAAAAAAAAATAGCCAAAAAAGCGTGATGCAGGTGCAGTCCCAGATTTGTAACAAAGGATGACGTGTTGCTCTCCCAACCGCCCCCACTGATTTCTTGGTTGGAGAGAGCCACTGATGGGGCTAATCAGCTTAATATTTTCATATTCCGAATGTACCAACCATGAAAAAAAGCGACATAGTCGCTCGGATATTTCACGTGAAAAAGACCGACATGGTCACATTTATCACAAGAAAAAGCAGACCATGTCGGAGTTTTCACGATGCTCGGTTTTATTATGCAACAAGACTGCAGTTTTTTTTAAACGACTCATTCACGGGGGGTATAATGTTTCGTCAAATATGCTTGGTGTGTGTTCAAAGGTGCTGTTCACGGACCGTAGTTACGCCTCACTTTGAAACATATATGTATTCAGTGAAAAAATATTATGACAAATAGAATACAGCTCTTTCGGCACAACAGTAAGGCCTCTGGCTACAGAATGTCAAGAGTAGCTTCGGACATTCGACAAGCATACATCCCGAAACATGATGCCGCCCGTGTCATTGCTAGATCTCCTTCAGCGTTCTTTCGGTACGAATGGAAGATTTTTATCTCTGGAAAATCTTCATAATATTGGGATAATTACTATGTGTTTGTAGCTGTTATTTGCTCATATTATCAGCAGGATGGTATCCATCTAAATCAGGACTATATTTATAGTATATTTTCA
Organism: Terebella lapidaria; assembly: GCA_949152475.1. NCBI lineage: Eukaryota > Metazoa > Annelida > Polychaeta > Terebellida > Terebellidae > Terebella > Terebella lapidaria. Next base: position 39,555,929 of record OX424557.1, on the reverse strand, counting down.
GCAGATTATGCGGATTTTCCTGTCAAACTTGTGTGCGGAAATTTTGTCAAATTGGCCGTGAACGCGTGATCAATCTTTGCCGTGAGCGAGCGCGCGGCTGCCAGTGCGTTCAAGCCACCCTCTTCCCCTCTATCACTGCGTGTCAGAATACTGGTCACCATGCCAGCAATACCGGACGGTACATGACTAGGCCTATCTCACTGTGATGCACACACCAACTGGCCGTGGGGAAACCATTGCGGCTTGCATGTACAACATTAACTTGGGCATTTTAGTTTTTTAGTTTATGATTGGTAGATCTTCTAGACTTGTTTGAAGGCACATTGATGTATGCAGCTGTTGTCACATAGGCCTCGGAGCACATGTTTAATTTAGTGGGCAATCATGTTTCTCCATGATAATCAATGATAGGTGTAATGATGAGTTTATCAGTGACACAAAATGATAATCACAGATAAAAAGAACAAATGATGTGTCATAGTAACAATTTCCTATCACAACCAATCGTCTCTACGGATCTTAACTAACAGGCCCATAGGAAATCAGCTAGGAATGAGATTGCCCACTAAACTTTACATGTAGATCTAACCCCTATCGAGGCCTAGATCTACTTGGTTTAACTATGACCTGTTCACATATATGTTTTGCCTTGTCCTGAGTTTGAGTATTTTTGACATCAATATTATGAAAAACTACGGTGGCTTCTATCTGCCATACTTTCTTTTCCCTGTGACCCTTTATGTACGCATAAAGATTTGTTTTTGTGTAAAGAATCATTGTTTTTGCGTAAAGAATAGCACATGTCTCCGCACAAAGATTACCTTTTGTATTCCTGTAAATAATACCACTTATTTCTGCGTATATGTTTGCGTGCAAGCAATTATTTACTATGAGTTAACAATGTACTATATTCTTTACTCGAAAACAATGGGTATTGTTTATGCGAAAACACACCATCGAAGACAAATTCTGAATGTATTTTCTAGTTCTAATATACCACAATAATTGGCATTACTTTTAATTATTATAAACGTATCAATTCGCTGAGTTTGATCAAATTTGTTCCGAAATTTAACATCAAGGTAGATCGCCAGCTATTTACGTTTTTAAGTTACCGGACCTATGGTCCGATAACCTATTGGCATGGCGTTGCGTCCGTCGTCCACATTTTTATCTTTTTTGTTTACGGGCGAATTTTTCTGAAATTTTGCACAAAAATACTTAAAAATAATTCAAGAAGGAGGTATTTTTTAGTTTTTTGATTTTCACATTTTTTTCAAAATGGCGGCTGTTTTCGACGAAAAATGCCTGATTTTGGACTTTGGCGGCCATTTCCTCAAAATCTGTTCAGTCACTTTTTTTCTTTTTGATACATAACACTCCTCATATGTACTCCTATGATGTCTATAAATTTCGTTTCGCTTAAATCGCTCGAAGTGGGCCATTTTGGCATAAAGTCGGCTCAAATGGGACTTAATTCCCATGTTAAATTCTCCTATGCTTTATTATGGGACACATTATGCCTAATATCTCACTTAATATTGAGATTAGAGACTAGGAATCAATTGTGGACATATAGGAAATGATATATGCTGAATATTCTCGTGACCTTGAATTTGACCTCTGACCTCATTTTCAAGGTCACACTCTATTGACTGTATGGCTTGGGAATCAATTGTGGACATATAGAAAATGTTAAACACTGAATATTTTGATGACCTTGAATTTGACCTTTGTCTTCATTTTCAAGGCCACAGCACAAAATTGCTAATATCTCTCTGATTATTGAATATACAGCTTAGCAATCAACTGTGGATATGATATATGCTTAATATTATATTACTGAATATTGTCTTGACCTTGAATTTAACCAGTGACCTGGCTAACATCTAAACAATTAGACATTGTCCGGTAACCTATCTTTGGCCCTTGGCCTAATTTTTTAGATATATGCCATCGATAAAAACTCGTGACATCGTTATATTTGGGTAAATACGTATTTGAACAGGTTTACAAAATCCGAGTATAAAATTTAATTCAAAATGCGGCCCAAGTATCAAACACTGCGCCTGGCCATCTAATCCGTCTGTCACATTTTTAATTCTTATTGAGTATAGAGGAAGGTGCAGGATGATACTTGGGCCCCATATGCCAAGGAATATTACTCTGTTTGAAATTGAAATAAACTGTGACTGTGAAACAGCTGGTTTGTGTGTTTCAATTGATATATTAAAATTTCAAAGGCCTTTCAGATTTTTAAATGTCAATTTTAATCGAATGAAATTTAAATTGATACTGTGATTTTGGTCATGTTTTACGGCACGTCAGCATAACTGCCCACATACCTAGAGATTTCTCAAATTGTGCTACAGGTCACAATTTTGCTTGAATTCTTTTGTTATTTTGAGTGTGCATTTTGGTTGTGTTAAAGCTCAAGACCTATGGATTGTCATGGGAGTGAGACATGTTTTCATGGTAAATATGGTAAAAATTGTTTAAATGGTTGTGGAGTATTAAACGTTGCAGATAGAGCATATAATGTTAGTATATAACACTCATATAACGTATATGGGTATAACATGGTGCTGTGTTGTTATTTCTAGATCACACTTGACCCGATATTAATCACAATGTACTCTCCACACTTGTTTTTCCTTCAACGAGAAAGAGAAAGTGCGTGGTTGGCATACTGACATGTCTGCATCAGGAGTTGATCGATGACCACGTGATGGATTCTACTGCGTTCTTATTCAACAAAGTTTAAAAAGGTTTGATATGGTTTCATGTATTTTAGTGTGTCAGGCAGTAAGTCTAAATGCTTTGTATGTTACGATAGACATTCTTTGAGTAAAGCGTTGGCTGTTTTATTCTAGCAGACGATAAATAGATTTATAACAAGTATATTTTCGTATCAGTATTATGGCTTCAGAGATAGTGTAACTGACAATTTCGAATGATTATGTTGGATGAAAGTTGCAATTTTATGAAGTGCTAACTGAAACATAGTCAAATAATTTTGATAGATTTGTTTCTGCGTATATATAAATATTTTCTATGTGATTTATAGAATGTTGAATGCTTTTCATATTGGACAATTCCAAGACCTACCTCGCATGATGATTGAGGAGTTCCCAGCTGACGTGTCTCAACTGACAAGGTGTGATTTTTGTCGTATCGTAATTCTCATGTGTTTATAACTGATTCAAATTTATACATTGTCGATTGTAACAGTTTAAAGTAATATCAAGTCTATCGGCAGTTTTGTGTTGTCAACAGTAACTATGATCTGATCTACCTTGTCTTCTTGCTGTTAAAGTTTACCAAAATTTACATTGCTTGTGTACTTGAAATGCATGTCGTGCTAACGAATGTTTTCTTGTTTATCCTCATGAAAAGTTGTTACCATCTGCTTTTGACATAATTGACTATATCACGAACCATCAAAGTGGCCTTTTTGCACCCATTGCATTTTGATGCCAAAAGTGGGGGTACAGTAGATGGCAGTAGCTAACAGGAGATTCTTTGCTTGTGTCCTAAGGAGTGTGGCCGCTGTGACGAGGGAGGCAAGCCACAAGGGTGTCTGAGAGGATTTCCCTGACCTATCGGCTGTCGACAGAGAGCAACAGCTGCTGATGAGCCCAGGAGCGCTGCAAAGCATCCTAGGTGGAGTCTCCGGGAGAACCTGGACAACCTGATGCGAGTCTTCCACCATCGCCAGAATTGTCATTGTCATTGTTGTTATAATGTAGAGCTATTATTGTAGGGTCAACATTTTGTGTTCATGTCCATGACTGTTGGACGTTGACCCGATTTTTGTAGAATTTTGACTAAGGTTATGTGACATGTTATCAAGGTAAGGTCAACATTACCGTGTCCATTTGACACCTGTCCAGGATTGTTGGACGTTGACCTGATTTTGTATTGACTAATATTAAAGAGTATAAATCATGAAAATATGATGTCAGCTCATTTGAAGCCACCCGTTGAGCTGAATAGAATAGTCTTGACAGAATGTTGATGTTAAGATTTGTTCAAAAGTTACAGCTATTTAAAGAGAAAATCTCCAGCAAATTGCTCCTGATAGTCTTGAAACAATCTCTCGCCTAATAAGTATGCAAATGAGATGAGTGACATCATTGACAGATTATCTTGAGTAAAAATTGAGCCTTTTATGTTCATATTTGGTCATCTGGTATATATTGTCTAGTAGGAATAGTCCGTGAATGCATCCAAATCTTGGTTGCCATGGTAACTAATTGATTGATTTAGCCCTTAGCCGCGTGGTTGTTAAGGCTGGTATTAAGTCCAAAACACGAACCTTGTGACCTTGGATGATAAGTGAAATACGGACTGTTGAGCTCATTTAAATAGATGTATGGCGTAAAATGTTACAGGTAGTGTCTATGTTAGTATTGAACACTGGAAAGAAGCAATTTATTTTCACGGGGTTCAGACATCTTTTTTTCTTCAAATATTTGGTGACCAAATATGGTGAAAGAATTTATATGGGTGTGTAGGATTAAGTCCACACCCATGTTCCTAATGAACACTCATAGGAAGTCATATATGGGTATAAAAATTGATGATGTCGAATTTGAACTAGACTGGAGAGGTCAAATACTCGCCTTTGAGCTTAGTTCATGGGCAATTGAATGTGGGGCCTAATAGGTTGCAGTTTCGAATCAATATTAGTATTGTGCAATGATGGGAAATATAATATTGCGCCAATTGATTTTTGTGGGAGTTACATACCGTATTGGTCCTAACACAGTAGTAGTACAGGCATAATGCAAGACTTCCAACATTAGCCCCTGTAAAAAAAGGTAAATTTTGAGAGGCATTTATGAAAAATCATTAATATAACACCTATACAGTGTTTATTGTGGTAATTTAGACCATATAAGACCTTGATCTAAGAAATAACAGTTTTAAATTCAAGACCACGGCAGTTTTTTTCTGCCAAAGAGAGTTGCGTTCTTCTAGTACGGCGCACTCTTCTATTAGGACAAATACGCTACAACTGTATGTTTCAAGATATGACCAAATGTGATAAAAGAAGCTAAATGGGTGTGGAGCGTCAAACGTTGCATATAGGGCATATGTTAGTTTTGAAAACTCCTAGGAAGTCCTATGACCTTCAAAATGATGAACTTTAATTTGACCTTGGATGACCTTGAGAGGTCAAATACTGAATTGCAGTCCAGTTCATGTAGAATTGGATGTAGGGCCTGGACGGTGGCATGTAGAGGTCATATTAGTATTGAAGAATGATATGGCCCCAACTTCATGGTGGTTACATACATGTATGTTGCAAGATATTATGACCAAATAAGATTTTAAAAATTTACTGAATATGAAAAATGGGTGTGGCATCTCAAATGTTGCAGACAGGGCCCATGCTAATAATGAACACTCAAGGAAGACCTATATCACGTTCGAAAGAATGACTTTGAGAGATCAAATACTGACTTTTGCCATTTTGTTCATTGGGAATTGGATGTAGGGTCTGAGCAGTTGCAGGTAGAGTATATATATTTGTATTGAACACTGCTAAGGAGTAATATATGACATCTGTTAATCCCTGTAGGCTTCAAACTTGCTTGTATTCAATTAATCATATGAAGTTTCGAGAAGTACGCATGATATAAGGACATTATTTCATACAAGAGGGGTTGATATCACCTGGTTGGGCCTCTGGCATGTTTTATGTATTCCAAGCAGAAATAGGTGAATTACATGTTTGACTTGTGAGGAGAGGGGTGCTTGGATCCGAAAGTCTGTTGTGCACAACATGTATGTAATGATATGACAAATCATCAAGGTGTATCTAACACTGGTGTGTCTGTTGCACAATGTTGTATACTTGAATCCTTGTTTGAATACATTTATGCTGGCAGGGATATATGTGAGAGTACGTGATAGACTCTGAGAACCTAAGTTATGTTATAATTACAGCAAGCCACTGAATGTAGTATCTTGAGTAATTGACTAATATCCTTGTGGTTGTTGGGAGATTTTTCTGTCATAACGTATTGATATTTCAAAATTGACTGTGCCCTCATGATTTAACGCGTACATGTAGCCAAACAGGCCAGGATGATTGATTCCTGAAAAAAATAGTGTTGTATTATTACCCTGACAGATCAGGTCTTCTGGGGGTTTGAACTATTATGTAGGCTTGACAGAACTAGAGGAACCAAAAAAAAGCAAATCTTATAACAGTAGTTTTACAGTAGTTTTTGTGGTAATGCATCCAAATTGAATTGAGTATGATTCAGAGTGAAATCTGAATATATCTGATGAGCTGTGATATGGGCGTGATGAGGAGATACAATCGACGATCGTGGTCTCTGTAAATGTCACAATAGCTTTCATTGCATCCTAGTTGCAGTCGTATGTGTTTTGATGTTACTTCGAAGATGTAACATTATATATTTCATGGTTGTCTTCCGATGCTTGTCGAACTTTGCGATTCGATATAAAAGAAACTAACGAGATTCGCCACACATTTACACCAGTAACAATTTAAATCCCCTATCAATTTTCTTGACTTACTTGACCGAGTGGACCTGTAGTTAGCCGATTAAGAATCGTGATAAGCAGCTTGAACGCATTGGCGGCCGTACCCAGCTCGTAGTTATATAGGAGTATAGAAAATCTTGCATGCATTTACTATGTACATATGAAGTCAGGGCTATCTCTTGATAAACCTCACCGAAGTAAAGTAGACATGTGTAAATGAGTATTGTACATGCAGAAATTTAATTTGTTTATTTTTCAGGTGTGACTCACCGATCGTTGAAGTTCTGCCTGCTTGGTGAGTATGTGTAACAATACTCGCCATTGACGTTGGCGCAATACTTGTCACAACAATTTAAATATTTTCACAGTTGAATTTCTGACACAATGTTTGTACATTGTATACTATTTTTTTAAATGTATATACCATGAACTTTTTGTATCTGTTTCAGACTGCGTGTCATTTGTCCTGCTTTTCTGAGCTGGGGTGTTCCTGCTGTCTGCCTCCTGCACCTCCTGGGCTTGCCGTGTAGGAAAAATGCACATTATTACCACAAAACTGATTGTATTAGCATTATAGATTTTTATCAGTCAATCTTGTTAGTTAGACTGGACTATGTACCAATTACAATTCTCAAATTACTATCAAATCAAGTAAATGTTTTGTTTTGTTAAATATTGAGATAAAAAGAATTCCAAATGCTAACAATTGATTTCGTTTAATTGCAGGAGTCTTTGTCTGACGACAGCCTGGTGCAGCTTTTTTTGCTTTTTTTTTGGTCTTGACAGATTGAGCCAGAAGTGCTATTATAGGCTTCCACGGGCTCCTGCCTGTCAAAACCTGTCATTTCTCGGTTGTGGCAAATAGAGCTAGAAGTGCTAATATAGGCTTCCACGGGCTCTCCCTTGTCACAACCTGTTCTTGAAAAAACATTGACAAAGACAAAAACAAAGTCAAAGACAAAGATATTGCATTGATCCTGATCCTAACCACATCAGGGGAGTTGACGTGGTGATAACAAAAGAAAACAGATTCAGTCTTGTGTATTCAAAGTTTGGACATTGTTGTATACACAAAATCTGCACTTGATTGGAATATAAATTTGTCTGTTTGCATTTGATTGACAGAAACAAAATTTATTGCAATATTGAATTTTCATGCAAACAGTGACATTGTTGCAAATTGATAAATTTATCAATTGCATCAATTGATTCAATCAAGTTTTGGGAAAAAATTTGATTGAACAAATTATTGAAGTTACATGAACTGATACTTTCCGAAACACTGAAGTGAATAGTTGTGCTGTTTGTCATAACGTTCCAAACAGAAGAATTTGCTCTCGGATCAATCTCGTTACTAGATTCATTTGTGATTTCAACTGTGCAATTATATCATAACGTTCAAATATTGCATTGCTCCTGTAATTGTCATCAATTTATCTGTGTAATAAATATCGTAAAAAGACACCACAGCAGTTGTTCTCGAGTTAAGTTTATTCGTGTATATATCTGTTAATAAATTATCGTTGATGGTATTGGATTATAGTATATTTGATACTTGAATAGAGAACAAGTGTTTCACTGTGATCCTCTGGAATAAACGCTCAGTCATAAATACCTGTATATTGTGGTAGAATATCGATAATAAATAAGTATATATTGTGGTTGACTATCGATAATATTGTAATTGAGTGTGAGCAAATACGTAAATTATTATTCAAGATAATTGAGTAACGATATAACTTTGTCAGAATGCCGCGCTCAACAAAAAAAAGTGCTGAACAAAAGTTAAAAGAACAGAGACTCAGAATGCAAAATAAACGTAAAAATGAAACCAAAGAACAAGAAAATGAACGACTAACAAAGGTTAGGAAGTGCATGCAAGAAAAACGTGAAACAGAAAATGAATGTGAACGTCGGTGTCGATTGGAAAAAGTGACAAAACACATGACAACTGTAAGATCAGCAGAAACGACAGACAAACGGAATGAACGTTTGGAAAAAGTGAGAAAAGGCATGACGACTGTGAGATCAGAAGAAACGAAAGACAAAAGAAATGAACGTTTGGAAAAAGTGAGAAAAGCCATGACGACTGTGAGATCAGAAGAAACGACAGACAAACGAAATGAACGTTTGGAAAAAGTGAGAAAAGCCATGACAGCTGTGAGATCAGAAGAAACGAAAGACAAAAGAAATAAACGTTTGGAAAAAGTGAGAAAAGGCATGATGACTGTGAGATCAGAAGAAACGACAGACAAAAGAAATGAACGTTTGCAAAAAGTGAGAAAAGGCATGATGACTGTGAGATCAGAAGAAACGACAGACAAAAGAAATGAACGTTTGGAAAAAGACAAGGAAGCCAAGCAAATTATTAGACAGGAAGAATCGCCACAGAGACGTAGTAAACGTTTGCGAACTGACAAGGAAGCCAAGCAAAATACAAGACAGGAAGAATCACCACACCATCGAAGTGAACGATTGGGAAAAATGAAAAAAATTATGAAAATCAAGAGAGTTACACAAAAACATTCTATCCCTAGCATCACACGTGTAGTGAACAATTTTCTGGATAAAGTGAAGGATTCGTGTAATTATGTTTGCTGTTGTTGTCATCGTCTAATGTACAGAGTAACGGTACGGCACCTTGATGATACTCAGTATATAAAAACACCGAAAACCATAATAAAACGAACACTTGGGAATAGGATCAAATCAGCAAATGATAAAGAATGGATATGCAGAACTTGTCATGCTTGTTTGAAACGTGGAAAAATTCCAGCACAATCAAAAGCAAACAAGTTAACGTTAGTGGATCCACCTCCTGAACTCCGCGAACTAAACAGTCTTGAAATACGTCTTGTTTGTAAACGTATCCCGTTTATGAAAATGGTGGGTTTACCAAGAGGCAGACAGCATGGAATTCATGGACCAGCGGTAAACGTTCCATCTAAAATTGACACTGTATGCAGTTTGTTTCCACGACTGCCATCTGAAAGCCAACTGATACCTCTGAAATTTAAAAGGAAACAAGCATATAAAAGCCACTATATGTATCAATATGTTGACCCACAACGAGTATTGGCTGCTTTGAAACGATTGAAAGCTGATAATCCGCATTACAAAGAAGTGGAAATAAATGAAAACTGGGAAGAAGATGCAGAGATAGATAGTCCAGAGCTCTGGCATGCCATGACAAAATCAAATGAATCGGAGATTACAATTAGCGATACCACAGTTGATTCCAACATTGACAAAGAAATATCTGACACAGTGATTGTTAATGCAGAGACCGTGTTGCCTGATGAAATGAAAAACAACATTGAACGACCTGTGTCTATTCAGCAAGGTATAAGCCATGGTAATGACATAATCCTTGATGTTGCTAATGGCAAAGAAATGACTGTGATTGACGTACCAGGTGATGGAAACTGCATGTTCAGTTCAGTGTGCTACCAATTGGAACGACTTCGTGTAGTCACAGTGACGCCACAAAATTTGCGCATAGTGACAGCAGAACATATGAGAGAACATTCAGAGTGGTATCGTGATTTCGTATGTGCGAGGATTGATGTAGATGAAACGTGTAGAAATGGGCAAGCAGATACCGAGCAACCATCTGATGTAGACAGAGCTGTAGAAAGAATTGAAGACTTTGAATCGCGAAAAGAGGTGCGGTGGATAAAATATCTAGATGATCTGAGCTATGGTGATCAGTGGGGAGAAAATATTGCTTTGCAAGCAATTGCTGATTATTATTCACTGAAAATAAAAGTTCACCAGACTGGTCATGATGTACCTATTCTTGTGGTATGCAGGACTGAAATAAAGAACGAATTTGATTTGGGACTGATCGGACAGAACCATTATGTAATACTTGTACCAACGGGAGAAAAAGACGTTGGGGTGAAATCACAAATTGATACTGAAGAAAGGGATGCTAATGAATCAGATGCGGACATAGATGAAGAAGACGAGAAAGCGTTTGAAAATGCTGTAGCCACACAAGGATTGCCACATGAGTCCAGTATAATAAATGACAATTCCCAGTTTGAAAACGCAACAATAAATATTGCTCCTGCCGAAGACCAAAAACCAATACCCTTATTGAGTGATCCTTACTTTGAAGAACTCTCGAACCCAGACAAGTATCCCGACGGAACCAATGCCATGACCACAGATAGAGAAGTCCATCTAACCCCAAGAAAGTACTTCAATCAAAGACTACTAGATTGTGATGGAAGATTTGCACAGTCTGTGGAGTATCTGCTTAGTGCACAGTACGCAGTGGAGAACCAGCAAGTTCACAGTGACATAAACCATTACATATATCGCAGATGTGCTGGTAAAGAATTTCAAGGAGAAAGATTGAATGTTGGCTTGCTGAAGAATGTGAGTAAGTTAAATGATATGTTGAAAGCAGATGTTGCATACAAGATCCTGAAAAACGTTCGAGGCACACCTGGTTACTTTCAGACATTGTTGTATGATGTATTAGCAATGATCCGACAACTTGGCCTACCAACATTTTTTTTGACCTTATCGTGTGCAGATATGCAATGGCCAGATATAATTCAGACAATTGCACAGCAATATGGCACGATTTTGACTGATGAAGATGTTGATAAAATGTCATACAAAGAAAAGTGTGATTGGCTTAGACGCAATCCTGTAACGGCTGCAAGGCAATTCCAGTACCGACTAGAGCTATTCTTCAAAGACGTGCTAAAATCAAACGCTCGCCCAGTAGGAGAAGTTTTGCACTATGTTATCAGAATAGAGTTTCAAGCTCGTGGGTCGCCTCATGCACACACTTTGTTGTGGATAAACAATGCTCCCAAAATTGACAAAGATTCTGATGAAAAAGTATGTCAATTTATCGACAAGTATATAACGTGTACTTTACCAGATGATGACCCAGAGCTCTCAGATTTGGTGACCAGAGTACAAGGCCACAGTCATTCATCTTACTGTCGAAAGAAAGGATCATGCCGATTCCATTTCCCAAGACCACCGAGTACAAAGACAATGATTGCCAGAGAACCTGACATTGACGAGTTGAGTCAACAGACGAAAACAACTGCCAGAGAAACTCTTAAAAATATGCAGGACATAATGACAGAGAAAGACTGTAGTGATATTTCATTACATGACCTATGTGATCAAGCAGGTATTACAGAAGAACAGTATATGTCTGCGCTGTCAATTTCTCAAAAAGGTTCAAATGTTGTGATGGAAAGGACGCCAAAGGAACAGAATATCAACCAGTACAACCCAACTTTGATGAAGGCATGGAAAGCCAACATCGACATACAGATGATTTTAGATCCATGGGCATGTGTTGCTTATATCGCTAGTTATCTTACAAAAGATGAAAGTGGCATGGGAGAATTACTGAAGCAGGCATGTAAAGAGTATCAAGATAAAGATGTGCAGAGCATGATGAGGCATATTGGATCAACGTTTCTGAACCGCAGGGAACTGAGTGCACAAGAAGCAGCTTACAGAATATTGTCAATGCCTTTGAAGAAATTGAGTCGCAAGGTCGTGTTTGTCAATACTGATCCAGAAGACCAGCGAGTTGCAGTGTTGAAAACAAAAGAGCAACTGAAAGACGCTGACGATGGTGATGAAGACGTTTTTCAAAGCAACGTAGTAGAGCGGTATGCGTCGAGACCAGATGCATTGGAAAATATGTGCCTTGCTGAATTTGCTGCCAATTATTCTGTAAACTACAACGAGAACGATAATGACAGTGATGACAGTGTGCCTACTGTACTTGAAGAGAGTGAAGACCCATCTGACGATGCAAGAAGGATGAATATGCCTAAGCAAATTAAACTGAAACATGGGAAAACAGTAATGCGCAAGAGAAGACAAGAAGCCGTCATAAGATTCAGGAAAGTAAGCATGGAAAAAGAACCATCAAATTTCTTTCGATCTAAGTTAATGTTGTATTTTCCATGGCGAATAGAACAAGTTGATATACTGGGAGATTCTGACAGCTACCTTGAGCGCTACGAAAATGTAGTAGATACTGTAACGTCAAACGAGAGTTTATATTGTTCGGATGTGGCAGACATGGAACAAGCCATGGAACACAATCAGCATAATGGGGCACCAGAACACATGTGGGCTGACTTAGCGCCAGGCAATGAGCACGCTGAAAGACAGGACAGGAATGATTCTGTTGAAATTAATTTGGATATTGATGATGAGGATTTAGCTGCAAATGCATCAATGTTTGAAAATCCACAGTGTCGTCCAACTTCTGATATTGCACTTCGTTACGAAAAAGAGAAAAATCAAACTGAATTGTCACCAAAAGAGATTAGAGAGATGATGCGCAGCCTGAATGACAAACAAAAGCAGATTGTGATGTATCACAGACAATGGTGTAAGGATGCTGTAATTGACATGAAAAATGGGAGACCCGTGAAACCTTACAGAATATTTTTGAGTGGACCTGGTGGTGTTGGTAAGAGTCATGTCATCAAATTAATACACGCAGAAACGAAACGACTATTGCGATTGTGCAGAAAAGTAAAGCCTACAGACATCACCATATTACTGACAGCACCCACAGGCGTAGCAGCATTCAGTATCAATGGAATGACTGTTCATTCAGCTCTGCTTTTGCGAATCTTGAAATATGGAAATAGCGCAGATGCACTGACTTTTGAAAAGATGAACACACTTCGCTCCAATCTAGAAAATGTGGTGGTGTTGGTAATAGATGAGATTTCCATGGTCGGTTCTGATATGTTGCTCAGTATCCACAGACGACTTTGTGAGATCAAGGGAAATACAAACGATGACACACTTTTTGGAAACGTTTGTATCTTAGCAGTTGGTGACTTATACCAATTACCGCCCGTACGTCAGTCACAAATATACAGTCCATACAAGAGTACACTGGCAAATTTGAGTGGTTCACTTTGGAAAGACCATTTCATGCTGCATGAGCTAGATGAAGTGATGAGACAAATAGGGGACACTGATTTCGCAGAACTGTTGTGCCGATTGAGAACTGGGAATGCAACTCAAGGAGACATACAAGTTTTACAGTCCAGAAACACTGATCAGACACAACCTGACTATCCGATAGATGCCTTACATGTCTTTGCTTTCAATGCTGATGTCGATGAATGGAATGCACAGAGACTAGCGGACATTGCACCTGAATGCGATCGAGTGACAATTCCTGCAGTGGATAGCAAAAAGGACAGTACTGGTCTGATTGATCTGACAAATGTATGTACCCAGCAAAAAAGATCGGAAACAGCTGGACTTCATACAGAATTAGAATTGGCAGTCGGCGCACATGTTATGCTGATATATAACATTGATGTGTCAGATGGGCTTGTTAATGGCGTCATAGGATCAGTACAAGGGATGAAACAGAACAACTCTGGGAATGTTGTCATTGTGTTTGTGAAATTCAGGAACAAAAATGTGGGGAAAAATGCCATTAACGTTAGTCAGTGGAAAGATGAATTTCCAGAAGCTGTGCCAATTAAACGTCATGAGGGCATGTTTGACAAAGTTGGACACAAGACTACACAGGTGACAAGGTTGCAGTTCCCATTGACGTTAGCCTGGGCTATTACCATTCACAAGTGTCAAGGTCTTACTTTAGAGAAAATTGTTGTCAGCATGAAAGGTGCAAAGAAGTTTGGAAATGGACAAGCATATGTGGCTTTCAGTCGAGTAAAAAGACTATGTGATTTGTACATAACCGATTTTGACGTTTCAGGAATTCGTGCAAATAGAAAAGTAGTGCCTGTTATGGATGACATGCGCAAAAATCCATTGCCGTCTCTGTCTGTTCGACACATGAATGAGTTGGAAAAACCAGCATGGCTGACAATTGGGCATCTCAACATAAGATATTTCCTCGAAAAAATTAGGGACCTCTGTGTAGCAGGTGATGACATGTACTCACACTGTGAAATAATGTGCTTTACAGAAACTTACTTATCAAAAGATCATGAAATCGATTGTTTTCTGGAAAAGTACGGATATGTAGCGTCAAGGAAAAACACAGATGAACATAGGAATAGCCATGGACTTTTGGTGTGTACTGCTGATTGGTTGGACACTGAGGAACTTCTGTTTGATGTTGAAGGATTGGAATCGAATGTGATCCTGATAAAAAATACAAATAAGCGCCTCATTGTAGTTGTAGTGTATAGGCCACCATCAACACCAATGGCAACATTTGTGACACTACTTGAATCTTTATTGCAGATGATGCCACTCAGTGTCCCAACAGTAGTTGTCGGAGACTTCAATGATGATTTAATTGTCAGTCAGAATTCGTCTCTCGTTAGAATGATGAAATACTATGGATTTTGTCAACATGTTGACAAACCAACTACTGATTCTGGTAGCCTTCTAGATCATATATATTACAATAAAAGTTCACCAGCGTCTGAGATTCAATCATTTGTAGATGTATGTGACATATATTATTCAGACCATGATGCTGTATTTCTAACAACAAAAGTTTAATTTGTTGGCACATATGGACATATTCAAGGACACAGTCATCCTATTAATCCACCACATCATAGACTCACTATTATTATTATTATTATTATTATTAGCAGTGCAATTATTTATTGTAAATAATGTTATTGTTGCTGGTATACACATATGTTTTTTTTTTTATTTTTACTAGTCACCAAAAACATATCAATCTATATGAATTATCATTATTATCGTTGCTGTTGTGGATCGTTGCCGTCATAAGATTCAGGAAAGTAAGCATGGAAAAAGAACCATCAAATTTCTTTCGATCTAAGTTAATGTTGTATTTTCCATGGCGAATAGAACAAGTTGATATACTGGGAGATTCTGACAGCTACCTTGAGCGCTACGAAAATGTAGTAGATACTGTAACGTCAAACGAGAGTTTATATTGTTCGGATGTGGCAGACATGGAACAAGCCATGGAACACAATCAGCATAATGGGGCACCAGAACACATGTGGGCTGACTTAGCGCCAGGCAATGAGCACGCTGAAAGACAGGACAGGAATGATTCTGTTGAAATTAATTTGGATATTGATGATGAGGATTTAGCTGCAAATGCATCAATGTTTGAAAATCCACAGTGTCGTCCAACTTCTGATATTGCACTTCGTTACGAAAAAGAGAAAAATCAAACTGAATTGTCACCAAAAGAGATTAGAGAGATGATGCGCAGCCTGAATGACAAACAAAAGCAGATTGTGATGTATCACAGACAATGGTGTAAGGATGCTGTAATTGACATGAAAAATGGGAGACCCGTGAAACCTTACAGAATATTTTTGAGTGGACCTGGTGGTGTTGGTAAGAGTCATGTCATCAAATTAATACACGCAGAAACGAAACGACTATTGCGATTGTGCAGAAAAGTAAAGCCTACAGACATCACCATATTACTGACAGCACCCACAGGCGTAGCAGCATTCAGTATCAATGGAATGACTGTTCATTCAGCTCTGCTTTTGCGAATCTTGAAATATGGAAATAGCGCAGATGCACTGACTTTTGAAAAGATGAACACACTTCGCTCCAATCTAGAAAATGTGGTGGTGTTGGTAATAGATGAGATTTCCATGGTCGGTTCTGATATGTTGCTCAGTATCCACAGACGACTTTGTGAGATCAAGGGAAATACAAACGATGACACACTTTTTGGAAACGTTTGTATCTTAGCAGTTGGTGACTTATACCAATTACCGCCCGTACGTCAGTCACAAATATACAGTCCATACAAGAGTACACTGGCAAATTTGAGTGGTTCACTTTGGAAAGACCATTTCATGCTGCATGAGCTAGATGAAGTGATGAGACAAATAGGGGACACTGATTTCGCAGAACTGTTGTGCCGATTGAGAACTGGGAATGCAACTCAAGGAGACATACAAGTTTTACAGTCCAGAAACACTGATCAGACACAACCTGACTATCCGATAGATGCCTTACATGTCTTTGCTTTCAATGCTGATGTCGATGAATGGAATGCACAGAGACTAGCGGACATTGCACCTGAATGCGATCGAGTGACAATTCCTGCAGTGGATAGCAAAAAGGACAGTACTGGTCTGATTGATCTGACAAATGTATGTACCCAGCAAAAAAGATCGGAAACAGCTGGACTTCATACAGAATTAGAATTGGCAGTCGGCGCACATGTTATGCTGATATATAACATTGATGTGTCAGATGGGCTTGTTAATGGCGTCATAGGATCAGTACAAGGGATGAAACAGAACAACTCTGGGAATGTTGTCATTGTGTTTGTGAAATTCAGGAACAAAAATGTGGGGAAAAATGCCATTAACGTTAGTCAGTGGAAAGATGAATTTCCAGAAGCTGTGCCAATTAAACGTCATGAGGGCATGTTTGACAAAGTTGGACACAAGACTACACAGGTGACAAGGTTGCAGTTCCCATTGACGTTAGCCTGGGCTATTACCATTCACAAGTGTCAAGGTCTTACTTTAGAGAAAATTGTTGTCAGCATGAAAGGTGCAAAGAAGTTTGGAAATGGACAAGCATATGTGGCTTTCAGTCGAGTAAAAAGACTATGTGATTTGTACATAACCGATTTTGACGTTTCAGGAATTCGTGCAAATAGAAAAGTAGTGCCTGTTATGGATGACATGCGCAAAAATCCATTGCCGTCTCTGTCTGTTCGACACATGAATGAGTTGGAAAAACCAGCATGGCTGACAATTGGGCATCTCAACATAAGATATTTCCTCGAAAAAATTAGGGACCTCTGTGTAGCAGGTGATGACATGTACTCACACTGTGAAATAATGTGCTTTACAGAAACTTACTTATCAAAAGATCATGAAATCGATTGTTTTCTGGAAAAGTACGGATATGTAGCGTCAAGGAAAAACACAGATGAACATAGGAATAGCCATGGACTTTTGGTGTGTACTGCTGATTGGTTGGACACTGAGGAACTTCTGTTTGATGTTGAAGGATTGGAATCGAATGTGATCCTGATAAAAAATACAAATAAGCGCCTCATTGTAGTTGTAGTGTATAGGCCACCATCAACACCAATGGCAACATTTGTGACACTACTTGAATCTTTATTGCAGATGATGCCACTCAGTGTCCCAACAGTAGTTGTCGGAGACTTCAATGATGATTTAATTGTCAGTCAGAATTCGTCTCTCGTTAGAATGATGAAATACTATGGATTTTGTCAACATGTTGACAAACCAACTACTGATTCTGGTAGCCTTCTAGATCATATATATTACAATAAAAGTTCACCAGCGTCTGAGATTCAATCATTTGTAGATGTATGTGACATATATTATTCAGACCATGATGCTGTATTTCTAACAACAAAAGTTTAATTTGTTGGCACATATGGACATATTCAAGGACACAGTCATCCTATTAATCCACCACATCATAGACTCACTATTATTATTATTATTATTATTATTAGCAGTGCAATTATTTATTGTAAATAATGTTATTGTTGCTGGTATACACATATGTTTTTTTTTTTATTTTTACTAGTCACCAAAAACATATCAATCTATATGAATTATCATTATTATCGTTGCTGTTGTGGATCTTCTTTTATAGTTAGTTTCTTTGTTGAAATTGTTGGTGTTGTTTTGGTATACACATGTTTTTCTTATTATACATATACATACAAAAAGACATAGTTGCATATGACAAGGCCGTAGCTTACATATACGCAAAACGCACATGCATACACTTTTTACATGCTGAAAAAAAATCGTACATGTTTGTTTATGTTTATTGTTTTTTTCAGGCCATACCCCTTGTCTTAAAAAAACAATAATTACACATATAAATACCGTTGTGACTTATAAAAACAACAGAGAAACTGCTACATGTAAAAATTCAGTTCCTGAACCCAACCAGCATGCAAGCTGGAAGTATGACATGTATTCTCGTAATATTTGTAGGGGTACATTTTAGTCAAAACTACAGCTGTTGTTTTTACATGTACATTCACACAGAACAATGATAGTGTGAAAAGGTATGCATTGATTTTTAAATCTTCAAATGTTGGTCTATGTCACTGCTTGTGATAACGCAAAAAACGAATATTGAAATATTGTATACTGAAAGCAATGCATTTGCAGAAGAATTATGAACAGTGAACAGTCTACTCAATGTTGAATGAATGAAACATCATTCATTGGTGGCGGCCATGTCTTTTAGGTAATTTTATTTGGTGCTGAATCACTAAGGAATCTCATCTTCTGTGATCCAATCATTTGATGTTTGGCGCAAGATTTCCGTGTGTTTGTAATTTTACTATAATATCATAAAACTATGATAGCAATATTATTGCCTGAGATTGCTCAGATTACATTAAAGAACACTCAAAATCATTCAGCTTTTGGCGCCCTTCCCCAGACCCCTGGCCGATAGGGGCCTTGCCCTTAAGGCTCGGCCGTTTAACGCCCTACTTTATACAATCAGTTTTCAGTTTGCGTACACATATATGTCTAGCTACGCCCTTGTATGATTTGTTTTGTTGTCATCATTATACATGATGTTCACGCAATTATTTTGATATAGCTAGATTTTAAGTTGTTGTTTTTTATTATACACATACAAACATAAGAATATAAATGGTTGTAATTTTTATCGCTCTTGTTACTGATGTTATACATTAATATTGTTGTTATCTTCATTATTGCTGGACACGTTCTTGCATTTCACACATATATAGTTATATTTTTGTTGGCAATTTTGTTATTGTTTCGGTACGCATATGTTTTTTTTATTATTGAAAATATTATTTACTATACATGCTCAAATATTGGCTATTGTTCTTATCATTGTTATACATGACCTTCTTGTAGATTTTTGGATATAGTTACAGTGTACACATATTAGTCTTATTATACATATATAGGCATAACAATAAAAATGTGTTGTGATTGATTTTTGATGCTGTTTTTATTGATGATATATCCATTCTTGCAATTATTTTTTTATAGATATACATTTAATTGTATTGTTGTCATTGCTGTTTTACCCATGTTCACAAGACTAGTCACAATAAGATAACTGATCTGGGGCGAGTGTGTTAGTGGAATTGTAACCTTTTTCCACCCTTTGTTGATGCTTCTTTATATTTTTTTTAGTTTTAACATTTTATTCATTTTATTTCAAAATGCAATTTGTATTAGTTTTATATATACACATGTGTGGTACCCGTAAAGTATACTAAATTATGTGTGTGTGTTGCCTGTAGTTCTGTTCATCAACTTGTAACATGTCTGATGATGTTTTCTGTGGTAATTGAAAGATTTTGGCATATGTCTACAATCATGTTTTATCTAGTTTTATTCATTGAATAGATGTTGATATCTGATGAAAGTTTCTGTGGTAACTGAAAAATGTTTGAAATATGGTTGTGTCTAAATGTATCCTTTTATGTCATTGAATAATCAATGAAATTTTGATACATTGACCACATCATTTCGAATATTCAATGGTTCATGGTGAATGGTTTATCGAATATTTAATGGTTATGGTGGTTAGTTTTGTGTTTTTTGCATGAGGCATATTCATCTTCGTATTCATCATCAATAATATTTCACATTAGTGCCGTTTATGAGATATTTTTAACATGTTTGATTAATGTTACTATGGTTCCAACACGTGATCATGTCTACAATATTTTTGTCACATGCTTATGTCCATTTTTTCTTGTTATATCATCGAATAATCATAACCTCTGTGAGGAATGCTGGTGTGGTAACTGAAAATTTGATTCGGTGACCACTTAATTTCGAATATTTTTCGTTGTATGATGCTTTTTCGATATTTGTACGTTCTTTGCATGTGGTATCGGTCATCATTTTTTTTACAATGTATTAATATAACATATTGATTATACATGTATGGGCTTTCTATCTCAACCTCAAATGTAGCATTATTTTTTTCATATTGGCTGAATTTATGACAACAGTATTTATGTTTAAAAATAATATATTATGAATATTATTATTAGTAGGATGTAGTATTGTTTTTTTTTTCTTTTGTCGTTTCGTGTGAAAGTTATTTCTCTGCATAATGTGATGTGATCCATTTGTACTTTACTGTCGAGGTAAGCAATGCTCCATTTGTTTTCCTGAACATGCACCGAAATATATTTTCAGAATTCATGTGAAAATTTCACTATTATCTACAAAAAGATTGAAGTGTTAAAAATTATTCGTTGAGTGTATAATGCATATAGGCAGTGGACTGAATCCACTGCCTGTGAGTTAGCAGGAACTATCAAGTTCTTCTTCACATTATGTTTGCCTCTGGCGTGGCATTAATTTGCCCGTAAGCATCATCTGTTCATTTCATTATTAGCCTCTGGCGTGGCATTAGTTTGCCCGTAAGCATCATTTCATCACATTGTTCATAGTATTATATGTTTGAAAAAACATTCAAAGGATGTTGCTTAATTAAAGAAATGTCCCAAATCGGCTATATCTAAAAAAATTATGCAAGTCACAGAAATTTCACATGAATTCTGAAAGGTTCTGAGATTAATAAAATCAGGGAGATTTTTAAAAAAAAAGAAAAAAAAAATGAATATAACAATCATTTCGAAGTATGTATGCTGGCATATGTGATTGATTTTGAATACCATTATGTTTGCCAAGTTTTTTTTTTAAATAGGTATTGTAGATACGCCAAAATGTTTGTTTTCTAAAAAGGAAGTTGAGCCATTATTACACTTACCAAGTATTTTTAGAATGTAAATGTGTTTTGAAATTTTGGCATGAATTTTTGTGGTAAATTATCTAAATTTGGTGACAATTTTCACGCATTCAATGTTAAAGAAATAATATTGTGTCAAATACAATCCCCTAAGACAATATATGTTTTGTTATACTTAATTTTCAGAATAGAGATCTACACATGCAAATTAAATAACTGTTTACTCTCAGAAAAAGGCGAGTATTATTAATTTTAATAAATATCGTAAGAATTGAAGAAGAAACTGCCAAAAAAGCCTCAAGTTTCAATTGTTTTTAGACAAATGGAGGGATCTGCAATTATGTTCAAATTAAATGCCTTTTTCAGCTTTTGTGTTATATAAAGCAAGATAATACAGTTTGGAAGATATTGTGCATTTTATGTACTTTTTTTGTGAATATTATAAATTTGTGTACACGTGTGTATTGTGTTTTGAAATTAATTTATAAAGAATTACGTTTGTCATGCATTTTTCATGAATTTAATTTCCCTGGGATAATGTCTACATTAATGAACCAATAAAGTTGATTTGTCAAAACACTTGTTTACTTCGCATGTATAGGATTGTCATTTGGTAGGATGATCTGCTTATTTACTCTCATTGGTAGACCATATCATTTGGTGGGATGATTTGCTTATTTACTGTTATAGGTAGACCATAACTGGGAAAATTGGTGATACGACCGTGGCACATAAAACATCATCAAGAATTGGCTATATAAAAATACAGAGATTAATAATTAGGTTTTATTAACAGGCAGTTTTAAACTTTCTTTATGACGGTAACTTTCATTCTTACCTTCGAGTTCTAAAATGGCAGATTTGTTTCTATTTGGTAAGGCAAAGCATTCAAGTGAAAATCACTGATATATATTGGGGCATTGCTAAAAAAATTGGTTTTCGATGTGCAGACAAAAAAAGGTTGAATTTTTTATCCCCCTCCCCCATTTCTTTTCCTGGACTCATTATCGCGAATTGTGGCTGTACAAATATCAGATATGCAACATGTAATTTGCAACTGATCAAATGAAAATACAAAAATAATCCTGATTACAATTAAAATCGTTGTGAATTTCGATTTGATCTTTTGCTTGACCTTGACCTATTTTTTTTCTTCACTTTGACCCTTATCAAAAGGATACATCCTCTGACTAAATTGGTTACATCGTCTGACTCATTTTCATGATATAACAACCAAAATTGTGACGTAGGTCGCTAAAACAGGACAGACATATTGACCTTTGGCCTTCGACTTGGAAATTTTGTGAGCTGACAGGACTTTCCAATGCATATCATAACTTTAACTTCCAGGTTTTATTATAATGGGACCAATTCTGTTGCCTTAGAAATGTCAATTACGTTTCAAATAATGATTCGATCGGGCCGAAAAATTGATACAGAGCGTCAAGAGATTGCCCTGATATCATTTACAGAGATAATATATAGATTTCTGTTAGAAATCATCAAACTATGATTTCATAATGGCGTCAAATCATGTTCGATTTCAACAATGGTTGCATGTTAAATATTGACAGACCTTTCAAACGAGCTACTACTCAAAATTATCATTAAAAGACATCAGGTCTTAGTTTGGAAAGAGAAGTTTATTGGCACTCCAATGGTAATATAATGGCTTTACTTCCATGTTTCTTTCTTCAATAGTTCCCAGAATAAATAAATAGTTCATCACATAAAAATAAAAAATTATCAAAAAAAATAATCTTGATTAGAAAAGCAGTTATCGTGATTTTTCGATTTTTACTTTTACTGTGACTTTAACTCTAAATCTTGACCTTGAGTCCTAAGACTTCACAATCTTCTTCTATATGACAAGGCACAGCTCCTGAGTAAAAATCCGCAAAATATATTGGAACCTGGTGACATAGCATGGTTGTGAAACTAGCAAGACAAGAAAAAACCTAAACCCCAAATTTTCTACCCAGACTGAAAATCGGGAGTTTTGGGTTTGATTCCGATATGAATCATATGACGCGGAATCGACCATAGAAAAATACAAAAATATGTAGAAAAAATAATAATTATTAGGAAAGGAGTATTTGTGATTTTTCAATTTTGACCTTTACTATGACTTTAACTGTAATTGTTGATCTTGAGTCCTACACCTTTACACATATGTTCAATGTGATAAGACACACCTACTGATTAAAAATCAGCAACTTATATTGGATTTTGACTCCACAATAACGGTTTGAATATTGTACAAAATTCAAATGATCTCAAAACCCCCAAATGTTCGACCTTGGGCGATAATCGGGAGTTTTGGTCGTACAACCATCGGACATACGTCAGCTGATGTCGAATTGACCAAATAAAAATATAAAAATGTTTAGAAAAATTAATTTTGATTAGAAGCGAAGTTATTGTGATTTTTCGATTTTGACCTTTACTATGACCTTAAGTCTAATTCCTAACCTTGAGTCCTATAACTTCACAATCGTGTTTCTTTGTGATAAGGCACAACTTCTGAGTGAAAATCAGCAACATATATCGGGAATTTGCTGTATAATATGGTTTTGAATATTGCGAGAAAAAACCTAAATTCGTGACCCCCAAATTTTCGACCTGGACCGAAAATCGGGAGTTTTGGTCATTCGACCATCAGGCATACATCATATGATGCGGAATTGACCACAGAAAAATATAAAAATACCTAGAAAAAATAATATTGATTAGAAACGGAGTTATTACGATTTTTCGATTTTGACCTTTACTATGACTCTAACTGTAATTGTTGATCTTGAGTCCTACACCTTTAAACATATGTTCAATGTGATAAGACACACCTACTGATTAAAAATCAGCAACTTATATTGGATTTTGACTCCACAATAACGGTTTGAATATTGTACAAAATTCAAATGATCTCAAAACCCCCAAATGTTCGACCTTGGGCGATAATCGGGAGTTTTGGTCGTACAACCATCGGACATACGTCAGCTGATGTCGAATTGACCATATAAAAATACAAAAATGTTTAGAAAAATTAATTTTGATCAGAAGCGAAGTTATTGCGATTTTTCGATTTTGACCTTTACTATGACCTTAACTCTAATTCTTGACCTTGAGTCCTATAACTTCACAATCGTGTTTTGTGTGATAAGGCACAACTTCTGAGTAAAAATCAGGAACATCTATCGGGAACTTGCTCTATTATATGGTTTTGAATATTGTGAGGCAGGAAAAACCTAAATTCGTGACCCCCAAATTTTCGACCTGGACCGGAAATCGGGAGTTTTGGTCGTACGACCATCTGGCATGCATCATATGATGCGGAATTGACCATAGAAAAATATAAAAATACCTAGAAAAAATAACATTGATTAGAAACTGAGTTATTGCGATTTTTCGATTTTGACCTTTTCCTTGACCTTGACCTCAGTTTTTGACCTTGACCTCCCAAAAGTTAATCACTTGGTCGAGTACTAATTGCACATCTTCTGACAAATTTTCGAGACTTTACGATCAAAATTGTGACCTGTAGAGCGCTAACAAACAAACAAACAAACAAACAAACAAACAGACAGACAAACGCAACTGACCAACATACTTGACGAAATTTAATTTCGTCAAGTAACAAACAGACAGACAAACGCGACTGACCAACATACTTGACGAAATTTAATTTCGTCAAGTAACAAACAGACAGACAGACAGACAGACAAACGCAACTGACCAACATACTTGACGAAATTTAATTTCGTCAAGTAACAAACAAGATGACTGACCAACATACTTGGCAAAATTTATTTTGCCAAGTAACAAACAAGATGACTGACCAACATACTTGGCAAAATTTATTTTGCCAAGTAATGAAGCAATCGCTCAAAGAGCTAGGACTTGGCAAAATAAAGTTAATGATCTTGAAGAGAAGTCTATAAACTAGCTTTGGTCTATAAACCCCTGCACCATAGTACTGTTATATATTTTTTTCAATTATTTATTTATCGTTAACTAAATTGTACGTTTACTAAATTGTGTTGTTATTTTGTTTATGATTAAATGTATGATCATGATTCTGTAAGCTAAAAATAAAAAAAAAATAGTTTCAAGAGAGACTTGAACCCGGGTCTGTGGATTGAGTGTCGTACGCTCTATGCTCAGCACTAACGTGGCTGGCAGTTGCAGGAGGTGTCATCCACGTAACAACTCATGTATGGCTTTCCAATCTCCATAGGTTTAAGCAATGTAACCGTTTTTTGGTCGCCAAGACAACAGTTTTTGAGCTATGATCTTCAAATTCAATAGGCTTATAAAGGAGTCTTATGCGCATCTTCTGTGTAAATTTGATGTCATTCAGACGAGGATTGCGGCCGCTATCGTGCAAACTGACGGACAGACAAACAAAAAATCGGCCATAGGCCAACACTTGACGAAATAACTAAACATTTGTTTACATTTAAAACATTTACTCATTAATTACACATTGAAAAGATATACTGAACAACTTCTAGCATTAGAAATTGGCACTTTTAAGACACATCCTGAGCATCACCCAGCAGAAGAATTCACAATTTTAGAAATTAGACAAGAGTTGCTTCATTTTCACAGTGACCTTGGCCCTTGAATTCTGAATTTTCACAAATTTGTTAGAATTAATAATGCACAACTCCTGAGCAGACATACATATTGAATCTTTATGACGTCTCCTGAGCAAGACCCAGCCATTTGAGACTGACTCATTCAAAACATTCAATCGATGTGTGTATCAACATAATATATACTACTAACAGCACAAAATTTTGATGATGTCAATGTAAGAAAAATTATAAAATACAACACTGCTATATATGTTCGTTACTACAACTTGGTAACTTTCATATCATGATGCTGCATCTTCGGAGAACTATCTAATGAGTTCAAGCAGATCGTAATGGCCGTTTTTGCATGCCATACTGGTGTTATATGACAGAGGCAACGATAATTTTTGCACGCCATATTCGTACCAAATGATCATTCAACAGTGTATATTCATAATATATCAAAACAAATTGCAAAAAGTTCTTGGATAAAACCACTATAATAGATTATAATGGTACTGGATATTCTTGAAAAAAATAAAGAGCAAAAAAAAATATTTAAAAGCAGGTAGATTCGAACTCGCAGAGTCAAAAGCCTACGTGTTAGAGAGCAAGCGCTGGAACCACTCGGCCACCGAGCCATCATACAATAAATTGCCATATTCCCCTTCCCCATGGAGAACAACATTTACTGTACATGTATGACCGCATGCATGTCGGCATGACTGCACGAAGAAATCGATCCAAAATAACTGTAACTTTATAACCCAAACTAGTATTGATAACCAACTTTCACAGTCAACTCAATTGGAGAATTAGGGCAAGAAAAGTCCACGTTTCACATTTGTGTATTCAAAGCTGCATAAAACATTTCATATCTCCTATAAATTGGCAACTTATGTGAGGTAATTTTGCGGCCACTACACTAGGGCTACCACTATGCAACTTGCACATGACCCCCAGATTTTCGGCACCGGGCGATAATCGGGACTTTTGGTCGTACGACCATCGCACATACACCATTTGACGCCGAATTAACCATATAAAAATACAAAAATACTGACAAAAATTAATGTTGATCAAAAGTGGAGTTATTGCGATTTTTCGATTTTGACCTTTTACATGACCTTGACCTTAATTTTCAACCTTGAGTTAAGAAACTCCACAGATTTGTTCAATTTGATAAGGCACAACTCCTGAGTAAAAATCAATAACCCATATCAGAAATTGGCCTCGCAATATGGGGTTGAAGGTTGCGAGACATGAAACCATAAAATCATGACCCTCAAATTTTCGACCTGGACCGAAAATCAAGACTTTTGGTCGTACGACCATCGCACATACACCATTTGACGCCGAATTAACCATATAAAAATACAAAAATACTGACAAAAATTAATGTTGATCAAAAGTGGAGTTATTGCGATTTTTCGATTTTGACCTTTTACATGACCTTGACCTTAATTTTCAACCTTGAGTTAAGAAACTCCACAGATTTGTTCAATTTGATAAGGCACAACTCCTGAGTAAAAATCAATAACCCATATCAGAAATTGGCCTCGCAATATGGGATTGAAGGTTGCGAGACATGAAACCATAAAATCATGACCCTCAAATTTTCAACCAGGACCGAAAATCAAGAGTTTTGGTCGTACGACCATCGGGCATGCACCACAGGGCGCGGAATTGACCATAAAAAAATATAAAAGTACTCAGAAAAAATAACATTGAATAGAAACGGAGTTATTGCGATTTTTCGATTTTGACCTTTTACATGACCTTGACCTTAATTTTCAACCTTGAGTTAAGAAACTCCACAGATTTGTTCAATTTGATAAGGCACAACTCCTGAGTAAAAATCAATAACCCATATCAGAAATTAGCCTCGCAATATGGGGTTGAAGGTTGCGAGACATGAAACCATAAAATCATGACCCTCAAATTTTCGACCTGGACCGAAAATCGGGAGTTTTGGTCGTACGACCATCGGGCATGCACCACAGGGCGCGGAATTGACCATAAAAAAATATAAAAATACTCAGAAAAAATAACATTGAATAGAAACGGAGTTATTGCGATTTTTCGATTTTGACTTTTACTATGACTTTAACTGTAATTCTTGATCTTGAGTCCTACATTTTTACAAATATGTTCAGTATGATAAGACACACCTACTGATTAAAAATCAGCAACTTCTATCGGATTCTGACTGCACAATAACGGTTTGAATATTGCACAAAATACAAATGATCTGAAAACCCCCAAATGTTCAACCATGGGCGATAATCGGGAGTTTTGGTCGTACAACCATCGGACATACGTCAGCTGATGTCGAATTGACCAAATAAAAATACAAAAATGTTCAGAAAAATTAATTTTGATCAAAAGCCACGTTAATGCAATTTTTCGATTTTGACCTTTACTATGACCTTAACTCTAATTCTTAACCTTGAGTCCTATAACTTCACAATCGTGTTTTGTGTGATAAGGCACAACTTCTGAGTAAAAATCAGCAACATATATCGGGAATTTGCTCTATAATATGGTTTTGAATATTGCGAGGTAGAAAAAAACCTAAATTCGTGACCCCCAAATTTTCGACCCTGACCGAAAATCGGGAGTTTTGGTCGTACGACCATCGGGCATGCATCATATGATGCGGAATTGACCATAGAAAAATATAAAAATAGCTAGAAAAAATAACATTGATTAAAAACGGAGTTATCGCGATTTTTCGATTTTGACCTTTTGCTTGACCTTGACCTCAATTTTTGACCTTGACCTCCCAAAAGTTAATCACTTGGTCGAGTACTGACTGCACAACTTCTGACAAATTTTCAGCACTCTACGATCAAAATTGTGACCTGTAGAGCGCTAACAAACAAACAAACAAACAAACAAAAAATCGGCCATAGGCCAACACTTGACGAAATGACTAAACATTTGTTTACATTTAAAACATTTACCCATAATTTACACATTGAAAAGATTTACTGAACAACTCCTCGACATTTGAAGAAAGATACTTTTTTCATGAAATTTTTACGTTGGGCAAACTTTTCAAGGTCAAGGTCAAAGTGCACATTCAAGGTCAGCGGACAAAGACCTTTTGATATGCTACAATATGGTCCCAGTTTGAACTTTCTATGACGAATAGTTCCGAAGTTATGGCAATTTTCTGTGATTTTGACCTTTTCTTTGACCTTGATCTTGACCCTTGACCTTGGGTCACGAAAACTGTGCATTGCCCGTGCATGAAGATATAAATTATACTTGAACAATTCCATCAGAATCGAACAAGAATTCCGGACACTGTGGCTTTTCGAAATTTCGAAAAATTTACGTACATGAGGTCACTGTGACGTCAATAAACGTCACATTTGAAAACTGATGGGAAACTATTTATCATGGGTTCAAGGCCTTCCATTTGATATATTACTTGATACCTTTTAGTTAGTTTGAAAATTTGACCTTGAAGTTTTGCTCATGTGACCTCATTTTTCCGATCCAGTTCAAGGTTAATCATGGAATTGACATATAAGTCTGATTGCTATACCTCTTCTGAATGATATGGTTCAAATTTTATGAGACTACAACGATTCAAACAGATGTTATAACCGAAAGGGTGTTTTTCTGGGATTTCAATGACCTTGACCTTGACCTTTGACCTTTGTATTTCAATTTTTAAAGGTCAATGCTATTAATATGCATGTCAAGTTTCAAGGTATTCCATACAGTATTGACGCTGTTATGGCCTTTTGAAATTTCGGTACTTTGACGTTTATGACGTCATTGTGACGTCAGTGTACGTCGCAGCGCCGAAAATAGGGCATCACTGCAATCAATGGCTCAAAACCTTTCCAACGATATACTAATCGATATGGTGCGATGACCTTCGTATTTGACCTTGACATTCACCTTAGGCGAACTTCTCAAGGTCAAGATCAAATGCCAAGGCCAAGGTCACAGAAGATAGGACTCGAGTTTATCTACAATATGAACTTGGTTTGAAGTCTCTATAACAAATAGAACCGAAGTTATGGCCACTGATGTGTTTTTAACATTTTGCGTGACCTTGACCTTGATCTTTGACCTTGAGTCACGAAAATTGTGCATTGCCTGTGCATGAAGACATATATTATAAATGTGTAATTTCATCAGATTCAAACAAGATTTGTGGACACTACGACCGTTTGAAATTTCGGAAAATTAACGTTTATGACGTCACTGTGACGTCAATAAACGTCACATCTCAAAACTGATGAGACATTATGTACCAGGCAATCAAGACCTTTCATTTGATATACTACTTGATAGGTTTCAGTTAGTTTGAAAATTTGACCTTGAAGTTTTCCTCATATGACCTTATTTTCCTGACCAAGTTCAAGGTCAATCATGAAATTGACATATACGCCCGATTGCTATACCTCTTCTGAATGATATGGTTCAAATTTCATGAACCTACGACAATTCAAACGGATCTTATTACCGGAAACGTGTTTTTCTAGGATTTCGATGACCTTGACCTTGACCTTTGACCTTTGTACTTAAATTCGTAGAGGTCATTGCTGTCAATATGCATATCAAGTTTCAAGAGATTCCATACAGTATTAACGATGTTATGGCCTTTTGAAATTTCGGAAATTTGACGTTTATGACGTCATTGTGACGTCAGTTTACGTCGCAGCGCCAAAAATAAGGTATCACTGGAATCAGGGGGTCAAGACCTTTCCAACGATATACTACTCGATATGGTGCGCTGACATTCGTACTTGACCTTGACATTCACCTTATGGCGAACTTCTCGAGGTCAAGGTCAAATGTCAATGTCAAGGTCACAGAAGATAGAACTCAAGTATATCTACAACATGAACTTAGTTTGATGTCTCTAGGACAATTAGAACCGGAGTTATGGCCATTTATGTGTTTTTGACGTTTTGCGTGACCTTGAACTCAATATTTGACCTTGACCTCCCAAAAATGAACTCATCCATCTGTATTTGATTGCACATCTTCTGACCTATTTGCATGATTCTACGATCAAAATTGTGACCTGTGGAGCGCTAACACACAAACAAACACACAAACAAACAAACAAACAAACAAACAAACAAACAGACAGACAAACGCGACTGACCAACATACTTGACGAAATTTAATTTCGTCAAGTAACAAACAGACAGACAGACAGACAGACAGACAAACGCAACTGACCAACATACTTGACGAAATTTAATTTCGTCAAGTAACAAGCTGACTGACCAACATACTTGGCAAAAATGTATTTTGCCAAGTAATGAAGCAATCGCTCAGAGAGCTAGGACTTGGCAAAATAAAGTATTGAACTGGAAAAGAAGTCTATACACTAGCTTTTACACTAGCTTGATACAGTTATTAAATTGTGTTGTTATGTTGTTTAGAATGAAATTCATGATCATGATTGTGTAAGTTGAAAATAAAAATAAAATAATTTCAAGAGAGATTTGAACCCGGTTCTGTGGATTCAAAGTCCTGATCTCTACGCACAGCACCAAAGTGGCCGACAGCGTCAAGTTGTGTTGTATTGTGACAGTTCCTCTATGGCATATTACTGCTAAAAACCGGGAACGGGGCCGGTTCCTTTGCCGGTTCGTCACCCCAGCAGTCTTAATATAAGGGAGCCTGTCGCTTGACACAGACTGTATTTAGACTAGAGTTTTAGGCTTTGTTATATCACTTGTACATCACTGAGTTAGAAAACCACTGAAATGTTGTTTGAGATCTGCATCTGGATACATATATGATATACTGTATTGCTATGCAACCGAGCGTGTGTATTTAGGACAGGACATGTCCACAGGGGGTAATCATTTCTACAGCTTATTGGCGTGTGAACGGATTGAGAATCAGATTCACCCCACTGCTCTTTCTACTTTGATATCTCGGCGAATTTTCAATCTATTCCAAATGTAAAAGGTGCATTATAAACTAGAAATAACACTGCAACTGACTGTATAAAAAGTAAGTTAGAGATAAAAGAGATTAGAGTTTTGAGGGAGGGTTGAACACGGGTCTTTGGATTCAAAGTATTACGCTCTATCCACTGCACCAACGTTGCCGACAGTGTGAAGAAGTGTATTCCATGTAACAGTTACTTTATGGTTTTCCAGCCTCCATAGTTATAGTTATGTAACGGTTTTTCAGTCGCCAAGACAACAGTTTTTAAGCTATGACCTTCAAAATCAATAGGCTTGTGCAGGAGTCTTATGCGCATCTTCTTTGGAAATTTCATGTCTTTCCGACAGGGATTGCGCCCGCTATCATGCGAACAGACGGACAGATTACATATTTAATCGCTGAGCAACATACAACTGAAGCAATCGCTCAAAGAGCTAGGACTTGGCAAAATAAAGTCAAAGAACTTGAAAAGAAGTCGATACACCAGCTAAAAAACGTTTTGAGAGAGACTTGAATAGTTTTTTTTTTTAAATTATCTAGTTGCTGTTAAGTAAGTTGTTCATGTATTAAATTGTGCAGTTATGCTATAAAAGACATTATCCTGTAAGTTGGAGAGAAAAAAACAAGTTTTGAGAGAGAGTTGAACCCGGGTCTGTGGATTCAAAGTCCTGTGCTCTATGCACAGCACCAACGTGACCGACAGTGTGAAATGGTGTATTTATTGTATGTATTGCTAAAAACCGGGAATGGGGCCGGTTCCTTTGCTGGTTCGTCACCCCAGCAGTCCTAATATAAGGGAGCCTGTCGCTTGACACAGACTGTATTTAGACTAGAGTTTTAGGCTTTGTTATATCACTTGTACATCACTGAGTTAGAAAACCACTGAAATGTTGTTTGAGATCTGCATCTGGATACATATATGATATACTGTATTGCTATGCAACCGAGCGTGTGTATTTAGGACGGGACATGTCCACAGGAGGTAATCGTTTCTACAGCTTATTGGCGTGTGAACGGATTGAGAATCAGATTCACCCCACTGCTCTTTCTTCTTTGATATCTCGGCGAGTTTTCAATCTATTCCAAATGTAAAAGGTGCATTATAAACTAGAAATAACACTGCAACTGACTGTATAAAAACTAAGTTAGAGATAAAAGAGATTAGAGTTTTGAGGGAGGATTGAACACGGGTCTTTGGATTCAAAGTCTTACGCTCTATCCACTGCACCAACGTCGCCGAGTGTGAAGAAATGTATTCCATCTAACAGTTACTTTATGGTTTTCCAGCCTCCATAGTTATAGTTATGTAACGGTTTTTCAGTCGCCAAGACAACAGTTTTTAAGCTATGACCTTCAAAATCAATAGGCTTGTGCAGGAGTCTTATGCGCATCTTCTTTGAAAATTTCATGTCATTCCGACAAGGATTGCGCGCGCTATCGTGCGAACAGACGGACAGAACACATATTTGATCGCTGAGCAACATACAACTGAAGCAATCGCTCAAAGAGCTAGGACTTGGCAAAATAAAGTTAATGATCTAGAAGAGAGATCTATAAACTAGCTAAAAAAACGTTCTGAGAGAGACTTGAATAGTTCTTTTTTTTTAATTATCTAGTTGCTGTTGAGTAAGTTGTAATTGTGCAGTTATGCTATGAAAGACATGATCTTGTAATTTAGAGAGAAAAAACAAGTTTTGAGAGATAGTTGAACCCGGGTCCGTGGTTTGAAAGTCCTGAGCTCTATGGATATCACTAACCTGGCCCACAGCATAAAGTGGTGTATGTTTTGCAAAAGGTCTTTTACGGCAAGTTACTGCTAGAAACCGGGAATGGGGCCGGTTTGCTCCGCCGGTTGATCACCCCCAATAGTTCTGATATAAAGTGGCCTGTCGTTTGACACAGACTGTCTTAAGAGTAGAGTTTTAGGCTTTGTTATATCACTAGTACATCACTGAGTCAGAAAACCACCAAAATGTTGTTTGAGATCTGCATTTGGATACATATATGATATACTGTATTACTATGCAACCGAGTGAGTATATTCAGGATGGAACGATATAATGATATATGTATTAATGACAGAATGGAGCTAACACAGTTGCGCTATGATGCATAAAAAAAACCGATCATAATGGAACCAATGAGACACTGTTAAATGATATTTTTAGCGAGAAATAATAAATTATGATGACATGAAAACTATGAAAATCACTCCTGCTACATTTATTTGCTGAATTGTTCATTACGAATGCGTTGTTTTGTTATTTGGACTTAAATACATGATCATGATCGTGTAAGTAAGTGATGAAAAAAAAATAGTTTCAAGAGAGACTCGAACACGGGTCTGTTGATTTAAAGTCTTAAGCTCTATGCACAGCACTAACGTCGCGGGCAACATAAGGTGTTGCATTTCATATAGCAATGCTATCATGGTTTTCATGTGATGCGTTTAAGTAACGGTTTTTCTGTTACCATGACAACAGTTTTAGAACTATGATGTTCCAAATCAATAGGATTATGCGGATGTTTTGTGCACATATACTGTGAGAATCTCGTCAAAATTACACAAGAATTGACTGCACAGCAATGTGTTAAACTTTGGATCCGAAATTCCTGACCCCCATGTATTTCACCTGGAGTTTGATTCGTCAATTTTGATTCAATCACTGTCGGACATACATCAAAATATGCAGAATTGGCCATAGTAAATGAGGTGAACACTTTTGGAAGTGCAGGTGGAATGAAAGTGGAGTTATGACGATTTTTAATTTTTTGGTTTTTCAATGACCTTGGTGTTAATTCTTGACCTTTGACCTTGAGAAACAACAGCAATATGCCGTTATACTGTGTGCATATGCTGTCAAAATTTCATAAGAATCCGACAAAAATTGACTGCACAGCAATGCATGAAACTTTTGATCCAGAAACTCCTGACCCCCGTCTTTTTAACCTGGAGTCAAAATCGTCAATTTTGATGCAACAGCTGTCGGCCATACATCAAAAGATGCAGAATTGGCCATAGTAATCGATGCAAAAAATCTCGAAAGTCCAGATAAAATATAACTGGAGTTATTACGATTTTAAATTTTTTGGTTTTTGAACGACCTTGACGTCAATTTTTGACCTTTGACCTTCAGAAACGAAAGGCTTATGAGGAAGATCCTTGCACATGTTGTGTCAAAATTTCATGAAAATTCGACAAGAATTGCGCCCGCTATCGTGCGAACGGACGGACAGACAAACATACAAACAAACAAACAAACAAACAAACAAGATGACTGACCAACATACTTGGCAAAATTTATTTTGCCAAGTAATGAAGCAATCGCTCAGAGAGAGCTAGGACTTGGCAAAATAAAGTAATGAACTGGAAAAGAAGTCTATACAATAGCTTTTACACTAGCTTTTACACTAGCTTGATACAGTTATTAAATTGTGTTGTTATGTTGTTTAGAACGAAATTCATGATCATGATTGTGTAAGTTGAAAATAAAAATAAAATAATTTCAAGAGAGATTTGAACCCGGGTCTGTGGATTCAAAGTCCTGAGAATGGGAATGGGGCCGGTTCCTTTGCCGGTTCGTCACCCCCAGCAGTCCTAATATAAGGCAGCCTGTCGCTTGACACAGACTGTATTTAGACTAGAGTTTTAGGCTTTGTTA
Organism: Terebella lapidaria; assembly: GCA_949152475.1. Taxonomy (NCBI): domain Eukaryota; kingdom Metazoa; phylum Annelida; class Polychaeta; order Terebellida; family Terebellidae; genus Terebella; species Terebella lapidaria. Next base: position 39,520,504 of record OX424557.1, on the reverse strand, counting down.
TATCACTTGTACATCACTGAGTTAGAAAACCACTGAAATGTTGTTTGAGATCTGCATCTGGATACATATATGATATACTGTATTGCTATGCAACCGAGCGTGTGTATTTAGGACGGGACATGTCCACAGGGGGTAATCGTTTCTACAGCTTATTGGCGTGTGAACGGATTGAGAATCAGATTCACCCCACTGCTCTTTCTACTCTGATATCTCGGCAAGTTTTCAAATTATTCCAAATGTAAAAGGTGCATTATAAACTTGAAATAACACTGCAACTGACTGTATAAAAAGTAAGTTAGAGATAAAAGCGATTAGAGTTTTGAGGGAGGGTTGAACACGGGTCTTTGAATTCAAAGTCTTACGCTCTATCCACTGCACCAACGTTGCCGACAGTGTGAAGAAGTGTATTCCATGTAACAGTTACTTTATGGTTTTACAGCCTCCATAGTTATAGTTATGTAACGGTTTTTCAGTCGCCAAGACAACAGTTTTTAAGCTATGACCTTCAAAATCGATAGGCTTGTGCAGGAGTCTTATGCGCATCTTCTTTGAAAATTTCATGTCATTCCGACAAGGATTGTGCCCGCTATCGTGCGAACAGACGGACAGAACACATATTTGATCGCTGAGCAACATACAACTGAAGCAATCGCTCAAAGAGCTAGGACTTGGCAAAATAAAGTAATGAACTTGAAAAGAAGTCTATAAAAAACAGCTAAAAAACGTTTTGAGAGAGACTTGAATAGTTATTTTTTGTTAAATTATCCGTTTGCTGTCAAGTAAGTCGTACATGTATTAAATTGTGCAGTTATGCTATAAAAGACATGATCCTGTAAGTTAGAGAGAAACAACAAGTTTTGAGAGAGAGTTGAACCCGGGTCTGTGGATTCAAAGTCCTGAGCTCTATGCACAGCACCAACGTGGACGACAGCAGGAAGTGGCGTATTTATTGTATGTACTGCTAAAAACCCAGAATGGGGCCGGTTCCTTTGCCGGTCGTCACCCCCAGCAGTCCTAATATAAGGGAGCCTGTGGCTTGACACAGACTGTATTTAGACTAGAGTTTTAGGCTTTGTTATATCACTTGTACATCACTGAGTTAGAAAACCACTGAAATGTTGTTTGAGATCTGCATCTGGATACATATATGATATACTGTATTGCTATGCAACCGAGCGTGTGTATTTAGGACGGGACATGTCCACAGGGGGTAATCGTTTCTACAGCTTATTGGCGTGTGAACGGATTGAGAATCAGATTCACCCCACTGCTCTTTCTACTTTGATATCTCGGCGAGTTTTCAATCTATTCCAAATGTAAAAGGTGCATTATAAACTAGAAATAACACTGCAACTGACTGTATAACAACTAAGTTAGAGATGAAAGAGATTAGAGTTTTGAGGGAGGGTTGAACACGGGTCTTTGGATTCAAAGTCTTATGCTCTATCCACTGCACCAACGTTGCCGACAGTGTGAAGAAGTGTATTCCATGTAACAGTTACTTTATGGTTTTCCAGCCTCCATAGTTATAGTTATGTAACGGTTTTTCAGTCGCCAAGACAACAGTTTTTAGGCTATGACCTTCAAAATCAATAGGCTTGTGCAGGAGTCTTATGCGCATCTTCTGTGAAAATTTCATGTCATTCCGACAAGGATTGCGCCCGCTATCGTGCAAACAGACGGACAGAACACATATTTGATCGCTGAGCAACATACAACTGAAGCAATCGCTCAAAGAGCTAGGACTTGGCAAAATAAAGTTATGAACTTGAAGAGAAGTCTATAAACCAGCTTTGGTCTATAAACCCTTGCATCATAATACTGTAATAATATTAAATTGTGCTGCTACATTCTTCAGAATTGAAAGCATGATCATGATCTTGTAAGTTACAGATGAAAAATTACAATGACAACAAGTGAACAAAACGAATAGAGACACTCGGTGAATACAAATCATGCCAGAATGGACTTAACACAGATGCATTATGATGCATGAAGGACACGATCATAATGGAACCAATGAGACACTGTTAAATGACTTTAAGGAATTCATAGTGAGAAATAATTAAGTATGATGACATAATAACGATAAAGATTACTCGTGCTACATTTATTTGCTGATTTTGTACACTACGAATGTGTTGTTTCGTTGTTTGGAATTGAATACATGATCTTTTAATGGAGAAAAAAAAATAGTTTTGAGATAGTATCGAACCCGGGTCTGTGGATTCAAAGTCCTATGCTCTACGCTCAGCACTAACGTGGCTGGCGATGTGAAGCGGAGTGTTTCATATAGCAATGCTATTATCGTTTTCATGTAATGCTTTTCAGTAACGATTTTCTGTTGCCGTGACAACAGTTTGAGAGCTATGATGTTCCAAATTAAAAGGGTTATGCGGACATTCCGTGCACATATTATGTGAGCATTTCGTCAAAATCAGACAAGAATCGACTGCACAGCAATGTGTTAAACTTTGGATCCGAACTTCCTGACCCCCATGTATTTCACCTGGATTATAAATCGTCAATTTTTATTCAACTGCTGTCGGTCATACATCAAATGATGCAGAATTGACCATAATAAAAGACGTGAACACTTTTGGAAGTGCAGGTGGAATGAAAATGGAGTTATGGCCATTTTTATTTTTTTTGTTTTTCAATGACCTTGGCGTTAATTCTTGACTTTTGACCTTGAGAAACAACAGGAATATGCCGACATCTGGTATGCATATGCTGTGAAAATTTCATAAGAATCCGACAAGAATTGACTGCACAGCAATGCATGAAACTTTTGATCCAGAAACTCCTGACCCCCGTCTGTTTAACCCGGAGTCATAATCGTCAATTTTGATGCAACAGCTGTCGGCCATACATCAAAAGATGCAGAATTGGCCATAGTATTCGATGCTAGAAATCTCGAAACTCCAGATAAAATATAACTGGATTTATTACGATTTTAAATATTTTGGTTTTTGAACGACCTTGACGTCAATTTTTGACCTTTGACCTTCAGAAACGAAAGGCTTATGAGGAAGATCCTTGCACATGTTGTGTCAAAATTTCATGAAAATCCGACAAGAATTGCGCCCGCTATCGTGCGAACGGACGGACAGACAAACATACAAACAAACAAATGAAGCAATCGCTCAAAGAGCTAGGACTTGGCAAAATAAAGTTAAAGATCTTGAAGAGAAGTCTATAAACTAGCTTTGGTCTATAAACCCCTGCACCATAATACTGTAATATATTTTTTTCAATTATTTATTTGTCGTTAACTAAATTGTACATTTACTAAATTGTGTTGTTATGTTGTTTATAATTAAATGCATGATCATGATTCTGTAAGTTAAAAATAAAAAAAAAATAGTTTCAAGAGAGACTTGAACCCGGGTCTGTGGATTGAGAATCATACGCTCTATGCACAGCACTAACGTCGCTGGCAGTTGGAGGAGGTGTATCCCATGTAACAATTCCTGTATGGTTTTCCAACCTCCATAGATATACGCAATGTAACAGTTTTTTGGTCGCCAAGACAACAGTTTTTGAGCTATGATCTTCAAATTCAATAAGCTTATGAAGGAGTCTTATGCGCATCTTCTGTGTAAATTTGATGTCATTCAGACCCGGATTGCGGCCGCTATCGTGCAAACTGACGGACAGACAAACATACAAACAAGATGACTGACCAACATACTTGGCAAAATTTATTTTGCCAAGTAACAAACAAACAAGATGACTGACCAACATACTTGGCAAAATTTATTTTGCCAAGTAATGAAGCAATCGCTCAAAGAGCTAGGACTTGGCAAAATAAAGTTAATGATCTTGAAGAGAGGTCTATAAACCAGCTAAAAAACATTCTGAGAGAGAATTGAATAGTTCTTTTCTTCATAAATTATCTATTTGCTAAATTGTGCAGTTATGCTATAAAAGACATGATCCTGTAAGTTAGAGAGAAAAAAACAAGTTTTGAGAGGGAGTTGAACCCAGGGTCTGTGGATTCAGAGTCCTGAGCTCTACGCACAGCATCAAAGTGGCCGACAGCGACAAGTTGTGTTGTATTGTGACAGTTCCTCTATGGCAAATTACTGCTAAAAACCGGGAATGGGGCCGGTTCCTTCGCCGGTTCGTCACCCCCAGCAGTCCTAATATAAGGGAACCTGTCGCTTGACACAGCCTGTATTTAGACTAGAGTTTTAGGCTTTGTTATATCACTTGGACATCACTGAGTTAGAAAACCACTGAAATGTTGTTGGAGATCTGCATCTGGATACATATATGATATACTGTATTGCTATGCAACCGAGCGTGTTTATTTAGGACGGGACATGTCCACAGGGGGTAATCATTTCTACAGCTTATTGGCGTGTGAACGGATTGAGAATCAGATTCACCCCACTGCTCTTTCTACTTTGATATCTCGGCGAGTTTTCAATCTATTCCAAATGTAAAAGGTGCATTATAAACCAGAAATAACACTGCAACTGACTGTATAAAAAGTAAGTTAGAGGTAAAAGAGATTAGAGTTTTGAGGGAGGGTTGAACACGGGTCTTTGGATTCAAAGTCTTACGCTCTATCCACTGCACCAACGTTGCCGACAGTGTGAAGAAGTGTATTCCATGTAATAGTTACTTTATGGTTTTCCAGCCTCCATAGTTATAGTTATGTAACGGTTTTTCAGTCGCCAAGACAACAGTTTTTAAGCTGTGACCTTCAAAATCAATAGGCTTGTGCCGGAGTCTTATGCGCATCTTCTTTGAAAATTTCATGTCATTCCGACAAGGATTGCGCCCGCTATCGTGCGAACAGACGGACAGAACACATATTTGATCGCTGAGCAACATACAACTGAAGCAATCGCTCAAAGAGCTAGGACTTGGCAAAATAAAGTAATGAACTTGAAAAGAAGTCTATAATAAACCAGCTAAAAAACGTTTTGAGAGAGATTTGAATAGTTCTTTTTTTTAAATTATCTAGCTGCTGATAAGTAAATTGTACATGCATCAAATTGTGCAGTAATGCTATAAAAGACGTGACCCTGTAAGTTAGAGAGAAAAAACAAGTTTTGAGAGGGACTTGAACCCGGGTCTGTGTATTCAAAGTCCTACACTCTATGCACAGCACCATCGTGACCGACAGTGTGAAGTGGTGTATTTATTGTATGTACTGCTAAAAACCGGGAATGGGGCCGGTTCCTTTGCTGGTTCGTCAGCCCCAGCAGTCCTAATATAAGGGAGCCTGTCGCTTGACACAGACTGTATTTAGACTAGAGTTTTAGGCTTTGTTATATCACTTGTACATCACTGAGTTAGAAAACCACTGAAATGTTGTTTGAGATCTGCATCTGGATACATTTATGATATACTGTATTGCTATGCAACCGAGCGTGGGTATTTAGGACGGGACATGTCCACAGGGGGTAATCGTTTCTACAGCTTATTGGCGTGTGAACGGATTGAGAATCAGATTCACCCCACTGCTCTTTCTACTTTGATATCTCGGCGAGTTTTCAATCTATTCCAAATGTACAAGGTGCATTATAAACTAGAAATAACACTGCAACTGACTGTATAAAAACAAAGTTAGAGATAAAAGAGATTAGAGTTTTGAGGGAGGATTGAACACGGGTCTTTGGATTCAAAGTCTTACGCTCTATCCACTGCACCAACGTTGCCGACAGTGTGAAGAAGTGTATTCCATGTAACAGTTACTTTATGGTTTTCCAGCCTCCATAGTTATAGTTATGTAACGGTTTTTCAGTCGCCAAGACAACAGTTTTTAAGCTATGACCTTCAAAATCAATAGGCTTGTGCCGGAGTCTTATGCGCATCTTCTTTGAAAATTTCATGTCATTCCGACAAGGATTGCGCCCGCTATCGTGCGAACAGACGGACAGAACACATATTTGATCGCTGAGCAACATACAACTGAAGCAATCGCTCAAAGAGCTAGGACTTGGCAAAATAAAGTTATGAACTTGAAGAGAAGTCTATAAACCAGCTTTGGTCTATAAACCCTTGCATCATAATACTGTAATAATATTAAATTGTGCTGCTACATTCTTCAGAATTGAAAGCATGATCATGATCTTGTAAGTTTCAGATGAAAAAATTACAATGACAACAAGTGAACAAAACGAATAGAGACACTCGGTGAATACAAATCATGCCAGAATGGACTTAACACAGATGCATTATGATGCATGAAGGACACGATCATAATGGAACCAATGAGACACTGTTAAATGACTTTAAGGAATTCATAGTGAGAAATAATTAAGTATGATGACATAATAACGATAAAGATTACTCGTGCTAGATTTATTTGCTGATTTTGTACACTACGAATGTGTTGTTTCGTTGTTCGGAATTTAATACATGATCTTTTAACGGAGAAAAAAAAATAGTTTTGAGATAGTATTGAACCCGGGTCTGTGGATTCAAAGTCTTACGCTCTACGCTCAGCACTAACGTGGCTGGCGATGTGAAGCGGAGTGTTTCATATAGCAATGCTATTATCGTTTTCATGTAATGCTTTTCAGTAACGATTTTCTGTTGCCGTGACAACACTTTCAGAGCTATGATGTTCCAAACCAAAAGGGTTATGCGGACATTCCGTGCACATATTATGTGAGAATTTCGTCAAAATCACACAAGAATCGACTGCACAGCAATGTGTTAAACTTTGGATCCGAACTTCCTGACCCCCATGTATTTCACCTGGAGTTTAAATCGTCAATTTTGATTCAACCGCTGTCGTTCATACATCAAAAGATGCAGAATTGGCCATAATAAAAGACGTGGACACTTTTGGAAGTGCAGGTGGAATGAAAGTGGAGTTATGACCATTTTTAATTTTTTTGGTTTTTCAACGACCTTGTCGTTAATTCTTGACTTTTGACCTTGAGAAACGACAAAAATATGCCGACCTCTGGTGTGCATGTGCTGTGAAAATTTCATAAGAATCCGACAAGAATTGACTGCACAGCAATGCATGAAACTTTTGATCCAGAAACTCCTGACCCCCGTCTATTTAACCTGGAGTCAAAACCGTCAATTTTCACTCAACAGCTGTCGGCCATACATCAAAAGATGCAGAATTGGCCATAGTAATCGATGCTAGAAATTTCGAAACTCCAGATAAAATATAACTGGAGTTACTACGATTTTTAATTTTTTGGTTTTTGAACGACCTTGACGTCAATTTTTGACCTTTGACCTTCAGAAACGAAAGGCTTATGTGGAAGATCCTTGCACATGTTTTGTCAAAATTTTATGAAAATCCGACAAGAATTGCGCCCGCTATCGTGCAAACTGACGGACAGACAAACATACAAATGAAGCAATCGCTCAAAGAGCTAGGACTTGGCAAAATAAAGTAATGAACTGGAAAAGAAGTCTATACACTAGCTTTTACACTAGCTTGATACAGTTATTAAATTGTGTTGTTATGTTGTTTAAAACGAAATTCATGATCATGATTGTGTAAGTTGAAAATAAAAATAAAATAATTTCAAGAGAGATTTGAACCCGGGTCCGTGAATTCAAAGTCCTGAGCTCTATGCACTGCACCAACGGGGCTGACAGCATCAAGTTGTGTTGTATTGTAACAGGTCCTTTACGGCAAATTACTGCTAAAAACCGGGAATGGGGCTGATCTCTACGCCGTTTCGTCACCCAGGATAGTTCTGATATAAAAGAGCCTGTCGCTTGCCACAGATTGTATTTAGACAAGAGTTTTAGGCTTCGTTATATCACTTGTACACCTCTGAGTCAGAAAACAAAAGAAATGTTGTTTGAGATCTGCATTTGGATACTTTTATGATATACTGTATTACTACGCAACCGAGATGGAACGATATAATGATGTATGTATTATTGATAGAATCTAGCTAACACGGATGCGCTATGATGCATAAAAGACACGATCATGATGGAACCAATGAGACACTGTTAGGTGATATTTATAGCGACAAATAGTTAAGTATGATGACATGAAAACTATGAAAATTACTCCTGGTGCATTTATTTGCTGAATACCTACATTATGAATGCGTTGTTTTGTTATTTGGAATTAAATACATGATGATGTAAAGAAAAAAAAAAGTTTTGTGATAGAAATTCCGTCAAAACGAAAAACAAACCCAAACCCAGATCGATCATGCAGGCCTACGTGAGTTGACAGATGCTGCTCATGCTGGCTGGTTAGGGCCTGTAGCCTACGATTGATAGGTTAACTGCAGACAACTAGCATTTTAAAAAAAACTTGAATAACTGGCTGCTAAATCGCCGGGTAACTGTAATTTATAATCTCGCATTGATGCTAGATTCTAGTCATATTGCATGTGGAATCGAGTCACTCGACTGGGAAAATCTTCAATGGTACGCAAATTGCCTGGCACTATGAGGTCCGCGCTTTTTGCCTAATCGCACACACTGTCACATGGCGAATATATTGCTGATTACTCATATTTAGGAGTTAACAGGTGCGTTATGATGCATGGAAAACATGATCATAATGGAACCAATGAGACACTATTAAATGATTTTAGGAAATTCTTGGTGAGAAATAATTGAGTACGATGACATAAAAACGATGTAGATTTCTCCTGCTACATTTATTTGCTGAATTTGTACACTACGAACGTCTGCTTTGTTATTTGTAATTAAAAAATAGAGAAAAAAAAAATTGTTCTGAGAGAGACTTGAACCCGGGTCTGTGGATTAAAGGTCCTAAGCTCTATGCACAGCACTGACGTCGCTAGCAATGTGAAGAGATGTATTTCATTCAGCAATGCTATCGTGGTTTTCATGCAATGCTTTCAAGTAACGAATTTTTGTTGCCATGAGAACAGTTTTAGAGTTATAATGTTCCAAATCATTAGGGTTATGCAGACGTTCTGCGCACATATTCTGTGAGAATTTCGTCAAAATCACACAAGAATCGACTGCACAGCAATGTGTTAAATTTTGGATCCGAAATTCCTGACCCCCATGTGTTTCACCTGGAGTTTAAATGGTCAATTTTGATTCAACCGCTGTCGGTCATACATCAAATGATGTAGAATTGGCCATATTAAAAGACGTGAACACGCTTGGAAGTGCAGGTGGAATAAAAGTGGAGTTATGACGGTTTTTAATTTTTTGGTTTTTCAATGACCTTGGCGTTAATTCTTGACCTTTGACCTTGAGAAACAACAGGAATATGCCGACATCTTGTGTACATGTGCTGTGAAAATTTCATAAGAATCCGACAAGAATTGACTGCACAACAATGCATGAAACTTTTGATCCAGAAACTCCAGACCCCCGTCTTTTTAACCTGGAGTCAAAATCGTCAATTTTGACTCAACAGCTGTCGGCCATACATCAAAAGATGCAGAATTGGCCATAGTAATCGATGCAAGAAATCTCGAAACTCCAGATAAAATATAACTGGAGTTATTGCGATTTTTAATTTTTTCGTTTTTGAACGACCTTGACGTCAATTTTTGACCTTCGACCTTCAGAAACGAAAGGCTTATGAGGATGCTCCTTGCGCATATTGTGTAAAAATTTCATGAAAATCCGACAAGAATTGCGCCCGCTATCGTGCAAACTGACGGACAGACAAACATACAAACAAGATGACTGACCAACATACTTGGCAAAATTTATTTTGCCAAGTAATGAAGCAATCGCTCAAAGAGCTAGGACTTGGCAAAATAAAGTTAATGAACTTGAAGAGAAGTCTATAAACCAGCTAAAAAACGTTCTGAGAGAGTATTGAAAAATTCTTTTCTTCATAAATTATCTATTTGCTAAATTGTGCAGTTATGCTATAAAAGACATGATCCTGTAAGTTAGAGAGAAAAAACAAGTTTTGAGAGAGAGTTGAACCCGGGTCTGTGGATTCAGAGTCCTGAGCTCTATGCACAGCACCAACGTGACCGACAGCGTGAAGTTGTGTATTTATTGTATGTACTGCTGAAAACCGGGAAAGGGGCCGGTTCGTCACCGCCAGCAGTCCTAATATAAGGGAGCCTGTGGCTTGACACAGACTGTATTTAGACTAGAGTTTTAGGCTTTGTTATATCACTTGTACATCACTGAGTTAGAAAACCACTGAAATGTTGTTTGAGATCTGCATTTGGATACATATATGATACACTGTATTACTATGCAACCGAGCGTGCGTATTTAGGACGGGACATGTGCACAGGGGGTAATCGTTTCTACAGCTTATTGGCGTGTGAACGGATTGAGAATCAGATTCACCCCACTGCTCTTTCTACTCTGATATCTCGGCGAGTTTTCAATTTATTCCAAATGTATAAGGGGCATTATAAACTAGAAATAACACTGCAACTGACTGTACAAAAAGTAAGTTAGAGGTAAAAGAGATTAGAGTTTTGAGGGAGGTTTGAACACGGGTCTTTGGATTCAAAGTCTTACACTCTATCCACTGCACCAACGTTGCCGACAGTGTGAAGAAGTGTATTCCATGTAACAGTTACTTTATGGTTTTCCAGCCTCCATAGTTATAGTTATGTAACGGTTTTTCAGTCGCCAAGACAACAGTTTTTAAGCTATGACCTTCAAAATCAATAGGCTTGTGCAGGAGTCTCATGCGCATCTTCTTTGAAAATTTCATGTCATTCCGACAAGGATTGCGCCCGCTATCGTGCGAACAGACGGACAGAACACATATTTGATCGCTGAGCAACATACAACTGAAGCAATCGCTCAAAGAGCTAGGACTTGGCAAAATAAAGTTAATGATCTTGAAGAGAAGTCTATAAACTAGCTTTGGTCTATAAACCCCTGCACCATAGTACTGTTATATATTTTTTTCAATTATTTATTTATCGTTAACTAAATTGTACGTTTACTAAATTGTGTTGTTATTTTGTTTATGATTAAATGTATGATCATGATTCTGTAAGCTAAAAATAAAAAAAAAATAGTTTCAAGAGAGACTTGAACCCGGGTCTGTGGATTGAGAGTCGTACGCTCTATGCTCAGCACTAACGTGGCTGGCAGTTGCAGGAGGTGTCATCCACGTAACAACTCATGTATGGCTTTCCAATCTCCATAGGTTTAAGCAATGTAACCGTTTTTTGGTCGCCAAGACAACAGTTTTTGAGCCATGATCTTCAAATTCAATAGGCTTATAAAGGAGTCTTATGCGCATCTTCTGTGTAAATTTGATGTCATTCAGACGAGGATTGCGGCCGCTATCGTGCAAACTGACGGACAGACAAACAAACAAGCTGACTGACCAACATACTTGGCAAAAATGTATTTTGCCAAGTAATGAAGCAATCGCTCAGAGAGCTAGGACTTGGCAAAATAAAGTAATGAACTGGAAAAGAAGTCTATACACTAGCTTTTACACTAGCTTGATACAGTTATTAAATTGTGTTGTTATGTTGTTTAGAACGAAATTCACGATCATGATTGTGTAAGTTGAAAATAAAAATAAAATAATTTCAAGAGAGATTTGAACCCGGGTCTGTGGATTCAAAGTCCTGAGCTCTATGCACAGCACCAACGTGGACGACAGCAGGAAGTGGCATATGTATGGTAACTGTTCCTTCAAGGCAAATTACTGCTAAAAACCGGGAATGGGGCCGGTTCCTTTGCCGGCTCGTCACCCCCAGCAGTCCTAATATAAGGGAGCCTGTCGCTTGACACAGACTGTATTTAGACTAGAGTTTTGGGCTTTGTTATATCACTTGTACATCACTGAGTTAGAAAACCACTGAAATGTTGTTTGAGATCTGCATCTGGATACATATATGATATACTGTATTGCTATGCAACCGAGCGTGTGTATTTAGGACGGGACATGTCCACAGGGGGTAATCGTTTCTACAGCTTATTGGCGTGTGAACGGATTGAGAATCAGATTCACCCCACTGCTCTTTCTACTTTGATATCTCGGCGAGTTTTCAATTTATTCCAAATGTAAAAGGTGCATTATAAACTAGAAATAACACTGCAACTGACTGTACAAAAAGTAAGTTAGAGGTAAAAGAGTTTAGAGTTTTGAGTGAGGGTTGAACACGGGTCTTTGGATTCAAAGTCATACGCTCTATCCACTGCACCAACGTTGCCAACAGTGTGAAGAAGTGTATTCCATGTAACAGTTACTTCATGGTTTTCCAGCCTCCATAGTTATAATTATGTAACGGTTTTTCAGTCGCCAAGACAACAGTTTTTAAGCTATGACCTTCAAAATCAATAGGCTTGTGCAGGAGTCTTATGCGCATCTTCTTTGGAAATTTCATGTCATTCCGACAAGGATTGCGCCCGCTATCGTGCGAACAGACGGACAGAACACATATTTGATCGCTGAGCAACATACAACTGAAGCAATCGCTCAAAGAGCTAGGACTTGGCAAAATAAAGTTAATGAACTTGAAGAGAAGTCTATAAACCAGCTAAAAAACGTTCTGAGAGAGTATTGAATAGTTCTTTTCTTCATAAATTATCTATTTGCTAAATTGTGCAGTTATGCTATAAAAGACATGATCCTGTAAGTTAGAGAGAAAAAACAAGTTTTGAGAGAGGGTTGAACCCGGGTCTGTGGATTCAGAGTCCTGAGCTCTATGCACAGCACCAACGTGACCGACAGCGTGAAGTTGTGTATTTATTGTATGTACTGCTGAAAACCGGGAAAGGGGCCGGTTCGTCACCGCCAGCAGTCCTAATATAAGGGAGCCTGTCGCTTGACACAGACTGTATTTAGACTAGAGTTTTAGGCTTTGTTATATCACTTGTTATGTAACGGTTTTTCAGTCGCCAAGACAACAGTTTTTAAGCTATGACCTTCAAAATCAATAGGCTTGTGCAGTAGTCTTATGCGCATCTCCTTTGAAAATTTCATGTCATTCCGACAAGGATTGCGCCCGCTATCGTGCGAACAGACGGACAGAATACATATTTGATTGCTGAGCAACATACAACTGAAGCAATCGCTCAAAGAGCTAGGACTTGGCAAAATGAAGTAATGAACTTGAAAAGAAGTCTATAGAAACCAGCTACAAAGTGTTTTGAGAGAGACTTGAACAGTTAGTTTCTTAAGTTATCTATTTGCTGTTAAGTAAGTTGTACTTGTATTAAGTTGTGCAGTTATGCTATAAAAGACATGATCCTGTAAGTTAGGGAGAAAAAACAAGTTTTGAGAGAGAGTTGAACCCGGGCCTGTGGATTCAATGTCCTGAGCTCTATGCACAGCACCAAAGTTGCCGACAGTGTGAAGTGGTGTATTTATTGTATGTACTGCTAAAAACCGGGAATGGGGCCGGTTCCTTTGCCGGTTCGTCACCCCCAGCAGTCCTAATATCAGGGAGCCTGTCGCTTGACACAGACTGTATTTAGACTAGAGTTTTAGGCTTTGTTATATCACTTGTACATCACTGAGTTAGAAAACCACTGAAATGTTGTTTGAGATCTGCATCTGGATACAAATATGATATACTGTATTGCTACGCAACCGAGTGTGTGTATTTAGGACGGGACATGTGCACAGGGGGTAATCGTTTCTACAGCTTATTGGCGTGTGAACGGATTGAGAATCAGATTCACCCCACTGCTCTTTCTACTTTGATATCTCGGTGAGTTTTCAATCTATTCCAAATGTAAAAGGTGCATTATAAACTAGCAATAACACTGCAACTGACTGTATAAAAGTAAGTTCGAGATAAAAGAGATTAGAGTTTTGAGGGAGGGTTGAACACGGGTCTTTGGATTCAAAGTCTTGCGCTCTATCCACTGCACCAACGTTGCCGACAGTGTGAAGAAGTGTATTCCATGTAACAGTTACTTTATGGTTTTCCAGCCTCCATAGTTATAGTTATGTAACGGTTTTTCAGTCGCCAAGACAACAGATTTTAAGCTATGACCTTCAAAATCAATAGGCTTGTGCAGGAGTCTTATGCGCATCTTCTTTGAAAATTTCATGTCATTCCGACAAGGATTGCGCCCGCTGTCGTGCGAACAGACGGACAGAACACATATTTGATCGCTGAGCAATATACAACTGAAGCAATCGCTCAAAGAGCTAGGACTTGGCAAAATAAAGTTAATGATCTTGAAGAGAGGTCTATAAACTAGCTAAAAAAACGTTCAGAGAGAGATTTGAATAGTTCTTTGTTTTTTTAAATTATCTAGTTGCTGTTAAGTAAGTTGTAATTGTGCAGTTATGCTATGAAAGACATGATCTTGTCATTTAGAGAGAAAAAACAAGTTTTGAGAGAAAGTTGAACCCAGGTCTGTGGATTCAAAGTCCTGAGCTCTACGCACAGCACCAAAGTGGCCGACAGCGTCAAGTTGTGTTGTATTGTGACAGTTCCTCTATGGCAAATTACTGCTAAAAACCGGGAATGGGGCCGGTTCCTTTGCCGGTTCGTGACCCCCAGCAGTCCTAATATAAGGGAGCCTGTCGCTTGACACAGACTGTATTTAGACTAGAGTTTTAGGCTTTGTTATATCACTTGTACATCACTGAGTTAGAAAACCATTGAAATGTTGTTTGAGATCTGCATCTGGATACATATATGATATACTGTATTGCTATGCAACCGAGCGTGTGTATTTAGGACGGGACATGTCCACAGGGGGTAATCGTTTCTACAGCTTATTGGCGCGTGAACGGATTGAGAATCAGATTCACCCCACTGCTCTTTCTACTTTGATATCTCGGCGAGTTTTCAATCTATTCCAAATGTAAAAGGTGTATTATAAACTAGAAATAACACTGCAACTGACTGTATAAAAACTAAGTTAGAGGTAAAAGAGATTAGAGTTTTGAGGGAGGGTTGAACACGGGTCTTTGGATTCAAAGTCTTATGCTCTATCCACTGCACCAACGTTGCCGACAGTGTGAAGAAGTGTATTCCATGTAACAGTTACTTTATGGTTTTCCAGCCTCCATAGTTATAGTTATGTAACGGTTTTTCAGTCGCCAAGACAACAGTTTTTAAGCTATGACCTTCAAAATCAATAGGCTTGTGCAGGAGTCTTATGCGCATCTTCCTTGAAAATTTCATGTCATTCCGACAAGGATTGCGCCCGCTATCGTGCGAACAGACGGACTGAACACATATTTGATCGCTGAGCAACATACAACTGAAGCAATCGCTCAGAGAGCTAGGACTTGGCAAAATAAAGTAATGAACTGGAAAAGAAGTCTATACACTAGCTTTTACACTAGCTTGATACAGTTATTAAATTGTGTTGTTATGTTGTTCAGAACGAAATTCATGATCATGATTGTGTAAGTTGAAAATAAAAATAAAATAATTTCAAGAGAGATTTGAACCCGGGTCTGTGGATTCAAAGTCCTGAGCTCTACGCACAGCACCAAGGTGGCCGACAGCGTCAAGTTGTGTTGTATTGTGACAGTTCCTTTATTGCATGTACTGCTAAAAACCGGGAATGGGGCCGGTTCCTTTGCCGGTTCGTCAGCCCCAGCAGTCCTAATATAAGGGAGCCTGTCGCTTGACACAGACTGTATTTAGACTAGAGTTTTAGGCTTTGTTATATCACTTGTACATCACTGAATTAGAAAACCACTGAAATGTTGTTTGAGATCTGCATCTGGATACATATATGATATACTGTATTGCTATGCAACCGAGCGTGTGTATTGAGGACGGGACATGTCCACAGGGGGTAATCGTTTCTACAGCTTATTGGCGTGTGAACGGATTGAGAATCAGATTCACCCCACTGCTCTTTCTACTTTGATATCTCGGCGAGTTTTCAATCTATTCCAAATGTAAAAGGTGCATTATAAACTAGAAATAACACTGCAACTGATTGTATAAAAATTAAGTTAGAGATAAAAGAGATTAGAGTTTTGAGGGAGGGTTGAACACGGGTCTTTGGATTCAAAGTCTTACGCTCTATCCACTGCACCAACGTTGCCGACAGTTTGAAGAAGTGTATTACATGTAACAGTTACTTTATGGTTTTCCAGCCTCCATAGTTATAGTTATGTAACGGTTTTTCAGTCGCCAAGACAACAGTTTTTAAGCTATGACGTTCAAAATCAATAGGCTTGTGCAGGAGTCTTTTGCGCATCTTCTTTGAAAATTTCATGTCATTCCGACAAGGATTGTGCCCGCTATCGTGCGAACAGACGGACAGAACACATATTTGATCGCTGAGCAACATACAACTGAAGCAATCGCTCAAAGAGCTAGGACTTGGCAAAATAAAGTAATGAACTTGAAAAGAAGTCTATAATAAACCAGCTAAAAAACGTTTTGAGAGAGATTTGAATAGTTCTTTTTTTTAAATTATCTAGTTGCTGTTAAGTAAATTGTACATGTATCAAATTGTGCAGTAATGCTATAAAAGACATGATCCTGTAAGTTAGAGAGAAAAAACAAGTTTTGAGAGGGAGTTGAACCCGGGTCTGTGGATTCAAAGTCCTACACTCTATGCACAGCAACAACGTGACCGACAGTGTGAAGTGGTGTATTTATTGTATGTACTGCTAAAAACCGGGAATGGGGCCGGTTCCTTTGCCGGTTCGTGATCCCCAGCAGTCCTAATATAAGGGAGCCTGTCGCTTGACACAGACTGTATTTAGACTAGAGTTTTAGGCTTTGTTATATCACTTGTACATCACTGAGTTAGAAAACCACTGAAATGTTGTTTGAGATCTGCATCTGGATACATATATGATATACTGTATTGCTATGCAACCGAGCGTGTGTATTTAGGACGGGACATGTCCACAGGGGGTAATCGTTTCTACAGCTTATTGGCGTGTGAACGGATTGAGAATCAGATTCACCCCACTGCTCTTTCTACTTTGATATCTCAGCGAGTTTTCAATCTATTCCAAATGTAAAAGGTGCATTATAAACTAGAAATAACACTGCAACTGACTGTATAAAAACTAAGTTAGAGATAAAAGAGATTAGAGTTTTGAGGGAGGGTTGAACACGGGTCTTTGGATTCAAAGTCTTACGCTCTATCCACTGCACCAACGTTGCCGACAGTTTGAAGAAGTGTATTACATGTAACAGTTACTTTATGGTTTTCCAGCCTCCATAGTTATAGTTATGTAACGATTTTTCAGTCGCCAAGACAAAAGTTTTTAAGCTATGACCTTCAAAATCAATAGGCTTGTGCAGGAGTCTTATGCGCATCTTCTTTGAAAATTTCATGTCATTCCGACAAGGATTGCGCCCGCTGTCGTGCGAACAGACGGACAGAACACATATTTGATCGCTGAGCAACATACAACTGAAGCAATCGCTCAAAGAGCTAGGACTTGGCAAAATAAAGGTAATGATCTTGAAGAGAGGTCTATAAACTAGCTAAAAAAACGTTCTGAGAGAGACTTGAATAGTTCTTTTTTTAAATTATCTAGTTGCTTTTAAGTAAGTTGTAATTGTGCAGTTATGCTATAAAAGACATGATCCTGTAAGTTAGAGAGAAAAAAACAAGTTTTGGGAGAGAGTTGAACCCGGGTCTGTGGATTCAATGTCCTGAGCTCTATGCACAGCACCAAAGTTGCCGACAGTGTGAAGTGGTGTATTTATTGTATGTACTGCTAAAAACCGGGAACGGGGCCGGTTCCTTTGCCGGTTCGTCAGCCCCAGCAGTCTTAATATAAGGGAGCCTGTGGCTTGACACAGACTGTATTTAGACTAGAGTTTTAGGCTTTGTTATATCACTTGTACATCACTGAGTTCGAAAACCACTGAAATGTTGTTTGAGATCTGCATCTGGATACATATATGATATACTGTATTGCTATGCAACCGAGCGTGTGTATCTAGGACGGGACATGTCCACAGGGGGTAATCGTTTCTACAGCTTATTGGCGTGTGAACGGATTGAGAATCAGATTCACCCCACTGCTCTTTCTACTTTGATATCTCGGCGAGTTTTCAATCTATTCCAAATGTAAAAGGTGCATTATAAACTAGAAATAACACTGCAACTGACTGTATAAAAACTAAATTAGAGATAAAAGAGTTTAGAGTTTTGAGGGAGGGTTGAACACGGGTCTTTGGATTCAAAGTCTTACGCTCTATCCACTGCACCAACGTTGCCGACAGTGTGAAGAAGTGTATTCCATGTAACAGTTACTTTATGGTTTTCCAGCCTCCATAGTTATAGTTATGTAACGGTTTTTCAGTCGCCAAGACAACAGTTTTTAAGCTATGACCTTCAAAATCAATAGGCTTGTGCAGGAGTCTTATGCGTATCTTCTTTGAAAATGTCATGTCATTCCGACAAGGATTGCGCCCGCTATTGTGCGAACAGACGGACAGAACACATATTTGATCGCTGAGCAACATACAACTGAAGCAATCGCTCAAAGAGCTAGGACTTGGCAAAATAAAGTTAATGATCTTGAAGAGAGGTCTATAAACTAGCTAAAAAAAACGTTCTGAGAGAGACTTGAATAGTTCTTTTTTTTAAATTATCTAGTTGCTGTTAAGTAAGTTGTAATTGTGCAGTTATGCTATAAAAGACATGATCCTGTAAGTTAGAGAGAAAAAAAATGTTTTGAGAGAGAGTTGAACCCGGGTCTGTGGATTCAAAGTCCTGAGCTCTATGCACTGCACCAACGGGGCTGACAGCATCAAGTTGTGTTGTATTGTAACAGGTCCTTGAAGGCAAATTACTGCTAAAAACCGGGAATGGGGCTGATCTCTACGCCGTTTCGTCACCCAGGATAGTTCTGATATAAAAGAGCCTGTCGCTTGCCACAGATTGTATTTAGACAAGAGTTTTAGGCTTCGTTATATCACTTGTACACCTCTGAGTCAGAAAACAAAAGAAATGTTGTTTGAGATCTGCATTTGGATACTTTTATGATATACTGTATTACTACGCAACCGAGATGGAACGATATAATGATGTATGTATTATTGATAGAATGGAGCTAACACGGATGCGCTATGATGCATAAAAGACACGATCATGATGGAACCAATGAAACACTGTTAAGTGATATTTTTAGCGACAAATAGTTAAGTATGATGACATGAAAACTATGAAAATTACTCCTGGTACATTTATTTGCTGAATACCTACATTGTGAATGCGTTGTTTTGTTATTTGGAATTAAATACTTGATCGTGTAAGCAAGCGATAAAAAAAAATAGTTTCAAGAGAGACTCGAACACGGGTCTGTGGATTTAAAGTCCTAAGCTCTATGTCGCAGGCAATGTGAGGTGGTGTATTTCGTATAGCAATGCTATCACGGTTTTCATGTGATTTGTCAAGTAACGATTTTTCCGTTACCATGACAACAGTTTTAGAGCTATGATGTTCCAAATCAACAGGGTTATGCGGATGTTTTGTGCACATATTCTGTGAGAATCTCGTCAAAATCACACAAGAATTGACTGCACAGCAATGTGTTAAACTTTGGATCCGAAATTCCTGACCCCCATGTATTTCACCTGGAGTTTGATTCGTCAATTTTGATTCAATCACTGTCGGACATACATCAAAATATGCAGAATTGGCCATAGTAAAATAGGTGGACAATTTTGGAAGTGCAGGTGGAATGAAAGTGGAGTTATGACGATTTTTAATTTTTTGGTTTTTCAATGACCTTGGCGGTAATTCTTGACCTTTGACCTTGAGAAACAACAGGAATATGCCGACATTTGGTGTGCATATGCTGTGAAAATTTCATAAGAATCCGAAAAGAATTGACTGCACAGCAATGCATGAAACTTTTGATAGAGAAACTCCTGACCCTCGTCTTTTTAACCTGGAGTCAAAATCGTCAATTTTGATGCAACAGCTGTCGGCCATACATCAAAAGATGCAGAATTGGCCATAGTAATCGATGCAAGAAATCTCGAAACTCCAGATGAAATATAACTGGAGTTATTACGATTTTTAATATTATGGTTTTTGAACGACCTTGGCGTCAATTTTTGACCTTTGACCTTCAGAAACGAAAGGCTTATGAGGAAGATACTTGCACATGTTGTGTCAAAATTTCATGAAAATCCGATAAGAATTGCGCCCGCTATCGTGCAAACTGACGGACAGACAAACATACAAACAAACAAACAAGATGACTGACCAACATACTTGGCAAAATTTATTTTGCCAAGTAATGAAGCAATCGCTCAGAGAGCTAGGACTTGGCAAAATAAAGTAATGAACTTGAAAAGAAGTCTATAATAAACCAGCTAAAAAACGTTTTGAGAGAGACTTGAATAGTTTTTTCTAGTTGCTGTTAAGTAAGTTGTACATGTATTAAATTGTGCAGTTATGCTATAAAAGACATGATCCTGTAAGTTAGAGAAAAAAAAACAAGTTTTGAGAGGGAGTTGAACCCAGGTCTGTGGATTGAAAGGCCTGAGCTCTATGCACAGCACCAACCTGGCCCACAGCGTCAAGTGGTGTATGTATTGCAAAAGGTCTTTTACGGCAAATTACTGCTAAAAACCGGGAAGGTGAACCGGGAAGGGGGCCGGTTCGTCACCCCCAGCAGTCCTAATATAAGGGAGCCTGTGGCTTGACACAGACTGTATTTAGACTAGAGTTTTAGGCTTTGTTATATCACTTGTACATCACTGAGTTAGAAAACCACTGAAATGTTGTTTGAGATCTGCATCTGGATACATATATGATATACTGTATTGCTATGCAACCGAGCGTGTGTATTTAGGACGGGACATGTCCACAGGGGGTAATCGTTTCTACAGCTTATTGGCGTGTGAACGGATTGAGAATCAGATTCACCCCACTGCTCTTTCTACTTTGATATCTCGGCGAGCTTTCAATCTATTCCAAATGTAAAAGGTGCATTATAAACTAGAAATAACACTGCAACTGACTGTATAAAAACTAAGTTAGAGATAAAAGAGATTAGAGTTTTGAGGGAGGGTTGAACACGGGTCTTTGGATTCAAAGTCTTACGCTCTATCCACTGCACCAACGTTGCCGACAGTGTGAAGAAGTGTATTCCATGTAACAGTTACTTTATGGTTTTCCAGCCTCCATAGTTACAGTTATGTAACGGTTTTTCAGTCGCCAAGACAACAGTTTTCAAGCTATGACCTTCAAAATTAATAGGCTTGTGCAGGGGTCTTATGCGCATCTTCTTTGAAAATTTCATGTCATTCCGACAAGGATTGCGCCCGCTATCGTGCGAACAGACGGACAGAACACATATTTGATCGCTGAGCAACATACAACTGAAGCAATCGCTCAAAGAGCTAGGACTTGGCAAAATAATGTAATGAACTTGAAAAGAAGTCTATAATAAACCAGCTAAAAAACGTTTTGAGAGAGACTTGAATAGTTTTTTCTAGTTGCTGTTAAGTAAGTTGTACATGTATTAAATTGTGCAGTTATGCTATAAAAGACATGATCCTGTAAGTTAGAGAGAAAAAAAAACGTTTTGAGAGAGAGTTGAACCCGGGTCCGTGGATTGAAAGTCCTGAGCTCTATGCACAGCACCAACCTGGCCCACAGCGTCAAGTGGTGTATGTATTGTAACAGGTCCTCTATGGCAAGTTACTGCTAAAAACCGGGAATGGGGCCCGTTTGCTCCGCCGGTTGATCACCCCCAATAGTTCTGATATAAAGTAGCCTGGCGTTTTACACAGACTGTATTAAGAATGAAGTTTTAGGCTTTGTTGTATCACTAGCACATCACTGAGTTAGAAAACCACCGAAATGTTGTTTGAGATCTGCATTTGGATATATATATGATATACTGTATTACTACGCAACCGAGTGAGTATATTCAGGATGGAACGATATAATGATATATGTATTAATGACAGAATGGAGCTAACACAGTTGCGCTATGATGCATAAAAAAACCGATCATAATGGAACCAATGAGACACTGTTAAATGATATTTTTAGCGTGAAATAATAAATTATGATTACATGAAAACTATGAAAATCACTCCTGCTACATTTATTTGCTGAATTGTTCATTACGAATGCGTTGTTTTGTTATTTGGACTTAAATACATGATCATGATCGTGTAAGTAAGCGATAAAAAAAATAGTTTCAAGAGAGACTCGAACACGGGTCTGTTGATTTAAAGTCTTAAGCTCTATGCACAGCACTAACGTCGCGGGCAACATAAGGTGTTGCATTTCATATAGCAATGCTATCATGGTTTTCATGTGATGCATTTAAGTAACGGTTTTTCTGTTACCATGACAACAGTTTTAGAACTATGATGTTCCAAATCAATAGGATTATGCGGGTGTTCTGTGTACATATTCTGTGACAGTTTCGTCAAAATCACACAAGAATCAACTGCACAGCAATGTGTCAAACTTTGGATTCGAAATTCCTGACCCCCATGTATTTCACTTGGAGTTTAAATCGTCAATTTTGATTCAATCGCTGTCGGTCATACATCAAAAGATGCGGAATTGGCCATAATAAACGAGGTGATTATTTCTGAAAGTGCAGGTGGAATGAAAGTGGAGTTATGACGATTTTAAATTTTGTGGTTTTTCAATGACCTTGGCGTTAATTCATGACTTTTGACCTTGAAAAACAATAGGATTATGCCGACACCCTGTGTGAATAAGCGTTCAAAATTTCATGAGAATCCGACAAGAATTGACTGCACAGCAATGCGTGGAACTTTTGATCCAGAAACTCCTGACCCCCGTCTTTTTAACCTGGAGTCAAAATCGTCAATTTTGATTCAACAGCTGTCGGCCATACATCAAAAGATGCAAAATTGGCCATAGTATTCGATGCTAGAAATCTCGAAACTCCAGATAAAATATAACTGGACTTATTACGTTTTTAAATTTTTTGGTTTTTGAACGACCTTGACGTCAATTTTTTACCTTTGACCTTCAGAAACGAAAGGCTTATGCGGAAGATTCTTGCACATGTTGTGTCAAAATTTCATGAAAATCCGACAAGAATTGCGCCCGCTATCGTGCGAACGGACGGACAGACAAACATACAAACAAACAAACAAGATGACTGACCAACATACTTGGCAAAATTTATTTTGCCAAGTAACAAGATGACTGACCAACATACTTGGCAAAATTTATTTTGCCAAGTAATGAAGCAATCGCTCAAAGAGCTAGGACTTGGCAAAATAAAGTTAATGATCTTGAAGAGAGGTCTATAAACTAGCTAAAAGAACGTCCTGAGAGACACTTGAATAGTTCTTTTTTTAAAATTATCTAGTTGCTTTTAAGTAAGTTGTAATTGTGCAGTTATGCTATAAAAGACATGATCCTGTAAGTTAGAGAGAAAAAAACAAGTTTTGAGAGAGAGTTGAACCGGGGTCTGTGGATTCAAAGTCCGGAGCTCTATGCACAGCACCAAAGTTGCCGACAGTGTGAAGTGGTGTATTTATTGTATGTACTGCTGAAAACCGGGAAAGGGGCCGGTTCGTCACCCCCAGCAGTCCTAATATAAGGGAGCCTGTCGCTTGACACAGACTGTATTTAGACTAGAGTTTTAGGCTTTGTTATATCACTTGTACATCACTGAGTTAGAAAACAACTGAAATGTTGTTTGAGATCTGCATCTGGATACATATATGATATACTGTATTGCTATGCAACCGAGCGTGTGTATTTAGGACGGGACATGTCCACAGGGGGTAATCGTTTCTACAGCTTATTGGCGTGTGAACGGATTGAGAATCAGATTCACCCCACTGCTCTTTCTACTTTGATATCTCGGCGAGTTTTCAATCTAATTCCAAATGTAAAAGGTGCATTATAAACTAGAAATAACACTGCAACTGACTGTATAAAAACTAAGTTAGAGATAAAAGAGTTTAGAGTTTTGAGGGAGGGTTGAACACGGGTCTTTGGATTCAAAGTCTTACGCTCTATCCACTGCACCAACGTTGCCGTCAGTGTCAAGAAGTGTATTCCATGTAGCAGTTACTTTATGGTTTTCCAGCCTCCATAGTTATAGTTATGTAACGGTTTTTCAGTCGCCAAGACAACAGTTTTTAAGCTATGACCTTCAAAATCAATAGGCCTGTGCAGGAGTCTTATGCGCATCTTCTTTGAAAATTTCATGTCATTCCGACAAGGATTGCGCCCGCTATCGTGCGAACAGACGGACAGAACACATATTTGATCGCTGAGCAACATACAACTGAAGCAATCGCTCAGAGAGCTAGGACTTGGCAAAATAAAGTATTGAACTGGAAAAGAAGTCTATACACTAGCTTTTACACTAGCTTGATACAGTTATTAAATTGTGTTGTTATGTTGTTTAGAATGAAATTCATGATCATGATTGTGTAAGTTGAAAATAAAAATAAAATAATTTCAAGAGAGATTTGAACCCGGGTCTGTGGATTCAAAGTCCTGATCTCTACGCACAACACCAAAGTGGCCGACAGCGTCAAATTGTGTTGTATTGTGACAGTTCCTCTATGGCAAATTACTGCTAAAAACCGGGAAGGGGGCCGGTTTCCTCCGCCGGTTCATCAGCCCCAATAGTTCTGATATAAAGTAGCCTGGCGTTTGACACAGACTGTATTAGGAGTAAAGTTTTAGGCTTTGTTGTATCACTAGTACATCACTGAGCTAGAAAACCACCGAAATGATGTTTTAGATCTGCATTTGGATACATATATGATATACTGTATTAATACGCAACCGAGTGTGTATATTCAGGAATTAACACAGATGCGCTATGATGCATGAAACACATGATCATAATGGAACCAATTAGACACTGTAAATGACTTGGAAAAATATATACCAAGAAATAATTAGGTGTGATGACATAAAAATGACGAAGATTACTGCTGCAATATTTATTTGCTGAATTTGTACACTATGAATGTGTTGTTTGTTATTTGGAATTAAATACATGATGATGTAAAGAAAAAAAAAGTTTTGTGATAGAAATTCCATCAAAACGAAAAACAAACCCAAACCCAGATCGATCATGCAGGCCTACGTGAGTTGACAGATGCTGCTCATGCTGGCTGGTTAGGGCCTGTAGCCTACGATTGATAGGTTAACTGCAGACAACTAGCATTTAAAAAAAACTTGAATAACTGGCTGCTAAATCGCCGGGTAACTGTAATTTATAATCTCGCATTGATGCTAGATTCTAGTCATATTACATGTGGAATCGAGTCACTCGACTGGGAAAATCTTCAATGGTACGCAAATTGCCTGGCACTATGAGGTCCGCGCTTTTTGCCTAATCGCGCACACTGTCACATGGCGAATATATTGCTGATTACTCATATTTAGGAGTTAACAGGTGCGTTATGATGCATGGAAAACATGATCATAATCGAACCAATGAGACACTATTAAATGATTTTAGGAAATTCTTGGTGAGAAATAATTGAGTACGATGACATAAAAACGATGTAGATTTCTCCTGCTAGATTTATTTGCTGAATTTGTACACTACGAACGTCTGTTTTGTTATTTGTAATTCAAAAATAGAGAAAAAAAAATAGTTCTGAGAGAGACTTGAACCCGGGTCTGTGGATTAAAGGTCCTAAGCTCTACGCACAGCACTGACGTCGCTAGCAATGTGAAGAGATGTATTTCATTTAGCAATGCTATCGTGGTTTTCATGCAATGCTTTCAAGTAACGAATTTTTGTTGCCATGACAACAGTTTTAGAGTAATAATGTTCCAAATCATTAGGGTTATGCAGACGTTCTGCGCACATATTCTGTGAGAATTTCGTCAAAACCACACAAGAATCGACTGCACAGCAATGTGTTAAATTTTGGATCCGAAATTCCTGACCCCCATGTGTTTCACCTGGAGTTTAAATGGTCAATTTTGATTCAACCGCTGTCGGTCATACATCAAATGATGCAGAATTGGCCATAATAAAAGACGTGAACACTCTTGGAAGTGCAGGTGGAATGAAAGTGGAGTTATTACGGTTTTTAATTTTTTGGTTTTTCAATGACCTTGGCGTTAATTCTTGACCTTTGACCTTGAGAAACAACAGGAATATGCCGACATCTTGTGTACATGTGCTGTGAAAATTTCATAAGAATCCGACAAGAATTGACTGCACAACAATGCATGAAACTTTTGATCCAGAAAGTCCAGACCCCCGTCTTTTTAACCTGGAGTCAAAATCGTCAATTTTGACTCAACAGCTGTCGGCTATACATCAAAAGATGCAGAATTGGCCATAGTAGTCGATGCAAGAAATCTCGAAACTCCAGATAAAATATAACTGGAGTTATTGCGATTTTTTATTTTTTCGTTTTTGAACTACCTTGAGGTCAATTTTTGACCTTCGACCTTCAGAAACGAAAGGCTTATGGGGATGCTCCTTGCGCATATTGTGTGAAAATTTCATGAAAATCCGACAAGAATTGCGCCCGCTATCGTCCGAACGGACGGACAGACAAACATACAAACAAACAAGATGACTGACCAACATACTTGGCAAAATTTATTTTGCCAAGTAATGAAGCAATCGCTCAGAGAGCTAGGACTTGGCAAAATAAAGTAATGAACTGGAAAAGAAGTCTATACACTAGCTTTTACACTAGCTTGATACAGTTATTAAATTGTATTGTTATGTTGTTTAGAACGAAATTCATGATCATGATTGTGTAAGTTGAAAATAAAAATAAAATAATTTCAAGAGAGATTTGAACCCGGGTCTGTGGATTCAAAGTCCTGAGCTCTACGCACAGCACCAAAGTAGCCGACAGCGTCAAGTTGTGTATTTATTGTATGTACTGCTAAAAACCGGGAATGGGGCCGGTTCCTCTGTCGGTTCGTCACACCCAGCAGTCCTGATATAAGGGAGCCTGTCGCTTGACACAGACTGTATTTAGAGCAGTCCTAATATAAGGGAGCCTGTCGCTTGACACATACTGTATTTAGACTAGAGTTTTAGGCTTTGTTACATCACTTGTACATCACTGAGTTAGAAAACCACTGAAATGTTGTTTGAGATCTGCATCTGGATACATATATGATATACTGTATTGCTATGCAACCGAGCGTGTGTATTTAGGACGGGACATGTCCACAGGGGGTAATCGTTTCTACAGCTTATTGGCGTGTGAACGGATTGAGAATCAGATTCACCCCACTGCTCTTTCTACTTTGATATCTCGGCGAGTTTTCAATAAAAAGTTTTTATAAAAGGTGCATTATAAACTAGAAATAACACTGCAACTGACTGTATAAAACTAAGTTAGAGATAAAAGAGATTAGAGTTTTGAGTGAGGGTTGAACACGGGTCTTTGGATTCAAAGTCTTACGCTCTATCCACTCCACCAACGTTGCCGACAGTGTGAAGGAGTGTATTCCATGTAACAGTTACTTTATGGTTTTCCAGCCTCCATAGTTATAGTTATGTCACGGTTTTTCAGTCGCCAAGACAACAGTTTTTAAGCTATGACCTTCAAAATCAATAGGCTTGTGCAGGAGTCTTATGCGCATCTTCTTTGAAAATTTCATGTCATTCCGACAAGGATTGCGCCCGCTATCGTGCGAACAGACGGACAGAACACATATTTGATCGCTGAGCAACATACAACTGAAGCAATCGCTCAGAGAGCTAGGACTTGGCAAAATAAAGTAATGAACTTGAAAAGAGGTCTATAATAAACCAGCTAAAAAACGTTTTGAGAGAGACTTGAATAGTTATTTTTTAAAATTATCTAGTTGCTGTTAAGTAAGTTGTACATGTGTTAAATTGTGCAGTGATGCTATAAAAGACATGATCCTGTAAGTTACAGAGAAAAAAAAACAAGTTTTGAGAGAGAGTTGAACCCGGGTCTGTGGATTCAAAGTCCTGCGCTCTATGCAAAGCACCAACGTGACCAACAGTGTGAAGTGGTGTATTTATTGTATGTACTGCTAAAAACCGGGAATGGGACCGGTTCCCTTGCCGGTTCGTCACCCCCAGCAGTCCTAATATAAGGGAGCCTGTCGCTTGACACAGACTGTATTTAGACTAGAGTTTTAGGCTTTGTTATATCACTTGTATATCACTGAGTTAGAAAACCACTGAAATGTTGTTTGAGATCTGCATCTGGATACATATATGATATACTGTATTGCTATGCAACCGAGCGTGTGTATTTAGGACGGGACATGTCCACAGGGGGTAATCGTTTCTACAGCTTATTGGCGTGTGAACGGATTGAGAATCAGATTCACCCCACTGCTCTTTCTACTTTGATATCTCGGCGAGTTTTCAATCTATTCCAAATGTAAAAGGTGCATTATAAACTAGAAATAACACTGCAACTGACTGTATAAAAACTAAGTTAGAGATAAAAGAGATTAGAGTTTTGAGGGAGGGTTGAACACGGGTCTTTGGATTCAAAGTCTTACGCTCTATCCACTGCACCAACGTTGCCGACAGTGTGAAGAAGTGTATTCCATGTAACAGTTACTTTATGGTTTTCCAGCCTCCATAGTTATAGTTATGTAACGGTTTTTCAGTCGCCAAGACAACAGTTTTTAAGCTATGACCTTCAAAATCAATAGGCTTGTGCAGGAGTCTTATGCGCATCTTCGTTGAAAATTTCATGTCATTCCGGCAAGGATTGCGCCCGCTATCGTGCGAACAGACGGACAGAACACATATTTGATCGCTGAGCAACATACAACTGAAGCAATCGCTCAAAGAGCTAGGACTTGGCAAAATAAAGTAATGAACTTGAAGAGAAGTCAAAAAACCAGCTTTGGTCTATAAACCCTTGCATCATAATACTGTAATAATATTAAATTGTGCTGCTACATTCTTCAGAATTGAAAGCATGATCATGATCTTGTAAGTTACAGATGAAAAATTACAATGACAACAAGTGAACAAAACGAATAGAGACACTCGGTGAATACAAATCATGCCAGAATGGACTTAACACAGATGCATTATGATGCATGAAGGACACGATCATAATGTAACCAATGAGACACTGTTAAATGACTTTAAGGAATTCATAGTGAGAAATAATTAAGTATGATGACATAATAACGATAAAGATTACTCGTGCTACATTTATTTGCTGATTTTGTTCACTACGAATGTGTTGTTTCGTTGTTTGGAATTGAATACATGATCTTTTGATGGAGAAAAAAAAATAGTTTTGAGATAGTATTGAACCCGGGTCTGTGGATTCAAAGTCCTACGCTCTACGCTCAGCACTAACGTGGCTGGCGATGTGAAGCGGAGTGTTTCATATAGCAATGCTATTATCGTTTTCATGTAATGCTTTTCAGTAACGATTTTCTGTTGCCGTGACAACAGTTTCAGAGCTATGATGTTCCAAATCGAAAGGTTTATGCAGACATTCCGTGCACATATTATGTGAGAATTTCGTCAAAATCACACAAGAATCGACTGCACAGCAATGTGTTAAACTTTGGATCCGAACTTCCTGACCCCCATGTATTTCACCTGGAGTTTAAATCGTCAATTTTGATTCAACTGCTGTCGGTCATACACCAAATGATGCAGAATTGACCATAATAAAAGACGTGAACACTTTTGGAAGTGCAGGTGGAATGAAAGTGGAGTTATGGCCATTTTTATTTTTTTTGTTTTTCAATGACCTTGGCGTTAATTCTTGACTTTTGACCTTGAGAAACAACAGGAATATGCCGACATCTGGTGTGCACATGCTGTGAAAATTTCATAAGAATCCGACAAGAATTGACTGCACAGCAATGCATGAAACTTTTGATCCAGAAACTCCTGACCCCCGTCTTTTTAACCTGGAGTCAAAATCGTCAATTTTGATGCAACAGCTGTCGGCCATACATCAAAAGATGCAGAATTGGCCATATTAATCGATGCAAGAAAGCGCGAAACTCCAGAAAAAATATAATTGGAGTTATTGTGATTTTTAATTTTTTGGTTTTTGAACGACCTTGACGTCAATTTTTGACCTTTGACCTTCAGAAACGAAAGGCTTATGAGGAAGATCCTTGCACATGTTGTTTCAAAATTTCATGAAGATCCGACAAGAATTGCGCCCGCTATCGTGCGAACGGACGGACAGACAAACATACAAACAAACAAACAAGATGACTGACCAACATACTTGGCAAAATTTATTTTGCCAAGTAATGAAGCAATCGCTCAGAGAGCTAGGACTTGGCAAAATAAAGTATTGAGCTTGAAAAGAAGTCTATAAAAAAACAGCTAAAAAACGTTTTGAGAGAGACTTGAATAGTTTTTTCTAGTTGCTGTTAAGTAAGTTGTACATGTATTAAATTGTGCAGTTATGCTATAAAAGACATGATCCTGTAAGTTAGAGAGAAAAAAACAAGTTTTGAGAGGGAGTTGAACCCGGGTCTGTGGATTCGAAGTCTTGAGCTCTACGCACTGCACCAACGAGGCTGACAGCATCAATTGTGTTGTATTGTAACAGGTTCTTGAAGGCAAATTACTGCTAAAAACCGGGAATGGGGCTGATCTCTACGCCGTTTCGTCACCCAGGATAGTTCTGATATAAAAGAGCCTGTCGCTTTCCACAGATTGTATTTAGACAAGAGTTTTAGGCTTCGTTATATCACTTGTACACCTCTGAGTCAGAAAACAAAAGAAATGTTGTTTGAGATCTGCATTTGGATACTTTTATGATATACTGTATTACTACGAAACCGAGATGGAACGATATAATGATGTATGTATTATTGATAGAATGGAGCTAACACGGATGCGCTATGATGCATAAAAGACACGATCATGATGGAACCAATGAAACACTGTTAAGTGATATTTTTAGCGACAAATAGTTAAGTATGATGACATGAAAACTATGAAAATTACTCCTGGTACATTTATTTGCTGAATACCTACATTATGAATGCGTTGTTTTGTTATTTGGAATTAAATACTTGATCGTGTAAGCAAGCGATAAAAAAAATAGTTTCAAGAGAGACTCGAACACGGGTCTGTGGATTTTAAGTCCTAAGCTCTATGTCGCAGGCAATGTGAGGTGGTGTATTTCGTATAGCAATGCTATCACGGTTTTCATGTGATTTGTCAAGTAACGATTTTTCCGTTACCATGACAACAGTTTTAGAGCTATGATGTTCCAAATCAACAGGGTTATGCGGATGTTTTGTGCACATATTCTGTGAGAATCTCGTCAAAATCACACAAGAATTGACTGCACAGCAATGTGTTAAACTTTGGATCCGAAATTCCTGACCCCCATGTATTTCACCTGGAGTTTGATTCGTCAATTTTGATTCAATCACTGTCGGACATACATCAAAATATGCAGAATTGGCCATAGTAAAATAGGTGGACAATTTTGGAAGTGCAGGTGGAATGAAAGTGGAGTTATGACGATTTTTAATTTTTTGGTTTTTCAATGACCTTGGCGGTAATTCTTGACCTTTGACCTTGAGAAACAACAGGAATATGCCGACATTTGGTGTGCATATGCTGTGAAAATTTCATAAGAATCCGAAAAGAATTGACTGCACAGCAATGCATGAAACTTTTGATAGAGAAACTCCTGACCCTCGTCTTTTTAACCTGGAGTCAAAATCGTCAATTTTGATGCAACAGCTGTCGGCCATACATCAAAAGATGCAGAATTGGCCATAGTAATCGATGCAAGAAATCTCGAAACTCCAGATGAAATATAACTGGAGTTATTACGATTTTTAATATTTTGGTTTTTGAACGACCTTGGCGTCAATTTTTGACCTTTGACCTTCAGAAACGAAAGGCTTATGAGGAAGATACTTGCACATGTTGTGTCAAAATTTCATGAAAATCCGATAAGAATTGCGCCCGCTATCGTGCAAACTGACGGACAGACAAACATACAAACAAACAAATGAAGCAATCGCTCAAAGAGCTAGGACTTGGCAAAATAAAGTAATGAACTTGAAAAGAAGTCTATAATAAACCAGCTAAAAAACGTTTTGAGAGAGACTTGAATAGATCTTTTTTTAAATTATCTAGTTGCTGTTAAGTAATTTGTACATGTATTAAATTGTGCAGTTATGCTATAAAAGACATGATCCTGTAAGTTAGAGAGAAAAAAACAAGTTTTGAGAGAGACTTGAACCCGGGTCTGTAGATTGAAAGTCCTACACTCTATGCACAGCAACAACGTGACCGACAGTGTGAAGTGGTGTATTTATTGTATGTACTGCTAAAAACCGGGAATGGGGCCGGTTCCTTTGCCGGTTCGTCAACCCCAGCAGTCCTAATATAAGGGAGCCTGTGGCTTGACACAGACTGTATTTAGACTAGAGTTTTAGGCTTTGTTATATCACTTGTACATCACTGAGTTAGAAAACCACTGAAATGTTGTTTGAGATCTGCATTTGGATACATATATGATATTCTGTATTACTATGCAACCGAGCGTGTGTATTTAGGACGGGACATGTCCACAGGGGGTAATCGTTTCTACAGCTTATTGGCGTGTGAACGGATTGAGAATCAGATTCACCCCACTGCTATTTCTACTTTGATATCTCGGCGAGTTTTCAATCTATTCCAAATGTAAAAGGTGCATTATAAACTAGCAATAACACTGCAACTGACTGTATAAAAAGTAAGTTCGAGATAAAAGAGATTAGAGTTTTGAGGGAGGGTTGAACACGGGTCTTTGGATTCAAAGTCTTACGCTCTATCCACTGCACCAACGTTGCCGACAGTGTGAAGAAGTGTATTCCATGTAACAGTTAATTTATGGTTTTCCAGCCTCCATAGTTATAGTTATGTAACGGTTTTTCAGTCGCCAAGACAACAGTTTTTAAGCCATTCCGACAAGGATTGCGCCCGCTATCGTGCAAACAGACGGACAGAACACATATTTGATCGCTGAGCAACATACAACTGAAGCAATCGCTCAAAGAGCTAGGACTTGGCAAAATAAAGTTAATGATCTTGAAGAGAAGTCTATAAACTAGCTTTGGTCTATAAACCCCTGCACCATAGTACTGTTATATATTTTTTTTCAATTATTTATTTATCGTTAACTAAATTGTACGTTTACTAAATTGTGTTGTTATTTTGTTTATGATTAAATGCATGATCATGATTCTGTAAGCTAAAAATAAAAAAAATATAGTTTCAATAGAGACTTGAACCCGGGTCTGTGGATTGAGAGTCGTACGCTCTATGCTCAGCACTAACGTGGCTGGCAGTTGGAGGAGGTGTCATCCACGTAACAACTCATGTATGGCTTTCCAATCTCCATAGGTTTAAGCAATGTAACCGTTTTTTGGTCGCCAAGACAACAGTTTTTGAGCTATGACCTTCAAAATCAATAGGCTTGTGCAGGAGTCTTATGCGCATCTTCTTTGAAAATTTCATGTCATTCCGACAAGGATTGCGCCCGCTATCGTGCGAACAGACGGACAGAACACATATTTGATTGCTGAGCAACATACAACTGAAGCAATCGCTCAGAGAGCTAGGACTTGGCAAAATAAAGTAATGAACTGGAAAAGAAGTCTATACACTAGCTTTTACACTAGCTTGATACAGTTATTAAATTGTATTGTTCTGTTGTTTAGAACGAAATTCATGATCATGATTGTGTAAGTTGAAAATAAAAATAAAATAATTTCAAGAGAGATTTGAACCCGGGTCTGAGGATTCACAGTCCTGAGCTCTACGCACAGCACCAAAGTGGCCAACAGCGTCAAGTTGTGTTGTATTGTGACAGTTCCTCTATGGCAAATTACTGCTAAAAACCGGGAATGGGGCCGGTTCCTTTGCCGGTTCGTGACCCCCAGCAGTCCTAATATAAGGGAGCCTGTCGCTTGACACAGACTGTATTTAGACTAGAGTTTTAGGCTTTGTTATATCACTTGTACATCACTGAGTTAGAAAACCACTGAAATGTTGTTTGAGATCTGCATCTGGATACATATATGATATACTGTATTGCTATGCAACCGAGCGTGTGTATTTAGGACGGGACATGTCCACAGGGGGTAATCGTTTCTACAGCTTATTGGCGTGTGAACGGATTGAGAATCAGATTCACCCCACTGCTCTTTCTACTTTGATATCTCGGCGAGTTTTCAATCTATTTCAAATGTAAAAGGTGCATTATAAACCAGAAATAACACTGCAACCGACTGTATAAAAAGTAAATTAGAGGTAAAAGAGATTAGAGTTTTGAGGGAGGGTTGAACACGGGTCTTTGGATTCAAAGTCTTACACTCTATCCACTGCACCAACGTTGCCGACACTGTGAAGAAGTGTATTCCATGTAACAGTTACTTTATGGTTTTCCAGCCTCCATAGTTATAGTTATGTAACGGTTTTTCAGTCGCCAAGACAACAGTTTTTAAGCTATGACCTTCAAAATCAATAGGCTTGTGCAGGAGTCTTATGCGCATCTTCTTTGAAAATTTCATGTCATTCCGACAAGGATTGCGCCCGCTATCGTGCGAACAGACGGACAGAACACATATTTGATCGCTGAGCAACATACAACTGAAGCAATCGCTCAAAGAGCTAGGACTTGGCAAAATAAAGTAATGAACTTGAAGAGAGGTCTATAAACCAGCTTTGGTCTATAAACCCTTGCATCATAATACTGTAATAATATTAAATTGTGCTGCTACATTCTTCAGAATTGAAAGCATGATCATGATCTTGTAAGTTACAGATGAAAAATTACAATGACAACAAGTGAACAAAACGAATAGAGACACTCGGTGAATACAAATCATGCCAGAATGGACTTAACACAGATGCATTATGATGCATGAAGGACACGATCATAATGGAACCAATGAGACACTGTTAAATGACTTTAAGGAATTCATAGTGAGAAATAATTAAGTATGATGACATAATAACGATAAAGATTACTCGTGCTACATTTATTTGCTGATTTTGTACACTACGAATGTGTTGTTTCGTTGTTTGGAATTGAATACATGATCTTTTAACGGAGAAAAAAAATAGTTTTGAGATAGTATTGAACCCGGGTCTGTGGATTCAAAGTCCTACACTCTACGCTCAGCACTAACGTGGCTGGCGATGTGAAGCGGAGTGTTTCATATAGCAATGCTATTATCGTTTTCATGTAATGCTTTTCAGTAAAGATTTTCTGTTGCCGTGACAACAGTTTCAGAGCTATGATGTTCCAAATCAAAAGGGTTATGCGGACATTCCGTGCAAATATTATGTGAGAATTTCGTCAAAATCACACAAGAATCGACCGCACAGCAATGTGTTAAACTTTGGATCCGAAATTCCTGACCCCCATTTATTTCACCTGGAGTTTAAATCGTCAATTTTGACTCAACCGCTGTCGGTCATACATCAAATGATGCAGAATTGGCCATAGTAAAAGACGTGAACACTTTTGGAAGTGCAGGTGGAATGAAAGTGGAGTTATGACCATTTTTAATTTTTTGGTTTTTCAACAATTTTGTCGTTAATTCTTGACCTTTGACCTTGAGAAACGAAAGGAATATGCCGACATCTGGTGTGCATGTGCTGTGAAAATTTCATAAGAATCCGACAAGAATTGACTGCACAGCAATGCATGAAACTTTTGATCCAGAAACTCCTGACCCCCGTCTATTTAACTTGGAGTCAAAATCGTCAATTTTCACTCAACAGCTGTCGGCCATACATCAAAAGATGCAGAATTGGCCATAGTAATCGATGCTAGAAATCTCGAAACTCCAGATAAAATATAACTGGAGTTACTACGATTTTTAATTTTTTGGTTTTTGAACGACCTTGACGTCAATTTTTGACCTTTGACCTTCAGAAACGAAAGGCTTATGTGGAAGATTCTTGCACATGTTTTGTCAAAATTTCATGAAAATCCGACAAGAATTGCGCCCGCTATCGTGCAAACTGACGGACAGACAAACATACAAACAAACAAACAAACAAACAAACAAGATGACTGACCAACATACTTGGCAAAATTTATTTTGCCAAGTAACAAGATGAAGCAATCGCTCAAAGAGCTAGGACTTGGCAAAATAAAGTAATGAACTTGAAAAGAAGTCTATAAAAAACAGCTAAAAATCGTTTTGAGAGAGACTTGAATAGTTTTTTGTTGTTGAATTATCTGTTTGCTGTCAAGTAAGTCGTACATGTATTAAATTGTGCAGTTATGCTATAAAAGACATGATCCTGTAAGTTAGAGAGAAAAAACAAGTTTTGAGAGAGAGTTGAACCCGGGGTCTGTGGATTCAGAGTCCTGAGCTCTATGCACAGCACCAACGTGGCCGACAGCGTGAAGTGGTGTATTTATTGTATGTACTGCGAAAAACCGGGAATGGGGCCGGTTCCTTTGCCGGCTCGTCACCCCCAGCAGTCCTAATATAAGGGAGCCTGTCGCTTGACACAGACTGTATTTAGACTAGAGTTTTAGGCTTTGTTATATCACTTGTACATCACTGAGTTAGAAAACCACCGAAATGTTGTTTGAGATCTGCATCTGGATACATATATGATATACTGTATTGCTATGCAACCGAGCGTGTGTATTTAGGACGGGACATGTCCACAGAGGGTAATCGTTTCTACAGCTTATTGGCGTGTGAACGGATTGAGAATCAGATCCACCCCACTGCTCTTTCTACTTTGATATCTCGGCGAGTTTTCAATCTATTCCAAATGTAAAAGGTGCATTATAAACTAGAAATAACACTGCAACTGACTGTATAAAAACTAAGTTAGAGATAAAAGAGATTAGGGTTTTGAGGGAGGGTTGAACACGGGTCTTTGGAATCAAAGTCTTACGCTCTATCCACTGCACCAACGTTGCCGACAGTGTGAAGAAGTGTATTCGATGTAACAGTTACTTTATGGTTTTCCAGCCTCCATACTTATAATTATGTAACAGTTTTTCATTCGCCAAGACAACAGTTTTTAAGCTATGACCTTCAAAATCAATAGGCTTGTGCAGGAGTCTTATGCGCATCTTCTTTGAAAATTTCATGTCATTCCGACAAGGATTGCGCCCGCTATCGTGCGAACAGACGGACAGCACACATATTTGATTGCTGAGCAACATACAACTGAAGCAATCGCTCAGAGAGCTAGGACTTGGCAAAATAAAGTAATGAACTTGAAAAGAAGTCTATAATAAACCAGCTAAAAAACGTTTTGAGAGAGACTTGAATAGTTCTAGTTGCTGTTAAGTAAGTTGTACATGTATTAAATTGTGCAGTTATGCTATAAAAGACATGATCCTGTAAGTTAGAGAGATAAAAACAAGTTTTGAGAGAGAGTTGAACCCGGGTCTGTGGATTCAGAGTCCTGAGCTCTACCCACTGCACCAAAGTGGCCGACAGCATCAAGTTGTGTTGTATTGTAACAGGTCCTTGAAGGCAAATTACTGCTAAAAACCGGGAATGGGGCTGATCTCTACGCCGTTTCGTCA
This sequence comes from Terebella lapidaria, assembly GCA_949152475.1. NCBI lineage: Eukaryota > Metazoa > Annelida > Polychaeta > Terebellida > Terebellidae > Terebella > Terebella lapidaria. The sequence continues at coordinate 39,483,182 of OX424557.1, read as the reverse complement.
CCCAGGATAGTTCTGATATAAAAGAGCCTGTCGCTTGCCACAGATTGTATTTAGACAAGAGTTTTAGGCTTCGTTATATCACTTGTACACCTCTGAGTCAGAAAACAAAAGAAATGTTGTTTGAGATCTGCGTTTGGATACTTTTATGATATACTGTATTACTACGCAACCGAGATGGAACGATATAATGATGTATGTATTATTGATAGAATGGAGCTAACACGGATGCGCTATGACGCATAAAAGACACGATCATAATGGAACCAATGAGACACTGTTAAGTGATATTTATAGCGACAAATAGTTAAGTATGACATGAAAACTATAAAAATAACTCCTGGTGCATAAAAAAATAACACTGCTCTTTCCACTTTGATATCTGGGCGAGTTTTCAATCTATTCCAAATGTAAAAGGTGCATTATAAACTAGAAATAACACTGCAACTGACTGTATAAAAACTAAGTTAGAGATAAAAGAGATTAGAGTTTTGAGGGAGGGTTGAACACGGGTCTTTGGATTCAAAGTCTTACGCTCTATCCACTGCACCAACGTTGCCGACAGTGTGAAGAAGTGTATTCCATGTAACAGTTACTTTATGGTTTTCCAGCCTCCATAGTTATAGTTATGTAACGGTTTTTCAGTCGCCAAGACAACAGTTTTTAAGCTATGATCTTCAAAATCAATAGGCTTGTGCAGGAGTCTTATGCGCATCTTCTTTGAAAATTTCATGTCATTCCGACAAGGATTGCGCCCGCTATCGTGCGAACAGACGGACAGAACACATATTTGATCGCTGAGCAACATACAACTGAAGCAATCGCTCAAAGAGCTAGGACTTGGCAAAATAAAGTAATGAACTTGAAGAGAAGTCTATAAACCAGCTTTGGTCTATAAACCCTAGCATCATAATACTGTAATAATATTAAATTGTGCTGCTACATTCTTCAGAATTGAAAGCATGATCATGATCTTGTAAGTTACAGATGAAAAATTACAATGACAACAAGTGAACAAAACGAATAGAGACACTCGGTGAATACAAATCATGCCAGAATGGACTTAACACAGATGCATTATGATGCATGAAGGACACGATCATAATGGAACCAATGAGACACTGTTAAATGACTTTAAGGAATTCATAGTGAGAAATAATTAAGTATGATGACATAATAACGATAAAGATTACTCGTGCTACATTTATTTGCTGATTTTGTACACTACGAATGTGTTGTTTCGTTGTTTGGAATTGAATACATGATCTCTTAACGGAGAAAAAAAATAGTTTTGAGATAGTATTGAACCCGGGTCTGTGGATTCAAAGTCCTACGCTCTACGCTCAGCACTAACGTGGCTGGCGATGTGAAGCGGAGTGTTTCATATAGCAATGCTATTATCGTTTTCATGTAATGCTTTTCAGTAACGATTTTCTGTTGCCGTGACAACAGTTTCAGAGCTATGATGTTCCAAATCAAAAGGGTTATGCGGACATTCCGTGCACATATTATGTGAGAATTTCGTCAAAATCACACAAGAATCGACTGCACAGCAATGTGTTAAACTTTGGATCCGAACTTCCTGACCCCCATGTATTTCACCTGGAGTTTAAATCGTCAATTTTGATTCAACCGCTGTCGGTCATACATCAAAAGATGCAGAATTAGCCATAATAAAAGACGTGAACACTTTTGGAAGTGCAGGTGGAATGAGAGTGGAGTTATGACGATTTTTAATTTTGTGGTTTTTCAATGACCTTGGCGTTAATTCTTGACCTTTGACCTTGAGAAACAACAGGAATGTGCCATTATACTGTGTGCATATGCTGTCAAAATTTCATAAGAATCCGACAAAAATTGACTGCACAGCAATGCATGAAACTTTTGATCCAGAAACTCCTGACCCCCGTCTTTTTAACCCGGAGTCAAAATCGTCAATTTTGATGCAACAGCTGTCGGCCATACATCAAAAGATGCAGAATTGGCCATAGTATTCGAGGCTAGAAATCTCGAAACTCCAGATAAAATATAACTGGACTTATTACGATTTTAAATTTTTTGGTTTTTGAACGACCTTGACGTCAATTTTTGACCTTTGACTTTCAGAAACGAAAAGCTTATGAGGAAGATCCTTGCACATGTTGTGTCAAAATTTCATGAAAATCCGACAAGAATTGCGCCCGCTATCGTGCGAACGGACGGACAGACAAACATACAAACAAACAAACAAACAAGATGACTGACCAACATACTTGGCAAAATTTATTTTGCCAAGTAATGACTGACCAACATACTTGGCAAAATTTATTTTGCCAAGTAATGAAGCAATCGCTCAAAGAGCTAGGACTTGGCAAAATAAAGTAATGAACTTGAAAAGAAGTCTATAATAAACCAGCTAAAAAACGTTTTGAGAGAGACTTGAATAGTTTTTTCTAGTTGCTGTTAAGTAAGTTGTACATGTATTAAATTGTGCAGTTATGCTATAAAAGACATGATCCTGTAAGTTAGAGAGAAAAAACAAGTTTTGAGAGAGAGTTGAACCCGGGTCTGTGGATTCAAAGTCCTGAGCTCTATGCACAGCACCAAAGTGGCGGACAGCTTCAAGTTGTGTTGTATTGTGACAGTTCCTCTATGGCAAATTACTGCTAAAAACCGGGAATGGGGCCGGTTCCTTTGCCGGTTCGTGACCCCCAGCAGTCCTAATATAAGGGAGCCTGTCGCTTGACACAGACTGTATTTAGACTAGAGTTTTAGGCTTTGTTATATCACTTGTACATCACTGAGTTAGAAAACCACTGAAATGTTGTTTGAGATTTGCATTTGGATACATATATGATATACTGTATTACTATGCAACCGAGCGTGTGTATTTAGGACTGGACATGTCCACAGGGGGTAATCGTTTCTACAGCTTATTGGCGTGTGAACGGATTGAGAATTAGATTCACCCCACTGCTCTTTCTACTTTGATATCTCGGCGAGTTTTCAATTTATTCCAAATGTAAAAGGTGCATTATAAACTAGAAATAACACTGCACTGACTGTATAAAAAGTAAGTTAGAGGTAAAAGAGATTAGAGTTTTGAGGGAGGTTTGAACACGGGTCTTTGGATTCAAAGTCTTATGCTCTATCCACTGCACCAACGTTGCCGACAGTGTGAAGAAGTGTATTCCATGTAACACTTACTTCATGGTTTTCCAGCCTCCATAGTTATAGTTATGTAACGGTTTTTCAGTCGCCAAGACAACAGTTTTTAAGCTGTGACCTTCAAAATCAATAGGCTTGTGCAGGAGTCTTATGCGCATCTTCCTTGAAAATTTCATGTCATTCCGACAAGGATTGCGCCCGCTATCGTGCGAACAGACGGACAGAACACATATTTGGTCGCTGAGCAACATACAACTGAAGCAATCGCTCAAAGAGCTAGGACTTGGCAAAATAAAGTAATGAACTTGAAGAGAAGTCTATAAACCAGCTTTGGTCTATAAACCCTAGCATCATAATACTGTAATAATATTAAATTGTGCTACTACATTCTTCAGAATTGAAAGCATGATCATGATCTTGTAAGTTACAGATGAAAAATTACAATGACAACAAGTGAACAAAACGAATAGAGACACTCGGTGAATACAAATCATGCCAGAATGGACTTAACACAGATGCATTATGATGCATGAAGGACACGATCATAATGGAACCAATGAGACACTGTTAAATGACTTTAAGGAATTCATAGTGAGAAATAATTAAGTATGATGACATAATAACGATAAAGATTACTCGTGCTACATTTATTTGCTGATTTTGTACACTACGAATGTGTTGTTTCGTTGTTTGGAATTGAATACATGATCTTTTAACGGAGAAAAAAAATTGTTTTGAGATAGTATTGAACCCGGGTCTGTGGATTCAAAGTCCTACGCTCTACGCTCAGCACTAACGTGGCTGGCGATGTGAAGCGGAGTGTTTCATATAGCAATGCTATTATCGTTTTCATGTAATGCTTTTCAGTAACGATTTTCTGTTGCCATGACAACAGTTTGAGAGCTATGATGTTCCAAATTAAAAGGGTTATGCGGACATTCCGTGCACATATTATGTGAGCATTTCGTCAAAATCAGACAAGAATCGACTGCACAGCAATGTGTTAAACTTTGGATCCGAACTTCCTGACCCCCATGTATTTCACCTGGAGTTTAAATCGTCAATTTTGATTCAACTGCTGTCGGTCATACATCAAATGATGCAGAATTGACCATAATAAAAGACGTGAACACTTTTGGAAGTGCAGGTGGAATGAAAGTGGAGTTATGGCCATTTTTATTTTTTTTGTTTTTCAATGACCTTGGCGTTAATTCTTGACTTTTGACCTTGAGAAACAACAGGAATATGCCGACATCTGGTATGCATATGCTGTGAAAATTTCATAAGAATCCGACAAGAATTGACTGCACAGCAATGCATGAAACTTTTGATCCAGAAACTCCTGACCCCCGTCTTTTTAACCCGGAGTCAAAATCGTCAATTTTGATGCAACAGCTGTCGGCCATACATCAAAAGATGCAGAATTGGCCATAGTATTCGATGCTAGAAATCTCGAAACTCCAGATAAAATATAACTGGACTTATTACGATTTTAAATTGTTTGGTTTTTGAACGACCTTGACGTCAATTTTTGACCTTTGACCTTCAGAAACGAAAGGCTTATGAGGAAGATCCTTGCACATGTTGTGTCAAAATTTCATGAAGATCTGACAAGAATTGCGCCCGCTATCGTGCGAACGGACGGACAGACAAACATACAAAAAATCGGCCATAGGCCAACACTTGACGAAATGACTAAACATTTGTTTACATTTAAAACATTTACCCATAATTTACACATTGAAAAGATTTACTGAACAACTCCTCGACATTTGAAGAAAGATACTTTTTTCATGAAATTTTTACGTTGGGCAAGCTTTTCAAGGTCAAGGTCAAAGTGCACATTCAAGGTCAGCGGACAAAGACCTTTTGATATGCTACAATATGGTCCCAGTTTGAACTTTCTATGACGAATAGTTCCGAAGTTATGGCAATTTTTGTGATTTTGACCTTTTCTTTGACCTTGACCCTTGACCTTGGGTCACGAAAATTGTGCATTGCCCGTGCATGAAAATATAAATTATACTTGAACAATTCCATCAGAATCGAACAAGAATTCCGGACACTGTGGCTTTTCGAAATTTCGAAAAATTTACGTACATGAGGTCACTGTGACGTCAATAAACGTCACATTTGAAAACTGATGGGAAACTATTCATCATGGGTTCAAGGCCTTCCATTTGATATATTACTTGATAGCTTTTACTTAGTTTGAAAATTTGACCTTGAAGTTTTGCTCATGTGACCTCATTTTTCCGATCAAGTTCAAGGTTAATCATGGAATTGACATATAAGTCTGATTGCTATACCTCTTCTGATGATATTGTTCAAATTTTATGAGACTACAACGATTAAAACAGATGTTATAACCGAAAAGGTGTTTTTCTGGGATTTCGATGACCTTGACCTTGACCTTTGACCTTTGTATTTCAATTCGTAAAGGTCAATGCTATTAATATGCATGTCAAGTTTCAAGGTATTCCATACAGTATTGACGCTGTTATGGCCTTTTGAAATTTCGGTAATTTGACGTTTATGACGTCATTGTGACGTCAGTGTACGTCACAGCGCCAAAATTAGGGTATCACTGCAATCAGGGGCTCAAAACCTTTCCAACGATATACTACTCGATATGGTGCGCTGACTTTTGTACTTGACCTTGACATTCACCTCATGACGAACTTCTCAAGGTCAAGGTCAAATGCCAAGGTCAAGGACACAGAAGATAGGACTCGAGTTTATCTACATTATGAACTTGGTTTGAAGTCTCTATAACAAATAGAACCGGAGTTATGGCCACTTATGTGTTTTTAACATTTTGCGTGACCTTGACCTTGATCTTTGACCTTGAGTCACGAAAATTGTGCATTGCCTGTGCATGGAGACATATATTATACCTGTATCATTTCATCAGAATCAAACAAGATTTGTGGACACTATGACCGTTTGAAATTTCGAAAAATTAACGTTTATGACGTCACTGTGACGTCAATAAACGTCACATCTCAAAACTGATGAGAAAGTATGTACCAGGGAATCAAGACCTTTCATTTGATATACTACTTGATAGGTTTCAGTTAGTTTGAAAATTTGACCTTGACCTTTTCCTCATATGACCTTATTTTCCTGACAAAGTTCAAGGTCAATCATGAAATTGACTTATACGCCCGATTACTATATCGCTTCTGAATGATATGGTTCAAATTTCATGAGCCTACGACAATTCAAACGGATGTTATTACCGGAAACGTGTTTTTCTGGGATTTCGATGACCTTGACCTTGACCTTTGACCTTTGTACTTAAATTCGTAGAGGTCATTGCTGTCAATATGCATATCAAGTTTGAAGAGATTCCATACAGTATTGCCGATGTTATAGCCTTTTGAAATTTCGGAAATTTGACGTTTATGACGTCATTGTGACGTCAGTTTACGTCGCAGCGCCGAAAATAACGTATCACTGCAATCAAGGGGTCAAGACCTTTCCAACGATATACTACTCGATATGGTGCGCTGAACTTCGTATTTGACCTTGACATTCACCTTAGGCGAACTTCTCAAGGTCAAGGTCAAATGCCAAGGTCAAGGTCACAGAAGATAGAACTCGACTTTATCTACAATATGAACTTGGTTTGAAGTCTCTAGGACAATTAGAGCCGGAGTTATGGCCATTTATGTGTTTTGACGTTTTGCGTGACCTTGACCTCAATATTTGACCTTGACCTCCCAAAAATGAACTCATCCATCTGTATTTGATTGCACATCTTCTGACCTATTTGCATGATTCTACGATCAAAATTGTGACCTGTGGAGCGCTAACACACAAACAAACACACAAACAAACAAACAAACAAACAGACAGACAAACGCGACTGACCAACATACTTGACGAAATTTAATTTCGTCAAGTAACAAACAAACAAACGAGAGCCCCTAGGGCACCCACTTGCCGGAATGCATACTCATGATACTTCTGTACAACTAATACTTTCTGATATATATAGCCCCATTTTGAAAATTGACGTTTTACGTCATGACGTCATTTGTGTTGCATGTAGCGTGTCGAAACTCGGTATATGGCTGGGTATTAATATTCCGCATACGTGTTCACAAATACAGTCCAATATCTTCAAATTTGAGTGCACTGTAGCTGTTTGAAAGTTTGCTGAAAAGTCGAAAATTTGGTATGACAGGCGTTACGTTTATGACGTCATAGCGGAAAATCTATCATGGCGGAAAAGTATCGGACAGTACTCTCCTAAACCAGAATTCAACGAGCTTTCCAATGGTGCAATCTGCTTTTCTTAACGACAAATACTTTACGATATATAGCCCCATTTGCGAAATTGACGTTTGACGTCATGACGTCATTGTCGTTGTGCGTAACGTCTTGAAACTCAATATATTGCTGGGAAATAATATTCCACGTATGTCCTCATGATTACGGTCAAATTACTTCAAATTTGAGAACACTGTGGATGTTTGAAAGTTTGATGAAAAGTCGAAAATTTGGTATGACAGGCTTTACGTTTATGACGTCATAGCGTAAAATCTATCATGGCGGAAAAGTATCGGACAGTACTCTCCTAAACCAGAATTCAACGAGCTTTCCAATGGTGCAATTCGCTTCTCCGTACGACAAATACTTTTTGATATATAGCCCCATTTTCAAAATTGACGTTTTACGTCATGACGTCATTGACGTTGCACGTAGCGTGTTGAAACTTGGTATGTGACTGGGTATTATTATTTCACATACGTTCTGAAAATTACAGTTCAATATCTTCAAATTTGAGTGCACTGTGGATGTTTGGATGTTTGCTGAAAAGTCGAAAAATTGGTATGACAGGCCTCACGTTTATGACGTCATAGCGGAAAATCTATCATGGCGAAAAAGTATCGGACAGCATCCTCCTAAACCAGAATTCAACGAGCTTTCTAGTGGTGCAATCCGCTTCTCTGTACGACGAATACTTTTTGATATATAGCCCCATTTTAAAAATTGACCTTTTACGTCATGACGTCATCAACGTTGCACGTAGCGTGTTGAAACTTTTTACGTGGCTGTGTAATATTATTTCACACATGTTCTGATAATTACAGTCCAATATCTTCAAATTTGAGTGCACTGTGGATGTTTGAAAGTTTGCTGAAAAGTCGAAAAATTTGTATGACAGGCCTTACGTTTATGACGTCATAGCGGAAAATCTATCATGGCGGAAAAGTATCGGACAGCATCCTCCTAAACCAGAATTCAACGAGCTTTCCAGTGGTGCAATCCGCTTCTCTGTACGAGGAATACTTTCTGAGATATAGTCCCATTTCAAAAATTGACGTTTTACGTCGTGACGTCATTGACGTTCGTTGGATCCAAACAAAACTTCGTAGTTTGATGGACGATATCATCATATATCGATGTGTTACATTTCAGAGGTATCGGATTAAATATGACTCCTGTGTGAATTTTTAAAAATTCGCTAATGATGAGAGATAGGGATTTTTCGAGTTTTTAAAAATTTTTGGTGACGTCATCAATGAACCGATTTTTTCCAAAAACGTGCGGTCTCGTCCTTGGGCGAATACCTATCTATAAAAAAAATTTCATGATGCTAGCTCAAAAACTGTGGACGCTAGAGGGCGCACAACCAAACACACAAACAAACAACACTACAAACACATAAACGAGATACCATTGGCCTAAAGGCCAAACTTGTCGAAATCTTTTTCTACATGCGTGGCCTACTTTAAGCATAATTGAATGAGGTTTCCGAGGGTGTAATCCATTTCATTAAGGATTAATACCTAGCCACATACAATCCTATTTCGAAAATGGACGTTTGACATCATGACGTCATTGTTGTTGAATGTAACGTGTTTAAACTCTGTACATGGCTTGGTATTAATATTCGACATAGGTTCCCATAATTACAGTCTAATAACTTCAAATTTGAGTGCACTGTGGATGTTTCAATGTTTGCTGAAAAGTCGAAAAATTGGTACGGCAGGCATTACGTTTATTACGTCATAGCGGAAAATCTATCATGGCGGAAAAGTATCGGACAGTACCCTCCTAAACCAGAATTCAACGAGCTTTCCAATGGTGCAATCCGCTTTTCTGTACGACAAATACCTCTCGATATATAGCTCCATTTTGAAAATTGACGTTTTACGTCATGACGTCATTGACGTTGCACGTGGCGTGTTGAAACTCGGTGTATGGCTGTGTGATAAAATTCCACATACGTTCTCATGATTACAGTCTATTGCCTTCAAAATTGAGTGCACTGTGGTTGTTTGAAAGTTTGCTGAAAAGCCGAAAAACTTGTATGACAGGCCTTACGTTTATGACGTCATAGCTGAAAATCTATCATGGCGGAAAAGTATCGGACAGTACCCTTCTAAACCAGAATTCAACGAGCTTTCCAATGGTGCAATCCGCTTTTCTGTACGACAAATACCTATCGATATATAGCTCCATTGTGAAAATTGACGTTTTACGTCATGACGTCATTGAGGTTGCACGTAGCGCATTGAAACTTATTATATGGCTGTATATTAATATTTCACATAGGTTCTCATAATTACAATTGAATACCTTTAAATTTGAGTGCACTGTGGATATTTGAAAGTTTTCTGAAAAGTCGAACAAATTTTATGACAGGCCTTACGTTTATGACGTCATAGCGGAAAATCTATCAGGTCAGAAACGTATCGGACAGTACCCTACTAAACCAGAATTCAACGATCTTTCTAGTGGTGCAATCCGCTTCTCTGTGCGACGAATACTTTCAGATATATAACCCCATTTTTAAAATTGACGTTTTACGTCATGACGTCATTAACGTTGAATGTAGCGCGTTGAAACTTGGTATATGGCTGTATATCAATATTTCACATAGGTTCTCATAATTACAGTTCAATACCTTCAAATTTGAGTGCACTGTGGATATTTGAAAGTTTGCTGAAAAGTCGAAAAAAATTTATGACAGGCCTTACGTTTATGACGTCATAGCGGAAAATTTATCAGGGCGGAAACGTGTCGGACAGTGCCCCGCTAAACCAGAATTCAACGAGCTTTCCAATGGTGCAATCCGCTTTTCTGTACGACAAATAGCTCTCGATATATAGCTGCATTTTAAAAATTGACGTTTTACGTCATGACGTCATTGACGTTGCACGTAGCGCATTGAAACTTATTATATGGCTGTATATTAATATTTCACATAAGTTCTCATAATTACAGTTGAATACCTTTAAATTTGAGTGCACTGTGGATATTTGAAAGTTTTCTGAAAAGTCGAACAAATTTTATGACAGGCCTTACGTTTATGACGTCATAGCGGAAAATCTATCAGGGCGCAAACGTATCGGACAGTACCCTACTAAACCAGAATTCAACGATCTTTCTAGTGGTGCAATCCGCTTCTCTGTGCGACGAATACTTTCAGATATATAACCCCATTTTTAAAATTGACGTTTTACGTCATGACGTCATTAACGTTGAATGTAGCGCGTTGAAACTTGGTATATGGCTGTATATCAATATTTCACATAGGTTCTCGTAATTACAGTTCAATACCTTCAAATTTGAGTGCACTGTGGATATTTGAAAGTTTGCTGAAAAGTCGAAAAAAATTTATGACAGGCCTTACGTTTATGACGTCATAGCGGAAAATTTATCAGGGCGGAAACGTGTCGGACAGTGCTCCCCTAAACCAGAATTCAACGAGCTTTCCAATGGTGCAATCCGCTTTTCTGTACGACAAATAGCTCTCGATATATAGTTGCATTTTAAAAATTGACGTTTTACGTCATGACGTCATTGACGTTGCACATAGCGTGTTGAAACTCGGTGTGTGGCTGTGTAATAAAGTTCCACATACGTTCTCATTATTACAGTACAGTAACTTCAAATTTGGGTGCACTGTGGATGTTTGAAATTTTGCTGAAAAATCGAAAAACTGGTATGACAGGCCTTACGTTTATGACGTCATAGCGGAAAATCTATCATGGCGGAAAGGTATCGGACAGTACCCTCCTAAACCAGAATTCAACGAGCTTTCCAATGGTGCAATTCGCTTTTTTCTACGACAAATACTTTCCGATATATGGCCCCATTTTAAAAATTGACATTTTACGTCATGACGTCATTGACGCTCAACCGATCAACGTATAACTTTGTTGTTCGATGTATAATATGAACATATATCAGTGTATCAAATTTCAGAACAATCGGTTCAAATTTGACTGCTGTGCGAATTTTTTAAAATTCGCCAATGATGAGAGATAGGGATTTTTCGAGTTTTTAAGAATTTTTGGTGACGTCATCAATGGACCGATTTTTTTCAAAAACGTTGGGTCTCGTCCTTGGCCGAATACCTATCCACCAAAAAAGTTTCGGGATGTTAGCGTGAAAACTGTGGCCGCTAGAGAGGTAACAAACAAACAAACATACAAATGAAATCGCTCGCTGCTGCTGACTTGACGGCTGAAAGCCTTCGCTGGTACAGCGAGTACTTGCCAGAATAGAAGAAAGAAAACTTTGACCTTGAGGGGTAATGTCAAGGTCAAATGTCACGACCAAGGTCCTTCAAAAGAGGGCTTTCAATATGCTACAATATTTTCTAGTTGGAACTCTCTGGGTCGATTAGTTCCGAAATTATTGAGATTCATGTGATTTTGACTGATCACTTTTCCGTGAACTTGACCTTTGACCTACGACGACTGAAGCAAAAGTTTTACCAAATATGTTTTTTCTTCTGGGATTTCGATGACCTTGACCTCTGTGGTTCTTGTCGTACAGGCCAATGCTGTCAATATGCATATCAAGTTACAGAGGATTCCCTCCAGTATTGACATTGTTATGGCCTTTTGAAATTTCGGAAATTTGACGTTGATGACGTCATTGTGACGTCACTGAACGTCATATGCCAAAATTAAGACATCACTGGACTCAGGAGATCAAGACCTTAACGGTATACTACTGGGTATGGTTCGCTGAACTGCGTACTTGACCTTGACATTCACCTCATGGCGAACTTCTCAAGGTCAATGTCAAAAGTCAAGGTCAAGGTCACATGCGATAGAACTCGAGTTCATCTACAATATGCACCTAATTTGAAGTCTCTAGGACGATTACAGCCGGAGTTATGGCCACTTATGTGTTTTCGACGTTTTGTGTGACCTTGACCTTCGACCTATATTCACCAAAATATGATAGAATCTACTCAATATCCTACAGAACATGTTCACCAAGTTTGAAAAAAATCGAATGAGAATTGTGGATGCTAGAGTGCGAAAATACATACAAACAAACAAACAAATGAAATTTTTACCGATTTGTTGCCAAAAAAACGTCAATTACGTCAAAACGGATATATCGATTGAGCTAAAAAATGACAGAAACCATCACAGGACGAGTCCACATCGTTTGTATATGCTAGATCTGCAGTAAATGTGATAACTTTGCACATCTGACACTCAAAAAGCCTAAATGTCAGTCTGAAATCACTTTTGACGTCATTATGACGTCAATTAACGTCCGATTCCAACAATGACAACATATTTGGAAAGTACTCTCGAAGACCTTCCAAACGAGCTACTACTCGATATTTTTGCAAAAGGTCAAGGTCAAGGTCATTTTTGAGGTCAATTTCGACCTTAGGCGCTTGCAAAGGCTATCGGTCATACGCCTTAGGTGTAAATGCAAAAGTTGTTATGCTAAGTGAGTGCAATACTGTGGATTTACTTTCGTGTCTCTATCTTGCTTAGTTCCTGAGATATAGTGACCTACATGGTTTTCACTTGCGGGTCAATATTGACCTTGACTTTCGACCTACGACCTTGAAATTTCGTGGATCAAAAGAAGTCATCCTTGTTTATTAACAGGTTTATCATTGGATTTTTACGCACATTATTGACGCTTTTATCAGCATGGACAGCTTGAAAAATGCAATTTGGCTTATAATGGGACCGATTTCGTTGCCATACAAACGTCAATTACGTCATAACGAATTGGCCGATTGGGCTAAAAATTGACATTGAGCATAAGGGACCGGTCCCACATCGTTTCCAAGCATCAGATCGAAAATCGGAGGAGGTGACCTCCAAGGTCAAATATTCGACCTCAGGCGAACTTCTCAAGGTCAAGGTCAAATGTCAAGGTCAAGGTCACGAAAGATAGAACTCGAGTTTATCTACAATATGAACTTGATTTGAAGTCTCTAGCACTATTAGAACCGAAGTTATGGCCACTTATGAGTTTTCGACGTTTTGCATGACCTTGACCTTGACCTTTGACCTAGATACACCAAAATAGGACGTTTTCTGCGCGGTATTCTAGAGAATATGTACACGAAATTTGGAGGAAATCGGGTGAGAAATGTGGACGCTAGGCTGTAAACAAACAAACACACAAACAAACAAACACATCCACGAACAGACCAACATACTTGCCAAAATCGAAGATTCTGGCAAGTAACAAACATCCGCGAGTGACCAACATACTTGGCGAAAATCGAAGATTTCGCCAAGTAACAAGTCACAGGCGATAGAAATCGAGTTCACCTACAATATGCACCTAATTTGAAGTCTCTAGGACGATTACAGCCGGAGTTATGGCCACTTATGTGTTTTCGACTTTTTGTGTGACCTTGACCTTCGACCTATATTCACTAAAATCTGATAGGAACTACCCAATATCCTACAGAATATGTTCACCAAATTTGAAAAAAATCGAGTGAGAATTGTGGACGCTAGAGTGCAAACATACATAGAAACAAATGAAATTTTATCGATTTGTTGCCAAACAAACGTCAATTACGTCAAAACGGATATATCGATTGAGCTGAAAATTGGTAGAAACCATCACAGGACGACTCCACATCGTTTGCATCTGTTAGATCTGCAGTAAATGGTATAACTTCGAACATCGGACACTCAAAAGGCCTAAATGTTGGTCTGAAATCACGTTTGACGTCATTATGACGTCAATTGACGTCCGATTCCAAAAATAACAACATATTTGGAAAGTACTCTCGAAGACCTTCCAAACGAGCTACTACTCGATATTTTTGCAAGAGGTCAAGGTCGAGGTCATTTTTGAGGTCAACTTCGACCTCAGGCGCTTGCAAAGGCTATCGCTCATACGCCTTAGGTGTAATGCGAAAGTTGTTAGGCTAAGTGACTGCAATACTGTGGATTTAATTTCGTGTCTCTATCTTGCTTAGTTCCTGAGATATAGTGACCTACATGGTTTTCACTTGCGGGTCAATATTGACCTTGACTTTCGACCTACGACCTTGAAATTTCGTGGATCAAAAGAAGTCATCCTTGCTTATTAACAGGTTTATCATTGGATTTTTACGCACATTATTGACGCTTTTATCAGCATGGACAGCTTGAAACATGCAATTTCGCTTATAATGGGACCGATTTCGTTGCCATAGAAACGTCAATTACGTCATAACGAATTGGCCGATCGGGCTAAAAATTGACATTGAGCATGAGGAACCGGTCCCACATCGTTTCCAAGCATCAGATCGAAAATCGGAGGAGGTGACCTCCAAGGTCAAATATTCGACCTCGGGCGAACTCTCAAGGTCAAGGTCAAATGTCAAGGTCAAGGTCACAGAAAATAGAACTCGAGTATATCTACAATATGAACTTGGTTTGAAGTCTCTAGGTCAATTAGAACCGAAGTTACGACCATTTATGTGTTTTTAACGTTTTGCGTGACCTTGACCTTGACCTTTGACGTAGGATTATCAAAATCGTGGGGTCGCGAGCCATTGTCCTACAGAATGCGCACGTCCAGTTTGGGAAGAATTAAACAAGAAATGTGGACGCTAGAGGGCGCACAACCAAACAAACAAACGGACACACAAACAAACGAACTGACCAACATACTTGCCGAAATCTTTAGATTCCGGCAAGTAACAAACAAGATGACTGACCAACATACTTGGCAAAATTTATTTTGCCAAGTAATGAAGCAATCGCTCAAAGAGCTAGGACTTGGCAAAATAAAGTAATGAACTTGAAGAGAAGTCTATAATCCAGCTTTGGTCTATAAACCCTTGCATCATAATACTGTAATAATATTAAATTGTGCTGCTACATTCTTCAGAATTGAAAGCATGATCATGATCTTGTAAGTTACAGATGAAAAATTACAATGACAACAAGTGAACAAAACGAATAGAGACACTCGGTGAATACAAATCATGTCAGAATGGACTTAACACAGATGCATTATGATGCATGAAGGACACGATCATAATGGAACCAATGAGACACTGTTAAATGACTTTAAGGAATTCATAGTGAGAAATAATTAAGTATGATGACATAATAACGATAAAGATTACTCGTGCTACATTTATTTGCTGATTTTGTACACTACGAATGTGTTGTTTTGTTGTTTGGAATTGAATACATGATCTTTTAATGGAGAAAAAAAAAATAGTTTTGAGATAGTATTGAACCCGGGTCTGTGGATTCAAAGTCCTACACTCTACGCTCAGCACTAACGTGGCTGGCGATGTGAAATGGAGTGTTTCATATAGCAATGCTATTATCGTTTTCATGTAATGCTTTTCAGTAACGATTTTCTGTTGCCGTGACAACAGTTTCAGAGCTATGATGTTCCAAATCAAAAGGGTTATGCGGACATTCCGTGCACATATTATGTGAGAATTTCGTCAAAATCACACAAGAATCGACTGCACAGCAATGTGTTAAACTTTGGATCCGAACTTCCTGACCCCCATGTATTTCACCTGGAGTTTAAATCGTCAATTTTGACTCAACCGCTGTCGGTCATACATCAAATGATGCAGAATTGGCCATAGTAAAAGACGTGAACACTTTTGGAAGTGCAGGTGGAATGAAAGTGGAGTTATGACGATTTTTAATTTTGTGGTTTTTCAATGACCTTGGCGTTAATTCTTGCCCTTTGACCTTGAGAAACAACAGGAATGTACCGTTATACTGTGTGCATATGCTGTCAAAATTTCATAAGAATCCGACAAAAATTGACTGCACAGCAATGCATGAAACTTTTGATCCAGAAACTCCTGACCCCCGTCTTTTTAACCTGGAGTCAAAATCGTCAATTTTGATGCAACAGCTGTCGGCCATACATCAAAAGATGCACAATTGGCCATAGTAATCGATGCAAGAAATCGCGAAACTCCAGATAAAATATAATCGGAGTTATTGCGATTTTTAATTTTTTGGTTTTTGAACGACCTTGACGTCAATTTTTTACCTTTGACCTTCAGAAACGAAAGGCTTATGAGGAAGATCCTTGCACATGTTGTGTCAAAATTTCATGAAGATCCGACAAGAATTGCGCCCGCTATCGTGCGAACGGACGGACAGACAAACATACAAACAAACAAACAAGATGACTGACCAACATACTTGGCAAAATTTATTTTGCCAAGTAATGAAGCAATCGCTCAAAGAGCTAGGACTTGGCAAAATAAAGTCATTGAACTGAAGAGAAGTCTATCAACAAGTTTAGGTTTATAAATGCTTCATACACACTATAATAGTTTAATCAATAAGTAAGTTGTACATGTATTAAATTGTGCAGTTATGCTATAAAAGACATGATCTTGTAAGTTAGAGAGAAAAAAAAAGTTTTGAGAGAGAGTTGAACCCGGGTCCGTGGATTCAGAGTCCTGAACTTTATGCACAGCACCAACGTGACCGACAGCGTGAAGTTGTGTATTTATTGTATGTACTGCTGAAAACCGGGAAAGGGGCCGGTTCGTCACCGCCAGCAGTCCTAATATAAGGGAGCCTGTCGTTTGACACAGACTGTATTAAGAGTAGAGTTTTAGGCTTTGTTATATCACTAGTACATCACTGAGTCAGAAAACCACCGATATGTTGTTTGAGACCTGCATTTGGATACATATATGATATACTGTATTACTACGCAACCGAGTTTGTATATTCAGGAGACAACACAGATGCGCTATGATGCATGAAACACATGATCATAATGGAACCAATGAGACACTGTAAATGACTTGGAAAAATATATACCAAGAAATAATTGAGTGTGATGACATAGAATTGACGAAGATTACTGCTGCTATATATATTTGCTGAATTTGTACACTACGAATGTGTTGTTTCCTTGTTTGGAATTGAATACATGATCTCATAATGGAGAAAAAAAAATAGTTTTGAGATAGTATTGAACCCGGGTTTGTGGATTCAAAGTCCTACACTCTACGCTCAGCACTAACGTGGCTGGCGATGTGAAGCGGACTGTTTCACATAGCAATGCTATTATCGTTTTCATGTAATGCTTTTCAGTAACGATTTTCTGTTGCCGTGACAACAGTTTCAGAGCAATGACGTTCCAAATCAAAAGGGTTATGCGGACATTCCGTGCACATATTATGTGAGAATTTCGTCAAAATCACACAAGAATCGACTGCACAGCAATGTGTTAAACTTTGGATCCGAACTTCCTGACCCCCATGTATTTCACCTGGAGTTTAAATCGTCAATTTTGATTCAACCGCTGTCGGTCATACATCAAAAGATGCAGAATTGGCCATAATAAAAGACGTGAACACCTTTGGAAGTGCAGGTGAAATGAAAGTGGAGTTATGACGATTTTTAATTTTGTGGTTTTTCAATGACCTTGGCGTTAATTCTTGACCTTTGACCTTGAGAAACAACAGGAATGTGCCGCTATACTGTGTGCATATGCTGTCAAAATTTCATAAGAATCCGACAAAAATTGACTGCACAGCAATGCATGAAACTTTTGATCCAGAAACTCCTGACCCCCGTCTTTTTAACCCGGAGGCAAAATCGTCAATTTTGATGCAACAGCTGTCGGCCATACATCAAAAGATGTAGAATTGGCCATAGTATTCGAGGCTAGAAATCTCGAAACTCCAGATAAAAAATAACTGGACTTATTACGATTTTAAATTTTTTGGTTTTTGAACGACCTTGACGTCAATTTTTGACCTTTGACTTTCAGAAACGAAAGGCTTATGAGGAAGATCCTTGCACATGTTGTGTCAAAATTTCATGAAAATCCGACAAGAATTGCGCCCGCTATCGTGCGAACGGACGGACAGACAAACATACAAACAAACAAAAAATCGGCCATAGGCCAACACTTGACGAAATGACTAAACATTTGTTTACATTTAAAACATTTACCCATAATTTACACATTGAAAAGATTTACTGAACAACTCCTCGACATTTGAAGAAAGATACTTTTTTCATGAAATTTTTACGTTGGGCAAACTTTTCAAGGTCAAGGTCAAAGTGCACATTCAAGGTCAGCGGACAAAGACCTTTTGATATGCTACAATATGGTCCCAGTTTGAACTTTCTATGACGAATAGTTCCGAAGTTATGGCAATTTTCTGTGATTTTGACCTTTTCTTTGACCTTGATCTTGACCCTTGACCTTGGGTCACGAAAACTGTGCATTGCCCGTGCATGAAGATATAAATTATACTTGAACAATTCCATCAGAATCGAACAAGAATTCCGGACACTGTGGCTTTTCGAAATTTCGAAAAATTTACGTACATGAGGTCACTGTGACGTCAATAAACGTCACATTTGAAAACTGATGGGAAACTATTTATCATGGGTTCAAGGCCTTCCATTTGATATATTACTTGATACCTTTTAGTTAGTTTGAAAATTTGACCTTGAAGTTTTGCTCATGTGACCTCATTTTTCCGATCCAGTTCAAGGTTAATCATGGAATTGACATATAAGTCTGATTGCTATACCTCTTCTGAATGATATGGTTCAAATTTTATGAGACTACAACGATTCAAACAGATGTTATAACCGAAAGGGTGTTTTTCTGGGATTTCAATGACCTTGACCTTGACCTTTGACCTTTGTATTTCAATTTTTAAAGGTCAATGCTATTAATATGCATGTCAAGTTTCAAGGTATTCCATACAGTATTGACGCTGTTATGGCCTTTTGAAATTTCGGTACTTTGACGTTTATGACGTCATTGTGACGTCAGTGTACGTCGCAGCGCCGAAAATAGGGCATCACTGCAATCAATGGCTCAAAACCTTTCCAACGATATACTAATCGATATGGTGCGATGACCTTCGTATTTGACCTTGACATTCACCTTAGGCGAACTTCTCAAGGTCAAGATCAAATGCCAAGGCCAAGGTCACAGAAGATAGGACTCGAGTTTATCTACAATATGAACTTGGTTTGAAGTCTCTATAACAAATAGAACCGAAGTTATGGCCACTGATGTGTTTTTAACATTTTGCGTGACCTTGACCTTGATCTTTGACCTTGAGTCACGAAAATTGTGCATTGCCTGTGCATGAAGACATATATTATAAATGTGTAATTTCATCAGATTCAAACAAGATTTGTGGACACTACGACCGTTTGAAATTTCGGAAAATTAACGTTTATGACGTCACTGTGACGTCAATAAACGTCACATCTCAAAACTGATGAGACATTATGTACCAGGCAATCAAGACCTTTCATTTGATATACTACTTGATAGGTTTCAGTTAGTTTGAAAATTTGACCTTGAAGTTTTCCTCATATGACCTTATTTTCCTGACCAAGTTCAAGGTCAATCATGAAATTGACATATACGCCCGATTGCTATACCTCTTCTGAATGATATGGTTCAAATTTCATGAACCTACGACAATTCAAACGGATCTTATTACCGGAAACGTGTTTTTCTAGGATTTCGATGACCTTGACCTTGACCTTTGACCTTTGTACTTAAATTCGTAGAGGTCATTGCTGTCAATATGCATATCAAGTTTCAAGAGATTCCATACAGTATTAACGATGTTATGGCCTTTTGAAATTTCGGAAATTTGACGTTTATGACGTCATTGTGACGTCAGTTTACGTCGCAGCGCCGAAAATAAGGTATCACTGGAATCAGGGGGTCAAGACCTTTCCAACGATATACTACTCGATATGGTGCGCTGACATTCGTACTTGACCTTGACATTCACCTTATGGCGAACTTCTCAAGGTCAAGGTCAAATGTCAATGTCAAGGTCACAGAAGATAGAACTCAAGTATATCTACAACATGAACTTAGTTTGATGTCTCTAGGACAATTAGAACCGGAGTTATGGCCATTTATGTGTTTTTGACGTTTTGCGTGACCTTGAACTCAATATTTGACCTTGACCTCCCAAAAATGAACTCATCCATCTGTATTTGATTGCACATCTTCTGACCTATTTGCATGATTCTACGATCAAAATTGTGACCTGTGGAGCGCTAACACACAAACAAACACACAAACAAACAAACAAACAAACAAAAAATCGGCCATAGGCCAACACTTGACGAAAATCTACACATTTGTTTACATTCAAAACATTTACTCATTATTTACACATTTATGGCATCCCCTGACAACATATAGCATTGGAAACTGAACCATTTGAAACATCTAGTTTGCGTATGTATCAACATAATATATTACCTCTAACCATGCTAACGGCACAAAATTTTGATGATGCCACTACTAAAAAACCTAAAATATATCAAAATTACAAAAATCCAAAAACAAATATCGATAGCCTAAAAATGAGCGAATAACAAACACCAAATATTCCCGCACAAATATGAAATTACATTGACAACAAGTAAATAAAACAAATAGAGAGGCTTAGACATGTGGCGATTGCACAGCCCTAAAATATGACCTAATAATTGCTTGTCTTCTTTTTATCAATGTTTTTATATTAACAAACAGTTGTAATTAGGTCATATTTTAAGGCTATGAAGAATGGAGTTAACACAAACGCGTTATGACAAAAACATGCATTGTTCAATCATAATGAAACCAATGAGACCCTGTAAAATGACACGATACAGTGTTTAATCTGGACTTACCAGACCCCCAATCCCACATGCATCATATGAAGCAGACATATCATCTGGTACACGCCTTTTGTCATGCATTTGTTAGCAGCTAATACCACAGATAATTCACAGTTGTGGCCGTAATGCTGAATTTAAAGCGGCTTGTAACTTCAAATATAAAGAACAAACTAGATTTTGATGATACCACTGGAAAGCTCGATAAAATAGTTCGTCGCTATTCGTGGAACAGTGTTTTTTCCTTCAAAGGTGATCATTATAATTAGAAACAATAGAATTACATAAAGTATGGCAGGTTTGGGATGCTTACAAGACCACTCAGAAACAGAAAAAGTCATTTGGAATTGAATTTTAGAAGAAAAAAAATCGTCAACAGTGAGAATCGAACCACTGACCCCTCGCACAAACACGTAACGCCTCTACTGACTGCGCCATTCTGTTCATTGAAACTCAAAACGTGTAAAGTATAGTGCGTAGGAGAGACTTCGCTCAGGATAAACACTGAATTTTGTCATGGCTGTACATTGGACTGGCAGCGTGCAGAATTCGATCGGGAAAACTCGTGACCTTGAGTTCTACAACTTCACAATCTTATTCTGCGTGATCAGGCACAACTCCTGAGTAAAATCCGGCAATATATATTGGAACCTGGCTCTATAATGTGGTTTTCAATATTGTGAGACAGGAAAAACCTAAATTCATGACCCCCAAATTTTCGACCTGGACCGAAAATCCAGAGTTTTGGTCATACGACCATCGGACATGTATCATATGATGCGGATTTGACCATAGAGAAATACAAAAATAATCAGAAAAAATAATCATGATTACAAGCGGAGTTATCACGATTTTTCAATTTTGACCTTTACTATGACCTTAACTGTAATTCTTGACCTTGAGCCTTATAACTTCACAGTCATGTTCTGCGTGAGGAGGCACAACTCTTGAGTAAAAATCAAAAACATATATTGGATCCTGGCTCTACAATAGGGTTTTGAAAATTGAGACAAGCAAGACCTAAGTTCATGACCCCCAAATTTTCGACCTGGACCGAAAATCGAGAGTTTAGGTCATACGACCATCAGACATGCATCATGTGATGCGGAATTGACCATAGAAAAATATAAAAATACACAGAAAAAATAATCTTGATTAGAAGCGGAGTTATCACGATTTTTCGATTTTGACCTTTACTATGACCTTAACTCTAATCCTTGACCCTGAGCTCTGAAACTTCAGGATCTTGTTCTGCGTGATAAGGCACAACTCCTGAGTAAAAATTAGAAACATATATTGGATCCTGGCTCTACAATAGGGTTTTGAAAATTGAGACAAGCAAGACCTAAGTTCATGACCCCCAAATTTTCGAGCTGGACCGAAAATCGAGAGTTTAGATCATACGACCATCAGACATGCATCATGTGATGCGGAATTGACCATAGAAAAATATAAAAATACACAGAAAAAATAATCTTGATTAGAAGCGGAGTTATCACGATTTTTCGATTTTGACCTTTACTATGACCTTAACTCTAATCCTTGACCCTGAGCTCTGAAACTTCAGGATCTTGTTCTGCGTGATAAGGCACAACTCCTGAGTGAAAATCAGCAACATATATTGGAACCTGGCTCTATAATATGGTTTTGAATATTGTGAGACAGGAAAAACCTAAATTCTTGACCCCCAAATTTTCGACCTGGACCGGAAATCGGGAGTTTTGGTCGTACGACCATCGGGCATGCATCATGTGATGCAGAATTGACCATAGAAAAATATAAAAATAATTAGAAAAAATAATCTTAATTACAAGCGAAGTTATCGCAATTTTTCGATTTTGACCTTTTGCTTGACCTTGACCTCAGTTTTTGACCTTGACCTCCGAAAAGTTTACCACTTGGTCCGAAATTGATTGTCCACCTTCTGGTGAAGTTTCATGACGATACGACCAAAATTGTGACCTGTAGAGTGCACACATACAAACAAACAAACAAACAAACAGACAAACAGACAAACAGACAAACTCAACTGACCAACATACTTGACGAAATTTAATTTCGTCAAGTAAAAATCGGCCATAGGCCAACACTTGACGAAAATCTACACATTTGTTTACATTCAAAACATTTACTCATTATTTACACATTTATGGCATCCCCTGACAACATATAGCATTGGAAACTGAACCATTTGAAACATCTAGTTTGCGTATGTATCAACATAATATATTACCTCTAACCATGCTAACGGCACAAAATTTTGATGATGCCACTACTAAAAAACCTAAAATATATCAAAATTACAAAAATCCAAAAACAAATATCGATAGCCTAAAAATGAGCGAATAACAAACAGCAAATATTCCCGCACAAATATGAAATTACATTGACAACAAGTAAACAAAACAAATAGAGAGGCTTAGACATGTGGCGATTGCACAGCCCTAAATTATGACCTAATAATTGCTTGTCTTCTTTTTATCAATGTTTTTTATATTAACAAACAGTTGTAATTAGGTCATATTTTAAGGCTATGAAGAATGGAGTTAACACAAACGCGTTATGACAAAAACATGCATCGCTCGATCATAATGAAACCAATGAGACCCTGTAAAATGACACGATACAGTGTTTAATCTGGGCCATTCGCCATGCAACTTACCAGACCCCCAATCCCACATGCATCATATGAAGCAGACAAATCATCTGGTACACGCCTTTTGTCATGCATTTGTTAGCAGCTAATACCACAGATCATTCACAGTTGTGGCCGTAATGCTGAATTTAAAGCGGCTTGTAACTTTAAATATAAAGAACAAACTAGATTTTGATGATACCACTAGAAAGCCCGATAAAATAGTTTGTCGCTATTCGTGGAACAGTGTTTTTTCCTTCAAAGGTGATCATTATAATTCGAAACAATAGAATTACATAAAGCATGGCAGGTTTGGGATGCTTACAAGACCACCCAGAAACAGAAAAAGTCATTTGGAATTGAATTTTAGAAGAAAAAAAAATGAGTCAACAGTGAGAATCGAACCACTGACCCCTCGCACACATACCTAACGCCTCTACTGACTACGCCATTCTGTTCAATGAAACTCAACACGTGTAAAGTATAGTGCGTAGGAGAGACTTCGCTCAGGATAAACACTGAATTGTGCCATGGCTGTACATTGGACTGGGAGTGTGCAGAATTCGATCGGGAAAACTCATCACCTTGAGTTCTACAACTTCACAATCTTATTCTGCGTGATCAGGCACAACTCCTGAGTAAAATCCGGCAATATATATTGGAACCTGGCTCTATAATGTGGTTCTGAATATTGTGAGACAGGAAAAACCTAAATTCATGACCCCCAAATTTTCGACCTGGACCGAAAATCCAGAGTTTTGGTCATACGACCATCGGACATGTATCATATGATGCGGATTTGACCATAGAAAAATACAAAAATAATCAGAAAAAATAATCATGATTACAAGCGGAGTTATCACAATTTTTCAATTTTGACCTTTAGTATGACCTTAACTGTAATTCTTGACCTTGAGCCCTATAACTTCACAGTCATGTTCTGCGTGAGAAGGCACAACTCCTGAGTAAAAATCAGAAACATATATTGGATCCTGGCTCTACAATAGGGTTTTGAAAATTGAGACAAGCAAGACCTAAGTTCATGACCCCCAAATTTTCGACCTGGACCGAAAATCGAGATTTTAGGTCATACAACCAACAGACATGCATCATGTGATGCGGAATTGACCATAGAAAAATATAAAAATACACAGAAAAAATAATCTTGATTAGAAGCGGAGTTATCACGATTTTTCGATTTTGACCTTTACTATGACCTTAACTCTTATCCTTGACCCTGAGCTCTGAAACTTCAGGATCTTGTTCTGCGTGATAAGGCACAACTCCTGAGTAAAAATCAGCAACATATATCGGAACCTGGCTCTATAATATGATTTTCAATATTGTGAGAGAGGAAAAACCTAAATCTTGACCTCCAAATTTTCGACCTGGACCGAAAATCGGGAATTTGGGTCGTACAACCATCGGACATGCATCAGATGATGCAGAATTGACCATAGAAAAATATAAAAATACCCAGAAAAAATAATCTCAGTTAGAAGCGAAGTTATCGCGATTTTTCGATTTTGACCTTTTCTATGACCTTGACCTCAATTTTTGACCTTGACCTCCTAAACGTTTACCACTTGGTACGAAATTGATTGTCCACCTTCTGGTGAAGTTTCATGACGATACGACCAAAATTGTGACCTGTAGAGTGAAAACAAACAAACACACAAACAAACAAACGGATAAACTCAACTGACCAACATACTTGACGAAATTTAATTTCGTCAAGTAAAAATCGGCCATAGGCCAACACTTGACGAAATGACTAAACATTTGTTTACATTTAAAACATTTACCCATAATTTACACATTGAAAAGATTTACTGAACAACTCCTCGACATTTGAAGAAAGATACTTTTTTCATGAAATTTTTACGTTGGGCAAACTTTTCAAGGTCAAGGTCAAAGTGCACATTCAAGGTCAGCGGACAAAGACCTTTTGATATGCTACAATATGGTCCCAGTTTGAACTTTCTATGACGAATAGTTCCGAAGTTATGGCAATTTTCTGTGATTTTGACCTTTTCTTTGACCTTGATCTTGACCCTTGACCTTGGGTCACGAAAACTGTGCATTGCCCGTGCATGAAGATATAAATTATACTTGAACAATTCCATCAGAATCGAACAAGAATTCCGGACACTGTGGCTTTTCGAAATTTCGAAAAATTTACGTACATGAGGTCACTGTGACGTCAATAAACGTCACATTTGAAAACTGATGGGAAACTATTTATCATGGGTTCAAGGCCTTCCATTTGATATATTACTTGATACCTTTTAGTTAGTTTGAAAATTTGACCTTGAAGTTTTGCTCATGTGACCTCATTTTTCCGATCCAGTTCAAGGTTAATCATGGAATTGACATATAAGTCTGATTGCTATACCTCTTCTGAATGATATGGTTCAAATTTTATGAGACTACAACGATTCAAACAGATGTTATAACCGAAAGGGTGTTTTTCTGGGATTTCAATGACCTTGACCTTGACCTTTGACCTTTGTATTTCAATTTTTAAAGGTCAATGCTATTAATATGCATGTCAAGTTTCAAGGTATTCCATACAGTATTGACGCTGTTATGGCCTTTTGAAATTTCGGTACTTTGACGTTTATGACGTCATTGTGACGTCAGTGTACGTCGCAGCGCCGAAAATAGGGCATCACTGCAATCAATGGCTCAAAACCTTTCCAACGATATACTAATCGATATGGTGCGATGACCTTCGTATTTGACCTTGACATTCACCTTAGGCGAACTTCTCAAGGTCAAGATCAAATGCCAAGGCCAAGGTCACAGAAGATAGGACTCGAGTTTATCTACAATATGAACTTGGTTTGAAGTCTCTATAACAAATAGAACCGAAGTTATGGCCACTGATGTGTTTTTAACATTTTGCGTGACCTTGACCTTGATCTTTGACCTTGAGTCACGAAAATTGTGCATTGCCTGTGCATGAAGACATATATTATAAATGTGTAATTTCATCAGATTCAAACAAGATTTGTGGACACTACGACCGTTTGAAATTTCGGAAAATTAACGTTTATGACGTCACTGTGACGTCAATAAACGTCACATCTCAAAACTGATGAGACATTATGTACCAGGCAATCAAGACCTTTCATTTGATATACTACTTGATAGGTTTCAGTTAGTTTGAAAATTTGACCTTGAAGTTTTCCTCATATGACCTTATTTTCCTGACCAAGTTCAAGGTCAATCATGAAATTGACATATACGCCCGATTGCTATACCTCTTCTGAATGATATGGTTCAAATTTCATGAACCTACGACAATTCAAACGGATCTTATTACCGGAAACGTGTTTTTCTAGGATTTCGATGACCTTGACCTTGACCTTTGACCTTTGTACTTAAATTCGTAGAGGTCATTGCTGTCAATATGCATATCAAGTTTCAAGAGATTCCATACAGTATTAACGATGTTATGGCCTTTTGAAATTTCGGAAATTTGACGTTTATGACGTCATTGTGACGTCAGTTTACGTCGCAGCGCCAAAAATAAGGTATCACTGGAATCAGGGGGTCAAGACCTTTCCAACGATATACTACTCGATATGGTGCGCTGACATTCGTACTTGACCTTGACATTCACCTTATGGCGAACTTCTCAAGGTCAAGGTCAAATGTCAATGTCAAGGTCACAGAAGATAGAACTCAAGTATATCTACAACATGAACTTAGTTTGATGTCTCTAGGACAATTAGAACCGGAGTTATGGCCATTTATGTGTTTTTGACGTTTTGCGTGACCTTGAACTCAATATTTGACCTTGACCTCCCAAAAATGAAATCATCCATCTGTATTTGATTGCACATCTTCTGACCTATTTGCATGATTCTACGATCAAAATTGTGACCTGTGGAGCGCTAACACACAAACAAACACACAAACAAACAAACAAACAAACAAACAAACAAACAGACAGACAAACGCGACTGACCAACATACTTGACGAAATTTAATTTCGTCAAGTAACAAACAAACAGACAGACAAACGCGACTGACCAACATACTTGACGAAATTTAATTTCGTCAAGTAACAAACAAACAAGATGACTGACCAACATACTTGGCAAAATTTATTTTGCCAAGTAATGAAGCAATCGCTCAAAGAGCTAGGACTTGGCAAAATAAAGTTAATGAACTTAAGAGAAGTCTGTACATTAGCTTTTACACTAGCTTGATACAGTTATTAAATTGTGTTGTTATGTTGTTTAGATCTAAATTCATGATCATGATTCTGTAAGTTGAAAATAAAAATAAAAATAGTTTCAAGAGAGACTTGAACCCAGGTAGGTGGATTCAAAGTCCTACACTCTATGCACAGCACCAACGTGACCGACAGTGTGAAGTGGTGTATTTATTGTATGGACTGCTAAAAACTGGGAATGGGACCGGTTCCCTTGCCGGTTCGTCACCCCCAGCAGTCCTAATATAAGGGAGCCTGTCGCTTGTCACAGACTGTATTTAGACTAGAGTTTTAGGCTTTGTTATATCACTTGTACATCACTGAGTTAGACAACCACTGAAATGTTGTTTGAGATCTGCATCTGGATACATATATGATATACTGTATTGCTATGCAACCGAGCGTGTGTATTGAGGACGGGACATGTCCACAGGGGGTAATCGTTTCTACAGCTTATTGGCGTGTGAACGGATTGAGAATCAGATTCACCCCACTGCTCTTTCTACTTTGATATCTCGGCGAGTTTTCAATCTATTCCAAATGTAAAAGGTGCATTATAAACTAGAAATAACACTGCAACTGACTGTATAAAACTAAGTTAGAGATAAAAGAGATTAGAGTTTTGAGGGAGGGTTGAACACGGGTCTTTGGATTCAAAGTCTTACGCTCTATCCACTGCACCAACGTTGCCGACAGTTTGAAGAAGTGTATTACATGTAACAGTTACTTTATGGTTTTCCAGCCTCCATAGTTATAGTTATGTAACGGTTTTTCAGTCGCCAAGACAACAGTTTTTAAGCTATGACCTTCAAAATCAATAGGCTTGTGCAGGAGTCTTTTGCGCATCTTCTTTGAAAATTTCATGTCATTACGACAAGGATTGTGCCCGCTATCGTGCGAACAGACGGACAGAACACATATTTGATTGCTGAGCAACATACAACTGAAGCAATCGCTCAAAGAGCTAGGACTTGGCAAAATAAAGTCAATGAAATGAAGAGAAGTCTATCAACAAGTTTTGTGTTTATAAATGCTTCATACATACTATAATAGTTTAATCAATAAGTAAGTTGTACATGTATTAAATTGCACAGATATGCTATAAAAGACATGATCCTGTAAATTAGAGAGAAAAAAAAAGTTTTGAGAGAGAGTTGAACCCGGGTCTGTGGATTCAAAGTCCTACGCTCTACGCACAGCACCAACGTGGACGACAGCAGGAAGTGGCGTATGTATGGTAACTGTTCCTTCAAGGCAAATTACTGCTAAAAACCGGGAATGGGGCCGGTTCCTTTGCCGGTTCGTCACCCCCAGCAGTCCTAATATAAGGGAGCCTGTGGCTTGACACAGACTGTATTTAGACTAGAGTTTTAGGCTTTGTTATATCACTTGTACATCACTGAGTTAGAAAACCACTGAAATGTTGTTTGAGATCTGCATCTGGATACATATATGATATACTGTATTGCTATGCAACCGAGCGTGTGTATTTAGGACGGGACATGTCCACAGGGGGTAATCGTTTCTACAGCTTATTGGCGTGTGAACGGATTGAGAATCAGATTCACCCCACTGCTCTTTCTACTTTGATATCTCGGCGAGTTTTCAATCTATTCCAAATGTAAAAGGTGCAT
Source organism: Terebella lapidaria (assembly GCA_949152475.1). Taxonomy (NCBI): domain Eukaryota; kingdom Metazoa; phylum Annelida; class Polychaeta; order Terebellida; family Terebellidae; genus Terebella; species Terebella lapidaria. The sequence continues at coordinate 39,453,641 of OX424557.1, read as the reverse complement.
TATAAACTAGAAATAACACTGCAACTGACTGTATAAAAACTAAGTTAGAGATAAAAGAGATTAGAGTTTTGAGGGAGGGTTGAACACGGGTCTTTGGATTCAAAGTCTTACGCTCTATCCACTGCACCAACGTTGCCGACAGTGTGAAGAAGTGTATTCCATGTAACAGTTACTTTATGGTTTTCCAGCCTCCATAGTTATAGTTATGTAACGGTTTTTCAGTCGCCAAGACAACAGTTTTTAAGCTATGACCTTCAAAATCAATAGGCTTGTGCAGGAGTCTTATGCGCATCTTCTTTGAAAATTTCATGTCATTCCGACAAGGATTGCGCCCGCTATCGTGCGAACAGACGGACAGAACACATATTTGATCGCTGAGCAACATACAACTGAAGCAATCGCTCAAAGAGCTAGGACTTGGCAAAATAAAGTTAATGATCTTGAAGAGAGGTCTATAAACTAGCTGAAAAAACGTTCAGAGAGAGATTTGAATAGTTCTTTTTTTTTAAATTATGTAGTTGCTGTTAAGTAAGTTGTAATTGTGCAGTTATGCTATGAAAGACATGATCTTGTCATTTAGAGAGAAAAAACAAGTTTTGAGAGAGAGTTGAACCCAGGTCTGTGGATTCAGAGTCCTGAGCTCTATGCACAGCACCAACGTGGCCTACAGCGTAAAGTGGTGTATGTATTGTAACAGTTCCTCTATGGCAAATTACTGCTAAAAACCGAGAATGGGGCCGGTTCCTTTGCCGGTTCGTCACCCCCAGCAGTCCTCAGTCCTAATATAAGGGAGCCTGTCGCTTGACACAGACTGTATTTAGACAAGAGTTTTAGGCTTTGTTATATCACTTGTACATCACTGAGTTAGAAAACCACTGAAATGTTGTTTGAGATCTGCATCTGGATACATATATGATATACTGTATTGCTATGCAACCGAGCGTGTGTATTTAGGACGGGACATGTCCACAGGGGGTAATCGTTTCTACAGCCCATTGGTGTGTGAACGGATTGAGAATCAGATTCACCCCACTGCTCTTTCTACTTTGATATCTCGGCGAGTTTTCAATCTATTCCAAATGTAAAAGGTGCATTATAAACTAGAAATAACACTGCAACTGACTGTATAAAAACTAAGTTAGAGATAAAAGAGATTAGAGTTTTGAGGGAGGATTGAACACGGGTCATTGGATTCAAAGTTTTACGCTCTATCCACTGCACCAACGTTGCCGACAGTGTGGAGAAGTGTATTCCATGTAACAGTTACTTTATGGTTTTCCAGCCTCCATAGTTATAGTTATGTAACGGTTTTTCAGTCGCCAAGACAACAGTTTTTAAGCTATGACCTTCAAAATCAATAGGCTTGTGCAGGAGTCTTATGCGCATCTTCTTTGAAAATTTCATGTCATTCCGACAAGGATTGCGCCCGCTATCGTGCGAACAGACGGACAGAACACATATTTGATCGCTGAGCAACATACAACTGAAGCAATCGCTCAGAGAGCTAGGACTTGGCAAAATAAAGTATTGAACTGGAAAAGAAGTCTATACACTAGCTTTTACACTAGCTTGATACAGTTATTAAGTTGTGTTGTTATGTTGTTTAGAATGAAATTCATGATCATGATTGTGTAAGTTGAAAATAAAAATAAAATAATTTCAAGAGAGATTTGAACCCGGATCTGTGGATTGAAAGTCCTGAGCTCTATGCACAGCACCAACCTGGCCCACAGCGTCAAGTGGTGTATGTTACGGCAAGTTACTGCTAGAAACCGGGAATGGGGCCGGTTTCCTCCGCCGGTTGATCACCCCCAATAGTTCTGATATAAAGTGGCCTGTCGTTTGACAGTAGAGTTTTAGGCTTTGTTATATCACTAGTACATCACTGAGTCAGAAAACCACCGATATGTTGTTTGAGACCTGCATTTGGATACATATATGATATACTGTATTAATACGCAACCGAGTGTGTATATTCAGGAATTAACACAGATGCGCTATGATGCATGAAACACATGATCATAATGGAACCAATTAGACACTGTAAATGACTTGGAAAAATATATACCAAGAAATAATTGAGTGTGATGACATAGAAATGACGAAGATTAACGTTACTGCTGCTATATATATTTGCTGAATTTGTACACTACGAATGTGTTGTTTCCTTGTTTGGAATTGAATACATGATCTCATAATGGAGAAAAAAAATAGTTTTGAGATAGTATTGAACCCGGGTTTGTGGATTCAAAGTCCTACACTCTACGCTCAGCACTAACGTGGCTGGCGATGTGAAGCAGAGTGTTTCATATAGCAATGCTATTATCGTTTTCATGTAATGCTTTTCAGTTACGATTTTCTGTTGCCGTGACAACAGTTTGAGAGCTATGATGTTCCAAATCAAAAGGGTTATGCGGACATTCCGTGCACATATTATGTGAGAATTTCGTCAAAATCATACAAGAATCGACCGCACAGCAATGTGTTAAACTTTGGATCCGAAATTCCTGACCCCCATTTATTTCACCTGGAGTTTAAATCGTCAATTTTGACTCAACCGCTGTCGGTCATACATCAAATGATGCAGAATTGGCCATAGTAAAAGACGTGAACACTTTTGGAAGTGCAGGTGGAATGAAAGTGGAGTTATGACGATTTTTAATTTTTTGGTTTTTCAATGACCTTGGCGTTAATTCTTGACCTTTGACCTTGAGAAACAACAGGAGAATGCCGCTATACTGTGTGCATATGCTGTCGAAATTTCATAAGAATCCGACAAAAATTGACTGCACAGCAATGCATGAAACTTTTGGTCCAGAAACTCCTGACCCCCGTCTTTTTAACCTGGAGTCAAAATCGTCAATTTTGATGCAACAGCTGTCGGCCATACATCAAAAGATGCCGAATTGGCCATAGTAATCGATGCAAGAAATCTCGAAAGTCCAGATAAAATATAACTGGAGTTATTACGATTTTAAATTTTTTGGTTTTTCAATGCCCTTGGCGTCAATTTTTGACCTTTGACCTTCAGAAACGAAAGGCTTATGCGGAAGCTGCTTGCGCATATTGTGTGGAAATTTCATGAAAATGCGACAAGAATTGCGCCCGCTATCGTGCAAACTGACGGACAGACAAACATACAAACAAACAAACAAACAAGATGACTGACCAACATACTTGGCAAAATTTATTTTGCCAAGTAATGAAGCAATCGCTCAAAGAGCTAGGACTTGGCAAAATAAAGTCAATGAAATGAAGAGAAGTCTATCAACAAGTTTTGTGTTTATTAATGCTTCATACATACTATAATAGTTTAATCAATAAGTAAGTTGTACATGTATTAAATTGCACAGTTATGCTATAAAAGACATGATCCTGTAAGTTAGAGAGAGAAAAAAAAGTTTTGAAAGAGAGTTGAACCCGGGTCTGTGGATTCAAAGTCCTACGCTCTACGCACAGCACCAACGTGGACGACAGCAGGAAGTGGCGTATGTATGGTAACTGTTCCTTCAAGGCAAATTACTGCTAAAAACCGGGAATGGGGCCGGTTCCTTTGCCGGTTCGTCAGCCCCAGCAGTCCTAATATAAGGGAGCCTGTGGCTTGACACAGACTGTATTTAGACTAGAGTTTTAGGCTGTATTGTATAAAAACTAAATTAGAGATAAAAGATATTAGAGTTTTGAGGGAGGGTTGAACACGGGTCTTTGGATTTAAAGTCTTACGCTCTATCCACTGCACCAACGTTGCCGACAGTGTGAAGAAGTGTATTCCATGTAACAGTTACTTTATGGTTTTCCAGCCTCCATAGTTATAGTTATGTAACGGTTTTTCAGTCGCCAAGACAACAGTTTTTAAGCTGTGACTTTCAAAATCAATAGGCTTGTGCAGGAGTCTTATGCGCATCTTCTTTGAAAATTTCATGTCATTCCGACAAGGATTGCGCCCGCTATCGTGCGAACAGACGGACAGAACACATATTTGATCGCTGAGCAACATACAACTGAAGCAATCGCTCAAAGAGCTAGGACTTGGCAAAATGAAGTAATGAACTTGAAAAGAAGTCTATAAACTAGCGCCTATTGACCTCTTCATCAAACATACTGTAATAGATTTGTTTCAATTATCTGTTTGCTGTCAAGTAAGTTGTACATGTATTAAATTGTGCTGTTATGCTATAAAAGACATGATCCTGTAAGTTAGAGAAAAAAAAAAGTTTTGAGAGAGAGTTGAACCCGGGTCTGTGGATTCAAAGTCCGGAGCTCTATGCACAGCACCAAAGTGGCCAACAGCGTCAAGTTGCGTTGTATTGTAACAGTTCCTCTATGGTAAATTACTGCTAAAAACCGGGAATGGGGCCGGTTTCCTCCGCCGGTTCATCACCCCCAATAGTTCTGATATAAAGTAGCCTGGCGTTTGACAGAGACTGTATTAAGAGTAGAGTTTTAGGCTTTGTTATATCACTAGTACATCACTGAGTCAGAAAACCACCGATATGTTGTTTGAGACCTGCATTTGGATACATATATGATATACTGTATTAATACGCAACCGAATGTGTATATTCAGGAATTAACACAGATGCGCTATGATGCATGAAACACATGATCATAATGGAACCAATTAGACACTGTAAATGACTTGGAAAAATATATACCAAGAAATAATTGAGTGTGATGACATAGAAATGACGAAGATTACTGCTGCTATATATATTTGCTGAATTTGTACACTACGAATGTGTTGTTTCCTTGTTTGGAATTGGATACATGATCTCATAATGGAGAAAAAAAATAGTTTTGAGATAGTATTGAACCCGGGTTTGTGGATTCAAAGTCCTACACTCTCCGCTCAGCACTAACGTGGCTGGCGATGTGAAGCAGAGTGTTTCATATAGCAATGCTATTATCGTTTTCATGTAATGCTTTTCAGTAAAGATTTTCTGTTGCCGTGACAACAGTTTGAGAGCTATGATGTTCCAAATCAAAAGGGTTATGCGGACATTCCGTGTACATATTATGTGAGAATTTCGTCAAAATCACACAAGAATCGACCGCACAGCAATGTGTTAAACTTTGGATCCGAAATTCCTGACCCCCATTTATTTCACCTGGAGTTTAAATCGTCAATTTTGACTCAATCGTTGTCGGTCATACATCAAATGATGCAGAATTGGCCATAGTAAAAGACGTGAACACCTTTGGAAGTGCAGGTGGAATGAAAGTGGAGTTATGACGATTTTTAATTTTGTGGTTTTTCAATGACCTTGGCGTTAATTCTTGACCTTTGACCTTGAGAAACAACCGGAATGTGCCGTTATACTGTGTGCAAATGCTGTCAAAATTTCATAAGAATCCGACAAAAATTGACTGCACAGCAATGCATGAAACTTTTGATCCAGAAACTCCTGACCCCCGTCTTTTTAACCTGGAGTCAAAATCGTCAATTTTGACTCAACAGCTGTCGGCCATACATCAAAAGATGCAGAATTGGCCACAGTAATCGATGCGAAAAATCTCGAAACTCCAGATAACCTATAATTGGAGTTATTGCGATTTTTAATTTTTGGGTTTTTGAACGACCTTGACGTCAATTTTTGACCTTTAACCTTCAGAAACGAAAGGCTTATGAGGATGCTCCTTGTGCATATTGTGTGAAAATTTCATGAAAATGCGACAAGAATTGCGCCCGCTATCGTGCGAACGGACGGACAGACAAACATACAAACAAACAAACAAATGAAGCAATCGCTCAAAGAGCTAGGACTTGGCAAAATAAAGTTAAAGATCTTGAAGAGAAGTCTATAAACTAGCTTTGGTCTATAAACCCTTGACATGTGCCCCTCTGGGACAGGTCGCGCCGCTGATTACAATCTGCGGGTTGGTCGATTCTTACTTTATCTCCTCAAAATATCGCTGATTTAGGTGTATAATTCTATACCTCTGACATTTATGTTGCTAAATGACATGTACTCTAAATGTCTCTTCGTAACATAACTGCAATACAACATCATTTATTCAAATCAAAGAAAATTCGAACAGCCCGCGGCCATTTTGCCTGTGTGGGTCGCACTAATAACCGTCCGAAACCGTCCTGGACCTTCCAGGGGGCAAATACCACTGTCCGGGACCCGAGAAAACCGCCTAGGAGTGTTTTCTATATTTTTATTCAGATCTCTCATATGATTCCGAACTATACATAAAAACGAGTTAGTCACAAGACATTGCAAGAAATATTTCAATGGTAAAAATTTTATAACATCTATAGGGAAATAATGTATAATAACTGATGGGGTTTTAACACCACAGTCCTTGACTCCTTTGACATTAATAATATTTATTTGTCTCCAAGGCACGGAGAGAACACAGTAAACATACTTTTAACTGGTGCATGAAACATTTCAAGTGGTGCATTCAACTGGTGTGTTTCTTTGCGTGCAATTGCAATCACTACTGTTCAAACTTCAAAGGGTGCCGATTGAAATATCAGCAAATTATTAACTTGGCTGTGATAGTGTGATCTATGAAATTATTTGAGACCGGCTTTGAGCGGTCTCCGGAAACGAAAATAAGTGGCATGACATTGATGCCATGTTATTTTATTTTTATTTATTTTTTGTTTGTTTTCTTTTTTGATTGTCAGACCTATACTCTGATTTTTCATACTTGTTACATTGTTTCTTTGCTGATTATCTTGCGATTCCAAATGGTATCATTCTATAACTTGGCATACTTGGACTGAGAGTCAAACAGCAATTTCCTACCAAATTTCAAACTCGTATCGCGAAAATCTACTTGGCAATCTAACTCCTTGTTAGATTGGCCCCATCATGGACTTTCTGGGTCCGCACAGGAATTTGCATATTTGCTCGGTTGTCTTCCGGAATCAACATGTATACAAAAAGGCGAAAGATAAAGCAGAATATATCGGTGAGACGTTAGCAACATATTTAAATGAATCTGGTAATTAGAGTCATAAAACTGTAGAAGCTGTCTTGTGCTGTTCACCGTGGCTTCATCTACAGGACATTTCTCCAAAGTCTTACACACTTGATTGAATTAGGAGTCATCTCTGATACACTTGACTAGATTAAACTCATATTCACGGCAGACCTCCAGAGGCAGAGATTGAAATAAAAGATTGAAGATCGAATAAATGTCTATCAGCAGATTTTCCTGATAAAATCGAACTTCACATATAGGAATGAAATCAAATACTTGTTGATGAGCTACATAAGGCAGTTTTGAGAAGTTGTGGCAGGTAAGTCGAAGACGATACCTTCAAAATGCAGTAAGCGTCTATATTTTCTTTTTGAAAGCATTTCAGAATAGAGGCATCGATGGGTATCTAAGCTGAATTTTTGTCCAAAACCGGCCATTAAGCTATTTCAAAATTCTGAATTCTTGATCTGCCCCTGACATGTACATGTATAGTGTATATTATGTGGCAGTGGAAAATCATCACACTTTTTTAAGTGTTGTTTAATATGCAGTATGTTTTTTTTTTTCATTTTGATGATGTTGAGTTGAAAGTATAGGGTTTTAAATGAAAAGACTGGTTGATACGGTATCACCAACACATCTCCAAGTTCCCAGAGCCCCAGAATTCACCGGATAACATCTGCACGTAGAGGTCGTCTAGAGGTATTCGAACCAACTGCGCCACCTTTTTGCCAACATTCTGTATCCACCCATGTGATCTGCTGAAGCTTGACGAGTATTCAACTCACTTTTGAGATAAAAAAAAACATGATAACCAATTGCTGGTAAGTCGATTTTCTCATTGCCAGTATGTTCATGAAATGCTGATGTTCTGGTTAGTTCAATAACAAATCTCGAACTGCATTGAAATCTGTAATCATTATGTAATTGGGACTATATTTACCGGTATGTGGAAGAATAAAATTTTGCTCCTGTTTTTTCTTGCTTCAGCATTCTTTTTTGCTTCGGTATTTTTGTTTTTTCAATGTAGATTATCCATAAAAGTCGAATTGAGGGAAGTTTGGTTATTCATTAATAGTTTAATATTTTACTTTATATTATGATATTTTATTCATTTTTATGGTAAGTTTTAGTACTTTCGATTGTGGTTTTATTTCTATGCTTCTGACTAATTTATTTTATTTTGATGGTACTATTATCAGTATCACATTCATATCTGAGTCAGAAAACATCTTGTCAATATTCAAATTAGTTCTTTAGTAATGTCTGTGATGAACAATGAACGCATTTCTCCTGTGGTTTTATGTTTGTATATCCACACATTATTAGTTATTAGCACAATGACATCACCCAAAAAGTTTTTCTATACAATACTGATTTTCAAACATTGATTATTACGTGCTCGTCGAGGCTGGCAATACAATCCAGTTCCCGGGTGGTTTTCTCGGGTCCCGGACAGTGTTATTTGTTCCCTGGTAGGTCCAGGACGGTTCCGGACGGTTTTTAGTGCGACCCGCACAGGCAAAATGGCCGCGCGCTGTTCGAATTTTCTTTGATTTGAATAAATGATGTTGTATTGCAGTTATGTTTCGAAGAGACATTTAGAGTACATGTCATACAGCAACATAAATGTCAGAGGTATAGAATTATACACCTAAATCAGCGATATTTTGAGGAGATAATGTAAGAATCGACCAACCCGCAGATTGTAATCAGCGGCGCGACCTGTCCCAGAGGGGCACATGTCAATATAAACCCCTGCACCATAATACTGTAATATATTTTTTCAATTATTTATTTGTCGTTAACTAAATTGTACATTTACTAAATTGTGTTGTTATGTTGTTTATAATTAAATGCAAGATCATGATTCTGTAAGTTAAAAATAAAAAAAAATAGTTTCAAGAGAGACTTGAACCCGGGTCTGTGGATTGAGAGTCATACGCTCTATGCACAGCACTAACGTCGCTGGCAGTTGGAGGAGGTGTATCCCATGTAACAATTCCTGTATGGTTTTCCAACCTCCCTAGATATAAGCAATGTAACAGTTTTTTGGTCGCCAAGACAACAGATTTTGAGCTATGATCTTCAAATTCAATAGGCTTATGATGGAGTCTTATGCGCATCTTATGTGTAAATTTGATGTCATTCAGACCAGGATTGCGGCCGCTATCGTGCAAACTGACGGACAGACAAACATACAAACAAGATGACTGACCAACATACTTGGCAAAATTTATTTTGCCAAGTAACAAGATGAAGCAATCGCTCAAAGAGCTAGGACTTGGCAATATAAAGTAATGAACTTGAAGAGAAGTCTATAAACCAGCTTTGGTCTATAAACCCTAGCATCATAATACTGTAATAATATTAAATTGTGCTGCTACATTCTTCAGAGTTGAAAGCATGATCATGATCTTGTAAGTTACAGATGAAAAATTACAATGACAACAAGTGAACAAAACGAATAGAGACACTCGGTGAATACAAATCATGCCAGAATGGACTTAACACAGATGCATTATGATGCATGAAGGACACGATCATAATGGAACCAATGAGACACTGTTAAATGACTTTAAGGAATTCATAGTGAGAAATAATTAAGTATGATGACATAATAACGATAAAGATTACTCGTGCTACATTTATTTGCTGATTTTGTACACTACGAATGTGTTGTTTCGTTGTTTGGAATTGAATACATGATCTTTTAATGGAGAAAAAAAAATAGTTTTGAGATAGTATTGAACCCGGGTCTGTGGATTCAAAGTCCTACGCTCTACGCTCAGCACTAACGTGGCTGGCGATGTAAAGCGGAGTGTTTCATATAGCAATGCTATTATCGTTTTCATGTAATGCTTTTCAGTAACGATTTTCTGTTGCCGTGACAACAGTTTCAGAGCTATGATGTTCCAAATCAAAAGGGTTATGCGGACATTCCGTGCACATATTATGTGAGAATTTCGTCAAAATCACACAAGAATCGACCGCACAGCAATGTGTTAAACTTTGGATCCGAAATTCCTGACCCCCATTTATTTCACCTGGAGTTTAAATCGTCAATTTTGACTCAACCGCTGTCGGTCATACAACAAATGATGCAGAATTGGCCATAGTAAAAGACGTGAACACTTTTGGAAGTGCAGGTGGAATGAAAGTGAAGTTATGACGATTTTTAATTTTGTGGTTTTTCAATGACCTTGGCGTTAATTCTTGACCTTTGACCTTGAGAAACGACAGGAATATGCCGACATCTTGTGTGCATGTGCTGTGAAAATTTCATAAAAATCCGACAAGAATTGACTGCACAACAATGCATGAAACTTTTGATCCAGAAACTCCTGACCCCCGTCTTTTTAACCTGGAGTCAAAATCGTCAATTTTGATGCAACAGCTGTCGGCCATACATCAAAAGATGCCGAATTGGCCATAGTAATCGATGCAAGAAATCTCGAAAGTCCAGATATAATATAACTGGAGTTATTACGATTTTTAATTTTTTTGTTTTTCTATGACCTTGGCGTGAATTTTTGACCTTTGACCTTCAGAAACAAAAGGCTTATGCGGAAGCTGCTTGCGCATATTGTGAGAAAATTTCATGAAAATGCGACAAAAATTGCGCCCGCTATCGTCATAACAGACGGACAGACAAACATACAAACAAACAAACAAACAAACAAACAAACTAACAAACAAACAAGATGACTGACCAACATACTTGGCAAAATTTATTTTGCCAAGTAACAAGATGACTGACCAACATACTTGGCAAAATTTATTTTGCCAAGTAATGAAGCAATCGCTCAAAGAGCTAGGACTTGGCAAAATAAAGTTAATGATCTTGAAGAGATGTCTATAAACTAGCTAAAAAACGTTCAGAGAGAGATTTGAGTAGTTCTTTTTTTTTAAATTATCTAGTTGCTGTTAAGTAAGTTGTAATTGTGCAGTTATGCTATGAACGACATGATCTTGTCATTTAGAGAGAAAAAACAAGTTTTGAGAGAGAGTTGAACCCAGGTCTGTGGATTCAGAGTCCTGAGCTCTATGCACAGCGCCAACGTGGCCTACAGCGTAAAGTGGTGTATGTATTGTAACAGTTCCTCTATGGCAAATTACTGCTAAAAACCGGGAATGGGGCCGGTTCCTTTGCCGGTTCGTCACCCCCAGCAGTCCTAATATAAGGGAGCCTGTCGCTTGACACAGACTGTATTTAGACAAGAGTTTTAGGCTTTGTCATATCACTTGTACATCACTGAGTTAGAAAACCACTGAAATGTTGTTTGAGATCTGCATCTGGATACATATATGATATACTGTATTGCTATGCAACCGAGCGTGTGTATTTAGGACGGGACATGTCCACAGGGGGTAATCGTTTCTACAGCTTGTTGGCGTGTGAACGGATTGAGAATCAGATTCACCCCACTGCTCTATCTACTTTGATATCTCGGCGAGTTTTCAATCTATTCCAAATGTAAAAGGTGCATTATAAACGAGAAATAACACTGCAACTGACTGTATAAAAACTAAGTTAGAGATAAAAGAGATTAGAGATTAGCCGACAGTGTGAAGAAGTGTATTCCATGTAACAGTTACTTTATGGTTTTCCAGCCTCCATAGTTATAGTTATGTAACGGTTTTTCAGTCGCCAAGACAACAGTTTTTAAGCTATGACCTTCAAAATCAATAGGCTTGTGCAGGAGTCTTATGCGCATCTTGTTTGAAAATTTCATGTCATTCCGACAAGGATTGCGCCCGCTATCGTGCGAACAGACGGACAGAACACATATTTGATCGCTGAGCAACATACAACTGAAGCAATCGCTCAGAGAGCTAGGACTTGGCAAAATAAAGTAATGAACTGGAAAAGAAGTCTATACACTAGCTTTTACACTAGCTTGATACAGTTATTAAATTGTGTTGTTATGTTGTTTAGAACGAAATTCATGATCATGATTGTGTAAGTTGAAAATAAAAATAAGATAATTTCAAGAGAGATTTGAACCCGGGTCTGTGGATTCAAAGTCCTGAGCTCTACGCACAGCACCAAAGTGGCCGACAGCATCAAGTTGTGTTGTATTGTGACAGTTCCTCTATGGCAAATTACTGCTAAAAACCGGGAATGGGGCCGGTTCCTTTGCCGGTTCGTCGCCCCCAGCAGTCCTAATATAAGGGAGCCTGTCGCTTGACACAGACTGTATTTAGACTAGAGTTTTAGGCTTTGTTATATCACTTGTACATCACTGAGTTAGAAAACCACTGAAATGTTGTTTGAGATCTGCATCTGGATACATATATGATATACTGTATTGCTATGCAACCGAGCGTGTTTATTTAGGACGGGACATGTTCACAGGGGGTAATCGCTTCTACAGCTTATTGGCGTGTGAACGGATTGAGAATCAGATTCACCCCACTGCTGTTTCTACTTTGATATCTCGGCGAGTTTTCAATCTATTCCAAATGTAAAAGGTGCATTATAAACTAGAAATAATACTTCAACCGACTGTATAAAAAGTAAATTAGAGTTAAAACAGATTAGAGTTTTGAGGGAGGGTTGAACACGGGTCTTTGGATTCAAAGTCTTATGCTCTATCCACTGCACCAACGTTGCCGACAGTGTGAAGAAGTGTATTCCATGTAACAGTTACTTTATGGTTTTCCAGCCTCCATAGTTATAGTTATGTAACGGTTTTTCAGTCGCCAAGACAACAGTTTTTAAGCTATGACCTTCAAAATCAATAGACTTGTGCAGGAGTCTTATGCGCATCTTCTGTGAAAATTTCATGTCATTCCGACAAGGATTGCGCCCGCTATCGTGCGAACAGACAGACAGAACACATATTTGATCGCTGAGCAACATACAACTGAAGCAATCGCTCAAAGAGCTAGGACTTGGCAAAATAAAGTCATGAACTTGAAAAAAAGTCTATAAAAAAATAGCTGAAAAACGTTTTGAGAGAGACTTGAATAGTTTTTTTTTGTTAAATTATCTAGCTGCTGTTAAGTAAGTTGTACATGTATTAAATTGTGCAGTTATGCTATAGAAGACATGTTCCTGTAAGTTAGAGAGAAAAAAAAAGTTTTGAGAGAGAGTTGAACCCGGGTCTGTGGATTGAAAGTCCTATGCTCTATGCACAGCACCAACGTGGCCGACTAGAGTTTTAGGCTTTGTTATATCACTTGTACATCACTGAGTCAGAAAACCACCGAAATGTTGTTTTAGATCTGCATTTGGATACATATATGATATACTGTATTACTACGCAACCGAGTTTTGTATATTCAGGAGACACATATGCGCTATGATGCATGAAACACATGATCATAATGGAACCAATGAGACACTGTAAATGACTTGGAAAAATATATACCAAGAAATAATTGAGTGTGATGACATAGAAATGACGAAGATTACTGCTGCCATATATATTTGCTGAATTTGTACACTACGATTGTGTTGTTTCCTTGTTTGGAATTGAATACATGATCTCATAATGGAGAAAAAAAATAGTTTTGAGATAGTATTGAACCCGGGTTTGTGGATTCAAAGTCCTACACTCTACACTCAGCACTAACGTGGCTGGCAATGTGAAGTGGAGTGTTTCATATAGCAATGCTATTATCGTTTTCATGTAATGCTTTTCAGTAACGATTTTCTGTTGCCGTGACAACAGTTTCAGAGCTATGATGCTCCAAATCAAAAGGGTTATGCGGACATTCCGTGCACATATTATGTGAGAATTTCGTCAAAATCACACAAGCATCGACTGCACAGCAATGTGTTAAACTTTGGATCCGAAATTCCTGACCCCCATGTATTTCACCTGGAGTTTAAATCGTCAATTTTGATTCAACCGCTGTCGGTCATACATCAAAAGATGCAGAATTGGCCATAATAAAAGACGTGGACACTTTTGGAAGTGCAGGTGGAATGAAAGTGGAGTTATGACGATTTTAAATTTTTTGGTTTTTCAACGACCTTGTCGTTAATTCTTGACCTTTGACCTTAAGAAACGACAGGAATATGCCGACATCTGGTGTGCATGTGCTGTGAAAATTTCATAAGAATCCGACAAGAATTGACTGCACAGCAATGCATGAAACTTTTGATCCAGAAACTCCTGACCCCCGTCTATTTAACCTGGAGTCAAAATCGTCAATTTTCACTCAACAGCTGTCGGCCATACATCAAAAGATGCAGAATTGGCCATAGTAATCGATGCTAGAAATCTCGAAACTCCAGATAAAATATAACTGGAGTTACTACGATTTTTAATTTTTTGGTTTTTGAACGACCTTGACGTCAATTTTTGACCTTTTACTTTCAGAAACGAAAGGCTTATGTGGAAAATCCTTGCACATGTCGTGTAAAAATTTCATGAAAATCCGACAAGAATTGCGCCCGCTATCGTGCAAACTGACGGACAGACAAACATACAAACAAACAAACAAGATGACTGACCAACATACTTGGCAAAATTTATTTTGCCAAGTAATGAAGCAATCGCTCAAAGAGCTAGGACTTGGCAAAATAAAGTAATGAACTTGAAAAGAAGTCTATGATAAACCAGCTAAAAAACATTTTGAGAGAGACTTGAATAGTTCTTTTTTTTTAATTATCTAGTTGCTGTTAAGTAAGTTTTACATGTATTAAATTGTGCAGTTATGCTATAAAAAGACATGATCCTGTGAGTTAGAGAAAAAACAAGTTTCGAGAGAGAGTTGAACCCGGGGTCTGTGAATTCAGAGTCCTGAGCTCTATGCACAGCACCAACGTGACCGACAGAGTAAAGTGGTGTATTTATTGTATGTACTGCTGAATCCGGGAAAAGGGCCGGTTCGTCACCCCCAGCAGTCCTAATATAAGGGAGCCTGTCGCTTGACACAGACTGTATTTAGACTAGAGTTTTAGGCTTTGTTATATCACTTGTACATCACTGAGTTAGAAAACCACTTAAATGTTGTTTGAGATCTGCATCTGGATACATATATGATATACTGTATTACTATGCAACCGAGCGTGTGTATTTAGGACGGGACATGTCCACAGGGGGTAATCGTTTCTACAGCTTATTGGCGTGTGAACGGATTGAGAATCAGATTCACCCCACTGCTATTTCTACTTTGATATCTCGGCGAGTTTTCAATCTATTCCAAATGTAAAAGGTGCATTATAAACTAGCAATAACACTGCAACTGACTGTATAAAAAGTAAGTTCGAGATAAAAGAGATTAGAGTTTTGAGGGAGGGTTGAACCCGGGTCTGTGGATTCAGAGTCCTGAGCTCTACCCACTGCACCAAAGTGGCCGACAGCATGAAGTTGTGTTGTATTGTAACAGGTCCTTGAAGGCAAATTACTGCTAAAAACCGGGAATGGGGCTGATCTCTACGCCGTTTCGTCACCCAGGATAGTTCTGATATAAAAGAGCCTGTCGCTTGCCACAGATTGTATTTAGACAAGAGTTTTAGGCTTCGTTATATCACTTGTACACCTCTGAGTCAGAAAACAAAAGAAATGTTGTTTGAGATCTGCATTTGGATACTTTTATGATATACTGTATTACTACGCAACCGAGATGGAACGATATAATGATGTATGTATTATTGATAGAATGGAGCTAACACGGATGCGCTATGATGCATAAAAGACACGATCATGATGGAACCAATGAAACACTGTTAAGTGATATTTTTAGCGACAAATAGTTAAGTATGCTGACATGAAAACTATGAAAATTACTCCTGGTACATTTATTTGCTGAATACCTACATTATGAATGCGTTGTTTTGTTATTTGGAATTAAATACTTGATCGTGTAAGCAAGCGATAAAAAAAAATAGTTTCAAGAGAGACTCGAACACGGGTCTGTGGATTTAAAGTCCTAAGCTCTATGTCGCAGGCAATGTGAGGTGGTGTATTTCGTATAGCAATGCTATCACGGTTTTCATGTGATTTGTCAAATAACGATTTTTCCGTTACCATGACAACAGTTTTAGAGCTATGATGTTCCAAATCAACAGGGTTATGCGGATGTTTTGTGCACATATACTGTGAGAATTTCGTCAAAATCACACAAGAATCGACCGCACAGCAATGTGTTAAACTTTGGATCCGAAATTCCTGACCCCCATTTATTTCACCTGGAGTTTAAATCCTCAATTTTGACTCAACCGCTGTCGGTCATACATCAAATGATGCAGAATTGGCCATAGTAAAAGACGTGAACACTTTTGGAAGTGCAGGTGGAATGAAAGTGGAGTTATGACGATTTTTAATTTTGTGGTTTTTCAATGACCTTGGCGTTAATTCTTGACCTTTGACCTTGAGAAACAACAGGAATGTGCCGTTGTACTGTGTGCATATGCTGTCAAAATTTCATAAGAATCCGACAAAAATTGACTGCACAGCAATGCATGAAACTTTTGATCCAGAAACTCCTGACCCCCGTCTTTTTCACCTGGAGTCAAAATCGTCAATTTTGATGCAACAGCTGTCGGACATACATCAAAAGATGCAGAATTGGCCATAGTAATCGATGCAAGAAATCTCGAAAGTCCAGATATAATATAACTGGAGTTATTACGATTTTAAATTTTTTGGTTTTTCAATGACATTGGCGTGAATTTTTGACCTTTGACCTTCTGAAACGAAAGGCTTATGCGGAAGCTGCTTGCGCATATTGTGTGAAAATTTCATGAAAATGCGACAAGAATTGCGCCCGCTATCGTCATAACAGACGGACAGACAAACATACAAACAAACAAACAAACAAACAAACAAACAAACAAGATGACTGACCAACATACTTGGCAAAATTTATTTTGCCAAGTAATGAAGCAATCGCTCAGAGAGCTAGGACTTGGCAAAATAAAGTAATGAACTTGAAAAGAAGTCTATAATAAACCAGCTAAAAAACGTTTTGAGAGAGACTTGAATAGTTTTTTCTAGTTGCTGTTAAGTAAGTTGTACATGTATTAAATTGTGTAGTTATGCTATAAAAGACATGATCCTGTAAGTTAGAGAGAAAAAAAACAAGTTTTGAGAGAGAGTTGAACCCGGGTCCGTGGATTCAAAGTCCTGAGCTCTATGCACAGCACCAACCTGGCACACAGCGTCAAGTGGTGTATGTATTGAAAAAGGTCTTTTACAGCAAATTACTGCTAAAAACCGGGAATGGGGCCGGTTCCTTTGAACCTTTGAATGGGGCCGGCTCTATGCACAGCACCATCGTGGCCGACAGCATTGAGTGGTGTATGTATTGTAACAGGTCCTTCAAGGCAAATTACTGCTAAAAACCGGGAATGGGGCCGGTTTCCTCCGCCGGTTGATCACCCCCAATAGTTCTGATATAAAGTGGCCTGTCGTTTGACACAGACTGTATTAAGAGTAGAGTTTTAGGCTTTGTTATATCACTAGTACATCACTGAGTCAGAAAACCACCGATATGTTGTTTGAGACCTGCATTTGGATGCATATATGATATACTGTATTAATACGCAACCGAGTTTTGTATATTCAGGAGATAACACAGATGCGCTATGATGCATGAAACACATGATCATAATGGAACCAATGAGACACTGTAAATGACTTGGAAAAATATATACCAAGAAATAATTGAGTGTGATGACATAGAAATGACGAAGATTACTGCTGCTATATATATTTGCTGAATTTGTACACTACGAATGTGTTGTTTCCTTGTTTGGAATTGAATAGATGATCTCATAATGGAGAAAAAAAATAGTTTTGAGATAGTATTGAACCCGGGTTTGTGGATTCAAAGTCCTACACTCTACGCTCAGCACTAACGTGGCTGGCGATGTGAAGCAGAGTGTTTCATATAGCAATGCTATTATCGTTTTCATGTAATGCTTTTCAGTAACGATTTTCTGTTGCCGTGACAACAGTTTGAGAGCTATGATGTTCCAAATCAAAAGGGTTATGCGGACATTCCGTGCACATATTATGTGAGAATTTCGTCAAAATCAGACAAGAATCGACCGCACAGCAATGTGTTAAACTTTGGATCCGAAATTCCTGACCCCCATTTATTTCACCTGGAGTTTAAATCGTCAATTTTGACTCAACCGCTGTCGGTCATACATCAAATGATGCAGAATTGGCTATAGTAAAAGACGTGAACACTTTTGGAAGTGCAGGTGGAATGAAAGTGGAGTTATGACGATTTTTAATTTTTTGGTTTTTCAATGACCTTGGCGTTAATTCTTGACCTTTGACCTTGAGAAACAACAGGAAAATGCCGTTATACTGTGTGCATATGCTGTCAAAATTTCATAAGAATCCGACAAAAATTGACTGCACAGCAATGCATGAAACTTTTGATCCAGAAACTCCTGACCCCCGTCTTTTTAACCTGGAGTCAAAATCGTCAATTTTGATGCAACAGCTGTCGGCCATACATCAAAAGATGCCGAATTGGCCATAGTAATCGATGCAAGAAATCTCGAAAGTCCAGATAAAATATAACTGGAGTTATTGCGATTTTTAATTTTTTGGTTTTTCAATGACCTTGGCGTCAATTTTTGACCTTTGACCTTCAGAAACGAAAGGCCTATGCGGAAGCTGCTTGCGCATATTGTGTGAAAATTTCATGAAAATGCGACAAGAATTGCGCCCGCTATCGTCATAACAGACGGACAGACAAACATACAAACAAACAAACAAACAAACAAACAAGATGACTGACCAACATACTTGGCAAAATTTATTTTGCCAAGTAATGAAGCAATCGCTCAAAGAGCTAGGACTTGGCAAAATAAAGTAATGAACTTGAAGAGAAGTCTATAAACCAGCTTTGGTCTATAAACCCTAGCATCATAATACTGTAATAATATTAAATTGTGCTGCTACATTCTTCAGAATTGAAAGCATGATCATGATCTTGTAAGTTACAGATGAAAAATTACAATGACAACAAGTGAACAAAACGAATAGAGACACTCGGTGAATACAAATCATGCCAGAATGGACTTAACACAGATGCATTATGATGCATGAAGGACACGATCATAATGGAACCAATGAGACACTGTTAAATGACTTTAAGGAATTCATAGTGAGAAATAATTAAGTATGATGACATAATAACGATAAAGATTACTCGTGCTACATTTATTTGCTGATTTTGTACACTACGAATGTGTTGTTTCGTTGTTTGGAATTGAATACATGATCTTTTAACGGAGAAAAAAAATAGTTTTGAGATAGTATTGAACCCGGGTCTGTGGATTCAAAGTCCTACGCTCTATGCTCAGCACTAACGTGGCTGGCGATGTGAAGCGGAGTGTTTCATATAGCAATGCTATTATCGTTTTCATGTAATGCTTTTCAGTAACGATTTTCTGTTGCCGTGACACCAGTTTCAGAGCTATGATGTTCCAAATCAAAAGGGTTATGCGGACATTCCGTGCACATATTATGTGAGAATTTCGTCAAAATCACACAAGAATCGACTGCACAGCAATGTGTTAAACTTTGGATCCGAACTTCCTGACCCCCATGTATTTCACCTGGAGTTTAAATCGTCAATTTTGATTCAACCGCTGTCGGTCATACATCAAAAGATGCAGAATTGGCCATAATAAAAGACGTGAACACTTTTGGAAGTGCAGGTGGAATGAGAGTGGAGTTATGACGATTTTTAATTTTGTGGTTTTTCAATGACCTTGGCGTTAATTCTTGACCTTTGACCTTGAGAAACAACAGGAATGTGCCGTTATACTGTGTGCATATGCTGTCAAAATTTCATAAGAATCCGACAAAAATTGACTGCACAGCAATGCATGAAACTTTTGATCCAGAAACTCCTGACCCCCGTCTATTTAACCCGGAGTCAAAATCGTCAATTTTGATGCAACAGCTGTCGGCCATACATCAAAAGATGCAGAATTGGCCATAATAAAAGACGTGAACACTTTTGGAAGTGCAGGTGGAATGAGAGTGGAGTTATGACGATTTTTAATTTTGTGGTTTTTCAATGACCTTGGCGTTAATTCTTGACCTTTGACCTTGAGAAACAACAGGAATGTGCCGTTATACTGTGTGCATATGCTGTCAAAATTTCATAAGAATCCGACAAAAATTGACTGCACAGCAATGCATGAAACTTTTGATCCAGAAACTCCTGACCCCCGTCTATTTAACCCGGAGTCAAAATCGTCAATTTTGATGCAACAGCTGTCGGCCATACATCAAAAGATGCAGAATTGGCCATAGTATTCGAGGCTAGAAATCTCGAAACTCCAGATAAAATATAACTGGACTTATTACGATTTTAAATTTTTTGGTTTTTGAACGACCTTGACGTCAATTTTTGACCTTTGACTTTCAGAAACGAAAGGCTTATGAGGAAGATCCTTGCACATGTTGTGTCAAAATTTCATGAAAATCCGACAAGAATTGCGCCCGCTATCGTGCGAACGGACGGACAGACAAACATACAAACAAACAAACAAACAAACCAGCGACCATAGGTCGTAAGCTTGACGAAATGATTACTGAACTGATCCTGACCTTGACCTCTGAGATGTGACCCTGAAATTTTGCAGGTTATATTAGACAACATGCTATTTAGGCATAGGCATTCAGTCCAATACCTTCAAATTTGAGTTCACGATGTAGGTTTGGGTGTTTGCTGGAATGTCGAAAAATTTATATGACCGGCCTTACGTTTATGACGTCATAGCGAAAAATCTATCGTGGCGGAAAAGTCTCGGACAGCTCCCTCTCAAACCAGAATTCAACGAGCTCTCCAGTGGTTCAATCCGCTTCTCTGTACGACAAATACTTTTCAATATATAGCTCCATTTTGAAAATTGACGTTATACGTCATGACGTCATTGACGTTGCCCGTAGCGTGTTGAAACTTGGTATATGACTGGGTATTAATATGCCACATATAGTCTCATAATCACAGTCCAATACCTTCAAATTTGAGTGCACGGTGTAGGTTTGAATGTTTGCTGAAATATCAAAAAAATTATATGACTGGCCTTACGTTTATGACGTCATAGCGAAAAATCTATTATAGCAAAAAAGTATCTAATAGCACCCTCCTAAACCAGAATTCAACGAGCTTTCCAGTGGTGTGATGCACTTCTCTGTACGACGAATACTTTTCAATATATAGCTCCATTTTGAAAATTGACGTTTTATGTCATGACGTCATTGACGTTGCACGTGGCATGTTGAAACTCGGTATATGACTGGGTAATAATATGCCACATATGTTCTCATAATCACAGTCCAATACCTTCAAACTTGAGTGGACAGTGTAGGTTTGAATGTTCGCTGAAAAGTCGAAAAACTGATATGACCGGCCTTCCGTTTATGACGTCATAGCGAAAAATCTATCATGGCGGAAAAGTATCGGACAGCACCTTTCTAAACCAGAATTCAACGAGCTTTCCAGTGGTGCAATTCGCTTCTCTGTACGACGAATACTTTTTGAGATATAGCCCCATTTCAAGAATTGACGTTTTACGTCGTGACGTCATTGACGTTCGATGGATCCAAACAAAACTTCGCGGTTTGATGGACGATATTATTATTCATCAATGTGTCAAATTTCAGAGGTATCGCACTAAATATGACTCCTGTGTGAATTTTTGAAAATTCGCTAATGATGAGAGATAGGGATTTTTCGAGATTTTAGGAATTTTTGGTGACGTCATCAATGAACCGAATTATTTCAAAAACGTGCTGTTCCGTCCTTGGGCGAATACCTATCCATCAAAAAAGTTTTGAGATGCTAGCGCAAAAACTGTGGCCGCTAGAGAGGTGACAAACAAACAAGTAACAAACGGATATCTGGTGCATGCACAGGACCTTTGGTCCTGAGACAAATTACCGCTAAAAACCGGGAATGGGACTGATACATCCGCCGGTTCGTCGTCCCGAATAGTTCTGATATAAAGTGGCCTGTGGCTTGACCCAGACTGTATTTAGACATGAGTTTTAGGCTTTATTATATCAGTTGGACACCTCAGAGTCTGAAAACAAAGGAATTGTTTTGTTGTTTGAGATGTGCACTTGGATACATATATGATATACTGTACTACTGCTCAACCGAGTGTGTATATTTAGAAGGGGACATGTCCACAGGGGGTAATCGTTTCTGCAGCTTATTGTTGTGTGAACGGATTGAGAATCAGATTCACCCCACTGCTCTTTCTACTTTGATATCTCGGCGAGTTTTCAATTTATTCCAAATGTGAAAAGTGCATTATAAACTAGAAATAACACTGCACCTGACTGTATGAAATGCTTCAGAATTGAATGTTCAGTAAATTTGTGGAAATTGGAGCCATGAAAACATTAAAAATATCTGTAAAATCCAGAATCCTCATAAGATTCTGATTAAGCTTTGTCAGATAATAGACAAAATTCGAGGTCAATCATGGATTTGACATATTTGTCTGATTGATATACCTCTTCTGAATGACATGGTTCAAATTTCATGAGCCCACAATGATTCAAACAGATGTTATTACCGGAAACGTGTTTTTCTGGGATTTCGATGACCTTGACCTTGACCTTTGACCTTTGCACTTAAATTCGTAGAAGTCAATACTGTCAAAGTGCATATCAAATTTCAAAGGATTCCATTCACTATTTACGGTGTTATGGCCCTTTGAAATTTCGGATTTTTGACGTTTATGACGTCATTATGACGTCAGTTTACGTCGCAGCGCCAAAAATGAGATATCACTGGAATCAGGGGCTCGAGACCTTTCCAAAGATATACCTTCGTACTTGACCTTGACTTTGACCTCAAGCGAACTTCTCAAGGTCAAGGTCAAAGTTCAAGGTCAAGGTCACGGAAGATAGAACTCGAGTATATCTACAATATGCACTTAATTTGAAGTCTCTATGACAATTAGAACCAGAGTTATAGTCTTTTATGTGTTTTTCATGTTTTCTGTTGCCATGGAAACAATTTTTTAGAGATTTTGACCAAAAGCAATCGTTGTCTGCCTATTGACCTACAGAACTCACCCTGAAAATTTGGTAATAATCCGATCAAAACTGTGGCCTGTAGAGCGCTAACAAACAAACAAACAAACAAAAAAACAAACGGCACCGATCAACATACTTGACAAAATCTTTGATTTCGTCAAGTAATAATATCCGGTGCATATATACAAGCTATTGGGCCTTAGGCAATGCCCTACATGTACTATAAACCTGTAACAGTGCTCACAGTGCTCACAAACCCGGTGCTCACAAACCCCTGTTCGTCATCCCCAATAGTTCTGATATAAAGTGGCCTGTGGCTTGACCCAGACTGTATTTAGACATGAGTTTTAGGCTTTATTATATCAGTTGGACACCTCAGAGTCTGAAAACAAAGGAATTGTTTTGTTGTTTGAGATGTGCACTTGGATACATATATGATATACTGTACTACTGCTCAACCGAGTGTGTATATTTAGAAGGGGACATGTCCACAGGGGGTAATCGTTTCTGCAGCTTATTGTTGTGTGAACGGATTGAGAATCAGATTCACCCCACTGCTCTTTCTACTTTGATATCTCGGCGAGTTTTCAATTTATTCCAAATGTGAAAAGTGCATTATAAACTAGAAATAACACTGCACCTGACTGTATGAAATGCTTCAGAATTGAATGTTCAGTAAATTTGTGGAAATTGGAGCCATGAAAACATTAAAAATATCTGTAAAATCCAGAATCCTCATAAGATTCTGATTAAGCTTTGTCAGATTATAGACAAAATTCGAGGTCAATCATGGATTTGACATATTTGTCTGATTGATATACCTCTTCTGAATGACATGGTTCAAATTTCATGAGCCCACAATGATTCAAACAGATGTTATTACCGGAAACGTGTTTTTCTGGGATTTCGATGACCTTGACCTTGACCTTTGACCTTTGCACTTAAATTCGTAGAAGTCAATACTGTCAAAGTGCATATCAAATTTCAAAGGATTCCATTCACTATTTACGGTGTTATGGCCCTTTGAAATTTCGGATTTTTGACGTTTATGACGTCATTATGACGTCAGTTTACGTCGCAGCGCCAAAAATGAGATATCACTGGAATCAGGGGCTCGAGACCTTTCCAAAGATATACTACTCGATATGCTGCGCCGACCTTCGTACTTGACCTTGACTTTGACCTCAAGCGAACTTCTCAAGGTCAAGGTCAAAGTTCAAGGTCAAGGTCACGGAAGATAGAACTCGAGTATATCTACAATATGCACTTAATTTGAAGTCTCTATGACAATTAGAACCAGAGTTATAGTCTTTTATGTGTTTTTCATGTTTTCTGTTGCCATGGAAACAATTTTTTAGAGATTTTGACCAAAAGCAATCGTTGTCTGCCTATTGACCTACAGAACTCACCCTGAAAATTTGGTAATAATCCGATCAAAACTGTGGCCTGTAGAGCGCTAACAAACAAACAAACAAACAAAAAATCGGCCATAGGCCAACACTTGACGAAATAACTGAACATTTGTTTACATTTAAAACATTTACTCATTAATTACACATTGAAAAGATATACTGAACAACTTCTAGCATTAGAAATTGGCACTTTTAAGACACCTCCTGAGCATCACCCAGCAGAAGAATTCACAATTTTAAAATTAGACAAGAGTTGCTTCATTTTCACAGTGACCTTGGCCCTTGAATTCTGAATTTTCACAAATTTGTTAGAATTAATAATGCACAACTCCTGAGCAGACATACATATTGAATCTTTATGACGTCTCCTGAGCAAGACCCAGCCATTTGAGACTGACTCATTCAAAACATTCAATCGATGTGTGTATCAACATAATATATACTACTAACAGCACAAAATTTTGATGATGTCAATATAAGAAAAATTATAGAATACAACACTGCTATAAATGTTCGTTACTACAACTTGGTAACTTTCATATCATGATGCTGCATCTTCGGAGAACTATCTAATGAGTTCAAGCAGATCGTGATGGCCGTTTTTGCATGCCATACTGGTATTATATGACAGAGGCAACGATAATTTTTGCACGCCATATTAGTACCAAATGATCATTCAACAGTGTATATTCATAATATATCAAAACAAATTGCAAAAAGTTCTTGGATAAAACCACTATAATAGATTATAATGGTACTGGATATTCTTGAAAAAAATAAAGAGCAAAAAATATTTAAAAGCAGGTAGATTCGAACTCGCAGAGTCAAAAGCCTACGTGTTACAGAGCGAGTGCTGGAACCACTCGGCCACCGAGCCATCATACAATAAATTGTCATATTCCCCTTCCCCATGGAGAACAACATTTACTGTACATGTATGACCGCATGCATGTCGGCATGACTGCACGAAGAAATCGATCCAAAATAACTGTAACTTTATAACCCAAACTAGTATTGATAACCAACTTTCACAGTCAACTCATTTGGAGAATTAGGGCAAGAAAGTCCACGTTTCACATTTGTGTATTCAAATCTGCATAAAACATTTCATATCTCCTATAAATTGGCAACTTATGTGAGGTAATTTTGCGGCCACTACACTAGGGCTACCACTATGCAACTTGCACATGACCCCCAGATTTTCGGCACCGGGCGATAATCGGGACTTTTGGTCGTACGACCATCGCACATACACCATTTGACGCCGAATTAACCATATAAAAATACAAAAATACTGACAAAAATTAATGTTGATCAAAAGTGGAGTTATTGCGATTTTTCGATTTTGACCTTTTACATGACCTTGACCTTAATTTTCAACCTTGAGTTAAGAAACTCCACAGATTTGTTCAATTTGATAAGGCACAACTCCTGAGTAAAAATCAATAACCCATATCAGAAATTGGCCTCGCAATATGGGGTTGAAGGTTGCGAGACATGAAACCATAAAATCATGACCCTCAAATTTTCGACCTGGACCGAAAATCGGGAGTTTTGGTCGTACGACCATCGGGCATGCACCGCAGGGCGCGGAATTGACCATAAAAAAATATAAAAATACTCAGAAAAAATAACATTGAATAGAAACGGAGTTATTGCGATTTTTCGATTTTGACCTTTACTATGACTTTAACTGTAATTCTTGATATTGAGTCCTACATCTTTACACATATGTTCAGTATGATAAGACACACCTACTGATTAAAAATCAGCAACTTCTATCGGATTCTGACTCCACAATAACGGTTTGAATATTGCACAAAATACAAATGATCTGAAAACCCCCAAATGTTCAACCATGGGCGATAATCGGGAGTTTTGGTCGTACAACCATCGGACATACGTCAGCTGATGTCGAATTGACCAAATAAAAATACAAAAATGTTTAGAAAAATTAATTTTGATCAAAAGCCAAGTTATTGCAATTTTTCGATTTTGACCTTTACTATGACCTTAACTCTAATTCTTGACCTTGAGTCCCATAACTTCACAATCGTGTTTTGTGTGATAAGGCACAACTTCTGAGTGAAAATCAGCAACATATATCGGGAATTTGCTCTATAATATGGTTTTGAATATTGCGAGGTAGAAAAAAGCCTAAATTCGTGACCCCCAAATTTTCGACCTGGACCGAAAATCGGGAGTTTTGGTCGTACGACCATCGGGCATGCACCATATGATGCGGAATTGACCATAGAAAAATATAAAAATAGCTAGAAAAAATAACATTGATTAAAAACGGAGTTATCGCGATTTTTCGATTTTGACCTTTTGCTTGACCTTGACCTCAATTTTTGACCTTGACCTCCCAAAAGTTAATCACTTGGTCGAGTATTGACTGCACAACTTCTGACAAATTTTCAGCACTCTACGATCAAAATTGTGACCTGTAGAGCGCTAACAAACAAACAGACAGACAGACAGACAGACAGACAAACGCAACTGACCAACATACTTGACGAAATTTAATTTCGTCAAGTAAAAAACAAACGGCACCGATCAACATACTTGACAAAATCTTTGATTTCGTCAAGTAATAATATCCGGTGCATATATACAAGCTATTGGGCCTTAGGCAATGCCCTACATGTACTATAAACCTGTAACAGTGCTCACAGTGCTCACAAACCCGGTGCTCACAAACCCCTGTTCGTCATCCCCAATAGTTCTGATATAAAGTGGCCTGTGGCTTGACCCAGACTGTATTTAGACATGAGTTTTAGGCTTTATTATATCAGTTGGACACCTCAGAGTCTGAAAACAAAGGAATTGTTTTGTTGTTTGAGATGTGCACTTGGATACATATATGATATACTGTACTACTGCTCAACCGAGTGTGTATATTTAGAAGGGGACATGTCCACAGGGGGTAATCGTTTCTGCAGCTTATTGTTGTGTGAACGGATTGAGAATCAGATTCACCCCACTGCTCTTTCTACTTTGATATCTCGGCGAGTTTTCAATTTATTCCAAATGTGAAAAGTGCATTATAAACTAGAAATAACACTGCACCTGACTGTATGAAATGCTTCAGAATTGAATGTTCAGTAAATTTGTGGAAATTGGAGCCATGAAAACATTAAAAATATCTGTAAAATCCAGAATCCTCATAAGATTCTGATTAAGCTTTGTCAGATTATAGACAAAATTCGAGGTCAATCATGGATTTGACATATTTGTCTGATTGATATACCTCTTCTGAATGACATGGTTCAAATTTCATGAGCCCACAATGATTCAAACAGATGTTATTACCGGAAACGTGTTTTTCTGGGATTTCGATGACCTTGACCTTGACCTTTGACCTTTGCACTTAAATTCGTAGAAGTCAATACTGTCAAAGTGCATATCAAATTTCAAAGGATTCCATTCACTATTTACGGTGTTATGGCCCTTTGAAATTTCGGATTTTTGACGTTTATGACGTCATTATGACGTCAGTTTACGTCGCAGCGCCAAAAATGAGATATCACTGGAATCAGGGGCTCGAGACCTTTCCAAAGATATACTACTCGATATGCTGCGCCGACCTTCGTACTTGACCTTGACTTTGACCTCAAGCGAACTTCTCAAGGTCAAGGTCAAAGTTCAAGGTCAAGGTCACGGAAGATAGAACTCGAGTATATCTACAATATGCACTTAATTTGAAGTCTCTATGACAATTAGAACCAGAGTTATAGTCTTTTATGTGTTTTTCATGTTTTCTGTTGCCATGGAAACAATTTTTTAGAGATTTTGACCAAAAGCAATCGTTGTCTGCCTATTGACCTACAGAACTCACCCTGAAAATTTGGTAATAATCCGATCAAAACTGTGGCCTGTAGAGCGCTAACAAACAAACAAACAAACAAAAAATCGGCCATAGGCCAACACTTGACGAAAATCTACACATTTGTTTACATTCAAAACATTTACTCATTATTCACACATTTATGGCATCCCCTGACAACATACAGCATTGGAAACTGAACCATTTGAAACATCTAGTTTCAGTAGTTTGCGTATGTATCAACATAATATATTACCTCTAACCATGCTAACGGCACAAAATTTTGATGATGCCACTACTAAAAAACCCAAAATATATCAAAATTACAAAAATCCAAAAACAAATATCGATAGCCTAAAAATGAGCGAATAACAAACAGCAAATATTCCCGCACAAATATGAAATTACATTGACAACAAGTAAACAAAACAAATAGAGAGGCTTAGACATGTGGCGATTGCACAGCCTTAAAATATGACCTAATAATTGCTTGTCTTCTTTTTATCAATGTTTTTTATATTAACAAACAGTTGCACTTAGGTCATATTTCAAGGCTATGAAGAATGGAGCTAACACAAACGCGTTATGACAAAAACATGCATCGCTCGATCATAATGAAACCAATGAGACCCTGTAAAATGACACGATACAGTGTTTAATCTGGGCCATTCGCCATGCAACTTACCAGACCCCCAATCCCACATGCATCATATGAAGCAGACATATCATCTGGTACACGCCTTTTGTCATGCATTTGTTAGCAGCTAATACCACAGATCATTCACAGTTGTGGCCGTAATGCTGAATTTAAAGCGGCTTGTAACTTTAAATATAAAGAACATACTAGATTTTGATGATACCACTAGAAAGCCCAATAAAATAGTTTGTCGTTATTCGTGGAACAGTGTTTTTTCCTTCAAAGGTGATCATTATAATTCGAAACAATAGAATTACATAAAGCATGGCAGGTTTGGGATGCTTACAAGACCACTCAGAAACAGAAAAAGTCATTTGGAAATGAATTTTAGAAGAAAAAAAAAATCAGTCAACAGTGAGAATCGAACCACTAACCCCTCGCACACACACCTAACGCCTCTACTGACTGCGTCATTCTGTTCATTGAAACTCAGCCCGTGTAAAGTATAGTGCGTAGGAGAGACTTCGCTCAGGATAAACACTGAATTATGCCATGGCTGTACATTGGACTGGCAGCGTGCAGAATTCGATCGGGAAAACTCGTGACCTTGAGTTCTACAACTTCACAATCTTATTCTGCGTGATCAGACACAACTCCTGAGTAAAATCCGGCAATATAAATTGGAACCTGGCTCTATAATGTGGTTTTGAATATTGTGAGACAGGAAAAACCTAAATTCATGACCCCCAAATTTTCGACCTGGACTGAAAATCCAGAGTTTTGGTCATACGACCATCGGACATGTATCATATGATGCGGATTTGACCATAGAAAAATACAAAAATAATCAGAAAAAATAATCATGATTACAAGCGGAGTTATCACGATTTTTCAATTTTGACCTTTACTATGACCTTAACTGTAATTTTTGAACTTGAGCCCTATAACTGCACAGTCATGTTCTGCGTGAGAAGGCACAACTCCTGAGTAAAAATCAGAAACATATATTGGATCCTGGCTCTACAATAGGGTTTTGAAAATTGAGACAAGCAAGACCTAAGTTCATGACCCCCAAATTTTCGACCTGGACCGAAAATCCAGAGTTTTGGTCATACGACCATCGGACATGTATCATATGATGCGGATTTGACCATAGAAAAATACAAAAATAATCAGAAAAAATAATCATGATTACAAGCGGAGTTATCACGATTTTTCAATTTTGACCTTTACTATGACCTTAATTGTAATTCTTGACCTTGAGCCCTATAACTTCACAGTCATGTTCTGCGTGAGAAGGCACAACTTCTGAATAAAAATCAGAAACATATATTGGATCCTGGCTCTACAATAGGGTTTTGAAAATTGAGACAAGCAAGACCTAAGTTCATGACCCCCAAATTTTCGACCTGGACCGAAAATCGAGAGTTTAGGTCATACGACCATCAGACATGCATCATGTGATGCGAAATTGACCATAGAAAAATATAAAAATACACAGAAAAAATAATCTTGATTAGAAGCGGAGTTATCACGATTTTTCGATTTTGACCTTTACTATGACCTTAACTCTAATCCTTGACCCTGAGCTCTGAAACTTCAGGATCTTGTTCTGCGTGATAAGGCACAACTTCTGAGTAAATATCAGCAACATACATTGGAACCTGGCTCTATAATATGATTTTGAATATTGTGAGACACGAAAAACCTAAATTCTTGACCCCCAAATTTTCGACCTGGACCGAAAATCGGGAATTTTGGTCGTACGACCATCGGACATGCATCAGGTGATGCAGAATTGACCATAGAAAAATATAAAAATACCCAGAAAAAATAATCTCATTTAGAAGCGAAGTTATCGCGATTTTTCGATTTTGACCTTTTCTATGACCTTGACCTCAATTTTTGACCTTGACCTCCTAAAAGTTTACCACTTGGTACGAAATTGATTGTCCACCTTCTGGTGGAGTTTCATGACGATACGACCAAAATTGTGACCTGTAGAGTGCACACAAACAAACAAACAGACAAACAGACAAACTCAACTGACCAACATACTTGACGAAATTATATTTCGTCAAGTAAAAAACAAACGGCACCGATCAACATACTTGACAAAATCTTTGATTTCGTCAAGTAATAATATCCGGTGCATATATACAAGCTATTGGGCCTTAGGCAATGCCCTACATGTACTATAAACCTGTAACAGTGCTCACAGTGCTCACAAACCCGGTGCTCACAAACCCCTGTTCGTCATCCCCAATAGTTCTGATATAAAGTGGCCTGTGGCTTGACCCAGACTGTATTTAGACATGAGTTTTAGGCTTTATTATATCAGTTGGACACCTCAGAGTCTGAAAACAAAGGAATTGTTTTGTTGTTTGAGATGTGCACTTGGATACATATATGATATACTGTACTACTGCTCAACCGAGTGTGTATATTTAGAAGGGGACATGTCCACAGGGGGTAATCGTTTCTGCAGCTTATTGTTGTGTGAACGGATTGAGAATCAGATTCACCCCACTGCTCTTTCTACTTTGATATCTCGGCGAGTTTTCAATTTATTCCAAATGTGAAAAGTGCATTATAAACTAGAAATAACACTGCACCTGACTGTATGAAATGCTTCAGAATTGAATGTTCAGTAAATTTGTGGAAATTGGAGCCATGAAAACATTAAAAATATCTGTAAAATCCAGAATCCTCATAAGATTCTGATTAAGCTTTGTCAGATTATAGACAAAATTCGAGGTCAATCATGGATTTGACATATTTGTCTGATTGATATACCTCTTCTGAATGACATGGTTCAAATTTCATGAGCCCACAATGATTCAAACAGATGTTATTACCGGAAACGTGTTTTTCTGGGATTTCGATGACCTTGACCTTGACCTTTGACCTTTGCACTTAAATTCGTAGAAGTCAATACTGTCAAAGTGCATATCAAATTTCAAAGGATTCCATTCACTATTTACGGTGTTATGGCCCTTTGAAATTTCGGATTTTTGACGTTTATGACGTCATTATGACGTCAGTTTACGTCGCAGCGCCAAAAATGAGATATCACTGGAATCAGGGGCTCGAGACCTTTCCAAAGATATACTACTCGATATGCTGCGCCGACCTTCGTACTTGACCTTGACTTTGACCTCAAGCGAACTTCTCAAGGTCAAGGTCAAAGTTCAAGGTCAAGGTCACGGAAGATAGAACTCGAGTATATCTACAATATGCACTTAATTTGAAGTCTCTATGACAATTAGAACCAGAGTTATAGTCTTTTATGTGTTTTTCATGTTTTCTGTTGCCATGGAAACAATTTTTTAGAGATTTTGACCAAAAGCAATCGTTGTCTGCCTATTGACCTACAGAACTCACCCTGAAAATTTGGTAATAATCCGATCAAAACTGTGGCCTGTAGAGCGCTAACAAACAAACAAACAAACAAAAAAACAAACGGCACCGATCAACATACTTGACAAAATCTTTGATTTCGTCAAGTAATAATATCCGGTGCATATATACAAGCTATTGGGCCTTAGGCAATGCCCTACATGTACTATAAACCTGTAACAGTGCTCACAGTGCTCACAAACCCGGTGCTCACAAACCCCTGTTCGTCATCCCCAATAGTTCTGATATAAAGTGGCCTGTGGCTTGACCCAGACTGTATTTAGACATGAGTTTTAGGCTTTATTATATCAGTTGGACACCTCAGAGTCTGAAAACAAAGGAATTGTTTTGTTGTTTGAGATGTGCACTTGGATACATATATGATATACTGTACTACTGCTCAACCGAGTGTGTATATTTAGAAGGGGACATGTCCACAGGGGGTAATCGTTTCTGCAGCTTATTGTTGTGTGAACGGATTGAGAATCAGATTCACCCCACTGCTCTTTCTACTTTGATATCTCGGCGAGTTTTCAATTTATTCCAAATGTGAAAAGTGCATTATAAACTAGAAATAACACTGCACCTGACTGTATGAAATGCTTCAGAATTGAATGTTCAGTAAATTTGTGGAAATTGGAGCCATGAAAACATTAAAAATATCTGTAAAATCCAGAATCCTCATAAGATTCTGATTAAGCTTTGTCAGATTATAGACAAAATTCGAGGTCAATCATGGATTTGACATATTTGTCTGATTGATATACCTCTTCTGAATGACATGGTTCAAATTTCATGAGCCCACAATGATTCAAACAGATGTTATTACCGGAAACGTGTTTTTCTGGGATTTCGATGACCTTGACCTTGACCTTTGACCTTTGCACTTAAATTCGTAGAAGTCAATACTGTCAAAGTGCATATCAAATTTCAAAGGATTCCATTCACTATTTACGGTGTTATGGCCCTTTGAAATTTCGGATTTTTGACGTTTATGACGTCATTATGACGTCAGTTTACGTCGCAGCGCCAAAAATGAGATATCACTGGAATCAGGGGCTCGAGACCTTTCCAAAGATATACTACTCGATATGCTGCGCCGACCTTCGTACTTGACCTTGACTTTGACCTCAAGCGAACTTCTCAAGGTCAAGGTCAAAGTTCAAGGTCAAGGTCACGGAAGATAGAACTCGAGTATATCTACAATATGCACTTAATTTGAAGTCTCTATGACAATTAGAACCAGAGTTATAGTCTTTTATGTGTTTTTCATGTTTTCTGTTGCCATGGAAACAATTTTTTAGAGATTTTGACCAAAAGCAATCGTTGTCTGCCTATTGACCTACAGAACTCACCCTGAAAATTTGGTAATAATCCGATCAAAACTGTGGCCTGTAGAGCGCTAACAAACAAACAAACAAACAAACAAAAAAACAAACGGCACCGATCAACATACTTGACAAAATCTTTGATTTCGTCAAGTAATAATATCCGGTGCATATATACAAGCTATTGGGCCTTAGGCAATGCCCTACATGTACTATAAACCTGTAACAGTGCTCACAGTGCTCACAAACCCGGTGCTCACAAACCCCTGTTCGTCATCCCCAATAGTTCTGATATAAAGTGGCCTGTGGCTTGACCCAGACTGTATTTAGACATGAGTTTTAGGCTTTATTATATCAGTTGGACACCTCAGAGTCTGAAAACAAAGGAATTGTTTTGTTGTTTGAGATGTGCACTTGGATACATATATGATATACTGTACTACTGCTCAACCGAGTGTGTATATTTAGAAGGGGACATGTCCACAGGGGGTAATCGTTTCTGCAGCTTATTGTTGTGTGAACGGATTGAGAATCAGATTCACCCCACTGCTCTTTCTACTTTGATATCTCGGCGAGTTTTCAATTTATTCCAAATGTGAAAAGTGCATTATAAACTAGAAATAACACTGCACCTGACTGTATGAAATGCTTCAGAATTGAATGTTCAGTAAATTTGTGGAAATTGGAGCCATGAAAACATTAAAAATATCTGTAAAATCCAGAATCCTCATAAGATTCTGATTAAGCTTTGTCAGATTATAGACAAAATTCGAGGTCAATCATGGATTTGACATATTTGTCTGATTGATATACCTCTTCTGAATGACATGGTTCAAATTTCATGAGCCCACAATGATTCAAACAGATGTTATTACCGGAAACGTGTTTTTCTGGGATTTCGATGACCTTGACCTTGACCTTTGACCTTTGCACTTAAATTCGTAGAAGTCAATACTGTCAAAGTGCATATCAAATTTCAAAGGATTCCATTCACTATTTACGGTGTTATGGCCCTTTGAAATTTCGGATTTTTGACGTTTATGACGTCATTATGACGTCAGTTTACGTCGCAGCGCCAAAAATGAGATATCACTGGAATCAGGGGCTCGAGACCTTTCCAAAGATATACTACTCGATATGCTGCGCCGACCTTCGTACTTGACCTTGACTTTGACCTCAAGCGAACTTCTCAAGGTCAAGGTCAAAGTTCAAGGTCAAGGTCACGGAAGATAGAACTCGAGTATATCTACAATATGCACTTAATTTGAAGTCTCTATGACAATTAGAACCAGAGTTATAGTCTTTTATGTGTTTTTCATGTTTTCTGTTGCCATGGAAACAATTTTTTAGAGATTTTGACCAAAAGCAATCGTTGTCTGCCTATTGACCTACAGAACTCACCCTGAAAATTTGGTAATAATCCGATCAAAACTGTGGCCTGTAGAGCGCTAACAAACAAACAAACAAACAAACAAAACGAGAGCCCCTAGGGCACCCACTTGCCGGAACGCATACTCATAATATTTGACAGGTTTCAATGAATTTGAAATTTCCAACTGTATCCTATTCAATATGGTGCACTGATGTTTCCAACTGTATCCTATTCAATATGGTGCACTGAACTTTGTACTCGACCTTGATATTGACTTGTGGCGAACCTCTCAAGGTCAAGGTCAAAGGTCACATTCAAGGTCACTCATGAAAGGCCTTTTAATATGCCACAATATGGTCTTAGTTTGAACTCTCTGCGACGATTAGTTCCGAAGTTATGGCCATTTATGTGATTTTGACCTTTCTCTTGACCTTGACCTCGACCTTTGACCTTGAGTCACGAAAATTGTGCATTGTCTGTGTATGAAGACACATAGTTTACCTGTATAATTCCATCAGAATCGAACAAGGTTTGTGGACACTATGACCATTTGAAAGTTCGAAAAAATTACGTTTATGACGTCACTGTGACGTCAATAAACGTCACATCTCAAAACTGATGAGAAAGTATGTACCAGGGAGTCAAGACCTTTCATTTGATATACTACTTGATAGGTTTCAGTTAGTTTTGAAATTTGACCTTGAAGTTTTCCTCATATGACCTTATTTTCCTGACCAAGTTCAAGGTCAATCATGAAATTGACATATACGCTCGATTGCTATGTCTCTTCTGAATGATATGCTTCGAATTTCATGAACCTACAACAATTCAAATGGATGTTATTACCGGAAACGTGTTTTTCTGGGATTTCGATGACCTTGACCTTGACCTTTGACCTTTGTACTTTAGTTACTAGAGGTCATTACTGTCAATATGCACATCAAGTTTTAAGAGATTCCATACAGTATTGACGATGTTATGGCCTTTTGAAATTTCGGAAATTTGACGTTTATGACGTCATTGTGACGTCAGTGTACGTCGCAGCGCCGAAAATAAGGTATCACTGCAATCAGGGGGCCAAGACCTTTCCAACGATATATTACTCGATATGATTAGCTGACCTTCGTACTTGACCTTGACATTCACCTCATGGCGAACTTCTCAAGGTCAAGGTCAAATGTCAAGGTCAAGGTCACAAAAGATAGAACTCGAGTTTATCTACAATATGAACTTGGTTTGAAGTCTCTATAACGAATAGAACCGGAGTTATGGCCACTTATGTGTTTTTAACATTTTGCATGACCTTGACCTTGACCTTTGACCTAGAATCACCAAAAACGTGCAGTCGCGAACCATCATCCTAGAGAATATGCACACCAAGTTTGGGAAGAATCAAGAGAAAATTGTGGACGCTAGAGGGGGCACAAACAAACAAACAAACAAACAAACACACAAACCGACAAACCAACCGACCAACATACTTGCCGGAATTTAAATTCCGGCAAGTAAAAACAAACGGCACCGATCAACATACTTGACAAAATCTTTGATTTCGTCAAGTAATAATATCCGGTGCATATATACAAGCTATTGGGCCTTAGGCAATGCCCTACATGTACTATAAACCTGTAACAGTGCTCACAGTGCTCACAAACCCGGTGCTCACAAACCCCTGTTCGTCATCCCCAATAGTTCTGATATAAAGTGGCCTGTGGCTTGACCCAGACTGTATTTAGACATGAGTTTTAGGCTTTATTATATCAGTTGGACACCTCAGAGTCTGAAAACAAAGGAATTGTTTTGTTGTTTGAGATGTGCACTTGGATACATATATGATATACTGTACTACTGCTCAACCGAGTGTGTATATTTAGAAGGGGACATGTCCACAGGAGGTAATCGTTTCTGCAGCTTATTGTTGTGTGAACGGATTGAGAATCAGATTCACCCCACTGCTCTTTCTACTTTGATATCTCGGCGAGTTTTCAATTTATTCCAAATGTGAAAAGTGCATTATAAACTAGAAATAACACTGCACCTGACTGTATGAAATGCTTCAGAATTGAATGTTCAGTAAATTTGTGGAAATTGGAGCCATGAAAACATTAAAAATATCTGTAAAATCCAGAATCCTCATAAGATTCTGATTAAGCTTTGTCAGATTATAGACAAAATTCGAGGTCAATCATGGATTTGACATATTTGTCTGATTGATATACCTCTTCTGAATGACATGGTTCAAATTTCATGAGCCCACAATGATTCAAACAGATGTTATTACCGGAAACGTGTTTTTCTGGGATTTCGATGACCTTGACCTTGACCTTTGACCTTTGCACTTAAATTCGTAGAAGTCAATACTGTCAAAGTGCATATCAAATTTCAAAGGATTCCATTCACTATTTACGGTGTTATGGCCCTTTGAAATTTCGGATTTTTGACGTTTATGACGTCATTATGACGTCAGTTTACGTCGCAGCGCCAAAAATGAGATATCACTGGAATCAGGGGCTCGAGACCTTTCCAAAGATATACTACTCGATATGCTGCGCCGACCTTCGTACTTGACCTTGACTTTGACCTCAAGCGAACTTCTCAAGGTCAAGGTCAAAGTTCAAGGTCAAGGTCACGGAAGATAGAACTCGAGTATATCTACAATATGCACTTAATTTGAAGTCTCTATGACAATTAGAACCAGAGTTATAGTCTTTTATGTGTTTTTCATGTTTTCTGTTGCCATGGAAACAATTTTTTAGAGATTTTGACCAAAAGCAATCGTTGTCTGCCTATTGACCTACAGAACTCACCCTGAAAATTTGGTAATAATCCGATCAAAACTGTGGCCTGTAGAGCGCTAACAAACAAACAAACAAACAAAAAATCGGCCATAGGCCAACACTTGACGAAATGACTAAACATTTGTTTACATTTAAAACATTTACCCATAATTTACACATTGAAAAGATTTACTGAACAACTCCTCGACATTTGAAGAAAGATACTTTTTTCATGAAATTTTTACGTTGGGCAAACTTTTCAAGGTCAAGGTCAAAGTGCACATTCAAGGTCAGCGGACAAAGACCTTTTGATATGCTACAATATGGTCCCAGTTTGAACTTTCTATGACGAATAGTTCCGAAGTTATGGCAATTTTCTGTGATTTTGACCTTTTCTTTGACCTTGATCTTGACCCTTGACCTTGGGTCACGAAAACTGTGCATTGCCCGTGCATGAAGATATAAATTATACTTGAACAATTCCATCAGAATCGAACAAGAATTCCGGACACTGTGGCTTTTCGAAATTTCGAAAAATTTACGTACATGAGGTCACTGTGACGTCAATAAACGTCACATTTGAAAACTGATGGGAAACTATTTATCATGGGTTCAAGGCCTTCCATTTGATATATTACTTGATACCTTTTAGTTAGTTTGAAAATTTGACCTTGAAGTTTTGCTCATGTGACCTCATTTTTCCGATCCAGTTCAAGGTTAATCATGGAATTGACATATAAGTCTGATTGCTATACCTCTTCTGAATGATATGGTTCAAATTTTATGAGACTACAACGATTCAAACAGATGTTATAACCGAAAGGGTGTTTTTCTGGGATTTCAATGACCTTGACCTTGACCTTTGACCTTTGTATTTCAATTTTTAAAGGTCAATGCTATTAATATGCATGTCAAGTTTCAAGGTATTCCATACAGTATTGACGCTGTTATGGCCTTTTGAAATTTCGGTACTTTGACGTTTATGACGTCATTGTGACGTCAGTGTACGTCGCAGCGCCGAAAATAGGGCATCACTGCAATCAATGGCTCAAAACCTTTCCAACGATATACTAATCGATATGGTGCGATGACCTTCGTATTTGACCTTGACATTCACCTTAGGCGAACTTCTCAAGGTCAAGATCAAATGCCAAGGCCAAGGTCACAGAAGATAGGACTCGAGTTTATCTACAATATGAACTTGGTTTGAAGTCTCTATAACAAATAGAACCGAAGTTATGGCCACTGATGTGTTTTTAACATTTTGCGTGACCTTGACCTTGATCTTTGACCTTGAGTCACGAAAATTGTGCATTGCCTGTGCATGAAGACATATATTATAAATGTGTAATTTCATCAGATTCAAACAAGATTTGTGGACACTACGACCGTTTGAAATTTCGGAAAATTAACGTTTATGACGTCACTGTGACGTCAATAAACGTCACATCTCAAAACTGATGAGACATTATGTACCAGGCAATCAAGACCTTTCATTTGATATACTACTTGATAGGTTTCAGTTAGTTTGAAAATTTGACCTTGAAGTTTTCCTCATATGACCTTATTTTCCTGACCAAGTTCAAGGTCAATCATGAAATTGACATATACGCCCGATTGCTATACCTCTTCTGAATGATATGGTTCAAATTTCATGAACCTACGACAATTCAAACGGATCTTATTACCGGAAACGTGTTTTTCTAGGATTTCGATGACCTTGACCTTGACCTTTGACCTTTGTACTTAAATTCGTAGAGGTCATTGCTGTCAATATGCATATCAAGTTTCAAGAGATTCCATACAGTATTAACGATGTTATGGCCTTTTGAAATTTCGGAAATTTGACGTTTATGACGTCATTGTGACGTCAGTTTACGTCGCAGCGCCAAAAATAAGGTATCACTGGAATCAGGGGGTCAAGACCTTTCCAACGATATACTACTCGATATGGTGCGCTGACATTCGTACTTGACCTTGACATTCACCTTATGGCGAACTTCTCGAGGTCAAGGTCAAATGTCAATGTCAAGGTCACAGAAGATAGAACTCAAGTATATCTACAACATGAACTTAGTTTGATGTCTCTAGGACAATTAGAACCGGAGTTATGGCCATTTATGTGTTTTTGACGTTTTGCGTGACCTTGAACTCAATATTTGACCTTGACCTCCCAAAAATGAACTCATCCATCTGTATTTGATTGCACATCTTCTGACCTATTTGCATGATTCTACGATCAAAATTGTGACCTGTGGAGCGCTAACACACAAACAAACACACAAACAAACAAACAAACAAACAAACAAAAAATCGGCCATAGGCCAACACTTGACGAAATAATTTACACATCTATTTACATGTAAAACATTCACACAGAATTTACACATTTATGACATTTCCTGAGCAAGACCGGCATTTGAGACTGACTCATTTAAAACATCTAGTCAATGTGTGTATCAAAATAATATGTACTACTAACAGCACAAAATTTTGATCATGGCAATATCAGAACAGCCTAAAATATAACACTGTTATAAATACTCCTTACTACAACGTGGAAACTTCCCTATCATGGTCTTGCATCTCTGGAGAACTATCGAATGACTTCAAGCAGATGGTGATAGTCATTTCGGCATGAAATACTGGTATTACAGGACAGTGGGGACAACCGTTTTGCACGCGATATTCGTACCACATGATAATTCAACTGTATATCCATAATATATCAAAACACACTGCAAAAAAGTTCTTGGATAAAACCACTATGTGTATAATGATGGTACTGGGTGTTCTAAAAAAAAGAGCCAAAAAAGCGTGAGGCAGGTGCAGTCCCAGATTTGTAACAAAGGCTGACGTGTGGCTCTCCAAACCGCCCCCACTGATTTCTAGGTTGGAGAGAGCCACTGATGGGGCTAATCAGCTTAATATTTTCATATTCCCAATGTACCAACCATGAAAAAAAGCGACATAGTCGCTCGGATATTTCACGTGAAAAAACCGACATGGTCACATTTATCACAAGAAAAAGCAGACCATGTCGGAGTTTTCACGATGCTCGGTTTTATTATGCAACAAGACTGCAGTTTTTTTAAACGACTCATTCACGGGGGGTATAATGTTTCGTCAAATATGCTTGGTGTATGTTCAAAGGTGCTGTTCACTGACTGTAGTTACGCCTCACTTTAAAATATATATGTATTCAGTGAAAAAATATTATGACAAATAGAATACAGCTCTTTCGACACAACAGTAAGGCGTCTGGCTTCAGAATGTCAAGAGTAGCTTCGGACATTCGACAAGCATACATACCGAAACATGATGCCGTCCGTGTCATTGCTAGATCTCCTTCAGCGTTCTTTCGGTACGAATGGAAGATTTTTATCTCTGGAAAATCTTCATAATATTGGGATAATTACTATGTGTTTGTCGCTGTTATTTGCTCATATTATCAGCAGGATGGTATCCATCTAAATCAGGACTATATTTGTGGTATATTTTCAGCAGATTATGCGGATTTTCCTGTCAAACTTGTGTGCGGAAATTTTGTCAAATTGGCCGTGAACGCGTGATCAATCTTTGCCGTGAGCGACCGCGTGGCTGCCAGTGCGTTCAAGCCACCCCCTTCCCCTCTATCACTGCGTGTCAGATTACTGGTCACCATGCCAGCAATACCGGACGGTACATGACTAGGCCTATCTCACTCTGATGCACACACCAACTGGCCGTGGGGAAACCGTTGCGGCTTGCATGTACAACATTAACCTGGGCATTTTAGTTTTTTATTTTATGATTGGTAGACTTGTTTGAAGGCACATTGATGTATGCAGCTGTTGTCATATAGGCCTCGGAGCACATGTTTAATTTAGTGGGCAATCATGTTTCTCCATGATAATCAATGATAGGTGTAATGATGAGTTTATCAGTGACACAAAATGATACATAATCACAGATAAAAAGAACAAATGATGTGTCATGGTAACAATTTCCTATCACAACCAATTGTCCCATACGGATCTTAACTAACAGGCCCATAGGAAATCAGCTGGGAATGAGATTGCCCACTAAACTGTACATGTAGATCTAACCCCTATCGAGGCCTAGATCTACTTGGTTTAACTATGACCTGTTCACATATGTTTTGCCTTGTCCTGAGTTTGAGTATTTTTGACATCAATATTATGAAAAACTACGGTGGCTTCTATCTGCCATGCTGTCTTTTCCCTGTTACCCTTTATGTACGCATAAAGATTTGTTTTTGTGTAAAGAATCATTGATTTTGCGTAAAGAATAGCACATGTTTCCGCACAAAGATTACCTTTTGTATTCCCGTAAATAATACCACTTGTTTCTGCGTAAAGAATCTATGTTTGCGTGCAAGCAATTATTTACTATGAGTTAACAATGTACTATATTCTTTACTCGAAAACAATGGGTATTGTTTACGCGAAAACACGCCATCGTAGACAAATTCTGAATGTATTTTCTAGTTCTAATATACCACAATAATTGGCATTACTTTTCATTATTATAAACGTATCAATTCGCTGAATTTGATCAAATTTGTGCCGAAATTTAACATCAAGGCAGATCGCCAGCTATTTACATTTTTTAGATATATATCATCGATAAAAACTCGTGACATCTTTATATTTGGGTAAATACATATTTGAACAGGTTTACAAAGTCCGAGTATAAAATTTAATTCAAAATGCGGCCCAAGTATCAAACACTGTGCCTAGCCATTTAATCCGTCTGTCACATTTTTAATTCTTATTGAGTATAGAGGAAGGTGCAGGATATGATACTTGGGCCCCAAATGCCAAGGAATATTACTCTGTTTGAAATTGAAATAAACTGTGACTGTGAAACAGCTGGTTTGTGTGTTTCATTTGATATATTAAAATTTCAAAGGCCTTTCAGATTTTTAAATGTCAATTTTAATCGAATGAAATTTAAATTGATACTGTGATTTTGGTCATGTTACGCCACGTCAGCATAACTGCCCACATACCTAGAGATTTCTCATAATTGTGCTACAGGTAACTTTTTTGCTTGAATTCTTTTGTTATTTTGAGTGTGCATTTGGTTGTGTTAAAGCTCAACACCTATAGATTGTCATGGGGGTGAGACATGTTTTCATGGTAAAAATTGTTTAAATGGTTGTGGAGTATTAAATGTTGCAGATAGAGCATATAATGTTAGTATATAAGACTCCTATAACGTATATGGGTATAACATGGTGCTATGTTGTTATTTCGACGATCACACTTGACCCGATATTTATCACAATGTACTCTCCACACTTGTTTTTCCTTCAACGAGAACGAGAAAGTGCGTGGTTGGCATACTGACATGTCTGCATCAGGAGTTGATCGATGACCACGTGATGGATTCTACTGCGTTCTTATTCAACGAAGTTTAAAAAGGTTTGATATGGTTTCATGTATTTCAGTGTGTCAGGCAGTAAGTCTAAATGCTTTGTATGTTACGATAGACATTCTTTGAGTAAAGCGTTGGCTGTTTTATTCTAGCAGACGATAAATAGATTTATAACGTATATTTTTGTATCAGTATTATGGCTTCAGAGATAGTATAACTGACAATTTCGAATGATTATGTTGGATTAAAGTTGCAATTTTATGAAGTGCTAACTGAGACATAGTCAAATAATTTTGATAGATTTGTTTCTGCATATATATAAATATTTTCTATGTGATTTATAGAATGTTGAATGCTTTTCATACTGGACAATTCCAAGACCTACCTCGCATGATGATTGAGGAGTTCCCAGCTGACGTGTCTCGACTGACAAGGTGTGATTTTTGTCGTATCGTAATTCTCGTGTTTATAACTGATTCAAATTTATACATTGTCGATTGTAACAGTTTAAAGTAATATCAAGTCTATCGGCAGTTTTGTGTTATCAACAGTAACTATGATCTGATCTACTTTGTCTTCTTGCTGTTAAAGTTTAGCAAAATTTACATTGCTTGTGTACTTGAAATGCATGTCGTGCTGATGAATGTTTTCTTGTTTATCCTCATGAAGAGTTGTTACCATCTGCTTTTGACATAATTGACTATATCACGAACCATCAACGTGGCCTTTTTGCACCCATTACATTTTGATGCCAAAAGTGGGGGTACAGTAGATGGCAGCAGCTAACAGGAG
The DNA here is from genome assembly GCA_949152475.1 of Terebella lapidaria. Classification (NCBI taxonomy): domain Eukaryota; kingdom Metazoa; phylum Annelida; class Polychaeta; order Terebellida; family Terebellidae; genus Terebella; species Terebella lapidaria. The sequence continues at coordinate 39,409,785 of OX424557.1, read as the reverse complement.
ATTCTTTGTTTGTGTCCTAGGGAGTGTGGCCGCCTGTGACGAGGGAGGCAAGCTGCGAGGGTGTCTGAGAGGATTTCCCTGACCTATGGGCTGTCGACAGAGAGCAAGAGCTGCTGATGAGCCTAGGAGCGCTGCAGAGCATCCTAGGTGGAGTCTCCGGGAGAACCTGGACAACCTTATACGAGTCTTCCACCATCGCCAGAATTGTCATTGTCATTGTTGTTATATTGTAGAGCTATTATTGTAGGGTCAACATTTTGTGTTCATGTCCATGACTGTTGGACGTTGACCCGATTTTTGTAGAATTTTGACTAAGGTTATGTGACATGTTATCAAGGTAAGGTCAACATTGCCGTGTCGATTTGACACCTGTCCAGGATTGTTGGACGTTGACCTGATTTTGTATTGACTAATATTAAAGAGTATAAATCACGTAAATATGATGTCAGCTCATTTGAAGCCACCCGTTGAGCTGAATAGAATAGTCTTGACAGAATGTTGATATTAAGATTTGTTCAAAAGTTACAGCTATTTAAAGAGAAAATCTCCAGCAAATTGCTCCTGATAGTCTTGAAATAATCTCTCACCTAATAAGTATGCAAATGAGATGAGTGACATCATTGACAGATTATCTTAAGTAAAAATTGAGCCTTTTATGTTCATATTTGGTCATCCGGTATATATCGTCTAGTAGGAATAGTCCGTGAATGCATCCAAATCTTGGTTGCCATGGTAACCAATTGATTGATTTAGCCCTTAGCCGCGTGGTTGTTAAGGCTGGTATTAAGTCCAAAACACGAACCTTGTGACCTTGGATGATCAGTGAAATACTGACTGTTGAGCTCATTTAATTAGATGTATGGCGTAAAATGTTACAGGTAGTGTCTATGTTAGTATTGAATACTGGAAAGAAGCAATTTATTTTCACGGGGTTAGACATCCTTTTTTCTTCAAATATTTGGTGACCAAATATGGTGAAAGAATTTATATGGGTGTGTAGGATTAAGTCCACACCCATGTTCCTAATGAACACTCATAGGAAGTCATATATGGGTATAAAAATTGATGATGTTGAATTTGAACTAGACTGGAGAGGTCAAATACTCACCTTTGAGCTTAGTTCATGGGCAATTGAATGTGGGGCCTAATAGGTTGCAGTTTCGAATCAATATTAGTATTGTGCAATGATGAGAAATATAATATTGCACCAATTGATTTTTGTGGGAGTTACATACCGTATTGGTCCTAACAAAGTAGTAGTACAGGCATAATGCAAGACTTCCAACATTAGCCCCTGTAAAAAAGGTAAATTTTGAGAGGCATTTATGAAAAATCATTAATATAACACCTATACAGTGTTTATTGTATGGTAATTTAGACCATGTAAGACCTTGATCTAAGAAATAACAGTTTTAAATTCAAGACCACGGCAGTTTTTTTCTGCCAAAGAGTTGTGTTCTTCTAGTACGGCGCACTCTTCTATTAGGACAAATACGCTACAACTGTATGTTTCAAGATATTATGACCAAATTTGATAAAAGAAGCTAAATGGGTGTGGAGCGTCAAACGTTGCATATAGGGCATATGTTAGTTTTGAAAACTCCTAGGAAGTCCTATGACCTTCAAAATGATGAACTTTAATTTGACCTTCGATGACCTTGAGAGGTCAAATACTGAATTGGAGTCCAGTTCATGTAGAATTGGATGTAGGGCCTGGACGGTGGCAGGTAGAGGTCATATTAGTATTGAAGAATGATATGGCCCCAATTTCATGGGGGTTTATTCATGTATGTTGCAAGATATTATGACCAAATAAGATTTTAAAAATTTACCGAATATGAAAAATGGGTGTGGCATCTCAAATGTTGCAGACAGGGCCCATGCTAATAATGAACACTCAAGGAAGACCTATATCACGTTCGAAAGAATGACTTTGAGAGATCAAATGCTGACTTTTGCCATTTTGTTCATTGGGAATTGGGTGTAGGGTCTGAGCAGTTGCAGGTAGAGTATATATTTGTATTGAACACTGCTAAGGAGTAATATATGACATCTGTTAATCCCTGTAGGCTTCAAACTTGCTTGTATTCAATTAATCAGATGAAGTTTCGAGTAGTACCCATGATATAAGGACATTATTTCATACAAGAGGGGTTGATATCACCTGGTTGGGCCTCTAGCATGTTTTATGTATTCCAAGCAGAAATAGGTGAATTACATGTTTGACTTGTGAGGAGAGAGGTGCTTGGATCCGAAAGTCTGTTGTGCACAACATGTATGTAATGATATGACCAATCATCAAGGTGTATCTAACACTCGTGTGTCTGTTGCACAATGTTGTATACTTGAATCCTTGTTTGAATACATTTATGCTGACAGGGATATATGTGAGAGTACGTGATAGACTCTGAGAACCTAAGTTATGTTATAATTACAGCAAGCCGCTGAATGTAGTATCCTGAGTAATTGACTAATATCCTTGTGGTTGTTGGGAGACTTTTCTGTCATAACGTATAATATCCTTGTGGTTGTTGGGAGACTTTTCTGTCATAACGTATAATATCCTTGTGGTTGTTGGGAGACTTTTCTGTCATAACGTATAATATCCTTGTGGTTGTTGGGAGACTTTTTTGTCATAACGTATTGATATTTCAAAATTGACTGTGCCCTCATGATTTAACGCGTACATGTAGCCAAACAGGCCAGTATGATTGATTCCTGAAAAAAATAGTGTTGTATTATTACCCTGACAGATCAGGTGTTCTGGGGATTTAAACTATTATGTAGGCTTGACAGAACTAGAGGAACCAAAAAAAAAAGCAAATCTTATAACAGTAGTTTTACAGTAGATTTTGTGGTAATGCATCCAAGTTGAATTGAGTATGATTCAGAGTGAAATCTGAATATATCTGATGAGCTGTGATATGGGCGTGATGAGGAGATACAATCGACGATCGTGTCCTCTGTAAATGTCACAATAGCTTTCATTGCATCCTAATTGCAGTCTTATGTGTTTTGATGTTACTTCGAAGATGTAACATTATATATTTCATGGTTGTCTTTCGATGCTTGTCGAACTTTGCGCTTCGATATAAAATAAACTAACGAGATTCGCCACACATTTACACCAGTAACAATTTAAATCCCCTATCAATTTTCTTGACTTACTTGACCGAGTGGACCTGTAGTTAGCCGATTAAGAATCGTGATTAGCAGCTTGAACGCATTGGCGGCCGTACCGAGCTCGTAGTTATATAGGAGTATAGAAAATCTTGCATGCATTTACTATGTACATATGAAGTCAGGGCTATCTCTTGATAAACCTCACCGAAGTAAAGTAGACATGTGTAAATGAGTATTGTACATGCTGAAATTTAATTTGTTTATTTTTCAGGTGTGACTCACCGATCGTTGAAGTTCTGCCTGCTTGGTGAGTATGTGTACCAATACTCGCCATTGACGTTGGCGCAATACTTGTCACAACGATTTAAATATTTTCACAGTTGAATTTCTGACACAATGTTTGTACATTGTATACTATTTTTTGAAATGTATATACCATGAACTTTTTGTATCTGTTTCAGACTGCGTGTCATTTGTCCTGCTTTTCTGAGCTGGGGTGTTCCTGCTGTCTGCCTCCTGCACCTCCTGGGCTCGCCGTGTAGGAAAAATGCACATTATTACCACAAAACTGATTGTATCAGTATTATAGATTTTTATCAGTCAATCTTGTTAGTTAGACTGGACTATGTACCAATTACAATTCTCAAATTACTATCAAATCAAGTAAATGTTTTGTTTTGTTAAATATTAAGATAAAAAGAATTCTAAATGCTAACAATTGATTTTGTTTAATTGCAGGAGTCTTTGTCTGACGACAGCCTGGTGCAGCTTTTTTTGCTTTTTTTTTGGTCTTGACAGATTGAGCCAGAAGTGCTATTATAGGCTTCCACGGGCTCCTGCCTGTCAAAACCTGTTATTTCTCGGTTGTGGCAAATAGAGCTAGAAGTGCTAATATAGGCTTCCACGGGCTCTCCCTTGTCACAACCTGTTCTTGAAAAAACATTGACAAAGACAAAAACAAAGTCAAAGACAAAGATATTGCATTGATCCTGATCCTAACCACATCAGGGGAGTTGACGTGGTGATAACAAAAGAAAACAGATTCAGTCTTGTGTATTCAAAGTTTGGACATTGTTGTATACACAGAATCTGCACTTGATTGGAATATAAATTTGTCTGTTTGCATTTGATTTGACACAAACAAAATTTATTGTAAATATTGAATGTTCATGCAAACAGTGACGTTGTTGCAGATTGATAAATTTATCATTTGCATCAATTGATTCAATCAAGTTTTGGTTCAAAATTTGATTGAACAGATTATTAAAAATACTTGAACTGATACATGTAAATATACTACGAATAAACTGAAGTGAACATATGTGTTGTTTGTCATAACGTTCCAAACTCAGAAGAATTTGCGCTGAGATCATCACGTCCTAATCTATTTGTGATTGTTGTCACCACTATATCATACCGTTCGGATATTGCTTTGTCAATATACTTGTCATCAATTTATCTATGTAATAAATATCGCAGTAAAAATACGACACATCTATTGTTCTTGAATTAAGTTTATATACGCATATATATATTTTGATAAATTTTATTGGTAATGGTATCAAATTAGAATTAAAATTATATTTTGATTCGTGAACAACTGTTTTACTACAAACCACTAGAATACACGCTTGATAATAAACATTAGATAACGATTGAAACATTGTGCATATTCACCAAAAATATTAAGCTATATATTTATTATTGTATATTGATTGAACATATTTTGTAACGATGCCGTGCTCAAAGAAAAAAAGTGCTGAACAAAAATTGAAAGAACAAAAAATCAGAATGCAAAATAAACGTAAACATAAAAGTGAAGAACAAAAAATTGAACAACTAGCAAAAAAAAGGAAATACACACAAAAAAGACGCGAAAGAGAAAATGTAGATGAACGTACGTCTCGATTAGAAAAAGTAAGAAAATGCATGACAAATGTTAGATCAAAAGAAACAACAGAAAAACGAGATGAACGTTTGCAAAAAGTTAGAGAACGTATGACAAATATTAGAACAGAAGAAACAATAAAAAAACGAAGTGAACGTTTGGAAAAAAATAGAAAACGTATGACAAATGTTAGATCAGAAGAAACAACAGAAAAACGAGGTGAACGTTTGGAAAAAGTTAGAAAACGTATGACAAATGTTAGATCAGAAGAAACAACAGAAAAACGAGGTGAACGTTTGGAAAAAGTTAGAAAACGTACGACAAATGTTAGATCAGAAGAAACAACAGAAAAACGAGGTGAACGTTTGGAAAAAGTTAGAAAACGTACGACAAATGTTAGATCAGAAGAAACAACAGAAAAACGAGGTGAACGTTTGGAAAAAGTTAGAAAACGTATGACAAATGTTAGATCAGAAGAAACAACAGAAAAACGAGGTGAACGTTTGGAAAAAGTTAGAAAACGTATGGCAAATGTTAGATCAGAAGAAACAACAGAAAAACGAGGTGAACGTTTGGAAAAAGTTAGAAAACGTATGACAAATGTTAGATCAGAAGAAACAACAGAAAAACGAGGTGAACGTTTGGAAAAAGTTAGAAAACGTATGACAAATGTTAGATCAGAAGAAACAACAGAAAAACGAGGTGAACGTTTGGAAAAAGTTAGAAAACGTATGACAAATGTTAGATCAGAAGAAACAACAGAAAAACGAGGTAAACGTTTGCAAAAAGACAAAGAAGCTACGCAAAGAATTAGACAGGAAGAATCACCATGCAGACGAAGTGAACGTTTGGCAAAAGACAAAGAAGCCACGCGAAGAACTAGACAGGACGAATCGCCTAATAAAAAAAACGAACGTTTGGAAAAAATGAAGAAAAGTATGGAAACCGGGAGAAAAGCAAAAAAATATGCTATACCTAGCATCACACGTGTAGTAAACAATTTTCTCGACAAAGTAAAAGATTCTTGTAATTATGTTTGTTGCTGTTGTCACAGATTAATGTACAGAGTAACAGTTCGACACCTTGATGATACTCAATACATAAAAACACCCAAATCAGTAGTAAAACAAGCACTTCAGTACAGAGTCAGATCAGCAAATGATGATGAATGGATATGTAGAACATGTCATGCTTGTTTGAAGCGTGGAAAATTGCCAGCACAATCAAAAGGAAACAAGTTAACATTGGTAGACCCACCCACCGAACTGAAAGAACTGAATAGTCTTGAAATCCGTCTAGTTTGTAAACGTATCCCATTTATGAAAATGGTGGGTTTACCAAGAGGCAGACAGCATGGAATTCACGGACCGGCTGTAAATGTTCCATCTAGAATTGACACTGTATGCACTTTGTTTCCACGATTGCCATCCGAAAGCCAACTGATACCTCTCAAATTTAAAAGAAAGCAAGCTTATAAAAGCCATTACATGTATCAATATGTTGATCCACAACGAGTAATGGCTGCTCTGAAAAGATTGAAGGCTGACAACCCACATTACAAAGATGTGAAGATAAACGAGAATTGGGAAGAGGATGCACAGATAGACAATCCAGATCTCTGGCATGCCATGACAAGATCAGATGAGTCTGAGGACAAAATTGGCGATACCAGAGTTAATCCTAAAGTTGACAGAGTGTGCAACAGAGTGATTGTTACTGCAGATACATTGTCGCCTCTTGAAACGAAAGCCGACGTTGACACACATGCGTCTATTCATCAAGGTACCAGTCATCCTAATGACACAATACATGATGTCGCCAATGGCAAAGATATGACTGTAATTGACGTACCAGGTGATGGAAATTGCATGTTCAGTTCAGTGTGCTACCATCTGGAACGACTTCATGTAGTCGCATTGACACCACAAAAGCTGCGTATAGTGATAGCAGAGCATATGAGGGAACATTCAGAGTGGTACCGTGATTTCGTATGTGCGAGGATTGATATAGGTGAAACAAATGGGCAAGCAGATACAGAGCAACCATCTGATGTAGACAGAGCTATAGAAAGTATTGAAGACTTTGAATCACGAAAAGAGGTGCGGTGGATAAACTATCTAGATGACCTGAGCTATGGTAATCAGTGGGGAGAAAATATTGCTTTGCAAGCAATTGCTGATAGTTATTCATTGAAAATAAACGTTCATCAGACTGGCCGTGATGTACCTATCCTTGTGGTATCCAGGAATGAGATTAACAACGAATTTGATTTAGGATTGATTGGACAAAATCATTATGTAATACTTGTACCAATGGGAGATAAAGAAGTTGTTGAGGTGACATCACAAACTGATATTGGAGAAGGGAATGCTATCGAGTCAGATGCAGACTTGGATGAAGAAGACGGGAAAACTTTTGAAAATGCTGTAGCCACACGAGGATTGCCACATGAGTCTAGCGTCATAAATGACAATTCACAATTTGAAAATACAACAGTAAATATTGCTCCTGCCGAAGACCAAAAACCGATACCTTTATTAAGTGATCCTTACTTTGAGGAACTCTCAAACCCAGACAAGTATCCTGATGGAACCAATGCCATGACCACGAACAGAGAAGTTCATTTAACCCCAAGAAAATACTTCAATCAAAGACTACTTGATTGTGACGGAAGATTTGCACAGTCAGTGGAGTATATGCTTAGTGCACAGTACGCAGTGGAGAACCAGCAAGTTCACAGTGACATAAACCATTACATATATCGAAGATGTGCTGGTAAAGAATTCCAAGGACAAAGATTGAATGTTGGCTTGGTGAAGAATGTGAGTAAATTAAATGATATGTTGAAAGCAGATGTTGCATACAAGATTCTGAAAAACGTTCGAGGTACACCTGGTTACTTTCAGACATTGTTGTATGATGTATTGGCAATGATCCGACAACTTGGCCTACCAACGTTTTTCTTGACCTTGTCTTGTGCAGACATGCAGTGGCCGGATATAATTCAGACAATTGCACAACAGTATGGCACGATCTTGACTGATGATGATATTGCTAAAATGTCATACAAAGAAAAATGTAATTGGCTTAGACGCAATCCTGTAACTGCTGCAAGGCAATTCCAATATCGACTGGAATTATTCTTCAAAGACGTGCTAAAATCAAACGCTCGCCCAGTAGGAGAAGTATTGCACTATGTTATCAGAATAGAGTTTCAAGCTCGTGGGTCGCCTCATGCACACACTTTGCTGTGGATAAAGAATGCTCCTAAAATTGACAAAGATTCAGATGAAAAAGTATGTGGATTTATTGACAAGTACATAACGTGTTCTTTACCAGATGATGATCCAGACCTCTCAGATTTGGTTACTAAAGTACAAGGTCACAGTCATTCGTCGTACTGTCAAAAGAAAGGAACATGCCGATTTCAGTTCCCAAGACCACCCAGTGCACACACAATCATTGCCAGAGAACCTGAAACTGATGAATTGGGTCAACAGAGGAAAGTAACTGCCAGAGAGACTCTGAAAGATGTGCATGACATGATGACAGAAAAAGACTGCAGTGATATTACATTACATGACATATGTGATCAAGCACGTATTACAGAAGAGCAGTATATGTCTGCCCTAGCAGTTTCTCAAAAAGGTTCGAATGTTGTAATGGAGAGGACCCCAAAGGAACAAAATATCAACCAGTACAATCCAACTTTGATGAAAGCATGGAAAGCCAATATCGATATACAGATGATTTTAGATCCATGGGCATGCGTTGCTTATATAGCTAGTTATGTTACAAAAGATGAAAGTGGAATGGGAGAATTACTGAAGCAAGCATGTAAAGAGTATCAAGACAAAGATGTGCAGAGTATGATGAGGCATATCGGGGCAACGTTTCTGAATCACAGGGAACTGAGTGCACAAGAAGCAGCATACAGAATACTGTCAATGCCTTTGAAAAAATTGAGTCGCAAGGTCCTGTTTGTGAATACTGACCCAGCAGACCAACGAGTTGCGGTGTTGAAAACAAAAGAACAATTGAAGGACGCTGACGATGGTGATGAAGACGTTTTTCAAAGCAATGTAATAGAACGGTATGCTTCGAGACCTGATGCATTGGAAACCATGTGCCTTGCTGAATTTGCTGCCAATTATTCTGTGAACTACAATGATAACGATAATGACAGTGATGACAGTGTGCCTTCAGTACTTGAAGAGAATGAAGACCCATCTGACGATGCGAGAAGGATGAATATGCCAAAGCAAATTAAACTCAAAGATGGGAAAACAGTAATGCGCAAGAGAAGACAAGAAGCCGTCATAAGATTCAGGAAAGTCAGCATGGAAAAGGAACCATCAAATTTCTTTCGATCCAAGTTGATGCTTTACTTTCCATGGCGAGTAGAACAAGTTGATATACTGGGAGATTTTGACAGCTACTTTGAACACTACGAAAGTGTGCTAGACATTGTGACGTCAAATGAGAGTTTATATTGTTCAGATGTGGCAGACATGGAACAAGCTATGGAACACAATCAGCATAATGGGGCACCAGAACACATATGGGCCGACTTAGCTCCAGGCAATGAACACGCTGAAAGACAGGACAGAAGTGAACCTGTTGAAGTTAATTTGGATATTGATGATGAGGATTTAGCTGCAAATGCATCTATGTTTGAAAATCCGCAGTGTCATCCAACATCTGATATTGCACTTCGTTATGAAAAAGAGAAAAACCAAACCGATTTGTCACCAAAAGAGATTAGAATGATGATGCGCAGCCTGAATGACAAACAAAAGCAGATTGTGATGTTTCACAGACAATGGTGTAAGGATGCTGTACTAGACATGAAAAATGGCAGACCTGTGAAGCCTTATAGAATATTTTTGAGTGGACCTGGTGGTGTCGGTAAGAGTCACGTCATCAAATTGATACACGCAGAAACAAAACGACTGTTGCGTTTGTCGAGAAAAATAAAACCTACAGACATCATCATATTACTGACAGCACCCACAGGTGTAGCAGCATTCAGTATTGATGGAATGACTATTCATTCGGCTTTGCTTTTGCGAATCTTGAAGTTTGGAAATAGTGCAGATGCATTGACATTTGAAAAGATGAACACACTTCGTTCCAATCTAGAAAATGTGGTGGTGTTGGTCATAGACGAGATTTCCATGGTTGGTTCTGATATGCTGCTCAGTATCCACAGGCGACTTTGTGAGATCAAGGGAAATACAGACGATGACACGCTCTTTGGAAACGTTTGTATCTTAGCAGTTGGTGATCTATACCAATTACCGCCAGTACGTCAGTCACAAATATACAGTCCATACAAGAGTACATTGGCAAATTTGAGTGGCTCGCTCTGGAAGGACCATTTTATGCTGCATGAGCTAGATGAAGTGATGAGACAAATAGGGGACACTGACTTTGCGGAACTGTTGTGCCGATTGAGAACTGGGAATGCAACAGATGAAGACATACAAATTTTACAATCCAGAAACACTGATCAGACATGTCCTGACTATCCAAGAGAAGCCTTACATGTATTCGCTTTTAATGCTGATGTCGATGCATGGAATGCACAGAGACTAGCAGACATTGCACCAGAGAGCGATCGCGTGACAATTCCTGCAGTTGATAGCAAAAAGGATAGTACGGGGCTGATTGATCTTACGAATGTATGTACCCAGCAAAAAAGATCAGAAACTGCTGGACTTCATACGGAGTTAGAATTGGCAGTGGGTGCACAGGTTATGTTGATATATAACATCGATGTGTCAGATGGGCTTGTTAATGGTGTCATAGGATCGGTACAAGGGATGAAAGAGAACAACTCCGGGAATGTTGTCATTGTGTTTGTGAAATTCAGCAACAAAAATGTGGGAAAACACGCCATTGCCGTTAGTCAGTGGAAAGAGGAATTTCCAGAAGCTGTGCCAATTAAACGTCATGAGGGCATGTTTGACAAAGTTGGGCACAAGAGTACGCAGGTCACACGTTTGCAGTTTCCTTTGACTTTAGCCTGGGCTATTACGATTCACAAGTGTCAAGGTCTTACTTTAGAGAAAATTGTTGTCAGTATGAAAGGTGCAAAGAAGTTTGGAAATGGACAAGCATATGTGGCTTTCAGTCGTGTAAAAAAACTGTGTGATTTGTACATAACTGATTTTGACGTTTCAGGAATTCGTGCAAATAAGAAAGTTATGCCTGTAATGGATGACATGCGCAAAAATCCATTGCCGCCTTTGCCTGTTCGACACATGAATGAGTTGGAGAAGCCAACATGGCTGACAATTGGACATCTCAACATAAGATATTTCCTAGAAAAAATAAGGGACCTTTGTGAAGCAGGTGATGACATGTACTCGCAATGTGAAATAATGTGCTTCACAGAAACTTATTTATCAAACGATCATGAAATCAATTGTTTTCTTGAAAAGTATGGATATGTAGCATCAAGGAAAGACACAGATGACAAAAGAAATAGCCATGGACTCTTGGTGTGTACTGCTAATTGGCTAAACACTGAAGAACTTTTGTTTGATGTTGAAGGATTGGAATCAAATGTGATCCTGGTAAAAAATACAAATAGGCGCCTCATTATTGTTGCAGTATATAGGCCACCGTCGACTCCAATGGCAAGATTTGTTGCACTGCTCGAGTCATTAATGCAGATGATGCCACTTAGTGTTCCAACAGTAGTTGTCGGCGACTTCAATGATGATTTAATTGACAATCGAAATTCATCTCTGGTTAGAATGATGAAGTTTTATGGATTTGATCAGTTTGTTAACAAGCCAACTACAGATTCGGGTAGCCTTCTGGATCATATATATTACAATAAAGTGTCACCTTCATCAGAGATTCAATCATTTGTAGATGTATGCGACATATATTATTCAGACCATGATGCTGTCTTTCTTACAACAAAAGTTTAAATGGCACATGACCTATCCAAATAAATCCGCATGCCTATCATCTGTCACATGAAAAGTTATTATCATTATAGTTGTTAATAATGTTATTTATTTATTTGTTTATCTATTTATTAATTACTATTATTATCATTATTATTATTGTTATTATTATTATAGTTGTTATTAATAACAATTTTATTTATTATTGTTGTAGTTTTTAGAAAAATATTGTTTTTGTTTGTGGTTTACACATATTGTTCTTTACACATTACATTTGTTTACTGTTGTTGTTATCATTGATATATACATGATGCTCCTGCATATTTTTTATAGTTAGATTTTATGCTGTTTTTTTATACACACTTATCAGTGTTATCATGCATATACAAGCATACTTGTGATTTATTTATTTATTTATTTTTTGTGCAATTATTTTTCATAGATATTATTTAGTTAGTCAGATATAATTGTAACATCGTCATTGTTGTTCTACCCATGTTCACTAGACCAGTTCAGAGTAGTCTTGTGAACATGATCAAGTGAATGAGATAACCTTGTCTGCAGCCAATGTGGCTGGGGATTTTTTTTTTGCTCTTTTCACCCTTTTTTAATGGTTTCTCTTTTTTTTTTACTTTTAACGTCATTTTATTTCATGTATTTTGTGAATTTCAACTCAAATGAGTGTAATTGTGTTGGTATATATAAATATCTACAATATCTTTATATATATACATTCATGTTTCTTATTGTTTTGTTCAACAGATAATTGTAACATGTTCGATGAATGTTTCTGTGGTAAATGAAAAACGTTAAATATATGAGGATGTCTCCTTTTGTCATGTTATATCATTCAATAGCCATACCATGGGTCCTTTTCCATTTTTTAAAACTTTTATCATCATTTTATTTCATGTATTGTTTGAAATGCAATTGGAATGAGTGGACTTATCTTCGATTTATGTACAATGTATACATATATGTTTCTCTTCATCAAATAACTTTTGCTGATTGGTTTATAAGTTTACTGGAATATTATCATATCTACAATAATGCTTCCTCTAGTTCTGCTCACTAAAATGTTGCTCCATGTCTGTTGAATGTTTCTATGCTGACTGAAAAATGATATATGATTATATCTCCTTGCCCTGTTATATCGTTGAGAAATCATAAAATGTTTAAAGAACATGTTTAAAGTGCTTATTTGGTAATGTGTATGTCTTTTTTGTATGTTATATTCATTATTGTTATATTAATACGTTAAAATGAAAACAATAATGAATATAACATACAAAAAGACATACACATTACCAAATAAGCACTTTAAA